>OZ010625.1:17500000-20000000 GCA_963932425.1 Athalia cordata
TTTATGAATCTCAACGTCAAGGGCGTATCTCTTTTTACATGACTAACTCCGGGGAAGAAACAGTGCAAATTGGATCTGCGGCTGCTTTTAATCTAGACGATGTTATTTACGCTCAATATCGAGAAGCTGGTGAGTAGATTATGGTATACCAAAAATCTGTTACTGACGATAATCAAATCTGTGAAAGAATAGAAAGACCGATAATTTATTTCAGGTGTATTGCTGTGGCGAGGGTTCAAATTGGCACAATTCATGGATCAATGCTATGGTAATCACGCGGATATCGGCAAAGGCAGACAAATGCCGGTGCATTACGGGTCCAAGGATTTGAACTTTGTGACAATTTCCTCTCCGTTAACAACTCAGTTACCGCAAGGTATGTTTTCCGTTTCATAGTAAATTATGTCTGCAATTTTTACGGGTATTTTAAAACCATGGAAGAAATTTTTTACAGCCGTCGGAGCCGCTTACGCGTTAAAACGTGCACGTTCTGGACGTTGTGTCGCAGTTTATTTTGGAGAAGGTGCGGCAAGCGAGGGAGATGCACACGCAGCATTAAATTTCGCTGCCACACTCGACTGCCCCGTAGTATTTATATGGTAGGTGAATTTCAATAGTCATAATTAACCGCGCTGCGCATTGTTGTTCATTTTTTTCATTTTCATCTTCGTTATTCTCAGCCGAAATAATGGATACGCGATATCTACGCCTGCTAGTCAGCAATATAAGGGAGATGGAATTGCAGCGAAAGGGCCTGCGTATGGTATAAACACAATTAGAGTCGATGGACATGATATTTTTGCAATGTATAATGCAACACGTGCGGCTAGAGATTGGAGTCTGGCCGAAGGAAAACCTGTGCTTATCGAAGCAATGGCATACAGGTAATTATGAACGTTAATTTCTATTTGGTTTTCAGAATATTGGAATTTCTGATTTACTGTTTCCGCAATTTAGAGTTGGACATCATAGTACCTCTGACGACAGTAGTGTCTATCGATCCTCGAGCGAAATTACCGAATGGGAAAAATTGCAGCCGATCGCAAAATTCAGAGATATTTTAACAAAGATTGGATTATGGTCTGAGGAACAGGAAAATGAACATACCACCTCCATTAAGAAACAAATTCTAACGACATTTGCTGAGGCCGAAAAAAAATTGAAACCCAATTGGAAAGAGCTTTTTACCGACGTCTATCGTGATATGCCACAGCACATAAAGTAAGTTTTTTCACTATTGTCATAGACCTACCATTTTCACTTATCTTGTCAATATATCACCGTTATTTACCATTCTAGGAAACAAATGGACGCTATGGAGAAGCACTTAGTAACGTACGGGGATAAATATCCTGTAGAACTTTACAAAAGCCAGTAGAAAATCGGTGCTGTGCAGTCCAGTGCATCAGCTTCTGTCTCCAACTAACATAAGAAGGAATCGTTTACCTATCGCAGGTTCAGATTGTTCCATCGAATTCTAGTGGCAGTTGAAAAAATAAACACAAATTTCTATGCTCTTAAGTCTCCTCTTTACTATGAAATCGAGTTCACTCAAATTTTACTAAAAATTCGCAATTGACTCTCGATTTCAAAGAAGATGAAGAATTCTTTATGTTTGAGTTTCTATTTACCCCGCCAATCATGTGACCACGGCGATGCGTGTAGAGCGATGGCATGGCGCGTTTTCATGCAATATGCAGTTTGTTCCGACGTCCCCATTTGTTACCCGTATCGTTCCATGAAAATTCAACGTTCAGGTTCGACGTGTTCGACAAAAAATTTTTTGAACACAAACAAAATGCAGTTGCAGTGTGTTCGTGGTTATAGGTTAGGATGATAATATCTACAATTTCTACGGTGAAATTGTGATAAAGTGGCTTTCCTATAATTAAACAATAATATGTACAAGTGACGATTACATCACATCAGAAACAATGGCACCGACCATTCAAACAAATAATAGTAACGACAGGGATAAGCGGTCAACGAGGCCAATTGAAAAGAGGTAAATAATAATTTTACCATTCTAACCTCTACAGATTTGTTATTACCGCCGCGCTATCGATGATTTTGCATCGACTTCTGAAAATAATTATGTTATTTAATGGGACGTACAGCATTATACAGTACAGTTAGAAAATTTACTATAATTTTTTTATAATTGAGAAACAGATTGAGAGAAATTTAATTCCACAGCTGGCCGCAGCTCCATTATGATAATCTATTTTTAATAATTATAAAAAAAATAAGAGATTTGCAAGAATGTAGCAAATAATGGAGTCTGTTTTAGCTGTTTTACAAACAAGCGAAAAGTAATGATGATAGTAATAACATATGAAAATTACAGTGGAAATCAAATGATGACATCCGTCATTCAGTCGAATAATAACAAAGATGCTAATGATAAACGTACCAGACCAGCTGAAAATAGGTAAATAAATTTTCTGAGGGTATTTTCAAGGACATAATTTTCATTCAAAATTGACACTGGAAGTGTTTGAAAATTAGCGTGCAGAAATTGGAAGTTAACAGTGTGGAAATTATACAAAAATCTATAATCGTTACGTATGATTTTCAGATCTGAATTGATATGCCGTGTGAAGTATTGCAATACCTTGCCAGATATTCCGTTTGACCCAAAATTTATCACCTACCCTTTTGAATCTACAAGGTAATAAAGATTATTAAAATCAGTTCAACAACGTTTGATAGATTTTCTTCATTAATAAAAAAATATTTCAGATTTATACAATATAATCCGACATCCCTTGAACGGAACTATAAATATGAAGTACTCACAGAACATGATTTGGGAGTTGAAATTGACCTGATAAATCGAGACACTTATGCAGGGGATCTCAATGCCCAGCTCGACCCCGCCGATGAAAAACTTTTGGAAGAAGATATCCTTACTCCCCAAGACTCAAAACGCTCTAGGCATCATGCCCGCAGTGTGTCATGGCTTAGGCGTACAGAATATATCTCTACAGAACAGACTCGGTTTCAACCACAAACTATGGATAAAGTTGAAGCTAAAGTTGGCTACAGTATTAAGAAGAACTTCAAAGTAATTAGACATTTTCTCTAAATAATATTATGGCAAAATCTGTTCATACCAATCATTTTAACTTAACCGAATTATCATTTCTTTTTTATTTAGGAAGAGACTTTATACATGGATCGAGACAGTCAAATAAAAGCTATTGAAAAAACCTTCGAAGACAATAAGAAGCCTGTAGAAAAACACTATAGCAAGCCAAATGTCGTACCCGTTGAAATTCTACCCATGTATCCTGACTTTAAGGTAAACAATTACTTATCAAATTGAACTCTAATGATATTTCAGATCGTACTGAATATCCATGTTTTTTTGGACGATTAGGTTTGGAAGTATCCATGTGCTCAAGTCATATTCGACTCGGATCCAGCTCCAACTGGTCGTTCCGTACCTGCCCAAATTGAAGAAATGTCACAGGCCATGATTCGGTAAATCAAATTACAAATTTCCTGAAACTTATCATACTTCAAATTTTAACCAACCGCTAATGTATTTTTTTTCTCTCATACCAGAGGTGTGATGGATGAAAGTGGGGAACAATTTGTTGCCTACTTCTTACCTTTGGAGGAAACGTTAGAAAAACGTCGAAGAGATTTTACGGCCGAAATTGATTATGCTGATGATGAAGAGTATGAGTACAAAATGGCCAGAGAATATAACTGGAACGTCAAGAGTAAAGCATCCAAAGGATATGAAGAGAATTACTTCCTTGTCATGCGTCAAGATGGGGTTTGTAGAATTTCTCTTCTCACTATTTCTATATATGTATATTTGGAAGTCGCTCTTCAACGACTACGTATCATGGTTAGGTTTACTATAACGAGTTGGAGACACGAGTGCGACTCAGCAAACGTAGACAAAAAGTTGGCCAGCCTCCAAATAACACACGACTAGTTGTGCGCCATCGACCACTCAATGCAACCGAATACAGAATGCAGCGATACAGAGAGAAGCAGCTAGAACCACCTTGTGAAGATGACGAAGAAGAAGAAGAAGAAGAGGAGGAGGAGGAAGAAGAACAGCCCCAAGAAACTGAAAAAGCTACAGACAGAGGTAACCAAACATCCGTTCACGCTGTATTTTCATTAGTTGAGCTTAGCACATCTTGAGTTTTGAATTATGATGAATTTTCAGCTGCCTCAGATAACGAAGGAGGGTCCCGTACTTCGTCGCGTGCGTCATCGCGTGCATCGAGCAAGAAGTCTAGGTCTCGATCAAAATCGCGATCGCGTTCAAAATCAAGATCAAGATCTCGATCGAAGTCCCGATCTCGTTCCAAGTCACGTTCGCGATCGAAATCTCGCAGTAAATCAAGGTCTCGCTCGGGCTCAGCCCAGTCGAGAAATTCGTCAAAATCTGGATCACGTTCCCGGTCCAGATCCAGATCGGGTTCAGGTTCACCGGTTAAATCGCCATCACGATCACGATCGAAATCCAGATCTAGATCAAAATCACGATCAAGATCGCGATCGGGTAGCGGAAGTGGCAGTGGAAGTGGAAGTGGCAGCAGTGAAAGTGGTTCTGACAGTGAGTGATCCATAATTGTTGAATCTAATATATCTAGATAAACGATGAGTTGTTACGTTGGCCTTAGTACCGCACTGTCGAATGAAATAATTGTCTAAAGCTGTAAAAAAAATAACTTGGTAATGATTGACTCAAAGGCTGTTCATATATTTTGAAGCCCAACTCGTTCAATAATAAGTCGAGCTGTGTACCGATCATGCTGTGGCTACTCCAGTCTGCATCTTGGATACTTTTATGAAATGTGTCAAATATATGTGTCAACATATGTGTGGTAGCTATCAGTTTTGATAAAATAATTCTTATGAAGGTGATTCGCAAAATTACGTGATAACTTGATCAATGCAGCCTATTATTTTTTGAGTCATCAATTATTCAATATTTCATAAGAATAAAGATATTAAATTTCTTTTCAATGCACAAACCTAATCCATGCTTTCACTAAATTGAACATATACATGTACCCATGGGTACACTAGAATTACAAAGTGTTCGCACTGCAAAGTCAGTTCATTTTACATATCTAGTTTGATTCACTCGTTACACTAAGTTAGACTGGATGAAATCCAAAAATGCTGTCACTCGAGTGTAAACACCTGGGAATCCAGGTTCTGCACATTTATATCCATATGAAACAACTCCAATTAAAAAGTAGTTTCTACCACGAGGATACATCAGTGGGCCCCCACTATCTCCCTGCAATAATAAACAACAGTTTTATAAAAGCAAATATTTTGTGAACAATTAGTTCATTTTTATTTTATAAACTTCATCGACAAACATACTTGGCACGCGTCCTTCCCTCCGCGAGCAAATCCAGCACAAATCACTCGGTCATCTATTACTGTCATTTTGAATTCTTCAAAAGCCTGCTTACATGTTTCCATTTCTACAACGGGTATTTGGAGCTCCAAAAGGCGAGGACTTGATGGACCATCTACATAGTGAAATATTGGTGTTAAAGTTACTAAGATACCCAGAAATTTTTTGGGAAGGGTAATTATTTTGATCGTAAGTATTCCATCTCAAAATATTAAACTCATTATCTTACTAAAGTATACTGCTCCCCATCCAGCAATGAATGGAAAGAGTCTAGTGAAATCCTTCAGTCGGATGTCATCTGTGAGTGGCAAGCAAATTGGATGAAGAGTTGCTAAAAAGTAAGAAAGAATAAACATTAGACAAACTCAAAATCATTTTTTTTCTCCATGTATTCACTATTCGTGCGATTAAACATATTTAGACACTGATGAATGCTTACGAGTAAATGTCACGTCTCGGTCCAATTTGATAACAGCAATATCATTTGTGTAGAGAGATGAATCATAGCCTGGATGAAGGGTGATTTTCTCTATCGGCACGTCAACAGGATTTGCACCATCGTCATCACTTACAAGATCCAAATCGCCAAGCCTCACGATGTACAGATCTTTGCGATTATAGACGCAGTGACCAGCTGTGACTATATGACGAGATGACACTAAAGTTCCTCCACACAACCATTTCGGAGGATTTCCAGCTCTTGCTGATTTATATCCAAGTGCTACTATCCATGGCCACGCACCTAGAACAACAATTCGCATGGAATTAAAATAAAACCATCGTCTGAAAGCCCCCAACTGGTCCGAATATTAGTTTTTTGAATACCCAATTTTGCTGGAAGTCCATTCACGACTCTGGTATGTGTGGTGTTACTGTATCCACATTGCTCCGGGTATAGTGGTCCGTAAGCCGCATTTTGTCTTTGAGTGGTAAGCTCATTTTCTTTATCGGATGTGCCTCCAGCATTGAGCGGACAGCAAACTCTTGGGTCAAGTCCATCGTAGCCACAAACAGAGCTTCTCAAGAAATTACCAGCTGCATTTCCTTGCGTGAGAAGAAGATTCAGCAATGGTTGACACTGTCTTATACCGATACAGTTACCATCTTCACCCGATGGTGTCGTACAAGTGATCGTACCGAAATCTGCAAATCAAAGACATTTTTCTTCTTTTTTTTTTTTTTGTACTCGACTTCTTGCCGATTTCATTCCACACGTGGTAATTTTGTACCTACACGTTGCGAACCGTTAGTAAAAACCGGAATAACAATAAATAAAAAAAACGCTAGTAGCAGCCTTGCATTCACCTTGTCAACATCGACGTGTATTACGTAATTTGCCACAGTTCTTGGGTGCGAATGTTCAACGATATGTGGCATAGTTGAGAAACTGCCGCAAACACGGCTAATAAGTTCTGGAGGACGCTAATATACAGTAGTTAACATCAACTTTACTCGGAAATCGAATGAGATGGAATGTGCTGTATGGCTGCTTCGTTGACCGCGTCCTGGATGCCAATAAAAACTTGAAACGCGCTTCTGCAGTGACAGTGAGCGACGCTTAAATTTCCTAAGCGTCATATATTCAAATATTTACATGGATCCCACCCTCTATTTTATACAATGCGAAAGGCTGTTTATTTTGTCCCATAGTCACATTCCAGTTACTGATCCATCTGACTCAATCTTACAGTGGAATCAGGTCGATATCCTAAGATCTGGTGAATAACATTGAAAAAATCAACGTTTTTCTTTCAGTGTTACGATCCTACGTAATATACTTATGTATAAGTATACATGCATAGGTATCTATATACGGCCTTCCAACATTTCCCCGAATTTTTTATCGGATCATTCCCTATTTGACGTAATTGTAGGCCTTTGCAATAAAATCCATTAGCGATCGACAGTACCAATTACCATTAACATGCTGAAACAATAAAAAAAAAAGAAGGAGATTGACGAAACTATCCTCTTCGCGATTCATATAAGCGTACGATTACCTGAACCTTTTTTGAATCAATAAATTAGAATATCGTAATGAAGTAGTATTCTATAAAGACGCCCCGATAGTTGTCTGAGCGTTCTTGCAATTTTTTTACGCTTCTTCCTCCGAAAGTATGATGTGTGTGGTTATTAATTGGCTAGAGTGAAAAAATCAAATGAAATTAATTCTCACGAAGTGATCCTAAGATTCCCACGTCATCGCGTCATTGTAAGAACGTAAATAAACCGAAGATTTTTAATAAAAATTATGTAACCGGTTATACCTATGCGGAATAGGCGAACAGCATGAATACCAATTTGCATGTCTCTCCTCGGTACTCACACCTCTTATACTTATATCATGAATTTATGCGAAAGTACTAACTACGGTTTGAAGAGCAACTTTTAGAAGCGTATACATCCATTAAATACAAATCCGAGCCTTTTATAGCCATATAAGTTACAGATATATAAATAACGTATTAACAAAAAATACAGTGGTCAATCTGCTTAAACAGTTACACACATGAATGATAATTTACATTTGCATGAGCATGTACGCGAGAAGAAGAAATAGAGTTTATTAACAAAATTGAGATCAATGAACGTGATCTTCGTAAAGCGATCGGTACAGTATATCTATGGTACAGTGAACAGGTTATTGTAAATTAATCGATGCAGATGAAGAAATGGTATTTCCGAAAAATGATCGGTCGAACGGTTGTCGTCCGTGACACGATTCGCGGTGTGTCCCCATATCATTGAACGTTGATCATAGGACATCGACGATTCAGCATTTGTTGTTCTGCTTTCAGGATGCGTGCATGATTTATTATAAGTTGTATACTCATTACAGGTGTGACACCGACGCGTGAAACGAACCGCGAACCATAAATTGCGATACAATTTTTATAGATAATAGAAACGGAAGAACACATTAGGACACAAATATATGACATGTCCGTGTATATCACGCACGTGCTGAAATAATGTTGCTACGACTAGCTATGGGTATTTCTATTCCTACCTATTCGTTCGCGTGGTAGATATGAGATAAAACAAATTGCAACAATAGTATATATAAACGTAATCATATCGCATATCGCAAATTATTGTATGACCGACTTTTATAAGATTATATCAACTTATGGTTATCGGATACAAAAAAGAAAAATGATCATGTTCATGCGATGGTCGCGTTTTTTTTCAAATAATTTTTATGCATATCGAGGATTGAAGTCACGGATAATTAAGTGGAAATTCCCTGTTACGAAGCAAACGATCTATTTCAACATTCCGATTTAACCTCGTACTCCCTGTAATCACTGTAACGATAAAATACATTTTAAGTGTACGGTACGCGACCTCCGGGATGACCAACTCTCTCCTACTATCTGTTCTTTGTAAGGTTTCAAGTTTCGGTGTATTCAACCTCGCCCATGGCTACCGATGATCGCCGTTGCTGTTGGTGGGGCAATTGCATGTATACACGATTGTCATATGTATACCTGTCCGAGGTACATGAATTTGTACTCGAATGCGTACATAGACATGACGTATTGCTGTGCATATAATTATCATCCTTGATTATCATCGGTAAACCGATGATATATATTCATAGAAAAAAAGCTTTGCAATGTTTCCCCGCACTTTATCAGTCTACTTATGCTCTTCCTTCCGGTCATTAAATCGTCCTCTCGCTCAAAATTGATGGTATATAGATCATGTAATTACGATATACAATTATTTTCTTGCTTTGTTTCCTCGCGTAGATTTCACGATGAAAAAAAAATCACTGGTATTTCAGACTATCCCAAAATTAAAGATCAATTGGGCAAGTGATTTGGAAAGATAAAAAAAAAAAGATAAAAAAATGTCATACCTTGTGAGGAAGCTGAGTGTAACAGCAGAACTGAGATTACTCCAATACAATTCCACATCTGCATCTTGCGGTGTGCCGCTTCTGTAGGTAAAACAAAAAGAAACAAAAAAATAGTTTGAGCATGAAATCGAGGGTTCATTCTATGGGGCTGTTTCGATATACTAATTGATTGATAACTAATCGTGAAAAATGGGGGAGCGTCGTAAAGTTTGCCCTTAATGACGTGTCGAGTCTAACAGCGATCGTTCCTGATAGCTTAGAATAAACGCAGGATTTCTTGATTTATATCCACTTAACACGTTTTCATGTATCGCAGACTACGAGGGCAACTAATATTATACATAGAATGCTATTAATCACGTCATCAATTAATGCAATCTCGTGATTACGGTCAACGAGTTACAGAACAATTTTTGAAAAATATTATTCGATTAGATAGGTTTTTTTTTCGAGCATATATATTCTATAGGCGGATATACCTATACATACTATTCACTTCCACCCGCGGCCATCAACAACGATTATAATTAACGACTATACTTGTTACGAACAACTACATACACATGTAATAGAACTTGTACTCTTTATATGTCAGCGAATATTTGATGATCTTTTCCTTTATCGCGGAAAAATCATCGCGTTTTCTCTGATTCTTCTGTTCAACAGAAAATATTTTTTATTGTATGAATCCTTTAGCGTTAGAAGGCCATCATATTTGTACAAATAACGGTAGCTAGCTGTCAATTCGATTTTTCATGGTCACTTTTCAAAGGATTTCGGTCAATATCGCTGCAGCCCTGACAGTGATACGAAATGGATGATTTGGAATCCATAACTGGATTTCGTAACGTCATAACTATACTCATTGTCAGTAGTTATAGATATATGAAGTTTATTGATTATAAATCAAAGCCACAGTTATTATTAACGCACGGACGTTAATTATTGAGGACTCGGGGAACCCCCGAGTCACTCGACCCTGAAAGAGAACTGACCGATGGTCAAATTCATGTAACACGTATTTGACAAAAAAAACCATGATGACACAGCAACCGGATATGCGGACCCAAATCTGCTTTACAATTAGACACTATAACATGATATGGTTTTATAAATTTGGTTTTTTGATAAAGCAAAAAAAATAATAATAATAACAATAATGGACACACTTTTTGTGGCGAACAACGTTCATTAGTCCAGGTGGGTATAATGAACACTCGTTAGTAAAATTTATTGAATTCCGGCACATCCCGTCCAATTTATACCTCGTTCAACCATTACTCTCTATAATTCACGGTCAATCTTCGACGGTGACCCCGGTAGCCGGGTATTTTGACGGTCCATAGTGATCTTACCAAGCTAGGTGTTATTACGAATCATAATTATTTCTATTTATTCTTTGAAACAGTTTCTACTGTAATGAAAAAAAATCTTAGAATGCTAGTTATCCCTTTTCAAGACACGCAATTGTGAAACAATTACCTGAGTATTAATCACAATCAAGCTAAAAATTTGGTACATTTTTATCCCGATGATGGTACTGGTTTGGACTAGTTTTTGTCTTCTTTTTCTTTTTCTAATTGTCAAACACTTGATACGAAAACAGTGATGTAATGAAACACTTACCGTTTTATAAATCAATCAACTGAGTAGCTATTGCACGGGAATTTGTTGCCAAATTGAGTTTATTTCGAATACGAACAACCCAACGAATAACTAATTTGAAATTTTATTGCGAGATTGACTCAATGACAGAGTCAAAAGCAGACTGCGATGATTCCCATTGCCATTCTCTTTATATTCGACAGGAGTAGAGCTGCTTTTCTACGAAAGATCTGCTGCTGACGAGTAGGGATTCTGTAATATTGTAATTCTGTGTTTCGTATCTCAAAATCTCATTCCCGTACGAAAGTTACAGCCACATAAAAATGCATCTTGGTCAAAATATTACATCTAATATCAATTAAATAAGAAAAAGCTGCATGATAAGAAAATCCATTCCACGATTCGATTCAATTTTTCATTGGCGAGTGAAAAGATTTCGAGTCGTGGAAATATGCAAACGTTCAATAATTCATGTGTCCATTCGCATTGAATGAAAATCAAACGGTTTATCAAAAACTCTCTTTGTACGGTGGAAATTTCGAAAATTTTTGCCTGGACTTTTCGTAAACTAGAAAAATTTTCATGGTCATTTTTGAATGTGTTACGTTCATTATTCTATTTGGAGCTGAACTGGACAACGGTTATTGTAATTCTTGAGCACTATAATTCCTTTGATATTTTCAAGTTCTATATCCTCCTGATGTAAAAATAGATCAAGATATGAATAGACAATAATTGGATCGCTGCACAATAAAATATTATTCGTTCTTTCTTGAACCCGATTTAGATTTGGAGTACGTAGATGCAAAGCCATGTTACAATGATTCTTAAAATTTATGATCAGCTCACTGTTCTTAAATACTACAATCAATTTCTATTCATTTTACAGTTGTTTTTAGTATTTGGACATCACTGATCTATGTGTAAACATATTACAATAGAGAACTGCAGTGTTGGACATACATGACGGTACATATACGGTTTCGGGATAGTGCGTGAGCACATTTCATCAGACAATTACTATAAGTTCCTTAAAAGGGACGACCGGATCATTCATATGTTCTCCCGCTTCAAGCTGACGGCCAAGTTCTTTTTCGTATTCTACAGTTTTGCTACTGTGCGAACCCATTGTCAACGAATTCAGATCTTCTGAATTCGTTGCCATTGCTGATCATTTGAACTCCATCTATGTACCCCGCGTTGTGAGGATTACGACCCTAATTATCCTTGTGGCGCCATCGCTGAGCTTCAGAAAGAAGGCACATTGGTGCACTGAGTCACCAGATCATTTGGATATTCGACCAGAGATTCGACATTCGACAGTCCGCAGTGTTTTGGGTTTTGGGGTTGTGATTATTTTGTAGTTGCATCTTATAATATCAATTGGTGTAAGATGGACTTGTCAAAAATGCCGAACGAGAAAAAGTTATATCTTTGCAAATGGTATTTTCGAGGTAAGCTAATTTTCGTTATAATTACTGATTCGCAATTTTGTCGTACTCGTATAACCAAAATAATGTTTTTGACACCTGTCATTAGGAGGTTTTGCTATGCTACCATTCCTCTGGGCTGTCAATGCAATTTGGTTTGCAAAAGAAGCTTTCTCTGTACCACACTATGATGAACAAAAACAAATACGAAGGTGTAAGTAAATATCGAGTTAGAAACTTGATACTTCATTATTCCAGTCATCAATTGTACTCTTCTGTCTGGATCAGCATTTGCTGTATGCCTTTGTGGAAAATAATATTTGTCCTTTGTTTTCTGTAGATGTGATATTCTCTGGTCTAGGAGCTGTGTTATGGTTCGCAGGACTTTTAGCTTGGATTATTACTTTTCAAACACAACGAGCTGCCTGGGGTGAATTTGCAGACAGCATCAGCTATATTATTCCAACTGGCATACCATAAGTGTGTAGAAGAAAAATAGGCAATCGAATGCTTTTATTCAATCACACCAATTTTTATCAACGTGATTTGGTAAATGATATACCTCTGACGTTCTTGAGGTACACATCTGATATTTGTAGAAAAATCAAATGTGCTTTATGTTAATAATAATTCTCTTTATATAATCACATTGATATAATTCATATCCTTTTATAGTTCATTATAGAATAAAATTTGTACGTATTTATTAAGGGCATAACATAATAGACTGTGAGTGGGTACACATTATTCGGCTGATAGCGTTTTATTCTCTTCTGTACTTGACCGCAGTTACGTAACAGATATGTGTGACGTTTATATGTACGTTTTTAATTAAGTTCAGACGGCCCGCCGTCGTTGTGCAAATGATTTATATTCTCTGTAGACCAGCCTGGACAACAACTGAAACAAATGAAATTTGTCGTACATCGTTAAACGGAGATCAAAGGTGATAACAACAATGAAATTGATTTAAGATTGTGATCTGTGACTTACTAAGAGCGCTATTACATCGGAAGCCATTAACATGTAGAATACATTATGCCATCCTGCCCAGTTAGAAACCAGACCTGCTAAGAGTGGGCCTACAGCTGCTCCAATACTTCCGGTCCCATCAATAATTGCAGCGACTGTAGCCAACGCTCTTGAATTCCCTTCTAGACTTGGATGCATTCCAAGTTCAGCAGATACAGCGGTAGTTATGAGAGCATAGGGACCATTAACTAATATACCTGCTAGAAGGAGCAGTGTTATGTTCAAACCAACACTCACACTTCCAACAAAGTCGTAAACAAATAACTGTAAAGTCAAAGGAATGAGAGTCAGTCATGAGTACAAAACCCTGGAAAGGAAATACTATCCAGCAGAATTTTTACCATCGGGACGGCCAGGGACAGCATGCCAGCACAAGTGACAGCACTCATCCCACTCCAATCTGATAAAACTCCGGCTGCAATTGCTCCAGCTATACCACCGATATCGAACAATGTAGATAAATCAGCACTTAATTTCGCATTAAACTTGGCTGCAAGAAGAAAATAGTGTAATGTAAATAGGAAGAACCAAGCAAAATCCTTGTAGTTTTGTGGAAAATGTAACTCTACAACTAGATGTCAAGTAATTTTTGTACATACTCGATGCAGCTATATACAGAGGCAGCCAGTACAGGAATGTGTAGCTTACTAGCTTGGCAAAGAACAGGCATAGCGAATACTCGATGACGCCAGGTATGCGCAACGCACCCATAAATCCGATTGGTTTTTTTTCCCCAGGTACATGTGGCTTCCGATTCACTGCTAGCATAGGGCTAGTCTCGGTACGAAGAATTGCCTCCTTTAATAAGTTAAGCATTTTTAAGGATAAGTTAGTTTTACATAGGTACAGATCTATCTAATCCAAAAACAGCTAGCGAGGCACATGCTCGTTAATCAAAGTTGATTGTCCTCTGAGTGATTCATTCAATACATATTCAATGAATGATGTACGCATACAATACTTGTAAGCAATAAATGTGTAACAAGCAACACAATAGCTGAAAGTATCATGCGGGGACAATGTGAGAGTGGAAATAAGATTTAAATCTCTAGAAACCCAAAAGTTAGATGATAGCTCTGGAAGTATTTACATGTGTTTGGATAATAATTATGGCAAGCTTGAGGGATGCAAACGACGATACTAACTACAAAATTAGAAGCATGCACTTACACCGACAATGTTCTGTTCAACACATTGAAGACGCGTTGCGTTGCGGTGGACGACTCGCTAAGAAACAATAAAAAGATACTTATGTTGATTAGTAAGCGTGCATAAAAAAAATTGAATGAGCTTGGCTAATTATAATCATCATAAGACGTCAGAATAGTCAGCAACGGAACGGGTATCTGATCATTTCATATTGGAAATTCTACCGAGAGTTTAAAAATTCAATTCGAAAAAGACAGATTAGGCTACCTTTCAATACATATCTACCTGGTGCTGTAATCACTATGTGATTTCAAAGACATAATTATAGAAAAGGGACTCTTTGTTTCAGAATCAACTATGCATAGCCCTTTCAGTTTGTCAGCAAGCAAATGTATGCCTACAATAATGCATATGACCTTACATAGCGTACACATATATATCATAGCATGTGTCGTGTGTTTGCTGTTTCAGCTGTTTTTCAAACGAACATCTACTTGTTGTTGGAAGATCTGATGCAGCAAGTTTTCGAATCAACACACAGATTGAATACACATACTACCAGATGGCATTTTTCTACTGACAAGGGTTATCGAAAAATTAACTAGTACAAAACATGAATTCTAAAAGTAGGTCTACTTTGAAAGGTAGTGAGATGAATATAGGGTTGAATATTTTCTGTTGGTAGAATGGTGGAATGTATCATTTTTTTTTTTTTTTTTCTTTTTTGTTATGCAACTCACGTCATCTCCCGCACAATTTGCTGACCCATCATTAATAGGGCTGCCTTCGTCCGAGCTGTTTATTACATCTATTTGTCTGTATCTCATGGGTTCTGGCGTAACAAATCCGACGTCTGCGGGATTTGGTGCCAAGAAAAGAAACAGTATGAACCCAACTACCCCCATGATAGCCCCAGGTACCATAAAACTGAGGCCCCAGTCTGTTTCAACGAATTCGGCGGCGATGATAGTGCCCAAAATATTTCCTAGAGACGTATGAGAGTTCCAAATTCCAAAAATTAGACCACGTTTGCCATTGCCAAACCAGTTTCCGACCACAGACACCACTCCTGGCCAACCAGATGTTTGAAATACTCCACCTATCGCCTAAAGATAAAAAAACAAAGCGTTACAAGGGTTTCAATCAGCTATATTATCTGCAGTAAAATGCATTAGCCAGAAACGAATATGAGAGAATAGTAATTTAGCATGCCTGTAAATCAATAGATTGTTATTGCATCCAAATTTAATAACAGGTAATCACAGATAGCTCAACGATATGTTCAATCAAATATAAGTTAACTGAGGCCAATTAACTATTTATATCAATTATCTTTAGAACGAGCAGCTATTTATAGAATTTTCAGTATGAGATAACTTGAAGTATGATAACAAACAGTAATAGGAAATTCTGTTGTATAATTAACCATATACAAATGTATATTAAATTCGTTCTCAAGCCATGCGTCACAAAATTCCTTGTAATGTTAAGCAGATTTGAGAATTGACAGTATACCGACCTGAACTAAAACGAAGTACCAAAGGCTATGGATTTCATAGGGCCTGGCTACACCAAAGAGATAACAGCTGATGCCGGAGAATATCATGCCAAGAGCAAGAAAATAGCGGAGATTTACACGCTCTGCTACAAATCCGCTAAGCGAAAAAATAAAAAACAAAAATACAGATTAAGTTATCCTCCTCAGATTCAGTGGGGGTGAAAGGCTTACTGAAGATCACCTGAGGAACATCGCCCCTGCATAAGCAAATAGAAAAGCGGAGTCCAAAGTACCCAGCAGCGCAGAGGCATCCGCCGTATCTGATCAGACAAAAGTAAGAAATACATGCTGAAACTGTACATATTGAATTATTCATTATTTTCCTACAGGTCATCAAGATGTACTTCCATACTGTGCTACAAGCTATAGCATTTATCCAATACTTGCCGCATTAGTTATAAAAAAAAGCTCCTAGTTTACTGGTACTATCATTATCATCTATGAAGTATTTTTGAATCTATAAATAGATATACGTAATCAATCATTTGAGTGTCAGGTCATAAGTTTTACCCACCGAACGGAGCCCAGTCACACCAATTGTGATTAGTCGTGTTAGGATCTATGTCTGGTGGAGGTACTAATTTGCTGCAATCTTGACTCAGAACGTTTTTGACTACTGATATTGGCTTTCTGGTCATATGGTAGCAGGTGTACGCCATGTAGGTAAGGGCTAATATTCCTCCCTTATACCAAGCTAGGCGATTGAATCGTCGTTGGTTTGTACATTTGGCCCAAAACCAGCCAATCGCTCGCAGACCCCACGGCACGTCATTTGTAGGTAACATATTGGGTGGTACTCTTACTGTATCCAACTTGTATCCAGATTAATGTGAAGATTAATCGAAGTGAAATCGAACTAACGCTATACCACAATTTCAATCTTATTATGCATGTGGGTCTTTGTTCAGCTTTCAGAATATTAGGCTGCGTGATTATTTGCTGTCTACATCTGAGGCGATAACTCTGTATTGAATTCTGAAAAAAAAGAAAATTGTTGAAAACTCAGGTGGCCACACTGCTAACCAAAACCTGGAAATCCAAAGTTTTAGATCCAATGGATAATTTAAAGTTTGTTTTTTCACGAGAATTCTCTATGGGCCAGATTTTTTAATACTTAGTATGTGTGAAAGAATTAATATTTGGTCCTGTTACTCAAAACAGTCTCTCGACCTCAATAATTATTAGAATGTTTATAAACAAAGGTTACTCTCACTTTTTATTGGTTGAGCAATCGGCAAAGTATGTCTAAGTTTTGGATGAACATGACCTCAGACAATCTCACGATTTCTACTGAACCGTGGCCGTGTGGCAAATAATTATCGTGAGAGAATTATCAGATCCATGACTGATACACAGTTGAATGCAGAGAAGTTTATTGTCGAGTGGCAATTTTTATAGAATATGCGTCTATTATCTCTGATTCACAAAATTGATAACAAATCCCTACTTACCGAAACATCAAGCGAATTGAAAATCCAAAAGGAAAGTGGACATTGACTGAGAATAAAATGAAGGTATTCTATGTTGGATTAGGAATGAAATATGACGCGCCATGAGTCATAACCTGGAAGAGATAAGAAAATGCTTGCATAATGAAAATCTAATTAAATTACTAGTAGAAGAAAGTATCTCACCATCCGATACAGCCTTGATATCTCATTTTTTGAAGGTATCAAGATTGGCAAAAATTTGAACCTTAGGAGTGATCCTGCTGAGTCTGTTTACTTCAGAGTTATTTCGCGCTGCTTCGTGGCGGTGGCGACGTTCTGCACGGACGTGAAGCACGAGGGGAACGTCACTTGTGGCGCGTGTTATGCCCCAAGTGGGGTGAAGAATGACGAAAAGAAGTTGCAGCTTGACATTTTGATTGGCAGAAGAACGTCACGTGTCAGTTACGCACCGTGTAGATCACGTGCCTCAACCATTTTTTGTTATCAGACAAGTGGAGATGGAGACTGCAGTCAGGCCTCTCCGAAGTCCGGCCTTCGATTTTGACAGCTGCATACGTGCAAACAAAGCAGGCTGCAATTATTTTCAATACCAGTACATGCTACATAGCAATGAAGTCAATTGATTGATAAAAGCAAAATAAAGAGTGGGAATTTTTTCCACAAATAATCTCATAGCTGTACGCAGACAGGAATACACACAATTGATAAGCACAAGTTATTAAGCGTCTTTTTATTGTCAGTTACAAACTTCGGACAATTCTATCCGATGGGTGGTGTGGGGAGGTTGTTTTTTTGCTTAATAAATGTGTAGGCTGAATGGAATATTTCTTATTTAACTTCATTTTATTTCTTGATATTCAATCAATACGTATCAATTATGAGCACTAATTATTATTTAGTTTATTTAAAAATCACAGTCTTAGTTGAAGAATTGACAGCAGAAAATACTATCTTTACTCTATTTATATAATAATATAATATTACTATTATTATTTATAATATACATGATTCATCTTGGTATACATAAATTTTCACCTATATACACCAAGATACTTCGTTGCACCTCTACATTCTGTGTTATGTACAATATCTAATTTCACTCTATCTGATTATGTTAGAATGTGCAACTGTGCGTACGTTTACTTGTCAGCCACGTTTATGAACAATCAAATTTGTTTGACATTCATTCAACTATATAAGCATACAGAAATGAGGATATACCTATTATATATTCTCTTATACTTTAGGTACATTCGATAATTCTGCCACAAAAAAATTTAATGCTAAAAAAACGTAATAAGGATCAACCAAACTTGACCGTCAAAACATCGTTTTGCGGCAGTCGTCTATCTACATGAAGGTTTCGTTCCTGTTAGACAGGACCATTCGATTTCACTTTTACAAATTGATCAACATTTTGTAACTATGTAGTTTGAAAAATTGAAATAATAATAAGCAACCAGTCGACCGATTCAACGTTCATAGACAGGCTACGGAGATAAAATGTAGAAAATTTTCAAATTTATTGAAACAGGACGTAGTCCAAGGGAGGAGATCATCGAGTTGTAATGGAATATGATGTTTAGGTTCAGGAAAAGCACATGCTTAAAAAATCATCTGAACGTAAACGATATGTAGATTGGGTTTGGCATAAAAAGCTTGGAGGGAGCAATACCTAATTTGTCAGTTAAATTAAGTGGGCCATATTCACCTGCAACCTAGGTTCGTTACGAATGATCCTCAGAGTCTCAGATATATTTACACCTAAATTTACTATTCACAGTAGTATGACGATATGACATTCTAAATATATATATATATTTATATATATTTTCAATGAGTCCATTAAAATAAAAGTAATATGAAATACTGCTGTACGAACTGTAATAATACGGGTAATTTCAATTTTGAATATCTATCGTTTTTGCCCGGAAGTTGATAGCTTTCTAGATAACCCTTTTGCCATAATGACAACGAATTCCTTGAATAGAATGAAAAATCAAAATCGGTTACAAAGATAAGATTTTTTTAGGATTTCCATGATATTATTTCGTACTGCAAATAAATTCCTAGTCTTACCAGAAACAGGTTCATAGCGGTAGAACGAGCAAATATGATAAACTATTGCGGCAATTTCCTAAACGGACTACTTTCATACCATAATAAAAAAAAGGGGTAGATGGAAGTTTTGAAAATCATGAGCAACTCGAGTCGGGAGAACCTGTTGCTGGGCTCGATCACATGAAAAAATTCAGATTGCAATAAAAATAATGAATTCCTCAAAGTTGAAATATCATGCAACGATATTAGATACAAAATTCGACATTTATTCTAGGTATTTCGATATAGCTAGAGTTTTTGTGGTTAATTTTAGAAATATACCTAAATTACATATTCAATTTTTTCACGCGAAATGATAAAAATGGAGAAATTCTACCTCATTCCTCTATATACGACTCAGCACTGAAGTTGATATTAAAAGTTTGTGAATATGGAAATAGTAGAAAAGTTTGTTTTTTTTTCTTCTTTTTTTTACAAGCTACATGATATCTAGAGAAATCAGTAAACTTGTGAAATTCTTGAAATAGTTGCTCGCCAAACTAAACCCTATCGAGTGAATATGTCTTGCAAGCTATGACTAGCTGATTTCCATTCCTGTATTAGTACAGTGCAGTAATTCATGTACAATGTGTTAAAAAACGTATTAAACTATTAAATCTACTAAACGTAATATGTATGAATATAGTAATATGAAACAGCATAATCTAACAAACTATATTTATGCGTATGATAGCATGCGCGTGCAATACTGTGACGTGCGGTGTATGTGGCACCAGGAATGTAATTCAACACAATAAAAAATAAATGAAAGATTTGGTTACACGCCAGATATCGTCAAACAGTGATGCAAGATATCAACTGTTGACAAAGTTGACTGTACTGTAGTTGGTCCCCACTTATTCGTCGCATTTTTATCCCTTTGACCTCTCTCTCCTCCGATTCACACACCCTGAGTTCAATTTGCACGCCGCCCGGATACTCTAAACTAAGCCCTCCGCCCTCAACTTCTTCTCTTGAGAAAATAAAACCCTTAGGAGGTGCACGAGCGTCAATAATTTGCTTTACTCGACCTAAAATAGCATCTGAATTTAACCTACTCGATTCATCCGATAATTTCACCTCCACTTCTGTTGGTACAGTAACATTCAACGGCCTCCCGATACCTCTCGTGATACTCGGTCTCGACGGATCGCAAGGCTCCGAAATAATAAAGCTTGGAAGTGGTTTGTAATGTGGTAAAGCGTCTTCCAGTGAATCTATAGATGGAGAAGGAGAGGGTGATCCATCGACGAGTGTCACTTGATCACCTAGTACGTCTGTTACTGATATTTGTGGAGGTGATATCTGCAAGAAAGGAACGAACCATAAACATATTATAAGATATTTTTACCACTTTTAATTCACCAAGAGAGTTCATCCACTTACTCTGGGTACATCGATGGGATGTTCTTCCTGTATCATGTCCAACGCTGGGCTATTACTAGGGGAATAACTAACTGGCGTTGTTGCCGGAGATCTGTGGTGTCGCAGTGGACTCAAATCCAAAGGTGTAGCTGGAGGTTGTGCAGGTGTACCATGGACTATGCTACCTTGGACGGGAGCCGTACTCAGTCCACTCAGACCTTTAAAAGTTTTTCATTTATTTTCATTTTTTTTTGCTAATTTCCAACAGCCCTTGTAAAGCGCTATAATAGTGCATTACTGATTAGGTGTTCTGTTAGTCTCGATCTACCAGAGTTGATTTCCTTTTTATTACCATTGAAAATGATTTTGTACCTTGTGTTATTGCAGCGACGCCTCTCTCATGTACAGGACTTCCAGGTATGCTAGCGGGACTATGCGATGGCGATGCAAGTCTTTGGAGCTGTTGGTACTCGTGTTGAAGTGCCTGGATTCCAGGACCTGGAGGACCTGAGCCTTCCGAAGCTCGACGAACAGGAGAATATCGTTCTGAAGCAACGTGGATGCTTGGCTCCTTATACGAGTCCCTACTACCTGCTAAAAAAGATCCACCATCACATGACAATCAAATTCATATCGTACAGTATGCTGGGCCAAAATTGACTTTCCAGAAATAAAAATGACATCATTATTTTTGGTTTAACTAACTAGTGTGGACTAAATTCATGTGAATTTCATTTGTAAAATATCACCCTAGTTTAAAGACACATCAAGAGAACAAATCGATGCGACAACACAAAATACGAAAAAAAAAGTCAATAGCTACACACATTAAATTTGTACCAACTACGAACAATTTTTATCACATTCCATTGTCCCTCAAGATGTTTCAACTGACAAATGAAACAAACTTTGGTCACCAGAGTATCTATAAAAGAGTTCCTATAATACCTTATTACTAAGAAAAACAGTATACTATTACATTCGCATGGTTGACGGCAATGAAGCGAAATTTATGACAAATTACCAGCACTATTGAAGAACAAAGAAGTTTTCCTGTGTTGAGGAAGTGCAGGTGCTCTAAGGTGGGGCGGCAGCAGTCTTGGCGGCAGATACGCTCTATTCATCCTAGCTTCCACCTCCATGACCAGCTCCGGATTTATAACTACATGCATGTTACCAACCAACGGAGTATGGTGGTGCGGGGGGCACAATAAAACCATGCAAAATTTAAACAAAACAAAAATCGAAATGAAAACGCTGTAAAATTATAACTATTTGTGGTGGGAGGTAAAATCTCAAAAGCACACATAAGAGGACATTGAATACGAACTGAGATGAGTAAATAAATGATACGTAATATTGAATACAAGATTGGAACATCTTAAAATTAGATAAATTTGACACAAGAATTAGGCCAGATTATGTCAGATCAACTCAACTTTTACAAAACTTTTACATCGCAAACTAGTATGAATGTCCATATGCGTACAAAATGTTGTTAACTAAGATGCAACGGATTCCAAACAACTTCAATTACATACTTCAAAAAATAGAAAAATTGGGTGACTAATATATACTTGAAGTTTCTGAGCAGGATTTTACATCAGTTGATATAAGAGGGAAGAAAAAAAACTAGAATCAAATAAAACAAAAACACCACACTCAAACGCTACATCAATGTGCACTTATCGTTACCTGTATCTTCTTAAAAACTCCTACTTTAAGAGATATTCAAGGAGCATAATTATCGTACCTGGACGCTGCATGACTGTGGTGAGTCCGCTCCGTCTTCTTCGATCAGTCCCTCCACCTCCACCTCCACCTCCGCCACCGACACCTTCGCCACTACCACCACCAACCCCCACACTTAGTGGCGGTGAACAAGGTACCATCGTCGGACTGCCAGTCTGTAACTGTTGAAGGTAACACGTCACTACCATGAGGTAACCTGCTATGCAATATTAAAAAGATTAATCTTATTTCTGCCTAACAGATCTGAAGATACAAATCAAAAAAAAATCAAAAATTCAGTTACTAGCTATTTGGTCCCTGCTTCTTGGAAGAACGATGTATTGTTTTTGAGGGCATTTACTGTAAGGTCTCGGAAATGGTTTTGTGATATACTACAAAACTTTAGAACTATGCATTGGAAAACATCATTAACATTCGAGCGTATTATTGTATGAATTCGAATATCATCTTGTTCAAAATTGATCTACGCTACTTTTCATACAGCTTCAGCCCTCAAGTGCTGTGCTATGAATCAAAAATATCGTAGGTCACTCACTGGTTGCAAGTGCTCTCGACTTCCCGGTTGACTCCAACCACCATCGTCACTGTTTCCACCACTGGTTCCATGTTGTTGTTGGTAAAATACATGCAAATTAGCTCCCCCATCCGAAGCTCTCCTTCCAAAACCACCAGCTGTTATGTGAATGATAAAAAAAATGTTGTAACGCAATTTTAACACAATCATATTGTTGGAAAAAACCTTGATATTGAATAACTTACTCGCTCCCATAACGATGGGTGGTTTTAAAAGATGTTGGTCTTTGATTTGGAAGTTTTGGGGAGGTTGGTGCTGGACGAGAGGGAGGTTTAACGGAAGATTAGTATGTGGGAGCAGATGAGGGTCAACATTACATTGCAATGCTGGCAATAATGGAAGGGGTAGATATCCTGGAATATAGGTACATATATAAGGATGTGGAGTAGGAGGTTGGTGGGCGGCATCCCCGGGACCAACTGTGTGTCTCCTGGTTGCGTGATAAGGTGTTCCAGAAGGCAAATGAAGGCCACTACGTTCTTCTGTTTCAGCTTCCGCTTCGCCGAACTGAAAACAAATATTATGATAGAAATTGTTAGGTTCTTTGTGATGAAATCATGCAGCAAAAACCAACAATTACATCAACCATCGTTGGTGCTGTTATGTTACACCATGTATTTTCCCAGTGGGTGAGATTTACGACAATAGATCTTTTTCGTCGCAGTCAAAACAAGTGAACATGGATAATTGTCACTTTGCTAGACATTAGTTTTACCTTTTCCAGTTGGTGAGCGCCATCAGGCATGTAATCACCAGGTATACTTTGTATGCTGGGAATGCTGGGCATGCTTGGTTCCAGTTGATCAGCGAGTAGGTTATAAATAGCCGAAACATGGTCAAAGGCATTACCTTGCACGGCTTGTAATAACGTGTCCGCACTAAGACCAGGTAGCCTGAGCATATGTTCTATTACTAATTGGTTAAGCTGTGGCGGAGGAGGTGGCTCAGCATTGCACCTATAAAATAATGCATTTCTCGTCTTATATTGAAAAGCACAGCACTCCGTAATCTGGAATGCATCCCAATTACATAAGGGAATTAGCAACTGTCGATGTACAGCTTTCACTTGAACAATGACCATGTTTAATACTGAACGTTTACAGAATATGTTTTTACGTTATGGGTAATTCATATTTCAAATAAAAAAATTTTTTGACTACACACCCTCCAGGTTCGGGTTCTGTCACACCATCTCCGCCCATCCAGGGATGAGTCAGTATTTGTGTTATACTCAATCGCCGTTCTGGTTCTACCACCAGCATATGTCTAATTAGCCTTTCACACTCTGTAAATAAATACAAACTACTTGAGCAAATCCATCCTCGAATAACACATCTAGGCATTCTGAGTAGACATATTGAAATTAAAATCAAATTCAGTCAAAACTTATTTGTATCGATTACATTTCTTCTCTCAGTAATTCAAATTGATTATCTTTGACAAACATGAGCATCTACCAAGCTGTAGGCTTGATTTTCGGAATTTACAGAATCTATAAACTACGAATCGCAAGAATGCTCTGTATATTTCCAATTAACGTAACAGTGCGTTAAATGTGTAAATAAATTCATGAGGATGAAATACATTAAATTAAGTATTATCTGCATCAGTGATTTTATACTTAAGGAATTGAGTTCAACCATTTCTAGGTGGTATGCAGTATGTACTGTACACGTTTCCATTCCACATTGAGTTGCCGATCTAAGATTATTGAATGCATTAAAAATGTTTGAAATGAAAAGATGCTGAGGAAAAAAATATTTCACAAGAAGCTTGATACAATAAAAACTCATGACTTATAAGATCTGGATTTTTACGATATTTGAGGCCACAGCACGAAGGGAACATGGCTGGCTAATGGAGAGAATCCGAATCTACCGCTATTTTAAAGAATCACTGTTAACATCGGAGTTTCTACTCACCTGCAGACATGAAAAAAGGTATCCTAAATTTCCCCGAGATCACCACAGAGCGCAGCGACTGCATTGTAGGCCCGTCAAATGGCAGGGCACCACAAACTAACACGTACAATACTACACCGAGACTCTGTAATAACGTTGTTAATACCACTTTAAACAATCATATTAAGTTGAGTATAATCTAGTAACTTGAAAAGCAGGAGGAAGAGGTTTTAGCATTAGACCTCAAACTCTGATTTACTAAATAAAGCCTAAGAACTGGACTGTATAATGGAAGGAAAAGTGCTCAATACAAAAAAAAACAGATGATTAAACTTGAGTCTATTTTCCATTGAATTGAAAATATGATTCACATTCGAGTACAGTATAAAAAAATTTCGAATAAACCATGCTTCGAAAAAAAAGCGACGAAATAAGAATAAAAATAAACTTGTGATTCGTAGTTAAAATAAAGAAAAACTAGGTGAAATTTTTGTATCGCTGATACATACCCATACATCTGCTCTAGGCCCGTCGTAATGTGTTCCTTTAAATATTTCAGGCGCAGCGTAGGGAGGGGAACCACACCAGGTACTGAGGGGTACTCCTGGCGTATATTCATTGCTGAATCCAAAATCAGCCAACTTTATGTTATTGTCTACGTCAAGTAGCAAATTCTCAGCCTATAATCGGTGCAAATTCAAATTAAGATCTGTCTTCAAAGTATTCAAGCATTTGTCTGAGAATTTAAAAAATTGAAACCATGATTCAGAGAATGACACTAATCTCATTATCTTATGTACCTTAAGATCTCGATGAACCACTTTCTGTTGGTGTAGGTAACGCACAGCCTGAACGATCTGACGAAATACTCGTCTTGCTTCTGGTTCTGACATTCTTCCATTTCTGACTAAATGGTCAAATATTTCTCCTCCTGCTGCATATTCTGTGACCAAATATATCATCTTTTCCGTTTCCATAACTTGATATAGCCGAATGATATGCGGATGCCGGAGCCTCTTCATGATGTACACTTCACGGAAGATTTTAGCCAGGTTCTCTTCATTTAATTTTGTTTTATCTATTATCTTGATGGCTACCTGCAAAAATTTGCCAAATATCATTATCAAGCAACCCGACTGTATCAATATTTAATATTCAGTTATATAAAATATAGCATTCTCCTACAAATCTGAAAAGAATCATCATAGGTCTTTGCCTCTGTCTTCCCAACAATAAATAAATAAAATTATTCATCGTTATTGAGAATATGGCGAGCTAGTCTCCAATGGTGGATAGAGTCAGCAAAATCATGTGACAGACATGCTAAATGATGGCAAGTGGCAAGTAGCAACTGGCAGTCTTGTTTCCACGCGCGCTCATCACTTATACCTTATAAATGACCAATTCCCCCTCATCGTCAGTCTATCTTGCCAAAGGCAATAAAGCTCCGTATACTTAGCCCCTCTTGTAGGCAGATCAGTTTTTTTTATATTAATCATGTAGTTCGTTTGGCTGACGGATAATCCATTCGAGATGATTGTTAGCGACCGGTTTTTTTATAAATACGCAAAACAAAATTAGGCATAATTATTCAAAAACAAAATATCAGTGTAGCCCTCGGCGCGCGTGCCGCCTGAGACCGGAAGCTGCTGACACCAGATCGAGATTCGAGAGTTGGACCCCGACTGGTGCATCTTGCCATTGCGGGTCCACGAAATGCTTAATTCACTGTCAGGCTTGGATAGGTTATGCTGTGTTCCGTAGAACAAGTTCAGAATCATATCTCAGAAACATAGACATGAAGAACATGGACCTCAGAAAGTAGAGTCGTGGACCCTACAATGGCGAGATGTATGGGTCGGGGTCCAACTCTCGAATCTCGATCTGTTGTCAGCAGCTTCCGGTCTCAGGCAGAGCGTGCGCAGAGGACCATACCGATATTATGTTTTTGAATAATTATATGCAATTTTGTTTTACGTATTAACAGAAACACCAGTCGCTATAATCACCCCGGGTAGATTATCTGTAAGCTACAAACGAACTACAAACAATTGCAGGCAGATTAAATCGGATTTGGTGGAAAATTACAGTAGCGAGGGGCTAACATCACGAAATGCCCTAAACGATTTGGTTTTCATTATTATTAATGAATGATGGGCCAACAAGTGTCGGGATTAGCGTTATAATCATCTACAAGCGAACCACAATCGATTAATATAAAAAAAACTAATTTGCCAATATGAGGAGTTGAGTATACGGAGCTAGCGCTGGCCCTTCTCATTATGTTCTATGTTAACAATTCTTATATTCGTATATCCCATTTGACAATAGACTCTCAGTAAAGTTAATCTGTCTGGATATAGTTTCTGGTCCAATGCGTTCGAATATTGGTTTGGTTTTAAAAATGGCATTGATATTAATGGGAAATGTACGAGCATTTGTATACATGGATTACATCGCAGCCTCGTGCAAATGGTCTTGGTTTATAAGGGCGGCAAAATCGGCTCAAAACGTTACGTAATTATAAATACGTGCATACCATATCTCTTTTGACTCGTTTTACGACACGTGCGCGCAAAGATCTCCAGTCAACGGCGTAACTAATCAGTCCAACGATCTATCGGAGAACTTTAATTTAATCACGATACAAACGACAAAGTGATTCAGACATTGTATGCCTAATTACTATTTGGTATTCAACCAGATTTAATTGATTTGCGGGTCAATTAATTGATCATATCATGAATAGCAAATAATTTATACTCATATCATATCATACTACTACATGATTATTTTAATAACGAAGAACAAATCTACTTAATATCCATTTGGCGCAATATGACAATTGCCCCACTATTTGTTACGAATCAAGGTCTGATGTTCACATAGAAAATGATTATTATCATAGCTTGTATGAGCGTTCAGTTGTATTTGTGAGTTGTCTATCATAGTTTGTTCAAAGTAACTAACTGATAACAGTTAAACATTGGAGAAATAGAAGAATTAAGAGGAGAAACAGCGGAGAAATTCTTGATAAGAATGAAAAATCAGTTTTCATAGTGATCCCGAGTGATCAGAAAATCGCGATGTGGTAGCTGGTGAATGATTATATTTGTCGTGAAGTTTTTTACTTTCAAAGAGGTATATTGTAATGCGAAGTAATTATTTTCAATACGCAACTCACAATTAAGACCGCATATCGACTACATATATTACTCTCGTGTTCGTCAATCGATTCACCCTGAGATAAACAACTGAATCTGACAAAAAAAAAAGAAAAAACGAAAGAAGATATATTTTTTTTTACCAAAAAATGGCAGTCATACATTCACTGGCTACTTGGAGATGCTTTCTATATACAAACTTTACCGAATTCGGGATGAAAATAATAAAAACAAATGTACATCATTGATCGATCATCGTAAAGCAAAAGTTGTCTCAGGTCTCGCGTTGAACCTTGTACCAAAAATTCTAAGCTCATCTAGTATACGTTTCATTTATTACGCAAGGGAATCTCAATCGAGGATTAAAAGCGAAAATGTCAGTCACATCATTTACGATATACCCGCTCCAACCTTCATCAACGAATGAATCAGATTAGTCTAGTCTCAGGTAGAACTACAAATTGACCGGCAACGCAACTTCGGCACATTTATGAAAAAAAGCTTGACCAAACGAAATAGTGATAAGCTCACGTGAGATATTTTATTATTAATCAGACCACATATGATTTATTACATAACTTTACATTTGCATTGACCCTGAAAATGATGTTTCCATTTATCTGCTGCAGCTGCTAGACTGATTAGGTATAGTATTCAAAAAATTGCAAGCAAATAAAGATGATACGATAGTATCATAGCGTGCCACTGTTTTTCTCGAGTAGTTCTAATTTATAAGACACATAAAATTTGTATTTAGCGTCTCTTTATGGTCAGACCAAGCGAGACCGAGTATCTAGTAGATTCCTGTGACATCACACTGACGTCACGTGAATATACGCGTAACACATGCCAGTTTCGCAGAGCGTCCCCCTGCCGCAAGCAGCGCACTTGTTCACATATGTATGTTATAACACATACTTACGTATTACATACGCACATATTATCTTCCACATTGTGCGAAAAATTGCGACAATTTCTATGGATACGACATTACAATAGATCGACAAAGATTGTTGCACTGCCCTGTAGACCGCGTAACGGTATACATAATGACCAAATATAAAGAAAGATATATTAATCGGAAAACTTCGCATGGATAATCGTCGATATATGTAACAGTTACGCACCCTAAAGAGCTAGGCGTAACAATTATCGACCTTTAGTATTCAAAGTGTAGCAGTTGGAAAAATCCTGTTTTTCTTTCTCATCAACTCGTAGCTACTTACGATATCGTATGACAGATTGATAGTCGCGATAAGTGAACAACGAAGAAATTTTCTATAATAAAGCGAAAAGTTCTTTCGCTTGCGGTTAAAGCTGGCACGTGCGGTAAATATAGGGGAACAATACAAGTACAATCAAATTACATGCGTTTTGTATTTGTTTTTTTAAACGAACATGATTTCGCTTTACTTTGGATAAAATTTGTAGATTTAAAAATTGGAAAAGAGAAAATCAAGTAAAATGTGAACGGTGCCATTGAAATACGATCGCATGCGGATGGTATGTGCGTAAATACATTGATACAATAATATCTATGTATATGTGTATCATATTTGACCACAACAAAGCGGTAATATATTATTACGGGAGAGAAAAACATACGTACAGTTGTACTTTTGCGCGAGGAGATAAGTTATCGTATATATCGTACTATAATATCAAGTGGCTAGAAAATTTTGTACAGTACCAAGGCTTCACCCAAAGCTGTTGATTCGCGCTAATTGTCACTAATTATCGTCAAGTCCGACTACGGCTTTAACGGTATAACGGACAATCCGACGCAGACAATCTCTTCGCGGATGAAACTTACATAGTATGCATCATTTTCTCAGGGCGATGAAAATTCTTTTCAATACATAGAGAGAAATTTTTACACCTATATGCGACTCGGTTTCCAAATTTTTGAAAAAAGATTAAACGTCACTTTTAAACTCCTAAATAAATATGATATACATTTACATACACACATATATTCTACACATTTTGATTTACGGTATTCTGAGAATTCCGTTCGTCGTTTGTCTTCGTGGAATGATTAATTATTTAAGTAATTTCACCCTGAATTTTCAATTATAAGAGCTGTTTAAAACCAAATGTGGAATTTTTAAAACCAAATCAAGAATCATGCAGCCGATAATTAATTATTGTAATTCAAGAATTATGCTGACAAACAGAATTCAAGGCTCACTATCAACTCATGTACACCTTTTACATAATATTTTATTATGATATTGATAAACATTATAGGATGGGAAACTATCCCAGTGATGAACGGACGTCGAAGGGATTGGCGGAGGTATGAAGAGAGGGAAAACTAACAGTAGTAAATACACATGCATGTAAATTTACATACATATGTGTAGATATACTGGGAGGCGTGACAAAATGATTGAGACGAAATATCATGCACCAGAAGCATATGTAAGATTTAGCGTAAACTTGTCACCTACTTTATATGAAATCAACAATAAAAAACAAAATAAATTTTATACGAATGAAATAAATTTAAAATGGCGATTGGGATAAAATTTGTTTACATTTACAGATAAAGTACGTTGAACTATTCGAGAAAAATTCAGTTTGGAATGTAAATCTGAATTATACAAAACTACAATCGTATTAATAAATAATCCATGGCTTTGGCGTGAATTTTTTTGTTAGCGAATTCAAATTCAGATAGTAGACCGCAGCTGTCTCTGCGAACCTGTTTATAACTAAATTCATAATTGCAATATCAAATAGAACTGGAAAATATCGGGGCAGAGAAGTACATGTTTTTGTTCACTATTTTGCACATCAGCATTTTTGTACTTTCGAAAAATGTAATTCAGCGGCTTCAAAATGGCGACTGTTATAATAAAAAATATAATACAATATGAACCAAACTATACGATTGTCTTTCAAAAAGAAGATGACCGTTTTTGTTTTGGAGTTATAATGTTAATGCGTTATCATATTTATACTAAAATTGGTTATCACAAAAACAGCTACTTGATGAACACATACGTGCAGAATTATACACGTATACTACATGCAAATCCTTTAACTCGCAGAGGCATGTGACGTAAACGAAGGTAGCGTCGATAAATAAATGTTTGCTTAAATCACAGTAGCAGTAATATAAAATGACGATCAATTGTTAGATGAAATCTTTGGTTGTTTTAATCTTGTGTGTTGAAATTCTTTTGGTAGTAAAATCATGAATTATGTTCGATTAAAATCAATGCAGTCGTCAATTGTTGAAAGACATACGCAAGATAAGTGACTGTTGTTATAAATTTTACAATAATTTTCAATTATTAGAAGATGGGTTGAAGACAGGCACCCTAAAGCAGAGATGCTGACCAATAATTCATAACAAACTACTTTTCACGTAAATCTGATGAACAAGTGATGGATTCCAGGCTGCAAGTGAGAAAGGTTTAGCTGTAAAGTGAAGTCGTACCTTTGATTTGGTGACAACGTGGGTGGCCATTTTGACAACGGCAAAGTTCCCTTTACCGATGGTTTTCTCCAATTCGTAATAACCGACGCGGATGAGTTTGTTAACCGAAAATTGCTGTGAAATCTCATCGTGCGACGATGTCGCGGATGCCATTTTTTAATCACTTGACTCGCTCGACCCGTCGCCAATCACCTACTGGATAGTACGACATCAAGCTCGCCAGGAGCGCCGTTATCTTTAACAATTCACCGCCATCTAACGAACATTTTTGAATCTTCGACCCCTTTCCATGTTGAGCTTGTTCCAACCGAAGGTTCCAACCGTAGCTGAATTTGTCACGTGATCTACCGACCCGCCACTTTTACGTGTAGTTTGGATAGAGATTGAATATGGCCCTTTGCTTCTTAATAGAATATATGATTTAATTTTAAATTACAAAAGTAGAAAATACACTTTATGCATAATTATGTACATGTAAATATTTCATTCATCAAGTATGACATTGGTGTCTCACTGGAAATCATTTTTTGTACGGATTTTTATATGTCACCGTATTGTTTGAAAGTTTTAGTTTTTGAAGCTAATGTCATTGCCATATTGTTGAAACGTTGTTGCCATTCCTTGAAAGTTATTCCATCCACACTTTGATCAGTCAAAACCTTCTTAACTATTTGATGAGACCTGCAGATCGTAGAATCAGAGATTACAGATATTGAGAGTATCGGAATTTTCTAAAAGTATCTATGGTTTTTGTTTAAATTACATGCAGTACAATCGTCTTCCAAAATTAGATTCAATAAAATTACCAAGCATCAAAGGTCACATCAAAGAGTTGCAGCCTTTCTTCTGTTGTTTCAGAGGTCTGATCTATGAGATCACATAACTCCAATAAAGCATAAACTTGGTTTTGAACTGACATAGAATACCACTGTTCCTCAATGTCGTTCGGGATATCCAGTTGTAGATCGGAATGCTGAGGCTTAGGTCTACCATTAGCGATCGCTGTGTGTTTTGCTAAGATTTTATAGCAGTTCAATAAGTGGTGAAGTGGTGCGCTAATAAATGGAAAGTCATAAACGCAGTCTGAGTCCAAAGGTACAGAGGTTGCGAATGCTGCCTGACTCATGCAGAATCTTGCATGTCTAGAAACATTTTTACAACAAACATAAAAAAACATGATTATTTTTCGTCTGGATCTAATGAAAATCTATGAAATCGTAGGTGCGTACCTGTATTCACCAACTTCTCCACCCAAGGCAATTTTTCTCAGAGCATTCATGTCAATGTTGTTGTAAAAGTTATCAAGTTCCAGACCGAGATCGATATTCCACCAGTTGTTGCTTCGACTTTCCGTTCGTATTACGGCAAACTTATGCAATGCATTGAGGAGTTTTTCTTTTGTGCAGTTCAAATTCACCCCAGCACCCTTTAAAAGTGCTACAGAGGTTTGTATATCTTGAGCACATTGTACCTATGAATAATGAAGTTAAAGTACATTATAAAGTAGAGCATATTACAAAGCTCTGCCTTATTGAAAGCTTACAGTTGCTGGTATTTAAATTCGGACTTACAATTTGGGTATCAATCGCCTGAATTGCAGCAGCTATACTGCTGAGTTTCATATTCAACTCTGTCTGGATTTCGAGGGTACCATTAATTTCATCAACTTTTTTTTGGAAACCAACCTGCTGTGCCTCCCATTTCCGAATTTCTAAGGTCAACTCCAACCACTCAGTGATGTCTATGCCATTTGGTTGAATATTCTACAAAGCATTGATGACTCTAGTAACATAAACTTCAAAACTGAAGGCATTCTACTAAAAACTAAACTAAACTCAAAGGCGGTAAGCATTTGAGCCCGATTGCAAGTAGAGCTAAATATGCAATGTTACCTCAATTTTCTCAATATACTCCATGATGGTTTGCTTGTGAGCATTGGCTTTAGTGTCAAGTAACAAACGTTTCATTACTGCAGTTACGTGTAGGCTACAGGCCTTTGCGATACCAATGTCGAGCTTTTTTCCATGGTGGCTGGGTGCTCCGTTAGAAGATATCTCAGATCCTAGTTGAATGACTCTATCAGTGTCTACTGTGCGATTCCGCAGAAGTATGTTCCATAGAACTGGTGTGGCGATAGGAGAAAGGGTGTCAGATATCTTCTTCCAAACCTGAAATGAGAACGGCCATCTTAATAAGTTTTTTAAATAATCTTCAACCTTAATTCTGACATACCTGTTTCCTGTCAGTGCCCGAAGACATAGAGCTCACCAACGTTAAAGACTCCTCTATAGTTTTTTCATCAACCATATCACCAACAGAAGGCATCACACATTGGCAAACCTTTCGCATTTGGTTACAGTCCTGAACCTGAGATTGCATCTGACTATGCTTTAATGAGAGGATTTCTTTCTTCGCTTTTGCCAACTGTCGAGTCGATTTTATCTGCAGAAGCTGCTGACCTTCAAAATTTGGATACAATTAATTTGAAATCACAGAGTAAACTTAATGTCTTCAAGTTTCGATTATACTTACGTTTCACACGAAGTGTAAATTCTTGTTTTTCTTGCTGCGCTTCAGCTTTGATGATACGTTCATGTAACACTTGTCTTTCGGACTTGAGCTTAGCCTTGTTCTTAATGGCTTGAATTGAAGCATCTTCGCAATTCTCGTTCAATTTATACAATAAAATGTTTTTCCTTGTCTCCAGGACCTCAGAAATGGGATGTAATTTATCAGCAACATGGTCCCAAATGAGACTAACAATTCCCTTGGATAACCTGGTCGAAACAATAATATCGATACAGAATTCAAGCCATAGCTGAAAGAGACTCGACACAACTCTGTCGTTGAATGACAGTTCGATGTTACTCACGCTTTTTTGGTTGATTCATTGCAAGCTGATGGAGGGCATTCCAACCGAATTGCCCAAGCGAAACTGTCATTGGAGGGATTTATCATTATACACACTGAATAATTTCACAAATAGTAGTATTTGAAACCAGCCAAAGAGTTCATCGGAATGCATAAATAAAATCCTTTCAAACTAATTTCTTCAAAAAATTGTATGATCCAACACTACGTTCGGATCCACACGACCGTTGAATCCTGTGCATGCTCGGTCCTCGTCCACTTGCTCCTTCGCTTGCCAAATCGAATTCAAAATGTGAAACGAAAACGACGATGTCACCATCTTCGTGTGATGTCCGACACTGGATAAGGCCGTGGAATAGAACGAATCTGTCTATCCTCCAAGCTCTATGGCGTCATTCAGGTTTAGGATAAATAAGAGTTAGGTTGGGTTTTCAACATGAACGCTAACTGCGTATCAAAGGATAAACAATCGTGATTGTTGTGTTAAAATTATCAACAAACATGTCTAAAATACCTGGATATGATACGCACGACGATGGTCCTGGCTTTGTCGGAATTAGATTTTGTCAAGAATGCAACAATATGTTGTACCCAAAGGAAGATAAGGAGAATAAAGTGTTGATGTATGCGGTAAGCATTTGAGCCCGATTTCGTCCAAAAAGTTCAAAGTTTTTTTTTTAAATCGTACCATAATTATCAGAGTGTTTTATTTCCTATCTTGTCTTATTTTCCAGTGTAGAAATTGCGACTTCAAACAGCTTGCAGACAGCAATTGTATCTACGTTAACAAAATTATGCACGAGATTGAGTAAGTGAAATTTAGTTGAATTCTTGAACATTGTTGTAAGCTTTACTAAACATGTTGCGTTACTTGACAGTGAGCTGACCCATATTGTTGCGGATGTAATATCAGATCCCACGCTGCCAAGAACTGAGGAGCATCCTTGTCCAAAATGCAATCACCGTGAAGCTGTATTTTTCCAAGCTCAAACTAGGCGAGCAGAAGAGGAAATGAGACTTTATTACGTCTGCACGAACCAGCATTGTTCTCATAGATGGACAGAATAAATCTTGCAATATAAGTAAATCAATTCTCTGATTAAAAACTGAAGCAGCAATTGTCTCGGTCATGAATCATGATACGAAAATATTCTATTTCAGAATATTTACGAAGTTAAAATAAAAATCCGAATTAGCTGATTGAAATGAATTGATTTTAAAATTTATAGTATTATAGTAAGGTAATATAAGCTGTATTTTATAAAGAAAATATTCCTTGCAGTTCCAATTACCGAAATTCACTTAAACGGGTCTGAATTCATTGGAACCACATATTTATACGTTCATGTAAAAAATTAATACATATGTCGTTTAATTTAACAAATCTCACTGGAAATGCTGTGTAAATATCGACGAGGGTTGGATTAGATGAATTGCTAAAACTGCACCCTACATATGTATTCTTATGAAAAGATATGAAACATGTATCTCTAATTTGTAAAAATATACCATCTCAAAAAACAAAATTATAAGAACTCAGATCAGTTCCGCCCGCCCACGCCTGACCGTGAATCGGCTATAATTTCATCACTTTTTTCCAGAGCGCGATCACGGCTGTGTGTCAATTTATGTGTACTAGCGCGTCAAATACGTTTGTTCGAGACTTTTCAATAGAAACGTTTCCTTTTCTAGAGCTATCTCGAAGCAGCTGAGGTAATACAGTGTTGTCTACTCAGGGTCTCGCCCGTAGCTTTGATAATTAAACCTGTTTGAGGCATGAATCATTGTGGTTACCAGAGGTTCACTTATTCATCTTCGTTTAGTTTAATTCATGGGTTCAACGTCAACGAAAAGTAAAGATACAAGCATGAGCAGGTGAAATACACGTTATAACCTCGATAATTACATGAAATTCCTGTGCGGTGTCTAATTGTTTCCACCCTTCGTCTATTTATAACCTTAAAACTTTCCTGTCAACATCATCAACATGAATCATTCATTCATTGTGTACCACCAATAAATTCGAATTCACTGCTAGATATAGATTCATGCCAGTGAAGACATGCATTGGTACAATCAATAAGCCAAACTACATTATGTAATAACTTGGAAATAATAATCGTTACATGTTCAGTGAAAATACGTCAAGGTCAAGCAGCAGCATGGGGAACAAAGAAAATACTAGTAATACAAGACCACTGAGCATTCAAGCACCTCGATCGCAGAATGAGTCACGACAACCGCAGTTCCAGCCAATTCCAAATCAACCGAGGCAGCCTAATAATTTGCAAGGGCTGTTGCGATTTGCAATGGAAGCTACTCGCAATGAAGATGCTCCAAGTGCTTCTAATTTTCAACCCCTAGATCAAGAAGTATGTCTTTGTGTTTTTGATAAGTTTAGTCAATAGTACTTTCAGCATTTTTCTCAGCTTCTTTCTGACTTGAGTAAAAGTATTGACTTTTGTTTTCTAATTTTATGTCTAGCGACAAAGATTTTTGAATGACGCTTTGACTTCAATGTCAGTTAACGTCATAGAAGAACTGCAAAAGTCAATTAAAGTCCTATTGGGTGCCAACGAACTACGTGCTGAGGATGACCCCTCAGAATATGATAAAGCCCTAGAAGTTATTGCTAATTACGTGGACAACATGGACACTGCAAATGACTTCTATAAAATAGGGGGCTTCACAATATTTGGCCCTTGCTTAAACTCTACTCACAGTAGCCTCAGGTGGAGAGCAGCCGACATTATTGCAGAGTTGACGCAAAATAATCCCTATTGTCAGGAAAAAGTATTGGAAGCTGGTCTTATGCCGATATTGTTAAATATGGTGGATACTGATCCTTCAGAACAAACTCGAATCAAGGCCTTGTATGCAGTTTCGTGTAAGTTTCTTTTTTGCTCATTCACTGTTTGTGAAACCCAAAACCCATTGTCAGAGTAACGTTTGTGATACATGATGTGATTTATCATTTAGGTCTGGTCAGAGAGTATCCGATTTCTTTAAGGCATTTAGATATTAATGATGGATACTCTGTACTTTTGAGAGCAATGCAGAGTCCAGTGGAAAAACTGCAGATTAAATCTGCCTTCCTTTTATCATCACTTTGCAGCAAAGATGAAAACATAGATAATATGAAGACGACTCTTGTTAAAATGGGTCTAATAGAGCAAGCAGCTGGTCTGCTAGCTATGCAAAGTCTCCCCTGCGACACAAGGTACTTGCTTCAATACGTTGCCGTTGAACCATTTTAATCTTACAATTAGTAAAGATGTTTCGTGTTCATTATTGTGCCATAATTAACTATTTGTTATTGAATACTCATTGAATTCTTTTTTTCTCCTTTGTAAAAGAGATCAGCTACTACGGGTACTTGCGGGATTAGCGAGTAACAATTATTTACCTGCTTTGAGAGAGTGCAGGCGACCAGAGCTATGTCTGAGACAGACATTGGAGCGTCTTCGACATGAGCTGAAAGCTGAAGAAAGTGTGGACGAAGCTGCTCTGTGTACCCAGCTTTTAGATCAAATATTCTCAGATCGTGAAACAGGCCAAGAAAGATAGCCTTTCATCATGCACAAAAATCCAGCTTCTACCCAGCAGTTTTGTTTCTCTTTCATGCATACTGTAACTACAATGATGCAGGTGTACAATAAACTTAATATTTATTTTTGCTCTTAATGACGAAGTTAAGAATCGTATGCTAATCTAGATTTTAGATTTTATGTGTCAGTTACAATTTCATCATGCTTCTATCAATATATTTTTATAAATTGAGCCTACATTCAAGTATCATTAATTTCATCATCATTATTCCTTGTCATCAGCTATCATTATTCCTTGTACAAACCGCTCAAGCAACTTGATCGTAATTTCCTGGCAAGAGTGAAGTGTATACATGCATACATTATATTTGTAATAAATTAAGAGCTTGTGATATTAATAAATTTGGATGCGTATTCGTACGTAGTACAAGGGACGAGATCTGCAAGAGTCACGGTACTGTGACACACGATGGTATGGTACCGAAACGGTGATTTAAAAACATGGGCGAAGACAAAAATAAATTTTAGTTGAGACACAAGCATAGTTAATTAGATTTCGGAAGAATTTCTGTCGGGTGGAAAGTTGAACTTTGCACGTAGAATTTATTACCAACAGATCATATCACATCCGACGACCGAGACGGAGGTGATACTGCAAGATACACTAGCGCGATGTCGGAGGATAAGAAAAAATCAAATGAACCTGCTGATGCAGAATTAAACGAGCTATTGGACAGTGAGTATTGATATCCGCTGCACAATTTTACTTCGCCTTTCGTGGTCTCTATTCATGTTAATCCTGCCAGAGAAATCCTTGATATGCAACCTAACCTCGAATCAATACCTATTATGCCCATTACGAACACTTCCAGGACTTGATTTGACGGGAAAATAAGACTTTTAGTATTTCTGATGATACAAGGTGCTGAGCTAAAGAATCGTTGTTCATAGCACTTGAGTAATTTCCATTTTTACCATTATGTAATGTTCTAAATTTGTTTCCTATTTTTTTCCCCATTTTTAGTTTTACTTTTTATTTCGGCACTCAACAACTTTCATTAGTAAGTTGAAATCAATCAAACACTTTTGGTATTTGTATATTGTTTGCTATCAGGTGCTCTTGAAGATTTTAACCAGGTCCAGGATCAAAAGTCTAAAAATGACAATGAGACGGCTGTGCAGCCAGTACAGCCTGAAGCCTTGGACGAGGCAACTGGAGTTGAGGACCAATGGACGCAAGATTTTATCAAACAAGCTGCGGATCAGTTTGAACGGAATCTACAGAACCTCATACAAAATGGTGATGACTGAAGGAATGATCATGGAGTTGTTATAACACATCAGTTTATTGCACAGGCGGAGAAGGCGACCTCGGAGCCTCTTTCCAAAAAATGGCACAAACAGTAGCTAGTGCGATCACAGGAGGAGAACCTGGAGCTGAAGATTCTCATGCTGACTTTCAATCAGCTATCTCTCAAGCCCTGAAGGACTTGTCTGATACGACTCAAAATTTGCAGGTAAAATTGAAGGAGAGGTTCGGCAGAATTCACTTTCCATCCAGATTCATGAGTATCCATATTTGTATTATTTCACAGAATCCAGTATCAGGGTTGGGAGAAGCAGACTTAGCTGCAATGTTTGGGCGTGCAGGTTTGGAGGACGAAGCTGGTGAATTCCCCTCCTTCATGCAGGGAATGATGCAATCTCTATTGTCGAAGGAAGTCTTATATCCCACTATGAAAGAATTGGTTGATAAATATCCAGCTTGGCTCGAAGAAAAGAAGTCCACTCTTCCAGCTGCTGACTTAGAGAGGTACACGGAGCAGTTGAATCTGATGCAGCAGGTAAATAGTTCAATCACTCATAAAAATCAATCATATTCAAATCGACGTAGCAGCCTAGTCTCATTAGGAACCAACGTTCTTCTGAAAGTAATTGATCTCGAAACATGCATTTCCCTAGGTATGTACTGAATTAGAAAAAGAAAAAGAAGATGATTCTGAAGAAGTGAAGAAAGCTCGTTTCGAAAAGACGTTGGCATTGATGAACCGAATGCAGAATTGCGGTCAACCACCAGAGGACCTGGTTGGTGCACCTTCTCTTTTCAAAGTTGACGCTGAGGGAAATCCTGTTCTCCCCGCAGGGGTTGCAGCACCTGAAAACTGTTGCGTTATGTAAGGCAACTGCAAAGTTCCTTTACTGAAGTAGAAATTGTCCAGTTATTCAGAAGAGAAAAACAAAGTACCAACTCTTTATACTTCGTTGCGACTGTCTTTCATTAGAATTTATACAAATCAGTCTGTTTTATAAGCTTTTAACCTTCAGTTACCAGAATCATTTGCGTAAATTGTACGGATTTGAATCAGATTGTAACGTTGATTTAGTTTTCAAGGTAGTTACCATTGTCAAAGGTCACCAATGACTTAATTTTGAATTTGTGATATTTCTTTTACTTGTGACACTCAGCATATTTTTAAATTGATACCAAACTCAGCGAATGGCTCTTAAATTGATTATCAACGACCACATACCAGAATTTCGTTTTATCAGAATAAATTCTATTGCAGTAGATCAGTAGTGGTGAATTTGACGCTATGGTTGTACACGGGTAGAATGTTATTCAATTGATTTGTTTACATCTATTTTGTCACGCGGCTGTATGACTGAACGGTAGTCTTCTTTTTAAGTTATTATCTTTCAAGTTTAGGTGGAATGTCTCGCACAATTCGTCCTACGTAGTGAGTAGCAATTTCTTTTTCACATGTATTATACACTAGCTGTGTTATATGTATGTTTGTATAGGTACATAACGTTAGAAAAATAATAATAACTAATTTAAAAATATCAGCTTAGAAATGAGACGGTTCCAATCCTATTTTTCAAGTTTATGGAAAATTCGTTTCAACATCATGCCACCTGTAGTATTTTTTTTCATCATACCGCAATGATGAATTATAGATACTAGGCTCATCAGTATAGCGATATAAGGAATGCAATCTTTGGTATTGTCCCATTTCTATCGTTGATGTAGATGTAATATATAATGGATAGTATTTGATAGCGGGTGAAGAGGTTCAGTAATAATGCGATATTATGAATTAAAAAATAAAACCTTAATACGATCTGTGATCTTTACTGGCTACCTGCGGGAAAAACGAACAATATATTATAGTAAATGGGCGTCTTTACAAACTTGCTATCTGCACAGAGATTTGTTACAAAAATTCAGCAACTATTAAGAAAGTGGAGGAAATAACTCATGTAATTTTTAACGAGAATTGAGAATTTTTATTCAATAAGAATATGATACATCTTCGAACAATAATTTCGGGCCGTTCTATCTTGTTTCATTATGGTGATGAATGAATCAGTGTAGTCCGACGTCTAACGCAATTTAACATCTAAACATAGTACGGTTAAATTTCACCCCAAGTGAAAGACGACATGTCTAAGGAAATTGTATTTAATGATGTCCTTGTTTTTTACGCAACTTATCGTAAGCTCACGACCAGAAAATTTTGGTATATTTCGTACAGTACTACTCTGCTTTAACAAGTTGAGAATTACTGAAATGTGCATGAATTTATTGCACACCTAGGGAGAGGATGAGAGCGCGTCTACTCCAGGTAAAACTTTGCCCTCTAGAAGCTCTAGGCTGGCACCGCCGCCAGTACTAACATGACTAACTTTGTCTTCCATCTGCCATTTAGCTACCGCGGTTGCCGTGTCACCACCTCCAATAATTGTGATTGCTCCACGTTGCGTTGCCTCAGCAACTCCGTCCAATAGACTCTTGGTTCCTTTGCTGAAACTTTCAAATTCGAAGACTCCCGCTGGCCCATTCCATACAATTACTTTCGCTCGTTTCACAGGTTCTGTTAAATTCAAGATCACATATTTTTTATAGCCTCATTTCATCATTTCTAGGTATTGAAAGTGATTTATGATAGATCACGAACCAGCAAATAGTGCTTGTGATTTGGGGCCAACATCTAGACCCATGAAACCGTCAGGGATGCCTTCTTCCAGAGTAGCAGATCCAACAGTAGCAGTCTCGGAGAATTTGTCAGCCGTGACAAAGTCGACTGGTAAGTGAATCTGCACGTTGTTCTTTTTCGCCTTTTCTAACAAATCATTGACGATTTTCGCTCCTTCTTCGTCAAATAAAGATGCACCAATCTATGAAATTTGAACAAAAACGATCATGAATTCATCTGTGCTAGTTGCTTCAATTCAAAGAAATAGAATTGGAGTGTTAACAACTGTTGGCTACTTCGAAATGATGACCACTTCGGAAATATTGCAGTATCATATACGTGCATTTTACCTTCATGTTCTTAGTCACTTTCAGGAATGTAAATGCCATTCCACCACCTATGATCATTTCATTGACTTTATCGAGCAAGTTATTGATCAACTGAATTTTATCAGCAACTTTTGCTCCGCCAAGAATTGCTAGCAATGGCCTGTCTGGGTTGTCCAGTGCTTTTGCGAAATATTGCAATTCTTTCTTCAGCGTAAAACCACTGGCTCTAACATCAAAGCCCTCGCCCAACATGGAACTATGTGCTCGATGTGCAGTTCCAAACGCGTCATTGACATAGACATCTCCAAGCTTCCTCAGAGATGCTCTGAATGCTGCTACTTTGTCTTTATCAGCTTTAATCTGTAAAAGTTGATTACGTAGTGGGAGGATTTTTACCAGTATGGTCAAACAGAAGAAAAAATAATGGACAAACCTTGGCACCGTCGGGTCCAACACCTTTACCCTCCTCTTCGATGTGGAATCTCAAATTTTCTAACAAAATAAGGGATCCTGGTGCAGGGTCAGCACAGACCTTCTCAACTTCTGGTCCAACGCAGTCATCTAGGAAAGTGATATCCTTGCCAGCAAGCAGCGCCTGAAGCTCGGGGACGATAGGTTTTAGCGTGTACTTCATGTTTCTGCTTCCATCTGGCCTTCCCAAATGGCAGACCATTACGACTGACTTGGCTTTTTTGTCTAGTGCATATTTGATGGAATCTACCGCTGCAACAATTCGCTGTTTATTGGTGACTTGCCCATTTTTCATTGGGACATTGAAGTCGACTCTGAAAATGAAAAATGTCATTGCAGATAAAGACTGCCTGTGGAACCTAATAGAATCAAAGTTAATTCTTTGATGATAACTGACAATCAAGTGCAAAAATGTATTTAACCTAGCCTGACATAAGCGTATACTGTTGAATCTTGACTTTATAATCAAAGCGTACAAATTTACTGGTGATTAAAACGTGGTGAAATTTTCGGTAAAATCATTGAGTAAAATGAAAACCTAAGAACAGAGAACTGACATCTAGAATTACGAGGGGGCAATCGATACATTCAAAAATATTACCGCATCAGCACTCTCTTGCCGGCTAGATCAACTTCGTCGATGCTCAATTTGTGGAAAGACATTGTTGCTAGTGTTCTCCTATTATTTCCTCTAGTGTATTCGGATAAGCTTGTACGGAATTTCGAAGATCTGACAGATGCACCACGTACAGACCAACCGGGAACCAACCAACTGACTGAATTCGCAAGGATACACTGTGGTCTTGTCTGTCGCCGGAACAGCGAAGCTCCAAGGTTGAATAAAGGTCGTCGAAGGTGGCGACCTCCTGTAAGGGCGTAACGCACAAGCATTAGCCGCGCACGTGCTCTTCCGTCTCCCGACTCTGGGAAAATGATAGTTGTATTGCTAATTTCGAAGGTGTTTCTAGTATTCTTTTCGTTTTGATATAAACGATAATTTTCATATAAACTTCACAAAAAATTACTCTCTTTAATGATCTCTGCGTTAGTAGCGAATCTTATTGTCATCCAGCGACTAGTTCAAAACCAAAATATCACCGATATACATATCAATGCAGAATACTAATGGTTCGAAAACAGATTTTCTAATGTTTTTCGCTGTATTCACGATCGGCTTCCCGCTCTTATTGCGAGTCGGCCCCATGGTATTGATGATTACAAAATCTAGATAGTGCAGTGTCAACAAATTTTAGGGGAAAGAATTTTACCTTTGCCCGTCTTCGGTCCACCACGCAATTGGAGAAATGCATCTACAGTTCTGTGACAGATATATTGCCTACCTTCTTCCTACGGGTACATTTTATTCTTCCTGTTTTTTTATTTAACATAGAGTACACGAATTATATCTTTACTTATTCGTCGTATGTTGATGTTCTAGAGTCCCGGTCGAGTTTACAGCTGATAAAAGTGAATTTATTATATCTGCATGTGTGAAAAACTCGTATATATTTTAGTTTGTTTTTTGATTTCAGGTGTGTTTACATCATATTTACATAGAAGTGGTTCATTTGATTTTTTTTTTCAGGAAAATTTTCAGAGCTCTGGCAACTAAAAAACCGAGCAATACTTATATGTACAGAGATTTTATCTCAGGTAGACGTATAACGTTGTGTCCACATTCACTTATTCTCACATAAAATGGTGAACAACGTTTGCTATAAAATTTACCTAGGCAGGCGTGATACATAAGGCGCATCAACAGCGGCCCAGGTTCCCCGTTCGGAACCACAGCCGCCTGATCTACAAGATCAACTACAATTTCTTGGCAGAGTTTCAAACAATTAGTACGATTATAGCGAAAGCCGTTTGACTCAATAGAAAATCCGGGGAAACTCTAAGAAAACATTGTTACTGAGCATGAAAAAAAATTTCTACTAGCACGGTTGCATTTCGCTGAATCAATTATATGTACAAGTATGATCATTCCAGTCATTGCATGCCCTATGAGAAATCTATACTGCTAGCTTTCTTTTTTCTAGTCCCTAATTCTTTAAGCAACAGAGATTATAAGTATATTATAGTGATTCTGGTGTTAAGATTCAATTTTGACGGCCGAAAATTGACTCTGCCGTCAAACACATGAAAAAGTTTTGGACTATATGACATACTTATAAATCGTTGAAAACTAAGAAGGACTTCAGGTGGGGTGCAAGGAAATTTTACCGAGCATATGCTCGTTACATACTTATGAAAAAACTGAGCAGGATCATAAAACAATGATATTTCCTGTTGGTGTAAGAATTTTGGCGATAGTTGCATCATCGAACACCCTGTAATAATGTGAAATTTTTATTACGGCACTGCCCAGCAAATCATAGTCATTTTTAATGGACTTTCTAGTGAAAATAATTATTTTGTAATAGGTACGTTTCATTTTTCTATACGATATTCGCAACTTAGGATGCGGTTTGACTTTAGGAGAAATAAAAAAACATCAGCCTATTGGGCATATGTAAAATGTGATCAAAAGAAAAATGGAGTCCGCTGGCGATAAATTACATTGAACCCTGCGTGATATGCCACGATGATAATCAGTGTATCGAAAATAAGGTATATTTTTATCTCTAAGAGTCCAAAGCAATTTTTCGAGTAGCTATCACACTTGGCACGTTCCTGCGGTGGTACCTATGTGCCTATATCATATTTATATATTTTTTAAATTTATTTATAGAGCCCAACGATTCATAGAAATATCACCTATATAACATAACTATAAAAGAAAATGTATAACTTGTGTCATAGCGACGTGCGCACAACACAGACTTCGAGTAGACTTTCCAATGAATATTATACGCTTGATGATTTTCCTATAAATTCTAACCGACAACGGTTTTAACTATTTCACTCGCACATTTTTATATGCCATACATCCGTCGTCGAGATTCAATGTAGTCCGTTGATTTTTTACGTAACTTTTGTGTAGGTATATATAGGTAGAACATATTATGTATAAGCATTACCTAACCAGTCAGACCTCTACTTTACATACTTATTGTATATACTCTGTATTTCTCCTAAGTATTCAACTACGTCCTGCGTGCAGCTAATGACTTTTCATCCAATTCACGTATATTCCGTGAAATCTGAACATCTAACTGCGCTCCAATTAGAATCTACAAAAATATACAGAAGATTATACAATATCTGTACATTTTATGATTGATTTATAGAGATAATTATTCGGTACAATTACTCACATATTACATTTGAACAAGTCTAACAATTTTCGGATCGGTGGGTTATTTTATTGAGATATTTCAAGTTCGGAATAAGTAATGCCATTTTGGGTACTTGAGGCAAAATGCGTGCAATGTGCGGTATGTTCGAAGAGCTAAGGTTGCGCCGGTCGACCTATTCGATTCTGTAATTACACCGGGCGTTAGAATTTCTCAAGAGAAATAGTCGAGAGGTCGTTAAACCATGACCGTCTCCAGTGTACAGTCATTAATTCTGCAGATTGGCACTCGCAATTATGCCTATAACTATGAGAATTCGTCAGAGCTATACAGGTAATTGATTAGGGATTTATATGTCGGGGTATTTGGCCTGGCCACGGCTATTCTTGGTCGTGGCCCAATGACATAGTGGCATGATCGACTAGCTCCAAATCACGGCAAAACTATATACCTTTGATTGATCATAACCGCATAGGTTGAATACACGTACAGATACCTATAGAGAATTGGATAAACACAGGGAGGAGACGGACTCGAGACTTTAAAGCGAACCTAAAAATATCAGAAGAGAAACGAGTGAGCTGTGGATCGCCATACTATAGCAAAATGTAGAATACATAGAATATAAAGTATCAGAAACGCCGGAGCTGGACTTTACAGTTAATTACCAACTTAATTTTCTTTTAGTGTATCATGTTATGTTGTCTGACCTCCTTGAAGCTCGAGCTCTCAACAAATTGTCAAGGAAATTAAAAACAAAAAAATAAATGAAGTTTCGAGAATCGTAGAAATCAGGACACCAGTTCTTTTAACTTTACTCATACGCTGCTTGCATATATTCGTGAGATGTTCAATTATGATATGTCAGCAAACTTTTTTTCTTTACACAAATCTGACAAGAGAAATTAACAATTATGGTTTGCCGATTGCATGCGTGTTAAAATTTTCAGGAAAAATCGACAAGGCGTGTTGAATATCGCGATGACACAATTGATTCAAAACGTCTATTCATCGGAACACCAAAGAGGCGTTTTCCTCGGTCATCAAGAAGTGTCGGTAAAACCGTCCGTTATTCGAAGAATCAAAAGGAGCTTGTTACGAAGAAATTTTTTTTGGGCGGATTGCCGAGAGAGCTTTCGACTGCAAGGGAGTTTTCCGCACAATTTTTCACCAAAATTCAATTTCTTGGTAACACGAGAAACTAATATTTTTATATTTATCCTACAAAATTTTCAATTATCAATATAATATTTCACAGAAATACTCGCCTGAATCTCGCGGCGAACCTGCTCAAGCGATCTAAAAAAACAAAACTTCAGCTGCAACGATTACTGCACTACAACTATAATGAACGTCGGATATGTCATCTTCTTTTCATACGTCAACCGCAGTTTCGTCTAAGAATCTGGTTGACAAGGCAATTGAAAATGTGACATGGATTCCCCTAATTTCGTAAGTATAATGCTCCGGATGTCACCTGTACATTTTTTCTACTACGTGAACAGGCATTTATATACCTAATTAGAGCGTTGGTATTTAATACAGTTTATAATTTTGCTCTCGGTAGCAGATTTCTTGCACGCGGAAAGAGTCATCTACATCAAACAGGCTCGTCAACCCACACGCAGCCCACGCGAAAATACGATACGCGGACGACGCCTCGTGAACCCGCATGGCGCTTCAAAGTTTTATGCTAATTTTAGTTTTTAGGGACTGCAGTTATTCCTTTACATCGAAGACAGAAGAAATTAATAGTCGTGAAACTACGGCTCGTCCTTACCTCACAGTGCATTCACCGATCAAATTTTACAGCTCAACAAACATAAAATCTGTCTTTCAATTATTAAAATTTCAGTCTGGAACGTAATGAAAATTGAAGAAAAACCATTTATTTGAAAATGTACTAGTGAAGAGAGAAATGTCCAATTCCTGGCGGCCGGTTGGTTGTATAATGCATACATGAAATGTTAAGAAGCATGCAGAGATTTAGCACGTTTGGATGTTCCGCTTGGTAAGATTTATTATGACCACCTGATAATGCTGGTTCAGCCTAGAGCCTAGTCGTCTAGGTATACATAGTATGAGCCAAGAGTATCCCGTATATATCGTGCTGCACAGCCTGCGCATTTTGTGGGTCACTACTGTCAGCAAACTCAAAATTGCGTTCAACGAAAATTAATCACTGCTCTAATTTACGTAATAGACTTTCGTTTATATTTCCCAAACCGAGCGAATCAAAATGCGATCAGATTTGTAAACAATAAGTTTTTTGTTTTTCTCTTAGTTTTTCTATTTTCTAATTTTTGAAATGATTCCAAATCGAAAAAATACGACAACAGAAAGCTGGGTGAAGATCGAAGAAAATGAAAACCGAACCGATAAAAATCTTACGAAGATTCCCGACTCATCGCTTTTGGAAAAACAAAAATCGTTTATATTATATTATTTTATGTTATACCCGCTGCGAAGACGTAGGATGAAATCTTTATAGTTCGGTATTTTCTTCCGTGTATATCTTGGAAGCGTTCTTCGAACTCGTATAATTATCTCTATTCGAAGAAAATTCGCACGCAAAAACATATTATAGACTCTAGAGTAAATAAATTAGCTATAATATAGTGTCTGTGATGATTGTGAAAAGGCGAAAACATTTTTCAGAGATGACCTCTTCCAAATCAGGTATTTCATCTGGATACATTTTCACAACAATCACAATTGTGCCGGTCTCTGAAGATGAAGATATAAGTGATCCAATGTGGCGAATCGAGTAGGGGAGTCAAACTGTAAATGAAACATTGTAGATCTAAGGTTCTATCTATAGTGGTATGTATGCGTATAGATATAAGAAATTAGTTTGATTAATGGGTTGAGCAACAGGCGGGCGAATCTTCGGCGATCGTCTCATCGTGCACAACCACCTGGACGAATTGTTGCGACAAGAGAAAATCAGCGCGAGCTTCGAGCGACGCTTATCTCAAAGTACGGCGACTTCGACGTCCACCGAAAATAACTCAGCCTCGCAAATCGCGTGGGCGGCGATATCGTGTGGGCTACTCTGGCTGAAAACAATGCTGTACTTACGGGACCCGATCACCCCCGCTGAATTTCACCTATATAACAAATGAATGAGAGCAGTATTACATTTTTTAATTCATTATTTCCGGTGTTGATGTCGTTGTCGTTATTTTTTTCATCAATATTTCTTTCTCATTGCTGCCACTGGAAAATGCAGTTTTTTTTTTTCTGCGAAAATTTATGTGTGAGGTCGAAACGCGTACATTCGGTGCTGCAAGTTTGAATCGGGAACAGATTTATTTTCGCGAGAACTGTTACAGCTGCAGGAATATACAAAGATATCTACATCGATTGTTGATGTTTTTGTCGAAATAAGAAATTTCAAACTGTATGGAATGCTGTAAATATCTCTGAATCGACAGTATTATAAGGTATAACGGGTCCGTCTCAGTAAAAATTAAAGAAAATTAGTGAATGAAGATACACAGTTTATCGTTATTATATACCGCAAAGAACTTAAGGGTAGGTGTTTGGAATTAAAAAGTGCGAATACGTTTCTAAGAGGCGCAGTTTTTTATACCATAGATCTGATATCATCGCATTATCGATGAATCCGATTATTTTCTTAGAGCATGATTCGCATGTGCCCTAGAGCTCTTGATACGGGTCTGGTCATACGTGGGCTAGACGCAATCCACGCACGCCTTCCCACTTCTGACAATAAGTTAGATGAAGCTCAGAAACACCCAAAGTAGCATTTAGCTATAGGGCAAGATCTTTGTTCCGCGTGGACCCAATTTCTTCGAGGTCGCTACGCCCGCCATCCACCTTGCAGCCGCATTTCCGCTTTCGGACGCAAACATCATCTGGAAATTATGTAGATTGAGTTTCACGGACATATACCATAGGCGCGTATTAACTTCATATACTAATATGAAATATCACAACGCTTATACCTGTAACTACGTTCGAATAATGAAAGAAAAAATTGAGTCGAAATTACCAAAGCAATATATATAAGGTGTGTTGGGATAGATGAATGCGCTGACAGTAAAAAATTATAGTGATTTGAAACGGGTCTATTATTGTATCGGCATATAGATCGAATCCTCAAAATAGACAAAGAAATTTCGTATTTTCGGAAATCGCTAGAATTCTCTTCAATATACTTCGCCGAGAGTTATATAATAGGTATTATATACAATACAGAACCAATGGAGAAATAATCCCATTAATTTTTCATTTCACTAATAATTGACTAGTTTTTTTTTTGTAATTAAATATTATATACTTCTAATTGTAATTCAATGCCACTTCCATCTACACTAATTATATGCATAGACATTGGCAATCGCGCATCGATCAGCTGATCGTAAATAATAATATTGAATCCCCCCGCGCGCCCCTCTTGTTTGAAAGAGCCAAGCTGTAACCAAACAAAATAATAAACGATGGATCACGTTTTTTAAATATACTCTGACTCCTGCTTGTTCTTTTCACCCTATTGTGACGGTGATTTGAAATTTTTATCCCGTGTACATAATAACATGTACGGGCAGCAAGCCCATACAGGCTAATTAAAGATATTGTTTTGTTATTTAAGAAAGAAACAACAATTTCGCGTGCACCTGGAAAATAAGCGATTGAGGTATAATCGGCTATATAAAGATAATAAAATTGTAAAATCAGTTGATAAACGTGAAAAGAACGGGATGACGGTTAAAGCATTCCAAGGTAAAATTTATTTTTTTTCACAAGGATATAAATAAGTTCAAACTAAACTTTATGCTGCCGATCTAAAGTAAAGAAATATATTCCACAGCGTGCACAGGCTTCACTCTCTCAATACGCGATCTTATAACACCCGTGATATAACGATCTTTCACCCAAGAGAAAAAAAAAAGAAAAAAAATTTAGATGATATTTACCGCTGCTATACCTACATACTGGGTATGTATTATATAGACGTCCGGAAAACCCCGCCATTCTCATAATTCATTGACGTTGGAATACGGCGTTCTCAATATTTTACGATGCCATTTACACTGAAGAAAAATTATAATTATTATTAAGGAATTGAATCTCTTGTCGCTAAGTCACTTCATTGACTGAAGTTACAGAACGTTCGTTCTAATGATATATACCTATATTTTTTTATTTCGTTGATCTTTGAGGTGGATTTAAGGAATCGGTTGAAATTCGTTCAATATTGCAGTATAAGTGGAATCGAAGGCTTGGGACGAAGGAATAAAAAATATTGCGATTTCTTAGCTTTCTTAGCTTTTAAACGCTAATTTTTTGGTTCGGTGCTGGCCGGCTGGTAGTAAAAAGCTACGGCCGATTGTACTGCCCTTTTGTACGAGTAAAAAAGGTCCCTGAAATATTGAATTATAGAGGCTCTGCCGCTGCCTTGTCTATGATTATAATACCTGTACATCGCATGTCGGTATACCATCATAGTACATGCAAGGCATGTTATAAATTGTCAGTCTCCCAGCCGGTTGCAACTAGTTGTAACCGGGGTCAATTATCAGTAATCATCAAGGCCCGAATCATTGTACCTATAGGTATAGGATCGTATAGTAGAAAACCGGATCATCCTACGGTTGACAATTTAAGCTTCAGAAAGGAAACAGTTCTTGCGTGATTCGGTGAGCGAGCGTCATTCTGTTGTGATTGAAAAGTCGCTCCTGTCTTCATGCGTACATAATAAATAAACGGCAGACGTACGAGTTGCAGGATTGTTTGTTTTTTCAACATTCAGGGCATACGTGAATTTATGGTAGTGTTGCGCAATCTTCAACGGCCCTATTGTGTTGGTTGAAAATTTCTTCGATGTTTCGACAGCTATAGAAGTGTTGCGGTGTTCGCGAATCGTTCGGTGCATTGCGACCGGCATTAGTGGAACGTCAAGATTTAGTTTTGGCTCGCGCCAAGATCACCATCCCGTGGTTTGGACCCGAAGAACGGATCAGTTGGGATCAGTGTGCTAAGGACCACAGCGGCGAACGACCAAATTTTTCTCTGTGCTGGATTTTTTCTACGTCCTAAAAACTATCCCTTGGTAGATCAAATAACGGACGCGAGATATGAAGTGGTACGTCTTCGTTCGATAACTCTAAATAAGTTCATGTGCCGTATGTAAATTTGTTTTATATTTATTGATGTATTTATTTATTTTTTTTTACTTTTTATTTGTTCACTGGGTTATAAATTCTTTTACATTTTACATACTACTTTGCTCGTAGGTTTATTTTATTCTTCTTCACGAGTGTGTTATGTATACCTACGTATCTTTCAGTGTGCATGTGTGTGGATTACCTGGCTTTAAAGTAAAATACACGAATAGTATTCAAAAACAATGTGCGAAACCGAGAAAAAAGTACAATGTAAAACTATTTTACTTTTTTAGTTTTTTCGCCAGAAAAAAGTGATTTCATTATGGGTGATAGCTTAACGGAGTGAGGTACGGTTTTATACACTTGTAAATAATTTGTATACCAACCGATATTTGCATGTGTAATGCAGAAAGCGTGTTTTCAGTTCGATTTTTGAATTTCGCGCCGAAGTTCTTAGCGCCCAGTTTTTCATATTTCTTAAAGGACAGGTTTTGAGACATGTTATCCTTTTCTGCGGTAAAATGATTCAAATTATAGATGGCTCTTCCCTGTATGATTTTTTAAATCGTTTATATCGTGACTTTTCTTTGCTCAAGATTTGGCTGTACGGAAATCAATTTGTTTAGTAAAAAACATAGGTTTTTCAGAAGTTACGAACTCTTTGGTTTTTCGCAATCAATATCCTCTTTTTTTTTCATTTACGTTCTTTATTCAGCTCGCGATTTTTTGGACTGACGTCCGAGGCGTTTTCCCCGAAATTTATCCAAATATAAAGTTCACAATATATGAGCTTGCATGCAGTTATACGTGTATACTCCTGAATCGTTGTATTTATAAAAATTTTAAGTCTCCGCAGTGATGTTATTACTCTACACATTACGGAAATTAGTTTCAAGCTATACCGTATTTTATCTGCACTAACTCCGCAATGGGTGATCAATTTGTAATAAATTGTAACGGGCTCCTTTACAATTGATCTTGATTCGAGTCATAGCCAAGGTAATAAGAGAATCCTAAATCTTTAGAATCGCACATATGCAACGTGTTGCTTTGATCACGGGTGCTGCACTGCCAGCTATCCGAGCGATAAACACCACGTATAGTTATCCAAAATTGTCTCAAAAATAATGTTCGAAACATTACGAATTTGGTCAACATATACCTATGATATTTGTGAAGCAAAAAAAGCCAGAGTTTACCTATTTATAGTCCTTGTTAAATCGTACGATTTTATTGTGTTCGATATAACATTGCTGCAACTGATGTAATACGAAGTTCAGAACCAATCTCGTTACAATAAAAGATTGAATTTCTATTGTATCGGATGACATTATTTTTATCTATTCGTATCTGTACGATCTTTCATTGTTTTTCTATAATTGGATTATCGTAGATACAAGAAGCATTCGAACATGACAATACCTAAATAGTAATCCCCTAAAATCTGTTTTTCATACAACAATATAGCGTACAGCTCGAAAGTGTTTTGTAGTTACCTTGAAAAGAAAAGCTAATTGTATTTCTTTTTTCATTTATTTATCTATTATTTATTTTTTTTCAAGTGTACTTATAATTTGGGTCAAGGCGAACTCTTCCTTCGTCAGTTTACCTATAGTTTTTTTTTTTTGACGTGCGTCCACGTAATACCAACATTTTTTTCCGGAACTAGTGCAGAACGTAGACCAAGGGCTCGAGGCTGACGTATATTTTGCTCTTGATACCTAATTTCGTTTAAAAATGAAACGTTTAAAGTTCTTTTACCCCCACATTTATCTTGGTGTGTCAACTCGCGCTGATTGGTTAACTAATTTTTTCGTTCATTTGTTTTACGGATGAAATTTTCATAGACCAGATAAAGTAGCGATAATAAATTTCCAAACTCATAAATATTCGGTGAAGACAGTATGAGGTTGGATTACGCAAACAAAAATTTAGATGGGCAGTCTTGTTCTAGCAGCATTGTTACTCTTATCTTTTCATCACATTATATTGTATGAATCAGATTTTTCACGGTATAATAGGCTAACAAAATAAAATTCTACATCCTACCATCCGCTTTTTCGGGGTAATGATATTATCCGCGTTCTGAGGGTTGATAACTATGTAATTCGAATATCTCCGATTTTTTATCCTCTGTTCGAAAATAGAGCACGAAAACAAACTACAGAATTACCACTTTTGAATCATATCATCATGGTGTTTAACGGGATTCCTGGTAATAGGTATACGGCTGCAGTGTACATCATGGTATATCATAATAACTGGCCGAGTGCGGATAAAAATAACCGCGTGAATCCCAATGGGCAATGGATATTCAAAAGCTTACGTATACCGTAGCTATAATGGTTGGTCAAATTTCTTTTTTTCCCCACTGAATTTGTGGTGCGATATAAAAAGAGATGCGCCGGTAAATATCGGTTTCGGTAGTTTCTAAAACATTAAAATCTTTTTTCAATCCTATTCTTGATTGTCCGGTGATAAAGTAGATACACTGCGTTCGAATCGAATTTTTTTATCGTGAAAAGACAATTTATCGTCAGAGACTTGAAATTAGTTTGTTCAACACGTGCCTGATGAGATGTCAAATTGTACGAACATACCAAGATATTTATGTATTCATAGTTCATGTGTCTATGAACTTACGATAGATTGATTGGGTGATATTCCAAATATAATGCAATTCGTTATATCTGCAATGTCGTATATGTATATATTTACGTTTTACATATTTTTATTTTATCTTGATACGTAAATGTGTCTGATTTACGATATATCATTAACAAGTGGACATAACACTTTCTCAGACAACAGCTGAAAACTTGTGTAACGTATAGCCTATTGCAGAAATAGGTTTGCGTTTGTCAGCTAAAGGTTTCTGCCAAAATTTTCATTCGCCTAAGAAATATACATTTGGAGCCCAGGAGTCCGAGTCATTAATATTTTTTTTTGCACTGCAGAGCTTCCTTGATCCTTGGAAAAAATTATTCTGCTCAATAGTTTATAAAATAGTTAATTATTCGTAGTCTGCAGAACCACGCGGTATTAAACTTGCATTGCGGTCAAATTGCTGCGCTCGCCGCTAGATAATTATTAATCTGTAATAACAAGAGAAAAAGTTTGCTGCCGTCAGCTGTGTCAGTGATTCTTTTTGTCAGGAGGGTGCGACGCTTGATATCCCTTGGACACCAGATAGGTTTGCGTTCGCCAAAGAGAAATCATAAAAATACTCAGTTCCGCGCGCGCGCTTCGAAGACAAAGCCGAGTCAACGAACCTGCGCCCCGCAAGCTTCGTGTCTTTCCGCTTTCTGTTCTCCGCAAGTCCGACTTTTTTTTTTTATTTCCTTAAAAATCCCTCCGATTTCGATATAACTCGAAAAGTTTCATCGATCGCGGAACACCAGCACCATCCCTCGGTCTATAGACCGACGAGTTGAATTTCGAAAGAAAATGGCCGTCAAATCGGCGTTATACGGATTTTCGTGCAATTATTGTGAGTATGTCTGGGTATTCGGAGAGGCCGTTCAATTATAAAATAAATGTGTGATCAAGTTCATGAGAAGTGGTTTCCATTGTTGAATCCGTAACAATCGTCGCGATTGAGCAGCTATGATTTCGAGGCAACCTCGAGTTTGTTAAGACCCCGCCGTCAGCAACTAGCAGACGACATTGGTAGTAAAAATAAAATGTCATTATATTTGGATCAGTGTAGTACGCGTGGGGGGTTGGAGAGAAATATATCACGATCTCGAATGAATGCCGTTTCGCGTAATTAAATATCTCGTTGGCTATTATCATTTCAAATCTTCACTGTATCTTCAAAAATTATTAATTACATCCATTCAATCATTTGCCTGTCGGCTGTCGCCGGGCGCGGCGTATACGGGGTTAGAGGGGTACAAAAGGCACCCCGTGTGCTGGCTGCACCCTTTGCTTGCACGCAATCATGGCTGCCTAGCGCGGGGCGCGTATTGACCAATTTTATACCGTATGACTTTTAAGTTGAAAACCTTAGTGTGTGGGTTGTAGGGCGTGTCTATTAACCCTGGAAGTAAATAATTGATCACCCTTATTTCTTCGTTTAAAATAATGTAACTAAATCATTATGTGGTTGTGATTTTTGAGTGGTCTCTACAATTTCACAGGCATCCAAATCACCCTGGGAAGCTGGTGTTGAGGCATGTAGGCGACGAGAGTACAGATCAGAATAACAACATCACAACGACGAGTATGGATTTGTTGCAGCCAGGCCATGTGGTCAAGGAACGATGGAAAGTGGTGAGTGGACAATACTTATTAGCGCTTCGTTGTACCCCGATATGTAATCTTTTGTTTTGGGAGACGTGACTGACAATGGATGAATTTCAGTCTATTCTTGTATGACAATATGCTTCAACACAAATTTTCAAAATCAAGTCGATCAAAGTAGGGCGCTTTGTCATTTATCACTAAGTTTAAGTTCATACTGTCCAAGTCTTAGAACTGGCTTTGGAGCCTTTCGAATAAACATTCTTGTGGAATTTTTGTAAATTATACTTCGAACCACTGAACCTACTTGTTCATCTTGACCAGTCTACTCATCTTTCCTTTCAACGTTTTCAATTGCACGAATAATGAAGCTAAAAGGTCAACTGAATGGAAATCTCATAGATGTTCCAATCAATATTCTGTCAAATTTCATTGTTTTTCACATGTCTTCATGTTGACATTGTTACGTCACTTTTAAGGTTTGCTGGTCTAATAATATAATATCTGTCATGTCAATACTGATATAGCGTTTGACAAAAAGTCTCATCTTATTGCAAATCTGTAGTGAAAAAGTTTGGTTGGGCAATTTTTCAATTCTCCCAATGAAGCCTCTTGACCTTGAGAGTCCCACTATTTGACATATGTATGAGTCGAATAATATCCTCACATTCAGTTTGAATTCTTTGTTTTGTCTTAACATGCAATCTCTACATTATCAATTTCCATTCCTATGCAATAATATTATAGCTTGACATTTTAAAATTCCAGCTTTTGAGTCTTCTTTCAAAAATTACAACGACTTAACAATCATGACTTTCTCTAGAAAACATTATTAGAAAATAAAAACAAATGTATTGAAAAATCAATTCTTAGAAGTAATTTTGTGATTGTAATTTTTATGATACCGTTTTTGGATAGCATTTAAGGCATTCAGACATTCTCCATGCATTGGTATATTTAAAAAGTACATTCTTTAAGCCTTCTCTTACGCATTTGTATTTTACTCTTCTTTAACAGTTGAGGAAAATAGGTGGTGGTGGGTTTGGTGAAATCTACGAGGGTCTAGATTTGGTTACGAAGGAACAAGTCGCCCTGAAAGTAGAATCTGCACGCCAACCAAAGCAAGTTCTTAAAATGGAAGTGGCTGTTCTTAAAAAGTTGCAAGGTAAATTAGAATTAGATGCAATTCTTTGACGTGCACACTTGAGACTCATCACCTAATTTGCTAATTTGGATTTTGGCATTCCTTTCACAGGACTAAGTTAATTACAATATGTTTTCCTGTTTTGATTTCAGGAAGACTACACGTTTGTAGATTCATAGGATGTGGTCGCAATGATAGATTTAACTATGTGGTAATGCAGTTGCAAGGCAGGAACTTAGCAGAATTACGTCGAGCACAACCTAGAGGGGCATTTTCACTTTCCACGACACTGCGATTGGGTCTTCAGATACTAAAAGCCATTGAAAGTATTCACCACGTGGGCTTCCTACACAGAGATATTAAGCCAGTGAGTTATTGATGGCCAAATGACTGATTGCAATTGATACTTTATAAATATTACCATCGGTTGCCAAGTCAACCTCTTATACTAACATGAGGGCAGCATATCTTTTGATGCTTCTCACACAATACTTTTTTTGTCACTGGCAATAGCTAGTTAAAAGTTCATAATACTTTATGGAGGAATTACTTTGATTATCTGGGGTAGTATCGTCAACTATGCCGGGCATTATACATATGTTGAAGTTATGAAGGTATCAAAATATAACAATAAAACGGACACTTATGCGCTAGCAGAACAAGGCTGATAGAGTTGTAGAAAGTAATGCATTAATTTGGCAGGCACATGACGATGCTACTGATCATGGAAGCTTCTGTGTTGCAAAATCTTATTCACATACTATTAATTGATGTACGTTCGAGTTTGAAATGTACGTGGGTCGAGTATTTTATCGCTTGTCATTGGTCTAATGCCAAATTGACTACCTGGTGTTTAGTAATGTGGTTCATTATAGGTATGCCAAACTGGCATACATGAATGGTGGTAGGATAGTGTCAGACAATTCATAACGGTGGACCACATAGATAATTCTTCTATAATATAAATAGTATGTAACGAATTATGAACTTTCTTCAATGAATGCTCATTTTTTTGTGATTACAGTCAAACTTTTCAATTGGCCGTCATCCTTCTACCTCAAGGCGGGTTTATATGTTGGACTTTGGTCTAGCACGGCAATTTACCACTGGCACTGGTGAAGTTCGAGCTCCACGCTTGGCAGCCGGATTCAGGGGAACTGTTAGATATGCTTCTGTGAATGCCCATAGAAATAAAGAGATGGGAAGGCACGATGATTTATGGTCGCTTTTTTACATGCTCGTAGAGTTTGTCAATGGACAGTTACCCTGGCGTAAAATAAAAGACAAAGAACAGGTACTTTATCTTGAGTATTAATCCGTAATTCTTATTGCTACAATGAATTAAGCAAACTATATGTGCTAAAAAATATTTTGATGTTCTGCAACCAGGTGGGTCTCATGAAAGAAAAATACGATCATCGGCTACTGCTCAAGCATCTCCCCTCTGATTTGCGTGTCTTCTTGGAACACATCCAGGTATTACTTCATGTTTATCACATCGAAGACCTTCCTATAGAGACTATCAAAGCAATATATTTAATCAAGATATCTTGGTTATCGGTTCGTTCTCTAACTAATTATCAATCGTATTCAAGGGCAAACTTTGCACTTCAAACTGTCACATGTCACAAACTTTGGGTTGATTACAAAGCATACTTAGACCGACAATTAACGTAAATTGCTTATCTGTATACATATCGTGGGCTGGATATTACTCTTTACAACTTCAAATTAGCACTGGCATCCAGCCAAACATATTAAAAATAATTTTAGGTCACTAGGGTATTTGACATATAGAGACGAATACTTTTTAAAGAAGAGTGTATTGCTGCAGCACTGAGGTTCAGAGGCTTTGGCACAAAATCTTTTGTATCAGACAATAGATTTCGAAATGATCGTACGAATGTCATCGTTTGAAATTACCTTAGTAACTTATCGAACTTCTCCTGTAAACCAAATATCAGTTTTATGAATTGATATAATGACTCTGACTAAGTGGTCATCGGGCTCGCTAGGTAGTTGTGATGTCAATCAATCAAACAATGTTCTCAATGGTTAGTTACCTGCAGTTTGTCCTGTGTCTAAAATTATGAATGGGTTGCATGCATATAATGAAAAAAAAAAAAAAAAAAAAAAAAAAACTTTGGCCTAAGTTCAAAAATTGACCCATGTGCGAATCAGGCCAAGGTCCTATAAAAGTATCTTTTCCAACGTCATTTAAGTGGACTAGAAAGTGACTCTTTTTTTCAGATAATTACATCCTGTTTCAAAAAATTGTAGTGTTCCACTTTTTACAATTAGACTTGACTCACAATTATAAGAAATTTCTTCCGAAATTTAGAACATGACTAGAAATCTTAGAGGTCAATATTGAATCTCCATATTTCTTACAGAGTCTGGAATATATGGACAAACCTAACTATTCAATGCTAGCTGGATTATTTGAACGTTGTATGAAACGTAGAGGTGTGAAAGAAAAGGATCCTTACGATTGGGAGAAGCCTGTAATAGCAGATGAAAATTTACCATCCACCAGATCTTTACCTACTGCCACAATACCACCAGCACCAACGACAACAACCACTACCAACCAACCACCGACAACGCCAAATCTTGATACAAACAATCAAGAAAACATGGAACCTGATAACAGAAAGGAGCTTGATGTGAGTTTGTTTAATGTTCACGGCCAACGGTATCTCATACCTAGTCTCACTCCTCATACATGTTCCGCACGATTATGTGGTACTAATATTGCCGCCTCGTCTGTTTTTCATACCAGGCTCAATTTGACTATGATAGAAAGTTCCGACAACGAGGTGTTGAGGAGTCCACGGTTTCCTTAATTCCAGCTCATAGTAATCTAGGTGTTCGGGACAAAAATTGTAATGCTACAATACCAGTCACAGACAATACACATCAACAAGATGTCCAACAGGCAGGTGTCACTTCTCCAGTACAAGGTTAGTCGAGCCTATTCGGTTGGACATTCAAAGTTCATTCAAAATTCTCAAATCAATGTTGTGGATCTGTCAGATATTTGCTATTAAAATCTAATCGACTCGTTACCTCTTTCCGTACATGCTACTTTTTTTCAATACATCGGAACTTTTGTCCTTGACTAAGATCTACTAGCTTTTAATGCAAAGTAAAAATTATCGGGGACAGGTACAGACCCTGTAAATGGCCATTGAGCATGCTACCATCCCCTTCATCAAGTATCTGATCAATACTCCCTTGCTACCCCTAATTCCTACCAGTAGCTGTGTAATTAAATGAATCGATTTGAGGGTAAATCATTCCAGACATTTATTTTATTATTGTATATTGCTTTGTTTGTAATTGAGGCATTTCTGGTTTTGGGGACGAATTTACGACAGTGGTATATAAAATGAAACTAACATAAATCTTCTTTGTTTCTCTCTAAATTTCAAGGCTCGATACGGAAAAGACGGGCAGTATCGATGGCCGTCGAACCTCAGACACAGGCAACACCTGCAGAAAAACAAGTGGACAATGAAGGTGATGCGTTGATGACATCCGCTCGTTCCGCTTCTGAAGTTCCTCGCCCCAAAAATGTCGCCAACACTTCCACACCCCTCCGGAAATCCGCGAGTGGTGCTACTTTTGCATGTTTAAGAGTTCAAGTCCAAGAGCTTATGAACCAGGGTACCCCTGAATCCGCACCCGGAGATGCTTCCACTCCTAGGATACAAACTGAAGTAGATGCATCGTACTGTTCGTATGATGGAACCAATGTTAAACAAGTGGGCAATCAAAGTCCCGTAAGTCGAACATTGAACAGCGATACTCGCGGTGCAATCTCGTCTCATCCAATTATCCGAACTGGTTTTTAATCCGTTGCATAAAATTACAGGTGACTGAGCAAAGAGAACCTCTGAGAAGAGAACCGAGAAGACGAACAGATGCGAGACAATCGAACAGAGGGGGTCGTGCACCTGCTCGAGATTGTTCCATAACGCAGTTTGCACAAATAGATGACGATAACGTGTCAGCGTTACAGCAAGTAACGAGAGGTGGAGGTGGTCTAACATTGGCGTCCCAATGGAAATCACAGTTCGATGATTCTGAAGAAACTGATAATGAATGGAAAGGAGAAAATCTACAAAGCCCTGAGCACAGGGGTGCGAATCCACCGTCCCTAGTTCCACAGGTATCTGTCTTGTATATATTTTTTTTTTCACAGCAAAGGTCAGACGCGAATAGAATCCGAACAGTACAGGCTTTTGAATTGCGGACAGAATTCAGTGATTCAATTGTCAGCTCTTGCTTTTACAGAAAATTTTGAACCATCAAATTTCGTATTCCTTGAGAATATCAACAATCATTGTAACACGTTGCGTATGTTTTACATGAGAAAACTATAGTATCGGTTCAAATGAGTTATTTACTTAGAATAATAAAAATCTTTGACACGGAACTCAATTAAATTTGTAGTACCGGCAGAAATCCTTAGTCAGAAAGCAAGAGTGTTAATGTTAGGTTCATTTTTGAGACATCTCCATTCTGAGCTATCTTGCCTCATTCATCATCAATTCTTTCATATAAAATATGATTATTGACATTTGTCGATATTTGATATTCTAGCCACGTCTGGCCTGTATCGACACCCTCACTTGCCACGTATCATCTGCTGATGTACTGCCAACCCACGTTCTGACTACCAACGCTTAAGCATTAAATGTCCGCATAGCCTCCAGCTTTCTTTACTCTGAGTTGCTTTATTTCTTCAATGACTATGACACAGCTGAATTGATACCCATTCAAAGTTAAACTAAAATTAACTTTAGTTTTTTCTTTTTTCCAAAATCATCACAGTTAATTTAAGACTACTCCGAACCTTTTTCGTTGAGATCTTAGTTCTTTTTTTCCTGCTGATAGATGCCATCCCCTATTCATCATCCCTATTGGATCGATTTTATCTTCAAAACTCTGTGATTCTGTTATTGCAGAACATATTTCTGTGATTATGTCATTTCATGGTGCAAATCGGATAGATAATAAATTACTACAAGCGACTGCTTTCGTTTGATATTTTGAGACTCTGGTCTCGTATTATGTGCAAGTACATAATTTTCTTGCACGCCTGTACGATACATGAAGATGAATAGACATGGTAGCTCGTGAGAGACAAAAAAAAAATTCTAGCAAAGCAATTGGAAATCAGAATGACATTGAGGTATGATACCCAAAGCCTTGAGCAATGTTCCTATTAGCCGCCATAGAAAATTTTGTCAACCTGACAAAAGTGTCCCTTTGTTCATTGAATTATTTAGATTATGATTCTGAATTAACATTGCGGACTTCCGAATTTATTAATGATTAATCTATATTTGAAAAATTTGTATTAAAACCACAACTATAACTATAACTGATTGGTTGAGTAAGAAGTCGAATATCCAGTCCACAGTTGGTAGTGAAGCTATAGCTACTGCGACGACAACGTTAGTCTCTCAAGAAACGAAAGTCCAGGCAACTCCAGCAGTATCTGCAACACCGGCATCCGTACAACAGCAGCTTGTGCCAACGGGGCAAGCTGCTCTATCCAGAATCAGTGAAGATTCACCACGTCCTTCAGCACCACACAGATGTCTGAACATTGCAGGAATTGAAAAGTATCCTGAGCTTCAGGGAGCACTACCTCGTGCTTGGAGCATGCCAGTTATGGCATCTAACATCCGTTATGATTTAGAAGCACCTCTGGTTCGTTGAAAACAAATATGTTGAATTAATTACCCTTATTCATTTATCTTGACATTCAACTTGGTGTACAATGCTTGATAATGGTTTCAAATTTACTAATTCTTTTCTCATCCGTAGGTCCAACAAGCAGCATTTGACGATCTTTTATATGAAGTTGATGTAATGAGGAATATTGCGACGCGGCGTGACGACCCAAGAGAAGTCCCACCAGTTCGGAGAGCGAGCGTACCAGCAGTTGCATTTTCCCCATCAAATTCAGTTCCGACGACACCAGCTGGGGATGACGAGGAACAAGCAGTTGCAGGAAGACTTGAAATCAGAGTCGTAGATGCAACGGGAGGGGCCACAATCGTGCAGACAAGAGTCGATAAAGAACCATTGCAGAGTCAGTGAATTTATCCCATTTAGTAACATTTGCTGTCAATTAGTATTTTTTATCAAGAGAACTAAGTAAAAAACAGAATCGATTTTTACCCAACAGAAAAATTACCCAATGGCACTGCCGGCAGTCCAGCCAGTCCGAACCCCGGACCGGAAGATCAGTCGGTATATTTTGACGCGACAGAGAATCACGTAGCTGTCAATAATGTCTCGAATGGAGGTCCTTCTCCAGCTACCACATCGAATACCTTACCCAACGCTGGCTCCATCCGGGAACCCAAAGAGCATAGAGACAAGGAGAAAGAAAAGGATGAAGACAAAGAGAAAAGAAAGCAGAAAGTAAAAGCAAAAGAAACGGAGAAAGAAAAAGAGAAAGAAGCTTCTAGCAGGCCACATAGTACACACAGCAAAATTCCAGTACCAGTGAAAAGTCCACGATGTTCGTTATCGGAATCTACGCCGGATACAAACAATACACAAAATACCGCAAAAACTGGAACTGGGAGCGAGTTGGACAAATCATCCGTTCCAGGAGGTCAATGTAACGAAAAAGATATCGGTGAGTTAAATTCATTAAAATTGCTATCCACGGTTGACTATGACAATCATTCTTTCGAATTCAATATATTGGACACTTTTCGAAAACGTTACTATTTATTCTCCGTTCAATCATTCGCTATACCTCGATCGCATTTTAATTTTTATTCACGAATATTAGTTAATTTTATTTCTCTTGCTTATAGTTTGTGTTGTTTTGAGTAGCTTCTTAGCTTTATTAACTACAGCAAATTTTAGCAAACAAAGGTAAACCTTTGATAGTGCCTTCAGAAGCACCAGCTCTTCGACGTTGCGTAACGTTGCCTGATGCCCGGCCATCTCCACCACCACTAACGTCAGCAAGTTCGACCGAAGAGGAAAATTTGACAGGTTGTACACCTGCGCTTCGTCGTCGTAGACAGAGTGAAAAATATGTCACTGATGCTAGTCAACTCAATCTACACTTCCAAAGACCTCAACGAAGACCAAGACCGATCTCTGAACTCTTACCATACATGCAGCTATATGCTAGGGGTGTGCCGTCATATCTACTAGGGGAGGGCGGTAAACGAAGCGAAGAAAGCAGTGATAATGAATCCGATAGTAGCGGGCCACCTAACGCTCAGCCACCGCCACCGCCTACATCGCTGCCTCCACACGTGGCTGAGAATAACGCTAGGTATGAAGTTAATCAAATAATTATATAATTTATTGTCCACATGACTCACACACATTGAATTATCAAAAACATACGCAATAGATGTTTACTGTTCAACTATGCGCACGTAACGTAGAGTGAATACGAATGGATTCCCCATCTTACCAAGCTACCTAAGGGGTCACGTATTCTTTCTGACTACTTCTTTATCTCTACATCTGAGTAATCCTATGCTTATACTGTATATAAATACTGACATTCTTTATAATCCCTATCGAGTGCTTTTTTTTTTCTCATCGGTACTGTCAGCAAATCTCTCCGAATGGTATAAATAATCTTTTAATCTAACGCTTTGATAGAATTTGCCAGAGACAAAGCACTCGGTGTAACTAGCAGCCAGTATTGATGTAATAATACACCGTTGACCATAGCTGTAAGTAGCTTTGACTTTGATTGTTATAAAAAATTTTTGTTGAAACTGTACAAAATATTATGTATTATGTAAATCCTCTAATGTTAATGATAAAACTATCTGTAATGTAAAGAATTATTAAAACACGGATTTTTCCAGGAGTTGGCACACAAAATGATTTCTTTTACATGAATGCAGAAAATAGTTGCGAAGTAATACTTGCACTAATTTTCAAAGCTTTTGCCAGGCTTTCTAGAATTGATACTTCACAAATATATTTCGAACACAGCTGTGAATGTGGCATTAATGTTTTTTCAAATCGAAGGCTAATGATGAATTACATCTATTTTCATGAGAGTGGAAAAAATTTTTTCTGCCACACGTAAGAAACATCCTGTGTATCAACCCTGTTCGTAACTTTTTTATACCTTAGAGCTCCCTAGTTCCTCAATGTTACAAATAATTCGTTTCTCGATGTGCAGTTTTTTTTTCTTTTCTTCTTTACTATTCAAAAAACGCAAATCAAAAACGCTTGTATGTACATTCATAAATGCCTTGTACAAAATATTTTATTACTATTTTAGATTTTCGTGTCCACTTTTATATGCTTTTGTTTGGGTCTGAAAAGATTCAAAAGAACATTACATTCATGTTGTGTCCAGTCTGTCATCTGTAGATTTTGTTGGTTCTAAAACTTTTGGTACAACCATTTTGAAATATGAGAATTGGTCATGTGAAGATAAACGGTAAAAATTTGTTAATATTTTCGTTCTTTTCGTGTTCTAGGTGCCGCAGGTTCAGGCGTGTACCAGACACTACGGTAGCCAGCAGAAAGTCGTGAGGATCAACCCGAAGAATTCAAAATTCCTCGCACGTACATAATAAATGGCAATGTTGTACCGATGGTCAACCAGGAATGTGATACCTTTTTAGATTATAGAAGCCTACCGATTTTCCAGCAGCTGACAGTCAATCAGTCACGTGGCTCCGAAAAACATTCTACAAAGGCAAAGCCTGTTTAATGTGAAAATGACGTAACTTGATGTTACAACGAATGGATATTTTGATCGTGTGACTTGTCATAATTTTGAGCTATCTGAAAAGGTTGTATAATTCGAGTCGCATTCGGAGTTACTAAATGTCGTTAGTATTTGTTTTAGAAAGATGAAATATATCTTTCGAATACTTGTGCAGAAAAAATTCTGAAGAATTTTAGTATTTTGAATACGACTGCAAGTGAACTTCTCTTCAGTGTATAAATAATATCGACGTAGTGGAGTTGTTACACAACTGGACCATAGTCAATCTGAGTCAGAGTCAGTCGTAGACAGCTTTGCAGCTAGCACTACTAGAATTTATGTCTCAGTATCACAATATGAATTGTGATCTACGTTATGTGCAATTCCACAAATTGGAAATGTGTATATATGAGGTTCAAAAATAATTGATCCTCTGGCAACACGTGGCAGCTACTTTGAAACTTAAGTACGTTTATAGTTCCACCGTGTATAATATCTAGTATCAAATATTTAGTTTTTGAATGAAAATGTAAGGAAAAAAAAAACCATCAATGGTAGCTAACTAGGATTTTATTCGATATTTTTACACCCCTAACAGTTTATTTGACTGTACAGAGATGTGTAGAATCATTTGTAATTATTGGGATTTCGTTAAGTTATGCATAAAAATTATACTTTAGTGAAATTATTCGACATGATTAGCTGAGAAGTATAACAATTTGAAAAAAAGTATACCGTTCACACAATTAATTTATAAAGGGCTTGTGAATCTGTTTAATGTAAAAATTTAAACGTTTAACGTAGCTTAATTGATGGATCGAATATCTGCACGATCAGGTAATTTAGGTCAGTGCACATTGTACATAATTCCACTGATCTTTAACAATTAATACACTGAACAAGAGTCCACTATCTAAGGATGCGACGGATAGTGCTAAATGAAGAATGATATGTTCACGAAGACTATGTCCTGTTTTTGTATCGATTATTCTTCACTTTGCATGAAGAACTAACTTATCCGTGAAAACGTAAAGAGTATAAAAATGCGAAGAGTGATGGAAATCTAGAGAAAAATTAACAGTTCGCGTTATTATATCATAAAAATTGCACTGTATGTACCTTTACTACGGGTGCCCTTAAATGAATAATTATATTATGAATATTGGTGATACCAATAATACCTAGGTTGTTCTGAACTGAGAAAACCATTGAATCATAGGGTGATGTTCTATCGCATAATATCGTTAAAAATTGAAATTTTCAAGTTCGTGGACACGCATAGTAGCTAATTCCATAGTCAAATCTAGTATCTATCACACTTGGCTTTATACTCTTAGTCCCAGTATACAAATACGAAAGAAGGTCTTATAGAAGACAATTTTAGAATAGTTATTGAACCTGGACGAGTGTGCTAGTCTCGACAAACCCACCGTTAAAAGTCATTGAAATGAAACGGTTCTTAGATGGTGTAAAAGTTTGGGTTCGAACTTATAATAAGCAGAATCGTACACATCTGGTCATACGGAATCCTGTAAGTCGGAGATCTGAATCTCCATTACAAGTTCTGTACTTGAAAAACAATCAATATACTTAGTATTATTGAAAAACTGTATCGAACTATTTCGTTAGTCAATTACTCAGCATTTCTCAGTTGATGGATATAGACCAAGAATAATTACACTTACTATTAAATACATACCTATACTTAGATATGCGACAGCGGATACTGTGCAAATTGATATGAGAATGCACAAGACTATTTACTTTGACTCGAAGCATAGGCATTATTTGGTATGCCTTGAACTCGAATTAAGTTGATCTCGCTCTCTCGGACAAAAAATTTATCTATTTGCTTATTAGAGTAAATATTCGCATAGACACACTAGGACTCAAAGTGTACGAATCTCCTTTCTCATAGTAAAGGATCGATTCACCTAATAACCTTTACATAGGCAATGAAATTCATTTAAATAATTAATATTGGGGTTGAGTAGGAATGATTACTAAAAACTAGTCATTTCATTCGAATTGGTCACATAAGAACCCACAGTTAAAACTAGAATTCTACGGACACTGACCGGTCATAATATATGATTATATAATATATACAAGATGCAAAAAAATATATACAAAACAAAAAAAAACAAAAAAAGAGTGTATTAAATGAAAAGCATATTCTTATCTAAGCATTGAAATATCATCGAACTGAAAATTAGTGCAACAATTTACAAATCGAAGTTTCAGATACGGGTAATCAGAACTTCAAAAATTAATTATTTTCTTACAACATTGTTTTATTTATTTCTTCTCCAAAAATGTCAATTATCTTGAGTTAACAGATGTTTATTTTTTTATTCGAATCCCACGAGTCATCAAAATATATATTTCTTGCTAATTGATAATAGTAATAATAATAATATTAATAATAATGATAATGGTAATAATAATAATAACCAAATAAATAATAAGCACCTACTACGATTTATAGCGCGATTAACATATCCCTATGAAAGTCAAATGCTCCATCGGTATGATTGATTAACTATTCTCGGAGGATGTTATTTCATGCTAAATTATTTATATATTATTTATTATTTATGCAACAATTTACAATCATATAAAATTTGTGACTATACCTGTACAATAATTTGATAATGAGCAAATTTATTTTAACGTGATTTTTTTCTATTTCTATCTAATCGTTGCAACAAATGACAAAGAGTTATTTAAAAGCTGATTGGGGGGGATTGGGGAGTAGGAGAGTAATTTGTGCAATATCAACTTGTAATAATTTGAAGTACATTGAAAAAAAGAGAATTACCCAATTATATTTAATCTAAAAAACAATGTCAGTTCAATGCTACATAAGTGTATACATATGTATTCAACTGTTATATACATGAAACAGATTAATTTCGTCATAATTTGTGCAATAATTTAGTTTTATAACAGCTTGTTCGAGTTGCCTGAAAATTATAAAAATATTAGTTATATGCGCCATATATATTGATATTATAATTGAACTATCCTACGCTATGTGATATAAAGATTAACGATCAATCGATCAAACTTTCATGAGGTAATACCAATTCTGTCAATGGCGTAATTGCGACATTGGAGAAAGAGGATAATTGATAACATGGTCTTACCCAAACTTTTCACTTACGAAAGCAATAGATTATTAAATTATTCGTTACATTCTGTCAAATTTGCAGAACGCCCAAACTGATCCAACACTTAGGTTCTTGTACATAATATAATTACTATACTACGTGGTACATAATGATTAATTATTATTAATTATTATCGAAGATTAATCGATACATCATTATAATACAATTATTGTATTTTTTCTCTGCTTCGTGCTCTCTATACATAGACACAGAACTCTATCCTACAGGTGTATGTAATCGTGTTTCACTACTGTACCCATAATCTTGAACAAAGGTACTATTAATTATTATTAATGAAATATTGTACTGAGAAAATTCAAATGATAAATAGATATTATCTATCGATAATTGTTAGTTCATTATTAAATTGTTAAACAAATACCGACGGATCAAAAAGATTGGGAAAAGATCGTAACAAAATGCTTGTAGCTTACTACGCTAATAAAAGAAGGAGAGAATGTGATCGTAGCTAATATAACTGTGCAAAAGAATACGTGCAGACCAAGTATTAGAGCAATTTAAATACTATAACTCAGAGCTGGTATACAATACCCTTACGGGTTAATATTATTTGTTCACGGCAGCCTATATTTGCCTGTAATATGCCGAATTTCAATACAATTATATTATCATAAACCGTTTGTGAAAGCTAGCTTAGTCTGTGCGCGTCCTACAAAAACTCTACCTTCTGACCCTATCCATATACATTTTGTGTTGCATTTTGATACATTCATCATCGTGTCATAGATCTTTGAATCGTTTACCGAAAGTGCTAAGAATCTTCTACATCATCGATCATTTTATGCAGCCAAACGCATACGGATGACAATACCGAAAATTTAAATACATAAATATCAATTGCAAAGAATATAATTCGATGTTGCGTGATCTATCGTTTTTCATCCTTAGGCCATCAATTATATGAATATTAATATTACTTCGATTTGTCAATGGATCATTGTGCATTTACACATAATCATAGTATAATCGTATGTCGCTTCAAATATAATGACATGGGAAATCTCACATAGCAACGTCCTTTATAGTTTGATCTATTTGAATATTCTATCACCGCAACAATGGTTCCGAGTCATTGTTGATGCTGCACGGATTTTTTTAAATATATCACTACCCCAAAGTTAATGTAAAATAATGGAGAATTCCTGATGCATAATTTTAGGCTCGCAAAGCTTTCTAATGACGTGTGCGTGTGATAACTGGTTCTGTGTACTGTTGTAATGAAATTTTTAATATTTTTAACCTAAGGTCTCAGAGTAATTTCAATAAAAGTTTTTATTAGTTCCCATATGCTCATATAATTCCGTCTGCTGTCCTCGTGGTCCACGGCATCTGCATGTTGCCTCGCCGGTGCATAATTTATTATCTTTGAATATTGAATGCTATTTCACCATTTTACGAATAAGTCTTTTCATTCATTGATTACTTCATTTTTTAATCTAATGGTTCAATTCAGACCGTGGATTCTTTTACCTACACCGTTGACAGACACCCTTTACAAGTTGGTCTCGTCGTCAACAATCAATTCTTGGGTTTGGGGATCCCGCTGATAGAGCTCCACAGGATATGTCAAAAGGATCGTAATGGCTATTTGAATTTGACACGAATAAAATCCATTTGGACATGGATAGCTCTGTCAACGGTTTAGTTGCGGTGCACGTAGGTGAGTGCTATTTTGGAGATGACATTTCGAATAAACATACGTGGTGGTTGCTGCATTTGTTCATGGTTGATAAAACCCAAACAAACCGAAGCTGCCAAACAAATTTTTAGGTTACTCTATAACTGATCATTTGCTTAAATTCATCATCACCCTCTAGGTGCTGGGCAACATTCCCTAATTTTGAAAGAAAAATACCAAAAACTATGTGGTAATGCGTGCAGAAAGGTAAAATTTTTGGAAGACAATTATACATAATTTCGCACGTATACAAAAATACAAACTTACCTGATGTATATGGTAATGAATTACAGGCAACCGGTGTTCTAAAAGCTGGAGGGAATGTTTTGGATGCTGTAGTCGAAGCTACCATCATATTGGAGAACTCGCCATTAACAAATGCTGGATATGGCTCAAATCTCACGTTTGATGGAAAGGTTGAGTGTGATGCTAGTGTAATGAATGGCCCAACACTGCGGTTTGGTGCAGTCGGGGCTGTGGGAGGTTTGAAAAATCCAGTCGCAACCGCAAAGCTTCTGTGCAACCAACAATCTAACAACCTCTCTTTTGGCAGAGTTCTTCCCAGGTTGAAAAAATATACCAACATTTAATGAAGATTTCACCCCATGTAATTTGTATGAAGTAGCACTTGATTCATGAAGTTCTGTGATGCTGATTATTTCAAATTATTATGTACAGTAGTTATGTTATAGCTTCTTAGTTGGAGATGGAGCTCTCATTTGGGGGAAGGAAAGAGGTTTGGAAGCTATACCAGCTGCAGAATTAATCTCTATCAAGGCTTTGAAGATTTATAAACACTACAAGCGAAAGGTTTTGAATTGTGAAAATATACACAGGGTAAGGCACAACGAATTTACCAGAATTACCAAATAGTGTCTAAAGCATATGGACGAAATCCAGATGCCTTCAAATTGTTCAAGTATTTAAGTAATATCAGTAGCAAAAGTTGAACTTTTTCTGTAGCGAACCTCTGCAAAAATGGATACAGTTGGTGCCATATGTGTGGACGCTGCGGGAAATGTTGCGTCCGCTTGCTCCAGTGGTGGTATCATACTGAAGCATCCAGGCAGAGTTGGGCAGGTAATTAAATTTGAGAAAAATAAATAATTAATTGGAGCTTTTCTGAAACTCAATATTTTATCAGGCTGCAGTCTGGGGTTGTGGAGTATGGGCACGTAACGGAAAGATTTATCCTGATTGTTCTGTGGCAACAAGTACATCTGGATGTGGAGAACATTTGATATCTACAACTTTAGCTCGCTCCATTGCTGAGGGCATATCAAGTTCTAACTGTCCTACTACTGCTCTTCACAGCATAATGAAGACTGATTTTATAGGTGAGCAATTTCTAATGAAGTTTGATATTTTTTAGCTAAAAGGTGATTTTTTTCATTCCAGAGTCACCATTCTTGACAGCTCTGGACCAAAAACTTGGCGGGGCCATTGCCATCAAATATTCTCCTCAGCAAGGCACTGGGGATCTCCTCTGGAGTCATACAACAAAATCAATGATTGTAGGGTACATGAGCACCAAGGAAGCAAAATCAAAGGTGTGTACTGAAGGTGTATGTGTATTGGTTATTGATTGAGAAAATGCAGAATTCCAAAGTAAGAAGTATCGAGGATGAGTAATTTTTTGTGTTTCTCGATTTTAGAGTCGTATGTCAGTATTATCAACGCCAGAAGTGGGCAGAAAAGCGGTTGTGGAAGGAATCGGTTTCAGGATATGAATGTCTAATATTTGTGATACAATCATTCTCTGAATAGATTCTCTGAACGTTCATTAGTCAATCAAGAAAGCAACCATTCAGGAGATAATGAAATGGCCTCGCAGTTCAAGACACTCTTGGGTCTCTTTGTTTATAACAAGATACGCTACTAGTTTTGAATTATGAAATTTCTATTGCGTTTATACATTATGTACATTTCTATGTATCATGAATAGAATTAGTTCGATGAGATACCTACATGTGTATTTACAAATTATTTATCTTCATCGCTAAGCTTGACTGTGTTTTTCTCTTTGATAATTTGATCGAGACGATGCAAATCCTTCAGAGAAACCTCACCTGTTCCTCTTTTCAATGGTTTTGGCTGAGAGGCGTCAGGTTTCCATCCAAGCAAATAGATTACTTGAAAAGTGGCTGGTATATACTTTGACCCATCTTTCTCATTTGTTTTACCATACAATTCTTCATAGATCGAAGCAGCTGCTATTGCTGTGTCTCTCTTCAGATGAAGTTTACGATTTCTTGCCGCATTGCTTTCACCCATTCCTGATTGAAATGTAGAATTATCACATATGCTTTTTTATCCAAAGAATGCAAGTGCATTCATATTTCATAGTACTGTTAATCGACAACGTGTGTATACCTTTCAAATCCCACATTAATTCAAACATGGTAGGATAGCCGACGACTATTTCATCTGTGTCAATTGTGAGCATGGTAAATCCTGCCCTGTTCAATAAACTGCCCACATCTCTGATCTCAGTGAAGGGTGAGATGTGAGGTGATATACCACCATCCCTTTCGATTTCCGCCAACTGCAACGATGATCTATAAATAATTACAATGCTTAGATTGACGCTAATAATTTTCATCGCAGTGACAGTATGGCATTTGTTCATAAAGACTGACTGTATTCATTGCTTCATCATGTAAAGATACCTTAGTTCATAAAGCGTGTCACCACCAAATATGGCAGCCATAAAGACGCCATCATTTCTCAAGCTGCGTATAATCTGACCAAAGCATCCTGGGAGATCATTGACCCAATGAAGGCTAAGGCAACTAATGACTAGATCTAAGCTATTGGGCTCGAATGGAAGATTTTCTTCATCGATAACTCTTCTTTCCACCTTGATCCCCTCGTTGGTTTGCGCTTGGCCTAAAGATGTCGGACTCATGTCAGCTAATATTAACTCCTCGACGCTCTCACTTATGACATGTTTGGATATATAGCCTCGACCACAACCTAAATCCAGGGCTTTTTTAAATCTTCGTTTGACGTCAAAGATTCTGTCGGATAATCTGTAACCAACCTCCTCTTTTATGTAGTCATACAAATCAACGTCTTCGCTACGAGCTGCTCGTTCTTTTTGTAATACTTTATGGTCCCGGTTGAAAACATTCATAACACTGTGGGGTGGCAATGCATAGGTTATCCGCGAATTGCTCAATCTCCGAACGACAGTTGACATAACTTTACCTCCATTATTGGAACAATTTATTACACAGCCTCTAAGTTTGTAGAAGTCGTACTTTAAGCAGCCACGATGTATCAAAGACATTTTCATTGACATGAGGCTAAGCATACCACTTCAGACAACATTCGGCGACTTGCGTCTTTATGTGCACTGACAGCGATCTGACAGAAGAATGGATTGCTCACGACGGGCGATTTGAAAATAAGAACTTTCCCCACCGATTTTTTTACTCGATAACTACCATACTACAGATTGCCTACCATCAGGCAAAACGCTGATTATCGAAGACTCCTGGGCCGAGCACGACCCTATCATCGAATATATTTGTCAATTTCTAATTTATTTTGAGCTCAAGAATAATCTAAATTTTTGTAATCGTTTGTGCGACACTATTGTATAATATCTACACTCAACGACTATACTTCTCAACGGGAATATTATTATAATTCTGAAGAATATTCTCTGGAAACCTCGATGCTGTGGAATTGTGGTATCAACAGGGTTGAAAAGACAAAGGAACATATTTATATTCAAGAGGTTTTATAGAAATTGTCGTACAATGTAACTAACATATATTAATTATTAACATAATATACAAAACGGTACACTAATAAAAGTAACACGTTCGTACACAATACACCTGCAGGTTTATATGTATGTTATAAAGTCAAAGTGCCTACGTTCGAAAGAGCGCAAATAAATATATACAAATAAAATGACAAATATTAATGTTTGATACTAAAGCTTAATACAACATTCATAATAATGTACAAAGCCGTTCAAATGATCCAAAGCTGTTCAATGTTCACGTTTTAAATAGTTAATTGTGATTATTTGTTATACGTTATTTATCGTACCACAATATTGGTATGACCATAAACATTTCCTCGATATTGGTGAATGCATATGTTTAATGAGATTCGATAATCAAAAATTTTCGAAATTTAAACTGCTCGGTAACATATTTCTTTAACCACCGTGCATAACAGCACGACTTAAATAAAATTATTAAAACCAAATTGTAGGATGGTAAATGTGTATTATTAAAGAAAAAAATAAGTTTAAATACTGACGTATGAGTAGTTCTTGCATTTTGACCTCTCAACCACTTCTAAAAATCGTCAAAAGATGGAACATAGCTAACTAATAGAATCTGGCATAGAAGTATCTATTGTGACACAAATTTATTTACATTATCAACTACATACTCCTTAATATTGAGAAGCACTTGTAACGAGTTTATATCATTCAAGACTCGAAGAACAAAATAGAACAGTTTTCTAGAACGGAGAGATGAATCAGGAGCAAGACTAATTGTACACTATAAGTTACTATGGTTCCTAAGATTTAAATATAATTCAATTGAGGTGGAAAGTGATTCGATAAATATTCCATCATAGTAATATATCACAAGAACCACCATCTTGTATCATAGTTTAGATGTGTCGAATCACTTTACAGTCAAGTTGCGTTACGGTAGAGATTGTACATATCTGAATATGAAACTCGGATCTAAATCTAATCTAAATGGCACGGTTGTATTTGTCACACTATATGAGCGACTTTACAATAAATAAAGAAGGAATAGTGTATGAAAAAATAGACCTAGGGTGGCAAAAACTATTAAAAAGTGTTAATAATACACATTTTTCAATGTTTCAATTCCATACTGAAATTCACACAATTCCTTTCAATCAAAATCGGCTGGTATTTCGATTTTTATTTTCTTTCGTCTATTCGTTAATTGAGCACAATTTTTAAAATTGAAACATGATTATACTGAACTAGGGAGTTGCAAGAATACCTTTTCCTAAAATTTACATGTGTTCATGGAAAAATATCTGAATGTATTTACTACTACGATAAAAATACACTGTTACTATTGCATAGTAAAATAATTTGTGGACCTGCGCAAATATAATACACATCCGGTGATTAAAAAAACAATTTAAGACTAGACACAGAAAATCGTTATTTGGAGAGTAATTGAAACATCAATATTTACTCGAAATTGTATAACTTGTAGAATAAGTCGAGTCAGAAAATAATCCAGTGATGTCTATCAAGAATGAGAACTTCTCGATGTTCCAAATACTTATCGTGTATGCCTATGAAATATTTGCGCAGGCTAACAAACAAATCGACTCGGCACATTTATGGTTCGTTCAACATACGATTAGTTCCCCATTATTTCTGTCTACTGGCAAAATGTCTTTATGAAAAAAAAAAGTTTAATAATACGTCGATAATAGAGCTGAGAAGAAAGTTATGTTTCACGTTGTAGCTGCACGATTGTTCTGCAAATATTCAGAGAAGCAGAACTTTTTGGATGTAAGCCTCTTGATTAGTAATAAAAACTGCTTTGCTAGTATTACATTATCGTATAATATTTAAATAATCAATTTGCTGGATATTAGCGTAAGTTACGAGTCTTTATTAATTGGCATTTTACGGCCTATGGCCTTGAATTGGAACAGTAATGTTAACATATGTGTTTCATCTTTTGTGCAATTCAAAAACTTCAATTGCACTCATAAAAGTTTTATATTTTATCCGATCACTAGAGACAATAATTAGATTAAGTTTGTCCATTGTTCTTTTGCGTACCGTTAATAGCGATTCAGATGTGAATTTTTTGTTGCATGTCATCTATCTAGAAATGTATAAGCCTTCTCAATGTTCAATCTAAACACAAATATTCAGACATCATTTATTACTCATGTACGAACCGTTTGAACTTCATCGATATTTCGAATTCGTTGTGACTTTTAAATATCTCGCCATAAGGTAGATGCGAGTAATTGATTTCAACACATAGGCATCGTTTCCGTAGTAATGGAGAAAACTTAAAAGGCATTAACCGATGACCGATTCACAGAATGACACTGAAGTAATGCTCATAATGCTAACGCACAGTATCTCTGTTCACAATTACAATTCCGATTTGTCTTTTTGGATATAGTTAGAAAATTTCGACAACCTAACATTTCAAATACGTTACGATTGACACATATTATTGATAAACCATGATTCACACTCATTCAAAACCTACACGGAACAGCTCGGTAATAAAATCACTCTCGGAGTTTCTAGTTTTAACCACAGCGTAGTCTTATTTGTTTCGGAAATGAAATTATGTATGGTTTGTTTGGGCTCCACCCATTCTTTGTTGCATAAGGTTTAGAAGCAATTCGGAGTATTGCTGCATCATGTTCACAAATTTGCCTTGATCCTGTCCAGCAATAAGTTCTTCGAACTTGGCTGTCGCTTCGTTCGTGGTATTCCCTCCATCGTTATTATGATTAGCACTACTGGCAGCTACCAGCCTTAGAGTATGCATGGCTTCCTTAACGGATGCTTCCAAACCACGCAGCATAGTATCTCTGTCAAGTGCTGTAGCCGTTGGGTCTCCAGAATTATCAAGTGTAAGCCGTTTATACAGTTGAACCACATTGTCAGCTGTTCTCGTCAACTCATCCGCAATCGTGTGGCACAACTGGGTCGACACTGTGTATGGACAACATGCAATAGTTTTTTTGGGTTATTGTCAAAATTATCAAAAAAAATACTCATGTCTTTACAATTACAATAAAATTCATTGTTATGACCTGAAACTGAAAGAACTCTTTTGGAAAAGTTAACTTGCATAAAAACTCGACAAAGACTTGAAGTATTCAGCCAAAACAGCAATTATTTACATGGCCAGACATGTATAATGAACGCATAGTGATTCGCGAATAAAGTCAACTATCTTTTATAACATTAATGTATGTACATTATCATACAATGAATTTCTATAGCCTATGTGATAAAAATGCTAAAACTTAATGTGCAGATTCACATGCATGTAATTATAGTCTAAAATCCGTATGAGATCATGCTATTTTCATTAATTATTCTAAAACTAGGATAAAAATTCGAATGTTAGATGGCTTCCATAACTTACTAACATCATCGAGAACTTTCGAGATATGACACGTTGCCTAATGTAAAAATGTATGTAATTTTGTTAGAAAATTTGATGTATAAGTGAAAACAATAACAGTGAAGATTGCTAACATGATTCCTGCTACCGTGATATAGTGAAACACTGACGCTGTACAATTAGCTGTAAATGAATATGATCTTGTTCAACAACCATTTGAAAATGAATTTTATAAATCTTGAAATAAATTTCTCTTGAGCAAACAGAAATCTTATAACGTCTTTAACCGATTGATTTATGAGTTCCCAAAATTAGAATATTCGAAATGAGGACATTGCGGGGGAGGACCTCGATATCGAGGCATGTCAAGTCTAATATCAGAAACATTGAAACACTTAGCATTTATGTACAGCTATCAGCGTGAATATCTAGATTCCAGTCTGATTTCTCAAATTTGACTAGTGCTTGAGGGATGAATTCGTTTCGACTATAGCATGATCACTTACAAATTTTTTATTTACTCAATTCAAGGTTTATTAATTTCACAGCACGGCATTCTCAATAGGCGGCTTTAGTTTACCTAAACTGTTATCCATGACTACTGTGGGAGTACAAATTTCACATTAGAAGTCATATTAGTAGCGATGTAGTTTCTGTTTTAAACAGACAGTTTCAGCTTGTGGAGCAAAGCTTTTTTCAGATAAGGGCTCAGGTTGATTATATTGGATGTTACCATAAAATCTGAGAATGATTTGGTTCTGGCATACAACATTTCATCCTAATATTTAACAACTAGTTTAATAAACTTACGTTCGGCACTGGCGATATCAATGGCCTGATCAGTGTCTTTGACTGGGAGCTCATGAGGACTTGGTTCAAGTTGGTTGCGATTTGCGGTTGCTAATCTATTCCCTCCTGGCCCTAGCGATCCATTAGCTCCTCCCCTGCCATTGGTCACAGTCGTCGTTGATCCTGATCTTCTGACCAGAGCAGTTGGCACACTTAAGCTGAAGCATCGAAATATGAGTGTACATTATACACAGAGTGGACAAAATAATGTTTCGATGTAATTTCTATGAGTTTAACTTACCTAGCTGACGAATGGTCAATACTAATACTTCTTGGTCGGGGAGGTAAGGCTGGTTTTCCTGAATTCCCATTCGAGGATGTGTCTTCCGAGCTGGAGTCTTCATGGTTTCCTACTTGACTTAGATTAACTGTAACGCATAACATAAAAATATCAATGTATCGAATTGCAATAGCTGTAAGCCTAGAACGGTTTGACTGATTTGGGACTTATTTGAATTTATACTGACCACTGGAATAAGCTCCCTGCATACCACGTCTCCGCAGTACTGATGGAAGACCATTTCCTGTAGAGGACGCGGATTTCATTTGATGGTTCGCTTTGTTTTGAGAACTTATCGTGGGTCTCATAAGTCCGCTTATCCGGCTTCCACTACTTTGACTATTCCAACCTCGACTTCCGCTAGAGATACCCACGTCTGATTCAGAATCACTTTGCTAGAAAAAATTGTGATTAGAATCTACAATCCACGTTTCAATCTTTGATGGTGGACTTCTGCTTCAGATTTTTTGAGTGCATAGTGTATAATATATATTGGAAACTAAAGATCACCTGATTCAATACACCCACGCTGCTGCTGCGAGTCATGTGATTTGCATAGCCTTTCCCCATTGTGTGCCTCGACTGACCTCCATTGCCCCCGCTACCTGTTCCTCTGGAAGAGTTGCTTCCATTTTTGGTGCTCACCTTACCTGAAACTGTTAGTCACCATTTATGAAAATAATTACCCCAGCAGTCCGACAACAAATACTACCGCTCAATCTTATTTGTGAATCGTAATCTATAAATATTATTTGGAAACATGAGACATTAAAAATGCATGTAGCGAGCTATTATGTGAAAAGCACAAGACATAGGAAAAATATCACAAATTATTTTTTTTTTCACAAAAATGTTTTTTCTGGTGACAATAAAGTACCTTTTATCGGGCCATGCAGTAATCGGTTCGGTGGGCTGACGGAAAGGTCGCTCAATGAGCAGGCACGTCGCATACCACCTCCCTCCTCTTCGCTGTCAACAACTTTTGATGACAGCCGCCCCCCACTACTGCCAACTGTTGACAACACACACACACATGCACTAAACTACCTTTCACATAATGCAGGTGTCAAAAGGTTGTTATTGATTTGCTTGTGTGCAATGCGTACATCCCAAGCAGCTCAAAACATATCACACTAGGTATATAAAAAAAATATCCAAAGCTGTATGCAAACGCAGGTATAAACTTTTTCGATTATTTGTACATGGGTGTTCATTCAAAAAGTAAAATATGATTGAAATATACGCTGCGATTCCATAACAGCTGATAGTGATTTCTTATAAGTATATATGGAGTGGGAATATTCAAGGTGGAGTGCGTAAAAGACATGCCATCAACTGCGCTGCATGCGAAGATAAAATTAATTCGCATTGCTTATGAAAACAAATTGAAACAAGAAAAATAGTTTCGTTGAAAAGAACTCAAATAACATCCAAACTGAAAAGTAACTGCTGCCTCCATGTAAATTAAATAACGAAAAAATCATTTGAAAGAAGCCACTAATGGAGTGGCATCGGCTGAACTTGTTTTATTACTGCATCTTCAAACCAAATCAATACGTCATTAGCAACATCGATGGATACCAAAATAATATTTCTTGCATTAACAATAGGCACCTGCCAAGAGTGTAATTCAAAAACTGGGCCAGATGATATGACTCAAGAAAAAACGTATCATAAATTAAATAAATTTGGTATCCAGCACACTAGATGATACTCTAAGGTACCTGTGTAATGTTGTTTCGATGGGAGTATTGCTTGGTTGATTGTTGGCAATTTCTTTGTCCATTTGGCATGACTTTGGCAGTGCGACGCCGGAGGCCACAGTCGTTTTGGGGAGTTTGTGCAACTTGATGCTGATGTTGATGATCCACTCTCCAACATTGATTTGTCCATAGTGGATATGTCTGCACAATCACTGTCTTCCCCTGACTGGCCACGAAGTTCGCGTTTGAACATCCAACATTTAGTATCGCGCTCGGCTTCTAACTTGGCAAAGTTTTCATTTGTATCTTGACTACGTATTTGCTTAAAATCCTTAGTTTGAGCAAAGTATTTTTCTCTACGTACTAGATTTTCGAATTCTTTCGAAAGTAGTTTTACAGTTCCTTCAATTGCTCTACTTATTCTAATATCCACATTTTTGTCTCCCATCAGGATATGTTTGCTCTCACTTTGTGCGGTTGAGATAGATTTTGCAGTTTCTGAGGATTGGAAGTCATGGGACGGATCCATATTTGGTTCTAAAGAATCATATTGCTCAGGTGTATCTTTCGTTGGAATTTGACTCACAAAATGTTTATGCTGTTCATTTTCTTGACCTGAGTTATGGCCTATAGGTTCTAATTTATTGTCAATTGCTAAATCCTCACTCTCAGCATTTTTGTAATCTTCGGTTTCAAAGTTTGACTTTGGTTCATAACCAGATCCAGATTCAAAGTATGCACGTTTTTTCTCCTGTTTCATGGGTAAACTGAGATATTTCGTTTTATCCATTTGATTATCATTGGCAGGCGATAAATAAGTTGAACATTGTACGAACTTTTCAAATTTTTTCAAGTTATCTTCAGATCTATGCTTCCTTCTATCGCTCTCTGTATCGTCCGATTTCATTGAAGAACTTGGGGCATCTTGCGTCACAACATGGTCTGACCTGCTCAAGGCTTCTGTATTTTGAGAGTTTTCGGTGCAATGATAATTCGTCAAACATTCCGAGTATTGGGACTGTGATGTATCCATGTTATATTTATTCCAAGCAGGTCTTGCCCTATTTCGCATACTTTGGGTCCTCGCTGAATTCCGTTTAGGTTTTGGCGGTTTGTGAGCGACAAAGTCATTTAACATAAGCATTGATTTTGGCTCACCCATTAATTTCGAAGAGTTGTTCTTTGATTTTGTATCACTATCGCGTGAGTTCTCTGTCTTGATAGATCCTTTAATGTCATTATCAAAATAGTAATCGTAATGAATGGATGTCTTTTGCTGAGCCTCATCACTTTCTAGGTAGTTATTCATCATCGGTTTCACAGCATTTATTCTTGTATCTTGTAAAGATTTAGATCTAAATACCGCTCGAAGTTGATTAGGCTCGTCGCAGTCATTTGGAGTATTCTTGTCCTTAGATTTACCGATGTTTGTAGAATGCCCGTTATAAGTTTCAGAATTCTGACGTTTGCGTTTATAATGAGAGTCGAACAAAACTTCCAATGGTGCAGATTTAACCAATGAGTCTGAATCATCGGTTAAAACACTTTCTGTGCTTCTATGGTCCGTGGTTTCTCTCAATGGAAACATCTGATAATCAGATTCGTCCGTTAAAATACTTTCTTGGCTTCTGCATGCATGCATCTTACGTCGTGAGAGAAAGAAACTAGCACTGGAATGTCTTTCATGCTCGAAATTATAGTCCAGAATCTCAGCACTACCCTTAGAAAATGATTCCACTGATACATCAGACAAGATGCTTTCTTGCGATTGAGTGAGGATCCTTTTACATAAAGTTTGATAGTTAGGATAGTTCTGATTCTCGGAAAGTTCCGGGTAGTTGAAAATCAAATAATCGCTGACGCATCTTCTAGGGGGGTTCTTGAAATCACCTTCCAACGAATCGTCGCTAAAACTTCCATTTCCATCATCGTCATTACCCAAAATTTCGGCTGATTTATGCTCAACATGTTCATTCATAGCTGGTAAGCTTTCGAAAGATTTAGTTATATTCTCAAGTTCGGTTTCGTTATCATCTAATCCAATAAAATAGCTACATGATTTTCTCTTGGCCGCGAATCTAGCGAATCGGTTTGCATTTTTCCTGCACCGCTCCTTAAGAATTTTTAATTCCTCACAAACTGGTGATTCTGGTAACGATTGATTGGCCTTGTTCAAGGTCAGCTTATACTTTTCAGTTTTTTTCAAGCTTAATGTTATCGGACGTTTAGGATTGGTTTTAGGCATTATTTTTTCACTTATACAAGCAGTGGTCTGGCTTTTAGGCAAAATTTTTTCACGTGGAGTTTCAAACTTTGAATAAGCATTTCCAGTAAGTGGGACTCTGTTAGCAAGTTGATTTGGGTTGAATTTAGGTTTCGGGTTTGGCGGAGGTTTGTTAGTATTAGTTAATCTGTCGTTTTGAATTGTCAGTCCGATTCTATTACCTGCATTTAATCTGCCTTGTCGGTGATGCTTCTCCAAAGGAATGTGACTGCTAAGGTCGGAAATACTCTGACTTGATTTCAGAGATGACCGATATCCAACCTGTTCGAGAGTCAAAAATACGAAATCAATTACCGATCCATTTACTACTTGGACTTTTAAGGTTCCGCAGTTTATGTTAAATTCTACTTACGCTTTGTAATTTTCTTCTAGTTTCCTCTATTCGCCTCTGGAGTTCCTCTCGCTTCTTAGTAGCATCTGTATCACCTCGTGTATGCTTAGCTGCATTGATCACAGCCACATTTCTAGCTCTGCTAGAACCACTCTCCCCAACGGAATTTGTCCTGGAAAACGAAGGTTTAAATGAATACTCGACGCAGTTTGTGGAGAACATAAAAATACACTAGAAAAAATAAACAACTTACCTTCCATGAAATTTAGAACTGATGCTGGTTGTTTTCGAAATATTTGTTGGTTCTTCGGTTCCACTGAGTGATTCGAACGCACTCTTTAGGTATTTTTCCCGATGACTCTGATTTGCCAGCTGATCGAAACCTTCAGAGCTGGCTTCAGAAAGCATTGAAAGGGGGTTGCGCTCCGCGCTTGGCGTCGAGGCTCCTCCCTCAGAATCAGAGTCGTCTTGACTACCTGATGCTGTCAGTTCATTAGTGCGTGCAGCATCTCCAGCTCGTGGCTTCTTCAATCGCCTTTGAGACCTGTGCAAAAATAATTCCGTGTTAATTTTCCAAAAAAGTCAACTTTCTGATGATTTGTGAACAAAGATTCTACTCCAAACCTTCTAAGTTCTTCAACGTCCATGGCATTCACAGTAAATTGATTGGATACAATGTCCTCAGTCGGTGGATAGTACATCAGTGGATGATGGTGGTGAGATTTCTCTGAGCCAGTCGTACCATTCTCACCCTCTGAGTAGTCTTCGACATCGCCATCGTGCTCCGTACTTTCGTGGTCCTATTCAACACCAAAAATTAGATTATGTTTTCTGTATTTTGGAAAATACTCGAATCTATGATTATTATACTGATTTTAATTCAATGTAAATGGACGTAATATTTGACAATGCAGAAGAAATATGTAATTCTATAGAACTGATAAGTGCTGAGTAAAAAACCAAATGCTCAATTGATGCTGAAAACGGAAAATAAATGTGTCAGGCAAAGCTGTGATTTGACAAGGAGTAATCCCTTTTCGCGATCGGTGTTTCTACAGCATTCGGCATTCCCCGTGTGCCTGACATTTGGCCTTATTCAAGATATGTATAAGAAACAGGTGAACGAGTTATACCTCGAATTTGAAACTTCCAAGACTGCTATCGTCCGTGTGATGGCGGCTCCTCGATTGCCGAGTCAACTCCGAAAAATTGCTACCTCTAGTTATCGTCACGTTACCGCCCATCACCTATGCGATTCATTGAAAATAATTGTAGTGATCAATGAAATGCAGGTATCAAAACAAATATGATGCAAATCAAAACGGAGCTCAATAACGTAAGAGACAAATTCATTTACCACTTTAAGGGTACTTTGTAGATCTTATTGTCCAGGACAAGAAAATCGTGTTTGAAAATGCATAAAATAAGTTTACGTTGAACCAAACATTAAAACTGCAAGCGTGGTATAGCATTACGGGAGACAACAGCGCGAAGTATAGCTTTTTGACAATTAACAAAATACACGCTGTTAGATATTATAAGCAATTTCAGCTAATACGCGTGCACATAAATACAATTGAAATGTTGGAGACTGAAATGAATTACTGTGTTATTGCGATGAGTTAGTACCTGTTTCGAATCATCAGCCAATTCTCTGTAACTATCCGGGCATGGTTGAAACTCATTTTCGTCCTCGTCCTAAACAATGGTGTTCAAATTTTCGTTATCTTTCCTATGTAATGAATAGTATCGCTATAACGGTATAGTCAGTGAAATTGAACAGAAATGAAAAGTAAGTGAATCACATGTTCAAATTGTCAATGTCGTGACGTACCATGAAATTATACAATCATGTTACATTCGAGTGTTTTTATCAAGCATTAACGTACACAAATATAACACACATTAGCGGCTGATATTATAGTTTGGTTTGCAGTTTGGATATGAATGCCAAATGCTTAGTAAAAGGGAGCAGCGTGGTGCAGGTTTTAAAATTCGAACACTAACCCTCTTGATGATCATAGTATCTCGTCGATAATCACTGCTGCATTTGGTTTCAGTTCCACTGTCGATAGAACTGTCTTTAGAACCACCACCGCCTCCTGCTCCATCAGAATCTACACCTCCACCGACCCGAGGAGCTGGAAACGGGATCACTGGATCACTGTCGTAAACTGACTTGACAGTGATGCCATCACTTTGTTGTACTCTCTGTGCCCATCTTCCTTTTGGTAAGTCAACTCCAAGCGTCCTGACTCCGCTACCAAGAGGTGATGCTTCCTCGGTCGCAGCGGCAGTCGTTATTTGCTTTTTCGCCCAAAGCGGCAGCTGCCCAACACTAAACCGATAATCAATGCTCGTTCCTTGTGGTGTTGGATTTGCATTGGGGTCAAGAAATTCTGGAGGAGGAGCACCAAATGTTTCATTGTCCAAATGTATGGCTACACTACTTCCATTGACAAGCGGCGGCCTTCTAGAAACATGAATGAGCAAAAACAAAAAATGAATAAATAAATAAAATACACCGAAGTTTTCAGACCTAGTGGGAATTGGAGTCTCAGAAATTTAAAATCTTTGAATCACTTACTTTCCAGCTCGCATTGCCTGTTGGGCGAGACGTGCTTGCATGGTGACAACCATGTCGTGAGGAACTTTCCAAACAAAAACACAACCATCTCCGCTGGCAGATACTAAGTGCCGACAGTCTGGACTAAATCGTAGCCCCGTTACAAGTTCGGAATGACCCAGCATTGTAGCCATGCATTCGCCACTATAGTAGTCATAAACACATAGTGTTTTATCGGTACAAGAAGTAGCCACGTATATTCCTGAAGCGTCTGCAAGTAAAAAACTTAATTTATGAGTAAAAGTCCAGACAATGTACAGAGAAATGAAAGTGAGATCGATGTTTCTGCGCACCTAACACAACTTTGATGAGAGATCCATCTTCTCCAGCAGATCCCTTAAAAGTTTTACTGTGTTTGGCAGTAGCTACATTATATACCCGAATATTTCTGTCTTGGCAGGCTGTTAAAACATGCTTTTGACTCGAATCTACTTCCATATCATACAACGTTGTTTTTCCAGCTGCATTATGACCTCTGGCAAACTGTGGCGAACCCCCTGGTGTCTATAAAGAGGTTGAAATAAAATTAGTTAAAAAAAATTACATTTTGTGAAGCACGGTTGAACAATCTGTTTTAGGTACTCACTCCTTGAAGCTGCCTGAAAATAATACTTTTATCTGCACCGCAGGAGACCATCTGGATCTGGTTCGTTTGATTCGTTTGATTAAAGAAACGGACGGCAGTTATAGATGAACTATGATCATCGAGGGTTTGTACAAAATTGTATCCGTGATCCACGCTAAATACATGAATCAGTCGATCTCGGGAGGCACTGGCTAATAATTTTGGTGTGTCTTCTTTAGAAAATCTCGAATATCTCGAATACTCCAGACAAAGCACCTCCGCGTCATGTGCTTCGACACGGCAAACTTCCTCTAGGGTAGAGACTTCGTGAATCCGAATGTTACCAGATCTGAAAAACCAGTCGAACCAAATTTTTAGCTATATTTATCCATAAGTTGAAAGTGTACCTAATCTTCCAATACGGAATGATTGATTCAATTTTGTACAGCCTACCTGTCGCCAGATGCAAGGTGTTTTCCGTCAGGACTGATCCGAATTGATCTTACTCCATTTCGCCCATCATAAGAGGCATCACTTTTTTCTGCAGAACCTGCCGCAGCCAAATCTAGGTCTTTCAGATAAGTCAAATCTGGATCGATATATAACACCTTCAGCAGTTCCTGAGAGAAGAATTGATTTATGAATGAATTAGCATCGAGAAATTTTCTTCAAATATTTATCGATGTCTTGATCTTTTCAGTTTCCGCAATAGACTTACATTGCTGTAGATGTTCCGTCTATACATAGTATCGTCAGATTGTAAATCTCTTTCCAAATTCCATACTCGAATCGTGTCGTCACTCGAACAAGTGACGAAGCTGCCCGGTGGCATTGCACTGACTGCATCTGAGCCAGTAGGATACATTTCAACACCCCAGATGCATGCGGAATGATATAAAAATGAGTGAGATTTTCCAACTCTTCTGATATCTTTCACATCCCACACATATATACTGTGATCATTGTAGACACAAGTCAATTTGTGGTGGCATTCGTCGAAAGCCAAAGCTATGGTATCCGGATATTTTGCACTCGCTGGATGTTGAGACATGTGACTGCAATAGATACAAGATTGCAGATTATATCAGAAAGACAGAAAGTTGGAATATATCATATCATTAAAAAATTTTCTCACATTCCCGAACGATTCTTTACCTTATTGTTAATCCTTGGGCAACATCTACTCCAAGGTAATGCGTTCTAGGTAAAGTTGTAACGAATTCCAAGGAAACGGGACTAAAACACCTTACGATGCCTTCGGCACAGCCTATGAAAATGTATTCGGCACCAACAGCCATGCAATTGGCACTAATTGTCTGTAAAAATGAAAGGAACAGAATGCTGATTAGATTGCTAGTTCTCTCATGAAAGTCAATGCACCTAATTCAGATGTTCAATTAAGAAAAAACTGCCCATCAGGATTTACGATACTTGCGGTAAATAGTTATTACATTGCTTGGGTCAAGCTCAAATCATTTATGAATTGAGGCGATTGTAATGAAAAATACGGCTGGCCAACCTACCCTTAACTCAACCCATTTATCTAAGAGCCTTCGATTATTAAATTCACAGAGGAGTCCAGTCTTTGTAATAGCATACGTCGAATCAGCCATTTCTCCTCTACCACAGGCAACATCGACAAAATCGTTATTCCTCTGCTCGCCGAGAATAGCAGATCTACCCATTAAAGGTACGGGTTCTTTGTACTGAAATAAAAAAGACTTTGTTAGTTTTCACAATTAGAGCTTTCGGCAGTGAGGTGTATGCTGGTAATTTTGGCTACTTCATACTCAGTGCAGAATCGTCTGGTAATAATTAGTTACCTTGGCACTGCGCGAGTACTCCAAGTACCAGAATTTGACATGTCTGTTTCCAACGGTGACAAAGTAGTTGCCATTTTCAGCAAACGATACGGCCTTAACTTTACTCGACACCTTATTCGAAGCTACTTTAACGTTGTTTCTCCAATCCCAAACGTTGACGATCATGTCATGTTGGGAACCAACCGAGACGACATATTTGTTGCCTGGTGAAAATGCCTGAAACAATTATTTCTCACTTCATCATTTATTCCACAAATATAAGGAGAGGGATAAAATGTGATAAATTATCAATGAATTTTGATAAAAATACATTCTTAATTATCAATTCATTTGTTATGATTGGAAATCTGTTGACTAGCGCTGCTTTGCATCACCACCAACATCGTCCAGAAGAGTTAAGTAGAAAACAGTGTAGGGATTTTGGAACAGACACACGTATAAGACACGTTCACAAGTAATGAATATGTACCAAGTTAACGGTGTCTGACAATGACTATAACATGTCAATGCATACGATGTGAGTCTTTGTTCGATGCCCTAAAGTTTGAGTGAAGGTTTTACTTCATTGTATTTTTATTTTTTTCCTGCGCACCCAGCCAATATGCCTCCACGTGACAAAATGCGTATATATTTAAACGGTTCCTTTGTATAAGGTACGTGAAAAAATTAATCAAATGCTAACCCACGGTACAAAAAAACAAAATATAGGTACGAGAGTTCGTGTAGCCACGCGAAACACCGTTAAGATTATGCATATTGAGTAATTTCCTTGTACGAAGACGCGACGCGCCCGTATCTTTTACTTATATGATAATATCATAATATTGCAGTGAGTTATTGTTTAAGCGCGGTGTATAATACGTATTACAAATTAGCGCAACTCATAAAACACGAAGTGTATAATGTAGCTAAAAAAAAACTATGTGAAAGATTTATGCATATAATAATATGTAAATCCACCAAAAACATTGAAACTATATTTCTCTTTAGCTGGTATTATGAGCCAATCGATGGTCTTACATTCTTATGTGTAAAAGTTGGATAACGAGCATATCTATGTATTTTACATATAAGCGTGAATTTTGATTTGTGTATGTATTCGCATCAAAGAGAGATTAAAACGCTGCCCATACCTATGCCGTAAGGTATAGTCGTTGGTGCAGCGCGCTTTTTTCCTATATACATTATATGTATATATGGGCGGGGTCTCTCTTGCTCACGCGTTCAAGTCACCCGCAGCATAGATACAAATCAGGCCGTTATAATATAAGTATAATATAAACTCAACATTTCGTGCTATACGCGATGGTTCGTTTATTCGATAAAATTGATGAAGAAATTGAAAAAATAGTTATACCACCATATAATTCTGCATAATATTAGGCCGGTTATGAAACAATTATTCCGACGTATAATGAACAGAATGAAAGTCCTCATTCTCGCGAGCATCGCGGACGCTTTTGATTATTCGGCTTTAGATTTACTACGTCTTCGATAAAACATAATATCCGATTGCGATAGTACGTGCTGCATTATTAACTGCAGTAATCATCATCAGTCGCTCTGCAGCCGGAGTCTCACACATAGATATATATAATATAGCGACCTGTCCTAACGACATGAGTTGTTAATACGCCGATGGGCATCGGGGTTCTGGGAATTCAGTTGCTCAATCTCGATGCATTTATAGTTCCTTAGTTTCCTTTCATATCTCTATAGTATAACGTACTTGGACGCTTGATGAACATTTCATTCAAATAAGAAAATTCTCATTCCCACACAAACGAAATCTGTCGCGAAGTCGTACCGGAGAACTTTCCGATACAATTAATCTTCAGATTTTGCCCTCTCGTCTTCAAATAAAAACACAAAAAAAAAAAGAAGGGTAGAAACAAAAAGCGAGCGCGATATTAATTGTTACTCACCACACAATTGATACCGTATTTGTGTCCAGGAAATTCGGCAATTTGAACTGCATTCTGTGGATCGGAGACATCCCATACCCGAACGTTGGGCACGTGTCCGCACTCGCCGGTTGCCAAAAGTTTGCCATCCCCCGAAAGAGCGAGTGACGTAACAGTTTTTCGACATCCGTTTAGCACGTGAGTCTGACTATTTTTTCTTGGGTTGAACAATACGACCGTGCACCTGAAACCGAGAGAGAGATAGGGAAATTATCATTATTATTCGCAGTAGCAAGATCGTCGAAGGAAATTGATCGAGCCTAATTAGAAGGCCGCATATTAAAACGACAAAACTCGAACCATTACTCAGGATATATTTAGTATGTCAATTATTTTTGAAAGCCGGCCAAAAAGGCTGCAGAATTAATTAAACATCTCGTTCGAGTCTGTAACTGCCAGACGGAAGAATAACAAAGATGTCGTATCTTATCGCAATTAGTTTTCCATTGTTAATAAGGTTACGATCATTGTTCTTATTGCGAGCATCGCATCGGTGGATTTCTTATGGATCGTAAAATCGAGGATATTGCGCTATCCGTTGCATTCTGGGTCAGAAATAAGTCGGTGTCCAATGATCTGGGTGCAGGTATAATATCGAGTACCGCATGTGGTAGATATACACCTCCTTTACATACCGATCCCCTCTGGAGTCTGGGAACGTTCCAAGGACTCGAGGAATGAATATCGCGCGGGGTGACGGTCGAAACGCGGGATCGACGGGAAGTTCAAGTTCACGAGAAACGAGGATCCAGTAGTGCGGTATTACCTCGATCAGCCGGCGGCATTTCGACCGTAATTTCATTCCTTTCTGCTTGGTTTGGTTCACGCTGCTTTCTCTCGGGTCTCCAGTCTCTGGCCTCTTACAGTCACGGGACAACGACCACGATTCTTCTCTTCGTCGAGAGAGGAAAAGGAGATGTATGGGGACGAGAGAAAGATAAGGAAAAGAAATACGCGGATGAGGCCAATAGATAACGCGCGAACCGCATTAGACACCCTGAGCAACCAGTTTCACCACTTCTTTTTATAATCTAATCAAAATCTTGTTCCAAAAAAGATGTGCAAAATTACGTACTGCAATGTCAAAGCTGCAGGAGATCAATTAAATTACTAAAATAAGTTTATTACAAATTACCGATCCGCAATATCATGTTGCAATTAATATCGGATATAAAATGTCTCGAAGAGATCATCAAACTTTCTCCTCTAATTAAGTTTTCAATATTATAGCAAAAATATCGGAAGCTGCGATTTCCCGAGTCAATGAACTCCGTTCGATAATTCAGATCGGTGAATTTTACACAATCTTGTGATACGTGCAGTTCTGCACATGCACGCAGACGCGAGTGATCGATTCGTATAATATTTCAAAGTTTTTCGTTAGAATTAATTGCATAATAAGCATCGATGTAAAATCCTTAGAGCTGAGCTGTTGCAGCAGCGCAGCGCGGTGTGCAGCCCTAATGTAGGTAGTGTAGAAATCTTTATTGGACCATAAAATTATCTCAAGATCTATTTAGTTTGAAAGGCGCGGCTTTGCACGCTCCGCATGTATAGTTGGACGCGGTTATAATAAACGCGAGTATATGGGTATAGCCAGGTATAACACATGCGCCGCCCGAGGAGTATAGAATTTTGCGACCTCACCGATAAATCGTTTAACATAAAATCATCTATAGACGAGAAAGTAATTGTTAAAGATTTACGACCGATATTTGCAGGTAACTATACGTGATCAATGGGACCGGTGAATCGGTTATAAAATTATGCGCCGTAGGTAATTTTATCGTATACATATGTACACTGTAATAATTTTTTTTTATACTTGCGTTATAAGTATACATTGTCCCGAAAAAATTTGTTAAACTTATTCCAGAAATTGATAAAAATTAACAAAACTATACATCAACTATACGACGATATTGTTTTTTTTTTTTCCCCATACAACGATTACCTTATATACCTAGTGATCTAATTTGTTTGAGCCAAATTTATTCGAGTTACAGCTGATAAAATAAAAATAAACAAAAAAAAAAAGAACAAAAGAAAAGAAAAAGTAAAACATAGAATGGCAACAACTTTTACCAGCATAGAGATTGAATTGAACCCACTAGATATATCGATCGCGTTTGATATAAAATTTCTAATCACAGTTTAGAATATGAAAAATTTCGATCGAAATTTTTAAAGTTTTGACTATGTAATTTATCAGCCAGATTGATCTCATCGGATCAAAGAGATGTGGGTTTTATTTTTATTCAATTTACAACCGCGTTATACTAAAAACAAATTTTGAAGAAAAAAAAAAAAAAACCAAAACTAAATCATATGCAGCGAATAATGAAATTTCAATATAATTTTATTATACATCGATGAATGAATGTTACCGATTTATAGCTACCGGGTGAACGTCCTTATGAGACTTTGTATGTACATCCGGTTACTTCACTTTCAGTTACCAAAGACAGCAACCGCTCCTTATCTTCGAAGAACAAAGTCTGCGAGTGTCTATAGTTTTTGAAGTCACATAGAGTTCGGTTCAAAGACCTCCCCCGTATATGAAACGCATGCAGAGGTAAAAAAATTCGAGCGACGAACGTAGGGGGTGATATGCACATGTATACTTATATGAACTCGTCAACTTTTATATAATTATCATCCGATAATATTACGATCGAAAATATGAAAAATTGAAAATCTGTAATGGCGCGCGCGGTTTTCCACGTGTATTGTAATACCTGTACAATATACACCCTGCAGCATCTCCTCGATCGACCGCGAATCTATGTGTAATTTTTCAATGCGAGCATCGCCTAAAGGCCTCTTTTACTATTCAAGTACCTTCTATACGTATAGGCATACGGAGCTGAAGCTCTTCTTTCGACAAGTGCGGTCCACGAGGCAGCCTCCTCTGCAGGCACGAATATGAAGGCGGTATACTTCTATACATATTATATAAAGTAGAAAGAGGCGAAGGAAAGGTTTGGACATCGTTGCCTACACTTTACCGACCTAGCAAAACTAGCACACAACCAGGCCGAGCGAACTAGGCAGAGAAATATATTGCACACCTGTAATACCTATATATCTTATATATATCTATATGTAGCTGTAACTGCAATTATATGCATAAAATTCGCATATATATTTATATATATGTGTATGTGCATTCCTCATCTACCTCTTTCTAACTTACGTCTATGCACATAGGTATTTCTTACGCGATGGTTTATATAGTTTATATTATAGTTTACACACCTATATATCTCTCGTAAATATAATGCGAACAAGGGCACAAAATCGAGCAAAACAAGAGAAAGGGAAAGAGAGAGAGAGAGAGAGAGAGAGAAAGGGAGGTGATGATATCTGAATATATAGGACATTCCGGTGGCCAGGACCTGCAAATATCTAGGACCACATCTATGTAGGTACTACGTGGTACATAGGTATATGTATAGATATATAACGTATAGAATGCTAGATGGTGGTTTACAGAGAGTTTTAGTACAGAAAAGCATACAGCCAGCGGCAAAAGGTTACTGGGTCAACCGCGAATAATAATTGCCAATTCATTGCCAACATACATGTGTACGTGTGTAGGTATAGGCTGATCGTGAATATATAGGTATATGTACCTAACCAAGAAGGTCTTATTATATCGTTTGTCGTTGAACTTCTTCCGAAATAGACGTATATACCTACATCTATGTTACATTCGCCGAAGAAAGCGTATAAGTTTTGTTTTTCTTTCCTGAATTTCTCAAAATTTTCATCCGATTTTTATTTTTTCCTTCGTCGTACAGGTAAATAGATACACTTCCAGGAATAACATCGTACATAATAAGTTTCGTTAACAATAAGTCTCTCAACTGCTTCGTCTTCCGCGCGCATCTACAGTACTGCGCCATTTTGTGTCAAAAATCCCGTGCCATTCGCTTGTTTCTCGATGATATAAGTACCTATAATATCATACAACATGAATGACATAAGATTGTACCAATTGGAAAGAAAATTCATCCGCAAGTGGAAAATAATTTATTCTTATACAGTTCCCGAAAATCTACCTATACACGTATCTACTCGTTATTTATTATTCTCTGTTAAAATTGAAATATAATTAAGAAAAAAAAAAAAAACCATACACCGTACGCTATGCATTTATATGTACAGTGTGTAGTACGTAGCTAATACCGTACGACTGCATCCTACGCGCGGCATTGGATGCTATGCGCTTGTATATTCCATATGTACCGTACGCAAGGTCTTTCCGTTGTTACTTTTTTCTTTTCCTTTTCTTTTTTTCATTTTCTAATTCTTATCGTACCTTTTATACTCCGACTTTCTCGTTTGTAATATACACGTAGGTAGATGGGGACAGATATATATATATATATATATTATGCACATGATCTTTATGATCTCTTTGCCCGTAAGGCGTGAACTTTTCTCAGGTATATAATGTATACATATAGATAAAGTATACCTTAAGATCGCATCAATGTACGTACGTATGTATATTGTATACATATGAGAGGATGATGATCACGAATTGAAGATCGCGTGAAAACGACCTTGATCGAAAAGCCTTGATCGATTGGCAAATGCAAATATGCGTCTTCCGATACGTAATGTATGTAAATCCATACACATCTATATATTCATATTCATATATATATACAGGGTGGTCCATTTAACTCTGCCACCCCGAATAACTTGCCGATTATTGATTGTATCGGAAAGAGTCACGAATAAAAGTTGTTGCATTCGAAGGGGGAAAATGAGTTCTGGAAATGAATGTCATCTGAAGGTCATATCTCATGAGATTTCGGCGGTCACAATGTTTTTTCAAATGGGACCACCTATTTTCTTGTTCACCACAAGAAAGCTGATATCAAAACGCATTAAACAATGTGCAACAACATGACCTTCCGATGACCTTCGGCTTAAAAATTCGTGATTAAACAATGGAGGTGGGAATTCAAGGCGAATGAATTGCATCGGCACATTCAGTACTTTTTTCACGTCATTTATTTCAGCAAGTGCTCGAAATGTCGTCCATCAACCTGGATGCGATTGTTTATTACGCTATTAGGATATCAGGTAGTCTATTTACTACCCCAAATACCAGGAATCGTAGACATCAAACATTCTTCTACTCAGCTAGAGAATCTTTTATTATGCGTATTGACAATTGCATCCAGGTTGATGGACGACATTTCGAGCACTTGCTGAAATAAATGACGTGAAAAAAGTACTGAATGTGCCGATGCAATTCATTCGCCTTGAATTCCCACCTCCATTGTTTAATCACGAATTTTTAAGCCGAAGGTCATCGGAAGGTCATGTTGTTGCACATTGTTTAATGCGTTTTGATATCAGCTTTCTTGTGGTGAACAAGAAAATAGGTGGTCCCATTTGAAAAAACATTGTGACCGCCGAAATCTCATGAGATATGACCTTCAGATGACATTCATTTCCAGAACTCATTTTCCCCCTTCGAATGCAACAACTTTTATTCGTGACTCTTTCCGGTACAATCAATAATAGGCAAGTTATTCGGGGTGGCAGAGTTAAATGGACCACCCTGTATATGACATGAACATAAGCGTGGGTATATGTATAGAAATATTCGACAGGTATAATATAAGCTATAATGGGATGAAAGTTGTTACGATCAGTGAACAATGATGTGGTACCTATACACCTATATAATATAGGTATATACCTGACCAATGTAATTTCATCGACAGACCATAATGATACTATAATTATAAATACAATAATAACTTTCTTCAAATATCATTTTTACGTCCCCCTGGCAGATGCGGTATTATAATAAACTTTCGTTTCATCTCTATGTACTACCATACACCATATTGAAATTTTCAGTTATCCACAGGAATAATTTGCAAAAAAAAAAAATAGAAATCAATAAAATCTTTGTATCAATTGGCAAGTATTTATAGCTCCATTATACTATACGTTATACATATCGCGGAAAACGGTATTATTTATTCATTTTCTTTATTAAAAATTCATTGTTTTTTTTCTTTTGTGGTTATCTTTTTAAATACAGGATAACCTAACGAGTAGAATGATATAAAACAAGGTTAAAAAAAAGCAGGGAAAAAAAAGAACAGAATACAGGATAATTGAACTGCAGCAGAACAGCTGTTTCGCTTCGATCATCCGAGGAAAGCGTTATATCGCTGCTTTCTCAACCGCGATTAACTACAATACTGCATATATATATATGTATATCACACCTATACACCAATACCTGTATAATGTACTTACTGTTAACAAGTCACCATGAACGGGCAAAATAATTTGAACGATTAATCGCCAACGGTTAGATGTATAACCTGACAATCGTTGAAAGCAGCGTGATTGTGTGTTTCTTTTTTGTTTGTCTGGTTTTTTGTTTTTACATAAATCTTATGCTTTATATATAAAGATATTGTCCGACTATACCTGTACCTATAGTATATACCTGATATTTCGTGATAAATATGCGAAACGCAGACATCTATCGAGAATTCGATTCGCTTAGAAAAAATTTTGCACAAGATTTGATTGTTATACAGACCGCAATGAACAGTTTATATTTTTTGTATATCTATATAAATATAAATAAAATTTTCTTTACATACAACTGCAAAAGTTATACGAAACTATTGCAAAAAATGTTATTATACTATACGCACGTGTAGGATAAACAATAATAACAATAAAAATAATAATAGCAACAAGACACATACGCTATACCTACAGATGTTATAAATTATCCACCGTTCAACTGGTTATTGTAAATATACGTTCGAACACCTGGCGGTAAACTTCTCTAAAGACAATAATTTTCTATGTTAACGCGCGGCGAGTTCATGCAGAGTAGATCATGTGACATGGGTATACATACATAGATGTATAACATACATGTGTAGATACAGATAGGTTTTATAATAGGTTACAATAGTCAGAACTGTTAATATGTATTATTTACGCGTGGGCATAATATCAGTTTGTGAATGGAGGTTAATAATTATCGAGATATATGAGCGGCGCGCCATTGCTCTCGAAAAGTAAAGGTGATGTGGGAGACACGTGACCGAGTCAATAATATCAGACGATGCAAGTTTGAATTAGTATTGAAAAATTCTCATAGTTTCTGAAATGTAATTCAATGAAAAATAATAAAAAATCTTACCCGGCCGGATACGCTACGAGTCCGTTCGTCTGATCGCAGTCTAAGGCCGCATTGCTGGACACGGTCACACCCAGAACACGTTCTAATTTAATCTGAAACAGATGAATGAAGAAAAATGATTAACAATAATTAACTAGTACTTTTTTCTTCTCGGTGCATTTTTATCGTCACCTGTACCGAAGCTGTGTAAAAAACGATCAGTTAAAACACGTAAACAGGGTAAATGATTTTCATTTTGTCTTTTTTTTCTTGTCTTAATTAAAATATCATTTGATCGATTAATTTGTACCGGGGTGTTAATACATTATTCTTCTACGTGAATATATTTAATTGTGAGTCTGGAAACAAAATTGGAAAGAATTAGAAAGAAAAAAAGGAGATATATTTGGTGAGGGTCCGTCGTACATGCGTACGAGTTGACATGGAATGCCCCATATGTATGTACAATTTGCATAGAAACTGCGCAGCCGGCGGTTTATCTACCCAACAGGCACTTTACGGATTATAGTGCCGCGAATAGCGCGACACCATAAAAGTACACACGGTCGAGTTTAACTATTTCTCTTTCACTCCCGCTTCCCCCACTTCCACCGTGATTTGCTCTCTCTCCTTCGAGCACATTCTCTCATTATTTATCTCTCGACGTGCACCGTTTCACGCATTTCTAGTATACTTATAGAGTCACATAATGATATTTTGTGCAATTTTATTATAAAACGATCAGCTGTTTAACACAGTTCTTTTTTTTGAGGCGGCCATATTGCCTGGCTCCGCCCACGTATCGAACTCTAATAATCGCACACCCGGTACGTAGCGGACTCCTACACTTTTCATATTCTAAGATATTATTCTGTCATAAATCAAATCGATTTTTTTTCTGTCTTCTCACGATTGTGTTGGACGACGATATTTCTATCGTCGCCATTAATTGTATCCGTCAATTGAAGAAGCCGAAGTATCAACAAATTGAATAGAATCGATGCATATCTAATTCAGAAATACATACATGCTTGACAGATTTGGGGTGTATAATTATACGCCGTATTTGTATGCCGATAAGAATGGCGATACCGGTTTTGTTGTTGTTGTTGTTATTATTATTATTATTTAGCATACCTGAGGAATTATTATATCGAAACTGAATTTGATTTATTTGTATAAATGATCGTTCGCGGTCTACATAACGCCATTGGTTATACGTATGTATATATTATAATAACATTACGGATATATCGCTGCATTATATCATCGAAGATCAGAATCATTTCTTCAAATATATTCAAATCCCACACGATTAATAATTATATGAAATATAACAGTAAATAATAAGTCTGTAGCTGATCACTGTGTATAATTTCTAAAATTGTCAATCGCACGCGGCGTGTACATAAATATGTATATCTATAGGTATACGCAAACATTGGTGGGTTGAAAATGACGATATTCAAACGTGAACGCAGGCGTTATAGAAAAATGACAATCTGACCGTTAAAATTCACATCCGCAGTGATGTTGGAAAATCACATACATACAAATGTTTTGCATAATATATATATATACGACATTCCGTAATTATACGAGTACAAACAATTACGATTCGTTTTGCCGACAAGATTCATCGATCAAAACTGTCGAAAACAAATTTCTTGTGACGTAAGAACTGCAGTAAGTCAATTAGCGATTATACATTTGTCGGTTATATATCGCTACATATATGTGGATAATATATGCATATTATATCAATGCTCGCATTTCCTGTTTCGTAATACTCGCTTATAAGACGTAAGGAAATATGCATGATTACGAACCGATAGTAATAGCGCGCATAATTAATTATAAACCTATAGTATTCGATTAAAAAATTTGCATCAGCTGCAGCTGATCACGTCAGATTTCAACGCGCATCCTTTCATTGTTTCTCGATTTGGATAACGACGCGTATACCTACTCATATGTGCAGTAGGAGGTATACGAATTATTTATTCGAATCGAGAAGGGTTGAGATACAAATCTTTTTTTCATCTAAAATTTTTACGTTACATATAACGTATATATATGTATATATGATGCGATAATTATAAAAGCAACCTATATACACATGCAAAAGTATCCTATATGCGAACATACGCGTGTAATTTGCGGCGTTTATATAGTAAATGAAGTAAAAATACCGCTTTCTAGTATTTTAAATATGGCCATACATCTATGTTTATATGTATATGGTACTATATACCGCGATAAAAGTGACACGAGTTACAGTAAACTTGTCTCCCATAGAAAGGGTGTCAGCTAAGCTACCACATTGCACCTACATGATGGCGCTTCGCAGGCTAATTTATGTACATATAAGGTAAAAGGTACTCGCTGCACTGCGGTCGAGAGTAAAAATGCGTACAAATTACTAAAATAATGATAATAATAACCGAGAGAGATGAAAAAGAGGACACCGAGGAGCGCCCATGATAAGATGCATGAAAGTGTAAGGCGGTATAATACTTTAAATACGTCACATTTATATATCTACGTATATTATATATATATGATTATCTATTTTAAAGGAAGTTTCGTCTCACATAAATTAGTCCAGAGATATGATGAGAATATAATTAATAATTAATTAACTGCAATAGAGATCACGTGGGCGCAGGTATCCATGGTTATAGAGATAGCGGACGATCAGGTGCGAGTCATATAGAGTAAAAATTTATCGGAAGTGTCACGTCGATTGGTCGCTCAGCATTTGATACGTGTTCGACATTTATGCTAATCTCAGATCTATAACGTATCATGGAACTTGGTATGTACGATCTATTGATATAGGTAATATTTGCGTCTATTTATACCTGTGATTTCTATTGCTTTTTTCAATTTTACCATCACGGATCACCCCTCATTCGAGATCGGATATCTATAGATGACGATGACAATTTTTCAGATTTAAGAAAAACTGTGTGTCACAGAGATTTCGATTAAAATCACCCTGTACATTACCCATTAAATTAAGAAATAAAAAATTAGCAAAAAGGGCCTGCACGCTAATCGGATATGTGTAGATCTGCGACGTGGGATAGCTGTCGTATATACCTATATATCTATACGTATTATGTGTGTATGATAAATAAATGCAGGCCTCGTAAATTGATTATATGCACTTTGTTAAACCCGTTCGAAACTCGTGCACGGCTCTTTAATTAGAGCGGCGTGCAACGCAGCTTCTCTTCCTCCTCTTTTCTCTGTGTAATTTATAATAACAATAACATAATTTATTACCGCGAAAGAGATCACACGTGCAGCATCGGCTACAAAACGTCTTATACTCTCCTTTTGTATTATACGCAGTTTTATTGACGGATGAATTTCTGTGCTTTTTCTTCGTTTCCATGAAAGAAATTACACCACGGTTGTGAAAATTTTGGGATTTTGCAGATGGACAATAATTAGAAGTCCCGTTACCTTGCGTCGGTAAGTTAGGTATACGACGTGTAACGAACACGCCCACCCAGGAATTACGGTTTTTAGAACGGTCAATTCTATTGTCATTGCGATATGCAAACGAGATATAAGTGAATAGATGGGAAAACTCGGCGACAGCTGCTACGGAGTCGGAGGTTAGAAACTGACGAGAAAGATTCGCGACGATGATCTTCTCCTATATTACCGATACATGTAGGAAAAGGTGTTTTAAGCTCGTCGTATATTAGACCGTAGATCGAATGTCGTCAAATTGCCGCGTGTAATTACCCGTGTAATGGTATCCATCCATATACCTATTAGGTATATGTATATGTATATCTACACCAGCTCCAATATATTAGCCGAGTTAATTGGGAATCTTTAATTAAGCCGCGATAAATTCATTCCGTTATACGAGAGGACTATATTACAATCTATCTATAGGTGCATGCACGTGGTTAGCTACAGCTAATTTGGCGATAATTGATCAAAATATTATTTTCCGATACATGATATCGTGCAAATATATGACTATATACATATAATGTAGACATATATCGCATATTGCACGGGGTAGAATATACTCGTAAAATCGACGATTGGCAAAAAGCGCATCGCTAAAAAATTTCAATTCGGTTGAATATTTGGTTGAAAAATTCAAAATACATCGTCCAACTGCACCGCGATCATTGATCAAATTTCACGCAAGATCCTGAAAGTTGGTTAAAAATCGTTCAAGAAATTACCCTCGTCGTCGTGCAGTAGTCGTTTCGGCCAGGTGCAACTCCGGTGCATATACTCAGCTTACCTGCACTTAGGTATTATATATAACTTCTTGTTAGCGCAAAAACGAACCGTGGGTTAAACTATATGCGAAGGTAGTTAGCATTATTTTATATACGTATATTATGTACAGGTATATATACATATTAGGTACATTGCACGTATGTATTATATTATATACTTATTAAATATATTGAGCGTCGACTGGCGTCGAGGATCAGATAAATATATTTACAATGAATTATATATTTTCGCGTGCGTCTGATCTTCAGCTGCTCGCTATTATAATTCTTCTCGTTTTTCAAAATGCAGATACAATATTATCAAAGTTGAAACATTAACTCGATATCTTACACTATACATCTGTACAACTGAATTAACGTTGTTCACGTACGCGTGTCTAACTACTGTAGGTATGTACCTATAAAAAAGTGTACATATATGAATTGCACGTAATAATGATGTAGCTACGTCGTTACGCTATACATACCTACCTATAATGTAGAACATGAATATTTTCAAGCGCACATATTATTATATATGAGACGTACGTACGTTGCAGTTTCATCATATCTGAATCTCGCTTTTATGTTAAAATACGTGTGTGGGCATAAGAGAGTATAATAATAAAGTTATAATATAGAGAGGCTACGGAATGGCAGAAATGCGAGTCCTGAACCTACGCAAATTTTTAAGTATTGCAAAATTCGACGGTGGTAAAAAAAAAAAAACAGAAAAATATAAACCGAAAACATAAAAATAGTTTTACGGGGAATAAAAAAAAAAACGTTATAATAAGAAAATTATCGAGATATCGAGTGGGAATTTGTTTATCTGTAAATTCGTGCGCGCCGATGACTTAACGCCTACACATATAATATTGTATTAAAACGTAAATAATTAAAAATATGCCTATATTTTTTAAAAAACAATGGAGGCAATATAATGTTTGACAGTGGAATATAAACGTACATCGGTACATAGGTTATATACTACCTATATATACATTTAATTATCATCGTTGAAATAACGCGATCGATGCGAAACCGGTTACAAATTTTTAGCGATGATGATGCGCCACCCGGTTGTCCTTGCCTCGCGAGATCGTCTTCTGATAATATAGGTATACGTAAATACATGAGGATATATAGGTATAGGTATGTACGTACAAACAGGTAGGTATGTCGTATATACGTACGTACAACCTACCGAGAAATATATACGTACGCGAGGTTGCTAAATCTCCTGCTCGCGCGTAAACACCTGCGATTCGCTTCACAAGCTGAGTATTATTGCAGTCTATATGTATACATATGTAGGTATATGTATTTCGTGTCGGACATGGTTCATTCATTGAATAATCCCGCCCATTAATGTAATTTACATGTTCAATCAGTTAGTATAGTTTATCAAATATTAGAACGAGCACTTGTTTTATTATACGTATAAGTGCGTGACAATCGACCCCCGATTATACTTCGAAACGGGTATTTCATTGTTCACCTGACGTGCTATGATTTCGCTAGAAGAAGTAAAAATTCATTATCAAAATTCTATACAATTTTAGAAAAATGTATTTCTTTTATTGTATGTAGATTATACATTATAAGTATATAATTACCGCACGTTTATCTCGTGTACATTTCTCTTCAAATTATATATACCCGGTGTTTTTCTGAAAACTCCATATTAGATCATTAATATTATTGACGTTATTATCGGCTCAAATGTTTGCCGGTATTTTCCCGTTCATCGTCAATAATGGTAAAAAAAAAAAAAAAGATAGGTAATTAGGTATTCGACTGCGCTCGGTTCAACGATTTATCGATTTTCGTTTGAATCTGTATACCTATAGATTATTTAGAGCAATCTGCAGACTTTAACTTGCAGCATACCTATCTGTTTTTCGAATTGAAGATGATGCTGCGTACCTCACGAGCATTCGCGCCTTAGAGAAATGTGCTCGACTTAATACTGCATAATCGGGAGTTTGTAATTTTCCAGTTATTACATCTTTTAATAACGCGCGGTAAAATAATTCGAAATCGACACATAAAAATCAAGCACACATAGATATATACATATGTATCATACACCGCAGCAGTTCCGAATGTAAAAATTTTATAATAATCATATCGATGATAAAAAAAAAGTAAGAAAAAAAGAAAATTAAAAATATATAATAAATTATAAATAAAAAACGAGTAAAATGTTCATTATTATACCTATATGTGCCCGCCGCCCGACTTACATACATTATATAGGTATACATATAAAATTTGACTGGATTGTATTTTTTATCTATTTATTTATTTGTTTTTTTGTTTTTTATGGCAACCATCTTGTTGCCCGTATCCGATCAGTTGTTAGATACGGGTGAATGGTGCTACCTGTTCGTATGGGTACTCGCATAATACACGCGTACGTATGACAGGGCATAAAAAATAGACGACGGCAGAGAAGTTTAGTTATATTATGTACAGTATGTGTACGTACGTACCTAGAATAACATTAATGACGTAATATTCAAGCGTTACAGTGACAAGGTCTTCTGTAATATCCTCGTGTATGTATAGCCTATAAAACGTACGAACGTCGCGTCTTACGTAAGACAGCTGAAGATCGTTCATCCGAGGAATAGATAATGGCGGCGTCTAAGAATTATAATACAAACTAACGCGAATAATAGACGATAGGAAATAGCTAAATCGACATAATTATAACTGCAGAATAGTATAAAGATCATGTTACAAATACATCATAAAGACTCGCACGTTTTTGGATCGATGCGATTTCAGGCATTCGAATATTAATATAGTCAATCATCTATACTGACAAATGCGATAATAACTGCAGTAAGCACGAACATCGAGAATAAAAAAAACTATAGATGGCCTAGTCGTGAATTATTCTCATTTAAATAATATACACGCTCTCATTGTATATTAACCCTGTTATTGTTTTTTCACGTCTTCGATATTTTGAGAGGAGAAAAAAAAAAGGAAATAAAAATTATATATATATACCTTCATTCAAAAACCTACGCGACTCTTTCGATGTATAAATATTATACACATACGGTTGTCATTATATAAAAATTTACACACGAAGGCGTTAAAATGTATGCAACCGAGTATATCCATTTTATGCAGATATTATTCCTTGAATCTTTAAAAACACTTCACGCGTTTATTATATACATATATCTATATATACATACCTATATACACCGTAATATACACTACCGGTCAAAAGTTTAAGCTCACCTAGGAAAAAGAAGGGAAATCTTAAAAGTTCGATATCTCAGGAACCAAAAATCGTCGAAGACTTTACCTTAGCTCATTTTGAAGCTCTTTTGGAGTACTTTAAAAGTCATCTCTACAGATTTTCTGTAGGATCCACTCAGTTCATTCTGCGCATGCTCAAAAGATTGAAAATTTCGAAAAATTTCGATCCCGCTTTAACTTCTTGCACTTTAGCTGGAAGTTAATCTAGCTTCTAATACACGAAAACATCATAAAGTAGGTTGCAAAAGCTTCAAAATGAGCTAAGGTACGACCTTGTAAGTGCATTTTTCATCGAGTTATTGACATTTTTGTGAAAAAAAGCCAATTTTTTAAATTGAATTGTATTTCAGTAACTAGGCAACGTACAGGAAAGTGTAAGGGAGAAAAATTTTTCCTTTTTTGATGAAGAATCAAGTTATAAATTCCAAAATATGCGAAAAGGAAAAGAAAGTTTTCTCACTTTTTCGTCAGATTTTTTTAAACAAAAAACACATGTAAATAATTGTACACCAAGGATTGTAAATTAACAAAAGTATAGATCTTTCAACAGTCTTGAATAATTACACAAAACACATTATTTACATGTGTTTTTTGTTTCAAAAAATCTGACGAAAAAGTGAGAAAACTTTCTTTTCCTTTTCGCATATTTTGGAATTTATAACTTGATTCTTCATCAAAAAAGGAAAAATTTTTCTCCCTTACACTTTCCTGTACGTTGCCTAGTTACTGAAATACAATTCAATTTAAAAAATTGGCTTTTTTTCACAAAAATGTCAATAACTCGATGAAAAATGCACTTACAAGGTCGTACCTTAGCTCTTTTTGAAGCTTTTGCAACCTACTTTATGATGTTTTCGTGTATTAGAAGCTAGATTAACTTCCAGCTAAAGTGCAAGAAGTTAAAGCGGGATCGAAATTTTTCGAAATTTTCAATCTTTTGAGCATGCGCAGAATGAACTGAGTGGATCCTACAGAAAATCTGTAGAGATGACTTTTAAAGTACTCCAAAAGAGCTTCAAAATGAGCTAAGGTAAAGTCTTCGACGATTTTTGGTTCCTGAGATATCGAACTTTTAAGATTTCCCTTCTTTTTCCTAGGTGAGCTTAAACTTTTGACCGGTAGTGTACCTAACATATTGAACCACCTGCAGCAGTAGATCATAGATCAATTAACAACGAACAGAAAAAAAGAAAAGAAAAAGAAAAAGAAAGATGGAAAAAAGCAAAATAAAAAATTACCGACTGACTTCAGCATGTACATAGGTATATGATTAATTGTCTGCAAATTCAATAGTTGGTCAATTTTAATGAGTCAAAGTTACATGAAAAAACCATTACTGAAAAAAAAGGAAAAAAAAAAAGGTTTAAATTACTTCTAATACAAATTGCAGTAAAATGTCGTAAGAATAATAATAATAATAATGATGATAATAATAATAAATAATAATAATACTAATAATAATACTAATAGTATAGTAATAATAAAAATTCGGACTCGGATGACTGGTGATAATATGTATATACGTTATACCTATATGTAATAAAAATTTCTACGCATTGCACAACTTGACCAAAATATTAAAAGAGGAAGATGAAAAAAAAAAGAAAAAAAGAAAAAAACACAACATTTCAACAACCCACAACATATTCAAATCTATATACCAAAGAAATTTCACAGACCTTGCAACACGACGAAAGCCCATACCTATATATGTATATTGTATATACCTATTGCTGATATATTCACGGTAGAAAATACAAATCTGGGACAAGTTACGCACACGTTAGCGAATAACTAAAGTAGGTATATATACGTAAGAAGTAGGCATCATCAAATGTATTATCATGGCTTTTAAAGGCGTGGGCATCGCTGACTGCGTAAATTTTTTTTAAACGAAAAGGAAGAGCCGGTATATAATAAGTATATACGAAGTTAGTCGCGGGTTATATTTGTCTCTTCGGTGCCATGCACTATACAAAAACATCAGATCATCAGATGTATAGAGTATCGTTCGATATGTAAATCGAATTATATATAGAAAAACTTGATAATTATACCTATATTATGCCCTTTGGAATTTGATTTTTTGAATTTAAATTTACATCGATTTATTGCGAATTATTTTCGGGTTCTTCAAATTCACGGAACACGCGAATTGAACGTTTCTGTATATTTTATACGCTGCAAAGCCTATGTTCATGTATACATGTAATTAACAATCCCTGCTCGGAATAGCATCAAATTATAATACGTATATTACGCTGTATATCAACGAACTTGAGATAACATCCAAAAGCTCCTCTAAACCGAGTCTATAAGGTCGTCTCCATGGTATAAATCGATCAAACCTGCTTCGCTAAAACGAAACAATACAAATGATGACCTAGAAATTAAGACGAGTTTCTTCTAGCTAAGGCAAGATGGATCTATTTTTGTTATCTTCATTTTTTTTTTTTTCAACTAAAAATGTCGATCGTGCAGCTTTCATAGTTAAAATGAGGGGAACATTCTTCCCCACCCCCAAAATGAAAATATTCTATGAAAAAAAAATGATCGCGTCTTATTTTTTATACCCTTCAATCGCGCATGCGTGAATTAATTTCGTGCAGAATAAGATGATGAACATCCGGATATAAGGAGAAAAAAAAATCAATCTTTATGAATCTTTAAAAATAATCATATCTGATTGCACTCAAGATATTGGAAGTATAATTATAGCTATGGGTACACGAGAAAAACCAATATGCAGGTCATCATGTATTTTAGTGTACGTTATACGGTATCATCATAGTCACATATTTATGCGTACATAAGTTGACCGTGAGAAAAATGTCGCCGGGATCCAGAAATTCTGGTTTTGAATTTTCTATAGTCTGGTTAGTTATTTAGTTCTATGTATCTAATAGTGTAGTACATAGGATCGGTGCAATGGCGAAACGTAAGGCACGATTATATCTGCGGGAAAATATATTTCAATAAAAACAATAAACTTAAAATACTTGCAACATAGAATTTTGATGAATAGGAAAGTGCATGTTCTTGTAATTATTTTCTATAACATATAGGTTATATGTATACTTATATTATACGACAGACGACTTTGAATAATATCATAAGAGATCAATTTTCACTTTTGGGGTGATAATAATTTTTAAGCCTCGACAGAATACTGAGGAAAAAAAAGCAAAAGCAAAAAAAAAAAAAATACATGATGCAGCTAGGTGTTACCTTGCTATATGTAATCGTCTTAACCCGCATCATAAAGCGACCTTAGACGGTATCCTATAATCTAATTTGCGGATGAAAGTCGCTGGTTATGATGGCAAAGAGATATGATATAATAATCGCATCGCGCGCGGGTGTGCAGAATCAACGAATTATGCAGAGATGAAGAGATCGAAAAAAAAATTAAAAAAATTAAAAATCTTTTATCCATATATGTAGGATGTAGATATGGGAATTGAATAAAATATATAAAAAAAAACAACATGGTGGAACAAAAAGAATTAGTGCATAAGGTATAATAATCCTAATAATTATTCCGCGAATCCAGCAGCAAGATAATGTGCATTTGCATCCACATAAACGAGACTCCTCCCGCTGCACCTTTCGCGAATATAATATATATATACTTCCATATTGTAACCAACATTTCCAAGATAGCGTATAAACTATACGTGCAGAATATATATACGACTAGAAGACTTGGACAGTATTGTTTAAATAATGCAACAGCCGCTTTGCCAAAGAATCGTATACATATGTATTCACGTGTATGGGATATGCTGCACTCGCACATGTACGATATAACAACGAGTACATTACATATGCGTACCTATGCAGTATTAACAGTAAAGAGACGAGAGAATAATTTAAAAATTGCGAATGTCAACTGTCGTGAACGAGGGGGGAAAATGGTTGAGATAAAAGATAAAAGACGTGAGACTAGAACAGGACGTCGGAACAACATCAAGAGAAAAATTACGAGACTCGAGGGGTCGATAAAGTCTCTGGAGAGTCGCGAGACTAGGATTATTTTTCACGAGTGAACGGGTAGAATGATGGTTTTAAAAACTTCCTCATATAAAAATCCCGCTGCAGACGTTCATCTCTTTTTTTTCTTCCCCCCCCCCCCCCCCCCCCCTCCATTTTCTTCGCTCTGCAATTCGCACGATAATCTGCATTCGCGATTTCCAGGACAATGAAACGAATTTCACAATCGGGTTTTACGGGACTTGGTTTTTTTTTTTTTTTTTTTTTTTTAATCACACTCATAATTACCGCCTTTTCGATCACGTTTTTTTCTGTTTTTAATACCCGATTCAATCGCGAGTATTCGATTATTTTCGAATCGTTCAAATAATATAGTCTCCTCTTTCTTTTGCGAATGTAGAACTTTGTTCGAGGACTTTTTTCTTCATATCCTATAACCGGAGCTAGAAAAGTGAGTCGTGAAGTTGAAGAATATAACGCTCGAAATATTGCCGACCTCATAAGGTGCAGACACAGCTTGTTGCGAGCAAAGTGCATTCGACTATATACTATAAAGCAGATGAAACTGCTCAATATAATATGGTGGAAACGTTGGTTAGGAATCTTATATAAAAATTCTAGGGGATAGCTACTGTCATGAGGATGAAGCCTACCGAGTTTAAAAAATTTTTGACCGATTATAGTTTAGCTGACAAAAAAAAAAAAAAAATTGAACGTTCAGCGACGAACACCCCATGTTACTTTAGATATAGATGGGAAACTCATCGAGGCGAGAGACACTGGTTAAAATTGAGATAAAGACCTGTAATTTCAGGAGGTTTTCTTTTTATTAATTCCCAACCTTTCGAGCTCCTGGGAGCATCGAAATACGAAAATATCTAAAATAAGGACTACCGGTAATGTAGGTATTTACAATCACTTCTGGGTTAAGCGTGAGATAAGGATATCTGCACCGTTCAGAAAACGGGGACGCGGACACGTACGGTAGATAAGACGCGTTGAATAAATTGAGAAAGGATATATTTGTGGAAAAAAAAATTTTTTTTCCACAAATCGAAGAGCTAAAAAAATGAAGAAAGAAAAAGAAGATAAAATCGAGAGGGATAACTCAATATATTTTATCCCAATCGACATATATAATTATGTACTATACAGATGTACAATGAAAACTGCGAGCTATATAATACGGTGATAATATACATATTTATATACGTTCACGATAATTATTCATATGATATTTGTACAACTATACGTGAGATAAATTTTTTCATTCACCTTATCGCACGTATAGTAGGTATAGGTCATATAGTTATACGGCTTGTAAATATTTAATGTAACTAGGGCATGCGTATATTATACTACGTAACAATAATTCCTCTTTACAATAGTTTTACTTTAGCCGCATATAATTACCTTGTGTTCCGTCGTTGAACTAAACGACAATTATACATATATCCAGATATACACAAATGGTGTTCCATTTCGAACGTGATATTTTATTAATATTTCGGAAAGAAATTCGTCTGCTGCAATCGCATTGGTTCGAAACTGCATATGTACAGACCGCCTCGTAAATTCTCGAGAAATTTGATAAAAATCGCAGCTGCAGATTTACTGAAGAATCGAATCAAGATTATGGGAAAAGTATTCTACCGCGGTGTGTTAGGTTGCCTTCCGATCAGGCGCATCGAATTTTTAACCGTCGTAACTCTTGATATGGTAAATAATATTATAATTCCATTGTTCACGTGGGCATGGCGATGGTTAATAATGCACATCTTGAACGCGGAACGCGTACGATAGAATATATATTATTAATATATATACCTATACTGTGGTACGACGTGTCTCTGCCAATGGGCGGAAACATATTCCGCACGTGCAGACGTCACATTGACATTACACTCTCCGCCAACGATCATCGCGGCCAGACTTCTTTTATTTTATTTATTTAATTTTTTTCTTCTTTCTTCCTTTTTTTTCACAGTGCATAAATACATGTATATTATACATACAGGTGCGGTCGCTGTAAATGCGACAATTGAATACATACGTGGATTGTTATACGTTTTCTGGGGGGACAACAAAATTATACAATTTAATTACTAATCTATATAGTAGCCATGTGATCCTTACGTCGTATGCTGGAACGCTTTCCTTGTCCCGAATAACGGGTGAACTGTTCCTCGGTGCGATAAGCGACATTATAAGACTTTTGTTTTTTTCAAATTTTACCTGTTTTATTATACTGAATTTTGATTTTTTTGTTTTATTGGTTTTTTGTTTTTAGATATATCCTCGGTTCGATTTACACTGTTTAAAAATTTTTTTTTATCTTCCAGTTATCCGTTCTATTTTACATTATAAAATCACCAAAATTCTTTGAACTCCCACATGTTTAACACGTTCACTTGTGTCCGAACTTCTCGCGCTAAAAATAATTCCGTGTTAAAAATAAAATGAAATGAAGGAAAAAACAGAAGAAACAAAAAGAAAACTAATCATGTGTATGAAATTATAAAAGAAAATGAATATATATATATGAATATGTGTGTGTATAATAAACGTGTGTAGGTAAATTCCCATAAGGCATTACATACAAATCTGTGTATGTATGTGTGTATGGCGAGTGTTGATTATATGGGCTTGAATGCGGTGAATTAGAAATTACGAAGTTTGTAGTGAGTGAGTGAGGTGAAAAGTAAAACCGGTCTGACTAACCAACGAACACTAATACGAACACGAACACGATCGTAAGCGCGCACACTTTTATAAAGAATTTTATACATATCGTACCGCATACGACTGTTACAAATACGAGGTGTTATACAATTATTGTTTCATTAAATTTTCGTTCGCTGTATAATATTATATACAAATGTCGCATCTCTCTGTCAGCTGTTAAAATAGTAAAAATCTGCTTTCGTACGAGAGAACCATATATGGCGGTCGTATACACCTATAATAGTCGTCATTCGAAGTCGCAATGATGCCCGCAACACGTTATTTTGGTATTACACAAAAAAATTAAAGAAACCAACAAAAAAAATTGCGTGTTTTTTTCTCGTCAATATTTGACCTGCACACTTTTATAATCGAATCAATTTAAAAATTGATTAATGAAAATTTACCACCCGATATATATTACGAAATTGATCATTACGTTCCGCTAATAAACGTGCACAGCAATTACAATAATTAATTAACTCGATTTTCAGAGATATCGTATTAGGTGGTGATAAATTCGAAGAATCTGTACAAATTGTGCGCATTTACACGGCGGGGATTTTGCTCGAATTAATTTTATATCATCGTTGACCCGGTCGAATAAATATATACAAAAGCTTTTGACGTTACAACACAATAAAAGTACCGTATCAGGTGTTGCTGGTTATAATTCAATAAAATGATAATCTTCTTTACTCTCATCGTCAGCATCATAATAGCGCAGAATTCTAGCTTATTTTCACACCTTGACGTCATCATCATACGGTACGATGTTAACCATATTCGTGCAAATTATATTGTTGTTTGCGCGCAGGTATAATATCCTACATAGATATCAATTATTAATTTATTATAGAAATATAATTTCGAATTTTAAAGTTTTCAACCATTTAAAAATGCGTTATCAACTTTCTTACATCCTTAAAAAAGTGATCCGTATATAATCATCATCTCCATTCGGTTTCCTATTTTTTTTTTCTTTTGCAAATTTTTTCTCTATTCGATTTTATTTTTATACTCTTAATAATATACAGACTTATATATATAAGATTTGCGGTTCGAATAACGATTTATAAATGTGAAGAGAGGATTATCAATCTTGAATCCACTTAACTGACGTATAATTAAACACGTGTATATATATAGATATACACCAAATATACATAATATATATATGTATATGTGTAAACCAATTACATTGAATTTATCTTCGGATAAATTACTGTAATAGATGACCGCGATTATTGCGTGAACCTCAATTCGATCGTATAATAAAATTTTGAAAAGAAAAAAAAAAAAATCGAGTCAATTTTCATGCGATTCAAATTCAACTGTTCCTGCACTTGTATAAGTACAGCAGACCGTAGATCGCAACGTGCACGTGCGTGTCGCGGGTCAGTTTATTTAAAGTTATAGAAAGGAAATGATGTATATAAAATTAATGATCGATAAAATGATAATTAATTACTGTTTTATCTCGTAGTTTCACATTTTCATTCACATCATGTTCACGATAAATTTTCTATTCACGTGATCGATTCTCCCTCGATTTTACAACCGACGAAGTCTTATACTCCCTTCGAATGATTTACGTTATCGTCGAGTTTCGTTTAAACTTTTGATTTCGGTGTTTACAAATCGCGATTTTGAGGGTCAAAACCGCGAAGCCGCTAGACACTAGGCAATAGTCACTCCGGCCGGCCGACTTCAGACTGAACTCTAAGCGCCGCTCCGAGCTTTCCCCCCTCCCTCAGATCCCCCTCCATATATTTAATGTATCGAGTCAACCGTTCTCACCTTTACAATATTATACATATTCAAATACTCGATCAAAAACGCGACCTGCACCTTACGATTTGTCGACAATAGTCCTTCCCTCGAAATACATACAATTCCTTTGATAATACGTCCGATTAGTCTGTAAACATACCTTATACGTATAAATATGTTTAATTTTTAGTCTAAATTACCGTCTGATTAGCGGTGAACCAACGAAGAATTTTTTTCTTCTTTCTCAGACGGTATATTGCTTAAAAAAAGAAAAAGAAAAAACGGATACACATCAGCTGACGAAGAAACCTGTTATGGGTATATAATAATAAATAAATAAGAGTAACAGAGTGAAGAAATAATAATAATAATAATCCTAACACCGCGACGATCCAATGAACGGGAGAGCTGTTCTTAGGGTATTTAAGATTAACTGTAATGCACAGTTTACTGTACAGTATATTCCCGGAGATCAAGGGTCACTGGAACAACGGAGTCCCTTTTCATCCGACCTTTGTACTTTTTTAAAGCTCTTCTTTTTTTTTTTTATTTCATTCTCATTTTTTGTCGCGCGGTTTCGTTTCGCGGATGACTCTAGGTATATATCGTGCATACGATGTCATTGATCCGTAGTCCTAGATGTAAATACGTATTTTTTTCTTCTAATAAGTTTTTCGTACGTTTACCGAGGGTTTAACTTTAGTCGACGTGCAGAGCATGTGGATAATATGTCGCGTGTGCGACGTACGGTGTGGGTTCTTTTTTTTTTTTCTCTAGGGCTGTTAGCGGCTGGTTCCGGTAGGGAAAATATGGGGAGAGATTACCCTGCGTTTGATGGGGTGCGTCAGAGTTGGGGGTCTAAGTAATTATAACGTGAGGTGTGGCACTGTGTGCGACTATACCATCAGGTTCATATAGACCTTGTACTACACCGATGTAATCATCTGAAATTAGCTGCAGTGCAGGCAACGGTAGGAATAGTTTATAGAAGATTATATGAGCATAGGTATATCATGAACAAAAAGGTTCGACAACCTTATAACGGAGGGTGGGAAAAGATGAAAAATTTATCGGACGTAATAATAGATCGAAAAAGAGAGAAAGAAATCGTATCATCTTCTTATATTTGATATCTCGCTAATTTATACGTCAAATGACCTTCCAGGAGGAATCAACGGAGTGGTAAAATGTACACGTTATATAGTTAGAACCGTGAAACTCACTGAGGATTGCACTGAAAAGCTTATCAAATTAAAATCTCCCGTCGCTGTACCTATACGCGTGACTAAAAACAAATGCGACTGCTCAAGTATATAACCTACGGTAATGTGTAGTTGCACCGATACAAGAGAATCAAGATTTTTATTTCTTCATTCACGTATCTCAACGCGCATAATTATAAGCTTCTCTCTCATTTTCCTCGGTTATATATTTTTTCGGATTCCTGTGACAAACCAACGAATTATATTTTAAGCTAATAATACGTGTTTTTTTTTGTTTTTCCCTAAGGATTTTATGAATAAAATTTTTATCACCCGGTATGTATGTATGTATATGTGATAAGAAAGAACAAACTGCGTATAAGCACCTCATACATATTTAATACATATGTATAAATGTAATATATAGACGTGCAAGTTTAATGCGCGAATACATAAATTATATACAACGAAATGATAAAAACGAGCGAGGAAGTTATTGAATAAAAGTAAAAACTAGTTATCTGCTCAGAACACTATATATTTTGTGCATATACCTATAATATCCTGCGCAGAGCGTATACATATATATCGTTGTTCGTCAGATGCGAGGTCGCGATTCACGGGGGCCTGGTGATCGCTATAGCGCGTTTTTAAATTTCGCGACGTAAATTTCTCATAACCTCAGGGTGTGTACGTGATTCGATGAAAAATGTATATCGCATAAATTACCTATGTCAGAGTAAAATCCGCGTTCAAAAAATTTCTGTGATAATATGGGAAGCGTGAAAAAACAATCGACGTAAAATGTCGGAGGTACTGTACATATATCGCTATAATACTAATTGATTTCGTGTTTGCAAAAAGTATCATTTTATATATGATAGGATTTTTTTTTTCCCCAGAACTTTTATATTTTTATATGCCATATATTTACAGTGCGGCAGGTATTGTATTGTGAAAATTAATATGACTATGTATATCTATTCTCCATATTAACATCTTTTAACGAAACCAGTTCTGATGTCAGATGAACATTTGTAATTCCGTGCTCGTACTGCGCATACAGCAGAGGATAAGTGTATATAATGTAATGTAATGTAAGGTAGGCACCGGCTTTAAAATAGCGAAACTATATGATACGAAAATTGTCATTGAGATAAAGCGGCTTATGTACGTACCTATATATACCTACATATAAACGTTTTATGTTTTACATATCAGTCGGAAGTGTACATATATATACATGAATATACGCATATGTATACAGATGTGGTGCACTAATTCCTGGGTACATATACTTATAGTTGCCGCCTACGCGGTAATTTGTAGAAAATTATTTTGGTAATTCGTTGACGGATCCAACGAGCTTACTGCACGTAATACATACCTATATTCATATACATATACCTATATAGGTATACCTATACCTACATAAAGATATTTTTATAAAACCTCCCTCGAGGGATGGCGGCGACCGCGGCACATATTTTTATACATAAATGCGGAGGGCTAAAAGCAGTATCTAGGTGAGCGTTCGCAAATATTATGTAACACATACTATTGAATGTATATTATACCAGCTATATCCGTATTCAGGAAACCTACTCTCTAGATATTCGCGTATCTCGACGACGGCTGTCAATAGCAAGAATGTTTGCAAACATATTAACTCGTTCCTTATACTCGACTGTACATATGTGTATAATATGAAAATATATACCTACTATGTATATATATACATAAACGTATACTCTGCATGTGTCGATGACACAATCTCCGTATGTCATTATACGATTATATTTTTAACGGATGAAATAATTTCCTATACAAACAACGTGCAAAGATATTCATCAACGTTTCCTACAGCGGACGTTTCAGCAGATTATTTTAACCTGCTGAAAAAAAGTGAATAGTTTCCAGGTTATGTCAGGGGGTGGGGGGCTGGATAAACAACCTCTGCTCGAACGACAGAGTCGTTTGATTTCGGAATTAACAAATCATATAGTTGTATATTTATTGTAAAAGAAAAAGAAAGTGTTATCTACCGCTGAAAAGAGAGAGAAAAAAAAGAAGAGAAAAAATGGAGAATGCTAATCAAGCCGATTGTTGGCTTATAATTCGTATACAACGTGGCGTCTCTTCTGTGTAGTATAATAAATAAGAAGAAAGATTGAAATCTTCATTTAATTCAATTGAAATTTCCTCTCCCGGTAGACGTTTACCAGACACTCGTGAGACCGCAAAAAAGTTGAAGCTAAATAATAATAATCATGAGAAAAAAAAAGAAGAAAAATAACAAAATGTAAAATAAGTTGAATACGATACGCACAGATCTTCATTTCATGTAGATTCTAATTAAAACGCGATCTCTTTATACGCAGAGGTGCGAGATTAGAGAAAAAACAATTTCGCGGCGCGTAGATCTTTTCTGCTGCAGAAATCAATTTTATCATCCGAAACGACGACGAGATCTAGTAGATCTTAGTTTTAGATCAATCGCGTAGCGGAGAAACGAATGAATTATAAAGATAAGTAGGATACCTACAATTTGTTGATCTTTTTTTTCTCTCTTTTTTTATTCCTCACAATTCCAGTAGTTAGTTTTAGCTCGCTCGTTCGCGCAGAGCTCGTTATTTGCTACGGCACCTCATCATAGTCACGAACTTATCGACGTTAAACCTAAACTACCATTACCAACAAGTATAAGGTAATGTACTGTGATTTTCTTGATTGAAATTTTCAAACGACTAAAAACTTATCTCAGTGTCAGAAATGTAAACGTCAAATATACAAACGTGTATTTACCTACACTTTACAGGCATAATCATTGACGACAGCAAAGGTGGGGTCGGGAAACGACCGGTGAAACTTTTAGCGAAATTTTCGTTCGTCGTGTCGTTGCAGGGCGAATTCTTTGAAATTTGTCAAAAGGTAATTCGATCAACGTCTGAAACTGCTTTTAAGCTTGAGAGCGAAAAAGTCAATCAACTTTGAATTCAATCAACTTTAGTTGAGTCGTGCCGAGTTGACTGATCGGGTTAAATGGAAACTATAAATGTAACTATTTGAATCAGTCCCTTGCACGAACGAACAATTTATGTGTCCACATTATTTTATCCAGCTCATCCAGCGGCGATGGAATCAAATCAATTCGAAGAAAAACGAAGCTTACTTCGAGGGATGACGAAACCTATAATAATTGACAGGGCGCAACGGCAGAGTGAAAGTTATATCAAATTTCCAAGTGGTAAACAATTCGTATTAATTAATGCTTAAACCCTATTTTGCGACTCACCCGATCTTGGATCCTGACGTTTTCCTGGCCCCTTTTTAGGCTCGGAGCACGAAGAACTTTGCTGGTAAGAGGAGGATCCATCATGGCGGACGATCGTCTAAGGGTTCGGGAAGCAGATCAAAGAAAATAATTTCTTGTCAGGGTTTCATCCTCTCGCAGGAGCTCGCTCCCTCGTCTTTCACTTCATTTTCTGTAACGAGTGAAGAGAGAAAAAAAACCAAATGAATAAATAATTGCAAACGTACGTGTCAAAATTTACCGCACTGTATAAATAATAAAGATCTAAAGGGTGTATGAAAAATATAAATACGCGATCTATATGGTCGCATACATCTGAAACGCGGTCGCAGAAAGACCTTTTTTTCTTTTCACACATTTGCGATGTACGTACAGATAGAAAATTATATTATACGTCATTATTTTGTTATAATACCCGGCGCGCGGTAACGTCTTGCACTCTACTGTACGTGAGACATGGGAGTGGTTATATAGACATATATATATATGGGTATGTATATTAGATCTGCACACATAGGTGTATATACTCATATATTACATATAAATAATATGGTGATGTGAATATAAAAGAGAAAAACGTTGTTACGCAATCGAGCAAAGTGCGGTCGGACTCGACGCAATCGTGAGCCCGAAGGTTGTGGTTTTGACAAAAATACAGGAGAGTAAAACTAGCGAAACGAGAAATAAAATAATTTATGCAGAACGTGCCGAGGTATTTTAATAGTGTCGTTTCAATTTCTGTGATTCTTTTTTTTTTTTTTTTTCATATTATTTTTCTGTATTCTATCCGCACGTAAAGGCGTGCAGACAAATATAGGACTCGAAAGCTCAACCATAATACATTCATAGATCATTTTGCACGGTTCAAAATAATTGAACATCGATCATTCGTCTCGAGCTTTAATGAAAAAAAAATTAATTCCTTTACTGCACACCTGGACTCAGTTACGCACGTACCTATAAATTTAAATGTGAAGATCGGCAAATAATCGGATAAAATTGATTCCAGGTGAAAATTTTCGAATGATTTTTGTAGAACAGTGTTAATTATAAATGCGCGGGCAATGAATTGCACATTTGATGCGAAAATCTAAGTTAAATCCCTAAGCTAAATCAGAATCAGGACGAGTTAATTGTATTTATTCATTACGCGATTGACATGTTCTTGAAAATATGTTCTGTTACACTGCTGGTTTACATGTGTAGAAGGGCTTCAAAACTCCCAGACAAACGTTTACCGACTTGCGCGACAAACTCGCGCGGTGCGGTATAGAAATCGATACGAGACGATGTTTATTATATCGGTCCGCGTGCGTGAAGCTGTAAAATATATTTTATCATTTACAATTATAATAATTATAATTAGGAGCATTCAAAGATTACCTCGTCCACTGAGGTGGGTATATATCAGGGTGCGCCAAAAAAAGTGACTATTTTGTCCCCCCCTTAATTACCATGAAAATATTGTTCGAAATGATGGAAAAAAAATTCTGTCCAAGTTTTTTTTCTTTTTTAGCGCAAACTTGGATAGAATTTTTTTTTCGTCATTCCGAACGATATTTCTATGGTAACTAATTGTAAGGGGGAAAAAAATTTCAGGCCGAAAATAGGTTTTGAGCTGTGGAAAAAAATTCTGTCCAAGTTTGAGCCGAAGAAAAAACTTGGACAAAATTTTTTTTCGATCAATATTAATATCAAGAGCTCAAACTTTGACAGAATTTTTTTTTCGTCATTTCGAACGATATTTTCATGGTAACCAATTGTAAGGAGGGGGGAAAAAGTCACTTGGGGGCACGTCCTAAGTGTCACGCAGTATAGAAAAGGGGTATTATAGAAATTTCTGAACGTGATACTAATTTTTTTATTTTATGTTTTCTTTCCAATATGTCGAAAATTCGAGGATTAATTTTCGGCATAGATGGTTGATATATAGATATAATGGCAATGTCGATTCAAGATTTTGACTTGAATTAAATCGAGCATACGTATATAATTAATATACATATATAATTCTAAAAAAGAAATTGCATGGTCGGCGTGAATCGGTGCGAGCATGGTATTCGAGTATCTGGCCTAAAAATAAATTCGCCGAGATCAGATGAACCGTGGAATTGTGCACCGCGCGGTTTGGTGTACAAAACAAATCATTGAAATTGCCGTGTACTTAAACATAATTCGTTATACCCAGCGCCGCGTGGCATGTAAATCTCGCATTACATAGACGTACGGATTTTAAACACCCAATTAAACCGACTCGAACTTCGAGATTTGTGGGAATGAAAACAAACGGTTCTATAATTATTCGCTTGAAAAATATTCAATTTTCACAAGAAAACTGATTTTCTCATTCAGAGTCTTAATCAATTGTGTATTATACAATTAATATGATTATTATTATTATGATTATTGAATCGAATATAAATCATCAGTCGTATTAGCGCTATCTCGCCATCTTTCTCAGATAGCGATAAGCTACACGCTGAATATTATATGATTTATCGTCGATTTTTAAAAACAAAAAACATCAACGTTCATTATATGCAGAAGAAAAATTTGACAATGAGCCTATAACTACTTTTCCTGAAGCGCAGCAAACTATACGAGCTGCAGGAGTATAAACGCAAGCAAATACAGCACCGGCAGACAATCGCGAAGAATCTCGAAGGAATTTATATTAATATATCCTGTTCGCCCACCGGTTCTGGTATTATTTAGCGACCCGCCCCTTTGTCCGTGTTAACTTGGCTTCTTTCTATTTCTTTCATTCTTTCACCCTTTTCAAATTTTTTTTTCTTTCATCTTTTTTTTTTTTGAGTTATACCTGCTATAAAATTTCTTCCACAGTTGAAACTCCAGCATGACAAGACCTGAGATATACCTATCTAAGGTGACGTATATTTTTTCATATGCTTGAAAAATACATATGACGCATACCTACTATACCGATATGTCCTTATTGCGAAATGGTGCATCACCGAACTATCCCTGTTATTAAAGATATCGTTAATTTATCGATCGAAAATTCATTACGGTCATTTATTCGATTCAGCAGATCAAATAATAGCCCGATCCGCATCTTTGTACGCGGGATGATCTTATATACGACGTTGAATTATTTATGTATGTAAAAATGAATAACTTACGTAACTCGATGTTATACGTACGAGCATACGTGCAGATCTATGCCGGAATATAATCGATAAACATACACGTGCACAAATACATACCCTTGAAATTAACTCGCGGTAAGCTATTAAAGGTGCGGCTGCAATTCGTTGTCTACGGTAGCGTTAAGTGTATCTTATACGTAGAGTTTGATAAATTGTTTTTTATTATTTTATTTACTATATTGTTACATGATAACGAAGCAGAAACTGTCCCTTTATATCGTCTATTGGACACCATAGAATTATGATTAATTATTATCATCATCGTCGTGATAATTTACACATACTATACTTATAGTACGCATATTCTGATCATAATCTTGACGGTCTTAATAAGATCTGCTTTTCTAAGAATTAAATAGACGAGAATCGATAAGATTTCAAGATAAGGGTATAGGGTAAAAGCGATCCACGTTTACCATCATAAATCCATCGATCCCACGATCAGATATACAACAAAAGCAAAATTAATGAGTTTCAAACGAAAATAATTCCCTTCCCTAAATACGTTGGGATATGATTTCTGTAAAAATTATGTAAATTGTTATATTTCTGATAAAGAGAACGCACTTTACACGATGTTAGCCACACGCCGCGCGTTGGCCTCGGGCAAGGCCAACTTTGATGGAATTAATTATGTTTATACTCATGTGTATAAGTGCAGTCCTTCTTTTTAAACTGGACGGATACGTTACACCTATATACCTATATGTTGTTTTTATCGATCTCTAATCATCGATAGATCATCGATCCGATCACCTGTATACCTATATGTTTTTTTTTTATCGATCTCTAATCATCGCATACAGATAAGATGCGAATAACGTCGCGACAACTGCGACGCTCTCGGTACCATGCAATATACCTACGGCCATGAGACGATCTGCATCCGTAATTTAAAAATTCATATCAGAAACAAAAATTCAAAGAAAAAGAAAAAGAAAACATCAAATAAATAATTTGGCGAAAATTATGGTAATTTTTAATCTTCAACTTTAGACATCGACTCAGCGCGGTGAGAAACACGAGACTGTAAGCAAAAGAGAGAGAGAAGAAATATAAGAACTAAAAAAAAAAAGGAAATCAAAATCAGGTAATATGTAAATTGAAAATTGAGCGACTCGGTCCCGCTGGGATCAACTTCGCGGCTCGATCTCCGGTCGAGTAACTTTAGACCCTTTTCCATTCTTTTCTATTCACTTTGGCAAAGAGAGCGTGAGAGAGTCGGTGACCTAGCCTACTGAATATAATAGCTAGTCTCGAGCACAGAGGAGACTTGCACCGAGTAAGAAATATAGATGCGTACAGATAGAATGTATACATACATAATGTGTTTCATGTACCTTTCTTTCTCTATGTATAAATAATTTCGCGCCATATATAGGTATACGTAAGAGACATCATGTATAACAATTTACGCTCTTCGCGTTTATTCTATGATAAATAATTGTTTGTCGATGAAGACATAAATTTGGCATGGGATGCCTTATTTACCTAAGTGTACATATCTGCACATGTATAACACGTACATTATACATAAGTACATCTATAAGGTATGCGAGGGTATAAAATAGTATGGGTTAGGTGCGCGATACGAGAGCGCGTATTCGATACGTGACTGGCGATCCGAACGATCCACGCGCGACTGGACCAGAGCTGAAATACACGTATAGGTACCGCATAGACAGACGACGTACGACGTCGACGTTAGACGTTAGACGGATGAGAGGAGAGAAGCTGGGAAAAAGCTATGAGAAAAAAGGGAAAGGTAGAAAGAAAATGGACTGCAAAAAGAAATAGTGCGTCGAGATCGAGACGCGCCGGTTATGCAGGTTTCTGCAGAACCGAAGATGAGACTGTAAAAGGAAACTAACGATCAGCAGCTATATCCCCTTTGCTGACGAGTTACTCGACATGGAATCACCCGATAGCCGAGGATCTCGTCGCTCCGTTGAGTCGGCTTATGGGTCTATCCGTTTATACATATTATATATGTATGTGTATGTAGATAATACATATATAATGTGTATAACCTGAACATGCATTAAACGGAGTATACTTTCGCACGAGCGAAACAGGGTCGCCGCGGGCTAACGAGATAACGTAATTTCCCACAGTTTATCACTATCCTAAGCATCCCTTGAACCAAAAACTCCTTCATACGAACGATAAACCCCGAAATCTGGTCGTAACGCAACTTCGAGGGTGACAAAATTTCGAAATGAAGGTTGCCGCAGTATAGTAGTTTCCAGGACTTTTTCTTTCGCGTGATTCACTTGCTCACTTTTTGTTTTGTTTGTGTTTTTGTTTTTGTTTTTTTCTTCTCATGCGGGGGCAGAGAAGTGTCTCGCCAACACAGTGTTTGGTCCGCCCGAACGAATGACTAATCGACTTTGTCTCGAATCAACTTCCGCGTCGCGTTTGCAGTGCGAGTGCGAAAAAAGAAGTCGTTGCCCTTAGCCGTGAACGTGAAGATCGTACGCGGTGTCCGTACTTCACCAAACCAACATAACCTGCGGCATGCGCGCGGACTGCAGAATTCAGCGAGTAAAAGACCGTCGAAATGATTGTGACGCGAGGCATTGTGTCTGTCCTCATATTTCCCATGCGTCGACGAAATTACTTGCGTATACGATATGAAAAGATTCAGCGCTATGTAATTTGCCAAATATGAGGTATACGTATACAACCGAATGTTACAAATTATCCAATATTAAATGACAACCAAGTGCGTAACGAACTCATATTCTTAATTTTCACGATTGTTCGAAATCCGGGTAAAAATTACACGAAGTGACTCGATCTTTTTTCTACTATATTATATGAGAACTTCCGGCACTCTGGATCATTTCCCTTGAGATTTCAAACATCGAGCTCAAAAATATTCTCCGACCTTGCGGTGTGAACTTTCGAATTCACTACAATAAAATCGATCAATGACGTCGTATTAATACGTAGTACATGGTCTACATGCATTTAATAGTAACACGTTTCGTATAAGTCAGTTGAGCATTTCAATACCTGCAATCACATGACCCGTGTAAAAAATTCAAATCTACCGCGGTATGTGTAGGTAGGATGTATATATGTACAGCTGATTTAGCAGTATGTGGCGTGGTATTCGTTAATTGGCTGTAAAATGTGTATAACAGTAGAGCGGCGCTTCGTTTGTACAGTGTCGCTATATATATTTTACAAACCACTAATTTATTTTTTTTCCCTTTCTTTTTTCTTCTTGTTTTTTGTTTCGTCCGTTTTAATTCTATTCTGCACCGCGTTGCGGTACGGCGCGCGTGCGCGAAACATAGTAGTGTACGTATAACACAAATCCAGGAGCATTTAAATGGGCTCGCGTTTTACCTAAAGCGGGGTCAGGGACAGAAAATAATTCTCTAACTTTACGCGTAGTTAGCCTATATATTGTATACTGCACGATGTCGGATCTTCCGAGGAGTCCACGATGTGAATTACACGTTTATATAGCGCGCGGTCGAGTTATATGCTTATTTTTACAATTAGTAAGAATATATCAAATTTCATTGAAACGCGTACCGTGATATGAGGTCACGGGACCCGAGGTCGTAAATCTGACTTCCTTACATGCAAAAACTTTGGAGAGTAAAATGTAAATGGACATGTAATAGAAATCCTATATCGCTATTTGGGTCACGATGAATCCAATATAGTATAAACGAGTATGATGTGTATATGGAAGAAAGAGGTAAGGTATTCGACGTATGTGTTGCACATGCAATATGTATACATATATAAGACATGATTTATACAGTCATACCTTATGGAATTTGCATATCTCATTGTTACAGTAGGTAGCCGGTATATCAATTCCGCATCCATTAATTCGTCTATTCATGCAATTGTGAAAATGAGGATAACATTCGCGCAGATATACAACGTTGCTTATTATACATAGAAAACATCTGAACATCATATCTTTCACTGCAACTTATACTAATGGGAAAGTTCAAGAACGAGAGACCCATACGTTTACTTTTTCATTTGAATTTTCACCGTAGCAACTTATAATTTCTGCCAAAATCGAAACACCTCGTCAAAAAATCTTTGGATTCAGAGTTTTCAAATCTCCAAAAATTCGATTCGCGATTAAAGGGCGAAAACCTTTTTGTCTTTGCTTTTATATTTTCCTTACTTTTTTTCAACAGATAATGTGAAATACGGACGTACATTGGAGCGGCGTGAAGCGTGACCCTATGCTCGTAAAATGCAGTTTACTTTAAACGGGCATCTCCATCGGAGTTAAACACGTACGTGCTGATACACGTGCTCTCCAGAAGACCGCTTACTTTATATACGTGCTCCGTACGTACGTTCGCCATATACGCATTACAATATATTACCAACCTAAAGAATTTCAAAGCAAGGCTACGCGTATAGTAAAAGACAAAGAAAAAGGGTCTCCGCGGAGATATACTCGGATGTCGATACTGCAGAGAGAAAACGCAGCTACAACTTTTTACCTCTTACTAATTATTATTGTTCTTCGCCCCACACGATATCATCATTCTTTCATCTACATTCCTTTCCTCTAGTAGCACGCGTAGTATAATAAATACAACTTTGAAATTATACACATACGCATATTACGAAGAAATGTGCGTGAATTTGAAATAGTATACGATTCTCTGCGTATAAGAGGCTCCATAAAACAGTTTTTGTTTCTTTTTCTTTTTGTTATATTTTACTCTTTTTACTTTCATCTTTTTATTCACGTTTAAATTATTTTCAACAAAGAAAGCGCGATCAGCCGGAAGAAGATGGCGGGCGTCTCACGTCGCACAGGTTATCCCGCCATCGTGATTTTATGCAGGTAAATTCCTGTATAATGCGTGTCAACTTTATCGCCACTGCACATCCTAACGCGACCTTGGAAAGTTCGGAAAGATAACTCCCGAGGGAAACTATAATAAATTAATGTCGCACTTCACATTTACACTAAACTATAAACCTAACCCCAATCATAAATGAAAAAAAGTAGAAATAAAATGAATAAAAATAAATAAACTAACGCCCATAAAACCCCATTTCGACGTATCCTCCGCAGCGTGTTGATTGTTGTATAAGACGCGTTCGATGGAGACGTTTTACTAATTAGTACGACGAAGTGTATAAAATGAATCGGAAGATTACGTCGATGGAATACAGAAACGCGTAATTGCACGATGTGCAGTATATTATGTCTGAAACACGGGAAAATTTGCTCGTGTATTTTTGTCTTTTCTTTCTTGCTGCTGCACCTGAATGGAGTCCTTTGAGAGCAAATGGTATCTAATATCTATGGAAAGTGTTTGCACTACTAAAATAACATGGCTTATAGGTTTACCCTACAGTTCTGAGGTGCCGTACGACGCGCACCGCGCCTGACGACGTAGGTAAACGTCGACGACGACGACGGTGTTGACTTTCCTTTATTGCATCGCAACTCTTATATGCAGCTAAACTTGCGGACGAACGACCGACGAAAAAGTCAAGAAGAAAACTATTAAAAGCGAACGCTCTTTTGAATATCTCCCGAGGCAAACAATTAACACGCGGCTTTCTTTTCTTTTTTTTTTTTCTTTTTTTGTTACTTCATCCCGCAGGTCGTATATCGTTCGTAATGAAAATATTAAATCTGCAAATAATCATAACGATGAAGAAAATAAATAAATGGAAAAAAAAGAAGAAAAAAAATGAAATGTGGATATATATTTGCACATACATCGAGGGAATTGGAAAATCTAGAAAATTGAAAAAGCTGGGAGGCTATAGGTATAGCCGCAGGGTTCTGGATTATAGTTCGGTGGCAATATGTGTTTCTGATTGCCGTTTCCCGCAATGGTGACATCGAGTCGATCTCGTTCAACAATTTGTTGCAAACGAATAAATCCGACGTTATATAGGTAGAGTAGGTACACTTGGCGAGATCATAACTGAAGTAGTTAGACACTACGCGATGAGCTGTAGGTTGGCGTAAAATATCCCTAGTTCAGGCAGCAAACGGGGGCTTGAGTTTTCGCAAATATCTCGAGAACTGATTGAGATTTTCGAAATTTTAAAAAAGATTCGAAAAGAGGAGGAAATTTCCTCAAAAAAGTCTCGACTCCCGGAACTAGACGACCATTATTTATAATCTTTCTAGAACCGTGAAAATACGGCCGAAAACGGCTAGTCTGGCTTGCGCGCGTCATGCAATGAAACGGCCCACGCGCCAGACTAGCCGTTTTCGGCCGTATTTTCACGGTTCTAGAAAGATTATAAATAATGGTCGTCTAGTTCCGGGAGTCGAGACTTTTTTGAGGAAATTTCCTCCTCTTTTCGAATCTTTTTTAAAATTTCGAAAATCTCAATCAGTTCTCGAGATATTTGCGAAAACTCAAGCCCCCGTTTGCTGCCTGAACTAGGGATATTTTACGCCAACCTACAGCTCATCGCGTAGTGTCTAACTACTTCAGTTATGATCTCGCCAAGTGTACACCCATGTATAATACCAACGTTTATCCGCATATATATACCTTTACTAGAGTTTTGCGTGAAAAATTGAGGTCCAAATATGGGAGACGGTATATAGTTGCTGTTACCAGGACTGCAGCAGCAGCGCGGAATATAAACCTGTGGATTATCGACCAGCAACGAACGAGGTTGCAAGCGCGGGTTGATACCTCGTACCTTTCTCGTTTCTACCGCACCCTTATGTTATAGTACAACCTCCACTATATCCTCCACTTCTCGTCCTTACAGTTTTCCGATGCGCAGACAAAATTCCGCCGAGCTATTCTTCGATGTTCCGTAAAAGGTGATATCGTACCCGCCCTACACATTATGCATGTGAAAGTAAATCGTTTATTTTAGAAATTTACTTGAATTTCACCGATGTAGCTTGCCCAAAAAAAATTCAACGCTGGTCCAAAAAATGACTAAATAAAAATTGATTATTTCCAAAAATTTCTTTACTTACTCAAGTTTTTGTTTTTGATACCGCGTCCCGGGCAATCTGAAACAAACGGAGTATAACGAAAATCTTCTTTTTTTTTTTCTCCAATGAATAATAAGGTTGTACAGTTCGGAGGGTTTCGATTGGATCATTGAGATATTTACGTATAAGTATAAAGTTGAAGGGATGCAGAGAAACTGTTTGCTGCAGAAGCTTTAACTATACAATCTGTATATTTCTCTTGTATATTTGGTAAGAGCGTGGATATATAAACAACCTTTGGCAGTAAAGTTTTAGTTTCTACGATATCGGGCCGTAATATCCTAAAGCTTACGACGTTAGTCGAGCAACGTTAAGAAAATACGCAGATGTAATCTTAGAAATGGTTATATTATACGATAGGTAAAATAACTACCGTAGTATAATCACGGGGTCGAAACCCTTCGGTCTCGTTCCAATATATGTATACCTATACCGAACACATTTAACTTTTGACAAGACAAAAAAAAAAAAATTCAATCTATTTCCTGACAGTTCTTTCTTTTTTTTTTTTAATAAATCGGTTCGTCCGAATACAGTTAATAGGTATATAAGGAAACAAGCACAGATATGCATCACTGCTGTATAAATATGGTATATACGTATTACAGTTTTACGCGGGTAACTCACAATTAGATGTATACTGCAAGTGGCCGTGATATTAAAACAGTGTTCTATTACCGGAAGCTTATAAACCGCGGAGGTCGTTCTCGACACTGACATGTCGAACTTGAAAAATTACGTTAGGTTAATTCTCAATTAGTTCTTGTTGCACTACGAATTAAGGTTCAACTTACTGGGCTGCCGCTGCCGCTGCACTGCAGGATTATTGTACACGTGTCACGAACAGTGAAACGCGGTATATATGTATACAGTAAATGACACGTTTTAACATTGACCCGGCAGATTAATCTGCAGCGTACGCGCGTCTTCCAGTGTTCAACGAAATTATCGATGATTCTACGATCGGACCAAACGTGATGTATATAAGGCTACAAATCATGTCTCGCGACGGACGAAGAAACATAGAATCGGAGACTAACTCGTGTCGCGAAGAAATTAATTTTTTACAGATAAAAGAGAGAATGATTTTTGCAAGAAGGTTCGAACGATCTATTGCAAATCTACTGCAATCTGACGAATTGTACAAGAATTTACTGTTCTTGGAGCTAAAATCGGAAGAAGTATACATGAAATAATCGGTAAATGCGTTCTGCCCCGTAGACCTGCAGGAGCCGGAGCACCGCCGTGATAATGATAATGATAATAATGGCATCGCGGTGAGTTTGACAGGGTGCAACCTGGGGAACATCGAACGCGACGAGCGAGGGTGCGAGACGCGTAGGCATGGCAACAACTGTACCGTCGCTCCGTCGCTCTTCTCCCAGCAATATACATCGGAAGAAGAAGTTATCGCAGAGGGAATGTAGGCAGGTATATTATACCCTCGTCATTCCATCCCGCTCGTTGGAGTGCAAGTTCGTGTAGAAAGAAACGCGAAATTAACTATAATTATCAGGAAATAGAATAATAAAAATTATCCACGAGGTCAATATCGGAAATGAATGAAAATAAAGCATATATAAAGAGCTTTGCACGCTGCATGTGGTTATAAATATACTTGAATACACGTGCGACAAAATGAGTGAGAAACCTCGAATTATATTCTTCTAAACGTAAAGACGAAAAATAAAGTACATTTCACAGAGACACGTCAAGTGTGAAAAAGCGATTCGTGGTAAAACGATATATATATGCGACGTTCTGAGAGAAAGAGAGAAAAGTTGGCTGCGGTATGAGAATTTGTAAGAAGGTACTTCTAGGTCTAGCACACTGCAGTACAGTAGGTACCTACTTGAAAAAAAAAAAAGGAAAAAAAAATGGAAAAAAAGAGCTCCTCATCGTCAGCCGTCAAATTGACATGAAATTCCTCGGTTATATTACCACGCGCACAGAATGAAACTTGTATGTTTTTTTTTTCTTCTTTCTTCTCCTTTTTTCTCTTTCAATTTATAAAAGCACAACATGAAGAGGAGCGCGATGCACTTTAACAAATTGAGCAATACCTGAGCAAATTACGAACCGGCTAATTCAAGTTTTGAGATGCTGTTAGTTCGTTCGCGGTTGAAATTCTTAATTTTAATAATTTCTTTCTAGAAAAAAATACAAGGGAAAAATTGAAAAAAAAAAAACGAAAGAAAATAAAGGAAACTCAACAAATTTCTATATATACTTTGAGACGGTATACATTATATAGGTAGATAATATATTTACCCAAAACTCGATTAGGTAATGGTTCTCATTAGGTAACCCAAAGAAGGCATGGCACATGTCAATATTAAGAAACTTTGTTTGCCCAATTTAGAAATTATGATAAAAAGGCAAGGTTGATCGAAGACCTGTCTACATACACCTACTATTATTAATGTGCAGAATCATCAGCCAGCTACACAATTTTTGACTCGTCGTTAATTTCACTTTCTGCAGCGACCATTTTTATTCCATATTCGTAAATCTTGGTGTAAAAACAACAAAATGCAACCAAAAAAACAGAAAAAAAACAAAACTAGAGAGACCAAAAAAGAAATATGTGTATGAACGTGAAAAAAAATTAAAATTCACAACGCGGTATTTTATAACGAGTATTAAAAAGTATATAAATAAACGCGCGGTTTTAATGGCTTGCGAGTTGGTTCTCGCTATACGGCTGGGTATGGATATCGCATCCTAATATGTATGGATGATGATAACGTAAGCGGATACATTATACCACGAATCTAAGTATACTCGAGTCTTTTCCCTCATCAGGTTAGGGAAAAATGTATAAAAAAAAAAAACATAACTGGCAAAATATCAGGCACGATATACGTCCACATATTCCAACATACCAAAAGTTATCATCGTATGCGCCGATATACTTGTTGCTCATTGGCTGCCGGTGGGCATGATTTTTTTAGTTTTGGCCCGTTCAGGCCTAACGAGCATTTATAATAAGACTGACTCATCTTTTGAGACAGTCAAAAAAGATTGAAGAAAATAGAGAAAAAATTCTCGCGACTCGCGACTTATATCTACCAGATTATTCCGATCATCTTTCGCCCATCGTCCTTCACGATAACTCGAGTACGTTAAAAAATTCTCGGTACATAATTGATACTGACTTATGCTTTTCGCGGCTCATGATTTCACATATGTATGTATGTACATGTAGTAGATACTGTCCCATAGATAAAATCCTTACGCACACTACGTGAAAAAGGAAAAAAGATTCTTTTGCGGTTTTCTTTGTAAAGATTATATTCTGCATGTACACCCGGTTAGGTTGATTCTGAATCGCTTCGCGGCCAAGCGCGCGTTTGGACATCTTTTTCGTGTAGCTGCACTCACTTTTATATCTTTGATAATAAAATATAGATTAGAATGAATTGAAATTTGCAAAACTATAACATTTGTGTGCCAATAATAAGAGCGAAAAACAAAAAGAAGTATAAGAAAACAAAGAACAAGTGAAAAGATATTATACAGTGCAGCGTCGGTATACAGTTTGGTTGCAGTTAGCAGGTATTTTTTTCTGTAATTTTATCTTATTTTTTATTTTATACTTATAGTCAAGGCCGTGGATGATGAGTAGGTATTTAATCGTTGTTCTTCGAAAGGAGGTTACCGGTTCAAAAGCGGAAGAGTCTCAGGAGGACTCTAAAGAAGCAATTATAATTATTACCCCGCTCACAATAAGGTACAGTGCTCGTTGCGAGAGATGCAGTTTGTATACCTATATATATGTAAAAGCATAGACAGATGTATACGATACCCACATGAGACAGCCTTGGACCAAGCTTGTTAAATATTCCGTTCAACCTACCGGGATATAACTAACTTGTACTAATCGTATGCCTAAAATGGTGGCGTTATTATTGCCTTGAAATCCGAGCAAAACCCTTATGGCAAAATTTCGTTGTAATTTATACAGCTAAGCATATGCGAGCCGTAGTTTCTTTCTCTCTCTTTTCTCATTCCACGCTTTGACGCCGCATTGAGAAGACGACGTCCTTCGAAAATTAACTCTGTTACGGCGATCCGTATTAGTTTATAATAACACGTAATATACGTGGACATGGTGAGAAACAAAAAAACAAAAAAGAAAAAACACGTCACATGTGAGGTGATGCTCGTAAAATTTTTAAATACCAAGTATTCATTCATGTATGGGACATTCCAGGACAAACGGACCCGGTTGGTTCCGACTCTCATCAATTCATCTTTCTTTCTTTTTTGTTTTTAAATACTTTTTCTTGTGCGAATTACGCGTTACGCCGTACTCCGATGCTGATGGATTATCTACGCGAAAGTGTAAAAAGAAATCAATGAATACGATGGAAAAATAAAACGTACATCGATTACCATACTAATTATACATTGGCGTAGGTTCGATGGCGATTCACCTGTTTCTTTGAAATTACAATGTACCGTAAACAGGATTGTGGCACGACGTCACACAGAGTGACGTTTCAACTTCTCAGAAAATAGGTGACAGGTATGCGGCTAGCTGTGAAGCACATCGGACCAAATTTGAAAGGATCGAATATGCCTCATATTTTCTGCCTCGAAAAGATATCATCAACGAAGAAGCAGGTGCGGGCGAAGAATAAACCTTTTGTGGATTCTCCCTGCGGCCGAAGGGTTTTTACAACAAGTATAATATACCTGGCCCTGTTTATGAGAATGTAAAGTGTGAGTGGGTAGAAATATAACGTATAAATGTATAAATGGATATCGTTCGGAGTTTCCATTCAATCTGTAATATAAAAAACGTTTCTTAGACGACACGGTGCAGCAATGGCCACCATTATACGGAAAACAGGCTATACAAGTACATGGATATATACATATATATAAGTATGTACGTGCATGTACAGATATTCTATGGGAATAGTTACGTATGCATGGATATATATTCAAGGAATCCCTTTTACGTATTCTCAAGCCCGAGAGAAAACTAAACGGCCTGCACAACGTGTACGTTCTGAAAACTATCCGTGGAGGTTATTCCGATTCGCTCTGTAAGAAAATGCACTCGCCGCGAATCTGGACGTTTACAATCCCACGATATTACATGCTGCCGCATCTCGTAGGGAATACAAAAAATGAACCCCATAAAAAACGAAAACAAAAAACGAAGTTCACGATCATTTGAATTTCATAAATATCGGATAGTTTTATTTTATGCGCAGTGAATATTTGAAAGAAGTGTTTTTGTAATTTTCTGTTGTAAAAACGGGTCGAGAATCTGTCGAGTTTTTAGAGCGATTGCAGCTGATCTCAAATTTCATATAAAACGCGATAATAAAAAATGTACGCAGCTTTCATAAGAGATGAGGCGCAAAGACGGATTGGAGGTTACAGTGTCGATGATCTTAAAATTATTATTCAATATCGAGTGGCATTAATAATTCTATGGAATATTGGCAAAGTGCATTAGATGGTGAGAAAATATAGTCAGGTGACGTAACACGGCGTAACCCGAGACATATCCATCTCTCATGTATTACGTATGGGTACCTATGGTATATAGCCGTTGCAACTCGATTCCCTCTTGACTTTTTTCTCTGGATCAAAGTGTCGTCGTCGCGATGCCTGCATGTAGCTCACTATACCACATGTACGATACGTTCTATCGCACTTGTACATCCATACGAGATACAAAGATGCAGCAGCTATATAATATTTCTACGTACTTATGTTTACCAAACATATTTTCAAATAATGCGCGCGCGTCGTATAAGAGTTACGCGATAACGATATTATCCCCCTACTTCGTTTTAAAAGAAACAACAAAAATATAAAGGAAAAAAAAATTGAAAAGAAATCAAATAAATGAGATTCGATTGCGGCTCTCATCTCTCTTATAATAAACTCTTGTTGTTACTCGAGTAGAAAACCCACGTCATTTTTTTTCTCTACTTTGCGAGTTTTCGGGCGGTTCACGTCGGTCCGTCGAAAGTCTGTGAATTTTACTTGACTTCTTTTCTGGAAAACAACACCGCACGAAGCGGCACAAAGTTATAAGGTCTAAATTGAGAGTATGAAAACTTGAATAATTATATTATAAAATTCGCAACTGACTCTCAGACGCGCGCTCGTTATATCGTCACTATATAAAACCGTTTTAATGATTATTTGAAAAATAAAAAGCAACAAAAATTATTTTAATTTTTTTTTCTATAGGAATATGAAATATTTTCTCGCCGTAACATAACGATTCACTGTGAAAGTGAGCCTTATATACAGTTTTTGTATACAATACCTATAGTAAATTAAACTTTAATTATTATTATTTTCACACACAGTTCATCCGACAACGATTTCGTGGTCGAATTTTCTCTTGAGAGAGCCATTTCAAAGAGGCCGTCTTCAATTTACCGCGGAACGTTTTCTATTATAAACAATGATAGTAATGGTGGCAATGATCATCCTCGGTCTTATCCCATGACATAGCGGTTTCTTTTGCTACGCGAATATAAAAGCAACTAAAAATTCTCCATTTGCATTTGGAATTAGTAACAGTTAAAAGCCAATTAAACGCTGCTAATAGTGTGATCATTATCATCGTCATCTTCATCATTATCATTATCATTAATTATCTTGGCAGGGATCAAGTTATAGGAGATTGATGAGTCCGGAATACGTATATCACCCGATACACTTTGTAGGCACTTAAATCATTAAGTGTACGTATACTATAGTTAGATTATAGAGGAGAGGACTAATCAATTGACTTAACATATGCATACGTACGGAATTAGATTTATGGGATTATCGGGGCACGTTACACCCCCCATATCAACTACTAATTCTAATCATCCTAACCGCCCGCTATGCATGTAGAATCTAATGGGAATTAGTAGTAACAAAATGACGTTATACAATCAATCGTTTAACGTGAAGCTGTCGCTGATGCTACTGCTGCTGCTGCTGCTTTCACGGTATAGTTTGGGTTCGTCCCACCGCGTGTCAATTTTCGTTGAACGCGAAGAAGAAGAAGAAGAAGAAGAAGAAGAAGATGAAGAAGATGTTAGGTATTTTAAGAACCTTTTACTTTTATTTATATTCAACGTGGCTATTTTTATTTAGACCGTTGGGTAGTATCTAGATTCTAAATACCGTCTTTTTAGTGGACGAGTCAAGTGCCTCTGAAAAGACACGAGTAGTATAGGGTCAGATTAGCTATTAAGTGAGTGTCGAAATTCTCGAGAGTGGTAAATATATCTCCCTATGATACACCAAACTCTGAAGACAGGGTGTAATCTGGCATAGTAAACGCTATTAGTTTTCTAAACAATTACGTTTTAACCACTTCAAACTTTCGACATCCATTCACACAAAACCGAATAAAATTCATCCGCTCAATTCTAGAATTTTATCTATTCAGCGGCAAGAGACTCTTGAGCTCCTTATTTACATTTTCCGATATCAAGTATCGATAAATGATAATTTATTGTAATAAAATTCGTCCTTTTTTGTGCCTCGGTAATAACGATCGTCGTTGACCGTCGCCGGTGCGTAGCGACGTTACTCTACGCATATACGTTGACCGTACATAGTTTGCGGATAGGATGGAGTTTCTACCATCGGAAATCGATCGCCAGGAATTTTGAGCGCGATGAAGTAGCCACCGCGATGCGACGAGTCGACTGCCCTTTTTCAGCTGTATAACTGCATCGCGATCACGTATTTTAAAAATCATATCAGAAGAGAACAAGTTTATCGACGATTTCTTTCTACAAGAAAAATAAACGATGTAATGAAAGCGGGATTCCTTTGCACTTCGCGAGGCGATTTTCCGCCTCCTTAAAAGATCCTTCTCTAAATTTCTGTCGTTGTAATTACAACAGTCGCCCCCGCATGAAATAATTCCTGGATTTGGGTAATTACATACCAAATTGGTGATTATCTGAAAACTACTTAATGCGTCTCGTCGTCGAGACGGGTCTAGACTCCAGACTAGACTAACCTATAGAATATAATTTATTTTCCCAAGCTCGTTACGATCGGACTAGCTACTGACAGCCTACAGTTTACTTGGGCTTCACTGTCGTGGAACTAAACTAAAAAAAAAAAAATCAAATCAAATCAAAAATTCGTTCAACGTTTATCTCGATGAGAAAGAAAACCGCGATGATTTTTTCGTGTTCCGAATCTCTGTGAACTTGGCTCAAATTTTTTTTACCGATTTTATTTCAGGTTAATTATTTATTCTCGATCTTTACTAATTAAGAATTGGTACGGCGGTGGCTGATAGAGGAGAAAGGGATAAATAACGACGATTCGTGGTCAACGAGGTTCGATAATTTGCATAAATCAACCGTCACCTCAGAAAATATATCCTCGTCAAAGGTACGAGACTCGTAAATCGTCGTTGCAATAACAGATGTTAATTCAGATTCGTCTGCTGTGATTAGCTATCCGACCGACCATTCGAATCCTGTTCTCTGATAAAACCTGTTTTCAGCTGCTAATAATTGAAGAGAGAAAAATTTGCAATCTTACGTAATAAGAAGTCTTCGTCAAAGCAAAACGCATCTTCAGGTATTGAGAGAATGTCAAGGAAGTTACGATTCAGACGACCAGACATTTCTGCATACAATTTACAACCTAATTGCTAATCCATAAATCGTCGACATTCGCGATCAGGGAATCCCCGTTTTTCCTTGGATCGATTTAACAATACATTTTTTTCAAACAATACGATAACGCGTAACCAAGCTTTTTAACGAGTAGGAAAACGAGACGCTCGTGTTTTGTCAATAAACCCGCACAGCCGGCTACCGACTGACTGCTGCTGGATACCCCACTTCTTTTTTCATCTATGATAAGCGTTTGTTGTCTTATTATTTCGATATGACAACGCGACGCGATATTCAGGTGGCGTAAGTTTCCATAGTCGTGGAAAGAAAAGAGGAAAACAGAAATAAAAAATAATCATTATAATAATGTACGAGCACAAATTCCACGATGAATTTATCTCAGCTACAAAAGACGGACTGGGACCTGAGAACGAGGAGAACCGGCTAGATGCGAGCAGGTAGTCGACATCTTTTTTGGTCTACGTTTTTTTGTCTAAATCAGAGAGGAGAGGAGAAGGCAACGAAGACCAGTTCAAACATCAGTGAACCGACGGAGTTCGAAAACAGTAACATTCAAAATACTGAGGTTTAATCTTCGATCGTTGGCTGGAGGCTACCGCGTGTCTCGTTATCAAATAAGCGACAATATTCACTGATTTTTCTATCATTTAACACAGGTCGAGATACCCTTGTCCAAGGTGATTAACCGACCTGTGACACTAATGGTTTTTCCTACATAATTTCGGGACTGACAAAAGACGGGGGGAATTCTAACGAATTGAAACAACGGCTCTTGGGGTATTCGAACAGTCGAACGGCGGACCGTTGATTTAGACAATGGGGAAACAAGTGGCAAGAGTTAGATGAATTATCCTACGTGGAATGTATACACGGTAGAGGTTATTTCACTAGACTCGATATAATATTATTTTATTTAAATTGGTTTTTTTTTTTCATGAGTAAAGGTAAGATCAACCTAATTTCGTTGGATAAAAGAGTTCGTACTTACATTACGGTTAACATCCAGTATTCGGAACAGAAAAATCACACGGCTTATACAGAGGGAAACAACTACGGGAAAACACAAAACAGAACCGATCCCGCACGACGCACTCACAAGTCACAAAACAGACTGAAGTATGATGTTGCTGTCGACACTCCGTCGAGCGCGGATATCGCCCTCTGACGATGATTCTCGAAATTCCGATTCGAGATGGCGATACACGCGCGACGTTCGAAAGATCTCTTTTGAATTTGGCGAGAAACGAGTCGATTTATGCATAGAAATAAAATTGAGTTTACTTGGAATTCGTGGGAGATTGGAATGAATTTAAATTGCATTTCGTTATTTTGTTCTTTTTTTTTTTAATTAAATAAATTTATTTATCTCATTTTTCTCGTTTGGTAATACTTATTTGGTTCATTTTACACACGTACATCTAATCTTTTAATTTTTTCTACTTAAGAGCGTGCCAAACTGTGACGACTTTTCTTTGATTTTGTAGGACGGAAAACCAGTGGGCCTTCTCTGTTACACCTCTTGCGCCCTTTCCTAGGGCAACTTTTCCTATGCAAATATCTTTGGATTTTCTATAGGAATTTATCGACTCTTCGCTATCGCTTTGGTGTTCGTTGTGACTTTCTTCCGGGATATCAGTCTGAAAAAAAAAACGTACACGTGAAACGTGTTTACTGTGAAAATTATTTCATGCACTTTTCCGCAACGTCTAATCAGATAAACATATTGTAGTGTATAAGAGATTTCCAACAATTTCCTATTTTTTATTTCTTATCTCAATGAATCACCTTGCTCCAAACAGCTACGAGAAATTGAATGGATTCGAGTTGAGCAAAGGTCAAATCGAATGTTAAAGTCTCGTTGAATTCCGGTTGGGCAGTTGCCCGAAGATGTTTAGTCTTTTTTTTCTTTATTTTTCTACCCGTCTTTCCGTTTAGCATCAATATCCTTACGTATGGATCTGGAACGTCAAATTATCGTATAAATAAATCGTCGCATACGAAAAATGATTCCACTCAATTCAGCTCCTAATTGTATACCACAGACTTACTGAATTCGTTCAGACTGGGTATCGTGTGGGTAAATTTCATATTGGCCAGCCTCACGACTTTTATCGTTAATCTCTGTGCCGTTGGTAGATAACTTACGCCCAATAAAATGTTTCCATATTCCTGAAATAACGATCAAAGATTATTGATTTAATTAAAGTTTCAGTAATGAAATCTAGTTAGATACCTGGTTACATACCTTGTTGGACCGTTTCATTTTATAATTAAGTAAATGAATTTCCGGACTGGTCAATAACTTCTTAACATCTTTGAGGGGAAATTTAAGTGTACATAATTCGGTGTGATTGGCGTATCTGTCGTGATCGTAAGCAGCGATGTCTATAGCCCAATCCTGAAGAAATAGAAAATAATCGTTATACGCCAAAAATAGGAAATCAATTTCGAAAGTACTTATATTGTACTTATGATTGTTTAACGACCTGCATTTCTTGGATTCCGCCGTTCTTCAAAACGGGGTAGCCAACAATTTCGCATAAATAATAGGCACTTAAAAATCTGAGAAAAGCGTATCATCGCACATAGTCGCAGATTGCCAAGAGTATAGCAGCGTTGCCAAGTCTATAATCCTCCCTGGCAGATAGATAATCTATAATAGCGAGACAGTTAATACGTGCCTTGACTTCTTGGGGCTTGACATCAGCCACAACGAAAGTTTCTCTGTAAATTGGACTGGCCGTGTGCCGAACACCCCTTGTCCGGAAGCTGTGCAATTTTTGTATGTTCCGGTTCGCCCAGGATTGTTTTATTATATTCAAAGCCATGTAAGGCTCCAACGTGCAGTTGTATTGCTTCTGAGGTAAATTAGATACTGCCTAAAGGAAACAAAAAAATTGTTAATCTTCTAGCTTATAGTCTCATTTTTATCAATCTTACGCCATAGAACTATACCTACCTCGATTCCGATTACCAGTTTTCCCGTAACATTTTCCGCGTTCGCAGGAAGATACTGCAAGCTCATAGTGAGCTCCGTCGGGAATTCCTTGAGTTTATCGTCTTTTTTCTGCTGTTTTTCAACATTAATTAAACTCTACAAAGTAAGTTTAACCAATTAGTTAAATATACGAGATGAATATCTAGCGTTAGTTAACTCCTTGGGTTAGTGCAGCGCAGTTGTAATTATGACGGGTATACATATACAGAAGTCGAGCGTCGTCGGGACCGTTTAGACGTTGTTAATTTTATAATTAAATCTTTGACTTTGCGCGTTCTTTTGAATCTTCTTTAAACTTTTAGTATTATAATGTTTTCGATTTTCAAAGCCACGAATTCACCCAGGTGCATTCCCCGTTTGTTTCTATCACCTTTTCATTTCGCACACGAAATGCAACGCGATGAAAATTAATTAGGCTTAATTAATAATCGTACAGGGAGAGTGATTAATCGTTTCGGCGATCCATCGTGGCAAATGTAAAATGTTGCAGTTTTCAAAGACACAAATATTCTGCTGCTATTTTAAAACCTGCACGCCGCCCATTGCCCGTTCTGAGAAGCCTAATTTAAAACGAAATGACGACTCCGAATTTTTGAACCCGAATTGTTCGAAAAATGTCCATAATTACCAGTGTCGAAGCAGTTTCCATACTTTCAACGGTGCCATTGATCGAATTCAAGGAATCTCGGCCTTGAGACTCAGCGTTTTCGCAAATGCTTCCTGAAAAATAAAAATAAAAAATTAACTCACGTCATTTCACTTTCTAACAAACGATTATTTTATTTTTAATCAAAATAGGTAGGTAACGATCTTACCATTATCGTACAAACTTCCAAGCCTCCATGATCTGTAGCTCACATCTGCAAGTTTAACGTTCTCATTTGGGCGCCCGTTGTACCTCAAAGGAACATTCTTCTCTACCTGTTTTCCTGCGACAAATATTTCTGAGTAGATTTTTATTTTTTATCTTTTAGTTACCAATTTTCCTTGCATAACATTACAAGGATTTCACGTCTAGTTTCATCGGCGCCAAAAGTGTTTGATCATCGTAGCTTCTCATCAGACATGGGTATTTCATTTGCCCATATTTAAACAACCACAGCTCATTTGACTTTGGGTGAAAAAAGTTTTGCAACTCTGAATATTGTTGCTCAAGCGCATACGAGACTCTGGATAATTATGACCATCAAAATTAACGTTTAAAGTCCCGATTGCGTTAGACACTAATTCCTGACCGCGGAGTATCCTATTCTCCTTAACCTGCAGTAGCTTGAAGGAAGCTCACGGTTAAAAGCTTCATCCAAAGATTATAGTCAGCCTGAGTGATTGAGAATTGAAGAAACTTTTGATCGAACTTTGCAAAAAACCAATAAAATACGTGACGAGACTAAGAAGGAAGGTCGAGTTAGGTAATCTTTGGATAAAATAAAAAAAATATAATTAAATATAAATAAGTGAAAATCGCGTTATTATTCAGATTTCTGCCAGGTAACGATCATCTGACCTTGGTTTCAAATTATGAATTGACCCGCTTCGGGTTTTCGGCGTATACAAGGCGCAGCAATGTTTACAGCAGTTTATTTTTATCTTTATTAACTCCGTTACGAACCGACGAAGCCCGAATACCGCCTCTCTACTACAACGATACTGCTACGTAAGTTGCAATCAGGACCAGAATGGAATTTCTGATTACCTGATACAATATCCTGCTTCTGCTGCTGTTAACAACGCACCTCACTATAGAATTCTTTGCGAGGTAAATGCAAATAAACCCACGAATTATTTCAGACTTCACAATTGTTCACAATCAGATATATTTCTCGGGAGGCAATTAAACTTTCTGAGCATGAAATTGAGATGCATCAAAGTTTGTTTTTGTTTTACCTGAATTTACTTCGAAATTCAAGAAAACCTGTTCAATTTATATTCATAGTTTTGGAGAGCAAGCTGCAGCTATACTTACGACGTTTTCGTACGCATTCGTATCCCAGACAGCCCGGCGTGAGAAAGCATGCGATAATCAACAGGAATATCAAAACGGCCGCCGCGCCAGCACCGATTAGCACAAACCGGCCCCATCGGCCCAAAAACTCTTCGTACACCATTCACTGAAATTTCAAATTAAGAGGTAAAGAAAAATTTATGCACATCGTAGCGCTACGTGTCAACTGGTGATGAATGTCTAATTGCACGAATACGCGATATCAATTAGATGCGCTGTACCGAGAAATGCAACGCACGTTATAAGACGACGTTTGATAAAACAAGGGCAACAAAATCGGGAAATCATCAGCAGTGAAAATTCTGTGAATATAAGCGTAGATAACACAAGCTAACGTGAAAGAAAAAGAATCAATCATCGCAAATAATTTTTCCGTATTAGTCAGGATGATAGAAAAATAAATTCATATCACATGGTCTCACATATCGTGATCAGCTCGCAACTGTTCGAACACTTGTGCAGTCACGTGATACGGAACATCTGACACGTATACATCGTTGGGCGAAAATTCGGTTTGAGTTTTCTGCAGCTTGACAAAGGAAAAGTAATTTGCAAGCGCAATTATTCGCATTATTATTTTACGAATGATATGAATATCGAGGCACAAAAATTATGGGACACGAAATCGATCCCGTTAAAAAATTTAATTTCTTTAGAAAATTTTGTTTAATTCGAAACTGCTGGGAAATCTGACGATGAGAAAAACACGTGAGTTGAAAAAAAGAATCCAGACAGAGTAAAATTTCTTATCGGAATCGTAAATTTTCTCGATCGTAAATATTATAGAGCAAACTAAAGAAAAAACACGCGAAATTTATCATCAAACGAATTACAAACGCGTACCGCGCGCGGCCGAGTTTGCAGAATTAGCGTTGAAAACCTTTATCATCGAGACCTTGACAAATGCCTACGTATAATATAAGGTATAGGAAATATGAATTTATGTGGATACGTCACGTGTGAATAAGAAGCCCTTGAAATGCTGTTGTACTCGCGATAAAACTTCGAAACGCACTATTATTCGAATAATCGGGGGAAAAAAAAGTATTTTGTCACATTGCATAAATCATGAACGTATATCGTATAAGTTACGATATCGCGCATCCTGCGGGATGTGGCTATATGTAACTATAACGCATTTATGATAAAGTTAAAGAAATCCCGCGGAGTTCCGTACAATCATTTTTTCTTCTACATAGCACAAGCATCGGAATAGATTCACTGCAAAGACGATGGAGATTGAATAATAATGAAACAAAAAAAGAAATGGAAAAAAAACAACAATCGTACAGCGAATCAGCTGCAACCGCGGCGCAGAATATATGAACAAAGAGAAAATTACGTGCGTTCTCTTCAGCGCGTTCATTTGTTTATAATCGTATTTATTACATCACATCGCGCGCACGATTGCCGATCTTTCGAAAAAATATTTATCGAAAAACTATAAACGGGGAGAAAAAAAACCAAACTCCACTTTACGATTTACTTACTGTAAATGCACTGCACGTTGACATGGGATATTATCACACTGCAGTTCCGTTAAAAGGTTTTTTTTTTTTTTCTTTCGTCTTGCATTCGCTAATTACTGAGTAGCCCACTGACCGATAATAGAACTCTTCTTTCCATCCAGTCTAACAATAAGATCTTGACGACCAAAATCAGGCCACGAATATCATCCGAAGAATTTCTTGCATCCGTGCTGCTGCAGGGTGCGCGACGCGTGCTCGATGACTTTTTTTCTTATTTTCTCGATCCCGGTACGTTTTTCTTATTCTTTTCGTGCCCGATTTTACCTCGCGACGCTTCTATCTGTGACTACTATGAAACGCAGAACTCGAGCCGTGTGGCTTGCCCATGCGACTATATGCCCCCGTATAATGACACGGCCGTGGCAAAACACATGCGGGTTTCAAACACATATATATATGTAAGTATGTTCTGTACCTACGCTATGTTAAATCCCACACCATCGAAGTCGCATGCACGTGTTATCGCTGATAATTTACGAACACAGTAGCAACTCTTTTGAACGTGGTTGTTTCAATGTGCGCTAAAACAATCTTATGTATTTGTGCATGTATTATTTACTCACTATATATATTCATTATACATACGTATACGCGAGTTTTCAGTCGCTTTTTACGCGGAGACGTTTACATCCGTCGTCGTTACTGTTATGAGTTTCCATATAACGCAGTACCAGGTGACTTGCGTTTATGGTCAACTATAAAAATACCTATATATATTTCTAAGGTCTACGTACACGGACGTGTTTTATTTACAAATATATAAACAGTCGGCAATGCAGGTAGGCGATGGAATGATCACTGTATTCACCAATTTCATTTCGGTGAATTTTCAAGTCAACAATTTACTGTGACATGTTATACGGCGTTCCATGCTGCACCGAAACGGTCAACAGGATCTTCAGATAGTTACGGTAAAATCACCAACAAAACTTACGTAACTGAAATAATATGGCACGTCATTATACTTTAGACTCGGTACGATTCACGTACATACAGACAAATATAACCTGAATCGGGACCTTCACATCTATCTCATGTGCCTGCATGCATCATTTAATTTCTGATTATACCGAAATAGATTGATATGGAAATTTGCGATACCCAAAAAACTTATTCGGTAAGTTGTATTTTGTTAGGTGACATAATATCTAAATGACAAATATGCATAGGTATTGTGTCGTTCCAATAAACTCAGCTGATCGATCGTACCGCCTAATTATTTATTTTGTCGATAGATCGTTGAAAAAAATTGATCATTTCCATGAGCAACGTCTATCTGAATTGAATTTTTTTTTAACGCCAAGCTTCGGTTGACGTGTTCGTTCTTTTCGATTCTGCGGCTCTATAGGTGTTACTTAATCACGTGAACTCATCGACCTAAAAACCGTAAAACGTGTGAAATAAAAGTAACAAAACTGTATAATAAAACAAAAAACCAAAAAAAAATCCTATAGAAAACACGAGGAGGTGAAGGTAATCATGTACGTTTACAATTTATGCACGCGACTAACAAGACGCTATTATATGGCTGAAGGTTGCTGTAGACATCAGACGTCTGTATTGGATTAATTGTTTTACTATCTTAAGACTGAATGCAAACTTCGATGTTTGCACATTGTACAATTAATAAACACGATTGTTCTATCTACTTGGTATTGAGTATGAGTCGCTCCTTCGATCGTAATTCTAACATTTCAAAATCGATTTCTAAACACGTATTTCCCGCCGCACGTTCGGTTTTTGTTGACTGTATTTTGAGTAAACTGAAGACTCCGGTGATGAGATGATAAAAAGAACTGTCAGAAAGCATGACTTCGACTCTCATTTTCATAGAAGTTCTGCACCGCGGCTAACCGCGTCCTTGAGATTTACGAATTTCACTTTTCTATTGGTTTTTATCATTTGTTGTCTTCTGTGAAAATAAAACATACAATTGTTATGAGTTATTATCGATCTGGAACCAAATGATTTATTACGGTTTCAAGTGCAGGATCTAAAATTTGTGGCCCGCACTTCCTTGTTCGATGATTGATGTAAATATAGCAGATAATTAGCTACTAGTTAGTATATCGTCGTGGTTTCTTTCATCTTGTAATATGAGCGAAGAAGGGAAAAAAGGAAGTGAAGGAAAAAAATAATACGGAAGCTGATGCGAAATAACAGTTATTAAAAGAGGCACGCTTAAAAGCGTTTGTTATAACATCCGTCACTCCTTTCTCCGTTTTATATCACTTCGTTGGGTCAGAAAATAACCAGCTTCTATACAAACCACTTTAGCGTAGTGATTTATTAATTATTTTCCATTTCTACGAATCACGCCCCCCCCCGACAGGGTATAATGTAATAGTGTGTAATATTAGGTTCTAGATCGAGCGGCTCATGTACCAGATAATATTTTGAACAGACGAAAAAAAAGATCCCACATAATCTGAATCCTAATGATTTTCAACAATGCATACTACGCACAGGTTTTCGCTTTCACTTCGAGTAAATCCGACCTCCGTCTTTTTTTCACTTTCATGCACCATTCAATATTAAACCATTCTCTAACTTGATCATTAATGATCTTACTACACCTTATCACATCGTACGTCGATCATATCCCGAACTGTTGATTCGATAAGATTTCTCTCGTTCAAATACCATGCACTATACATTCACTCGTCTCTCCTCAATTAGGCGGCACGAGTTCAACTTTCTTTATTATAATCTGTCATCGTGGTAAAAACGATAAGAATCCTTAAGACCCCGTTCGGTTGTATCCCATTCAACGGAAACTCTTCGGATTCTGGGACACCTCATTCGATGTTTTTCAAGGTCGTTATCTCCGATTTTGAAAAGTCGCTATAACCGAAGCAAAATCTCTGGAGATTATTGGAGACGTAACGATCGGAAGAAAAACTAGAACCATACGTACGTATGTACGTATTATGATTCGTGACACAACACGTGCAACGTCGGACGCAGTCGCATGATGCGATGTAGGTACAAAGATTAGTGGCGCAAGGTCGTTCGGTGGCCATCGGAAGCCCACTTCTATTTTCATCCATCCGATTAGAGCGTGCTAGGAGTAGAGTGAGCCGGTGCTCTATACCGACGTCCATCACATATACCCGGTCAGGCCCATCTGCGCAAGTAGATGAATGTTATAGTTAGTTAACTGGGTATTCCTTAGGTTATATTATACACTTATGGGTAGGGGAAGTGGAGAGAGTCACTCTCCTGTGGCTGACCTCGATACCCCCGAACCTCCGCTTCCTCTCCCCTCGACAAGGCGACTCCTTTCACATCGGACTTCGGTTCGGAGTTCTGTATGCCGAACACGAAAACTTGAAATCCTGGTTGGCATCAGTACATCGAGAACCGGCAAGTCGTTCAACGTTGTTCGGAAGTAAAAAGAACCTGGGAAAATCTCTGCAATTCTTTAGGTCTGTTGGGTTCAGTGATGGTGCGTGAAGTTGGCAGCTGATACATTTCTCTACGTCTTCACCGAAGACTGTCATGTGTTTCGATTGACAAAACCTGGTTCATACCGCGCTAGAAGTGATTCCACTATCTCGTTTCGTTCTTTGTTTTGTTGTTGTTGGTTACTGCGGCTGAGTAATAAGCTGACGTATTCAACAAAGATGCATTTTTGTGGGACGTGAAGATCGAGATTAAACAAAGGATAAAGTCTAATTGATATCGTAATTGGAAAGGCGGGAAAATGCAGAACACTGTTTTAGTGAAGTACGGCGTGTTGGTTCTGTTCGTTTGCGGATGTAAGTGGAAATTTATTTTTTAAATAAGGTACGCAAATCGATTTCTCCTAGTTTTACGCGGTCCCATACGCATACGCGTCTGTCCGCCACATGGATGTGTCGGTGAAATTAACGGGCATCATCGTGGGCGATGTTTGACTAAACTCCATTTATTCAATACTTGACAAGGATATTCGCCGTCGAATTTATGACGAGCGATGAAATCCATGAATCTTATTATCCACCTCATGACTCATTTGCTGCAAAAGCAGAGACTCGTCCCAAAAAGTGTCTGTTTTACCGTTCAAATATTGAGAGAGAAACGCTATTTCATCTCCGTTGGGCAGAAAGAATCTCAAAAATGACTAAAGTATATGTTTTCAAGTTTTGAAGTTTTCTTTTTTTTCTTAAACATGGATCGTAAATTTGTTCAAGGCGTGACCAGTTTGATCGTACCGGAAGAACTGCCAACGATATTATCGCTGATCTACTCCAATATTCCGCCGGTCAAAAAAGGTGAGCATTTCTCAGTAGTAGAGTGAGTTTAATTTCAAAAGTTTATTGTCGACTCTGAAATTATAGAATAATAATAGAGCACTGTCGAAGAACGTCGCATTGCTCAATAACTTTCGCTCTTGATGAACGTTGTAACGTGACGAGAAACTGCAGCAGTCAAACTACTACGTCGAGTTCACTGCTGGTTTGCTGCTTCGAATCAGCATCATAATGTATAATGAAGTGCGGAACACGCGTCGTCGACATTAAATTTGTATAAATATCATACCTTGTACAAATATCGACTGACACTGTTTCTTGACGTTCCTATAATTTACTCTATAAAGTTCGCGCGCCGACTGATTTTCAAAAAAATTCCGAAATTCGTCTACTATAAATTAACTCTCGAGATAACATATATATTGTCACCGAAAACTTCTAATTTTGATATATAAATAAATATTTATTTCTCACAATTTAGGAACGGATTCTCGACTCGGAGTTGGTTTTAGGCTCGGAGAACACGCCGATTTCCAAATTCTAGTAGAATTGGGTCCACAACGGGAAACTCAGCCGATTGGTAACACGGACTCTAAAAGAAGGCGACAGGTAATTCATTTTTTTTTCCTACCTATTCGATTTATTTTTAGACATTGCTATCTAGATCGTCGAATGTATTTATATTGTGCGGATTTTTATCTGCCATATGTTTCTTTGCTTTTTTTTAACATCGTTGTGCAAACTATCGCTTACGAAATGACCGTGATTGGCACATGCCGATGTGTTTTTTTTTTGTTCAACTCTCTTTCTTTTATTTCATAATGCTTTCCACTTTTATGATGATGTTTGATGGTAATTAGAAGTTAGGCAGAGTTGGTTTTGCATAATTAACTCAAATGACCTGATGATTTCTGCCGTAGGCGACGTTGGAATCGGCGATGAAAGGGGATTTTGGTCCTTGGGCACAGTCCATAGCCAAGTACCAGATGCAGTTGAGAATACAAAAAGAAATCGAAGAACAGAAGAGGCTGGAAGATAAACTGAAGAAACTACAAGCTCAAGATAACCAAAACGAAGGAATTACGGTAATGACGATGAATTTTTCAGACGAAACTTGATCGTTTATGGTGGCGATGATTTTTGCAATTCAACTTATTCTTGCTTTTAGTTCGGGGGTGGAGATTGGCTGAAAAAGTGGAGTAAGGGAATGGTGGAACCTCCGGACCAACAGCCGCTCGAGGAAAATCTTCCGATTCAAACGATCTTGCCTCGTTTAGATGCGAACCGATTATCTATGACTCGATTATCATCAGGATCGAATATTATGACGGAAAAAAAAGCTGCAGAGTTACACAAACTTTACAAAGATCAACCAGCGAGTCCGCAAAAGGTTTAATCGAATGTAGCGCCGTGTTCGTGCTCCTCCAATGTATTTTAGTCGTATATATTTTGTGATTATCTTCACTTTGTACTATATAGTGTAATATTTATTGTAAAAAATACCAGCGTTTGTACAAAATAGTAAAACTGCAGAGTTGAATATTTAGTCGACTCACAAAACAATTTTAAGCGACTGATATTATTGTAACGAATCCCGATTTGGTACTCACGTTGTCAGCATCCCAAACTGGTTGACCTGTTGTATCAGAGTTTTATTTTACTCGGGGTTGTTAACCGAGAGAAGGTCATTGCCAATTTTTGCAAGCTGCATCTTTCATATCATGCAAAGATCACGAACAACCCGAAGTGAGCAAGCGAATGCTTCCACCGAGTGTTAGTCAGTTGACTCGGGTTCGAATATTCGTGGTTTTCTGATTCACCCTGATGCCGATCAAGTCACGATTTCTCGCTATCATTGCGTAAAAGGGAAAGAAACGTCGTCAACAAACGGTTGCAAAAAATTGCACCAGAAGAATTATCCTCACCAGATATTCACACTCGCTTTCCATTGGGGTAGTTTTCGGGGTGTGCACATGTAACCAACCGGTGAATCTATGTCGGTAAAAGTCAGAACTGCCGGTAAATTGCCAGGGGCGAATTATTCCCCATTGGAAACCTACCCCAAGTCGGTTGAAAGATCACGAGAGTGGCAGCTGGTCCGGATAGTGAGATGAATGAAATTTTTAATCGTTCGTTTAATTTAGGAAGCGATCGACGTTACCGTCCGTTTTTTAGATGCATTTCTTGGGATTTTGCCCTGCAAACGTGAGGAATATACACATTACAATAGCACCGACGATCGACGAGCGACCTAACGTTATATGTTCGGTAGATATATTTTTATTTCGTTATATTACATGGAATTATTATAATATATCACGAGTAATAGTTTCTTATATTTGGTTGTTGATTTATTATTATTTATAATAATTTTTTATCTTAGACATCGTTAATCCTAAATATACCTCGTTACGTTTCTTATGATATAATTTAGAAGACTTTTAGTGAGATAATACATTCAGTGCTAATTACAATATAATACATTGTTTTGTTTTTTTTTTTCTTAATTTTTTTTTTTTTTCTTCATAAATTTAATTATAGGAATACTTTTTCACTTTGGTGTTTTTATTTGTTCATTCTCTTTTACTTTTCAAATAAATTTATTCAATATCGATCGCTATACCGTCAGAGAAACGGTGACGAATTTTGAGGGAATAAAAAGTGCGGGAAAACGCAAGGTCGAATCCAAATCCAACGACGAGATGTTATTCGCACGTTGTTTTGGATTCTATTACCTCAAAATAAACACGGTTTTCCAAAAATCACGAGGTCTTATCACGTGACATTGATTTCCTCGTCGTCTTCGTTGTCCGTGTGATCATCTGGCCTCTGGGGACTTGTGAGAGGACTCGCATCGCTCAGGTCAAGCCTCGGCCTGTCGCCATCGGCATCGCTCAAGTCCGGATTAGGGTTGTTCTTGTTCGGTAACGTCTGTTCACGTGACCCTCCGGCGGCCAAAAGTTCACGCTCCTTGCTGTTCCTCCATTTCATACGGCGATTTTGAAACCAGATTTTCACCTGTAACAAAACAAGGTATAAAAGTGTGAAAAATTTTAAAATTTATATTTGTCCAAATAAATTGTTCTGTTGTAAAATTCAATGTTTCATACGAGCGAATCTATAATTGTTTTACTGTACATGATCCCCTCGGAATATTATGCCTTCGCCCCTTGATCCTTTGGGATCCCCTTCGCCGAGATGAAATCTCTGGCAAAACAGTACAAATCGTCGGGTGTAAATGGAGTTAAACGGTCCCCATAGAGATCTGATTTCATCGAACGTATGTTTTTCCCATAGAGCGTAGAACCACCACCACCGTATCATCCACCCTCGTATCCAATTAGATGTCTATTCCACAGACTTTCTCTACCCCTCAACATTTCCCCCCCTCTCTCTCTCTCTTCCGATACTTTTTTTCTCCCTTATTCTTCCCCGATTCAGGAGCGGCAAACGGCCCCTAATCGGTGGGTGCGCTACGCAGGCCTTGTCCAAGCTCACCACCCTTATTTCAAACGCTAAAGACCATAGAGAAGTGAACGTTATACCTATATGTATAATACGAAAAGCCAGTGAACGAGCAAACGTCAAATGCACGCGTCTCCCAACCCCTCTATGTATGTATATGCTGATTCCCGCATATTACATGGACATAGGTATGTGAAAACTATACCACCTTACATCCTTGTTAAACTGGTGACCTCCTCTTTCCCTTTCTTTCCGCTGTGCAGTCTTCTGCTTAAAATTCTTCATATAAGTTCATGCACGAATTGTTTGACCTAAATTAACCGTTTTATAAATTTTCATTCACCGCGAGCACGTCGTGCATAGGCACATACACGCAATTCCAAAAACTCAAATTAACCAAACATCAGAAGCGAATGTGGTTGACATCCAGCCATCCGTGTATATCTCTATAGATATACATACAATTATATAGAGGTGTGATGTCAACCCTCTCGTTTATGTACACGTGGTGTTCACACCGCGCCTGAAAACGCCTCAGGTAATTGGTTGTTCACACCAGACACTGACGTCGACTTATATACGCCTAGCTTAGCGTGCACACGTTATGTGGCCTCCTGTTTAGGGAACCGTATAATATTCATTTTACCTTCTAACGTAATTGTTTTTCCTTTGCAAAATGCTCGCGGAAATAAGATGCGGAATATTTCAATGGAAAATGCAGGGATGATATACGCCGGGATTTTTCTTGCTTCCGAAATTTTTTTCCTTCCGATTCCGTATGTCCTCCGCCCATTTTTCCACCGCGTTATTGAAATCGCAATGGTATAGTACGTGTTTTTTGAATTCAGACGTTTCGGTGCACGTATACATATATTATATGTACAACATACAAATACATTTGCGGAGGGTACTGTAGATTCAGGGTAATTCCGTGTGAACGGGACCTTATTTTAAGTTCCTTCGCTTCTTTTTGTGTCTACTGAAACGGCAGTGATTGATTGTCCCGTCAGTAGCAGGCAGTCAGGCAGTCAGGCAGTCAGGCAGGCAGGCAGGGAAACCTACAGGAGCTACAGGAAGGCGGCGGCTGAGGGACTACCGAACTGTTGCAGAATGTCGGGAGGTGGTAGGCCTATACCGTTCCTACAGTTAGTATATTTACGGAATATATCTCTGCGCGGAATGTGCCGAAAGCAACCCCCTCGCGAAACCCGCGGGACCCCGCGACCGACCCGGATCAAGCTTGTCGGTCAGGTCTGAATCGGAATTGTTGGCTGTGCCCGTCCACAGCAGCATCTGTCTGATTTGACTTCGCCTCAAGGAGTACCGATCGTACGCGAATTTACTTCTAAAATTTTCTACAGTCGCGTGGTTGAAAAAAGCTTCCGTCGTTCATATTCATTTTCCACATAATACAACATATAAATGTCCTTATTTCAACTTTTGTTCAGCGCCAGGGAATCGCGACAAGATCTGGGAGGGTCGTAAGTAGATAAACGACAAAAGCCAATAAGGACTTGATGGTCAGCCGTCCTCGTCACAATTTATGGAATAAAGCCGGTGGGATTTAATCCGCAGCGGGATATAATCCGAGCGCTAGTTGATTAACGTCGAGTGTCAAAGGCTGTCACTATTTCGAGGGAATATCAAGGGGAAAGGTAGGGGAGGTATCATAAGGGAGAAAACCGTCACCTTCTGTAACATTTCTTCGTCGTCTTTGACCAGGGCTTAATTTTTCCCGTTCTCCAAAGACTCGCGCACTTGTTTGCTGTATACGAAAATAAAGAATTCATTTCAATTGTATTTGATTTATTCGGAAACAAAAAAGATACGTAGAATTTTCTTATCACTTCATAGAAGTCCATAAAGTTTGACACACATATTTGTGAAATTTGAAAAAATAATCTCGTGATTTCCTTAAGGGCGGGGGGGGAGGGGGAGGGGAGGGGTCAGACGCGTCTCTCGCCTTTGGAATATCCACGAAGTAATATGGGTTTAAGCAGCGATAAAGTTTTCATGATCGGAGGTATTCGACCGTAGCTCAGACTTCGGGCAGGGGGTATAAGATTTTTGATATAAGGGAGGTTAGGGCGCCCCTTATTTCCCTTAAAGACTATACGAGTATTAGGTATAATAATAATCATAATAACACCTGGAATCCCTTATAGAGTGAGTGAGCGGGTAATCGTTAAACGATTGGCTACAGCCTCGACTCCTCTCATTCCTCTCTCTGCGCTCACAATATTGCCGCAGGCAGGCAGGCAGGCAGGCAGGCTCCGTTTAACTCCCCTGACTCTCTTCCTCTCTCACTCACTCTCTCCTTTACTCCCGGCGTCCTCATCCCCATCCCCATCCCCATCCCCATCTCCCATCTCCATCCACGTTCCCTACACAGTCGCGTCGGCGGTGGTGCCATCTGGTGTAGTTTAATAAAAGACGATCGATTATGACGTCGGCTTCAGAACTACCCCTCAACGGAAGTTACCGGAGGTGGAGAAACCCCACCGGAGAGGGATGAACGACTATAGGAGGAAGGTGGAAGAGGAAGAGGAAGAGAAGAAGCAGGGAGGGATCAAACGTAAAAACTCCGACCAACCCCCCGCATACGTGCGTGCGATGTGGGGGGTGGAGGATGGGGGGGGGGGGGTGAGGGGGTGTTTGATGTATGGAAGGAATTCAGAATTCACATGTTAATACGGAAAAGGGGCCTCTCCATATTTATTATTATATCCGTGCGGACCTGTCCGCGAGTATGCGTGTGTGCCGGGGATCTGTGTATATGGTATGTGAAATGGTTGTGCTGCCCCATTCACGATCGTATATATATATCTATATACATATTACATGCTGCACACACATACACATCAAGGTATATTCGCTACTCGATGAAAGCGCAGAAGAAGGTATTGACATTTTCATCACGAAAAGCGACTCCGAACCTCCCCTGATAACTGCATGAACATCGCTGAGAAGTGGATTATGGGTATAGCGGGGAAAATATCCTGCGCATATAAAAAGAAAAAAAAGAAAAAGAAACGGAATGTAAATCACACCCGATTTCCGGTACCGCCGTAAGTATTATCCATGACAATTCCGATCCGCGGTATAAGTTGCGCAAACATTTTTCTTTCATTGGGAAAAAATTTTTTTTGTTTTTCGGGGAAGAAACAAAAGAAAAAGAAAAAAAAATGTATCTTCGGTCATGTCCGGATAATCGGTTAGTCCGTTGCGCGAGGCCTAATGGGATAGTTGGTAGCATCTGTCCGCTTTGGCGATAGAAAAGATTAATACATCTTGTAAGGGAATTATTAAAGTTTATCCATGAAGGAGAAATCTATACGTGTGTATATAATACACATGTAGGCTGCTCCAAGGGTATACGTATGTATACGTAGGTATTGTATATTCATGGTTTCTTAGCGGACGCCTCCAAGAACGCAGCATCACAAAGTTAAATCCATAATGCATGAACGGCCGAGGCTTAAACTCGGAAGATATTGCACGCCGTTAAATTCATGTTATTCCCCGCATAAGAGGCATCCTTTGCTTTTAATATCAACGCGGGTTGGGATCACGATCTAAAATTTCTCTTTTTTTTTCTTCTCTTCTCTTATTTTTTCGAGCCTTCAAAATTTGGCTCTTCGATTTTTTTACACGAGATAAGATAATAAAAACGAAATAAAAGTTTCAGGATTATTTTGGAACCGGGACGTAATTCTTCCGTTCTCTGCATATCCCGGCGCGGCGATAGAAATAAAACAAAAAAAGGTAACCCTCCGGGTAAACTGAGGTCGCAACGACTAATGGGAACAAATTGAGTTGACTGATGGAATCCGGGAAACTCTATATCATTCTGAGAGCCAACTTAATGGGCGATCCGTCAGATTTTGGATCCTGGGAACGCGCAATCTGTGTTTGTATACATATACACGACCGGATTCGCGACTCATGTTCGTATCCACCACAAATTTCCTGGAACCCTTGTCTGAGGCGTACTTTCATTATCAAGTGCAATTTGATATCCGTTATTTTTGTTACACGGTAAAATATTATGACGAGAAATAGATTTCTTTTACCGCTAATTTTAACCGCTTATAACTTCCAAAGATTTGGTATAAATTTCCTTAGTTTCTCAATAGATTTGAATTCTAACGCGTATATAGTATACCTATATATTATAGTTATATAGGTACGTTGCTTCCGGGATAAAAGATGCAAAGATTCTTACTGCAAAAGGTTCGAGGACATTTAAATGGTAGAACTTTCTATTAACTTTGTACTTTTGTCCCTTAAGTGGGTTGTCAGCTACACTCCTGCACGCGATCTATTATTACCGCAACCCCTTCTAATCCCTCGAATCTCTGAGATGCGCCACCTAAGATGGGGGAAGAATGAAGAAAGAAAGGAAGAAGGAGAGAAAAAAAAATCACTCTCGAGATAATGAAATTAAAAGATTAAGCCGTGACACAGCTGGAGCCAACTTATATTGTTAGAAGAAAAAAAAATAGGAAAAACAAATTAAGGCTAAAAGATCATCATTAATTTCGAAACACTACGTTTTACCAAACACTTTACATGGGTGAACCATAAATCACCGAAGTTGCGGGATTTTGAAAAATTTTGAGAAATTTTCTTCTCATTTTCTGCATGGGGTTTCGTATCGGTATACGTGGGAAGATTTAATCACCGAGCTATATCCCATTAGCCGTGTATAGGTTTCCTCGAGGATCGAGTAAAGAAGTATTATAGGTACACGTCAAATTTTGAAATTGGTGCTGAAAGAGAAGCAAAATATAATCCGAAAGTACTTGAGCCTTCTGGGTTTAATTTTGGGCGGAGCGAGTGGCTGGGATTAAAAAATTAAGACACCGGCGTGATCTTGACAACCTGCCATTTCCCGAGAAGAATCAACGGAGCCGAATAAGGGTGGCTGCGGGCGGCTGTCGACTTGGATTATTAAAAAGATAACGAGCCCTGAGGCTTTATAATTTTTCATTCGGTTTCAAGAAGCCTTAGGACTCTTCAATTAACTTCGGTATTTACGTAGACAACCACCCGGACCATCGCAGGGACGAATATAATAATTCATAATTCGAATCCGCGAGGCCAAGTAATTCACGACATTTCGATATACGTATAGGTATACCCATAGTACACATCACATAATTGAATTAATCATCTCGTAATCTTTGCAAAAAAAAAAATAATAATAATAATAATTGTAGATAGTGAAGTTATAGTTTGAATAGAATTATATGCATTGCTAATCGACGGGATTCCATGATTTAGTAATACGATGAAAAGTTTGGATCCGGGAGGGATTCGGGAGCGGGGGGCGGTGGGGGGGGGCGAGTATATTTTAATAATAAATCTTCTTTCGCGGTTTACGAGGGTTGAGGCGGAACAAGTGATGGTGCAAGATGAGAGAAGGTGTACCCAAGTAAGGATGGGTCCAACCACCGTCGCACTAATTACTTTACTTAGCCGCCTCCTCCGCATCGCATCTTCACCCGAGCCCAAAACATCCCTTCATGCAATCCCCTTTATAACCCATAAACCGTGAATCTCAAAGCTGAGGCATGCGCCACCTTGCATCGTCCGCAAAGTACAAACTACTAAGAGGGCCATTCATTATTATCAAAATTATTATTATCATTGTTATATGATCATTATTATTATAACCGTCATCGTATAATCATTGTTATTATAACCACCGCACCACAGTGTCAAACAGGAGATTCCTTAATTAAATCAGAAGCAAGATTTCACGAAGCGAATGCGCGATCAAATATCAAATGTACGACTTGATGCGTACCTTATGGTTCGGGAAGTATCCAATAAATTCTCATGAATTAAATCCCAGATGACGCTCTACAATTTATATAATTTTAAAATACTCCATAAAACGAATAGTTGACGTTTACGGAAACTGTAATATAGGTATAGTCAACGATCGTCTACATCGAAGATTTTGAAAAAGGCTGCGGTACCAAAAGGTTCCCCATGACTGTTGAGTGAAAATTTGGAACTTGCAGCGAAGGTGTATGGTTATCAATTTTGTCAGCCCCAGTTTCCCTCCGTACATACATAAGACGGGAAAGACGCGTATCCTCATCGGTGGAGTGAACCCAAGCTTGTGTTTTCTCGTATAAAAGCAATGATGGAATGCCCGTCGAGTACGCCGCGACCAATGGCGGCCAAGGCATGGCGCTCGAGGTGTGAATTATACATGAGGATATCTCCCGTCACCGTGCCGCTCTCTCATTTTCGCACCCTCTACTATCCTCTTCTATTCACTCCTCCATATTCCACTCTCCGTCAGATTTAGCGGATGCTTTTCGTTCGCCGGATATCTTACGGAGCTACGAATCTATTAAACCCATACCGATAAACTTCTTTGGCAGTTCCGAAATGTAGAAAAATGAACGCGAATCCGAACGACATTCCTTTTACCCATCGATTGTTTCGTAATTCAAAAGAAAAGTAAAAAAAGAAAAATAAATTTGGAAAACATGATTGTACCCGCACCGAAACAAAGCTCATGAAATCAAATGAAACTAAAACACTACACATTGTATCGCTGGCATCACATGTAGTTTCATTAGCGGCAACAGTACAGTGGAGATTTTCGTTTCCAGGAGCTCGGAATTGTGCAACTAATGAACTAACGCGTACCTCGATTAACCCCAACCGGTATTATGTACCCCTATGTGTGGAAACTCCGAACACCTACGCCAACAAACACATAGGATACAGAGGAACGGAACATCTATCTGTACAAATGGCTTCAACGATACCAACAACACCCCGCACGGGACATTTTAGGTGAGCGAATTCCTACGGGAGAAAGCTTCACATGTGTAGACGATGTGTGTTTAGAGTATATGGTGTGTATATATGCCTACAGGTTTCCGAACTGCAGAGAGTGGAGAGGGAGCATTAGTCTCCATCAATCCGTTGAATGGAGTTGAGTGGAGTTTAGCGGGGCTGAGCTCGTACTTCGTTAACCAGACAATTAGTGCCCTAATAAGGTCATTAAGCGTCGTACTATAAGGTATATTTCACAGTACTCTATTACACATTTCGGCAACTATTATTATACGCTGACTTCCATCTGCGAGTCATTTCTCACATCCGTTATATTCTGAAATCGTAATATATCCAAGCGTTAGAAATCTAACCTGAGAATCCTTGAGGCCGAGTTTTTCCGCAAGTTTTTTGCGGTCGGGTTTACTGATGTATTTTTGTAGTTGGAACCTCTTCTCGAGACCGCGTCGTTGCAAGTCGGAAAAAACTGCTCTCCTCATCATACCGCGACGTGGTTTACCCCGAGCACTGCTCGCCCATGGAAAACCTCCGGCCAAACCACCCAGGCCCATACTTGCCAGACCTAGAGTGCCCTGCATCGCACCGGGGAAACCACCACCGCCAGCTCCTGGTGCTCCAGGGTGATGACCACCCGCTCCTGGAGTAGCGACTGAAAAAACATTAATTTGTCTTCTTTTATGTCAAATTAACAGTGGAATCAATTATTACTGCTTCCATCATCATACATTATTATCTGCTATCTATGCAGATGTGGTATCGCCGATATAACAGACGGCGTTGGTATCATCATTGATAATATCCACTGCACGCACTTGTTGCATGCGTGAATTTCGCATTTAGCCGTAGCTCAGTACCAGTGTAGGTAGAACATTGCAGTGGTGCACTTCACATGCACTTCATGTCGGACACGCACCATATATACGAGTTTGCCGGAAATCTGCACGACGATAGATATACACGTACAGGTATGTACACATGAACATTTCTCCATCACGTTTTCCGCAACCCATTTCAATTCCAATTGGGAATTCCTAGTTTTTTTCTTTTTTCTTCTTTCCTTTTTAACACAACTAACTGAGCAGCTAATTGGTGCAGTCGATCGAGCAAGCGTGAGCTCTTTCCAATATGCCCCCTCGCACTGTTTATTTGATAATAAAAAAATATACCGCAGTTTCTACTGTACGCCAGACGCGGGTGCTTTATCTGGACATGCAATGCCACGAAATATAAAGAGACTGAAATTTATCGACGGAAACAAAATACAAAGGATTCATTGATTTTAACCCCATCTACTTTACCTTTCCTCATACATAATGGCGCAATTCATTTCATCTCGATTAAATAAGGATCTATTTTCAGGAATGACTAACCCTAACAACTTGTATAAAGTGCCTTACCAGTTAGGTAAGGTCCTCTGCAAGCCAGCAACTGATGCAGTGTGTGATGGGCATTTGGCGGCAGCTGATGTTGGCCTGGATGATGGGCGGGATGGGCGGGATGATGGGGATGATAGGCTGCGGGTCTGGCTATCGGTTTGGCGATGTTATACCCCGCTGAATTCTGTAGGTTGTGAAGGAAAGCTGGAATCGCTCCAGGCGGTAATCCCTGGAAGGTATCTGGAATAAGAGAGTTGCGTTACATGTTAACCCATGCAGAGTAGCTTGTTCGCGTACACTACCGCCAAAATCATAACAACAATAATAAAAATATGCCGCGACTTTATGCTCTCGGCGGGTCAAAGGTCGGATCGGTAAAAAGCGGCGGCGTTGCATACCTATCCGACGTTTTTAAAAAAAACGCTGAACGTTACATTTCTATTCCTTTTTTACGGTTGCCGTTGACGGTGACGTCCGCTTTGTAAAACACAATACGCCGTGCGACTCGAATGATTCGCATCGCGCAACGGTAAGCTAGCAATCTGCCATCACGCTTTGTGCTCGTCGCTGTAAAAATGTTATCGAATTTTTCACCACGCTTCAAGTGCATAGGATTTACTACACAGCAGCCACTGCACTGCATTTCCGCATGTTCGTTTTCCTCCGGCCGTCTCGCTCGACGCATGAATGTAGGTATATTATCGATACACGAGCACATGCGGGGGTATGCGGTTATTTCAATAAACGCGATCCGTGGAACGTCATCATTGCGTCAATGGACAACGGGTTTCCAAGATGTATTTGTAACGTACGATGATTTTCGAGATGAATTTTTGCGAAAAACGACTTCGACTCCACAATTCCGCGCCTTGCGCGTTGTATAATTCAAGCTGACACTCCCGTTCGGGTCGAGACCCTTTTCACAGCTCCAGACATCCGCCGACGCTCGAATATACACCTCAACACCTTTCCAAAAGTATACGTATATACCTCGCCGCGTATAACGCCCCGCGTGTACCGAAAATTTCACCCTTGCAGACGTCTTTCACTCGCGAGATAATCGCGCGTTTTCTAGGAATATAATCATTGCGAGGAAAGAATGATTTATGATCATTTGAGATTTTTTATATGCGCGGAGAATCAAATTTAGCCGTGCAGAATATGATATTTAACTGCGGAGCCATCTTGAATCGACAATTAAACGGCATAATCGAAACAGACAATGGCTCGGCCTAAAACCCCTGTACTCTGTACCCTGTGTGAATTTGATTTAATTACCGCCACATTATAACGGCAATTAAATTCCTCCAATATCTTGAAACGCCATAACTCAGTTTGAGCTTTTGCTTATACCATAAATGAAACAGACGGTATGGGGCTGAATTCGCCAATATACATAGGTACGCGTATACGGAACGATAATTTTATCATTTTACTATCTCAACGCGTTTAATCCGAGGTTTAATCGCTTCGTTTTACTACCGTCGTCAAGATCTTACCTGGAAACATTTAATCCCCGTTGAAAACGTCTTCACGATGTCGTCGATGCGATTTTATATGTGTACGAGTTTCCCGAGTTCCAAAATTGCAATTCATCAATGAGGATTTGCAGGGATGAAAAGCAGTTTTGCTTATTATTATTACGGGGTCGAAAGTGTTTTTTTTTTTCTTCTCGAAGTCTATAAATAAAAATAATATACGGGGATTTTTACCCACATGGAAGTTGTTTCGTCCACATTCGTCTGCCTTGGCCCCCAGCTCAGGTCCGCGTGACAATATAACGCGCTAAGGGGGTTGGGCCAAAGACTATTTTTTAATATTTTTTATCTGATCCGCCACGCCCAGTGGTCCGGAGAAAAGTGACGTGTTTGAAAATAATAAAATAATGGGGTTTAGTCGAGGGTTTGCTTTGCGTCGAGCAGACAATGCCCGACAATGGGCTATACACGTTCTACCATTGTGCCGGAAGACCCCATAAAATACTCATCGCCTTTAATCGTTGTTTTCATGGCTGGCCAATGAGAGCTTCGCTTCGACTAGCTCCGACTAATAGCGGCTTAGGATCCAACAGAAACATTGAATAGAAAATTATTTTTTAACCGCGCTTCAAACTTTTACCCCACGATCCGCAGGGTTTGCCTTGTGTTGTTACAGTTGTAGCCTTTTTTGGGGCGGCTTAACGCTCGTGGTTTTTCTTTGGGATTAGGCCCCGCGATGCTTTATATTAACTAGATACCGTTGCAGGTTTTATTTTCAATAGACTACGAACTGCATCACGTTGCGCCGTTGAGATCCATACCGCAACAGAATCGCTTGGGGTGGTCTTCTTCACCGTAAAATTTTGTTCCATACCGGCCATGAACGGAGAATTATGATATGGAATGAATTTTTGATATTCAACGTTATTTGGTTTCTCGTTATAATTTGTTACTTCGCGGTGTATGGCCGTAGGTACCTACGTACGTATACCTATTAATTTCGTAGGTATCACTTTTTGATGAAAATGTATACATATTATGTATTCGTAACATTTGAACACGACATATAAGCCAGCGGATTGATTGTGGAGTTTTGGTGGAAGGGGTGACACATGCACGTGGCACCATCGATTCATTTGCCAACCGACAAATGCATAAAACCCAACCATGTGCATTGCACCACCGCTCGTCAACAATCCACCGATGTTAAATTATACCAGATATTCCAACTATATTCTACTCTATTATTACACAAACATATCGATACAATATGAAATATCGATGTGGTACACAAGATTACTCCTACCAATTTTCGCCAAACGCCAAAATAATACCCCTGCTATACAGCCCACTCGTATGAATTCGTCGAAAAATTCTGTCGATTTAATTTTTTAGCCAGATTTTCCGAACGCGCTATCTTCTCTTGGTTTATTTACAGGAAGTACCGGTGTATAAGGGCCTAATGTTGGGGGGGGGGGGGGGGGGGGGGGCGAATTGTATAAGTGGCGGACCAACTGACGCGAATTCTACCCGAGAGGTTCCGTCCCCTTTTAACGTATACGCACGGGGGCGATTCGTCTTGAGGGTGTGTGGATGAGATTTAGGGCACGGCGACAGAAGTCTGTTCTCGACACTGATTTGTGCGCTTCTCCTTTGTACGGATTCTAAATGTAGGTAGACTTCGGGAACTGTCTTTTAAATGTGATTTTTTGCCGCTTGTTTATACATGTCTCCGAATCGATTCGAGAGTTTCAAACTAACGATAGAGTTTCATTGAATTCTTTTTTACCAGGATTTGGTCGCCTGTCGTGATTCCCACCGAGTATCGCGTTGACGCTAAATTTCAGTTGTGGTTTTTCCTTCTCCTGGATCGTCCTGCATCCCGTACCGGAGCATCGATCATCTCCACATGTACAAGTAGTCTCCTCGCTGATTCGGTCCATTCTATCACCCTCCCTCTCGAGGTGCATCCTCATTTCATCCGATGTCCTCATTACGTTTCTACCAATTTCGAAGCCTCTCTCCATTTGTATCGATAATCTTTCCCGCTCCTGAATACCGTTGTCAGTATCACCGGATACACGATCTTCTTCCATCGAATGATTAGAATTTGATCTGTTTTCCATTCTCTCGGCAAGCCTTTCCATCACGTTACTCAACCTGTCGATACCTCCGTCGGTCCCGTGATCGTTGTCCATGTCCATTCCAGAGGTAGATCTCCTTTCCTGTTCGATCTCCTGCGATCTATCGACTCTAAGGTCCTTCAGGGATTGCCCTCGATCCCTGCAACGGTCCAGATCGTCGACGTTCGATCTTTCCGTATTCCTCCCATGAATCCTTTCAAAATCCTGATGCTCCCTTTCGACTCGTATGCTTTCAGATTCCATTCTCTCACGTTGACGAGCCACGTAACTCGCCAGGTTTAGAGTCAGGCTGGCAAGATCACCACCTGGACTTTTACTCTGCAGTAAATTTTCCATAAGAAACGGTGACGTCGTCATAGCACTTTGTTGCAAGTTCTTCAGCATGGCTGCCGACGACGGGAACATCACACGCGATAATTATCACCTTTATGTTTTTCTGATCTTGTGTTTAATTTTTTTTTTTTTTTGATTTGTCAACTTCACCCGACCTAATCACACTTGAATTTAGGACAAACTATATTCATGTCAGTATAGATAGTGCATAATTCCTTTTTATAAAAATTCAGAAAATTATTTTGATTTTCAACGTTGTTTACCAACCGCTCGTTATATCACCAATAATTAGCAAACGCACACATTGTGCAATTTTTAATCTCACATGGACTACTTTTCACTTATTTCGCATCCCTTGCCTATCCGATCACTTCCACTGATTATAATAAAACGCGAATTTCGATCACTGCGTTTGTATTTGACAAATGGTTAAAATACAAAGAGAGAAATGAAGCGTTGCAACTGTATGTGCGGTGAATGTTCGACGGCGGAATGTGAACTGACATAAGCACGGGGTGGCTCAACAACGTGAGCTGCTCGTAGCTCACTCCTGAACGAAAGCCACAAAATCGTAGGACGTATCCCCCCTTCCCCCTCTGCCGTCACCCTCCCGCCCCCTTTTTCAACCCCCCGCCCCAAGGTGAGATAATGCAGACTATAAGCTGGGCGATTCGGGGTTTGGCTTGCTTGGTAATGCCGTAATAAAATCATACTCCCATCAAACGGCACTGCACACCCCCTTACAGGGGAGAGGCACGGAAAAAGCCTCGAGATTCGCATTCCTTTACTCAACGATTGGATTTTATTTGACGAAAGCTCTGTGGTCCCGGCCAATCGGGTTACGACCCTAACCACGATGCCACGCCCACTTCAGGGTATCGGGAGGGGGTCGGTTGAACTTTTCGAGTGGTGCCGTATATACGGCTAGCGGGGAAAAGAGGAAATAAAGGGGGAAAATTGGGGTAGGGGGACCCTCTACACCCTTATCAAGTTTATTATCTACCCCCGTCTTCTGTACGAGGGCGTTTTATGCCACGAGATTTTCTTGTACACTCGCCTGGAGGGAGCTTTTATTTTATGGCGTCGAAATGCATTGCCGACTAATACAACTGGGCAGAGCTACTTCCAGACGTTGTCTATGTAACCACCCTCTATACATTTATACGACGGTACATTATAGTCGTATTATTTACTATTTCGATACATAGATCAAATCTTCTAATCGTCACACTTTCTTTTTTCTCCAGCTTTTTTCATTCACTCGAGAAATTATTCGACTTCGCGGGCAATTCGTATACAACCCCTCGAAGCTGCTGCTTTAAAGAAAACCAATTTCTCGAAGTTCTGAAGAAAAAAAAAGTTAACCGAAAAACTTTCATCACGTGAGGGTTTAACTTGCCTCAAGCTTATACTCGAGTACATTTGTACTACATGTTTGATGAATTTTGTGTCAATGACTTCGTAGTATACAGAGAATTATTAAAAAAAAAAAAAAGCTTTGTCATGTATACGCATTAACCCAAAGGGATTTCTTTCCATAAAATTTTATAACTTTATAATAAAATTTATCGACCACTTTCAGGACATTCGATATTATAAGTGTTATTAAATGGTTTTTGTTACATAATAGTTACGCGTGACGTATAGATATTTAGTATTAATATTGGAGAACCTATTTTATAAACAAGAAGTAGAGTTTATACGGTACATATGAGTAAGTAAGTAAGTTAGTTTAAGTGAAATCGCGTCTATAAGGAGGTATTTCAACTTTTTCTTACCACTGCAGGAGCGACTATTCTCCCGTAGCCTCCCTAGCAACCCTCATCCGCTAACCAATGAGAGACGGTGTAAGGGCCACCCATGCAATGGTAGTGGGGGAAATTGGCCACACCTCCAAAAACGGTGATGTATACATATAGCCATACCTCGTCGACGTCACGACTTATCACCCTCTCGCGAAGGGGAAAAAATAATGAAATGAACATCGGGCGGGAATCGGGAATTATTATAAGAGCAGGCGCACGGGGCGAACGGTAGGTATACTATACCGGGCTGAAGTTGGTTCCGTTAGCTTATAGGTATAAGGCCGCGTTCTGCTGCTGCAGGATGCCAGATGGAAGAGGAATGGGTGATTGTTGGAAGAGGAAAAGGTGAGGGGTGAGGGTTGAGGGGGGATGGTGAGCTAGAGGGATCCATTTTATAACTGAGAGGGATAATTATTCATTCTTTTAACGAGATAAACTCTTATAAAGTATAAAAAAGAATTTAAATCTCAATCTAATAATTTTTTTATTCGAATCTGCACGCTGCAATAAACACGGAAAAATTCGAATAACTTTTTCTTACATTCGATACCATTATAGTTTTCCGTATCTCATCGTATGATCGTTCATCGATTGATCGAAAAATCACCACCGATGGATAATTCCTTCAATGTAATAATTATTTTCACCCCTAATACACAACGATTTTGTTGAAGGATACATATATGTATATACCTGATCCATATGTGTATGGAGAACATATAATCTGTAACCAATACGCTATATATCTTATTATACAATTGCGTAATATCATACGTATCTATATAGTATATGGTATAACAATATTTGATGCCGCATTATCGCGATAGAAATAACTAATAAAGTTGATTTCACGCTCGATTCGACGCATTCAACGCATTCGAAGAATATGAGCTCCCCGTGTCCGCTCCCGCTGCTCTGATTCGTTGCTACTTATACGTATATAACTAAGTATATATATCTATATGTATTTATATATGTGTCCGTTTATCAATGTGTATATCTGCATTATAAGAGGCATAAGGCTAGAGCGTCATGTGTTTATAACTGCCCCCTATCAGTATAATATTATTACCGCGTCCCCGCTCTACTCTATACAGCATTACGTTTTGCTTCTCACTTATATATATATGACTTTATATTATATACATAGGCGTGTACGTATATCGCGGAATATAATATTACCGCGGTGATTCACGGTCGTTCTCTAATTTGACGGCATTTTTATTCAAAGAGCAGGCTAAATAATACCGCCATAAGACCTATACATTGTATACGCGTAATAATATCTTATAGAGAATATTTTTCTTAACTCATAAGCTCTGAATTTATATCCTGCACTATTTATGTATAATACAAATGTAGGTATATTATTTCTGCAGATATTTTATATCAAAGCACATATATTTATACGTATCATGTATACTTTTTTCTCTCTCTCTCTATTAAATTATTATTTACACTCTGCAAAATTTTCTGCCGACTCCGAAATGTTTATCCATCTTATTTATCAATTTGTTTAAACATCTTTATCTTACTAATTGTAAGTAAGTTTTTTTCTTACTAGGTTAGAGAGGACGTGAAGACGTATCGAGTATAAGTTCTGGCCACGATCTCGCCGGTAGTCCGGCGCTGTATGCTGACGAAAGTTCTCCAGTGTGAGCTTTTCTGTGTAAATTGACACCTCGAAGTCACACGTTGGCGTTACTGCGCTCCCCCGGACCAAGATTGCTTTGTTTGGGGAACAGAAACCGTGTATATAGCTATAGATAATGTACATCTATATTGTATACTCCTATACATATATGTATTATGATACGACGAGGACAACCGTCGACGGAGGGGCACCTGCGAGAACTAGGAAATAGAAGGAGCAAAACTACGATAACAAAGCGGGAAAGAAAGACGACGAGAAGAAATCCAATATCTCGCAGAAAAATGGGGAAACTACACAAGCATTCGCTGCTGTTTGTTATACCAACCGAGTGATTCGAACGGCGTCAGCTTTATATGTTGTCATGGCAACACCGCCGCGTTTTATACTGACAATATAATATCAACTGTCATTATAAGTTCGTTCATTTGTTTTTACGTTCATTTTTTCGCTCAACATTTAAACACCCACTTCAAGTAGGTGTACTGTGGTGGGACAGAAAAGCTCATGTTCATTTTTTTGTTCTTCGTAAATTTATGTCATTTGTTCAATTTATAATAATTTTACGCCTTTTTTGAAAATTCCCAATCATAGTTGAGCGAAAAACATTTACCTTAAAACTTGAGAATAAAAAAAAAGAAAAACCGAGTAAATATTTGATGGAAAAATTTTTGAAGGATAATTAAATTCTTGTCCATTTTTATAGTTTTCCTGGAAATTTTTTATGAACAAAAAACGTGACAATTCGAAAATTGCCTTTTTTCCTGAAATAACGATATTTGATAATCGCGCGAAGCTGAAAGGTATATAGAAAAGCGACAATCGTGATTATTTTCCATTTAATACGATACAAATTGAACAAATTTAATGAAATCTCGTAAATATAATCATCCGACACAATTAACCCGTAGCTGATCGTAACTCAACGTATACGCGGTGATTGCTGTGCACATGCAGCGTTCTTGGTGGTGGACGACCTTTCCACTTTCCACACTCTCCCTTCACCCCCTTCACCCCCTTCGCCCCTGGGGTTGCGGACGTGCCTTGTGTGACACTTGGCGACCCTCGGACTACCCGCACTTCACGGCCAAAGCGACGCAACGGTGCGACAAAGTTAGCGATAACGTGCGGCTTAGCTGAACACTGGCGGAGAGAGAGACGCTAACCAGCGAAGGGTTCGTGTTAATTAATATCACGTCACGCGCGCTAGGCGGCTAAATTCTGTCTCCACGTCCACACCCCCAAAACTGTTCCATTTCACCTTCCTTCGTTCCCTTCTACATGGGTATACCTACCTATATACGTACAGCTATAATACGGTAGATAAATATTCATCCCGTAAATTCGCTCATTTGTTTTTTGTTCTTGGATGTCGCGTAGAAATTGAGGTGAAAATTTGGAAATTTCTGAGAGAATAGAATAAAACTTGCACCAAATTTCTTAACAATGCAAAATTATTTTACCTAAAAATTATTCGTTCCAAATCCGGATAAATATCCAAAGTAACACCGCAGATTGCGTATATCTGATTTGGAATTTGCAGATCATATCCGTCAAAGATTTAGAAGCGATGTCGCCGTAATAAGAAGCATTGACAATTCTGGTGCGGTCCCGCACAGCTATATAAGCGTATAAAAAGTTATGTCCAATGGATGAAAATGGGGGGCAGTTATCGCTCCGTATTGCTCCTAATCGTTCGTCGCGCGTTGGGGAAGAGAAAATCTGCGAGATAGAGAAAGAGAAAAAGAAAGGATAAAGATGAAGAGTATAAGGAGAGAGAAGGATGGCTGCAGCGGGTAAACCTCAGCCGAAACGCGAAGTGGACGCGGAAGTGCGAAAAGGACCGATTTTGCACGAGTCGAGAGAATGGCCAGAGAGAGCTGAAAACCCAGTGTGCCCAGGGTGCCCAGGGTGCCCAGGGTGCACTGGTGTTTTTGACAGGCCGATGAATTGAATAATCGCAAGTCGAGTCGTGGGGGCCGCCAAATCTCAGTCCTCTCTCTTTGTGTGTGCGGTATGTGTGTGCGTTATACATATAGCTCCACGACCCTGCATATACAGGGTGATCGTTTTAACTGACGCGATTTATTTTTCGAATACCCCGACCACCGTAACCCCAAATATTTCTTACAAAATTCAATTATTTCAAGGAAACTGCAGGACAAAAACGATCATCGAGACAAACCAAAAATGATTGCTATTTTTTTCATTTTAGGTTTCTTCGAGGGATAATCGTCGCGCTTAAATTGATCACCCGGTCTACATTTTATGTACGAAATATATAGGATTTTGTGTGTTAGACCCTTTTCGTATAATTCACCTCCTCGATTCGCGACTATAACATGAAGTTTGACGTAGATATGACACATATATAGGAGAAACATTTGGCATCTTCGGGATAATGTTGCTAAGTTTATGAACATATTATCAATTATGTATCTATATAGGTCATAAATTTCTAATTTTGCACGCGTCTGTCGCTTTTCGCGGGAGGAATTTCTGCATCAGCCATTTTGAAAACAACAGACTCTTCCCAAAGTTAATAGGATCGAGCATGAGGCAAAAAAAATAAGATTTATTGCGAACCCGTAACTTTATTTATTTCGACACCTACGATTTTTGATGTATTACACTTTATTATATTTTTCGACTCATATAGCTATTTTTCTAACCCTTTATCAAAATTCTTTCATAATTGTTTTTATACGTACGCGCATTCATCACAGAATGCACGGAACAAAAACTGACTAAAAAATTGAAAAAATCTCAAGTAAAGAAAAAAGAATTAGAAAACATCAATTATTCCAGACTATCACCTCGAAGACGAGTTTATGGCTGTGAAATAAAATAATATCCTTTACGCACGTCATCTTGGCCCGTCGTTTTTTTGTCAGTTACACCAAAGAAGAAAGCTTTCATTCCCCCTACATTAATTTGCCTAATTTATTAATTCGTTGGGAGCCGCGGGGATTTAGAATTACGCGGTTCAACAGTTCGTAAGCCATGAACGGCGGTCGGCCATGTGACTTCCTTCGGGGCATCGCGTGGCTTCTGTTTTCAACACTCATCGCAGCAGCCGCCGCCTACGCTGCGTAGTTCTGCACTCGGTCCGCACGCATATTGTTGGGGCCTCAAGCCAAAGGAGGGTCAACCGAGGGAAACACCCTGATCCGATAATATTTATGGTGTGCTCCAACCCCGGCCGAATCAATTCCTCTAGGTATTCGATGGTGTCTACATACAAATATTCGTGTAAATTATGTTATACGATAATTACGATCGGCCTTGCGGGATGACGAAGAATTGCCACAAATAACATAATTTTCATCGATGGAACTTCAATTTTTTTCAATCTTCTTCCGCATCCGATAGTTTTTCGAAAACTGATCAACGGATTTCGGTGAAATTTCATCTACTTGATAAAATTTTATAAATATATATGGCATCTGAAACATATATTGTGTAAAGAGTAAAATAATATTGATCAATTTTGTTATTCACCGGCCCTAAAAAACATACGTGTGAAAAATAAGGGCTGCTGCTTAAAATCTGTACTTGTAGTATCACCTGTCTTTTTTTGTTTTGAGAAAAACGTAAGCTGGTATAAATTCACCGTAGGGTAATAACATAGTTTCTGATACCATGACGGACAGCAGGACTATATAATAACGATGTAAGGATCGTTGCCCGCGGGCCAAGAATCTAAGGGGTAGTTAAGAGATTTCGGATTTTCTCGAGCGTCCCTCAGAGGGGTATAAGCGGTGGCCTGGGCAGGCGCGGGGATCGGCGTACGGGACGGATGGAAAGCGGACGACGACTGCAGAAACGCCGCGCGCGGAGGCTTCGCACAGCCAGCTGCGTTTGACGTTGATACTGCGATAAGATGAAAGAGCTTCGACCTATGAACCGACGGGTTATACGCTGTATTATGTCTACGTAATCGTACGTTATCGTCTCTATATATATTCACAAATCGGTGAACGGATCGATTATTTCCGACCGTTAATTTGCTTTTTTCTCTTGTTTTTTTTTACCCCACATCGTTTTTATCACGATTCAAAGATACCTGCAGCTTCTTACGGCTGTTCTTGCGAGTTATGTTTCGATTCTTGGAATGTTGAAATATTTTTGGAATTCTGGAAGATTCGATACCTTCAACAATAAAAGTGATTTCTGCATTCATATACATAGTTACCATGGAATATGCGATTTGAGTATTGGATTCGCCATACATATAGCCAACCCCTCGGGGCACGGTTGCTTCTGAATAATTTCAACGACGGGGAAAACCGTACAGCGGTGCAACGTGTAAATCAACGTTGGTTTTTTGTTAATACGTGTATTTTTTTCATTGTCTACATTTGAAAATGTTTTTTTTTCCGGTATTTTTCATTTCTTGGTAATCATGTGCGCAACCCTCCTAGCTGCCCATCGCCGTAGGGACGCCGTCGCCTGAGGCTGATGTAAAAGTTCATCTGAATATACGACCTGCGCTGCAGCTCGAGAGTTTAACTGGAAAGCCTGTTCCGGACTCAATCGTCAATCAAATTAACGAATTTTTGTTTTCCGAATGTTATTTTCCACCGTTTTTTTATACCCGGAATTGTATACGTCACGTTTAGCGGATCATTGCACGTCAGTTAGAAAAATGTAGAAAATTGATAACATCGAATTTAAAGGTCCAAGTGTTGATCGGTGGAAGATATTTGGTTGCGTAGCGGTTGCTTTGGATGATCGTTCTGCAAAATGTAGCCTTAGGAGTTCGGGTCATGCATGCCGACCAGTCAGGTACACGCGTGCCGTGTGTCAATGCCACGCAAACCTTTACGAGGGCGGTCGCGTGTCGACGGAATATACTCGAATAGCGTTCGACCTATACCAGCTATACCCTGTTATTTATCTTCTTGTAGTTCTTCGAGTGCCCCCGGTGGTAATTCTACACAATCTATGATGTATACTGCAGCTTATAGTAAACCGCGTGTCCTGCAGCTCTTTGACGCTGCAACTTCTAGTGCAGGGATGATGAAAGCCGCGTGCATGTGTGTCATGTACGTTGCGTGAGAGAAAGTGCGTGAATTTAGCGGTGGGTATATTTATAAAGGTCGTCGTTCGAAGGGTACAGAAAAGTGCTCGAATTTCGTGTTTCGTTGATCATCCAGATTTCGATAGAGAAATAAGAAACAAAAACTCTCAAAAGACATCTGGTCTGAGAACATCTATTTGAAAATGGGTCTGCAATTTTCGAAAAAACAATCCATTTTTCAGATTTTGTAAAACGCTCCATTCGCAGTAACCCTCTATACAAAGTTCTCACAAAATGCGATTTCACTATCGTATTTTATTATCGATTTTCTTTTCTTTTTTGTTTTTCATCAAAGTCGAAATATTCAGTTCGAATACTTTTTTCAATCAATTTGTACAGTCGTCTTATTACAGCTGTCTGTAATTTACAATTGATTTGTGGAATTAAAAGTTTGAAGTGCTTATAGCGCTGGCATGTGGCATGGGACCCCGCAGAGCGAGAATTAGAATTTTGAATTACAAAATGAAAAGTTTAAATTCATTTAGAACATTCCTTTTTTTCCTCAAATGAGGACATCGCGCTATTAAATGCGTTGGGGGGCTCTTATCGCGTTGGTAAAAAATTCAGCTCTGCTGAAATCGAGATTGATTTTCAACAAAAAAAAAAAATTTCACCTCCGTTCGTCTGCTAGATATGTATAACGTACAATTACAGTTATGACCGTAATTACATCGAAGTATAAATTTGAGTTGGAATTCAGCAAGGATTTCTCGAAGTTATACCTACTCAATTTACGATCTACCCTATATAATATATGTATATAGGTTCGGTAGTAGCTGCTGTCACCGCGTGCCAATTATACACTCAAAAGTTACAATGCCAAAATTATTCAACGCTTTATACCCAAGCACTAAAAACTTTTCGGGACATTAGCGATCTTGTCTCTATATTAATTCGGGTTTTCCCCTTTCCTCCCTTATAATCCCCCTCGACTTTTCTCATCTCCCCATGTCTTCTGGACGAGACGACGATTCTCTTCATCTCGTCTCTCTACCTGCGACGAACAGGTATGCAAATCTCCCGCGTTTAAAATACATTCGCAGTCGCGCGCGCCTCACTTTGTCGGTGTGCGAAGCGTGCTCGCGTATAGGTTAGGTACGCCTATCTATATATTACGTATTTACCTCCACCCTGCAACTCGGCCGGTATAGGTATACCGGTTTTAATTACAGAATTATACAAAGGCTATTTATTACCAAGGAAAGCTGCAGGCGACCAACCTTAATCGCTTAATCGAGTGAATCTGATAGAAATATTATTCTGATGCAAAATACCTTCTTTTTACCTAGCGTACAATTAATGTAAAATATCCGTATAATTGCTCGTTGATACGACTCTACATCTGTTCTTTATACATGTGAAAAACCCGCTGCGGAGTCGTATACCTGCCGAACTGCAGATCATATTTATTTCGCATACGTTCGCCTTTCATCCCTTTGTAACGGCACCGTAATAATTCGAATGCCGTAGAGTTGAACTTGTTCGAAACGTGCCTTTAAAAAAAAGAAAAAAAAAGACGCTCGGAAGTTGAAAGGGTTGCGCGCTCGCTATAATTAAAAAGAGGAAAGGATAAAAAAATACGTGTCCGTAGCCGTCTCTTGAATTTTGCTAAAATTGACCGGACGCGATGTGTAAAAAATCCTGAGGTTTCGGGTATAACGCGTGGTTGAAATCGGAGAGGCTGTGATGACCTTTGCCTCTGAAAAGCCAATTACCCCCCGCGACTATACATAGTGAAAATGAGAACGAGAATTGTTAATTCAAGGTAAAAAAAAGAAAAGAAAAAGAAAAAAAAAAGCAAGATATAAAAATGATAAATAATGCCCATCCCCGCAACATTATAACCGTATATATGATACGCGTGTATATACCTGTATAATATACACTCGACCGCAGAAAGTTGTTGGGTACGGATAAGCGAAGGCGTTGCAATAAAATGGTCGAGCTCTACTGTTGCAATACGAACTTGGCACCCCGCTGTTTTTAAGCGTTGGTGACTAATTGGTGATGTCGGTGGCAGGCGTTGAATTTCCCCTCTTTCAGCACCCGCCCCGAACCCGAAAACGCCGCGCCGTTTATACCACCCCTCGCAGAAGTACCTACAAGGTGTAACTCCCCGCTGGTTGTTATTACTCTCGTTGGATATAAACCTATACGTGTTTGTATTCGTGTACGCCCTGCACCACCGTACGATACACGTATAGGTGTATACCTATAGGACTCAAAGAACAGCATATAAATACATTTACAGAATTGTAACGCCGATAGAAATAGAATTTATAAGTTTCGATCGTTCTGCAGCCCGAGAGGGACGCGATCTGCGGAGAAACTGTTTCCATCCCCCAACGCAACGCCCCTTCGAAAAATGCGCGTTGGTTAATGTTCGTTAAGGTTGTCACCTAACGAACGTCATCCGAAAATTAATCCCAACCCCCGACAGCTCTTTGAACTTCGGAGTATTTAATTTATTTGAATCCGCGTGAATCTGACGCTATAGATGCGCAAAAATTTGTCAGACAAAAACCAATCTCGACAAGTTTTCATGATGGATGATGATTATATAATTAGGTGAAAAATCCAGATCACGTGCGTCATGATCTGATAATAAAATTGACGAGGCATTATGGGACTTGCGTTTTACCCCATTTTCGGAAAAAAATATCTAATAATAAAAGAGAGAACAGATCGAAAAATGAATCGTTATGGTAACAAGAGAAAACGCAGGAAAGGTAAAAAAAAGAAAAAAAAGAGAGAAAAGGGAGAAAACCCAACGTTTTATCCCCAGAAAAAAAGTGTGGTATGACCTTTTTTTTTTTTTTTTTAAACACAATTTCCGAAACGACGGAATTATACCGCCCACTTGGATCTTTTTTTTTCTTTTCCGATGATTTTTTTCCTTTCCAACTTTTCCAATGGAATATTGTACGGCTATTAACGCAGTATGAAAGTTTTTTTTGTTGAATCTGATCGTCGGTCATCAGTCATTGCTTTTATACCGACGACAATAACGAGAAATAATAGAATTATGAAACGGTATAATGTAACGTGCACGGCAGCCAGCTATGTAAGTTTATATAATATGTATATATATATACATGTGCAGTATATACGTACGTATATATCGGCCCTGCCCTTTTCTTTAGTGACGACACGCAATCGAGAATTTTATTATGACACATTACCTGTCATTGTCATTACAGATGTAATACTCGACATATGTACAATATTATATTTGAACAAAATATATATACACGTGCTTTGAACACGAAGCGAGATTTTCGGCACGCGCGCGTCTTGAGATTCAAAGCTCGCTGGAAAAACAAAATTTCTTCTCAAAATATTTTCATGAGCTCGTTCCACATCGGACCAGATATATAGAATTAGCCATGTTAATTATTTTCAGTTTTTCCCAAACCGGCACTTAAAAATTAATAGATTTCTTTTTATTTTTTTACATCGGCCATTCCAAAGTCACCCTCAGAATCGAATAACTTCATTCGACTCATCGCCCTGCATTGTGTGGTCAGTTAACACTCGTAGGAACTATACCAATATGCGTATATGATGTGGTCAGGTAATTCGATACGAAGGTTACGGTTCCGACAAAACGAAAAATTATCTCAAATGTATCGACTATTTGGATAGATTCCAATATAAATGAACCTATAAGTGCTCATAACATAAAGTCCCTAATATTGCATCGAAAGCTGCGGAACAATATCGCATCGAGTTACTGCCAGCGTACGTAAATACAGACGTCAAATATTTTGTATATATTGAAAAATTTCTGGAAATATCTGAAGGGAGGATAGAAATTTTTTTTTTTTCTTCATGCTCTCATTCATTTCTTTCACTTCTATATTCTCTGAAAGTATATATATATAGGAGTTGCTTAGAACCATATAACTATACATACGAACTTAGAGACCGTAAAAAAATGATCGAGGTATTATTTTGAAGAAAGATAAACAAGATTCATTCGAATTTCGAATCGTATTATATACTAGCTATGTACGTATATTGGACCCTTAGGCGTCACTCGGGACCACTAAAAGGCACGCTTCGGTATTTGACCAAGCTGAACAAACATAAACTAACATCGCGTATATCTGTGTGGCTATATAACTATATGTATACATAAATACATATATGCACATGTACTTTATACATACCCAGGATCCAAAAGTGCCTTGAGCATTGTTGTGGGCAAACATTTTAACAGGATTAAACCACACTTATAGGGGCTAATCTGTACAAATAATATCCTGTGTATAGATATATACATTATTCTATCGAGAAAAAAAAAAAAAAAACCCCGTGCACCGTTCTCACAATCGGTTCTCATTTTTTTTTTCTCTTCATACAAATAAATATATTTATTTATTTTATTAATTTTTTCTCTACGAAACTGTCATAAAATATGTGCCAAAATTTTTTTGTTCCTCTTCCAAGTTGCAAAATCTGGACGTCAAATTGTTGCAGTTTTTTTTTCTTCTTTTCTTCTTCCTTGTTTTCAGTTAATTTAAAAAAAATTTGTAAAAATGTACGCCAACGTTCCGATAACTCGAATGCAGAATTTCTTTTTGAAATTGATAACTTCAAGGGTGAGAATCGTGTGAAGCTTTTTACAGAGAATAAAAAAAATTAGTAAATAAATTTTGAAATCTTTCTTTTCCTAATTCATTCTAATTTTTTTTTTTTTCGAGCTCTAACCGATACGCAAATAACCTTATATTTGCAATGACTAATATTTGAGTCTTATTGTAAGCCTGAAGAAAACAGACCCCATACACATACGCATATAATACAGTATATTTGACTTTTTTAACGTCTCGTTACGTGCGGCCAATAACACGAGTATGTATACAGTAACCGAACGAATATTCATTATACATTCAAAACATTGTCTTTCCATACAAATCCTATACCCCCCCCCCCCTTTTGCATATTGCAAAGGGTTACTTTTTGGATGTATAGATAGGCTTCGTATTTACTTATGTCAATCATAACGCGATATGTAGATATAGCTGACGTGTATAACCCACACATATATTGTATGCATTCTAAAAATGTCTGGGATGCGTATAATAATAATAATAACAATAATATGTAAGTCGCGTTCATACGCCATCGCATCATGCATGTACGTATACAAATCGCAAAAATATACACGAGTCGATGGAACGAATGAAATATTTTCAAACCCGATATAGATATCTACATGTTACTGTATATCGCGGCAGCGTGCGAAAAGCGGGAGTAAAGGATGAATCAAAGAGAAGTAGAGAAAGAAAAAAAAATGAACGTATCCAACACCCTTTTTTCGTTTTCCATGAGATTTTATTCACGATATAGGTACGTACGTTGTGCAATGAAAAGGTGCGCGGTGGACTACATAGTAAGTATTATTATTGTTATGTAGTTTAACATTCAAAAAGTTGTCTGGGGTTTGTGAAAAGACGTATAGGTTATACAGATACGATTGTTATTTGCAGGGATGAAGATCAATCGGTTTTTAGAGAATGATCGTTGTCTGCACGATGTGAAATTTGGGAAACGCCCGTATCTGATTTTCAACGGATTTTCTTTAGATTCTTGACATATAAGGCCCGGTAGCTGCAGCCTGCGATCTAGAACGAATTAACATCATTAGCAGATCCGTAAGGCGTCGTACCTATAGGCGCACGTAACTTCGTAGGGAAAAATCTTTTCGCGGGGCGACTGCCGCAGCGTAATTCTTGATAAATAGATCGTTGTAGAATTCGGTAACTCTAACAAGGTCGAATATATATTGTTACAACGAAGAAGAAGGTAGATGCAGAGCGAAGTTGACCGCAGGATGCCCGTATTTAAACGTTCATTTCAATCGAATATTTCAAGTCCAAGGTCTCCAACTTCTGACCTCATCCCCTTTCAACTTTTCAAATTCTTCCCTACATTATGTTGCGACTGAATTTTCAATCCGATGCCTACAGAATTGCCTCATGCCGCAACCCGATGGTCACACCGTCGTCGCGTCGTACTCGATGACTGATCATCATTCCCAACCAGGCTCTATATTATACAAGGTAATAGTCACAAACTGAACTTAACACCCTGTATATATACATGTATTTAGTACACACGTAGGTATACATACCTATGACCAATAGGCACATCAAGATGATGGATTGTGTTACGTATACCGCATATATACAAACTCGGAAACGCGCAGATCGACCGACTCGCGTTATTATTATAACCCTCCCAGTTACGATGACAGCAGCCATTGTCGAAGCTCGTCATATTATTCTACCTTCGAGTCATTCTGAAAATATAAAAGAAACAAACAAGGAAAAGATAATTATCCGAAGATTTCATGGTGATTTATTGTTTCAAATCTCACGTAACTGCAGGTGATGCTGTATACAGTACATCGCAAAAGTAATTGGGGGGCAAAAAAAACAAAATAATAACAACGAATAGAAAAACAATATTCAGACCAGTAATTGCGATCGATCTTTTCTTTTATTTCAGGCTATAATTTTCAAAGTATGTTACACGCTATAAATCTAATGAATACTTGAACGCGGAAAAAAAAGGGGGTTGAAATTTTTACCCTTTATGTTGTTAAATTTATTCATCTGTCTTGACTCGTGATAGTCTGCAGCGAAATCGGCAGCTCGTCGTATCGTTAACGATCTGGCCAGCAGCATGTAGATATTTGAGCGTTCGTGATTTTCATCGTGTCGAAACGATCACACGTGCCTCTAGCCTGGGATGTCGTATGTTCCCATCGGAGGTATAGAGTAAAAAAGGGGGGGGAAGAGAAAAAAAGAAAGAAAGAAAGAAAGAAAAAGATTCGCATCCGCAATGACGTGCGAGCGTTGCAGCAGAGTGCGGAAAAAGTAATAAATGATTTTAAAATCAGCGAGTCATCGCGGCATGAGTTTGGTTTGGAAATTGAAATCGTAAGTTTCACAGCGTGGTTCCTGATCGAATCCTGATCCAGGACCCGGTTTCGGATTGATTCGAAGGGGCTCGTTGGAGGTTGGGGTCCGTCACTGACAGCGCAATAATAGAAAATGACGTTCACTCTCAAACCCAACAATTAGTCGCCTGTTTGTGCTCGTGATTAACGACTTTTATCAAATTTCCTACCGAACGTACGGACTATACATATACCCATATATATAGCTCCTATAGCTGTACTTTTTACTTTATTACACATCATTATTATATCCGAAAAGAGTTGTATAATCCTGCTGGTGACTGAAACTAGGCATTCATCCATTAACGATCGTTATATTCATCGACTTGGAGTTTTTTTTTTTCTTTTTCTTTTCTTTTTTTTTCATCTCTATTTAACCCCGCTTATTATACACGCTGCGCACCGCGATGCACGGGAGTCGTTTATTCATTTGATTAATTAGATAATTATATACTTACATCCGTCTCGTTTTATTAATTTATGCATTCTTTGTCATTTTAGTATTATCACAAATTTAATGGAAATTTTTTTATTGAATACCAAATGTTACGTAGATCGAATTATCATTGAATTTAATTTGCGGTTCACACGTTTGTTTTTTTGTTTTTCTTTGTTTTTCTCTCTTTCAAATTTACCGCTTCAGCTATATGAGCGTCGGTGATCAACAACACGTGCAGGAAGGGTCATTCACTATTCAAAACAAAAAAGATGATAATTTGTTTCGCTAAACTCATCTTCATATGATCACACTTTTGAGTTAGCTGAAATTAAATCCTTTCTTTGGTTCTCTCTTTTAGTTAGCGTAATGGAGAAAGAAAGAGATCCTATATTTTGATTCATCGGAATTATTTATCGTAGAAATATATCTTGCAACTTTGGATAAATCGCGCGATGTGAAATGTTTAAATTGTATAAAAATACGTGTGAAATGAGATATAATACAGTATAGCTGTACGTTACGCGCGAATGAATGCGATTCGAGAGTTTATTACTTAATCGGATATTAAAATGAGCGAGGGATGGAAAATCGAGTCTTCCGTTAGCCAATTCTCGCCATCTTGCACAGTGCTGCAGCCCCACGCGGCGGGGACCGAATATGCCGCGTGTATAGTTGCGCTGCACAGCGAAGCTGGAAAAGGATCTGCCGCCGCGTGGCCAGATGATAATCTCTTCCGTGAACATTTTCTTTCATTTCCCTTTATTATCATATTATTAAAAAATAATATTATATTACGATAATGATGATAATAATAAAAATCTATTATCATATTATCTATATACATCCGTGAAACGTTATATTAAAATCGTTTAAAACGAGCGCGCGCGTGTCACGGATCACCGTTGTAATTTAATTTAATATAATATTAGGCGCGAATCACGCTTCGACAATAGGGTGTTGGGGCGTTTCGCTTTTGTTTAAACTCAGCGGGGATGACACCCTATACGCAATATTTCTGCTGCTGCTGCAGCTTATACTCTGCTGCGAATAGACGCGTGCCACAGGTGAGAGGCGCGCTGCACTCCGTGGGCACTTCTATAAATTATACATATACATATATACAATACATATGTATATACGCATGTATACCGCTTGACGTATAGGGGTTCAGATCCGGACTCATTGGACATGCGACAGCAAGTACTCGCAATTCTGCTCACTGCAAAAGAAAATCGTTTGTAATAAAAAATAAAGAAGAATTGAATTGTGATTTCTTTTCACGGCCTTTTTTTACTCTCCGCATATATCGTCCATTTTGTCATCTTTCAACCCTTGCGCTTTTTCTTTTTCAGTCTTGGATGAGTTGGATTCCCATGCGGTGGTGGTCCACGTATCATATCCCGCAGGTCCACGAGAAGATGCCCCGCGTATCCCTCGAATATCCAAAACTTGTGCGTTCTCTTTCTTTTCTCTTTTTTTTCTTTTTCTTTTCCGCGCGTTTTGTAGTTCCGATCAGTTTCGTAAACGTACACGTATACAAAATACAATAAAAGAAGATCGCGTGAAAGAGTAACCGGAGAGAACCTAGGCGCATCTACGCCAACAGCTATTATGGGTTAAAGAATGGGGATATTTTCCACTCGGTAAAGTACAGTCTATGGGTAACCCACCCCACCATGACAATAGGTCCTATGGGGAGCGGATATTATACCGATGGGCCCTGCAGTGGGCCCAAATGGGCAGAGGTGTCGACGACTAGTTTGTTTCATTTGGGTGGTCTCAAAGCTGCCCCATATTTTTCTTTTTATACCCTATATACCAGTCTTCTTTTTTCTCCTTCTTCTTATTATTGTTATAGTTTTTTTTTTTTTTTCTTTTTTCATCACTTCTCAAGTAGGCCCCCGACGTTCGACAACAATAAAGGGTTAACTGATTTAGGCGTGAAGAACCATTCAAACCCTACATTGCACAAAAATATTACATATGTACTTATACCATACATATATATGTAATAATAACGCGAAAAACACCTGCGCGCTGCAGATTTTTAGTATACGTCATATTCAACCCTTACAAGAATTTTTTTACGATTCCATTTGGAAACTGTGCCAAACGATATGATTCGTCTGCATATAAGGCGATCGACGTTTGGAATAAAAAAAAAAAAAAAAAAAAATTGATAACATAGTTAATTGAGAAATTGAAAATAAAAATAGAATCGGGCATTTTGGATAATATTATATATTGTTACGAATATGATTTTGCCTTCGACACGGTGGGGGCAGGGGGTAGGGGGAGGCTGTAGGTAGGTGCAACAAACGGAATAGATAGCTAAAGTATTAATCCGTTGTCAGGACAAATGTATTTTTCAAAATTTCAACGCGTAGCTATTCTATGCTCCAATAGTTAATACGAAACCATTAGTCAAACGTCGGGTTCTGTGCACACGAAAGAGAAATTTCGATTTTAAATCGCTACATTTATCATGCAAGCAGGCGCATATGACACCGTTAGAAATTTTATTTCATCTAATTTTTTTCTTTTTTTTTTTTCCTTTTTCTTCTTCTACTTTTTTTCAACCCTTTTTTACAAAGGTGCAGTGCGTCGCTGTGGAGCTGCGGAATATTATTATGTATATCCGACGAAATATGAAATTTTCTGATTATTTTCGATATTTGTTTGAAAAATTTATACTGTATCTTCTTTGATTTGATTAACCTAACCATAGTAAGAAAAGCAGGAGGGAAAAATCGAAGAAATAAGTTTGAAACCCAGAAATCATCAAAGGGATCTTATAATATTGTGGTCCTGCGGGTAATACGATGTAACCAGATTTACGTCTATTTTCTTTTATATCGAGGTCGCCCTTACAGGTTCCGCGGTCACCATAACCTGTGTATATCCTCTCTAATAAATACAAGTACGTACAATACAATATTGGGATCGAATACCTTATAGGTATACATAATGCCTACAGGAACGTCCCATAAAGTACGAATCCATTCATTCGATCTCGTAAACATGCTATCAGGGAATAATATAAAATATATAATAGTTACGTGGGATTGAGGTAACTACGTTGCCAACACCGTGAATGCACGTCGCATTAAGGACATTCACGTTATACTTATGGCTATGGCATGCTATAGTATATCCCATAGACCGTACGCTATAAGAGTTGTATTAGGTCACCGACTGCTCGTAAATTGCTCCTTTTTATTCACTTCGTATATACCGATCGTTACAGATATTTATGTAGGTATATTATATGGTTTTTTTTCTTCTATTTTTTCTTTTACTTTTTTTTTGCGAATAATCGAACGTTACTATCAATAATCCATATATTTCTCAAAATTACCCCAACAGATGTCAATTATCGCGGTTTACTTATATATATACTTGATAGATATTATAAGACATATATAATTCCTCATAAAATACATAATCGATCGTATACCTTTTTTGTGATGAGGTTATATGATTATGTTAAATTATTATACATATAATACTCATAATATTGTTTGCAAGATCTGACGAAGGAGCTATACATATAACAGATACTGATAGGCCTTTGATCTCGAGCTTTACTAATTAGACTGCTATCCATACGTTAATTAATTTGGTCATAGAATAGACTATATCAATTAATTAACCCGTCGCGCCCGCGGTATTATTATACGATCTCAAGAATTCAGCTCGCGTAAGATGGGATGCCTATAACCTATAATTTTGGAAGTGATTCGCATCTGCAATACAAAGAAAGTATAACAGTTGATGTATTCAAAGTTCAGAGTTGCTGCAGCGGGACGCCTTCGAAAAATCAACCCTTGCGCATCTAGACGGTCGAACATAACGTCAATAAATAACCTGCAAAGTCGTTACTTAAGGGTAGTTTTAAAAGGAAAGTTTCTGTCGTACCCCAATTATACTCAAATAAATTACATTAAAACGTGGGCAGTCGAATGGAAAAGTGCATCGGCGAAAACGAAAACTCGTTCGAATTCTTACAAGTGCCTGCGCCCGGGGTGTGCACGTCGCACAATATCGAGGCGGATAAAAAAAGAGAGAGAAAAAAAAAAAGGAAAGAGGTGAGATGCTGTTCCCGGGTGTCGATGACTCCGAATCCCTGATTTATTAATCGAATCTGATGATGAATTACCAGGGTAACAATATGTTGGCGGTATGGGAGGATTTGCATCAAGGGCACATATATGCACGGAAATCCCATGTAAAAAATGGAAAAGAAACGAAAGCTACACATATAATAGGTATATAATACATTATACAATGTGATGTACCTACATGGTATATAGAGGTATATAATGGTCGGTACAGATGCATAACGGGAATATAGCTGACTGCAGAGAGCGAGAACGGCTAAAATGAACGCGTGTGTTTGCATTGCGTGCTCAACCGGAAACACGATTTATATACGATGCAAATTAAACGCTCTCTCACTCCCTTTCTCTCTCTCTTTCTCCCTCTTTCTCTCGAAAGCTTCGGCTTCTGCAGCAGCGGTAGTATACAGTGGCACTATCTCTCACCCGTCTGTCCCCGCGTGTATATATTATTACGCGTATATGAATTATACTAAACTATATGCACGCATCAAGCGTACAGTGAAACTCAAAACTGGTTGTATTCATATGGTATATGGGGCATCCCGTACCAACTCGACGGAGCCTCTCCAATTCCGGCTATGGTTTTTCAAGTCAATTTCCGTTTCTCTTTTTTCTTTTCGTTTTATTCCCCAATATTCAAATAATTTCTCATGTGATTCTACAAGCACTTTCGAAATACCTATATACTTCATATATCTTGGCACCGTGCAACCAAATTTCTTCTTCTTCACATAAAATAAAAAACAAAAAAAAATTATGGGTTTTTGTTATAGAGATAATTTATGTCGAGGTTTTCATGAAATTTGACGAAAATAAAATAATGAATGAATGTCACATGTAGCTTTGAAAATATATAGGGATGTTCTCTATTCAACCTATGTTCCCAAAACGATACAGTTTATTACGTTGATCTTTATTAATTACATTAAATACTTATCGATTCGACAAGCCTCGTTAGTAGGGTGGAGGGTATTATGTACGGTTTCAAACGATAAACCCCTTCGCCGTTTCGGAATACCGAATGAACTCGGGGGTCTCCATGCTGCAGATATTATAGGGTCGGTCTCGCGATTCGCTTCGGTGTCTTCCAACCGCCATGTAGAGAATCGGGTCGAGTTTTAGTCGGACACGGGGGTAGCTTAATGGCCAATAGATATGGATAATTTTCTATTGTCTGAAATTTAAACCCTGTACGAAACTGAACCGCGTTTTATTCGCTACCCGCAAGTGCGATTTTTAGAATTATAAACACGCGTCGTGCCCTCGCTTATTCCATATAGCATATAGTATACCTAGTGTACATATAATATTCTTTTCATTCCTCCCCAATTCAATTTTTTACTTTTTATTTTTTGTTTCCTTTTCTTCTCTCTCTTACTTTTTCATCATCCTCCTCGATCTTTATTCGAAATGAATGAATCGAACACGTGATATGTGCTTCGTTTTATTCGCGGTTTTTATTTACGCATTCGATGATATTTTCTCGCCCACGTCCATAATGTATCGATGTTATTATATACATATAGAAAATTTATCAAGAAGTTAATTGGGTGAAAGGTTATTCCTTCTTAAATACCTGTATATATGGATTGATTGATTTCACTTATAACCCATATTTTCACCCTTTCGTTTGACTAAATTTCGAAAAGTGAACTCAATGAGGCATCTTTTTTTCTTTCCCATTTTTTTTTTTTGCTATTACAAAAAAAAAAAAAAAACGGCTCCCTTGAATATAAGGTGCAATATTCTTTTTTTCCAGGGATGTTCCGTATACTTTTTCAGATGAGTAATTCATTGCTGCCCATTAATATTATTCCAACTCCTTTTCCAGGTCTCTCGGTTTTGTACCTGTATTTGATGTTGTGACATATATTTAGGGGTGTTTCAGGTATAGCTCGTTTCGTACACTGTGCAGCTAAACGACCCTTCGAATATCATATAGGTAAAGATGTGCAATATACACATATATATAATATACATACGTATAATATATAATATGTATACGTATTTGCGAACGAATCGAAGCTAGAAAATATATCCTTATATGTATATGAATAACAACTATGTACATATCTATAGAGGAGTCGACTTGGGTTAGAAACAATATAATGAATTCTTGCCAGCTTTATATATACTGATGTAAAGTTTATAATTAAATTTATTCTACAGTTTTAGCAACGTATAATTTATAATTGGTTTTCACTTCAGGTCAACATTTCCGTGATGGAAAACAGTTCTGCAGACTTATATAGGTATAGGTATGTACGTTATGTATACATACAGCTATTATACGATACTCAAAGTTTAATCGTTCGGCTATATACATTGTGAGCTATACGATTATGTGTGTATTACAAAAAAGATAACACTATACCTTATAATTGTTAGAACAACGGAATTTATAATTTACAATCCATCATATCCATATTGCCCGGGGTATATTAATTATAGACGGACGATAAATTTTTGGAACTTTTCATATAAACACCCTCAATAACGTCGATTGAATTCTGAATCGTAATTACAGCGATATCAATTTTTATATATAATTTTATTTTAAATAAAAATAAATAAAGAAGTACATAAAAAGTATCAAATAATTTTACGGTTCCAACCCTTCAACAATTGCATTATTAAATTTGATCGCGGTATAAAGAAAGAAACCGAATTAAAGGCAGGACATAAAACGACGTCGAGCGTCGCGTCGCGTCGCGCCGGGTGTCTCAGCAGCGCGCGGTCTGGATGGCGGTGGATGAGCGTCGAGATCCGCGGCAGGCGGCTGAAGCAACGCCGCTGTATAGGGGGTTGTTCGGGTCAGAGTTGGAATTGAAAAATAGAGCCTTGGGCTGCCGTCGCTCAGAGTGACGGGGCAATGACAGCCAACGCAACGTGCAAATTTACGAAAAATAATTGCTTTTCATCAACCTATCGTTTTAAAGTATAATATCATTTTATAGACTCCTGATAAAGTATCGCACAGCCATTGGCAGCTCTACCGCTAAAATTTTATTACTATACTAATATTTTCTCATTCTGTTGAAAACATCATTCGTCCTGGTCAATAATTATTATACTATAATACGTTTATTACGCTCATAGATCGCATTATCGGTATAATGTTATTAGATGAAAAATTTGTTTTGCGCTGCAGGGTGAAAGAGGATATGCAGGCAGAAGTTGATGAAATGCTAAAAATTACTCTTCGGGTAGCAGAAGCAGAGGTAATAGAATAGGTTTATATATATATTATATATAATCGCGGTATAGGACCGCGCGTCGCTGAAGCAACAATGGAAGCCACGAAAGAGAAGACCAAGACGAAAAGAGGGAGCCGGAAGAGAACAGATTTATATTTGAAATTAGATTAAGCTTCTGCGCTTGAAAGCTATATAAACGCCCCCTCGCTCCCCCCCTCCCCCTTCCCCCCCAACCTCTTTCCGTGCATGGCGTACGTTCCCTACGGTTCCACGTTCTGCAATCCAACCCAAAGGAGAGACTCAATAAAGCAACCAGCCAACCAACCATTCACCGTCTTTCTCGCTCTCTCTCTCCGTTTTCCTCTCTTCCTTCTTCACTCTCGTATAATCTCGACTCGGAGTACATCGGAATACATAAACACACCTATGTGTATGCATACTTGCATAAGCATTATAAGGTATGCGTATATTTACGTAGGTATTTCCACAAATACTGGTTATCCGTCTTCGAACGAGCATCGCGGAAATCTCTTGTATATGCCAAAATATGGAAATCATTATTTGAGAGCTATAGGTACAGAAGCGCAATAGCGATATGCTGCTGCTGAAGCCGACAATGGGGCTTTCGTCATACCATCGCGGTAAACTGATTTTTTTTCTTTTTATTCGCCTTCATTGTTTTTTCTACCGAGTTACGCCTTCTACGTAAATAAAAATATTTTATGTATGCACACTATACGTGTGTGATCGTTGGCTATGGAAAAGTTGAGGGGTGAAAGCTGTAGCTGTAATTCTGTTTTATTTTACAGTTTTTCGTTTACTCCTCCGGTGTATATAGTAGGTATGTATATTTATTATGTCTAGGCGATGAAAGATTCGGAGTCAAAGTTTGGGGGGGAATTCATAGAGAATAATTTTGAATATTGCTGTTGAATATTATATAGCAATGAATTTGGTTGATATAATATTAATCCGATGTAGATCCAATTCGATCCGTTGGGAGTTAATCTTGAAGTATAAGTTGGATAGGTTTTTCTACATCGGAGTCTGTAGAACTCCGGCGCCTGCACCGTATCCGTAACCTTGTGGTCCAAAATTTCGAACGTAGCAATCTGGGGCAGATTAATGATTAGGGCACATCAGATACTTTAGAATTCACGAGAATTATAAAGCGCTTAGTAACTCACGCTTGCAATAAATTTCGCCGCAATTTTCTTGATAAGTCAGTGGCTCGAGTGGCTTTCGACAGCAGAAACAACTGAAGCAAATGTTGTGATAGGGAACTCCGGAAGCGATCTTGAAACATGTGGAAGTGTGAGATTTTTTTGCTTTTTGTAAAAATTCAGATCACGTTGACAAAATTGACTTGAATCACTACATCAATAATTTTGCTGAGGAAAAATCAAATTAGCGCATACAAAACCACGTGTTGAAGTTGAAATATTTAAGACATCGAAGGGGTAGGTACCCGTGGCGCCATCTTTAAAATATCGCGGGAATATACTGCCCCTATGCACCCTCTATCCCGCTATAAATTTCATTGCAAATGTAGCGATCATTTAGATTCTGTCGAACGTCGCGCTCACCTGCATTTCGGCTTGGTACACCTTGCGCCCACACCGTTGACAGTCAAGGCCACCGCCGAGACATTCGCAGCCGGGAGGTAATTTGCAGGATCCGCAGTATCCACACCCGATATCATCTTGCGGGGATGAACTGCAGCATCCTCTTTGGGGGCTCTTCGACCTGCGCACAGAGACAAAATGACATTTAAATTACGGGTACAAGACGCGCTTTTCTTACCGGCAGCAGGGTCCACCTCCGCCGGTACCACAACTAGGGCGAAATGTGACACCAGGAGGTTTGCAGCAAGGCGGTATCGGCGCGCAACCACGCGGTGGCATACAAGGAGACCCTCGAGGTCGGCAAACCTGAGGTTGACAGGGCGGAGCGCTGCACGGTCTCAAGGGCATACAAAGACGACCTGGTTTTCCACATCCACCACGACAGCCACCGCCACAACATCCACCACCCCCGCAACCTTGCGGTTCAGATGTGCATGGCGGACAACATGATCGAGTAGGTTTTCTGCAAACTGGACGACATCCAGCTGGGGCACAGCATCCGGGACGAATTCCGCAAGGTGGATCGCAGCTTGGTGCTCCGCATGAGGTTGATGGCTCGCGACAATCATCGCGTGGTGGACATGGACCAATAGGTGGTCCACACCCTCCGCAAGAACCACATCCTCCACTCCGGCTACCGCATCCTCCACAGCCACCACGTAAACGCGATTGATCTTCTTCATTGTCGAAATTAGAAGAACGTTGATCTCCGTCTTCTAATAACCCTTGTGAACAGCTGTTCTTGTAGTTGGATGTGTTGCCAGCCCCAGGAATGTATCCTGATGGAACGTTAACATCGTCCATTTCGTAGCATGTTTCGTAGGGAGTTCCATTGCTGCTGGTATAATTGTTAGGATTGTTTCCAGCTATGTTTACTGGACTGCTGCTGGGTGTTACGTTGCCGTGATTGCAGTTGCCGTTGTTGTCATTTGGCATCTTCATGCGGCAAGTGGTTGATTCGGATGTTGAAGAATCAGCTTCCTCTGGTACGTCGCTACAAAATGACACTCTTCTTCTGGACAACTGATGATAGAAGGAAGGTTGCAGCGACGGAGTCGCCGAATTACCCTCGTACGAAATAAAATTGCTACCGATTCCGTCGGTTTCCAAGTTGGATTCAATTTTATCACCAGGTACACCACCCAGCGAGCTCGTGGAAATATACCTCCCGAAATTACTGGAAACACCTAAGTTACCAGCTACTTTCATTCCTCAAAATATGTTACGATTATGAACGCGAATGATTCTTTCCCAAAATTTAACTGCACTTACGTACCGGACACTTTTGAAATAAAAGCTTTAAAATTACTAGTATAATAACGGTCTATTTCAAAGAAAATATTGATTGCGCGGTCATCGCTACCAGCATTCCCAAAAAAAAAACCTCGGTCTATTAAAGAATAAGATAACTAATGGTTTTGAAATTCATACATACCTTGTTGAATATCTCAGCGGCGAATGATGGCGATTGTTGTGACTCTTTCGATTGCAAGGGATGTCTTTTAACTGCTGTTGCAATTCCCGTTGATTTTGATGCTGCAGTTCCTGGTCCTTCGGCTGGGTCAGTTGTTGTTCTTGTTTTTGAACCTGCTCTTGTTCACGTGATTGTAATTGCAGCTCTACTTGCTGTTGCGACTTTGATTGCGACTGCGGCTGCTGTAGCAGATGTTGTTGCTGATGTTGTGATTGCAGTTGTTGTTGGTTTTGTTGAATACGAGGTCGATAAGGGCTCCCAGGTCTCCTGACACCGGAAAACTTGTGTCCTCCGTCAACACAATTACTATTGCTGTTCAAGCAGTCGCTGTTATTGCTACGAAAATTTGCCGCCGGAGTGCCAGGGCTCGGAGTACTAGATGATCGTACCGAGTGTCGTTTCACGCAAGTCTGCCCACCGAACGTACTGCAAAACTCTTAATATAAGTCACAAAGAATTTTCTCACTATACGAACCAAAAAAAAATTCAAAAAAAAATCCGAGACCTCTGAGATGCAGAATGTTGCCGATTGTACCAAGTCGTCACAGCGGTTGGACTGGATGGCGCGTTGCACAACGTGGTGATCGATGAGACGATCCCAAGATTTGAACAGTCGCCTTCTGAGCAACGACGAGTTTCTTCGACTAGTCTAAAATCCTCCGGTTCTTCTAGCTCCTCGCCGCCGCCCCCTCGGAGACGTTGTTTTTCCAAACGATGAAATTCTCTCACATTCGAAGGAACCTCTGCGACCGAGCAATCTTCAGGACAGCAACAGCAGCAGCAGCAATCAGAAAAAGAATCACAGGCAGAGACCGGTGCTCGAGATGAAGGAAATGGAGGATTCCGATGCTCCACTGTCAGATCCAACGTTGGAGGTGCAGGTGACGGAGGTTGAACGGATGGGGCAAAAAGTCGAGTGCAACAATTGCTACAGAATAATTCTCCACCATGCGTTGCCACTGTGCAACTGTCCAACAATTTGCGACAGTTACCTGCGCAATTTGGGAATCCAATTTATTAATCCTTGTAAGATCCAGCGAAAGGAACATGCTATACTCGGTATAAGGCGAGGTAAAAATATGCAGCTGAAACAATTTCAAATCCATACGGTACTAACGGCACGAGAAGCAGAATGTATGCCAAACTTTTCCAAGGGCCAATTTTTCTTCAGCGAAGTAAACCTCGCGGAGGCAGCGCGGGCAAACCCCGGGCATTTATCAATCGTGGTTTCACCGAGCGTGGACTTTAGTCGACCTGTTTCTGTGAATTAGACGTTTCATTTTGGATTAATTATGGGATCATTTTGTATGGCAAGTCAGCAGGCGTCAAGATTTGCTAGAGAAGTCTTTCGATGCGTTTTTCACAAATACTGACCTACTCGTCAGACCTTTCTTTAAGAACGCATGGGTCATCGCACAGTTGCAACGGTAACCCGTTCAATCAACATTACACCAAAAAATTATAAAATTTTAACCAAATCCAAATAAATCACATCTCAGAACGGCAAACAATTAAACAAAACACCATAGCTTATTGACGAAATTATTTCTGAATATGAACTTTCTTTAGAGATGCCAAGTTGAATTTTTCAAGAAGGTTGCGACCTCTTAGCTTTTAATGCTCAATTGATAATTATAATGTGCTACCACAGTCGATGGATCCATGCTGCTGAACCTACTGGGGAATCTGAACCCGTTCTGTTTTACATAGCAACGGTAGATGGTAGATCTCGTCGTTTGATTTCGTTTTTGAAAAGTTGAAAGCATATCTAAAACTCGGCGGTCAAAAACTAGCGTTTTCATTCATAAATCCTGACCTACGAGAGACTTGTCGGGTTCTCGGCTTCGCAACAATTCTACATTTTCATTGGCGGATGCGACAGGGCTCTTGTATTACTGCCATTCAGCGCCTTGAAATTACTATCAGCGTACGTCACGTACGCTGAAAAGCGCCTATTAAACATTTCGAACAAACTCGTTCATCAGTCACTTGAATGACAGCCGGCGTTTGAGAATAAGTTGGTGAACTGATAATACCAATATTTCATAACATATTACAACAGAACAACAAGGTTCCTCAATCAAGTGTCGTTTATTGTGGATAGTTTGACTGAAGAATACAGTACATGGTGCGATGGCCTCTCCCTTAAAAATTGATGGAAGTCTGGGCGAAGGTGTAAGTTGTGAGCTATTTTCGGTCATCCGTTATTAATAGGTTATAGACGCATGCTGTGATAATAATAACGTGCTGCATGAAAGGGCTTTTGCTTTTGATCAACTTTATCAAAGTCGATGATATACAACGACTTTTCCAACACTGATGCAAGGAACTCATACCCGATCATTGCTCAGTAGGTCGCAAGGGATATCTTACATGCATGTGTATATCACTACCAATCTCTCCTGTTCTTTTACATTTCAAATCAGTTCAATTTTTCAATTTCATGTAATATTTAATGAGTAGGGTGGACAAGTGCTGCGGATAGCGTTGAGCCTGAGCGCGCTCTATGGAATACCTATAGAGATTGTCAACATCCGAGCTGGTCGATCGAAGCCTGGCCTAGCGGCACAACATCTGAAAGGTAATTTTTGCAATCTTTGGCGGATAACTTGATTAAGATTCCTTGAAAATTCATGTACTATTAATTTGTTCAACACCTAATGTTTCCAGGAGTTGAGTTGGTCAAACAAATGTGCAATGCGAGAGTTAATGGAACCTATATTGGATCAACGCGTTTAGAATTCTGGCCTGATTCCTTACAAAACTATAATAAGGAATTTCGCGCAGACATACAGACAGCAGGCTGCATTTGCCTTTTAGCTCAGGTAGCGTTACCCTGTGCTCTGTTTCTGCGCAGATCAAATCCTATTAACTTAATCCTCAAAGGAGGGACCAATGTTCCAATGGGTCCATCCATAGAGTATCTCACCGAAGTCTTCAAGCCTTTACTCAACAAATTTGGAGCCACTTTTGAGTTTACAGTAGTCAAAAGGTGTGTAAAACTGCACTTGGATCAATCCGGAAATTCTTGAAATATTCAATGTTTCTTATCTGAAAAACTCATCAAATATTTGGCGATCATTTAAGGGGGTACTTTCCAAAGGGTGGCGGAGAAGTTCATCTTACGATACGCCCAGTAAAAAATTTGAATGCTGTGACGTTATTGGAGCCAGGTCATCCAGTCAGTATTTCAGGGTGGGCTTATGTCGCAGGAACCGTCAACATTGCTGTATGGATGAGTTGTATTAATAATATACTGGATCAAGATTTTTCTTCTTTCACGTATTTAAAACAGATCATACAACCCACGATTTATTTCCAACCATGTAGGAAGCAAATCAAATGGCTGCTGAAGCAAAGAAAACCATAAGTAGAAAATTAGAAGAAAATAAAATATCTGTACCACCTATCAACATTGAAACTTACAGAGAAGACAGAAGTATGGCAGTAGGAAATGGATCTGGCATCAAGTGAGTTCCAGCTTCCTATTGATTTTATACATTTTTTTTTCATCATTCATAATGACTTGGCAAAACTACAACCGAAATGGATTCTGTGATATTCATACGTATTCGAATATATCTTTCAGCATAGTTTGCCGAACAAGTACTGACTGTACATTTGGAGGTTGTGGTCTAGGTTCTTCATCTCAAACCGCAGCAGGGGCAGTTGCTGCCCAAGAAATCCTCGTTCCCCTCACAGAACGAGGATGCGTCGATGAACATTTACAAGATCAGGTCAGTGTTGAAAAATCTCGTATGACATTCAATATTCATCAAATTCTCCCGTAATTCCAAGTCTATAATATTCATTTCTTGACAGATGATTATTTTAATGGCTTTGGCTACTGGGCGATCCAAAATAAGGACAGGAACTAGAGAGCTAACTTGTCACACTAAAACGGCGATCCAAGTTGCTGAGCTAATGCTTCGCGATAAGGGTCTAAGCTTTCACTGTTCCAAGGAGCAAAATGAAGACGGAGGCCCTGGAACATTCATTGTGGAGTGTGAAGGGCTTGCGCTGACCAATGACGTTGAGTCAGATGTCTCCTGATAATTAAATTAAGAAAGTACGCTTAAATTCAAATATTCAATAGGATCAGCATTTAGTGCCTAGTCATTTGATACCTTCAATGTCAGAATGTGTCAGCTGAGTGAATTGTAACAATTCTTGGAAGTCGATGGATTGTTTAAAAATTGATTGTCCTCAATTTATATCATCTTATTGTAAGGAATGAAGAGGACTTGCGCGTGTGTAGAATAATTTTATGTTTAGATAACCCTTACAAAGTACTTTATTTTGTTATGTACAAAACACGAATAGATACAGCCATGACTTATGTCATTATTTGGTTCGATTAAAGTTGATTCATTCTTGTTTCTGTCGAAAGAAAGGTTCGACCGCCCTTGTGAATTCTTTTTCAAAGTTTTCGCCTGAAAATCGGTTAACGGAGGCTCTGAAACCAAAATGTTGTACATTCTTACTTGTTTATACAAAAGTTTGTATTTATAATAAATATTTACAAATACCCCAGCAAATTTCAGCGGACCAGAAGCATTTATAATAATTCTAATCATTCATGTTAATTGGTAACGCGACGCATAATAAAACTCATTGCCAATTTCCCTAAATGAACACGTGTTTTTTTACCTTGCTGCGGTTCTTATTCCGTCTCTATCTTTGGCATGCATGCTCATGATGTACGCCATTATTTTTGCATAATCTTCTGGGTTTTCCGCTAAGAAACCAGTCTGACTGCCTCGCTGAGTTTCTATGATATCAGCTCTGAAACAGAAAAATAAAGAATAGGTAGATGGAGATACGTGAATGTCTGAAAATACTATACAATAAAATACGAACTTTGGACCACCAGACGCGTGTGCCACCATGATTAGTCCAGCAGCCATACATTCTACAATGCCAATGCCGAAGTGCTCATTCCACATTGCATGAATTCCTATTGTGCCTTCTTGCAATTCTCTCACTAGTTCAGAATAAGGTGCGTTCAATTTGAATTCGACATTTTCGTCCAGTGCCAAGTGTTTTGCCAAATCTTGCATGTCTTTTACTCTGGCTTCATCGTCGGCGTCACGACATGAGCCGATAAATACCATCCGAATCTAAAAAGGAATAGTTGCAACTGTCACTTGTAAATCAAAGCAGGCATTAAAACACGACGTTTAATTTTTTCAATGACTCTTCACCCTTTCCCACAAGTCGTCACTGACTATGGATCTAAGTTCGTACAGAGCCCTCAATTGTAACGGATGGTCTTTTTCAGGTCTAAATTGACCAACAGACACAATCTTAATAATTCCATGTTTTTCTTCCATGGTAAGAAGTGGCAATTGTGTCAGGTGTTCTACGTCACAGGGAGGATAGACCCTATGAGTCTTCAGAGGGCAGTTCCATATCGAATTGATGTGCTCTTCGGTCCATGAAGAATTCACCATCACAGTCTCAGCACACCTGCCACACCAACCGTATATCTGCGGTAAGACGAATAAGTCACAGATTGTTTACACAATTGATTACGGCAAATAAACGCATAACTCACGGCAGCGAAGAATTTGTAATATGCAATTTTAGCAGCGGATAGAAAAGGATTTCTTGCTATTATGCGTCGATTATTGTGAGATATAACCCTACGATACACATGTCTCAACATATCGGTAGAAATTGTGGGATAATGTGTGTAACATGCAACGCGACAGCCACCAATATACTTGAATAATGGATACGTAAACGCGTATCCCATTGTGTCAATATAAATATCTGTAACCAGAAAATTAGAGCTAGGAAATATGCTACAAATGAATTTTTGAATAAAATATAAACCAATTATAGTCACCAGGCTGTAAACTGTTTAAAGCCTCGAGACCCAGCCACACAGATCCAAGACTTTGACCTAGCAAGGTGAAATATGGGTATAGGGAAGCATCGACCCATTTCCTTTTGTGTAAATATATAAATTTAATTCCTGGATTCAATTGAATGTTGAACGATTTTTCTGCTTTTTTAATGATCTGCTCTGGTTCGGCATTCAAGTCCCCAGTATATACCGCAATATGTATATTTGGCCATCTATGAACATAATTGATTGATAATTTTTGCACATGAATGATATAACAATTTTTTTTTTTGGTGTACATCTACATTACGTATAACGTTACTTAGTTTGTATGGCTTTGATAGCAGCCCACAGAACTCGTTCGCCTCCGCCGCCAGCATTACAATATGGGTGAAAGAAGCCGGCCACTGTTTCTTTCTGTGATCTGCCATTTCGCTTTTTAGCAAAATGATGTTTTCCGTAAACTATCAAAATTGGTAGAACTATTAGTGTGCATATCAACCCCGTACCACAGATGATCAACAGGATCTTCAATGTTGAGATTAGCGAGGATCTGAACAAAAAGCGTGCACGATTGAAATGACGAAAAACTGGATTCATTAGGAACCTTTTTACTTACGTTATACAGTAAATGCTGAACATCTTTGCTCTCTACAATATAATCGAATATTTTTTTCCAATCTACTTGGCCACTTTCATATGTGGTCGTCTTATCTGTCAACGAATTGCATCACAGTTAGAACCTAACCTTAAGTAAACGTCAGAAATGTCAGAAATAAAATGCATCAGAGATACAAGAAGAATGTTCGCCGATTGGAATCTATAAATTAATGCCAACGGTGTTTATCACGCACCTCAATTATGTCATTATTGTACTTCCGTAAATACACAAAGTATGTCCATTAATAAATTCGAAAATGAATCTCGTCCCGGGGATGAATGCAATAGCAAAAAAAATCGAGCCACCCGAATACAATACGAGTTTCAACTCGATATGTCAATCTGTAGAATCTCGATCAGCTGATTCTGTGACTAGTCGACCCAAAGGTAAAAGAAGACTACAATCGGACAGTCTGAACATCAGCTGTCTTGTGAAAGTGTGTTGTGCCTACTTTGAATACCGCTTTTTATTGTTCTTAATAATTATAATACAAGTGCATGGCAGGACCGTTTTCGGAAGGTGAGTACCTCGACCTATGCATTTTTAACTGCTCACCTGACGTGTGCATTGCCATCAATATTCTCAATCCCCATGTAATTCTATCTGGAAGGACTGCAGATGAAATTCAAATTATTTTTCGATTACTTTGTGAACCTACAAATCGTTTCATCGTTGCCCAGCATCGACTGTATCAACTGTATATTATCCGCTATTATGACAGACAATGTTATGGCAAACCACCTCATTTCGGTTGCACTAAAAAAGTCGTCCATTCTGTGGACACAATTTTAGGTTATGCTCAAATTCATTAGGATGCTACACATACTTTATTATTTTAACTAACCATATACGTCAACGTCTTTGTTATTCTTGAATGCGTCTTGATAACTCGTTTCATACGCGAGCCAATATTTGTAGATGATTGTACGGTAACCAGAGTGAAAACGGCATGATTCTGCTCTTGTGTGAGATCTGGCTTGTATTATTATTGACAGAAACATGTTGTTATACAGCCACGGTATTTGATCTATCCAACATTCTGCAACGTACAATGGATATAGCGACATTTCATTACCCTATTGTAAGTTCAATTCGATTTGATCCGCAAACCTTATAATTCAAGATGAAGTCATAGATCATCTTGAATTCACTACTTCGAATACCTTTATGACCATCTATTTAGCCGTATAGCCAAAAAAGCGTCTTTCGAACTTTCTATGACAAATCAATAGATACAAATCAAAGTTTAACAGAGTTGGTGGAGCTAAATGAACTTCCGAAGTAACGTCAAATCACCGAACTTTCATGACGAATACCTACATTTTACAAATACAACTCTGTTCTTTGTCGCTGCATTCTCTCTACGAAGAACAGTATCTTGTCATTGATAACAATGATAATGTACTGACAGTATCAGTCTGTTTGTCCTAATGGAATATCAATCATGCTTATGGAGTGTTGTTCAACTAATACCAATCAATATCTCTCGTACTTCTACCACAGGTGAGAATGAAGGGGCAAACGTTGGAAGCTAAAGAAAAAAATGGGAAAGAATCACCTGATGGGACTGCAGTTGAGATTGAAGACGAAGAGCCACTAGGTAAGATGCGCATTGTGTACCAGCAGCTTATTTTATTCGAATCCAGTCAAGATTCCAAATGAGATGTAAAACATTCGAACGTTATACATGTAGAATTAGGTATTCAGAACAGCCTGATTTTTTCTAATAGCTTAAATAATTTTTTCAAATTCAAGCCATTAACAAAGTTTAATGATATAATAAACTGAAACCAAATAGTATCTTATCAATCACGACGTTGTTATATTATGGTTTTTCCTGAAAGAATATAGGCCGTCTATCTGTGAGAAGATTCACGTGATGCCACTAATCGAACAAATACATGACAAAAGTCATTCTTTAGCTGCTGTAGTGACTCGTTCGCATGTAGTTCGGATGTTATCGTTCGTTTCAAATCAAGAGACTGTAGAGTCACTCGCGCCACGGTTATTAAAAACAAACTATATCTATTACAGGAGATATCAGTGAATCCCAAGCGCAAGAAATGGAACTTCAACCTTTCAAAAAACGGTGAGTAGTTGAACAATTTAGAATCAACGCACTTTATAGACTTCCGCGAACCCGAGCTGAATCGTTTTCGTCGCATAACAGACGAAACAGTTCCAGAATGATCAAGCGATTCATGACCATGGACCAGGATCTCCCTTTCACTTGCGTGTTACGAGGAAAAAAAGACAACAAAGATTTATACAGTTCTGCCGCATGGTACAGCCCCGTAAGCGGTCCAGTTACGATTCGGATATCTAGTGTTAAAGGCGGAGCGGGAAACGCGGGAGAACGATTTCCAAAAATAAGTAAAGCGAAGAGAGTTCTTTGTCCATTTGATCGACAGCAACTGGTGACATAATAACTGGTGACCGACTATCTTTCCGCTGTTGATAAAATTCTAACGATTAAGTCAGAGTTGGTAAAAGTAAGGAATCAATCCGAAACGAAATACATTTTACCCGGATCTATTGTGTCGTACAAAACTCAAATATAGCGACCACCTGCTTTTTTCAAACGACTGGTTGATTGATCTTCGTTACACCTGCGGGTCTTGACGGACGACGACATAAATCGAACATAAGTCAAGACGCCAAGAATTATTTAATCGCGCTTTACATAATAATGAAAAAAAATTGTAACATTGCAAAGCAGGTTCGTTTTGTGTGTTTATATATATTTGAACATATTCAACAAGTGGCCGTCAATATGATGTCGGCTGATATCGCCGTTAGAAAATTATCGCTATCTTCAGGTGGATCCCCCGAAGTTTTATTGTCCCTGGGGTCAATAAGTGATGCATTTTCAGTATACTTGCGCTCTATCGAAGTTGGGCGTCGCGAGATGGTAGTGTAGAACCGTATTCCGTTATCGTTATTCGCCGTTAAGTCATGCAACTGATTTATTCCAAGTGTCGTGATTACTTTCAGTCGTCTAATCGTGTAGATGTTGAAATAATTGCGGTATAATATAGAAAAAAATGTATCCAAGTGCTCCATCGCAAACCATGTGATATTCAACTAGCCGTTACAGTATTAGTGGTTCGCAAATTATACAATCTACGGATTATCTCGTCATCGATTCGCCTGTCATAGATATTGGAAAAAAAGGTGCGTCGGGGTATTTTTCAACGCTACAGCAGATGTCAATAATTATTTCCTCAATAATTTATGCAGTGGATTTTTTGTTTTTTTTTCATTCAACGAACTCGATTTTGACTAGACCATTTCCTTATGACGAGACCTACGTGAACTTTGGTGTGTATGAGTAAACGCTGCCCAGTTAAATAGATTTTCATCAACGTCGTTCGCGAGATAAGATAGAACATTGTACATCAGAACTATCTTGTCTTCCACAAAATTTCACAAATTGAGATCAATATTAAATAATTATCGACATTAATTCACGTGCCAACGATTAAAAGTACAAACGAAGATCCAACAATTCTGATGGACTACGCGATTATGCAATCTTCATAGTCTGTACTGGTTATCGATTAAAAGCTCCGTGCGCAGATATTGCGCGATATTGAAATCTCACGATCAACATAAGTTTACACACGTGGATATTATCATAGCTCCACAACAATTGGCATACTTAATTGCAATGCATTCTTGACCTAACGTCATGCAGCACGTGGCACGTATACCTATATATCTCTTCCCTGTCCGTTCATACTCAACGTAGAAAAAGAATGAAAAACCGCCGCTAAGTGCGATTAGTATGAAGTGAGCACTATCTTTACCTCGAGAACTGCATCGAATAAGCATCCGTGAGAAATTCTGCTACACATGTTTTCGCACTGTTTCAATCAAAATTTAAATTACTATCTTGGACGCGTGCGGGGAAAGTGTCCGGTGATATTCTTCTCGGCATACAATTTCTAATGGTATATTAATTTTCACTCAATCGCTATTCATTTACACATCATTAGAACGATTCGATCCACATACAACACAGTAGATGACACTTGTTCTTGATTTTATCATTCCGTCTAATATAACGTAATGTCGCGTATGTTTTTCTATGTTGACATTGCGCACGGCTCTTTAGGTCGATATTATAAGATGGAACTTATGTATATTAGCATTGATTGCACCCGGCTCACTTGAAACGTGTCAGCGTTCATCCTTATCTGTTTTTCACGCAGTTATGGGAGTTTGACCGTTTATCGAGATCGCATGTTTTTCGTTTATCTTTTGACACTATTATCTCGTTGTAATATAGGTATATACCGTTAATTCGAGAATTTTACGAAATGTTAGAAAATTATTTCCCTTCATGCGTTGCGCAGTGATCATCTGTTGCTCACACCGCAGTGATTCATATTGCGTATCCATATGCTGCTTTGATTCATCTTACACTTAATCGTTTTATGGCTCCTGTCCGTTGTAGTATTTCCAACTTTTATTTTGTTGTTTATAAGCCTTCGTTGAGCATCTTACAAGGTGCAGGACAGGTTTTGTGTTGTGAAACTTGTGTGGTTATAACGCGATATAAAGACAGAAAGGAAAAAAACAAAAAAGAAGCGTTTAATGGTCTCCAGACGGCAAAGTTTTAACAACAGGATTTAGTATAACTGACGCAGCCTTATGGATGTATCGAAACATAATCACAATTTGTGCAATTCATATTCCATTTGTTCTTTTCAACGACATTGCAGAAATATACAGATAACACCGGCTAGGCGGATATTTGAAATGTCGTTTGAATAATAATGGTTCGCTTTATCAGCTACAAAAGGAACGACAATCGTGCCGAAGGTGTAAAAAAGGATTTAGCTTTTCACGGTGTTCAGTTCTCAAAAGTTTCTCAAGGTACGAAAACACCTCGTCGCTTTTCCATCCATCTTTGAACAAATTGATTCTTTATTGAAAAATTAACCGAAAACTCAGAAAGTTTGAATGCATTACAGACATGTGAGTTTTTTTTTTTAGTTTCTTCCTCCTTTCCGCAGGTTTTTAAAGTGTATGAACATTCAGAAAACCGGTGTGTTATGGTGTACGATGGAGATATAAACTGAACTCGAACCATGAAATTGGAATTCTGAAATAAAATTAAAGTTTGTGATTCACGATCAGTGAAAGTTCGGGAAGTTTTTCGAAAATAGTTTTTTCCCTTTTCGTTTCGTTCTTTTTGTTCTACCAAAATGAAAAGTGTTGTGAACGGTTTTCGGTATCACCAGCTTAAAGGGGAAAGTTGTTGGTAAGTAAATATCTGGAAAAACAAATAATAAAAAAATACTAAGGGTATATTTATTTTTGAAGTCAAACTTGTCGCGGACAGCGAAAGCATATGACGGTGAAAATTTCTCAACAATGAGAATCGAAGGATGTTTTTTATTTTGTCTTTCGATTCACAATGAAGTTTACACGATCGGACGCTTCCGATCTTCACGCATTTATGAATGACCTGAGAATTCATTTAAGTCATTTTAATATGTGTGTACGTAATCTCGCTTCGCTTTAGTATCGAAATAAGCTCCAAGTTGACATTTAGACTGCGAACGGAAAAACGAATCTGATATACAGACTGTTATTTCTGTGGTAACGTCTTATTGTTGGGGATGTGTAAAATCCTGCAGCGAATATAATCGTTGCGAGCGCGAGAGTCGTACAAAGGCGCTTTTGACATTCGAAACATCTGTTTCAATTTTCTTTATTTATGCGTTTTCAGCTGCGGTGCTGCGTAAAAACGTCGCACGCGCATACGTTGCTTGGATAGAAACGTACTAGTTATTAACACGTCTACAACTGTAACCCATATCGTAGAAATTCTCAACTCTTACATCACCAAATACATACATCAAACCATCTGAAACACTTTATTGCGGTAAAGGCAATGCGTATAACATTCAATTTTCAACTTACAAATTATGAGGACAAGGACTTATTTTCCGGTTAAAAAATTCGACGCCACATAATCGCAAAGCCCTGAACAGACGAAAATTGTTTAACTATAAATTCGTTACCGATTAAATATAATGTATACATTTTTCTTTTTCGTTCTGAATGACAATTCGTGCATTAATAAACCGGGTCGCGGTCGCTGTTCCATAAGGTTTCAACGGATTCGAGGAAAAATATTTGTAGAGAGACGGAAAACGAAGGAATATCTTCGAATTTTAAGATGATAATATTTATATATCGGGTAACTTAAACGAGAGTTACGTTATTAATGCAGACCTACTTTATATGAGGTGTACTCTTGCGCCGTGCTTTCTGTATACTTTCTATAATAAGTAGTGTTACAATTATAAGCATAGAAATGACGCAAACAAGCTGCAATATATTAGAACTTGATCTAGTATCGCTCTATGTGCTTATTAAATTTTGAGTATTGCATTCGTTTCGTAAAAGTTTTTTCAACTATACCCAGAAAATGATGAAAAATGAAAACGTATTATCGCGCGGAAGTGACCGCAAAATAGAAAAAAACACTAAATTAACTCACAAGATAAGGAGCGGGAAGGCTGCAGTCTGATATATTAGAAATTGGAATTTGCAATGCGTAAGTTACGATAAGAATTTGTGATAGGGAAATTTTTTCTACTGAAACCATTGTTGTATTTGAAATATGAAATCATTTTTCAAGTACTATAGATTAGCGAATGTTCTTTCCACGATTATACTGTGTAAGTAATTAGACCAATTCACAGCCACAAGTAAACCTCCATATCAATAACATATACACAATTACACTTATGTAAATCAGAAACAGAAAATATGTTCGGTTTACTCTTTGGAATCATAATGGTCTATGGCCATCGTAATTAACTTGGCTAAATTCCTGATCCTTTATCTGGTTTTTTCTTTCTATCTCCTTTTTTTTTTGTTGAGAATTATACCGGTTTAATAATATTATTGAGGAACCGGTTTTTCATATAAAACGAAAGTAGACTAGTCCTTCCTACTTCTTTGATTTGACCTTCTTACTCTACAAAGCAATGGAGTGTTGGACGAATAAGATTTCACATACCTGATTCCAGAACGCGGCTATACCTATAGCCTCGATTTCCTATTTTCCGCTCGACTTCGCGACTTGGGATTTTTATTCTATAAACTATCCCGATTATACGCTACGAAACATTTAACATCGCACATGTGGTCAGGCAGTTTGAAATTAGGAAGAAAAAACTCATGCTTTGAAAAGGATTCAATGGCAATTTACTCCGGTTAACCACTTGAGGAAAATGAATTCCCTATGAATCATTTATGATCTATACGTTCAATTATAATCAAGCGCAGCTGCAGAAATCCATCGCTTTACATATTTATTAAACAATTTCTTGCTTATTTAGAATTGCGAGCGCAGGATGTTAGGGCGGAAATAGAAGACGGGCTTATCTACATATAAAGTATAGATATACCAGCTTACAATGAATAACGTTGCAGCCGTCAGGCAAGCCTTCGATGTGTGTACATTAAACGTATTATATATCGTTATTGAAACACTGCACTTGCTACCTACGTTTACGACCAGCTAATTATTTCCCACTCTTCTTTTTTTTTATCCCCCTTTCTCTTCCTCGGTACTTTCAGGCAATCGGCGTTTCTTAGACTTCCACAGTCTGCGTACCGGACGGACGATATGAGTAGCCTTTCTCTCCCGACACGTGTTTTCTTCGATCACGTTAACAAATAATCATTTTCGGGTGTTTGATCGTATAAAATTTATCAATTCATCGGTATTTATTATATACCCACGGTGAATTTTTCAAGCGCAAAATGAAATCTCGATAATATCGGTAAAAAACGAAAAAGTGATAATATGCAGTTTTTAAGTTATAATAAAAAATTATCTATAATCTTGGAGATAATGAGCAGTGATTGAATAATGATGTGTACAATATTCGAAGTTGTGGTCATAGTTTTGCGATTCAACATCTGCGTCGAATCGATTGTTTCCAAATTTGATCACCGCGCGATGAAAATTTCGGGAAATTGAAATAGTGTTGTGAAAGTGTATCCAATGACGAAGTTCACCGTGCCCCTGGTTCACCGAGTCAAATTGGTTTATCGGAACTTTACCGATATCGCTTTAACCGCTGCGACCAGAAATCATACCGACTCAAAAACGCCCACTTTTACGCTAACGAGCGAGAATATGAGACTCCTAGGGTGAGCATTGCTGATGATTCTACATTTTATGCCGAATTCTTTTGATAAACTTGTAATTTTATTATCTTCTTTTTTTTCATTTTGACAAAATTCACAAACTCCTTTATAACGCTGTATTTAAGCTCATTCTTTTCTTGGCGCCGCAGAGGCATTTTTTGTATTTTATCCACCGCAGTCGATCTTTTAAGTTACAATATCCAACTAACGTCGTAAAACTTGACCTTGACGAGTGGTATATTTCAGCATGGCCTCTCCACGGGTAAAGAAAGTTCAATTCGTGTGCAGAAAGCGAGTCCCTGATTCACTTTCTTTTTCCATATCATTCGGAAATGCCACAATGATAATCGGACGATAACTAATTGAGATTGATTGACTCTGAGAATAATTAATAATTCGCGCGCATTACGTGTAGGCCGCTGTGAAACGTGTCAACATTTCATTTCGAATATAATTCAAGGGGTAATTTATTCATTAACAAAAGTGACGTAGCCTAATCCGGCGTCTATTGGATACTGGGAGTATTAATTCAATTTATTTCGAGTTGGTTCGGAGCTAATTTGATCAAGCGCAAATTATTATTATTATCACTTTCACAAAAATAAATCTCGCCGGTTTAAAATCTGTCGAATAGTTTCGGATCGAAATGAGAATTATTTAGAAAGGACAAGTTCCATTCAATCATGACGGCACATTGACTACTCATGATTGGCGGACGCGATATAAAAATAATTTCCGCATGATATATTTCAAATGGTGCGAACATAAGTATGTGCATTGTTTCGTTTCTTAAAGAAAGGTTTGATATTATTGCACCTGCAAATACGCAGCATGCTATTTCAGTGATTAAAAATATTTTTGTTGCATGTATTAGATGTCATGTTATCGTCCAGACTCATATAGCGTATTATGTAAAACATGCCTATGATCGTTTGATTAGAAATAATTAATGATTAAAAGATATATTCCACATCGATGAATTATCTTAAATATCAATTAAGTGTCAATCCTGCCACAACAAAAGAGAGCATAATAGTCTCGATGACTGCATTTGCTAGATTTTCATTCGAATCCAGCGCATAATAAAATATACATCGAGGAAACTCACGATCCGTATATATCGTAGCTTCGTCCTTTCTCCACGAAAACCAAAACAGGGATGTTGTATTATGTTTTTTTTTTTTCACACATTCAAGAAATAGATCAGTATCATAAAACTATATTATTGACATTTTACGGATGATCTGTGACCCTATATCAGTTGGAGCTGATAATAAATGTTCGTGTAGTAACTTATCGCGACTATGCCTTATACTGGCGAAGATCTAGCGACCCCAGCTCTATTCGAATCAGAATGATCTTTTTTTGTCTTCAGTTTTTTGAATGACCACATCCCCGCTTATCTGACTATTAGAGTCGTGCGCAAAGATGCCAAACCGGGTGCAAATCGAACTGGGGAAAGGGATAGAACTTGGCGGTAAAGAAATACCGAATTAAACTTTAGATATTACGCTGATATGGCTTTGACACTTTTGCTTCATAAGGCGCTACTTTAGCCACGATATCATAACTTTTGACAAACAACCTTGCACTATTCGCCTCGTGTATAGCTACTTTATTTTGCAGCTAGTGTATTACGTTACAAAAGTCGAGTTGGTTGGTTTAACAATGCGTGGTGATAAAAAGCCACTTTTGACTGCAGAGTACGGCATTGATAACTCTGACGTCGTACGGTAAGATTATAATTGAAAATTGAAGTGACGTACGTACGATAAAAATGAATGCAAATTCAAGAAACTGCACAAATCCTCGCGATTACCCAGTTACCAGATATTGTATAGTGAAAATATACTAAGTGATGATAACATGAGCGCATTGCTGTTATCTTGCCATTAGCAGAGTATATTTTTCTGACAATGAGTAACTCTTGAAAGTATTTCTTCATACTTGTTACAGGGATCTTGAAGATGAGACTGAATTCGAAAACACAACGCCTCTTGAACAAGTCCCGAAATGGGTGCAGCAAGATGCTAATTATACATCGAGTACTAGTAAAGTTAAAATTAATATCGATGGGATGAGCTGTCAGAGCTGTGTCAAAAACATCGAAGGAACTATTGGTGCAAGAGAAGATGTTGTAGATATTAGAGTAGATCTAGATGAGAAAGCAGGGTACATAGAATATAGAAATGACAAGACATCCGCTCATGAACTAGCAGAAGCCATTGAAGACATGGGATTCATTGCCACTGTAGCATCCTTAACAAATCACTACAGAAATGATAGTCTTCTCGAATCTGCTGTAAGTACGTGCAGCATACACATCGACGGAATGACCTGTGGATCATGTGTCAAAAGTATTACAGGTATGTTAGACTTCGAGGAATATAAATCTGAGAATGAATGGTAAAATTACATTCTAAACTTATGGCGGTGCTTATAATCAAGCGACAATAATTTCATTGCAGGTGTAATCTCAGAAAAACTAGGTGTAAGAGAAATCGACGTTAGCCTGGAAGCCAAAGAGGCCAAAGTATCCTATAGTAGTGGTGATGTAACCGCAGATCAAATAGCAAACTTTATTGAAGAAATGGGATTTGACGCATTTGTTAAAGAAGTTGATGGAAAACTCAAGAAACCCCATTCTGACACAGCAACTAATAATCACTTGAAGAATGGAGGTGTAATTGTGCAAATGAACGGGGGTGGTGATATAATGAGCTCTAAACTTTCAAAGTGTTATTTGCACGTCAAGGTATTTAGATTTGTTTACATTCCAAGTATCATCTGGTTGATGTGCTTGAATACCTTAGATGCATTGTATGAATTAATTGATGCATTTTTATAGGGCATGACATGTGCATCTTGCGTAGCTGCGATCGAAAAACATTGTAAAAAGTTATACGGGGTTGACAGTATTTTAGTGGCGCTGTTAGCTGCAAAAGCGGAAGTGAAATTTGACGCTGAAAAAATAGCACCAGCCGATATTGCATCCAGCATTTCTGATCTGGGATTTCCTGCATCATTGATCGATGAGCCTGATTCCGGCGCGGGCGAAATCGAACTGAAGGTATTAACTATAAAGCTAATCAAAAATGCAGGAAAATAACTATAAATGTTTACCTTGTCGTTCAAAATGTGTCTCAATTTCCAGATTACTGGTATGTCTTGTGCTTCATGTGTTAACAAAATCGAGTCTCATGTTAGAAAATTGTCTGGCGTAAGTTCGGCAGTGGTAGCACTCACAACTCAACGTGGAAAATTTAAATACGATGCGGAAAAAACAGGAGTTAGGGATATAATTGAAAGTATCAATAAATTAGGTTTTACTGCAAATTTATTTAGTAACGAGGATAAAGAGAGCAGGGGATATTTAGACCACAAGTGAGTTCACCTCTTGATTTTCATCTCTGAGATAATCTTTCAGAACTGTTTGAGAATTGTAAACGTTCTAGGGATGAGATTCGAAAATGGCGAGTCGCATTTTTGATATCCTTAATTTTTGGTGTCCCATGTATGGCAGCGATGACATACTTCATGTTCATTATGTCTTTTGGTGGTAAATCTCATCACGACATGTGTTGTATAATACCTGGACTCTCGTGGGAAAATCTTATCCTTTTTGTATTCTCAACTCCTGTGCAGGTACGCAATAACCCAAGTATAGCATGTCACCGAATTACGTTTAGCAGTGACATTGCAACATACTTTGTGATGAAAAAAACTTTTTTTTACAGTTTTTCGGTGGCTGGCATTTTTATGTCCAAGCGTACAAGGCAGTGAGACATGGTTCAACTAATATGGATGTCCTAATCTCAATGACTACAACAATATCATACGTGTACTCAGTCGCTGTCCTGACCGCTGCAATAGTAAAACAGCAATCTGCCAGTCCTCAAACTTTTTTCGATACTCCACCAATGCTATTAGTGTTCATTAGTCTAGGAAGATGGTTGGAGCACGTTGCGAAGGTACCAATTTACAATTTTCATGGTTTCAAGTTTCAAGATAATATTGCTACACCTTATTTCGATTTAACGAATTTTAAATTTCCAGGGAAAAACATCCGAAGCTTTGTCCAAACTATTATCTTTGAAAGCAACAGAAGCAACGCTAGTTTCTTTGGGAGCAAATTATGAAATACTTTCTGAGCGTTTGATAAGCATTGATTTGGTTCAACGTGGTGACATCTTGAAAGTAGTTCAGGGTGCTAAGGTCCCTGTTGATGGCAAAATTCTTTCGGGTCATTCAACATGTGACGAAAGTCTGATCACTGGCGAGAGCATGCCAGTACCAAAAAAGCCTGGATCTCTTGTTATAGGTGGATCAATCAATCAAAATGGGCCGCTCTTAATCACAGCTACGCACACTGGAGAGCATACAACTTTAGCACAAATTGTTCGTTTGGTCGAAGAAGCCCAAACGAGTAAAGCACCTATTCAACAGTTAGCGGATAAAATAGCTGGATATTTCGTACCATTCGTCATAGCTGTATCTACAATAACATTAATAGCGTGGACGGTGGTCGGCTATGTTAATATAGACAAATTACCCATATCTGACAAAGACCACATAAACAAATATGATGAAAACAAAGAAGAGATAATTTTTCAGTTTGCCTTCCGTTGTGCGTTATCTGTACTGGCTATCGCATGCCCATGTGCTTTAGGATTGGCAACTCCAACAGCGGTAATGGTCGGTACCGGAGTTGGGGCATTAAACGGTATCCTAATCAAAGGTGCAGAACCGTTGGAAAATGCGCACAAAGTAAAAAGTATTGTTTTTGACAAAACTGGAACATTGACTCACGGGCTTCCTACTGTAACTAAAATTGGCTTATTCGTTGATGAAAAGATTTGTTCAGTCGCTAAATTACTGTCGATAGTCGGAACAGCGGAAGTCAATAGTGAACATCCAATTGCTTCAGGTGAGTCGAAAAATATTCATATTTCTGGAATAAATTACCTCGTATGAAATGATTTATGTCTATCATCCTCATTTGATTTATTCAGCGATTGAACGGTACGTTAAAGAAACGATCGGAACCGAAGTCAACGGCCAATGTACAAACTTTCAAGCAGTACCTGGCTGCGGACTCAAATGCAAAGTATCTCATCTGTCTACCATGATGTCTTATGCCCTCAAAGCTGAGAAAATTATTAATTACACTAACCAAGCCAGGCACGCAATTTCTGGTACTTTCAATCTCAATGATGTACCCGTGGACATTGTGCCAACAGCAAGTTCGGTTCAGGAGAGACAAAACTTGGATTTGGAGTTATTATTAAGCCCGAACGTACATGGCGACCAAACAGATCTTAATGATACATACGAAGTTGCCATAGGAAATAGAGAGTGGATGAGAAGAAACGGTGTCCATGTGCCAACAGAAGTTGACTTGCGAATGTCTGACGAAGAAGATTTAGGTCATACTGCTGTTTTAGCTGCTATTAACGGAGCACTGGTTGCTATGATTAGCGTAGCTGATACAGTCAAATCTGAAGCACATTTGACTGTATATACCCTAAAAAAAATGGGGCTAGAAGTAATATTATTGACCGGTGATAATAGAAAGACTGCTGCATCAATCGCTAGGCAGGTAATGAGATATTCCTCGTTGGCATATTTTGATTTTCATATGATTCTGAGCAATCCAAATACGCTGAGCTGTCATATTTCAATATCCAACAACTAAAGTGTTCTCACTGTTTTTCCAGGTGGGTATAAGCAGAGTTTTTGCAGAAGTTTTACCTTCCCACAAGGTGGCAAAGATTCAACGATTACAAGAACAAGGGATGAGAGTGGCTATGGTAGGAGATGGGGTAAATGACAGTCCGGCCTTGGCTCAGTCTGACGTTGGCATTGCCATTGCATCAGGAACGGATGTTGCTGTAGCAGCTGCCGATGTTGTATTGATGAGAGTTGGTATCGTTTTGCAAGATGATAAGTGAATATGGACGAATTAGGTTATAAAATATTTATCTTATATTCCAGAACGACTTACTGGATGTTATTGGTTGCTTGAATCTCTCACGAAAAACAGTTCGCAGGATACGAATGAACTTCCTGTTTGCCAGTATATATAATTTATTAGGTATTCCAATCGCAGCTGGTATGTTCAGTTCGTTCGGATTTACACTTCAACCCTGGATGGCTTCGGCAGCTATGGCATTGAGTTCCGTCTCTGTTGTCGGAAGTTCGCTCATGCTTAAGTTGTGAGTATCCAATAGCAAACGAATTTTCTGAATAATTGTCGAGAGTTATTCATGCAAGAAAGTCGATAAGATTTACTATATGAACTGTGATACAGGGTATTTTCTGGTGTTATGCAGATATCGTAAGCCGACAAGAGCAGCGTTGGAAACATCAGAATACATTGCAGCAATGCAAGCTCATCTTGCTGCAAGGTCAATAGAGTTGGAATCTGTTTCTGTGCATGGTGGTGCCGATGATGAACTAGCACCAGCATTACCAAGATCATCTTCAACACTATCTAGGTATGCTCAGTCGAGCCGTTCACTCCAAGTTTTTCCAGAAAATACCAACCATCCTAGCATATAGCGGCAGCTATTGCTTCTGAATAAAACATTAAAGTACAAATATTTCTGTTCTCCGAATTCCCTTTATTTAATTTTCGTGATCAATCGTTTCTCACTTTAGTTTGTCAAGTAGCATTGCATGACTCAGAAAGTTTGATGTCAGGTATATGCTATTAATTATCACGAACCACTTTAGTTCCTGAACTGTGTTAACTAGATTAATAATGTGCCATACCAATAGCTAGTCGCATTGTTGATTAATAATTTAATATAAGTTTTCGTATTTGGATAAGTCATTAAAAGATCACAGTTCCTCAAGTACGATTATTAATGGGAATCTTCGTGTAGGTGAAATGGGGTACCGGTCTCCAAGATTAAGATCCAGATTTAGGTGTGTTTTAAGTTTGACTTTTAGGATTGGTCTGCTGTGAACATCTAACATTGTTGTGTGGAATTACTGAAACATTCTAAAATGAATGCTGTTGTTATTGCCGTTGGAGTCTATTCTATGCCTATGACTATCCCATACCGTGAACGTTGAAGTTGTACAATAACATACTAGGCTTAATAAAAACCATCCTCAACACTGACCTTCGTTAGTACGGCTTAATTTGTAGTTGTGTGTTTTGTATCAACGTAACGTAACGGTCTCCATATCGTACAATTATGTGTACCGTACTACTTTTCTCTTATATTTTGCTGATTAATGAAAGTTACTTTCATTGAAGCAAGTAATTTGTTGGTACAGTTCAGCTTTATCGTGTATTCTAATGTGTAAATGGAGGGTTAATTGCATTTTACTAGTTCAAATGAATATCTATCAAACATGAAATGCGAGCGGCTTCGATCTAACTTATTATTGGATCATTCGTCATGTTTTATTTTACCATTTTCATCTCTGTGTGCGATAAGGGCTACGCTTGACCTTTGGCCTATATTAACTGATTTTTATCCTAAAATTACAGCAACGTGCTTAGATATCTCTGAGAATGTAATGCTGATAATATTTCATAAGAATGTTCACTGTGTGTACAAATAGCAGTCACAAGCATATAGTGAATATTGAAATATTGAGAGTATGGCAGAGAGTTATTCTGTATCCAATTTCTTCTTAACATTAATGTTCTGATTTCCAGATTATTTGGGAGATCGAAAAATGCTGTTGAAGGCAGACTCCTTGGAGATGATGGCGAAGACGTTGATCTTGCTATACATTATGCAGGATGTAAAAAAGAAAAAAAAAATGACACCGAGATGACCCTATTATAAAAAAAAAGAAGCAAATTTTTCCACTGCGCAGTAATACATTGAGTCATGAAAAACTCTTTTGGGGTTGAAGAACATCCTGTGACTCTGCATCATGATCTGAAGTGGAAAAGGTAACTCCTTGTGATCAACTGTATTTAACACAATGATTTGTACACTTGAATGAATAATATCGGTGACCAATAGTAACTTTCTGCAAGTGAATTATGGTGAAAAAAGGTCTGCGAAAACGATAAGTAACGTAAATAAGAAGTGTTACCTAATCACTGCGGGATCAGTTCTTAAAGTCTTTTTCAGTGTTTGGAAATAGATTATACCGTACTTACCTTAATTGCCGACTAGGTGCATTTACAGCACAGCATAGTTGTTAAAACAAGATTTCTAATGACTTATTTGAAGAGGAATATGCGACCTGAAATATTTGTATATACTTATATATTTTTGCAGCTCTTCGATGAAATTATTTGCAAATTCACGTGTGTGAATCTTGGTTTGTTCTGTAAATAAATGTAAATAAGCAGATTGGCACACAAGAATTCGCGCAAATTAGACACTGCATATTTGAGTAGCGAATACATATATTATTGCCGCTTAGAAATTCTCAATTTCCAAAAGACAATCAATTGTAATTATGTAAATATTAAAATATTTTATATGTATATCGACTACCATAATTTAGTTGGGATATTAAATTCATCATTTGTTCTAAATAACACACCTTAGTCTTCAAACTAACAAACATTTATATATTATGGTCATGTCAGATATAGAAAACTAGACAATTCAACATGTAAATTATACGTGATCCAAAATACCTTAATGTGAAAGTTTAAAATATTCTTCGGATTAAAAGTATTTTTTTCTAACTATGTATGTTGACTCCACTCTAGCTTCAGATCGCCTTACAAAAATCCCCACACCAACGACCTGGCATAGTATTAGGTAACGAGCCAAATTTTTGCATCACTATACACCAAAATTAAAACTTCCAGGTCAAGATGACTAGATATGTTTAAATCAAGCTGTTTTACGCATTGTGATATGTAATGTTATCAAGGCTTTGCTGGAACGAACTAATGTAATAAATGGTTACCTATAATTGACCAAAAATTTTAGTGCCACTTATTGGCCATGACAATAAACTATACGAATACATATTTTTTGTTGAATATTCGAGACTTATAAAGGTGCAATGCAAAACTTGAAATAACCCATTACCAATAATGTATTTACTGCTTATCATTTATCATCGACGATTGGGTATTTTTTAATTAAGTCATCACAGTATGTGTATAGTTCCAGAAATTTTATAAATACATCATTTTTTATTGACAATGAAAATAAACATTTTTTCATTAAATCTACATTCCTGAATAGGTTGTCTTTAATTTTGTTCAATCTCGTTTGTCAAACTTGTTTCCGTGAAGACCAGCACCCTCGTTTCCATTGAGCACTATCCACAACTCACAAGCCACCTCAAGGAATTGAAATCAGGTAAAAGAAGTAGAAAAATATTGAACACTCATAACTTTATTTAAATTATTTAACTGATACGTAACTCAAACAACATAAAACATATTTTAGTATTAGAAACAGTACATCTTATGATCGCTATGGAGTATCGAAGGAGCGGAACATAGAATTTCATAGAGTAAGCTGCAACCGAGTATGGCGCAATGGTAACATATTAACGAATATCAACATATAAAATTATTAATAGTTATTAACAAGAACATTCAATGACTTTTTTCCGATATCTAGAAACCTTTGATAGTATTATTGCAGTGACAAGAGTGTTTACTCGATAATTATTGTTTGTTGTACTTTGGTTACTCTGATTACAATAATTAGGAATATCAAATATAAGTCTACAATAATAGCACCGAGAATGTTTAGGAACATACTTTAACTTACAACGTTAAATTTAGCATTTTCAGTAGCGAAAATAGAATAGTATCAAACTATTCGGTCCAGTCTAAAAACTCTCTCTTGACTATATTGAAGCAGATGAATTTTCGGATTGGTAGTTTAATACCTAATATTTGAGGAAATTGGCTATAACGCAATTCCTTGACGATGTTCGTATCCTGACAGTGTTAGAATCTTCTACTGACTGATTTGTTGAGAAAGGGATTTATTCATCAATTTCATTAGGGATAAAAATATTTTCAGATATTTGAATATACTTGTTAGCCAGATAAACAATTCATCAATCACTAATAAATTTTTATCCATAACGAAATTCAGTTTTATCACTTCACTATAGCTAACAATGAATGTGTAACACTCGCAGCGTGTCAAATGCACGATCAATTTTGTGCAAGTACGTTTTCACCTAAAATTATTGTTACATTTGATGCATCTTGCGGTGTGACATGTGGAGATTCAAAAAATAAAAAATGATCATATTAAATGGGATAACATAGCTATCTGTGATATAGTGGCTTTTAAAAAAGTTTATGGGGAGTTGCTTTCGGTCTCCTGGTTCTGTGACAAGCAAACGAATACTGAAATGAGAAAAATCAATGCTTAAGTAATCATTGTCTCAAATGCAGAGTATTGTGTGACCCGTCGTTCTCGAAATTGGGTCAGATAACAAATCTCTCAGTTGGAGCGTACTACCTCTAGATCAACGCAGTAATTTTATATAATTAGAATTATAACTCACTCTCATTTTCTTGTAGCATCTGCGACACAGGACTAATCTGACCATCAGAGTATTGCCTGGTAAAATCAGCTAGCTCTTGTCGTAATTTTGATAGTTCTGTTTCTTTAACACATGGTGGCTGTTTGCTTATATTCTCACAGTTTTGAGATCGAATAGGACGTCCGTATTTTCGATGAAAACAGTCTTCAAAACTTGCTATTCTTTGAATTGTATAATCCTGGAAGTGCAATGAATTTTGGTTTTGTTGTCCATTGCCACCATTCTCATATGAGTATCCTTTTTCTAGATCATTGACACCAAGATTGTTCATATCATTTGTAAAAGGCGACGAATAAATATCCGTTTGATTCACATAACTAGCAGTCCTTGCTTGCGTGTTGTTATTAGTGTTTGGGAAAACTGGTGCAGTCACATTACTGCTTAATGGTTTAATGACAGGATCAGACCCACTGCTTTGTCCTATAGAGGCATTGCTGTGATTCAGATTTGCTGGACATACTTCAGGGATCATGTTGTTTGCGGTGGTATTACTGTCCAAAGTTACATTCATCCCTTCATTTGGATTGTTTTTTTGCAGCGGAGCAAGATTCATGCTGGGATGTTCAGAATATGAGGCATTCAATGAGTAACTTTCATCAATCGCAGAGAATATATCTTGTACTGATGAATTCTTGTTATTTTCTACGTTATTCTTGGTATTTGTGTTTAATTGAAGAAAATTGGATGCCTCATAGCCCGTAAATCCTGTGTATGGTTTCCACGGGTTGTTGTAACATCGGTTATCGTTGCCGGAATATGAATTATACATCGGTAAAGATCCGTGCCATGGTAGTAAAGTCGGATATCCATGATTTATCGCATTATTTGTTGTATTTATCCAAGGATTCGGATAACCCACCGTTGAATTTGAATCGTGCGAAAAACTGTTCACATCGGAATTTTTTCCCAAGGCATAACTAGGCTCGTTTAGATAGTTCGTTGAATTCGAATTTGTTTGTAATTCGTTCATGGACTCTAATGGGTGGTTCATATTACTCAAATTCCAATCCAAATTCAGGTGATTTACGGTAGAGTTATGCAATGAACTGTAGGTATTATTCCCTACTAGCGAGTTCTCACTGTTTATCGAAAAGTCCATCTCTCTGTAAGGTAGAGGCGATTGCTGTTGAAATACACTATTTTGTGCAGAGTTGAAGTAATTGCTAGAGTGTTCGCTATCTGGTGGACCAGTTGTCTTTGTAACATTATTTATATCATTCCTACAACCAGTAGAGTTTAAAATGAAATTGTTGTTCAAGTAAAAATCATTTTTCTTATCATTGTTGTCAAAGTTTTGGTGATAGTTTGGAGCCGTGATGTATTCGGATTGTTGCATATTTGAAGCGGAAGTTATATGTGCCGAAAGTGCGGAGTTATAATTACGATGATCAGTCTCAAATCTGCTGCTTTCGTTGCAGTGCGTTCCCAATCCATTGGAAATTGTATAAGGAATATCTGTAGGCGGACAGCATGAGTCCAGATTTTCAAAACGTGTCGATTGACTTCCATTTTTGTAAGAAATGTTTTGGTATGAATTTGGGTTTATTGTTCGAAGATTGCGTCCAGATTTAGCTGAACTGAAATCATTTGTATGACTTGGAAGCTGGTTTTGTGATTCGGAGGGTCCATAGCTTTTGATGTTGCTGTCTACATCCACATTGTAAGGAGGCATGTCATTTTTTTTAGTATCATAACAGTAAATTCTTGATATGGCATTATTATAGCAATTTTTCTCATGAGTAACGATCAATGGTTTTCTAGGATCGTTTCTAAAATGTCCATGTTCTAAGAATTTAAAAAACAGTCGTTCCAATTCTAACGTACTCAAAGCAGAACCGCTCACTGCTTTTTTCCTTTCTGGTGGATCGTCTGAGTTGTACCATTCACTTCCATTATCAGCAGTTAATGTCGAACTCTGATTGAATTGAGAATGATTTCTTTTCACAGTTTGCCCTGAATTTAGTTTTGAATTTTGAAGATCCTGTTTTGATGGCCTTCCCCGTTTTCTAGAACTTGGTTTTACTGATGTTGGATACCTGTTTTTTTGATGCCTCAACACAGGGCTTTTCGAGATGTTGACAGTATCAGGAGCCTTTTTAATTGCTTGAGCATCTTTCATAAGTGCATTACACAAGTTTTGATCTTTATTTGCAGCGATCTCTGTATGGCTGATCTTAGATTGGGTATTTTCTGCACATTCTCCATGATTACCACGTGATTTTTCGTAATATCTGAGCCAAGGCGTTGCTTTTGAATTCTCAAAACCTTCATCATCGTCAGCATTCACTATATCATCTTGCGTGCCTTTGCTGAAAGAAAATGGAATCGTATTTGCCCTGACTCCATCATTGTGTTGTGGCTCAGCCTTTTTCGTTTCAGAGTCTGTCACCATACTTTGCTCACTGCGGATTGATTTTGATTCTTTGTCTGTATGATTTTTGGTTGCATTGGTATTAACATCTACAGGAATTCCACAAGTAATGGTATTTATACATTTTTTGAATGAAATATCTACACCTGTACTTGGTTTACCTCGTTTGTTGTTTGACTGCAAATTCCTCTTAGCTTTCTTTGTCCAAGATTCTAATTGAAATATTGGACTGTTGGGAACAGATTCAACATTGCTTAATGTCTCTTCAGAATCAGTATGCCCAACATATAGGTCCTTTGGGTTTTTGCTCTCATTCGATCTGCTGCACAGAGAAAGACTATCGAAGAAAGTCTGTGTTTCTTTAGTAGTCGACAACTCAGTATCAATCTTTTCATACTGGGCTCTTTTACAATCTGAATCGTTTGCCTTATCAGAATCTTTTTCTATCCACAATGGCAACTTCTCATCTGTGCTCTGTATTTTATCTTTGTTTTCATCTCTTGGTGAAGTCATTCTGGTATGAAGAACAGGCGTGCTTAGCATATCAATAGGCTTCAGTTTTGATTCTGGGCTGCTGCCTGTGTCTCCTGAGTCATGTCTTACTGATATTGGAGAGGATTTTGATGTGGCTTTTGTAGCACTTCTAGTTTTTCGGCATGAAAAAATAGTCTTGTTTGCAGAGCTTTGGTAAGGGTTTCTGGAACGCAGATTTCTAGTAGTTCTTGATTCACCTCTGTTTTCTTTGCCAGGTGGACTAGCAGTTTTATAATCGTTGCTGGGTGATTTATCAGTACGGAAATTACCTACATTTATGTCCGGGGTACAAATGATATTACAGTGTTCTTCTTCCTCGAGTTTTGGTGAGAAGGTCTTACCAGTTGCAAAATGATCATTTCTTGCAAATGTTGCAGATTGTGGGGAGTGTGTACTTTTTTTATTATCCAATGATTGCAGGCTTTGTGATAGCCGTGTCTGAATATCTGTGCGTTTAACTGGTGTGGTAGATTTTCTTTTGCGACCCTTTGATCTGGATATAATTATTGGATTCTTGTTATAATCTTCACTTGCAGGATGCACATCAACTGCTTTGCTTTGGAGAATAATATTATCGCTAGTTTTAGATGCTAGCAGAATTTCACTCAGTTTATTGTCGACTGACTCTTCACGTGGCTCAGGCAAAGCTAGTTTTGTGCTTTGGAAACTGTTGGGGGCATTTTCAATTACTTCAGTATTTTCCTGGGTATGGTTTTCATTCTCTGAGCTCAGCTTATTAGGATTCCGTGTCAATTTCTCTGGAACTTGAGTTTGAGCATCAGAAACACTCGGCAGATTGTCTATGTAGGATCTTACGAATGCACGTTTGCTAGAGGCACGAGTACATCTTACTTCGTTTTGCATCAATTTTGTTTCTGTAGTAGTGTGTTTTTCCAAGGCATTGGACAGAGGCTTCTTTCGATCGTTTGGATCTTTGGCTATTGTAGTCTTACTAGAGATATCAGAATTCTTTGACGATTGATTATCTTGTTCATTCTTCGATTTTGCATACGACAGTTTATTTACTGTATCAGTGCTATCAGTATTCTTTGATAATATATTCAATATTTTCACTTTTTCCGTTTCATTGACAGTTTTTTGTTCCAGTACTTCGGTTTTCCGTAATAATGCACGTGTGCAAATGGAACCATTGACATTGGTATCAATTTTACCGATCACTGCTGACACCTTCGATTCTGCAGGCTCGCGCGGGCTTCCTTCGTCTGACATTTTATTTATCGGAATTGCGTTTGATGATTCTGCAGATGGTGTCAAATTAAGCTAGCGGAAAACACGTGTGATAAGTTTTAACCAAAGGAAGTCACAATACAGAATCGAAGTAATCGAATTTCGCTTACCATTATCTTTGCCACGATAATCCCCGCGGTGCAGACCTTACAGACCGTCAAGAATCCCAGATTTTACAACACGAGATCTCTTACTGATATGTTTAATGACTTAAAAATCATGATTATGATCAATACCTCGTTTCTATGAAATTAGAGATGTAAAGATGCGCTCGGAAATTTTACGGCCAAACAATCCACAAGCCAATTCTCTGCGTTCCACGTTCTCAAACTTGTCCCTCGCTAGTTACGGCGCGTGTATTACGCATGCAGTAAACTCACGATAGTACATCAACTTTGCAAATAAGCCAGATATAGTTTCCAAATAAAAGAGTTTCTTTCGCTACTACCGTTGGGCCACTTGGATCGTTTCGTCAAACTTTCAATAATAAACTCTGTCACGTATGAATTCCACTAAATGACAATGAATTCTCTGTACCGGTGATGCCGCGTTTATGTTATTATTTGAATTATTGGGAAGTACGTATACATACAAGAATAATAGAAATCAACACGTGTCTGTAGATGGCGTTGTTATCTAGAACTGATTGTGAGATACAATCCGTGATTTTATGGATTTTACGATTCGTATATTTGATTCGTAACAAAACAGCTAGACGTGAGAGCTTCGATACAGTGTAAGGAGTATTCAAATGTTATTCAACCTTTATTCAACAACCGTACCGTTCGTGATAGCCAATTGAAATCGTTACAACCGTGTTATTCCGATAATATCCATGGAAATTCTCGGATGAAATTCTAGTGGAAGATAGAGATATAAATCCAGTATGATTCTACTCCTTATACTGTGGCACTGATAAACACCTGAACTCAACACTCACATGCAGGAGGGGTTCAAGTCATAGACAGAGGACCCATAGCCAAGTATTTAATGCAAAAAAAGTGTGTATTATTCAGATTAAGATATCATTTTTCACATAAATAGTAATCTACACCTCTTAGGAATTACGATTTTTAGATTTCTTATTTACAATTTTCAAACATGCAAGTTTTGTAAGAACATAGTATAAAATAATAAATTTAATTCACAGACATAATGGGGGAGTTATTTACTATTACTTAGGTAGATCATCCATAACAGTTAAGGCACACGTTATGTTCTTCTGTATCATACCTGGAATTATAAAATATAAGCAAAATAGTGACTATGATCAATAGGATTCAGCGATCTATCAACGTTATCTTCAACAAATAGTTCCAAGTAACTGCTAATGAAAATAGTACATACGTAACCATTGAACAAGATTGACAGAAGTATTCTGAACATTCATGACATTGGGCAAGACAAGATAAACATAATATTTTTTCACAGTGGGAACAGTTGTGTGAATTACAATCATCGATCATCCGACAACATCCACAAATACCAATGGGAACATTCTGAAAAACAGATAGTTCTAAAATGTAGATCATTGTGTAAGTGCAATAAGAGTTGGATGTGTAGCTCATTGATAAGATACGTTACCTTGATGTAATCTTCTCTAACTTCCAGCTGTAATTTATTATTTAGAAACATTTGTTTCAAACTCTGCCGAGGATTAGGCTTGAGGCCAGGTGAAATTTTGACTGGGACGGCATCAGATAGATTTAAGTCGATGGATTCGTTCATTTGCCTCGATAATTCCTTAGCTCCTGTCATTAACAAACCTAAAGTTCGGTCTACAAAAGAAAAACAATACGTCAAAACTCCAATGTGTTTTACTTGCTATATTGATACAAATTCAATAAGATTTTTAGAAACTGAATCTTTGTGTTTAGGGGTACTAAGTGGATGTATCAGTACAAACAAAAACAAACAATGAACATAACCTACTCACCATAAACCTTCTTCATTTGAATATCTTTTTGCACTCCGTTATTTACCTCTTTTTGTCTCACATGGACTTTTATCTGTGGAGCTAAATCATCGTCGAATGGACAAATTCGTTTCGGCATGTTTCGTGCTTTTTGATGAAAATTACTCCATGAAATTACTCGATACTTTGTTGTTTCGTTAGAACGGTCGTGATGCAAACCACAGACCACTTATAATGCAAACGGTCGAACAGCGACGTCGGCAATTTTGACTTATTTGTTTCATCATGGTTTCATCCGCGCGCTCGCGCGCTCACAGTCCAGTATCTCGCTGCCAACAATTGTTGACCACTGATGGTTATGGTTATGCGTGGTTACACCGACCAACTCAAGAGTAAAGAGCTGTACCCGCCTACTACCAGGTAGCGCAGCGAGTCTTTCTTAAATAAGGCCTAACACACCTCCACCCCCATATACTTAGCCCCCTATTCAGCCCTGATTTCCTCGTTTTCTCATGAAGTTTTGTGTCCGCTTGTACGTAACTTTAGATTACTAGTTGACAAGTCACCGAACTAGGGAGAGTCCTCCATAATCCGAACAGCAGGTCGCCGTGGATGTCCCAAATCGCCTGCGTAGCGATTATTCAACGCACGGATTTTTCTCGTCTTTCGGAATTGATCACGTTGACTGAAGTACAATCTTCAGTCAACGTTGATCGTTGACTGAACGATGATCAGAGAACCTATTATCTATTTTCTCAAGACGGTGTTTAAATTTATGAAGAGATTAATCGCTACTCTGATGTAAGGGTAGGCGCAGTTATTATCGAAATTACTTTTCGAAGCACAAGTTCATTCTTTGGACGAAGAACCCGTATTCTTCGCAATAGGTCAGTACAATTTGTACAATTGTGGTACCATTTGAGCATCCCAACACGCGGAAAGATTTCGTATAAACGCCACCTACACACATGCCATTCAGACCGACGTTAATTGTCGGCTATCAAACTTTGCTGGTCTATGCCTCGCCCCAGGAGAACCTACGGCTCGCACAAACCCGTACAACTTTATTCTATCCCAAATTGTTGCACATTTGCCAAACCACACTGTGACCACAGAATGAGGACTAGGTCCTTATTCTGTGCTATGACCGACACTCCAAAAATGATCGATTATCGAATATCTGAAAGCTGTATTTTTATTCAACTGAAAACAGGAAAAAAAAGACCAAATTATTCAAAGTGACTCCACATTTGAAAAAATTGTAATGTGTGAATCCTCAATCTGCAAGCTATGTTACTCATTTAATTTGATCTATGACGTATGTGTGGAAGAGCTAACCACGTTGTTGTTATATCGTATTTCGGAATAAATTTCAGCGACGTAACTGATGTGTGTGAACTACCAATATTCTTCAGATGATGCTACAAGATTACCGAGCACTGCCTAATTTTTAGTAAGATAGGATTTCAAAAATGACAATATCTGCTCGCGGGCTAAGTTACCTCTACGACTACCGCAGAGTGTTCTTCGGCATGTGTCACAGTCGAATTTGTGGAGCGTCTTTTTGACAGAGAATCCGAAAAAATAATAAACAGCATTGCCCTCCAGAGTTGATTTGGACCAGACCAATCGCGCTCGTACGTGGGTCAGTAGAGCTCGTTTCTTCTAATTTGGAGTCTATAAACACTATTGTGTAGTTGTCGTCTCCGTAGAAAAATCAAAAGATTTTGGACCCACTATGTATTTGTGATTTGGTTGGTTTATTTTGTTAATGTAGATGAAAGTGACGGAGACAAAAATCTGTTTTACTTGACGAGAAAAGTGATGATGAAAATTATAAATTGAGCAGTGATTCAAATAACAATATGAATTTTGAAACTACGTTGAATTCTTGAGAATGTTGCTTCCAAAATAGACTCAACCACCGCCACCACCGCCACCGCCACCGCCTCCACCGCCGCCACCACCGCCACCGCCTCCACCGCCGCCACCACCGCCACCGCCGCCACCGCCACCGCCACCGCCTCCACCGCCGCCACCGCCTCCACCGCCGCCACCGCCACCGCCACCGCCTCCACCGCCGCCACCGCCTCCACCGCCTCCACCGCCTCCACCGCCGCCACCACCGCCACCACCGCCACCGCCACCGCCACCGCCTCCACTCCGTTTAACGCGTGGTAACACGATCCTTCCGTTCGTACACGAAGCATTTTGCATAACTAGAGGAGTGATTCCATAGATATCTGAGGAAAGCGGATCTGAAACATCGTGAGAACATTAACGTAACGATAAAGAAAAGAAGACTCGGTTGTGATTTTACATTATTCAAATATTTGTAAAATTTGAATTTGAGATTTAGTGGAGTTACAAGTTTTCTACCAATTATTTCCGAAGCAAAGTATTCGTTTCAGGAAATTTTAACTTATACTTGTAATTACATGCTGTACCACCAAGTGTAACTCACCTTCAGGTTTCATTGGAAAGCCGACCGTTACGGTCAGAACTCCAGCACACAGGAGCGTAAAGAGAGCCATCGTGATACTGATGATTCTTCGAACGACTCAGCATCCTTTATATATTCAAAATAGCAACCCTCCCCCCCCCCCACCTCCTGCCCCGCCCAGCGTCATTGGCAATAAAAATTGTTGAAAGATTTTCCTCAAAATGAGGAATAAAATCCGAATTGTGTGACCTACACATTCTCGTGAATACGAGCGTGGATGTGACCGGCTGCTGTTGAGATTAAGAGGTAAAGATTAGACCGATGTGCGGAGTCATCGTAAGTGACCCCGCAAGTTTGCAACTATTTTCGTTCATCACGCATTCTATGAAGATCATTCCAGAAAGAGAAAAAGAAATTTTCGGATATTGATCCATGTAGATGTAACGAATTTCTTCCTTACAAGAATGAATACATATACAGGGTGTCCCAGAATTCGCGCCAACTAAGTACGTAGCGTTATTCATCGTAAAAAATTGAAATAGGGAAGTCGAGGTGAAAATGTTCTAAGTCTGACAGGTAAAAAGTTACAGGGTGCCAAAGTTCCGCCAATCGGCGTGCACCGCTGAATGAAATAACGTCGGTGAAACACGCCGGGCGTAGCGGTGTGTTGGTGGCACACCGACGTTATTCCAGTCACCAATTGGCACCCTGTAACTTTTTACCTGTCAGACCTAGAACATTTTCACCTCGACTTCCCTATTTCAGTTTTTTACGAGGAACAACGCTACGTACTTAGTTGGCGCGAATTCTGGGACACCCTGTATACAGGGTGTATCACCTCATGTGTTCAGAATGGGAGGGACTTAGTCGACACGAAGCCATGCCCCTCTAGCCAATCAACAAGCATAAGATTTCCGTAGACCGAAATTCTCACGAGAATAGAAGATACAATTTCTTGGTTGAGGGAAAAAATGTATATATATATATACAGGGTGTATCACCTCATGTGTTCAGAATGGGAGGGACTTAGTCGACACGAAGCCATGCCCCTCTAGCCAATCAACAAGCATAAGTTCTGGATTTCTCCTTGGTTATTTTGTTAATAAAGATTCTTCTTTTCCAGGGACGTTTACTGATCCACGATGGAGGCTGCGATATCGATGCTGGTGTAGATTAGGCGATTTGGTGAGTTTTCATCTCTACATTTAATAATTTGTTTGAAAAGTCAAAAAATATTGTCTGATTCCTTTAGATTAAGTGTTTTGAGGTTGATTTAAGTATATTAATGTCTTTTATCTTGTTGCAGGTAACTGGATCGGACTAGATTAAATTTATGCACGTGTTACATTATATTTTAATAAAATTATAAGAATACTTGTTACGTCCTGTCCTGTTAACTGACTTCCCCAGAGTGATTACTCCTTGACCGGATTCGGTCGAGGATCACCTAACCGCTAGAGTCAATAGACTCAAGTCATTGTCATTTTAACTCTACCAATGTGGTAACCCGCGTCTATTCAAATCAATTATATTTAAATAACTTCTAATATCTCACATAGAATATCTTGATGTAAAGACTATAGGCTCGAAACCGCTCTGAAGCGAAGTTACATGGAACCGAATAACGAGGAAAATAGGCCTAACTACAATCTGGCATGTCAACCGGCGGTTTTGCAGTCAAGAACCGTGCTCTGGCGACTACTGCTCGTCATTCCATTGTCCGAGATTTCCTTGCTAATCTTAATAATTAAAAATTATGCATAAAAAATAAATTTTTCTCCAAACATGCAAATTATGACCATCACCCACGACCGTTCGTTACGAACTGATAACAGAATATTAATAACAGCCGAAAACATCGAGGCTTGTAATCACCAACACATAGTGGGTGATGCAATGTATAAATTGCTTCCTGCTATTGAGGAAAGTAGTTCAATGATTATTGTCGCGATCAGCGCGAGAGGTAGAGTTGCTGATATTCCGGATTTATATAAAAGGTGATGTTTCGGAGATTATCAGTATCATTTTTGAAGTTACGTTCGACTAAGAGACATTCGAGTCGAAGTAGTAAAATTTTCGTCTGGAGTGAGTAGAACTTATGCGAACATGAGATCGTTCGCCCACCTTACAGTTTTGTGTGTCAGTTTCTTAGCCGTGGCGATGGGCGGCTCAATAAGACGCAAAGGTAAGTTACATTTTGGAGAACAGCACGTTACGCTTTTTTGTGAAAACGTCTAGAATACAAGGCTTCGGAAATCTTAAGTGCGAGGCTTTTGAATCTACCGAATCTCAGATTTATTAAGAAACCGTTATTTCGATTCGAATAGACTGATCTTTGTTATTCAAGTCTCATAATCCACAGTTCCACGCACTTTTGATGTATCACATTCTTATTCTAAATGTTGGGATACCTGCAGGGATAATTCACGCCAGAGGACAATTTTCTGAATTTCATTGTGACTCTCCGTTCTTTGGCATATAAAATGATGAATTATACCTATTCATCGTTTCAGTTCGAGTATCGCATACGAATGTCCGTGAATCATTATCGTACGTTTATCAAGCCAATATCTACATCAGTCAATTCATGATTACATTTGTTTCTACCGTCCTACTCGTGTCGGATTTCCTGTGTCATTCTCAATTTAGATTACATGAGATTCAGGAAATAGTTCAGCGTTCCCAATGAACAGCGACATTCACAATCAGTCAAATATTACGATGTACTGTCTGGATTTTTTTCTATAGTCGGATCATCAAAACACATTTCCGTTGCTTTATTTTGCGTAAGTTCGGTTACTTACATGAATGTCGCAACATTGGCAGTCAATTGCTTACTTCTGCTTAACACTTCAATATTTAATTGGCTTGGGGGGCGACCGCTGCTACGACTACTCACTACTGTTAACCCGAGGTACCCTCCATTGATGCGCTTATAATGAATGCGAGTGTGGAATCGAAGTTCACTGAGCATCGATTGATATACATACTTTTTCAGGTTACCAAACCGTCGAGAAACTCTCCCCAACGGCATCAACGAGTGATTCTGGCACGATGATACATAATGTAGAATTGCATATCGACGATCTCAGCCGGATTGAAAGATTCGCTCAAAACGTGAACGATTTATGGGGTGCTACTAGCCAAGGTAGTATCAACGCGATAAGCATGGCGGGTGGCGGGGATCATTCGTACTTCCATTGGCTTTCTCATTTCTCACAACAAATATGAACTAAAATTAGAAAGAATCTGAAATCAAAATGAAAATTTGTTTTTTCAAAAATTACGCGCAGTATTAGTTGAATTGATTCTCATGTGTATTCCGATTACAAGTTCTTACCTCAGCTTCCGATGATGTTCGTCGGTCTAAGAGTTTTCTCGAGGAGGTTCATTAAGTTGTTTCAGAGTCATTAGAATAATACAATCATGTAACTTCATAGTACAAATCCATCCATTCTTCCATTGAAATTCGTGCAAACTCGGTAAATATTTAGGAGAAGTATCAATCATTTCCGGGTATCACTGTGCTATCAATACGTATAGTTTTTACCATGTTTCATATCTGTGTTTTACAGAATCTAACAAATCGAAACGCGGTAACATCATCATCGTCATCAACATCGGAAACGGTGGCGTTCTTAGTGGCGGTGGTGGCACTGGTGGCGGGAGTGGTGTTCTCAGTGGTGGTGGTGGCGGTGGCGGTGGTAGCGGTCATGACAAACGTAGCCTCAGTAGTACTAACGAAGGTGACGATGAGAACGATGAGAACTATGAGGCCAAGTTATATTGGTACCGATGAAGATCCTCTGTATCAATGCGAGATTTTGAAAACAATAAAATATTCGAAAGTAAACTGGTATATAGCATACTTTTAAATATTTCCATGATGACACTTGTAATGATTGTGATGAGAATGCGGGGGGGAAGCGGGATTTTACGCCCCGAGTAGCGATGGGTGCAGCATACTTGGACCGGTGCACCGCGGTGTAACGAATCGAAACAGTATTCAGAACGTAGAGAAATGGTAAAATATTAAATGATCCAACTTGACGGGAAGCTGATCCGCAAAGACGAACCCACGAGGAAAACATCAGCCTGAGAGGAAAGTTGATTAATAAATGACGTTCTTCTATCTTCGTATTTATGCATATTCAGGAAGAGAAAAGAATATTCAATATGTTACTGATTGTCCAAATCGCAATTGTTGGATCTATGTTTTTTCTCCGTTTTTACTGTTTACTAAAAGTATTATCTAAAAAAAAAAATTACGCCGGTCATATTTTTGTCCTAAATTTTACGTAGTTTTCAATTACTTCTGATTAGTTTATCAGTCTTCAGAAGATGACCCCTCTTGACTTTTTCTTTCATTTGCTTTGGAAGTTTTCGTCGTGCACCTGATATTACATAAACATTGTGAATCAGTCGACTACAGCGCTGACCGAAATTTTTACGAACCAAGCATAAACATTATCATAGCGTACTACGTCATTCCTAACTAAAAAAAAAAAAATTGATTCGCAAACCTGTACTCCTCGATATGACGCATTTCGGACCACTCATAGCACCGAAACATCTAACGTATGCGCAGCCGAAACGCAATTCAGTTGGAAAAAAACTTCTGTTCGTTAACGCGTATATATATACAGATAAAATTTATCGAGAGTGTATTATGATAATGTCATATGGGGCTTATCAACCACAGATGTCGGTACGAAACCCGCGAGAAACTTTTCTTTCTGCAGTAAATACAAAGAGTTGGTCACTCCCACTGGAATGTCACTTCCGATACTCGCGGATCGAACTTTTTGTAGAGAGTTTAGTGCCGAAAATATCATACCGAGTGCCTTTAACAGCGGAAAATTCAGTTGAGAAAATAATATTTTACATCCGCTATATTTTGTGATCAAGAAATTTTTTATGACGTGGCATTGGTGATAAAAATCTAATGCGCTGTACCTAAATATTGAGAACGTGAATTGAATTTATGCGATGCCAAGCGATAGCGAAAGCGATTCGGATTGGAACGAGGAGCTTATAAATGCCGTTAAACAAAAACAGGGAAAGTCAAAGACGATCACAGAGGATGAAAGAATCGAAAGAGTTCAGGAATGTCTTACGGAAGGAGCGGAAATTGATAGCGTCGACAAGGATCAAAACACTGCACTTCACATCGCCGTCAAAAAAGGATATAAAAAGCTCGTGCAATTTCTTATCGAACAAAAGGCAAGGACAGATATTTCCAATAAAAATGATCACACCGCTTTCGAACTCGCGGAAGGACCGGGAAAAGAGGATATTTTGGATATTTTTAGAACCTCAATTGTTCAATCTAATCAACAACCGGGCGATTCTCTGTCTCAATCTTTTTCATCTTGTGGACTGACAACTCCTCATTTATTTGTAGGAAAAAATTTGAAAAGAACTGCGTCCGACGTTGTTGCGCAGGATGGGACGCAGAAAAAATTACGAATCGGAAATAATGACGAACTTGACGAAAATTGTGACGAACAAATGGAAAGTTTGGGGGAAATTACATGGTCAGATGAAGATGAAAATCAAGACGATGACATGATCGGTGAAAAATCTCCACTCTTTTTTCATGGTGACATTAAATACGCTGCATCCGGTCTCAAGCAAACTTTACACGGAAATATTTATCAACTGAAACTGTTGATGTTGTTTTTACGACGCGGGCTCAAAAAAGGTTATGATTTTCGTTTGGCGACCGAAATGGATTTTGCGGAAAAATTTGATGATCTTGTTTTTCAGTATCACGTTAACAATGCACCAGGAAATTCCACGACTGCTGCGGAAACAGTTTTTAGATTTCTTCAGGCCAAGCACAAGCAGGATGAAACCAAAATGATAAGTGCTCGTGATCTTCTTACTGAGAAAGACGACGAATTCAGCTTGCAAAAATATTTTATTTCATATCGCAAAATGAAAAAAAAATCGGAATTCAACGAAGGAACTTTGAAAGATTTCATTATATGCACCAACATCGGTTTCGACGTCGAAGGATTAAAGTCTGGAAAGATTCGTCTTGAAAAAGTTGAAGACGATGACCCTTTTCTTGAAATTGAAAGCTCGGCCAAACAACCGTCGAGATATAAACTCATCGTTGATAGGAACTCCGAACTTTTCGCGGTTCTTAAAAGAACGGCCGACGTATTTATCATTGCGAAATTTCTGATCGAGTTGAAAGATAAAAATCCGATGACCAATCCAGTTTTCAGAAGATATCGAAGCGCGTTAATGAAAGAAGTTTTTGATGTAGAAAAAAAACAATTCTTTGACAATTTTATAACCGGAAATAGTTTGTCGGATAGAGCAAAGAATTTTCGGAAAATTTTTTACTACGAAAATTTGAAGCAGAAAAAATTATCGGCGCAAAATGTAAACGAGAAGGTTGTCTGGGGGGAGATTGAAAAAAATACGGTCAAGTTGTCGAATCTGTTCAGTAAACATTTTATCTTGATTTCAAACCCAAAACTTACTGAGTTGGTGAAGTTTTCTGAAGAGTTCGTGAAATTGATAAACAACGCGGGTAATAACAATATCGTCAGGATTGATAGAAAGATCTACAGGAAAAACGCTAGACAAGGATCGAACGAGAAAATCGTTGCTGATAACATAGAAAAGCTTGCTGGACATGTTCTAGTTGAAGGAAATGAGAGTATTAGATTCTCTACACAGTTCCTTGATGATAATTTTTTACCCGTCGGTGACATTAAAAACTTCAGAGATCGTCTCAAGGTACAACTTGGACCCAAGTATAACAATCTCGATAAGTATCAGTTTGAGATAAATGATTATAAAACTTGCGATGAAGAATACTTGCATTCCAAAACGGAACTACCAATAGATGACATATCAGATGTGGAAATTGAAGAGTTTATTGACAAGCTAATATTTGCGGTTAATCAACCGAACGAAGTTGAGCTAAGTGAAATAATAACCAAAGAAATTGCCAAGGACAGTAAATTTAATCTGTTGAATGCGGATCTTGTTGGTGATTCGTTTCAGAAGGAAATGTTGAATTGGTTTAAAGAAAAGGGAACCGAAAAGGGAAAGGAAGGAAGATTCTTATCAACCGTTGACGGAATGAAATTCTTTGATTCAGCAGAAGAGAAAATTAACACCTTGATCTCTTCAGGACTCAGTTTGTCTTATCCGGAAGAGCTGAGGGAATACGGTGTAGATTTCAAGGACGAGAACCAACATCTCAGAGATTTTCTTACACCCGGCTCACCGATCTGCTGTGAAAATCGAGTGTTGAATTTAGTCACTACCGGAGAAACACTGCCCACTGCAATCAGGGTCTATCAGACTGTTCGCCGGAGTGGAAGGTATGCTGAAAATGATAGTGTAATATTTATGCGTTTGCGGACGTTTATACCGTCAAGAATAAAACGAAGGGTCATCTCAGCATTCGGATCGGAGAAAAGTCACCATTTATTAATCATGGATTGCGGGGCAGCGGAAAACAGAGCTTTGCAGAAATTGAACGAGCTATTGTCAAAACCAATCAGCAGAAATGATACAAAAAAAGCAATTCTCATAACTCGGGATAAAAATCTACCGACTGCAAAATTGAAAGACTGTTACGAGGCTCACGATGACGTTTGTTTTCGAGACTTGACGTTAGACTCTCAGAAAAAATTGCTCAGTAAATTTATAATAACTTTTCAAGGGTCAAAGAAAAAAACAAGTTTGCAGAATCTATTGGGCGATATTGGAAACGAAGAATTAGGGAGACTTGAAAGCGAGATAGACTCCGGTACTCTGATGAAAATGATTTGTGGGAAGGAAATAAAAATCGGAAATCAATTGAATATGCTGAAAGATCATGATTACATAGACCGTGATTTCAAAAGGTGTGTATTCCTCAAAAACGCTCTTCTTGAACGTCAATTATGGCAGAAGGAATATGATATTCTCGCTTTCAGTGGCGAAATACGAGGGTCGCTTCTGGAAACCATGATAGCGGAGAAGATAGAAGAACAAAAGAAATTTTCCGATGCGAACATCCTTACTGGAACTCGGACACAAAATGAATTCATAATACTCGATGAAGGGCGAGAAGAAGAGCATTTCAATGAACTCTGCCAGGCTAATTTGAACACTAATATTCACTGGATGAAATGTTACTACTCAAAGATGAACTGGTACAAATCCCGAGGGAGTATTCACAATCTGGCGAGCGATAGATACGATTCTCCTTTTGCCGATGAAACTTACAGGGCTGGTGAAGTAGCTAAGGAAACGATAACGGAAGAAGAGCTAGCTCGTGTGGATGATGACGACCGGAAGGTGGTGATTATGTCGGATACTGCCGGGATGGGAAAAAGCACCGTGTTGAGAAATTTGGAGAGAATAATAAAAGAAAAGAACCCACAACTCTGGGTTATCAGAGTCGACCTAAATAATTTCACTGCAGTTCTTCGGGATGTATCCAAGAGTAGAATCATTGAAAATGGCACCGACGAAGAGTCGATTGAATTTTTCATGAATGTTCTTGCGAACCTTACGAGTTCTTTGGAGAAGGAAGTCTTGAGACACGCACTGAAAAATACACAAGGTGCAGCTTTGCTTTTGGATGGATTTGACGAGATTAGTCCTGACTATAAGGCTACGGTGGAAAAATTACTCCGAGCGTTGAAAAAACAAAACCTCAAGAAATTGGCTGTTACTACTAGACCGCATTTGGGAACAGCGCTTGAGGAAACATTGGGAACATTTTATTATACGATGAAACCGTTCTCAGATGAAACTCAGGTTGAATTTTTGATAAAGTACTGGAAAAAAGAACTAGTGCTTCATGAGGCTGAAGAACGGATTCAACAACGATTGAAAATGTACGCGGGAACCTTGTCGAGAAAAATTGGTGCGATGGTCTCGAATGCGGCAGAAAAGTTCGCTGGTATCCCCCTTCAGACAAAATTGATAGCCGAAGTTTTTCAAGATAATCAACTCGAGGATGGTCGAGTATTGATGAAGGGTGTAGAAGCGTGCAAAGACTTTTTGTATTCTGATCATGAGGAGCCAGAGTTGCCTGAAAGTATCAACATTCCCGATCTATATTCATACTTCGTCGAGAGAAAATACTTCCTCTATCGTGTCGAAAAGAAGAAAGAAGATCCGACAAATTTAGCATCGGATGAAGATAGCGAAGATCTACGTGACGTATTTTTGAGACGGCACGAGAAGCTGGCTTTGCGTTCCTTGTACGATACCGAAGAACTTACAACACTGCTGCCACACCCTCAGGAAATGGAAACAATAAATATTTTCATAAAAAAAATAATTGCTGGAAAAGAAAGAACAGGCATTGTCACACAAGTTATAAACGACGTACCACAGTTTGTTCATAGAACTTTTGCAGAACATTTTGCAGCGATGTATTTCATGAATATAATGAGATGCGGTGATCATAATCCAGATGTCCTCACGTTCATTGTGCAACATATACTCGTTAGGACTAGGAACCCGAGTCTCAACCACTTCTTAAAAAATCTTTTGCTCCAAAAGGCACACGATGAGTGTCGCTTCCAAGGAGGCCTCAAGCTGGTTGCTCGTTGGCGGCATATCGTCCACCGCCATCATCATCCCCATGAAAAAATACATGTATTGAATCAAGATGATACCATAGTTAATTTCATCCTCAATCAATTTGCAAAGAATAGCAGAAGTCAGGAGTATCCCATATTCGGTAACAAGGCAATTAGGGAATGGGAAGGACACACCACCATTTTCGACTGGTGTGTGACTGAAAGTAATCAGCCTGAAACAGCTACAGCGAAATAGCTCCTCTTTGATCAATAGAAAGCCTCGTAAGAACATGTCTATTATTTTAAATTCACTCACAGTAATCCCACATATCAAACGTCTTCTTTGCGCAATATACTACTTTTCTCGTCACATTTCGTTTAAACAACAGTAAGTGCCATTTTTCTCTTAATCGCTCATTTTTATTCGATACACTCTTATAGCAGCAAACGTAGGTTTCCGTAGAGGACCCATTTCTAATCTCAGCCCCTAATTTGTTACCAGTAGATGATAATTGTTCGTATTTCATATTTTATGGTATAGCCATAGATAGTTCAATATATCTATGGTATAGCTAATTCAGTGTGAAGAGGACGCATCGGACAAAAGAAAAAATGCATCGATCATAATTTTTTTCCACTAATCATCATGCAACACGACTAGCAATATTCATGCTTCATATTTAAATAACGTCACTCGGGCGCGGTGCACGATTTATTATAGAAATCGAGAATATCATTATCGTCTATAAATTAGGCGTAAAATTTTTTGATTTCATACGTGCGAATAAAAGACTTCTTAATAGACTTCAGAAGTTAAGGAGGTGGAATTATCCTGAAGATAAAGTCACAGTTCACGCATAAATTATGAAACAAAACAGGTTTACGCGAAAGACGCATACAACGTGATATTATCGAAAACTAATTCAGTTCGATAAGTAGACTCCAGCGAATAAAGAACATGAACTCGCGTATCCGCAGGCTTGTCGTTTTGACAATAGTTTTGACTATTTTGTGCGAATGTATCGATGACTGCAACTGCGCTAAACAACATCGTCGACTTAATTCCGGACTGCAGCAAAACGCGGCTCATTATTCTTTAACACCGAGGAGAGTAGGCCTCAGGTCGTGCCCACGCGGACAGACGATCGCCAGAGATGGAACCTGCAGAAGATCCGTCGGTTGAAATATCGAACGCTGTGGTTTGCTCGCAGCTGTAATCTGGTACGTAAAACTGTTTTCAAGAGTTCAGATATTCGGACGAACGATAATCATATTCATATTCCAGCAGAGCCGTGAGTAGCGAGTCAAGATCCACGAAACCCTGCAGGCGGAAGGAAATATATACCAATTTAAATTTGTTAATTGTTGTTGTATTTGTATGATGCTGCCAGTAAATCACATTATGAAGATCTAAATTTAAAAAGTATTTTTTTTCATTACATGTTTTCACCATCCGCCTCGAATGATATAGATCCTATTGAATTAAAATTCATCGCCATTACGCAATGTCTTTGTCCGTCGTTGAAGGTGTGAAGTTGTTGGGCTCAACGTATTCTGTCGAGGTATATGCCAGCGAAGTACAGCATCCCACCTTGTTCGCAAAATGGACTTGCGAAGAAATTATAGCCGAAGGACACGAGTCATCGTTGATCTGTGCACAGTTGTGGTCGATACAAGTACTGACATCATAATATGCCATTATACCCAACATAAGAGGAGCTGCGCGATGGCCCTAAAAATGACCGCAGAGGTATTATTTATTCAGCATTATAGTGAAGTCATTTGTACTCCACTCTGCTCTCACACGTAGCAGAAATGAGAATTTATTTCCGTTTATAAATTCGTCGGTGATTGACATAATAGTACATTTTTAACTGAATTCTTCTGTTGTTGATAAAATTCGTTAGTCACCCACAATGGGTTATAGGTATTACATTTGCGCAAGAGGTTTGCTTTTGCGATGAGAAACTTGCGTATTGGGCAACTCAACTGAGGACGTACAGTTCATTTTTGTTCGCCAAAATAATCTCCTCTCATTGAAAATTCAAAAATTATTATTTTCCAATTGGATCTCAGTCAATATTTTTTCCTCCGCATCTTTGGGTTTTGATTTTTGTTATTCAATTTTTTCGTTACTCGGCATCTTTACAACGTATCATTCTTAAAAGTTTGAACAACATTTCGTGCTTTCGAGGCAATATTGCACACTTTTCCGCAGAAAATCTTATATATATATTGATATTTTCTTTTCACTCAAAAATCATCATTCCATCATAAACGTCTCCTTTTGAACTGTACCTCTGGCTTGAATTTTTTTTTCAATAAATCTGCCACTTACAATTAATAATATTGTATCCTTAAGTATCAAACCTTTGGAAGATACTGCGCTTAATTCATAATTTGCATAACATATATTAACAAGTTGACGAAAAGCTAAACAACGAACAAACAATTCCTGCTTTCAAGCCCCAACGAGAATGATGGATATATTTAGGTTCTTTTATCGGTATTCTATGTTTTGGCGGAAATGAAATATTACGTCTTTTCAAAATCGTGACTTTACAAACTATACTGAAATTATTTTTAACCGAACAAGAATAATTCTCCTTACAAAGAATGTTTGATTCCAGTTTTTTATAGTCAAGTGTGAACAAACTAAGATATTATCCATTTGCAATAAAATCATCCCAGTGATGAGAGAAGCTCGTCAAGTGCACTGTAATTCTGATAGTCCGAGTGTGTGATATTTGTTGCTTTGATTTAAAGATTGAATCTACAGATCGTTCGTTTGGTAAGCCGACAATTCTTTTTGATATTATTGAAGGATCTGTTTTATCATGAAACGCAGATGGCGCTCTGGGCTGGCGCTTTCCTCAATGACATTTTGTAGCTTACTACCTTATCACTAACTTCTAGCAACTTGTCCGATCTAGTTCAATATATCTATGATAAATGTTGAATAACATCGTGTTTTTCAACGAACAATTTTATGCAAAAAATTTCAAAAATGATTCAAAGTATCTTCGCTAAATTACATATCCTCTTAACCCGATCGACATAAAATGCGGGTCCAAGGAACATGAAGATATGTTGACGTTTAAACCTTATGCGCAGATCCATTCTCTGGCGGTTCATATAACTTCGCAATGAGCTACCTGGATTACTTTTATGTTAGATCATGCGCGCCAAAAAGAATGGTGATGCGTACATCGTTGTCTCAAACTCGAAGCCGTGACCGTGAGTGGGGGCATTGTGGGGAGAGCGCAGCCTTTTCACAAATCATGCAACTTGTGAATCCAGACTTCACGCTCTTATTCAACCATGCGCGGTCAAGGAGTGTTTATCTTATTCGCACTGTTTGTGCTTGCGATCTGTGTGGGAACCATAGGTAGGTGTGATATAGAAGTCTGATAACGTCGTAGCTTAGAACTTCACATTTCATATACACGAACAGTCATTTATTGTTCGATATGTTCCTATCGAACTAACAAAGTTGACCAACAAGCGCGGTTGATGAGGTTGAATATAATTTTGGTGTAGCCAAAATAAGTCGATCAATACTGACTATATCAACACTTATTTCAGATGCGTGTAACAGTGCTGGGGACGGTGGACACGCTGCTGGCAGTAAAGCATGCAATGGCACAAGTGACCGAAGATGTATAGACGGAAAGGATGCCAGAGGTGCAGGTGTAAACGCAATGGGTACAGCGGCGTTGATTTTTGTGAGTGTCGCACTTGCTCGAATATCAGCGTTATGGTCGACATAAATGAGGTGAGAATAATTCACTCGACGAATCCCATTCAATCAAAATTCGAGCCGATGATTTTTCAAGTGACGTATAAATATTATGTATAAAATAATCTCAACGGCTATAATTTGAGCGAAGCAAATATAGTTTGTGATGCGATCTTCGGGTTCCAGGATGTAGTGGAAGGAATTATTTGTAATAATTCCTTCCCAATTCGTTTTGGTCCCCTGTAAAGTAAACGCCGGATCGCAAGTTTCGTCTATAAGAAACTGTGCGGCGTATTCATAATCGGAGTTGCGCATTAAACTCATACCGTATCCAGTTGTATGAATTGTAGATTTAAAAATTTACGAGTATCCACACTTATCTTGTGATAATATCGTACCAAATTATTAACCACCATCTCAAATTTGATCTTTTTTTCATTAATAGGCCTCAACTCGATGAAATCCAACAACTGACCCCACAGCAAAAAAAAGGATTCCGCCTACCGATTTGGATTATGACACGGAGCATGAATTTGGGTCATTATTCGACACAGCTTCAAAGGATGTATACAAAACGACTAAAAATATTGTAGCTTCATACGCACTGTAAATTACGTTTATTTTTATTTCGAAATTATTATGAATGTCTTCACATTGGAAGATGAGCTGGTTGGTGAAAAATAAAAATCCGATTAAAACTTCTCATTTATGTAGTAATTATCAAATGCGAATTAGCAACCTTGATCTTCATATTTATTGTCCAGACTTTTGACTCATTGAAAACGCGACACGCCTATTCGTGTCGAGAGAACTGTAATTGCGTTTATGGCTATAGTAACATCAGGAATCCCAGTGGGATAATGACGAATAATATGCGACTACATTCTGAAGGTCAAGTTATTCATAGAGCCTTGCTGTACGTATATTAACTATCTCTATATGAGGAAAAAGTGCTAGAGTGAGGTAAATCACAGATGCGTCACATCCCAGTTCGAAGAAGTATAGTTTTTAATTAATCATTACAAAAACACATCGAGGGTTGGGGATCAGAAAAGCGCAGCTATACGAGCGCACCTATATGAATGCCGTCATAAGGGCGTATCCTCGGAAGTGACGTAATAAGAAATCATCTAAATTATAATCCTTCAGATGAAATAGAGTGCAACATAAAAGCTTTGTGGTATATTTCAATACCAATACTTTTTGAAATTCGATCTTCACATGCCTTCAGAATCAAAATTGAGGCTTACCGAATAAAACAAATTTCTCTTATCACATCGCATTTCATTTGAACCAACGTGAATCGATGGTTTTTTATTTTGCTCACATCTATAGGACACGCCCTATGCCAGAAAATTAATTGGCAACCACAGAGTTAGGGTTACACCCTTTTGGTGTTGAGCCCTCGATATGTGTGAAAAAATTACAAAACAACATTACTAAAACTCTACGATATAAAAACCTAATCCAAATAAAATATTTACACCGATTTACACTATACATCACAATGTCACACTATCATTGTCGTCTGACAGTGCATGGAAGCTGCGGTTGTTTAGATGAGCTGGCCAATGACGTAACAAGGCAGAGGCGTGCCAACAATGAGACCAGAGATATATCTGGGTGAAACAGACCAATTGCGTGGGTGCCTCAACTGTGGGCCCTCTTTTTTGATGATTGTCATAATACAGTTACTAATAAATGTATCAATAACAATTTTATATCAAAATTATTTCACTAGTGAATCGATAATTACAAACGTAACGTAAAATTAGCACAACTTTGTGTTACGATACCGTTATCTACAAGGAAACACGGCTGCGTCGTAACTCTCCATCTCATTCGTTCCTTCGATTTCTTCCTTGCACTCATGGTACCAGGCTGATCACGGACCGACACAACGTTTCTGCGGCGCTGCGCTAGATCCTTACACAGTTGAATGGCGTTCTAGATCGCGAAATCTTAGGTAAATTCCATGAAGATCAATCAAATACCAGAAACAAGACAATGCCACGGAACAAGAAAAGCCGAATATACCAATATAAGGATCAAAAGCTCACATAGAAATCATCAGAGAGTGATCATGTTTCATGAGATGTCTGAAAAACTGTGGAGAAAAATTATGTGGCTTTATATACGAATAAACCCATAAAAATATTTCGAGAATCAACCGAACCACTTCAGATGGTTTTTTTGAGCCAACCGTGCGGGCACAAGATAATGCCATGTGCAACAACAAATCATCATCAATAATAAAGGGGGTTTCGCGATGATTGTTAGGCGCCAAATTGTGAAAACAATTAATTGAGAGGGGATCTGGAACTGAAGCGTTTGGAAATAGATCTAGGCTTGGTCGAAACGATGCGGAATGCGACAAATTTTTGAATTAACCATACAGAGCTAATATGGAGGAAGGGGAAATGGACTGCAGTAATAATGTTATGAGTAAATAGTTTTATTCGAAAACAGAAAATAGAACGGATTTAAAGTCTAGAGGTTGTTATAAATATAAGAAAGAGAAGAAATGCAGAAGAGAGTGCGGAAGCGAAGGTGGACTAGGAAGACATTCGTATCTGAGGTGTAGGCGAAGGAGGTTGATCTGGGCCCAAATTTGAATTCCAATAAAACCGTTGAATAAAATGAAACAGTGACGACTAAAGGCAGGATGATTAATAACAAAATCATATTGTGGGCACAACCAAACGATACAAGAAACACCACATAATCTACAAAACACTAGTAGATTTAGACTAGTAGACAATACGACATCCGACACATACACAGATCCATCGAGGGCAGACCAACACACAGGCACACGTAACGACCACACCGATTTCCACGTCGAAAATACCATGCTCGCACAGAAAGGTACGGCTGTACAAAAAACATCTCTTTCGAGTGTCAATGTCACTCAAAAAGACACACATCTGTATTGATAATGATGATAAATACATTGTAATATTTAAAAATGATAATTCAGGATGCGTCCATGTATTTGAACTCAAGAAGTAGGTAAAAAGAACATTACAGTATGTACTCTGTAGATATGTGGCTAATGTTCACTTGTTTGAAACCTGCTGTAATAGATTGAAGGCTGAGTACGATGTTTTCAATATCTGAAAATAAAAATTCATTGTACCGGATTATTATTCTGTAGCTGCTTCAATGATTAACTTGTATGTATAATATCCCAGCATTACAACACACAACACACCATCATATATGTGCTTAAAGATAAATCTAAGATTCCACCAGCTTTCATATGCATAGGCTTCTGAGATCTGGCCATGATTAGGAGGAAAGCCCTTTTCATTTCCTGCGGTAGAATCACCCAGCTGGTACTGTCCATTGCTGTATATGTCACGGCTTGACTCTAAAAAATATTGAAATAACATACGTTGAAGGAAACCAATTCAAGTTTCCGTTCAACCTGAGACTGTGTATACTGCGCACCATGAAGTGTTGCCGACGATTGATTTACAATCGAGTTATTTCGATAGATGAGTTTTATCTTTTTCTTTCAAATTACATGACATTACCTTCAAGAAAACCTCATTTCCATTCCAACAGTATAATAAGAGCTGGATCAGCATGCACAAGAGAAAGAAGGCTGATATAATCGATCCGGATTTTGATTCTGCCTGTAAGAATATAAGGCATTTGAACCTAAAGTAATCACAATAGATACGCATAAGTATCTGAAGTCGTACAAGATTTGAAATTTTCTTGGCTACAAATCGCGATTGATTTGATAACAACATGATCCAATTATCACTTGTAAAAATCAATTGTGGTTTTTTTCTTCAGAATTCTAATCGGATGATTTCAATGCAAGACAGAATAAACATTTTTATAATATCTCACCTTGGATATTACATATATGACCGAACATATGTTTATCATACTCAGCAAAAAGTGTATAAATACAGCCGCACCAAATATCTTTCCAATCTCACCCGCAAATCTGAAAGATTCAATCCAAAATGTTTGATGCTGCTTCACAAAGAGCCTAGGGCTTGACAGTGATGTATATTCTACTCATACGATAGACGATAAGGCTGCTCTGAGGATAAATGTTCTTAGATTCATTTAGTCTGTAAATACAGTAAGCAGCATCTCTGGTACTCTTTTCAATCTGAACAGTTAAACAGATAAATATTTTACTTGGATATGATGTTATGGTGTTGCACACACTCTTTAACATCTGCAGGTGTATTTAAGCGGGCAAGTCGGAATTGTAGGATTCCTAATTGACTGCAGGTGACCATCATAAGACCCGAGATCGTGCAGTCCAAACAAACAGTCATTGGCATGCCAATCATGGTCATTAGAGTTAAGACAATGTACGTTAATGTGTAGTTTAGAATCGGTTCCATGCTATATGGTAACCAAACACGGTACGGCAAGCTTCTTGTCCCGATACCTGGTAGAAAACCAGACAGATGTGCAAGTTTATGAAAAACAAATTACACTTCAAATTGTATTCAATTCTAATTTAAGGGTAAGCAGTGAATGCTTGAACTCTGTACCTCGAGCAAGTGGGGCACTTAACTGCATGACAAGAGTTATAAAACAAAACAGCAAATCTCCAGCTCCAACAAACACGGCGTGGCGCCGATAGGTTCTCAGAATTTCTACTTCTTGAACTATCTTTGGCTGGCAGATACGAAGCTTAAACAAATCCAACATCTCTTCTATTTTCCGTCGGTTGAGTAGCAATGCACTCACTTTCAGCATGCAACATGTCATCACCGTACTCAGCAGAAAGTTTTCAGTCATACCTTCCACGTTACTTTGATTAAATAGATCGACGATTTGACAGGTGAGAAACGTAAGCATGAGTACAAGCGATATTATTCTCCACAAATAATAAAAATGATAGTGAATGTTTTTCTCAAATCTCGGGGTCCATACACCGAGTATCTCCAAAAGACGAAAATGGAGAGCGAGTTCTTGATCGTACATCTCATCCGGTGATTTAAAAAAAATAGACTGAAAAATAATACCTTGCAGTACAGTTTATACGAGTACCACACATACTCTGTTCTTGTTTCTCTGTAAAAATATACTTCTCTTGATTAGTGCGATAAACTAATGACATGAGGTACAGACATTGGAAATTCTCATTGATCTATACCAGACATAATTAGGCGGCAAAGGGAAACCCTATAACATTCAGTTTTTATATCAGAATTTTTTATCAGAAAGTAGGTATGTTAAATGGGGATCCAAGAAAAATTGTCACCAGGTAAGCAGTGCATACGTCAATCATTAAAAGAACAGGCCAATAAATAGTGTACTTCTAATGAGAGAGCTAATTACAGTTCTGTTCTACAGAAAAGAATATTGACTTGTAACCTAGCTTGATACATTATTTGTATGGAACTGACAACAAATTAAGGTTTGCAGAAAAATAATTCGATGTCTGTTCCAATATACAGGTTTTTATTAAATTAATTATATATGAGAATACACAATTTTTTTACATGTACAATATTATATATGTATATTTATTCCGTTAGGTAACATTTCATTTTATTGAATTTCATATACATGAATATGCGTACTATCTTTTTTTTTTCTTTTTTTTTTTCTTGTTTTCACTTAATTTTTCGACACTTACTATTTATTCTCATACAAATAGATTCGATAATAACAAGTAATTTTTTTTCGAACATTAAAGTTTGTTGTTTACTTAACGTACAATTAATAAATTAAATATTCAAATGCAATTTACACGTAGCAGTGGATATAGATAATTCACATAATGGATACGTCCTCGTTCGTAAATATTAAGTTAGATCGGTCAACCCAACGTTTGCTGGATTTTTGTCACATCAATCTTCGATTCTGTTACATTGATTTTCCCTTATATTTTCTTGCGAGTTAAATATCGCACCACCAACTGAACATAATTACAGATGCTTTGGTGTATAAGTTACACAAGGTGAGGTTTTGGTATCTGGCAAATTATTTTGCCGACAACTGGCCAGACTACATTCATATGTCCCCAAATATATTTCACAGGCGTACTATGTTCTCAAACGCTATCTTGCCTTTGTGATTTGAGAGTTGAATTCCCAGAAAAATGAACTTATTCATTCTTAGCATGGGCATATTCATTAGTAGAATAGTTTTGCTAATGCTAGGCCATATCACAATTTGCAAAATTCAATTTCACCCTGCGTACACATACATATATTATACATATACACAAAAAATTATGAATAATGCACGTATAAATTTATATGTATGCCTATGCATTTCCAAATATAACTATTAGATATTAATTAGACATTTACATGTTTAAAATTATTTCTTTGTAGTTTCATCAATACTGTTGCTGTGCAACCATGCCAAATGTTTACTTCGAAACGGTGGTAAAATGCTTGTTTTCGATTTTTAATGACATTGAACTTTATGTTCTATTTGAACATTAAAATATTTAATTCAAAGATATTGTCATTGATCAATGAAAACTAGTTTTATTATTTACCACAGTGCTATACACTTTGCCGTTATGGACATACTGAATATCGTAAGCTTTGGTTTTTTCAGAACTGCCAGGCTCTTTAGTTATTTTTTTTTTCTGGGAATGCTATGTAATTCTCATCATTCATACGTGATTTACCCGCTGATATACACTAGAATAATTTCAAGAATATTTTTATCTATATGTACCGTTTAACGATTTTCTGATTAACTGAAATTTTTCCAAACTACACGCTACTATTTTCAAACCATTGTCATGATTATCGATGAAACATATAAGAAAAAAAAAGAAAAACATACATCTCAAACAAGTGCGAAATTACCGACAACAAGACCTAGATTCATATCTGTTGATTAATTTTTTCAGCTACAACTTACAGAACTTCTATATTTTTTTTATTCTATTTTTTTTTTCTTGTCTTCAACCAACTGATTCGGAGTCTGTTTTTTCGGTTTGATTAACCTCTAGACAAATGGAAACTAATAGAATTATATTTGGAAACAAGTAACGTTTCTACTCTGCAGCAGCCTGGTAATTATTAGTACAATGTCATCATGCTTTGTGAGATTTTTCAAAGGCTCTCCTTGTTGGTTGTATTATTTCACGGTCGTAGGGGGGTAACACATATGTTTTTTGTATTTAGACTAATGAGAACCGTCGTGATATATTTTACAGCTAGGCATGTTGAGGTAAACAATTGCAAATAGACATCCAATAACGCTGTTGTTCAATAATGAATTGCTCTGATGTAAGATATTGAAGTAATTTTACCATGAATTCTTCAATCACAATTCAAAATTATCATCGCTTTGAAAGTATCAAAGTTTTGTGTTATTTCTGTAGCGTGATTCATTGCTATTTGATCGCGTATCCAATGCAACATTGTTAAATAGACGATTTATAAATCTAATTTACATAAAAAATATTGTATAGTAGTAAAAATATGTACAAAAATATGGAACAGAAGACCCACTAGTCATGATCTTTCTGTGGATTTGCATGACAAATGTAAAATTATGAAAGAATTTGCTCTAACGGTTACTCTTCAAATTTCACTTTTTTTTTTATACAAGTAATGAGTCGGTAAACAGCGATGACTGGTGCAAACATCAGAAGTTTTGTATAACAATGAGGTGTACTTTTTCATCGCATTAAATTTTTAGTTCTTCTCGAGAAACTGACCATATTCTACCAATCTTTCAATAGATCAGTTGGAACATGAAATTTGTTGCTAGTATTTTGTTCGTGTGGACGACGCGTGTATACAGCGTTATCAATGGGAAGAAATCGTATGTTCGTACAGTAATAATTTTTCTGGGTCGAGCGTCTTTGTTCTATGCTTGTGTGAAATTTAAATAAAATACTGACATGAACTCAAGTACAATAGAGAAATCTACAATATCATTGACGAATAGTTTATGGGTTCGAGATAACATTGAAATATGTATGCACATTGATAGGCCTTCCGCATATTACTCTGTATAAAAAAATAAAAATAAAATTTAATTAGTTCAAGGCTAGGTTTCTGATCTGATAACCGTTTTGACTTTTTAGTTTTAATGTACCTTGAGATTTCCAATTTGGCCACAGTTCATCGATGAGTTGTGTGAAAGAAACACCTGATAACAGATTGCATCTGACTCGTTACTTTCAGTCGAATCACATTGTAAAGAGGACTTAAACGAACAATACTTTTGAAGTGCATGTTATACTAAGCTAGTATGCTGAGTTGGTCAGATAACAAAATCTACAGAGAATGAAGTAACTAATAATAACTGATAATACCTAATAATGCGATCCATTAAATGCAAGGCGTTTTTTGTCCCATTTAATATTGATTTGAATTCAAAAAGGTACGTGTCTCGATGATTATTGAATGCATTTAATAGATTCTATCATGTACTTTGTTTTTTCGAATGAGATTCGTAAGTAAGAGTATAAAAATGTCAAATTCATGTTGCGTCGTAGGAAGTTGATCACTAGTTTCTTTCAACACGGTTACGATGTTGAAGTAGTATAAAAACATTTCTCATCGTCACAATCCGTCATTTGAACCGCATATCTCTGAACACTCACTAAAAACTAGGCATCATATTTCTTCAATATCTCGTTCAAGATTGTGTATCAAATCATGTTGTGCAAGAAAACTTCTACTCTTTGTAATCATACACGAAAATTATTAAATTACATTTTCATAGAAAATTCTGTCCGCTGAGTCACTGACGATCTTGGCAGTTGCGACAAAAAATATATTCTAACGATATTTCGATATTCGGTACTTGATAAATTGTACGTATCCTCTTAAAAATTGTGTAAATGATGAAGGTAGGCTAATTTGAAGCTATTGGCTATAGTGCAATTGTGAATATACATTTTTCAGCAAAATTAGTACTTCCTTAATAATTAAGTAATCTAAATTAATCTGAAAATACCGCAAGATAGGTCCTATTCGTTCGCGGTGTTTTAGTGCATGGAATTGAAAATACTCAGAACCTTACTTTACATATGCAAGAAGTCCAACGTCAAGAGTACAGTAGTGGTAATACCAAGAGACTCGGTAGAATCTCGCGCCAAGTACATTCAAAAGAACGGGCGTCTACCGAGTATCTTTACTGCGATTTACTATTGCTGAGGCGCTTGCTTTTGTTTATAGTCTCTTAGACTGATGCATTTGATAATCTCATTTAAATTAAAATCGCGAATCTTTTAGGTTCTTGTCAGCTAAGCTTTCTGTTGTTCCTTGGAGGATACGTATTCAGTCTTTGATAGTTCATTAAAAGTCATTAGTTTCAGGTAGAATGCTCGCAGAAGTCGATCTGATTCAATTGAATTTTATTTAATGTAACTGTGTATCTAATAATATTTCTTCAAAACGTCCAATGTATCAGAGTTTTTTGTTCCCTTCTAACTTGACCCTCCGTCTATACACATCACTCGTCACATCATTCGTGAATTTGTCATTTCAGATTCTCAGAGTGTTCCAGGTGTGGTTAAAAAATCGAATAAAAATCAGGGTTGTTTTTTGAAGAGTCGGTTACATCAAACAATAGATGATGAAGTGAGATGTTGAAAATTGAAGAATTTTCAAACTTTAGAACTCTAGAATCTAAGTTTCTACTATCTCCTGAAAAACTGAGTGTACGGACGCATGGTTGAATATTGTCCAGCAGGGCACAAAATAAAAATACGCAGATATTTGAATGCTTTTCCGAAGAAACAATATTCAATAATAAAAAACGGCAAACGTTTGCATAGAATTTATTCTTTGTGAGTCTTTTTCCTTATACTTTCTCTGGTTATTACAGAAGTGCTTCATGCTTTTCGCTATTTGTCCATTTCACTTTCCAAATCGTACGACAATTCACCTATGAATGAGAGCTATCATTGAATTACACGTCATAAGTTTCAATTTCTATCATATTCCAAACATTCTTGGTGGTGGTTCACCAGTACTTTTTTTTTAACTAATTGTGACTAATTATTCTCATACGTTAATCCCAAAACAAAAGAATTATTTAATTGAATTTTTGTTCAATAAGTTTATCGTCTTATTTTAGTTTATGTTTTAATGGGTTGGAAATGATTGTTTTCACCACGACACCTGTCATTCACAGATACTCTACTGTTTTTCGATGGAACGACGAATGATGAATAAATATCTTTAGTACGTTGCTCGGTAACGCCGGGTCAAATAGTGCAAGCTATGATCTCATGAAACATAGAGCATTCGTTATCTTTGGGGTAATTGATCACTTAGTAATACAGGAATTCATAACCATATCTCCGGTCGATTCGATTTAAAAAACAAAAAAAAATTGAAACAATATGCAAATAAGCAAATACATTTTCACTGGCCTGTACTAATATGTGTAGTAAATTCAACATACGCTTTCAAACTATATGTGAGCCTAGCGTGATAGGTGGGGTAGGAGTGGTACTTCCTACATTAGCCCGCCATAGCAAATAGTTTGCAATCTGTCACGCTGAACATACGTCAGCAGCAAATATTGTCAGTTAACCGGTACTTGTTTCAGTCAATGATATTCTCTTTGACTACCAGTTTTAAATTAGGCATTGTATGTGAAGATTCACAAACGGCATACAGATTCACTATGTTGTAATGTTAAAATTATGGAACTCCATCTCCCCCTAACCAGAATTGTGAGGGTCGGATATGTCATGATGTTTATTCCATTATCCACTTGTGACGCGACTCAGCTTGTTCCTGTATTACCCACTGATAACAGTTTTTACCTTTCATTTTTCAAGAAAATATTCTGTATCCGCTATTATTACGATTTGAAGTTTTGGACGTTTGTTTATACACCTTATTGTTTCCACCTCAATTTGGTTGTTGATCTATTTAAATTCTTTGTAAATTCAAAATAAGATTCATCCAAAGCATTATGCAGTTATTCACCTAATGTGGCTTGCGCTGTCGCAAGCAATGTCAGGCGTCGGTTTCTCCTTTCAGCCTTAGCCGGGCAAAATCCTCAAAGATTATATCGTCATCACCAGCATCCATTTCTCTGTGAAAGAAGAAATATCTGAATAAACGAGACTGAAGTTGTAGCGTATCAAGTATTGCTTGGAGGTGGAATATTGATGAATCTAACAGATTACATATTTTCAAACTCTCACTCATTACTAGCAACAGAACTTCAATGTAATTTAGTAATTGAGGAAAAAAAAAAAAATTTTGATGGAAAGCACCTCTGTTAAATAACTCGCAATGGCTGACATACAGTAATGCAATTTATTTTACTGAACAGACATTCAGTATATAGAACTCAAATCAGTGCTAGTAGCAATTTTCTAATAAATAGCTCTACATACCCATCTAACTGAATAAGATTGGTGTCAACAGCCACTTCTCCATCAACAGATTGATGCGCAGGACTAGGCCTAGCTGTAGCAGGTGCGGGAGGCTCTTCTTCAGGTTTAGGATGCATCAAAATGAATGGCAACTCTGCGACTAAATCGCTACCGAAGAAACATCTGAATTAAATCGATAATGATCGAAGCTAGCAGCTGGTCAAGACTTTAAATATTCATATCAAAAAGTAACAACAATATTTGATTAGAAATAAAAACGAGATAGTCTGATAAACTTTTTTAACTACATATAATTGCGTTTTTATCTAATGTTTTCACTAATACTTGAGAAAACAGTTGATAAGCAGAAGGCCTGTAAAATTTCAACATCTCTAGGGGACAACAACCCTAGCAAATAATATACGATTTGAGACTTACCCGCCTAATGCACCCAAGCAGAGTTTCACTTTGACTTTGTACTGAACGATAATGCCTAGATTTTCACGCTGTGATGGATCCGCTACACTATAAATACAAATAAAAGTTTTATTCAAACGCCTGCGAATATGTCATCATCGATACCACGAATAAACCGAAACATGCGCAACATTCAAGCTGAAATAAGAACTATAGCGTGTAACAACAAATTACATGCAGCTAGATTTGAAACATGCAGGAGATCGAAACAAATATCGCGTTAGACAATGTAAAACACGATAACCAGATAACTTTGAATTAACACGAAGATCAGCAAAATTAAGAGTAATCAAGAAGATTGACTTCCAGGTGTTGATACAAGATCAAATCAAGAATACATTTGTTCTCGTGATTCCGAGTACTAATTTGAATCACATAATATGTAGGTTTACCATTAGAATGATTGCAAGTGATTGTTAGTATGGAAAAATAACAAAATCAACTCATGAAAATCGCTGCTGAAGCTACAATAAAAATATTGTTAACACTTTATAAAGAGAGCAAAAAGTATGGGCACATTGGTCATGCTGGCCAGGGGTTAATTATGCTCACATTAATGCAAGGCACAGAGATAAGTTGCGAATTGGAATCTAGGCAAAATCGTAGTTGCTCAAGAACTTAAGTATATCCATCCGAGAAGCCCAAAATATCATGGAGAGGATGAGGACTAAATCCAAAAGGTTGGATAGAGCTGCAAATTCAGCGTCACAGCAATGGAGGAAAAATACGAATTCGAGAAATGCAATGCAACCTCTGTTATTTCAGATGTTTGACGTGTGTGTGATGAATTTGCACAAAAATAAGTTGCGTAACATGTAGGTTTATCGAAAGGAAAACTGTGATAATGACGAAAAATTTTGAGATAATTTAGACAAAACGCGACGATAATATTGACGAAAGGTATACAATGTGGCAAACATCGAAATATGATACAAAATTTGCAATGCAGCACATGAACATAGTGCAGGATCATCAACAATTGGTGATCATGAATTATCTACCTATATACATGACATGGGTTTGATAAATTTTGAAAAATCAGTGTGCAAAAATATCAATAATATATCGAGAGACACATGTATGGTATTCGATTCAACAGCTTATCATTTAAATAACATTCACTGTTAATGTTACTAATAATCAGCAGTTACATAAAGTATCGTTTAAATGATTTAGAACGGACACTGATAATTTGTTAATATTACACCGATTAATGCGAAAATTGAAACATGATATTCGTAATATTCACAGTATAATTTGGCAGGCAATAAAATTGAAATTTTTAGAAAAGATTATAGAGTACAGGCTACTACTTGACACAGATGTACCGCGTGAAATTCCGAGAGGATTTTTGATATTTCAGTCTGAAGATACCTATGTTTAGCGCATTTGCTCCTCAATTATTATAAATTCTTTCATACTATCTTGAGTTTTTCATCAATCTTTAATTTAATTCCCCAAGTTATATCTAAAAAAGTATAACACCGTAATGAAATTCTATAAAATGAAGCTGTACATTATATTTTGGATCGATGTATATTAAGTTATATTAATATTTTTAGTTATAATTACATTATTATGGTCTAACGTTATCGATACTTCGTAATCTTTTCTAAAACAGATGAACCCTCATTTTACCGATTGGCTATTATTCTCTTATAAGACTAAAGTTTCTAAAGAGAGAATTTAGTTCTTCACGATGATAAGTAAGTAATGGTATGCAGTTATATACTGTAAGTCTTGTGAATATTGCAGAGGCATAAAAAGAATAAGAGTGAAGAGAAAAAATGGAACACTGTTTATTATTTGTTGACGTGAACTGATCTTACAGTGTGCTGGACGCTAAATTGGTGTCCTCATGTTTCAGCTGGCCATCAAGAGCAAGTCCCCATTTATCTTTGTTGTTGGCGAGAAGCGGAGTCAGCCAAAATACTTTGCTCAGTGTGAAACCTGGCCCGACCGGGCAACCCTCTCTGACAAACCAATGCCCAACGATATGTTATTGATTAACGTAAATTTATATTTTCTTTGCATATCATTGACATGAATATGCTACAATAAGGCTATACTATTCGATTCGAATTCTGATAGGCCGCATAAGATTATTCGAAATTCAGAAGAAGACACGTCCAAAATCTGAGTAAGTGACTATAGTTCGATTGAAATTTCGATAAGAAGGCACAGATAATCAGTAGCAATTTTCAGTATACTAGTAACGTAGGAACTAGTTTTATTGCGTCGTGATTTTGCCTGACAAGTTTCTCAGTTGAAAGATTCATGTTAAATTCAAGTATTGGTCCAGTGTATGGAGTTATCCACAGTAAAACTCATTCTTGGCATGGTAGAAGTAATATAAGAGTAAAGTAATTTTCTAGTGTTATAATCGAATATTCCAACATAACAAAAAATCGACTTATCGTATGGTCATTTCATGAGTTCTGCCTAAAATCTGATTACTAGTGTACCTATGGAATTCAGAAAACCCAGTTGCATCTCCCAGTATTTTGTAGCACTGTATTTTTCGAGTCCAATCAGACAACTTACTAATGTGGAGCTACTTTAAATCTCGATAGTGGATTTCCTTTGTATTCCGGATTACTAGTGTACCTATGGAATTCAGAAAACCCAGTTGCATCTCCCAGTATTTTGTAGCACTGTATTTTTCGAGTCCAATCAGACAACTTACTAATATGGAGCTACTTTAAATCTCGATAGTGGATTTCCTTTGTATTCCGGAAAACTCAATACTCCTACATCAAGTTTAACTAATGCTCAATTATGTTAGGCTTTTTATTAGGAGCGAATGGATGAACAAATCTAACGCTTCAAATGGAAATTGAAAGTTTTTGAGATCCGATTGATCTAATAAAGTGGATCATTCATTTTTGAGTTCGAAATTTCGATAGAAATAATGTAAATATATCTACAAAGCCACGTAATAACAAATGAAAAAAACATCAAACGTGCTAATTCAATTTTAATTTCAGCCTACAATGTTGTGTCACGTAGTGCAAATACAGATTACAAAATGCTTGGGATTGGGAAAATAGATTGAAGTCGATATATTTTTCTTATCTAACAATAAGAATAATACACTGTGAATAATGAATATGTGTCCATTCAAGTTGTGATATATCATGTGGAGGTGTGCTGTTCATAAGTATGTGGAATAATACGGGCATATCGGTATTGAAAAAACAAAATATTAAACCATCACCAGATCAGCTCCAAAACCAAGTATAACAAATAGTTTTCAAACTCGCCAAACCCCAGCAAAGACTACAAAATCGACAAACCATTCACCAAAATTTTCTGTTACTTGTTAAAAACTTCAGCGAGTGGAAAATCGAAATAGATAAATGTCAAAATTGGACTGCTTGTATGTGAACAAAAATAATGGATAATCCAAAAGTTCTCGACTTGCTGTTTCGTATCATTAGCAAAATTTTTATCTAGTTTAGTAAGAGCTCATATCTTGTTTTACATCGGAAGCAGGTGATCATGACTGATTTCCATGTAAAAATGATTATCAAGCTAACAACTCTAATTTATATCTATTTTATTGCTGATTATAAAGACAATAATTAGAAACGGGTCTATCCCCCGTGATGATTGTAAATAAATGATTTGCAAACAGTCTCGTGTGGTATCATAGTAATGATACAAAGTAAGAAGCATTGCACCCCTTACTCTTGGACCCTGTATTGCAATAATAGAAACCAACTATAATACTCCAAGCTAATAAATTATTCAAACTATAGTCGCGACAACGTTATAAATCGACTACAAAAATGCTGAAAAATTTCGTCGAGCATTGAAGCCCATTATTTCTTTGAAACAGATAACTAAGGGGCATCATTGAAAGAATCATAGATAAAGATCGTGAACCGGTCTATCAGTATCTGTAAGTTTATAATTTGTCGGATAAACAGTTGATATCTATGCTTATACCCCAGGCATGGCTTGTGTTTTGCACCTGGATTTAAATGATCGGACATTTCATCTATTTGTCATTTCCACTCGATGTTTATACTGTGCCCAATACTCGAGCACTCACATCGTGCTAGAAGCAAGATTGGTGTCCTCGTGTTTAAGTTGGCCATCTAAGGCAAGGCCCCGTTTATCCTTGTTGTCGGCTAGCATCGGCCTTAGTGAAAAGACCTTGCTCAACGTGAAGCCTGGTGCTATTCCTATACTGCCAATACTTTCATGTTATTTCTTGTTTTAGAATGAACAACCCTACGATTTGTCAATGATATATGACACAAAAAAAATTATCGAACAACAGAACTGCAAAACCAACTGAGTGATATGGTTGGTAAATTTCCGTCTCAACAAATATTGCTAATGAAACTGAATCAACATGGTTCTTGTCACGCGAAGTTATATAATAAACCGATTAAAAGTGCTTGTTAAAATGTGAGGAGATATAGAGTTTGACTCCTCTTCACGCACACAGTGTACCAAAACATTTAATGCATTTAACTGATTTTCTCATCATGATTTAGCGTAATTTTTTCTACAATAAGGCACACCCAACACATGATGAGTTGCATATTCTGACCTCATTTTGATAATTAATCGTTTCCACACTTGAACATGGAATTCGTGATTAAAATACGAGTTGCAAAATTAAAATTGTTATCTTCAACCCTTGGCCCTGAAAGTCGACAGAATTCAGTTTTGAGCAGAATGAAATAAACTATTTCAACCTAACAATGATTTATAAATGGTTCAATGGCAAAGTCTTCTTCTGTCTCTAGAAAATTTTGCATTTGGATGGCCATCTATTAGGACGTCACTTATTCTAAAAACTAGATGATAAATTAGGTATTCAACAAGAAATAACAATTAACAGATACTCACTCGCTTTCTGCCTCGGCCACAGTGCATTTGTATTGCGCCGTTGAAAACAGACAAATGTCTGCAAACTGTCGTACAGAGACTTTGATCTTTTTAACGGTTCTGTTACTATTGTTTGCTATGTGCACATTAACAGCAATGTTTTCACCATGATGGTAGAGCTCTTTGTCGAGAGATGCTTCTAAATGCAATTTGTTTGGGGACATCATGAATTCCTTGCTCACTTCCACCGAAGGTTGTTCACCTTGTTTGGATGGGGCGTACATTATTTTCCGAATGGCGAGTCTCACGGAGTTTCTGTGAATGCAAAATTACAATTCATTGCTAGAAAAAATCAAGTCACAAAATCTGGGATCAGGGTAAATATGGAACCTGGGATTATTGAAGGTTATCAAATACCCGTAAGTTAACTCCGAATCGAAAAACTCATAAAATTGGCAACGCGGAGGTGAAAAACATGGTAATGATACAGCATCTGCCTGCTTTTCAAGCGGTAATTCGAAGATTTCAAGATTTCTTGCAACTCGGCCCTATCTACGCCCTATGCATTCTTTCAAGTTGTGAATTCCACTAACAAAATCACCATGTATATTGGCAATCATCCTTGGTACTGCTACTGTAAGTGCTAAAAGCTCAGCTGAAAGAAAGTACAAGCACTCAACCAATTTCCCCTCCATCTATCCCCTACAGGCTACAGCTTCTTCAATTTTATTACATTTACCCGGAATCTGGTAGAATTTGGCGATAATAACATATACCGGCAATGCCCCTGGTAATCCCAAAACTACGGAATGCTCTTCAGGGCCTGCTAGAAGCAATGTCGAGAGCAATATGGTGGCCTGAAGATGTTTTTTTGAAAGTCGAAAATCTGCCCGAACACTTGCAACTGATTAATCTAGCACAGAAATGATAGATATACACACATAGGAATCCAATAGCCTCAAGTGTGTTGAAAATATGAATATCGTGTTTGCGTAACAGCTATCCAAGTGTTTCTAGATGCGTGAAGTCAATTCCAAACTCTAATTCAAGTTTTCATTGCCACGTTTTTATGCGACATAGATAATGAGCTATTGTGATACAACGTTTTTCTGATTATATGAAAACTCACGCGAAGTTAGTTTGACACTTAGTCCAATCAAATTAGGATTTGTGTTCGGAAAAATTTTGAGTACGTTTTTGTTATCTTACCGTTTGTGTGGTTTATCATCTTGTGTTTCACCAACGAATGCTTTCAACTCATAATCGACCCCACATGGTTTTCCAGTGTCACCCGGTGCTGGTTGCAACGTCACAGATGCTGGACAATGCGGAGGTAATTCAAAATAGAATGGAAAAGCGTTAGGGCCCAATTTTTTTATGAGTCTTTCTTGCAGGCGTGTTAAAGGTCGAGGTGGTTGCGATCCAGGCACTGCTGGGAATATTGGTTCCGCAGCTAAGTACAGATCTTTCCTAAACGTAAGCCCCAGGACATCCAAGTCTTCCCGGCCATACCTGAACGCAGCGAGAACATGGCCAAAGACTTTCCGAACCTTAACGTAATCCGGATCAATTAGGACAACTCCATCTGTTCAAAAAATAAAATATTCAGAATTCATGTTGCAGTAAAAATATTGTCAGTTTGTACGTTGTTCTGAGTGTGGCTGAATCATCCCATAGACTAAATAGCAGTAACCACGGATTCCTCTGTGGCGGCAACTGACCTATGGGATCGACGTGTGTAATATGGTCAACAAAGTCTCTCTTCGCAAGGTACACAGTAATCTTTCCATTGGGGCTGGATTTTTTGAAGACGCGAGTGGCCTGACGTCTGCTGGCACTATCTACAGTGTCCATCATATAAATTTCGGGGCCTTCAGCGGCCCCTAAGTCATTTGAATCTGCTGTGTCGCCGAAATTAGATTTTGAATTCTCCAACTATAACAGATAAAACAGATTTTGTAATTAATAAAATGTACGTCACAAAAATCTACTCTTTATTGCATGATATAATCATCTTTGTGGGACAGCTTTGCATAAGCAAATGAAAAAAGAACTTTGGGGGTTGTAGAATAATCCTGTGACATACCGTAGGGAAATTGTAAAAATAAAAAATATCGTTTGATTTCTACACTTTTTTTAACGAAATTAAAAAAAAAAACTTGCTAATATCGACAAATGACCGTAAGTACTAAAAAGCCAACAAATTTCGTTGAACGGATAAATTTGGCATGATATAACATAAAAATACTGGATATCATATGTCATTGTTATCGTCGCCCGCAGATTCTCTACCTCCTATAAGCCATCGATCATCGGATTATTCATTTGGTCGGTGAAACTAATGACCACATCATCGTTAAAATTTGTCACTGGATGTATAGGGAATTCTCGGGCATGTCTGTCGCTTTGATTTGGTACCCTAAATGGATTATCTCTTGTAAGTAGTATCCAAATTGGCAATAAAGCCATATAGGTATATTTCATACGACTTTAACAATCAGAAATATTACCAAATTAAAGGTAAGCTTCAAGACTCACAATAAGACGAATATAATAAAAGCTAGTCAAACGTTTCGTTCTTTGTACCTATATATGTAGTTATTTTTACACCGATAATATGCGTTAAGCCAATTACAATTGTTATCCCGATGCAAAACTGCAAACGATTCACACAATAGCAGGTGGCGGGGGTCTTCGTTTTGTTTCCTCATCCAATATTCTTTGAGCGTCTAATGCAAAAAGTTCGAAAGTCAACTACCATGAAACAGGGTGACTAGAAACTGCCGGTTCATCAACGATGCTTCTTATTCAATATTCGCACGGTCGTTGTCCAAACTTATTTCAGCAGTAAAAAATAATCGCTTCAAAAAAGAAGACATTTGGTGACGTACGTATGCATGTAAATACTTGGACGTATTTTGAAATCCGCAAAACGCTAAATTAAAGAACAATTGCAAAATGCACGGATTATGTGGTTGTGTCCAACTATACTTCACTTATATGATCTCGCCAAGCGTACCTCGATGATTGAATGTCTTTTATCCTTTTCATATTTTTTCTTCTTTTGTTTCGCCTTTCCGCCATAGCTGTATCGTGTAAACATTTCGGTGACCGTTTCGTGATAAAATTTTCGAATGAGTCTGCTTGTGTTTGGAAATAGAAGTCAATGTTGAAGATTTCACTATTTTATGATGTAAACAAATGAATTTTACCGCTTGTAACGATAAGGGTGATTGAATCAAGAATTAAAATTCAAGAACAGAGGTAAGAAAATGGAGAGTTCCCAAGATAAATTATTTCGACACTCCTACGATACGATTAACAGTTGATAATAGGAAAACGACTGTAACTGTAACTATAATTGTGCCATAACCGAACACTTGGAGATTACTAAAGACGATAGGCTAAAATAATCTTCGCGGCGTACCCGTCGGTTAGAAACTGTGCAGCAAGAAACTCTGTAAATGGATCGATGTCAATTACAAGCCAAGCATCACAAGTCCAATGTAATAACATGTTAATAGATGCTAGGCGTTCATCAATCTACGTCAATAACCATGCCATACATACATACATAATTATGTACAATACATGTATGATTATACGTTAAAAAAAAAACTCTAGAATCAGCATCCTATACAAATAACGAAATATATTGTACAAAAATAGGATTTGGCGTTGCCGATTTTCTTCGACAATCTTGTATGAACCGATGATCAAGATTATCGTGGGCGCATTTCTGTTCGAAGAATTATTTGAAAATACAAACAGTGCCGGAATCCATAAATTTCTAAATAAATAAAAGACCGAATAATTTAGGGTACCCCCCCGAAGTTTTGAATTTCTTGTTTTATCTTCGCGAACCCCGGAATTTTTCGTAGGGCGAACGCACAGCGAACGAAACTCTTAGAACGAATTTCGGAAACGCCAACATCACATTGGTAAGAAGTTCTGTTATCAGAAAATTTGCGATGCATCGTGAGTTTAACAATCGAGATTATGAATCAGTCAGCGCACGCGGTTGGAATGGCCATTCCAATCCCATAAAGTTAACCCTGTAGCGAGCAGCAAATTATGTTGCGATTCGTATTCGTTTCGCAAATCGTCTGTACAAAGTATGTACTCCATACGCGTAGCTACACGTGTGATATCGGTTATAATATGACCTGCGTGATGCGATAGGAAGGACGCGGATCGCAGTTCAATCTATGACCTACTGGTATACTGGCAATGAGTAATAATATCTTGGATCTTCTTCCGCTCGCCCTTGAAGACTTGGATCGCCGTCTGCACTTCGAATCTTCGGTGAAGATGAACTTACATTGCTGTCTGTCTTTTTTCGTTAAATGTTCGCAATTCCTTAAAAGAAATAAGAATGAGACCATATTATAATTGTCCATATTATTGCTCATGCACTCATGTGTATGAGGTCATGGGCTGATCTCATCCTTGAGTTTTCCTACCCCTAGGTTTTTTCACACGTGGATTCTTTCTACACCTGGGTGTCCCCACGCATCGAATATTTCTGAATGTCCTCGGCTCTTTTCGGATATTTTTCGATATCCTATAAGGCTATGTTCGGGTATTATTATGTATATCTGGGCTTTTTCCGTTTATAACCTACTCGAAATTCGTGCGAATTTGTGAAAATCGTTCGAAATCAGGTTCTCCTAGAATTTTTAGAAATTTCTTGAAATTCAGGATTTCCCACCCTCAGAATTCTTAGAGATTTTCCGATTTTCGGAACTTCAGGAATTTTTGGGGGAAAAAGATATAGGGCTCCCAAGGGAAGGAGAAGTTCTTGGGGAACCCTTCGTAGACCTCAGAGAAGGAAAGCTCGCCAATATATTTTTATAATACGTATAGAAAGTATATGAAAAGCAGATAAACAGAACAATGAATTACAGAAAAGAGGGGTTTTCAAATTTGAAAAAAAGCACCGCACGGCCCAAGTTGAGAACCCTTGACGAATCGAACGCAGTGATTGAATTCCGTTGACGTCACCTTCATCCGTATGGCACACGCCCTCGCACGCGCACTTACTCACTCACCACTTTGCATTACCATAATTGTAAAGAAGACGAGGTATATGAGCCGCGAATAAGGCCTTGTGCAATGCTGCACGTCGCGTCGGGGCTGTGAGGTAAAAATAAAAGTTTTTTCCGGTATACAATTAATTAAATGGCGAATTTAATTAGAAGCTATGTAATTATATAGTACATCGTCCTACGTAAAACCACCCGCTAAATGGTATCGCGGAGAAAACTGAAAAAAGAATAAAGAAAACAGTCTCGTCTCGTGTACAACGCGTATATCATATCATAATACAACGAAAAGTTATCGCACACATTTGCAAAGCCGCCATCAGGGAACAAACATTTAAGTACAATTTAAAACAATCGATCTTTTCTACAGATTCTTACCCCTCGTCAAATATGATTACCACTTATCACAATAATTATATCATGTTATACGACCTGTAGATTCAAATATGGCTGATCAATATATTGCGCGAGGAGTAGTATTTGATAAACGTTTTTATATCGAATAAATTGAATATCGAGAGAGGGAATTAGTTTAAAAATCGGAATTCGATGGCCGGAAGGCACGTAATCCGCAAAAGCAATTGTGTACGTCGTTGAGCGAATCCCTCGAGGTGGCGTAACGGAAATGCAAGTGATAAAATGTTCTTCACGGCGCAACTATTTATACTTGAAAATCTGCGAAATCGACGTCGGGTTTTAACGCCGCAGGAATTGCCATTTATTAGCCTCGGGAGGTTGAAATAAATTTTTACAACGTTGTTATTTTTCATATTTCAAATCTATAGAGAAATACTGCGGGTGATATTGAACGACCTTCCAACTTGAAAAAAGAGAACTTTTCAAACGAATGGTAAAAAAAAACAGAAAGTTGAAGCATAAAATTTAAAAAAGTTCGCATCTAAAACATAAAAGAACCTGTGCAAAGTTAAGCCCATGTAATATCGTCGATTATTTGATACATGAACGAAAAAACGATGAATGAAAAAATTCTGAACTGGAATATATTCCGCGTGTAAAATGACGACGGTAGCTCAAGTGAGTTAAACTTTTCGTCAAAAGACTTGAGGCTTTGAAGCAGATATAAGTAAAAAAGAAATGAAGATTTTTTATTACCTGCGTTCTCCAAGCTTATTTGATCTCTAGTTATTGTATATTCCCCACCTACGTGGGCAAAGAATGAAGCTCAACATTGACCCGTCTATTTCATAAACAATTCCGCATATCAAACGCTCAGCTGCTTCCCTCTCAAAGTATTAGATTGAAAAACTTGGAAGTTTTGCGAAATCTCGAATCCCGACCCGAAGATAAAATTTTTTCGGTGTCTACGTATACTCGAGTATATATAAATGATTCAAACTTCGCCAACTTTTACTCTCTGTTTTGTTCGACGCGTTTCGTCGTACTGGACAATTTTTTTGTATTTTAAACAAGAAAAAACATTTAACATATTCTTCATTTTTCACGCTAACAAACTCGGAGGTAGATTCCTATGCGGGATGGCAATCACTCAGGAGATAATGTAAGGAAGCACGTAACAGAAAATTGTAATGAATTCGAACCGCAGGTTCAACCTGCTTAATTACCTTCGTTAAGTTGGCAACACCGCAAAGAAAATTGGAAAAAAAAAACAAATAATACTAATAATTTTAGACTCACATTATGCAGGTTAATTATATTCACACATGCCGAATTTGGAGGAAAAAAAGAGAAGAAAAAGAAGCATAATCGAGCATAGAACATTTGCGGGATGGAGTTCAAGTTCAACGACTCTTCTCTCGAGATCGGTGTACAGGTGGGTGTCCCAATAAAGAAAGTATAAGGAAAACTTGACTCGTGGCCAGCGCGGTGTCTATTTTCGATTGAAAACAGGTGTGGGCGACGGTGACTTTGCTTTTATAAATCATCGATAACGAGTTCTTCTGGACACTGCGAGAAATAAAACTGGAAGCTCGATGAATATAATATCGTCGACGATATCGTAAAGCAGACGTAAATCTCCAGTTATGCGAATAATTTTGAAAATGAGAACGGCTCGTATACAAACTATATAAACCCAATACAACAAAAACAAAACCTCCGCTACTTTCGCGAATACAAAAAACAAAGTATCGAGAATTACGAGCTATTTACGAGCTTTTAAATTAAAAGTAAGATCAGATTTTTGCGCTCCGCAACCACCGAGCAGAAATTCAACTTTGTGTGGGGGGGATTGAATCGATTTTTTTTTTTTGTTTTTCCTCTTTTACAGCCGACGGCGCTTCTTATCGTTAGACTATACGCCTAGTTCTGAAACTATATTATAATAATTTCATAGAAAATATTTCTCAAGTACGGTGTTAAAAACTTTCAAGTGTGAGGAATCACCACATGTTTGATAGGATGAAGCGCAAGACGACTTCGACGAATGATATGCTTCATAAGTCTAATTCATTTCTTCAACCTCTGCTCTAATAAATGACTAGCGTAACGAAGTATAAATAAAAATTGTTACATAATTGAAGAGTTGAATGGTACAGGCGATGATCGGATGGTGATCGGGTACATACAAATAGTAGAAGAGAACAGATGATAATTATATTCTATATTCCCCTTGGAACAGATCAGTTTTGTTTGACGGACGCCTCCGAAATGGAGACTAACCAGGCCACACGCGGGGTATCAAAAAGTGGCATGACGTCAACGGCCTGCTGTACAGAAGCGATCGTCTGGCTTCGTGGAATCATCTCATCGTGATATCGAATGAGTGAAAATGAAATTCGAAATATCATTGCCCTTTCGCATGTTAATCCGCTACGCCCAACAGCTGTAGTCATAGAAATTGGTAACATTAGAGAAATTGAAATTGGTATTCAAAGGAAAATTTTCTCATTAAAAGCCGCAATCCCGATATTTCATAAATTCTAAATCTTTCCGCACGAAAATCTTTAACCAAAAATAGACAAAAATCCGAGGTGTTTAAAAATCTTTATACAGCTGATCGTGGTGTGTCTCGCTTAACGCAACAACGTCATATATTATACGTAAAATATGTAGTGGAGGAAAGCCCATTTTTTTTTAATTTTTCTTCTTTTTTTTTTCTCACAATAATAAGCAAGCGTAGTCAAGATTGTGTCCGTTTCGCGGTTATATGGATGTATTGTGTAGTACACGTATATAATGTAATCATCGATGCATTTAATTCACGTCCGTTTTAACGGTGGCAAGTATACCTATACAGCGTAAAGAAAATAGAGGTGACTGAAGCGGATTTCCGTCTGTTTCTTGATGCGAAGCTGATTACATTACGTACTACTAGAGTATATAAATCCTAGCTCCCTCGGATTCTACCTTTTAATCTCTTCTCGCGTCTGAGGAGTTGAGCGTTAAAATTTTTCATATTATTTCTGCGATATCTAACTGTTATTTTTCGATTCATTGTTAGATATAGGTGCAGTTATTCGGCATCGACGGATCTCGAACAAATTATTGACGGTTATACGGGATAACATCATGAAAGTTTGTAGAAAAAAAAATTAAATAAATCACACACACTTGTTGTCATACATATAAATATGTACGCGCGCACACACTTGTGTAAGTACCACGTAAATATCGCTGAAATAAATTGAGTGACATTTTAATTTCGAGTAAATTTGAGGAGGGATATATTCCGATATGTACGTTTTAATATATGCACCCACACATACCCATACACATACATCTATGTACGCGTGGGGTTTGATAAATGAAATTCTATTTGTGTGCTCAGAGATTGGCGTGCGGCAAACATCGGATAAACTGTAGCTCAGCTACGTAACATATTAGAATAAATGTACGCGAACAAATATGTTATATTATTATAGCCGTATGTTCGCCAGGAGACAATTGATAAGGCAACATAATGTATGCGTATAGATATGCAGATAGTAGCCGATCCAAAATTATAGGAACCAATTTATCGATATTTTCACAAATTCGATTATAAGTTATGAATTCAAAGGCTGATGAAAACGTGGAGGCAGCTCGCAGTATAAATAGGTATGTAGTATATCCGTTGAAATTTTTTACATGATTTTACAACAACGATGCGTTGTTTTAATTTAAGAATGAAAAAAAGTAGAACAAAAAAATATAAAATAGGTTACGTATTATATCATATGGACCTTTAGAATATTCTAGATAATGTCAATCTCAATTTTAGGTGTGTACAAAAAACACTGCTTCGTATGATTATGTATATCATTTTGAATATTCATTATAATTTTTTTCATCCAGACTAAAAACTGAGCCCTGTATAATGGGCTTGAGCTTTCTCGCTTGAAACACGAAGCAGCGCGAGACGCGGGAGCGCTTTTTAGGGCGAATCTGATGTGTCTGGCGATATTGAAACGTGGTCGACATCACAGTATCAAGTACTAAAAAAAGGTTGATTCTATATCGTTCATAATCGTGATAACAGTTTTCCGACACTGTCGGTGGTATACTATACACTATAAATTTACAATCAGCCGTTCGTGGTTCCGGCGATTTCGGTTCGATGAAAAACGGTCGACCCTTATGACGATGATTTTTAGATGGTGTGTTCTTCCGAAGAATTGTTCGTAGATCTCCACACATCTGAATCTACGGTAAGATACGTCAATTAATGAAAACGGAAAGGAATTCGAGTCAAACCGAAGAGAGAAAAATACATGGCATTTGGGGTGAGAGTTTGCGCTCGTAACCCGCGTACTACGTAATCCATAGGTGTATTCGGCTCTTGTGATACAATGTAATAAACAAGAGAAAACAAAATAAAATCGAACGCCGGCAGACTCACTCGTAAAACTTGCTGTACAAACCTTTCTATACCTCGAGCTTAATTCGCGTCGAGATCCCATTTTGAACGGCGATATATCGGTAGGTATATGATCATAATTCAGTAGGAATAACAGAAACGACGTCACTGGAGCCCAAGGCACGAGCTTTGGAAAAAAAAACGAAATAAATCAAAATGATGGCGATAACAATGACGAGTATTTCATGTATAGGTATGTTGTACGTGGGATATTGATACGATGTTCACGTATATATGTATATGTACATATATCACCTTTGACCTCTATCGCGATCCGCCCAAGTTCATCCCTTCTTACAAAGCGCCCTTAGGCGAGGACCGAAAAGAGGAAGATGGAAAATATAATAAAATATAATACGTAATAAGATAATAAACGACATGGGTTGGGGACGTCGAGTTAAACGAATACCAGATATTTTTATACGCGAAATTGCAGTTTAGTCGAGCGCGAATACAATTTATTTTATTTATTTATTTATTTTTTTTTTTCTTTCTTTCTTTCTATTTTTTCATAGCCTGCACCTGGGGCGCGAAAAATCGTTTTCTCTGGAAATAATATATCTATCTATATGCACATTATGCACCATGTCGAGTTCTTATAACAACCATGCACAGACTCTTCACACATCACATTGAATAATTTTCCTCGCTTTTCTTTTTCACATTTTACCTACTCGGTATAACAAGGCCAGCTGAGGTGGTGCGCTATGTCGTAAAAGACAGATATATTTAGAATTTGGCAACGATTCGGAATATGAGTGTATATCGTGCACACTTAAAAGTTTGCGTAATCTGCTGGACTTGCGCGTAACAAAGCGGGAAATTCAAATTTTACATATTATATGCGTACGAAGTGTGCTCGATGATACGTGTAGTACGTACGTCGAAAATGAAAGAAAAAAAAAAAGAAAAAATTTCAACTACAGCACGAAAGAATCGGCTGAACTGCGGAATTGATTTGATTTTTAATCATCATCGATTCGTCGCGAAAGGCGGATACAGCTATTCTACGGTGAATTCTACAACGCGAATTTACGCGCGCACGTTCGTCCGTCCGTTAAACAAAAATTCGAGTGAACTCCACAACGAGCACAATTCGAGTGCAAGAGAACCTCTTCGAGAGGGGTCGAAACTACCCCGGAAAGTATTTGCCTCGTGCCCGTGGTGCTTTTGAAGGGGTTTTTATTCAATTACACTCTCGTCGTAATATAGGAGTCCCAGTCCAATAATTGCACGTTTTGTGTGAAAAAAAATTTCACAAGAATATTTTCATGGCAAATAAAATGAAGTCCATATTATTGAAATACCATTTCTATACTTTGATCTCGTTTTAATGAAGAGTGCACTTCGTAATTGAATACCTTTTTGGGTTTCGTACATCCAGAATTTTTTTTTTTTTTTTTTTTTGTCACTGCGATCTGTGATACTGTTTAATTCCACGAAATATGTGCGATGTGTTTGACAATACAACAAGAATTATGTCGAAAAAGAGGGCAAACTAATCGATATGAATCACAAAAGCAGTTAATTAACGAAAATCTTACGTAACCGATATAATTTATACCGAAACACGTGCCCAATATTTGCAGTCATGTTATAATTGAGCAGGAATATGTTGAACGGGAAATAAAATGAAGTAAATTTCTTGAAAGTGACGCAGGTGCAGGTGCAGTGTTGGAATCATACGACACGAGTGATGTAAAACTTGCAATGAAAAACAACAATTTTTATGAAATATGCAAAGGTTCCGAACCCTGTAGCTCCGCTCCATCAGATCATATAATTCACGGTATGTATATCTATGGGTATAGTACGGGGGCTTGTTAGAGCCAGTAACTCTCGACCTATTATATTTGCTCAATACGATCGAAGTGAATCCATATACGTTTGCAAATAATGACATCACTTCGTTTTCCGCGTCAACAAGTTCACTATACTGCTATACATGATGTACACAATTTATCATATGGAGCATGGTTTCAATTTATTTATTCGTTTTTTCAATTGATTCATTGTACGACTAGCGACCGCTGCCCTACAAATACTTGGCGGCGATTCGCCCATGTGAAGTTAGCCCTAAAAGTTTCGCATTTTTAATTTTTTTCTCTCGCGTAATCGTCCTCAGGTTATACCTAGATTCCATGTACGATGTCTTCGAACGGCGGCCGAAATTTTCGTTCGCACAAGTACACATGATATTGTAAATTGACTCCTTTTGACATGGAATGTCCTAGTCACCTAGAACCTTTTCATATTGAGTTTCAGTAAATTTGGCTGCATATAGTTTTTTTGTTTTACTTCACTTGTTCGGTCGGGAAACAAAAGTGAAACATAAAATCTCGTTAGTTGAATATAACTGGAAGCGAACTGACCGATCGAATTCAAAGCTTAATCAGGTCCGAGTAAGGTCGAGTCCCGCGGATCGCATCTTTGAAAATGGTTGGATCGTGATCCTCGATTGGTCGTCAAAAGATCTATGGTAAAAATTCAATTATTCGTTTGAAGAATGATCATAAAAACTTTTCTTGATGAATCAGAAAGTTAGAAAGGAGCACAATCGTGTTGCGGGTGCAATTGCCAAACACAGAAGAACGTTTTCTACGATATTCTGATGGTGAATTTACCCGAGAGCGGATATCGTACCGGTTTTTAGAGAGAATCGAATAGCTTATACCTACCCAATACGTATACCTTGTATGAGGACGTTAAAGTTTCGTACGGGTTCCCACGGTGGCAAGGTTTTTTCGTTTGGCCATGGCCATGGCTTTGGGGTATAACCAATCTCGAAAACATTGTACTTCTATTTAACGAATGAATGACCCTCGGAGCATTCACCTCGTGCATTTCGGGTAGTATACACGGTATAAAAACTCTATAGATTTCGTGAGAACTTCCCACGTTATGAATCTAGATGTTGGAATAGGTCAAGGCTCTACATGTGATTTCTTTTTCTTTTACTCGTTTAAGGAAAAAAATTCGTTATTGTTAATACCGTAAGTGACCTGTTGTTCTGTGGATGGACGCTATTTTTGGATATTGCAATTTCACGACAATTAATTTGTACTTAAATTATCGTCTTTTATAATCTGAAACGCAAAGTTGACCGAACTAACAGCTGTGCATTATTATTTGTACATCCAGTTAAACTTAATCGGAGTTGAAACGATATCAGCTTGTCCGGCGATACGGGGGTCGCGTAATCTGCGTTAACTTTGATTCAGTAAACTAAGAATAAATAACGTACCTACGTAATAAGTAAAAATACGACGAGACCAACGCAAGGCGCGCTGAATTGAACGTTAATATTTTAAATAACTTTTAACGATTCCAGTTTAACTATTAAAACGCAACTATCGGGAATCGATGAACATAATGAAACTAGTAGCGTGCATGAGTTATAATTGATGCAAAGTACCTATGCACGTGAAAATTAATTAGCTGGCCAACCAGTTTCTGTTGAGTGATGTTTTTTTCTTCAAAACTATCCGAGTACACGAGTATTATATCCCTCAAGAGGAATGCCAAAAATAGAATTTCGAGATCACTGGACGAAAAATATTTGTTAGAATGCCTAGACGAAATTCCCAGAATTTTGACATAACATTCCTCGAGCCTGACGTTGCAAGAGAGATATGCGTGCGTGGTGGATTTACGGAAGAGAGAAAGAAGGAGAAAACGAAGAACGTGAAACGTTCGAAATTCTTGACAAGTGTTGGTGCCAAAAAGTAAGCGTGGCAGAGACGAATGAAAATCCAAGTCAGCTGTAAAATTAGTGATTTTGCGGGTACATTGGTATAAAATTATTGAAAAAAGATAGAAAATAGGGATGGGGAGAGAGAAAAAGCTCACCTAAGGTATCCAGAGATCCCGTAGTTGTTCCACACCCTTTTGCGATTATGGATGAAGAGTCATACGTGAATACCACAAAACACTTCAAATTTCACAGGCCACCGGCATGAGGTTTGTACGGCAGTAACTGTTTCAAGTGTAGTTTGTCAAATAGTTTGTTGTGTGTGTTATAAATGAAAACCGATGAGGATGAGATGATCACTCAGCAACGACACGCATCCCAACTATGATTCTGATTACTGAACAAATGATCTCGATTCTCATTTCTCGATACGTCACGTCCGCGCGTAGTAGATGCTGGCGCCACAAGACAGATTTTACACTTTACATAACCTTATTCTACTTCACCATGTATGCCTTTCGTTTTGGCTATGATACACGCATATGTGTTACACATCGAATCAACCTTCTGCGCTGTATGCCCCGAGTCAATTGAAACGACTTTCGACGAGTCACAAATACTACGTAACAAACTTTTACGCTCACAATTGGCGTAAACACATGAGAGTTCCCGTAACCGTACGCGTTTCAATGGTATCACTGTCAAAGAGTCGACTGACCTAACCTATCTATATTTTGTACCATTGACGGGCGATTCGCCTCTGACTTTCTGCGGCCATGCGGATACGATGCCAGCGGGCAAGGCCATCAATGCACAGTGGTTAATGTATGTATATGTCAGTGCACAGGGCACAGCCAGAAAGAGGCAACGATTCAACCGATTCAACTCGAATATCGACCCCGCCCCTTCCACCTAGTGACCAGCTTCGTACCTCTCCTTCCCTCTGTCAACGTTGCTGCAAACCTTCAACGCAGAACCATTTGGCACAACCAACAGAAACAAGTAGCCAACGCGTGCTCATTATGTTCAGTTATTGTATGACCTATCCGAGTATCTATCAAAGAACTCTGGATGTCCTGACTTTTGACCACTTATGGGTTGTTAATTACGGCCAGACGAAAAACAGGGCGCAATTAATATCTATCCACAATTGTACATTGCATTTACAGTTTGTGAAATTTGCAGATAAAGCTTCTCTACATCGACCGAAAATGAATGAATTACAGTCAATTGTAAGAGTTGTGAACTTGCTGCAGGATTGCTTTTTGATGTAGTAACATCGATAAACCATCGACAGTCGACAGAAATAATTTACAGCCATTGTAAAAGTTAATTCAAAAAAAGCAATTGGATTGAATTTACAAATTGATACCAATGATAATGGGGGCAAGATCACAATTATTGTTCAATATCGATAAGAAATAGACACAACAATCGGTGAACACAAACCTTTATTCATTTGTTCATTTAAAGCTGCACTATTTTGAATATAGTTGCCACATATAGTCATAACAAAATTCCAAAAATTATTTGTGCGTCTTTTTTCCGTACAAACAAAACTGCATCTAAGATGGTACAAAAAAACTTTGTTCAGCAAAATTGATGCCCCTTGTTATCGAGAATCGCTATTTCAGCTGACCCTAATTAGCAGTGTAGTTTGTAATAGCTGTCACATTTTTAACTTTCATCATCTAAGTACATGTACCCCAACCGCTTCCATTACCCCTTTTTTTCTAGCTAACTGCACAGATTTTTGTCTGTTAATTATATCCACCAGTCACAAGAATATCAGTCTAGGCTCTTTGCAGAATCAAATATTAAAAATGTAAACAGTTTCTAGGTATAGAATATAATTTCAGTAATAATGTTGGCATAAATGCCAGCTACAGTTCTACGTAGCTTAAAGCCAAATTATCATTCATCTCTTTACTATTCGCTACTAAAACTATGTCAAATGATAAGTACAATATCGAATATCAATGTTCAAATCAATATCCATCGACTCTAGTCTAGCACAAGAGTGCAATGGAAATATTATTTTATAATATATTAATTCGTTACTTGCATGTCAGCTTACTATACTTCCAAATCGCTTTGAAAATAGATCAAACAATTGTTCAATCAAACCATTAGGGATACTTTTTTTGATGGGTCGCATCACTTTGTTCTTTATATTGTAATGAACCAAATCTGACAATCAAAAAGTTAAAAACCTGCTTTTCCAAAATATAAATGACTCGTCATTATGAGCATCGACTGTAAATTGTTAGGTGCTTGAATGCTTCGATTGGGTTGTCTCAAAATCAAGTACAAATTCACACATGCTGTTTTGCCTGTGTCTTGAATCTTGAGATACCAATTGGTATGAACTGCGCTGCTTTTCCATCAACATTTCGTAATATTTGGCGCTTTAATTTTTAGCACATCACAGATTACTTTCAAGAGGAGAATTCGATTTCCCACAAATCATATTAATTATCTTTTTCACGAAATAACAGAAATGTCAAACGGAAAAGTGAGTCAAGTAGAGTAGATGTATTCAATATTCTACAAGTACATTGATTGGCGAATATGAAAGAAATCTCTCGAATTATATTGTCAATGCAATATCGTGTGGAAAGTATTTCATCTCATTGTCAGCGTACACCTATCACGGTGACCATCACAAAGTGTAACGTTCCCTACTGATTCAAAGAAACAAAATTTGAGTATCAACATCATTCATTGTTAAAAGACACTATAAGCAATTTCGAAAATCCAGATGGCCTTCTATGATGACGATCAAAACCAACTGTGTATTAAGCAAAGGGTTTCTGGGGGATATTTCTACCTTGATGTCCTTATTAGCTCCAATTTAGCAATCTACTTCATCATGCTTCGAAAAATAATGATTTTGGTTTAATCCCAAAAATATGTTCGTTAAACATACTTTTCAAAGTGCTTAATTATTGGATTGTTGGAACGTAATCAGATACCTGTACTACACTTATCAATACTAAAAGAACATATTTGCAAGTAAATTTGAGTTCTTATGTGTATGAACAAAACTGGAATCTTGTTTTAAATCCAATAAAACACGCATGCATCCGATGACCAGCGTCACTGCATAGAGATCTTTTATCAAAGATTTCAGAAGATTTTTTCAAAGATTATAGAAATCTATGTGTGTAAATATAGCTCGACGTATAATTATGTTATTACAATATTGCTACAATTATTTGTTTTTCATTTTTATTTGCTCCAAATTTCGACTTTTTCAACGCAATAGAAGAGCGTTTAGCTTAAACAGTAATAGACTCAAGAGAACATGTATAAGCACAGTGGATTATTCTTAAAGCCTTATCACATATAGAGACACGTCAAGTCTGCGGAGTTAAATGTTTTCAAATACTTTTGAAACGGCTTTAATCTACGATTTTTTTTTCGTATTTTTTTTGTTCCTAAGAGATGAAAAATTGGCCCATTCTTCGTGGTACTTGGCCATGTACAGTGCTAGATTATCTTGATGAGTATAAAAAACAAATGAAATGGCGTTCCATTACAGTGGACGTGCTCAAATTGTAACATAAGTCTTCAACTCTTCATCGATTAAAATGCACTTGAAATTTTATCTACCAAAATAGTGCTATAATTCCTCAGCGATGTATTGCGTCCGATAATTTCTTTGATCCAGAAAAGCATCGCCAATTCTAATTAGTTCAATCTGAGAAACGCAGGTCGATTAGAGAGGTTTAATTCATTCAACAATCGTGCATTATGCACATCGAAATAAGCCAGCACTCTGCAAATGTGCGTGATGGATTTGGTTCGTTTTTGGATATAAGGTATATTGTTTCTGGATTTCTGGATTACAGTTAGTAAATCAGCTCCCTAGCAAATGCATCCTCCTTCGCCTTCTGCTTCGCCGCCATTCTGCATCGGTGATTGATTCTGTAGATCAACAGCTGCATTTTTGTTAAGGTGCATTTTGATTTGACATTATTGCGTAGCATTTTAACACGATTACAGCGATTTAATAAATTGCCACATCAGTTATAAAATTAACATAGGTATATCAGAATAGATTTGATAAATGCAGTTAGCACAGTAAGCCGAGACAACAGTTTTGCTAATATCAGCTGTACAAAAAATTCACAATAGAATTGCAAAGTAATCACTATAACTTGAAATCAAATACGCACATAAATATACGGAACTAAGATGCCAGTTCCTGACAGACCGGATCCAATTCAACTTGTTTTCTGATCTGGTTCCGCAAATTATCGATATAGTTTCTGACTGCGTTCTCATCAATTATCATATTCGTACAAATGATACTATGTAATACCATGGAACACAAAAAATCAAAAAATTACGTACAATGTTACAACAGAGAAGCTATGAACTCGGCGTACACAAAGTGAAGTGTTAATTGAATCCGAAAAGATGCCACTCATAATGTTCTCATAGAACCCTTGAGAATTTTCTTTTTTCTTACCAAATTCATATAATGAATTACAGATGCATGTCAGAGCATGACATCAGTTGAACGTTTGCCTCACCACCATGTTAAAACTGAGTAGTATATTTATACAGAATATTTAAGCATCTATAAGCAAGTAGTGGAAAGCTTATTGTAAATATTCTAGTAACACTTATGTTATACTGTGATGACATTCAATTTGGACGAAGTTTTCCGAATAAAACTTAAAGTATGCTGATAATTGTAGTAGAATGTTTGAATTTAATGTACGTCGACAATAACGTTGAATTTGCGCTGAACAGTTATCGTCGTTAGAAGAATATTCAAACACAGTTATTCTTCCCACAGTACCATACAAAGATGATCCTTATCGAGAAAAAGCATCATCCAAACCCAATGAAACCAGACCGTTTCTTATTATGAATTATTACTTTGTTTCTATAATTATAATCGGTATGTACGTTAGAGCTAAAAAGCGTATGAAATATAGAAAAATATTATGAAAAAATTGGACGGAGCATACCACAATAATACCTAAGGTGAAGTACAAGCAGTTCAACATCTTCCCTGCAAGACCTTGTTAATAGTAAATGTAAAGTGTAATTATCGAAATATTTCACTTTTTTGATTAGGCAGCTTAGTAGAGCTAGTATGGACGAGTGAATCGTTCATCGGAACTCAAATGGATGAAACGAAATTAAAATATAATCGACCTAAGGATGAATAGGAAATAAATAATGGAAATTATGAAATTAACGTGAAACCATATGTTTCAATTTTTGAGTGAGTTTTTATATAAATTAAAAGATTACAATAATAGTAAGTAATAATAAAAATGACATTAATATAACTAACTATATTAATTCATCAGGGTTGTGTGATATTTTTTACCTTTCCAAATTGCGTTTTTAGTATTTACAGTCTGAGTTACGCAGCCTTTTAAGCTGTGATATTATTTGATAGTTGAATCAAGTCAATTTCAACAAAGTACAAAACGATTTCTCAAACAAAGATATCTATACGGCCAACATTATTTTTAAGTAAATTATTGGTTTATCACACTGGACGAAATCACTTTGACGAAATAAAGAAGAAAAAAAAGTTGCAGCAAGTAACGAATGTCTACTATCTATTCCAATTTAAAAAGAGAAATTAAGATAAATGATTTTGTAAAAAAAGACTATTGAATTTGACAAATTATTACTATCAACTATTTATGTATAATTACTAATGAATTAATAATGTTATTATTCTTATTCTTTTTTAGTCCATCACTTGTCTTGTTTTAGATTTTTTTTTTTTAACTTGTTTAAACCTGCAAATTGTGTATGCTGGCGTCTTCAATGAATTGCATAATTTTAACTTATTTCGTCTTATTGCTATTTTATAATAGTTTAACCAAATTTCAAAGACTTGCTTCTCAACTTACATTCGAACATAAATTCAAAATTCGGACTTAGTTAGCATCATGACTACGTTTACACAATAGTATGGTCACGAATTTATGCCATGAATTAATACTGTAAAAAATTAATGAACTGAAAAGCTATTTTTCGAGTAGCCAAGAACCTGTATCCACCCAACTGCTGATTAAAAGGTTTTGCTCGGATTTCGTAGGCCCAAAGATATGTGGTAAACAAGTAATTATTTCAGATTTTGAACGGGATTGTAGTTGACAAGGCTTACAGCTGCACAAAATAGCTGCTTCTTTGTTGATCAGACTATTAAATAATTTAGAATTTTTATTGCAATCTACAGCCCTATTATGTATTACTTTACGACTATTGATTAGGACAATATTGTTGTTGGTGATGCAAAAATTGAAATAAATACGCGAACCGAGCCGAGCTATTGAGTAAAAGCAGTCAATTTGAGTTACCAACTGAGAATCATATTCAATATATGCAACAAAGTTGTTTCCGTCGAAATTTTTAACTGTTTGTTTTCATAGCGATGCAATATCTGAGAATAACGGTAAATAAATTATGTGGTGAGAAGGAACGTGGCTATACATCATTGCGATTAAGATTCGACCTAACATTTTAATTTTGTAACAAATGTTTTAATTTAATTGAGAGTGTTTAAACTACCATTAGGACCAACGTTGGCTTAGCATGCACAACCACCTTCCGACGCCTTCAGTTCGATCGGCGTATCCTTGAGAACTACCTCTTGCACTACAGGTTGGGAACGTATTAAGGAAAACACAAAAAAAGAGAGAAAAGACAACATAAAAAACAAATGGAACAAAGTAAAGACAGATTATACCGATTCAAAGTTGCCGTAACCGTCAAACAAGAGTATTGGCGATGAGTCAATTTAGTAAACGTAAAAATGAATCATATGCAATGAGTTACTGTCTATTGAACTCACTCAAGAATCATAGATTAGTTCATGAAAAGGGTCATGAAATGCCCCATCAGTAGAAATGGGTCTTTTCAAGAAGAACTGACGTAACTTTTGGGTTTCAAACTGGAAACCATAGATTACCATGAACATGTTGCACGTACGATGGAAATTTCTAGTTTCGGACCCAGCGTTTCTATCAGGTCTCTTTAGAAAGACTCTATAACCCAGACAGAGAACATAAAAATTGATGGGGCCAGAAAATAAATAAATCCCCACAAATAAGAAAGAATTCAAAGAAAATGACTTCAAAAAGCACAAATTATTCGAAATTTATATTTGGGAAGTCTAAAACACCTGTGCTGTCCGATCATTTGTGAGTAAGTTATCTGAAAAACATGCAATTTATGTTCAAATAATTTTATGTAAAGGATACTGTCTTCTGGTGGTTTATTCTCAGTGGAATCCATGCCAGGCAAGGCCGCTGCTACTCTTCTGAATAGCTAGAAACAAATATGTATTCCAATTAATATTTTACATCATTCCAAAGACAGGAACTCTGTGATCTGTTTGAAAAGGACCAAAAGGCTATCATTAGATGGCAACATCGAGTTTTCAGATACATGTTTACATTTTGCTTTACCTGTTTCACATTGTAACCAGCTTTAGCACTAGTCTCGATGAACATGACGTTCAGTTCCTTCGCCTTTCGCTCTCCCTCCTCTGTGGAAACTTGTCTTTTGTCACTCAAGTCGGTTTTATTACCTACTAACATTATAATGACGTCGCTGCCCCGCTCCGTCCGAACATCATCAATCCATTTTGATGTTTGGTGAAAGGAGTTGGCGTCTATCATTGAGATGAGGAAAAAAAAATTAATATCCAACTGCCTGATCTCTTAAAGTATTTCTTAAATGTACATTTCATTGGCTATCAAATGTTATATTAATGATATTTGTTTGACTTACTGGTGATATCATACACCACAACAGCGACTGTAGAGTCTCTAATATAACTAGGAATAAGGGAACGGAATCGTTCCTGTCCCGCGGTATCCCACAACTGTAGTCTAACTGTTCTGTCTTCGAGATACATGGTCTTACTCAAAAAATCAATTCCTATCGTTGCCTGGAACAGAAAGAGTTTTCTCGGTATAAGAAGAACATTTGATCACACGAACAATTGATGCCTGTAACAGCTGAGGTGAGAAAATGGTGAGACTCTACATAGATAACAAAAAGTATGAAAGTACCATTTGAGGAAAGGAAGGAAAGGGTGTGTTCTGACAAAATGAGTTTTTTTTAAATAATAGTTATATCACATGATGAATAACAAAAAGTCTGTTTAATTTTGTAAATGCAATTAAAAATGTAAAGTATACGGTCTTTTGACAAAGATTTTCCAGCTTCGTCTTCCTATTTGTTATCACGTTCAAGCGTAGAATCATTCATTGCAGTAATATCTATACCACCATGAGAATGGCGTCACGAAATTTATTAATCAAGAAATAATACTCAGGAAATAAACGCAAAGAATGAATAATGGTTGAGAAAGAGGTGTATCATGAAATTGGTTTAACACACGAAGTTTCTCATATCCTCAGGATGACCTAATGTGTAATAAAATACATCGCGAACAAATCTGTTGATTTGTTTTCACAAAAAAACGATTAAATATAATTGACTTCAATCAGTTCTGTGATGAATCAATTTAAACAATATTTTCAACTCCGTTTCCAGAAGTCAACTATTACAAAAAGTCAACAGCTTGTTCTCTCTATTACTTTTACAACTAACATTGGTCTCAAGGACCTGTTATGTAGGTCTGATCCAATTGTTCATATATTCACCATATGTATGATATTGACGTTTTATCCTAGGTCAAGATCAAAGCAAGACTTTACATGAAATTTTTAATGCCCTGGTGAAATGTTTATAACAGGTAACACAATAGTAATTGATTTTTGTTACAGGCTCTACAATTCACAATAACAAATGAGGCCATTCAAAATTACCTGCTATTTTTGGGGGGGTTGTAAATCTTTTTGAAAAAATGACGAGTTCAGAAAATACTAGATAGAAATGAATTGGAGAATCCGGGAGCTAGAAATCGAAGGAAGATATCATAGTATCATGTGAATTTAGGTAGAAATGACTTTGGCTAGTCAGAGATACCTACCTGATATGTGTTGTCGAAGCTGTCATACATAAACCTTGTGATGAGAGAGGTTTTACCAACTGTAAAAACAAAAAAACGTCGAGTTCAAATGTACCTGAGATGATTAGCTCAATTTGCAATAACATAATCCATGCAACATTTCGAATTTCAAGGAATGTGACAGCTGTTGTAACAGTTATACTAGACTGCTCCGAAAACTTTAACAATAATAAATATTATAGTTTTGACATGGAACAGCACTTAGAATTATTAACTATTCGGAAATTTAGGAATATGAGAAAATCATTCAACTGAAAGGCAGATAATAAAATCAGTCTGATTCCAAACAAACATGAGAAATACGTTATCTCATAAGCATGAAAATGATGACCATAAAAACACCGTGTTTTCATGTTTCATCTGAGTAAGCAAGTAACTGTTTACAAAGAATTGCATTAGGTTTCTTCCCACTGTTGGATCCCACAAGCTCAGAATAACTGTTCATGAATCTGTAAATTCAATCTCAGAGGAAGTAGAGCTATGTGTTTGCTATGGTAAAGAACTCTGATGATTCATTTAATACAGTGCTGATTTAATGACTATAAACTTATATCCAAGCTCTGAAACTGAATTTATCTCTACTTTATCCAATGATTTATTGAGATGGGTACAATTTTGATGACTAATTAAATTGGACAATTATAACTTGCATTTAAAAACTAACAAGACATGGTTCTCAAATATACAAATACTCTGAACATTGACGAAGTATCGTAATTTCTAGAATTAATTCGTGAAGATCCAGTCTGGACTAGTAATATTTACAAAATTTTGGAGCCTCAAATTTTGAAAGCAAAATTGTCAAGTACTTTATCTTGCAAAAGTATTGTTATCATTTACAAACCATAACTGGTTGTTAGTAGTAATGTTGTTGGAAAATTTGGGGTCAAAGAAGAGTATAATGATAAAAATGAATTGTAACAATTTGTAGAATTAAGTTTCTTTCTCTGTAACTTAATCATCAATTTTTGTATAATAATAACGGTAATTGCAATTAGTCTGCGCAATCGGATGCAATTATTAATGCGATATGACCCGCGCAATTATTTGGCTTCATACATATATTGAGGAACCGATTAACGAGTGAATAAAATTCTTAGGTGATGCGAAAAAATTTGCAACTACCGAAGAAGCCGATCGAGGCTCACGTCAGCCAGGGAAGACGGCCAGGGTAAAATATCGATTTATAACCTAGAAGGTTATTGATAATTCATGCGTAGTGCAGACAATGAGAATTCAGTACTTCGTTTATTGTTATAAGTTTAAAATAAAAGATGATCGAATCGGAATTCAAATTCAACCGATTGAAATATGTGTCAAAACGCTTACCACTCTGTTCGCCTAGGAATACGAGCTTGAATTTTCGCAGCGGGTTACCGAAATCACCCGAAGACGACATCTTTACAGACTAGATTAACACTCTATTCAACACACAATTATCAAGTGACACTGTATCACGCCTTAGCCGAGGAGAAAAGTCATTAGTGTCAACGAGTAACCATATAATTTGACAGATTCGACAGCCACTCCTTTCGGCACGGCAGCCACGTTTGACTGGGAAGTGACGTCACGCCACTGTTTCACCACTGTGGCCGGAGTTCAGCTTTCGTTTCACTTCGTTTTCCCCACTTCGCACAGCACAAATGACTTCGCATCATCAGACGCCCAGAACAGTTCCAACTGAACATCTCTAGATGTCGCTACCACAATACTGCTTGTTGCGGGTGATTGTCAGTGATATTGCAGAGAAAAAAGTCGATAGTTTTTCTTCAAGGGTGCGATGCGCGCCAAGTTTTTCGAATTTGAAATAGGTAGAAATAATGCAGTAATACACACGTTGACCAAAGATTGTCTTTAGTCAACGTTACACACCCCATTGAAAGTACAGAAGTTAAACGAAACAAAGCCTGACGGGGTAAGAAGTATTGTAATTCTGCTTTAGTACCTTACGTCAAAACATTTTATTGACAAGTGTATTCGAGTAATAACAAATGAAAACGATAATAACAATATAGCAAATAAATATAATTCATAATCTATACATACATACAATATGGATACCGTTAATGACTAGAGCGCGCATTACATTTTCAAATATACGTCATAGTTTGGGCCAAATACGAGTAGGAAAACTATAATGAATGGGGGTACTTCAATTGACATTGGTCACACGTTTGACTATAGAGGTCGAAGTAATCCTAATCATGTCCATAATAGTGTAACACTTTTCATCCAATTTTCACTATATGTATAGTCGGCTGTGTAGCTTCGACTCTTGTAGTTGTTTATACCTTATATAATAGTCGCGATAAGCAAAAGCTTGTAGAAAAATTTACAACACCTCATCGGGAGTCGATGTATACAACAATAAAATAGATGCATAAATAAATGCATGAATTGTTGAACGAGTACTAATATAATATTGAGACCTTCCATTGAGTAATTAATTAATCAACATATGTTGTTAGGCGACTACAAATAAATCTATAAATTAGGAGTGAAAGTTGAGGATGTCACGCTGCTCCTTGGCAAACTATCCGTGCTTGATTGAGTCCCTTGGGTTCGACGAAGGGTGCGCTTATTGTGAGGGTGAAGATTTAACGGAGGTAAATTTGGATTCTCGATTCTTGTAGGAGAACTCACCCGAGGGCGCAGAGTTCCTCGTGACAATGTTACGTTGCCTGAAATATGAAAAAACGGAACTCAGTCAATACTATCGAAGAATCACATGGAGAAACGCGGGGCAGAAGGGGGGGGGTATCATTGCAGCAGATGAAAATTAATTAACTGAACAAAATGTGATTATCAAAAACTAGAAATCGCGTATTTGCTCAATTCTATCAATTAATCGAATCAAGCCAAAGAAGAACATATTAAACTTATTCGAGAGATTTCTTCAATGACTAATTCGAGTCCGTTTCCGAATCTTTTTGATTGGTATTGAGATTTAGTCAGGAGTGAATAGTGTCCTAGCGACCTGCAAAATTTGGCTCCAGGACGTCATCCAATTGATAATATTCAGTCCTCGTAGAAAGAGGTTCCTCGTAATCAACGAAGGCAGTGTTATCAAATGCCGACCCATCTTTCGGAATAGTTTGCACTGGTGATGGTATCGGTGGCTCTGCGTAGACCTGAACAATAACAAGACAAAATTTATTATAGATTATGGTAAACGTGGATAACGAATAAAACTCTATCACTAAATCTTTTATTCTAATGTTAACACATTCTATCTTGCGCTTATTTTAAATCAGTTCCGAAACCGCCTGTGCTTTGCATTTCTGTTTTTCGATGTGGTTCGTTATATTCTAAAATAAATATGCGGTTGAAATCTAGTGTATCAGAATGCGCGTGAAGATTGCTGGAGAGAAAAAAATTTCAATTTCATATGTAGGAGCGATATCAGATAAACTTGATTTCTGCTCCTCAAAGTTCAATTTTGTTCACTCTTTAAGAATCTTTCAGCTAGAAAACCTTTGGCAAAAATAATTGACGAAAAAAAAATTCCAAATTCTTCTTCTAGCTGAAATAAAAATTTCGAGATTAGTCGTAGTCGCTAGAGCTGGACGTATCCTAATTGTACACCTACGTTAAAAATAATAACGATGATGGTTCAAGCAGCAAAAAAAAGAAAGGAAAGCTCGAAAAAAAACAATACCCAACTGCAAGTGCACATGGAAGCATATATTATAAAGCTATTTTACTAAACTCAAGCTGAGGTTCATTAGGATTATGAGCGTTCGACGAGAAAGGTGGAAATAGTAATCTTACGTGTTCAGATGGGGAGGCGGCAAGGGTGCGGTTTTGGAATCGAGCGTTGTTTATGGTCTCGTAATGATGATCCTCCAGATAATGGCGTGTCGTTCCGCGAGGCGTCAAAGTCGCCCACATCACTCTGCTGTCCTGCAGCGTGTCCGTTGCACATGGGTAAAGAACTGCCTCGTTTGGAATCCTCCCCATCTTGGCCTGTACAGTCGAAGTTGCCACAGGTATTGACGTGACACCGGTCTTACCGCCGCTATTTCTGCATGTGCACATCATTCATATCGTGACTTTATACAAATTCGCATAATAATATCGCTTTATGTACATTGCATTAGGTTTGTTTATAATAAAATTATAGCTATGGGTTTAAAGCACGTGTGATGTAATTTGCAGTGCAATAATTATTTAGTGTTCAGGCTGGTTCTGTTGGAACCAATGAAAACAAGAAGGGACATTTAAGTATCGCAGTATTCTGATATACCTGATTGAAATTTTCAATTTAAAGAATAGCTCTTAAGTTTTATCGGCACGAAGAACACGTGTCAAGGACAATGAGATCTTTTTCCACTGCGGCGTATACGCTTAAAAAGCATCCCAATAATCAAGCTGTAATTTTTAATATTTTTCAAATCGTGATAAAGATGTTTCGATTATGGAATAAATCATTCTTCCTTTCAATAGTACAACCAAAATTTTATATTTTCAATGCAGGAAAGTTGTCGCTCGAAAAATTGAAAGTGCAGAAAAATTACCGGGATAGAAATGTCGGTAACTATTTGAAAAAATTAAATTGCATAAAGCAGGATTATGTATCGATTTTTTTGGATTGAGACGAACTTAAAACAAAGCGGCGAGACTCAGAACGGTGCAGAGGTGTTCAAAATGTGATTTCCATGCTAACTCCTTCGAAGTCCCTTGTCCATACATAATTAGTTGATAAATAAAGAGAAATCCAATGAAGACGGTATTATTCTGTTATGAATGAACATGAAATTGAAATAGCCTTTTCTCACATTAATTGAACTCGGTTATAGGATCTAACAAAGCAGTTCTCGAAATCACAAAATATAGGTAGTAATTTGTTGTCTTTAAAAGGAAATTATATTCACCGAAGAAAGTGTAGGTAATTGTTGAATTTTCAAAAAGTTTGAACAACGTCTATGGTTTCTTTCGTCTTCTCTTAATTCAAGAAACGGTTTTGTTGTGTACTTGGGAAAGAAATTTTTTGATCGGAATTACGGTATTTCAGTGATTGCAACCGAACATACCTCCGGATGAATGATAAATCTGACGAATTTTTTGAATACTCACGACTTGCATTTCAGCAGCAAAACTGCGAGGATAATGCCAACAAAAATAACTCCGACACAGGATGACATGAGAACAAGCAGCCAAGTATCGTCGAAGACGGTTCCTGTAAATATTACCATTCCGTTCTATAATTCCATAGTACCATACAATCATAGACATATTGAACATGCAATGTTCACAGAATTATAATACATATATATTCGCTGTAATTATCAATAATATTGAAAATTTCCGTAATCAATCAACTCTCAACCGATATAACGATTAGGTTTCCATGTATGTATTTAAACACGTTATATGCACCTTGTTGCGGTAATTCAATGTATTGAACACCTTCCGACCTCCAATCGCAAAAATGTTTGCAAGGGCTATCGTTCAAGTGGGTTGCAAACGATTGAATTTCGGAATTTAAATAGAATGGTGAGATGTCAGAATTACGTTGAAGAAATGCTGGAATCGGCGGCGGAGGAAGACGCAATATCATGTCCGGCGGTGGACCCAGCTTACATGCGGTACAACTCGCGTTGTTCATTGTACTCGTGTAATCTGCAATTCGAAAATGGTATAATGACCTAATGAAGGCAATCCAACCATACCTGTAATTATACATGCGACGAGATTTCATTTTCTGTGTCATGTTTTTATAAACCAAAATGGATACGATATTTACAATTTGAATTGAATATTTAAAAACTATAGTACCACGCGCAGCTGACGGCAGAAGATAATCTTTGTCTGAAGTTATTAAATAATTTTTGTTGCCATTTAGTTTGTTATTGTTCCAGTGATCAACAACAGTCACTAAAACAACGACAATAAATGACAGCGATCAACAACGGGATGAGCACAACTATAAATATACATTCTACAAATCCGGTGTAACCGGTATAATATTTGTCTTGATATTGCGCGAAAATTTTTTCGAGGGAATTACTTAATTTTCCAAATGAACTTTTCACTTCATTAAGAATTAATGTAATCGCGGGATGGTGGGTGAGCGAAATGATTTTCATACGTGTGATAATATTTAGTGATGCCTCTTCGTTGGGGTGCGCGCATTTTGTGCAAATGCAGACACATCGCGAATATCAGAAGATAGCGATGGAATTAACCAAAAGTAAAATCTAGACATATATTTATCGATAGAGAATATACTAACACTTTGGGACTATCATGATCCTTAGAGGATGAAGAATGCTTACCTTTTCTGAAGAAAAACTGTTAAGTTGCTTACGCTGTGACGGTACAGGACGTACTCGAGTTTTCCGGAAGTTCGGCGCACGCGTGGCCTTATCGACCGAGACGATAATATGCGCACCAATACTAACGAATTCGACCTCTTCGAATAATACATTATAACATGCAACGATTATTATACACAATTTGCCGAAGGGAATTCGGAGGTGAATCGCTTGTCCTTATGTCACCCTTGCCACGTATCAATTGACGCGACGCGGTATCATCATTAATTATTGCACCGAGTCGAGCGAAAATTAAGATTCTCATTATTCCACTCTAACCGAGATATTTACGCGCAAAAATCGCTCCACGATATCAGAATGTAATTCCCAAAATCAACGATCGACATCTTAAACCTATATGCCCGTGCGCGGGTTCGCATCATGCTATATATCTAAAGTAAATTGAAAGAAAAAACATTGATGCTCGTGCAGGTTGTACAAAAAATAATCATCCACCACTAGCGTTTCAACGTACTTATATTCCAATTTACCTGATTTTTAGGATATATGATCGAGAAAAATGTATTGTATAAAGCATTGTGACGGAAAAAATATTTTTTTTTTTTGGATTGTGGGAATTAATTCTAATGATCTGTTTTTTCTTTTGTTGCCATTTACTTTGGGCGATGTAGGAGAACGAGATACCATCGTCATTACCGGCTTCCGTAGTTTTTGAGAACTTTCGTCGGATTACAGGCAGAAACTTTTGAGTCGCGATCAGATCGAGAGGATAAGTTTTTTTTTTTCTCGCTTCTGCACCCTAATAAATTATAGTGACTTTAAGTCATTCTAGAGGCTGTTCATACCTGCAGCATGAATAAGTTTAACCAAATGAAGAGGCGATGTTATTATCAGAATGTAAGATTTTTACCTGATTGTACTTATACTGTATGTATAAAGCGATAAAATCGAGTCGTGATAGGTAATGTCCGTACAATATTACATAAAATCCATGTAACAGTCACTACATCATAAATATACCGCACCTACATACATGGTATAGCTATAAGCTGCATAAGGTCGTAGCAGAAAATCTTTTTTGTGACATTTATAAGGTAATTAATTTACAACGAACGAGCAATTTACTTAAACTGCATAGATACAGCACAGAATAATTATAAAAAACGGTGATTGGATTGAAAAGGACAAGGCACGGTGGGTGAGAAATATACGTTGCACACATGCACAGTGCGCTACAGATACGTGCAGTATATCATCTAGGTACACATGTATGTATGTTGTAACACCTCTAGCTGTGATGTATTATAATATATCTTCAACCAAGTATTATAAATGGTATAGGTCATCTAGTGTTGATACAGACGAGAGTCCTTTTAATATTATAAACCCTATTCCATTTTGTGGATTTAAAAGAGGTCAAACAGGTATATAATGTACACGTATATTTTTGGGTGGCTGAAGTCTGGTGGAATCTTTCATAGATGTTGTTCGACACGAGCGACTTGTAGAAAGCTGATTCACATTTGTGATTATGCAAATCATATGATCATTATTGAATTGCACGAAACAAGGATGTTTATTAATCCGGAGCGCATTGAATTTTTGATGTGGATGTACAGTAGAATACGACATAATCGAATAGTCAGGCATAGATGAATTTGAGAAATCGATAATTAGTTAATTTTTCAAACGCAGTGCAGCTTCGCTGAATTCAGGTGCAGGCTGATTGTTTTCTTTCCGATTTCGATATTATAAAATGTTGCATATCGGTATCGCTAAATTAACATCATACACGTTTAACTTTGGACATGATCTGGAGTCTGATTCAAGCGCTCGATAAATAATGATACGTAGTACGTAATTTACTCGGATATTATTATTGCAAATGTACTTAAATAGTGATAACGAGTGATAATTGTGATACGCGACATCCAAGCTGTAGCGCTTGTAATGTTTGAAATAATTAGTGGCAGTCGGAGATGACCGCCGTCATAGATTAATCATCCCGTTCTGCACTATTTTGAAGGAGTCTGTTTTGAATTCTCATAGGACTTATGGGGTCATGCCATCTTTTGGTTCAAGAAGTAAATACCTTCAAGCAATCGTGAATCGATGACTGAAGATTTGTAAAAATCTTCAGTCGTTTCGAATATTGTTTTATTGCATAATAAACGTATAATCGACTGAAGAAAACATAATTTGGTCAATCACATAAAACTTTGATCTATTTCGATATTATAGGTGGCCGTGTTATAAACGTCAATGCTGCAAAATTGTTATTTGAACATTCCTCTTAAAACCTTACTTTGATTTTGTTGATTTTTCAATGTAGAATTCGTAAATGGTAATAAGTGTAAGATTTTCTAATCTACAGTTTCATTAAATAATCAGTTTTGAGTTACGATTCTTAAACTCTTGGCCAAAGAGGCGATTCTGTCGTTGACGATTCTGTGATTGCTCATCTTATCAAATAGTCAGCGTTGACTGATGTCAGCTTCAGTACAAATCTTTAGTCAACGATGTCAGAGTTTCAGTCAACGATGTACTGATGATTTGTAATGTCATTAAACGTATCCAGTTCGATCTTCTCATTCAAGCGCAGTTTCGTTTTGGCGCGCTTATCAATGCAATTCACTGAATTCGCACGAGGAGCGAGCGGCAGCGATAACTTCTGAAAATTTGAGTTAGAAGGTTGGATGAGTTGTGTAGTGTGGAGTTCGAGTGAGAGGCGAGAGGTGAGCAGCCGAGAAGTAGACGACGAACAAAATGGCGGTCGTAGCAGAGTTATTGCCGATTCTGTGAATTTCTTACTCGCGATTTGACACGATTATCGTCTAATAATCAGACGTGACGTTGTTCCTGGCGCGTAATACCAGTCAACAATAAGAATAATTGTCAATTGTTTTTAAGTGGGTGGTTTGATAAGTGAATTGTATCGTCGGCCTGATGCGGGTCGCAAACGAATCATTTATTGCAAATGATGACTTCAATGCTGCCTAGTTTTAATCCACCGATCGTGAAGAGGTTGTTGGGTTGGAAAAAAGGCGAAGGTGAGGACAAATGGAGTGAAAAAGCTGTGAAGGGTCTGGTTAAAAAACTAAAAAAATCCGCGGGACTAGACGAACTTGAAAAAGCTATTACTACTCAAAGTTGCAACACCAAGTGCATTACTATACCAAGGTGAGTTGTTGATGTTATTATTACTACAAATGTTGATATTTCTCGTCTCTTTCTATACGCTACACTCTCGCATCATTATTATTCTTGGCCGACGAAAAATTCATCAGCAATCCTTAAAAATTTATCCACCATGCTGGTAGATAAACGCACTTCATTATAGCAATGAGACGAACCTTAATCCACTGCTTCGTATGAAATCGAATAAAATGCAGCTTTCAATTCGTCTTCTATCAAAATATTTCCTCATATATCCCCTGTTTCTAATGAAGACAAATCACGGATATCTATACATAGAATCCGCACCTCCCTTTCTAAATCTTACCATCATTGATGATGTTTTGGTGCTGTATTTTCAAATCTCTGTTGCCCAATGTCTTGATGTCAGGTCTCGTGTGAAATCTGTCTACGATAGAAAATTTTCCCAATTTCCATGACAAGGTCATCAGGTTTAGTGTCAGGCTGCTTTTTTGGTCCATTTATACTCAAGAATTAAAAATTAAATAAAAAATGTGCTCAATTTCTTTATTTTTTCATATTATACATTTTTTTTTTTGTAAGCTAAGCAATGAATTGACAGCTGCCCGAGTATACCTAAAATAGTTATGAAGAAATACTTGTCCCTTTGGTGTTCATTAAAAAATCACAAGTGTCTTGGAATTTGTCTAATGTTAAATTGTGGAAGAATTAGCTATTGAACCACACTTATAACTGTTTTAAGTAGGCAGTTGGGTTCATTGTTTGTAAATGATGACGGGCTAAATTCATATCTTGTCTGATAACTCAATGTTTTTTCCGTATGTACTTGGGGGGAGAAATTTTTATATTTACAATTGTACTCCTCTTGAGAGATAAAACGAAACAAGATCAATTAACTTTTATCAAATCAAAGACTGATTTTGAACATTTTTATGCAAGTAGATGTGGTAAGATATTGCTTTGTTGCCATGCCTGAGGCAATGTTGGATTCCTGATTTCTTGTTGCTATCATTCGTATTGGAAATATTGAGAATAAAGAAGAAATTTAGCACAGTACATACTTGGAGTATTTTTAACTTCTAAGCCCAAGGTTGGCCCCAGTTCAAATTTGGTGTACACTCCAAGTAAGAGTTGAAGCAAAAAATCCTTTGTCAAAAATTAACTTGATATTAAAATAACAGCTTGAATAACTCTTACAAGTAGTATAATGAAATTCAATCAGTCCACGTGTACATCATCATATCTCTTCTGCACAAAAGATTAACTCAAATTCATCCTTTTTAAAAATCCCATTAATGAAAAAGTAGGCAAGCTCTCTTTATGAGGCTACAAAAATATCTATTGAATGCTGCGGATTTAGTTGATTTTAATCTGATAATATATACTTTATTCTGACCCTTGGCATCGATTTACGACATTCACATAGGCTTTTGTAGCATATGCATAGATGTACAAGATTTGATTCGACTTGGTTATTGATGATGCAAAGAAAACCTGATACGACCTTGAAAACCAGTATTGAAACAAACAGTGTAACAATTGTTTACTAACACAGCTCATTGGATAAGATGTCTTGCATTACATCACACGCATCGACTTGAAAGAGTTGATATAAAATTCTGGATATCAAAATGCATCTTTATAATCTTGGCAATGAGAATCAGCCTATAATTTGTCTTACGTTTATCTTTGGCTTACTACTCTTCGATCAAAAACGTTTTTCAGTGACAGATGTGTTGATAATCTAGTTTACCGAAATGTGCAGTGAATATTGGTTGAGTGATTGACTTCTGCATAAATAATACTCTCCATGTACATTCCATGTATTTGTTTTGTACGCCCTCAAAGACATGTGAAACAATTGGAATAATAAAAGTTATAAGTGTACATGTTGAGAAGAAATTTAAACGTCGTTGTCTCAGTTTGACTTTCATCAAAAAACAGTTGCCCGATTTTTGAAAATATCCAACCTAAAACACAGAGATATTGACTGGTTTACTCCGGTTTTATTTGTTTACATTTCACTTCCTTCTACTTATTTCTCTGGAGTTATTTCTCTTATTTTCCATCCAATAACGCTACCTTGTGCATGGATATATGTATGTGCACAAGTACGACGTGTCACTACAGCTAATGTATCAACTTAATAATATTCCACCAATGATAAAAATCCAATGAAATTACTGGTATGTAATCTTTTGTTGGAAGTAAATGATGCCGAATCAAACGCTTCAAACTTTATATCAAATATCAGACATATGCTTCAACAATTAATAAATACATACCAAAAAAATTATTCACAATGATGTTAACCACAAAAAACTTTGAGTTTCTCTGTATGACGTATAATTTTGAGCATATGGTGGATAGACATTCGAAAATCACATGAAAATTTTGAATTTCTTGGCAAACATGACATGCCTATTCAGTCTCTTGGTAAGTGATAAGAATCAGTATTCCATCCTGAGGAAATTAATGCAATGGGTCTTGACATTTTGATTATACTCCACCTCGCGATCAATGGAGATTAATCAAATCGCTCGTTGCTAGCATTTGGTTCTTTTAGGAATAGAAAAAATGGATCTATTGCAATGAAAACAACGCTATTACAGAGAAGCAGTTAGATGTAATCGTATCATCGTATAGGGTTGTGGTTTTTTCTTCTCTCAATGTTATACACTAATTGGCCTCAGTTGTTAACTATGTCAGTGGGTATCATTAAAACCATAATTATATCATTACAATCATAATATCAGGTTTTAATTGTACTTGGGTGATCCCAGATCCACATTCACTTGTTATGTGATCGAATTTTCTTTTCCATGATTATTCACTCTATTAGCTGTCCACCTTGACTATGAAAAGTACTTTACATTTACCATCAGTATACACCATTAGTTTTGTTGTATTCTAGACAAAAATAGATTCAGAATCTTTCAATCATTTCATTGGTGGCCAACAGTGTTTCTGTAACAACATTGTTGAAATAATTGAACTCGTCAGTCATTGTTTTTGGTTTAAAAAAGTTGTTGGCCAAAAACCATGTGTGAAGTACGCATTACGCATCTCATTTAAAAACCAAATGGTGTTTCAAATTATCTCCATCGCGACTCTTTGTGGTTAGTACAAAATTTGTTTATGTAATCATTTCGTTGTGAAATTTCGCACTACATACTGACTCATTTACCAAAGAATGGAGAATCGATACAATGACACACCTGAATATTGTCTTTAATGTGACCATTCGTGTATTTCAGACCCAATCCTGGAGGAATCGGTGACAACGGAGTCCAAGGTATTAGAGGAAAAGGCTTGCCTCACGTTATATATTGTCGCTTGTGGCGTTGGCCAGATTTGCAATCGCACCACGAATTGAGAGCCATTGAACATTGCGAATACGCATTCGCTCAAAAAAGAGACGAAGTTTGCGTTAACCCATACCATTATCAACGAATACAAACTCCAGGTACAATAATATAATCATAAAATGATAGAACAATTATTGACGTAATTTTCATTTTCTGTCATACTACGATACTATCGTTTCAAAACGTTGTTAATAATTAAAATTTTCTCTACTGTGTCATATCGAAATTTTCAGTAGAATAAGAATCACTCACATGCCCAGCTTTAAATTACTTGAATTGCTTACAGTTTTGCCTGCAATCTTGGTGCCGAGGCATAGCTTGTCCGGTGACGAATCTGTGTTGTATAATACCTCGCTAGAAGAGTTAAGCGTCAGCGTACCAGAAAACACAAGCTTTCACGCAACGTTAAATCATCAACACCACAACCAACAGGGCATTCCGCAATCTCCCCAGCAACAGCAGCCGAATAATCCTTATCAGGGAATGCAGGTAAAGTCCTCTGACGTCTGACATTTTGACTAAGCATTTCAATTCGATCTGACCATATATCCATTTTAGAGTATGCAAGCAACGAGTCCTGCAAGTGTCGGGAGCTTAGGAAGTGTCCAAGGGTCACCCCGTCCGGCACCAGGATCTATGGATCCCCCAGCTGACACACCACCACCTGGTTACATTAGCGAAGATGGGGATAATATGGATCATAATGACAACATGTCCCTCTCACGCTTGTCTCCTAGTCCAGTCGATGCACAACCAGTTATGTACTGCGAGCCAGCATTTTGGTGAGTCAAATAATTCGTATGCATTTAAAATTCTAGATTATAGGTATATCTGGGGAATCTTGAGAAATACGAATATTCCAATTAGGCCGCATCGTGTTGTAGCTATAATCAAATATGAGTAACTTCAGTAGGAAATATCAGAGTTATTTCTGTATTTTGAATAATAGATTAACTACGGTAATTATAATAATAACATTATTTGAACGACGTATTATCTTTGTTTCCAAAGGTGCTCAATAAGTTACTATGAACTTAATACAAGGGTTGGCGAAACATTTCACGCCTCTCAACCGAGTATTACAGTTGACGGTTTCACGGATCCAAGTAACTCTGAACGCTTTTGTCTGGGCCTTTTATCCAATGTTAACAGAAACACAGTTGTCGAACAAACTCGACGGCATATTGGCAAAGGAGTGAGACTTTATTATATCGGTGGTGAAGTATTTGCTGAATGTTTATCTGATTCGAGTATTTTTGTGCAAAGTCCCAATTGTAACCAACGTTACGGATGGCATCCTGCAACGGTCTGCAAAATACCACCTGGTGAGTATTTTCCATCATTTGCTAATAATTATTTGAAGGATTCAAAAAGTTTATGCACAGTTAGTTGGTCAGTTGAATCGTTTCGTTACTTGTTGGAGCATCAAAGTCCTAATTAGATCTTGAACCACTTGATGTTTCATAACGGGTTTCCGAGCCACAATGAAGTTTGTGATATTTGAACTTGCAGAACTTTTTTTTTCCTCTTCAGAGGAATCTTTAGAGGAGAATATTTCTCATCGTAGCCTTGCTGTTTTAGGTTGTAATCTTAAAATTTTCAACAACCAAGAGTTTGCTGCTCTCTTGTCCCAGTCGGTATCTCAAGGTTTTGAAGCTGTATACCAGTTGACACGGATGTGCACAATCCGAATGAGTTTTGTAAAGGGTTGGGGAGCTGAGTACCGTCGCCAGACTGTTACGTCAACGCCATGTTGGATAGAGTTGCATTTAAATGGACCACTTCAATGGCTCGACAGAGTCTTGACACAGATGGGTTCGCCTAGGCTGCCTTGTTCATCAATGTCTTAGAAGACAGATTACAAATCAAAGACCTCACTTGGTCAAGTGTCTCAATGCTGTGCCTGGGCTCACGGCATGGCCGTGACCTAAGGCGAACAGATTATTTCCAATCAACCGTTTCGACTGCAGTTTAAAAGTAACTACCGAAGTTCAGAGTCACGTTAAGTTAACAGAACGAAGCATGGAATAAGTATAGAGAATACGAAAGTTCCATCATACTTCACAAAATTCAAAAATCATCCGATCCGGATGATAAATCTAATGGCGGCAGTCTCATGTAGAGACAATACATTGTTCGAATGCGACATTACTTGTATGCATGTATCGTAAAACACATGTGTTATTCGAGTGTGGCTAAACGGTTGATCCTTATTCTACGGGTGTCTTCTAGCTTGACTTGATTTTTTTTTCACCCTGGCTACCTAGTTTAATTCAGATGTGAAGAAAAATGCTCTATGAAAGAATACCATCTGAGCTTGGCAATACTTGAGCTGTTTAACAGAACCTTCTTTTGGTGTTTTTTACATATCCTTTTTCTTAGCAACAGAACCAGATTAGGGGTTGAAAACTAAAAATGATTGTGAATTAAGCACCCTCTAACGAACATATGGCTCGAAAGTATGATTGAGGAGGCATATGATTGCAGATGTCAATAACATTTTTGTCACAAAGATTGATCTAAAAATACTGTCTGTATTGGCTTAAGAGATGGCGGATTTCTAAACAGCTACTTTATTGGAAAACTTGAAATACTTACACGAATCTTTAATGGTTTTAATTTTTCACATCTTACTGGCTAATGTGCTTGATAATATACAGATGAACTGGTTATTGAGAATCGATTGGTAAGACTCGTAGAATCGATTGAAAAGATTGATTTTTTAATTCGATAGATTCCGTGAACCTTTGAAAAATTGGAAGAATTAACAATGAGCCATGGCGGCTTATATCGAGATTGCTTATATGTTTGTATCTCTTTACTAGTCTAACATATAACAAATATTTATTGTATGTTATTTTAAACTTATTCAACGATTCAACCTCAACACCAAATCAAACCATTTGTTGTTTTGCTCTTTTCAAATTCAACTACTAGAGTATTATTTATTATAAAACTGTACATTATTTTGACAAAATTGGTCAGAGTTTGACATTTAGCAATATTAAAAAAATTAGTATAGTATTTTTTTCTGTATTTTGTCTCAAGCTTCAATATTTGTTATATTAACTTACCGATCAGCTAAAATTGAAACATTATACTATTCCTAAATTGGCTTAAGCGATGATGGCTTTGCCGCGTTTCTACATTTAGTATAATTTCACCTAACACAGCAAGCAATGAGCCGATATCACATATCTACCGATATCCTATTAATATAGGTGTAAAAATCAATCCTTTATGAAACAAGTTTAGAGCGTTACTTCTCTTCCCAACGTGTTTTTCAAATGTTACATATTAATCGAATTCGCAATTTTCTATGGGTTTCAAATTGACCATCATATCTTGAAATATGGTCGGGTCCATAGATTACATAGGGGTGAGGTGTGGCAATCGTTTAGGGTGGTTTTAAAGTATCGAAACAAGTAGTCTGAATGAATCATTGGAGCAGAAATAAATGCGCGTGTTGCTAATAAGGAGAATTGGTGAATGAATTCATATTTTTACACCTTGGGTCGAAGATTATTCAGATTGTAAGTGGTTGGTTATTTTTATATTTGAATCGAATCATGGAATAACTTCCTGTATAATTAAAATACGTCGTAATTTATTCGTTGTGTAGGTATATAAGAAAGTAAATCAAATGTCGTATCTTTTTCTCAAAGCTTAATTGAATTGCCACCGATGTAACATTCGTTCTTCTTTTTTGTTCATCATCTATTACATAAGCATTCACAAGATTCGGTTCATTTTCACAACTGGCTTGATATAATAACAACATCAACAACAACAACAATATTAATAACTTTAACGATAATATTAAAAATATTAATGTTCAAACGTGGACCCCTAATAGGATTGGTGGTTTCTAACGAAGTAACCAATGTCTGTTGCCTGTACACCAAACATTCTAGAACGACACATTTCCAATAGGACGTTAAAAAATCCGTCACTCCATTCAATGTCTTCCATGAATACTACTAGATAATTGTTCTGAAACATTTTATCAATGGTTTTTGGTACAACACAATAACGTTTACACTGCCTTTTTTTTTACAAGCATCTATATTTAACAGAATTTCTAATACTTGTAAGAGCTCCTGGAATTTTTGTGTAACGAACACATAATAATGAATCATGAAGAGTAACGTGTTATTAGATATACATACATGGTACACAACTTATGTAATCTAGTTATACTCATTTCAGTTTGAATTGAGTCTTGTATATTTTCAGTTGATCGCAAAACATCATGTTCATATTGTAACCGGATAAATTTGCATGCGTTTTTAACGGAGTAACACAATCGTCGTAACTAATTAGTCAAAACACTGTGAATGTAAATCACATATCCTTGTACAGAAATTTCAGCAAACCACTTTTGTGTCCAGTTTAATATACATTTGAAGTTACGTAAACTTAACGTTTCTCATCCGTGATATAAATAACAGTGATTCAAAAATTTTCCAATACTTTTTTACTTGTATCAAGACTACTTTAGTAAATGTACAGATATTGTTCATTTGAATGATGTGTACGTGTGCCGAGGTGAAATTATTTCATATCATAATGCAGCTTACTTTAAATAATTACGGTTTCAGCGAGGTTTAATGTACACGGAATTGATAATGGTTGGAACACATATGCAGATAGCCTAATACTTCAGCTTCCTCTTTGTCCATCATAAATCATTTCCAGTGTTTAAACTAGCGGTGAATAATAATGGCAGGACACAATCAGAAGATACGAAAATCATTGGAGCTTCCATCGTGTTCAGCGAATCATTACTCATTGCTTGTATCTTGATGTTTAAAAAACAAGAACAAAATAGAGAATAGGATATCGGTATCGGCTCATAATGTGTTAGTAATCCTGACGTAAATTACTATACGTAGATAGACCTGGGTTCATGAAAACATTATTGAATAACAGCAAGTGATAATTACATATTTTATATAGAGCGTGTTTTTTTTTTTATTTTATTATTTTTTTCTCTTTTAACGTTTATAGTGCCATGGATGTCATAACCCTGGTCTGAAGTTACCTATTTATATCAAGTAATCCAAATGTACACAATGTACAAAGTCGTGCTTACATGAAAGTACAGTTCAGTATTAGTGTATGAGGCGTGCGATAGTTGCGGCAGTGTGATTTGACTCGTTCAAACATATTGCAGAAAACAAATTTTTGCATTGTCCTTGTGGGGCAATAAAGATTTGCTGCCTCATCTGTCGCACTGCTATTCTGATCTACAACTTTAATGTAAGACTAAATCTCTGAAATCAACAGCAACCAAAAAAAAAAAGAAAAGTAAAAAACCTAAGCAGTATGTTACAAAATGTATAACATGCAAAGTTCTTATACTATGTTTGGGTACTAAACGTTTTTAGCATACGTGGTATTCCACGTGAAGCGAGATTTTTTTTTTTGTATAATACCTATGAGTAGTACAAAATATCCACTAGCCATCAAAATTGGTAATGGTGACTCATAAAAGTGGTCTGCTTCATGTGGAATTCTACGTACATAAAACCACTCGAGCTACCTTTCCGAAGGTAGAAGGAATATCGCTACGTATAACGGTGTCTTATCTTATCTGATGTCATATTAATAATTAATAAGTATGATAAGAGTTCTACATTCTATCAAAGAAATATCTTATATACTTATATGTAAAAAAAAAATATATATATATATATGTATATACATATGTATATCGATATAATATTGAACGATACAAGAGATACATTATTGTAAGCCACTGTGTCTAATAGGCTACAAAATGTCATGGAAGTGAAACAGAAATTTTGAAATTTCGAAAATGAAAAATAATGTTTTTAATGTTACACGTAGAGGGGGAAAAAAACAAACAAAAATTTGTCACTCGTTACAATAGATGAAACATTATGGGACGTACAGGATGGCCTGCTGAAATGATTGATTAGTTTTATCTGATAGAGCAGTGATTTATTGCAGAATAATATTTGGAATAAATCATAGCAAGCCACCCTTTATACAGTACTCTTTACCCTCTTGACTAAATCAACGAGGATTGCGCTACATACAGGGTGGTCCAGTAGAGACTAGATATTGTGTTACGATCAATTCTATTTTATTGCCGAACTATCAATTGATTCGATTTTATTTTATTCCAAATTAAATATTGAAATATGTTCTAAGCAGTGTTTCTTAACTGATGGGTTATTATAGTGATAGAGTCTTGACAAGTTAGTCAAATATCTGGCAATGGGCTGTGATGAAGTAAATTGTAGAACAATTATGGTATGGTATGTACTTAGTACGTGGTACTTTACACACATCGCCACAGATCATGTATGAGGATTGCAATTGGATTTCGTACTGAAGACGGCTGCCCCAAATAGGATTCCGTATACATTTTTTTACCAGTTAAAACTCGCAGTTTCAACCTCTGCAGTTTTCAGATAAAGCTAAGTTGAAAAAAATATCATGCTATACTAGGTTCAAATTTTAGTCTTCCTCTGTTTTACTTTTTCGATAAAAATTATTACCTGGAACGGAGAAGCACGCGACATTGTTATTTATCATGTAAATCCCCGTAAGATTAGACCCTCTTTGGTATGTGATATACAATGAATGTATCGTGAGCGCATGTGGACACGTGAAATTTTTGTCAAGTTAATTTGAGAGCGAATACATTTTTTTTATATTTGTTGTGTAAAGTACCATGTGCTGCTTTGGAATGGTATGTCGTGTACTGAGGAACATTTATAGAATAGCTTATATATTTTGAACAGTTTCCTATATTCCAGAATAAATAACAAAATTATGTATTTAAAATAATTTTTAAACGATGTTAGTATATTTAGGCATAAAATTTGCTATTTATGGATTACAGTTTTGTATTATTAAATCTTTGATTTTTTTTTTTCTATACCATCTTCTGACGGTCCGGCGCAGATACCCTTTATCGTTGAATTAAAATAACAAATTTAGACATAAAATAGGCTTATAAGATGAGTCGATAATTATAAATTTGTAATATATCCTATAATATTAATTGTTATCATATAGTACTAATAAATTTCTTTATCCATGCAAAGCATGATAGTTTGTCAGACAAAAATAATAATAATAATAATATTAAATGAATGAATAAATAAAAACAAAAAAATAAAATAAAATAAAATAAAATAAACAATGAAGTGTAGTAATAACGAAATGTTGTACAAATTGAAATTGATGGCAATATGTAAGTGATCGGAGCTTAAGAAATGGTAATTTGTAATCAAATTGATGACTATTGCGTGCTATGAAATTTTTTAATCCGGCGAAGATCGCCGTTACTCTAAATTGCACAGCCTTTTGAAAAATGAAACACTCCGGCGACCTCCTGCAATATTAATAAAATTATGGCTACAACGAAAGAATTGCATGTAATTACAGCTCACAATACTTACGTACAGATATAACAGAGCGTAATTCGACCCATTCCAAAAGTATGTACAGTGATTATGAAGAGTGTTGTGCATTTTATTAATTATGGGACTGAAAAAAAAGTTAAGAAACACTGTTTGAATATATATGTATTTATATATATATATGTGTTTACGATTAGGGTACAGAATGCTTATATTTTCAATTGGAACAGAATATTTTGTTATCGCTACGAATCACTATCTACGTCAGGGTCCATGTTACGTGTTTCGTGTATAGCGTTATCCTATGGGTTTATCAATTAGTGAAAGATTCGAAGATGAATACCAGATATGTTTTAGATGGTATAGCAGTTTGTGTCCAGGTTACATCAATGTTATGGCAGAGGGGCTTAACTCTATCACCACAAATATTTCTCAAAATTATAAATGTTCATTTAGCGAATAACTGATATTTATTTCAACATTTGAAAATAACCGGCCAATATTTTGCTGTAGCAATATTTTCGGAATAAGTAACGTTTATCGTGTTGGAAAAAAAAAAAAATAAGAATTTATTTACATTATTTAAAAGAACATGTTAGCGTTTCTCTTGTATAAATTTTATTGAATTAATTATTATTGATTTGAACTATAGTTTCAAAAAACGATTATGTGTCATTAGAATTAAAGTAATTATTCTATGACTTCTCATTAACCTTATGTATAAATAAATCGTACATACCTATACATACATGTTTTTTTTTTTATAATTTCAACTCTTACCTGACCGATCAAGTTTCAATCAAAGTTTGCATCGCCATCATCGGCTGAAAAATGATCAAACCATTCTCCACGGACGTAACAATTCGTAATTTTCTTTTACTGTTTCGACGTCCCACAGGGGCACTCACTGTTAATGATATTTAATTATCGACTAAACCGATCAGAGGAAATAAGTGACTGGATACATTCAACACTTGAAATACTGTTCCGAAATACAAGTATATATTTAGATACTTACAACAATACGAACATTCAGTATAAGATTACATATCAGCGTTCTTAGGATACAAATCATATCCTATTTTCAGTTTCTCAAATAAAAACAACCAATTGTCTTGTATGTTTTCGCTGTTTTTAATTTTTTAAAGCATTATGCACATTGAACGAGAGGTCCCTGTTATAATGATCCTCCTATAATAGACCGATCCTTAATTAGTCACATTTATTGTGATGTTTGTACAATTTTCCAGTAGTATTGAAAAAACTTTTCAACATAAATGTACATTCACAAAATTTAAAAAGACGATCAGTTTTTTTATAGCAAAAAATTAGGTTCATTTACCTATAAACTGACCACGCTCAGCTAGTCTGTGAAAGCTGCTGATTATCAAATTTCCTTCATCAATTTCATGGTAACAGCTTGTTTCAGTCTAATTAATTCAAGTTTTAAGTTTTACTTTGAGACTATAAGTACCCTAGTATAACCATGTACATCCTAAACCAAGTACTGAATTCGATGTAACTAAATTTGCTCGTATCGCATATTTCCCTCATCTTCCCAATGCCGCTTTTGAAAACGAAATTTAATGTGATTCTATGCGACAGTATCTCATCCTTATGAATTAGACTAAATCGTTATCACAAAACCATAGAAAAGACAATTTTTTTTTTGTGATACCTTCAAAGGATAAAATGGTTGCGTAGAAAGTAACAATAGTCATGTCTTTATCATATGCAGTCGGGTATTAATTAGGTTGTTTTTTCCCCCTTTTCTGTGTACGCCTCATGTCTTATGATTGAGATTTAAATATTCGGTGAGACGTATACCGTTACCTAATAATTTTCAAAATTCTTTGCTACACCTATTTACAATATTCGTTCCTTTGAGTGCTTAGACAATGCATTCAAAGTTTTTTCCTATCCTTTTTTTTGTTAATTATCAATTTATGTTTTTCTTGACTGTATATGGCTGGGTTTTCTTTAGTTTATACTCGAGTTGATCTTACGAAGGCGACGCTGTTGGGCGGGGGATGACAGCATTTGTTTCAGAGAAAATGAGCTGAGGGACAAACCCGCTGTAGCTAGCAAGAGAGCTGAACGGACCGTCTTACGATCTACACCACCGCTGCCATACACTGGTGCACTACCACTCTGGAAGAAGAAAAATTGACAACGTTATTTATCGAAAAAAAAAAGATGAAAATTTTACACAAGCAAGTAGGATCAAATTCCTTCATGTCTTGACCAAACTAACTAGTGGTTTTATTTGATTTCGAAACTCTACATCAAACATCGAGAATAATATACTTGGCTCATTTTTTTCCACCAGAGGTGCCTCTCGGGGAGTCTCATAGATACTCAAAAGTTTATCGAGTTCTCGGAGGTCGACATCCGGGTATTATTGACCTTTTGACTTTGGCATGTTAATCTTGCATTGACAAAGATATTGATATAGCGGTGAAAATTGAGACAATTCAAGCCCGGCTTAATTTTTTTTTAGAATCTTTAACCGCTATACTAAACAATACGTAAACGCTCGAGTTACGTTTTAGTACGAAATTAGAGTAGCAACATATAAGATATTATGTTTCTTAATAACCTTATTGTCAATCGACTAGGAAACAGCCATGGGAACAACAAAGAGAGATAGCAAATAAGGATATTGCGTCTTAGTTTTGAATCCACTAATGAATAGCTTAATTGAAAGAAGCGAATCAAGCGAGGAATGAGACTCTAAGTCCTCGCATTAGAGTATCGTTCTGAAATAAGCAAGTTTGTTATTCAATTAAAAATCCGATATGCCGTTTTACCTGGTTGAGTGAGAGCCGAAAAGCGTATAATGTGGATCTTGATAAATGCATCTCGTGAGCTCGGATGACGTGATGCTACCCGGCACCCTGAAACACTTTAAAATTCCTCAAATTAGGTATAATAATATCAAAACTGTATTTTCCAATAAAGTTTCAATTATTTCGTAAATATTTGATTTTCTGCTCTATCCTAACAAACACGTTACAGTCTTCCATCAACATAAGTATGCAACAGATTCATCTGTCTGTACATATTCCAAGAGAATCTTAACGCCAGTTGTATTATATTATCAAATGAGCAACGCTTTATATTCATTACTTGTGATATAGAACTAATGAAGCTACCGGCCAAACAAAAGAATAAATTCAGACACTAACGATATAATAAGAACATTTTGCGATTGGTCAAGAAAACTTAGGATTCCGGCTCTCCTTGTAGTCAGATTCGAAAATTTGGCAATGATAATGCATTTCAAAGCTGTTGACGTTTATGTTATAAAGCTGCTCCTGTATCACGATAACAGCGCAAACATATCGTGGCTTAGTGTCTTTTTTTTTGTTATACTTATATACAGGATTAGGAATCATCATATTTTGTACTCTGATGCGTATAAACATACACTAACAGACGATAAAGTTTGTATCACAAAATAGAATTGCGTTACAAACTTCGCATGGTATTTGAGATATAAATTTCAATAGATATAAAAATGGTACGCATTTATATTCGCGCACGTGACACTTTCCAACGAGTATCAACTAAAAATAAAGTTGTTTCTCAATGTGCTAAAGTTTAGCAGCTATACTATAGCGGAACGTATGTCCAAAGACCGATCATTTTAGCACTTGAAAGATTCAAGTTTTTCATTTCAATTTTAAATTATTTGAATGATCCTGTGGTAAAGCTTTCACGGGGATCTTTCTTAAAGTATCATGCATTACATCTTAATATTTTTCCGACATCTTAAGACCCGCTCACTTTTTTTATTCATGTAATGCCCTAAGGTAAATGAATTGTGAATTTCCTATCAAGCCTATGCTAAGAATCGAGACTTTGGAGCTTTTAATTCAAAAACCATACGGTCGATCGATCCTATAATCATTATCTAGCCGAATTTCACAAATAAAGAGCATCCGATATCATTCAGTTTTGTGCTATAATACCCTAACAGAATAACGTAAATGTTGACGCATGTTTCATTCGTGGCTAATCGGCAGTCCTGATTTGGTTTTTCATCGATCGCTCAATCGAGAATGATTCATAACTACTCACTTGGAATATACCAAGACCTCGCAAAATAGGAAGCAAGATGCAACTAGGTAAATCGATTAAAAAAATTTGTTTAAAAAATCATAACATTGGTCTGCCGTAATAACGAATATTATTTGTAAATTTATTCATTCATTTATTCCTTTTCTTCTATCAAAGCATTAACTCACACTCAAAATTTGCACACGTACGGATTAGTTTATGTAACTGAACATTCCTAGATTATTTTCAAACCACGTCTTTTTCTGAGTGAAATAAATCAATTTTAACAAACAACTATTAATTTCTGTAGAAACAAACAAAAAAAAATTTAATTTCAGAATCACGTTCGATCAGTTCTCTACCTTGGTTTCGGAGACACTGCAGAAACTGGCGAACATAGGTTTTATTATAAAAATGCCGAGTTGAGGTTCTTTACCCCACCGCCTTGAGGTTCATCCAGCAGTTAAATTTAGAGATAACATTGCACTAGACCTTCTGAAGGATCTCAATACTTAAACTGAACCCAAAATCATACCGATTTTAGTATTAATGGATTCTTACTAATTGTTGCATTTGCAAATGAAAATAATATGCACATTTACACATGATTTAGATTTTGAAACTCTATGTTTCTTCTTTTCTTAAAATACAATTCGAGAATTGTATTTGCAGAAAATTATCAACCTTGACTTTGAAACTTTTGTTAAGTGACTTTCATGAAAATTTAGTATAGGAACTTGACACATACCAAGGTTTATTCATAGATCCATTCATGGCTATTGAAGCAGGGATCGATGTGGTAGTCTAACGCCAAGTATATCAAAACCAAATAAAACATCATAAAAGTGATTGAAAAGATTTCTGGGTTTATTGGCCTTATTTCACCTCAACATGACATGGAAAATAACTCATTTGAGAATTCCCAAGAATGATGTACATACAATACGTGGTGTATGATTCCATGGACCGATTACCTCTAAAATACATAACGCAATGACATTCGACGTTTGGTTACAAGGATTAATCAATCTATCGGTGTTATCCTGCTTTGACAAATATTTGAGATGTCCTACGAGAAAGTGCTTGTAAAAATCTACATAAAATAAACTTGTCTGAGCTACACGTGACCTAAGTTCTCTTGTAAGACTCTATTGTGCAAACCAGAGACCAAATCAATCTTACGTCACTCTGTTATTGAACAGTGACATACGTGATATGTAATTCGACATTATGTATAACAGGAGAAACACAGTAACAGTAGTCTAATCAAGATATGTATTCCAACTACTGAGGGAATGAAAGGATCACTTATTAGCGTTAAATTTTGCTCCGGAATGTTTCCCTGAAATGGGTTTGACATAGCAGCTCTTGAATCTGACCAGAATCAGCGCATTTCTAGAAGAACGTGTAAATTAATGAAAGTCCTACACTGGAATTGACTCAGGATCAGGATGAGTATCCTTGCATATGATAGAAAAATTCATGCATATTGGTTAGCAAATAGGAGGAGCAGCACATAGTTATGTGATCATCTAATCATGCCTGCATGCTGAATATATTCAATCTATTAATTGTCCAAAGAATTAAGTTACGAGTTACACAATAAAAATATATAATTATGTAATTCTTATAATTCTTTTTCTACCGGCTAGCGACGTCAGAGGCGCCTAAAATTCGCTAATTACGTGAATCTTAAAATAGGATAGCAGAATACTAACCTTCGTGTGTGGGATGTGTCGACGGAAGAGATGGATACTAGAGAGATGCGTAGCTATACCATACTGAGGGTCTCTACAAAATGCATAATACCGTGCAACCAGAGATCTCTGGTGCAAGCGCGGAACAACAATCACGATCCAAGAAGTGGAATAAACGCTCTAACGTCGGTAACTCCACTTCGCCACTTCCGAGGGCGAACAGAGTTATTGGAAATCAACACCCAAAGGGACGGAGTGCAGCAATGCTCTAAAGATTGGTACACACTCTAGTCTCTGGACATTTGGTGGTCCATGGGCGCCGTATGATAACAAAATGGCTACCGAGAAACGTCAATACATTTTATATATATAAAATTATCAGTGTCCGGAATATTTGCGGCAAAAATTGTGGTCACAATTACGCATAGTTTATTATAGTTGCTTTAATCGTACATCGAAGTTTGTTGAAAGTGCATATGTGAATCTGAAATGGCGGAATTCGTGCGGGGTGGCCCAAGCGTGTCCAACAGTGCTAAGGTAATGAACGAGACATGCCACTATTGTTTGAACCTGAAACAAAATTTGCCGATACTCTCTCTGTAACAATGACAGTTATGTTCGAAAATCAACAATTTACATTTCTCACGTAGTCATTAAATCGGAGTAATGTTTCATGCATGATAAGTAACTTCAATGCCATCTCCGTATTTTTAAAACTAAGTTTCAGAAATAAAATAGCAGTACAATTATATCGTCTCTGTTTAACGCTTATTTGACAGTTATATTTACAAGCCATAGGTCACTGAATTTTTATAATGATCTGTTCAGCTAACTTTATTATCACATCCCAATTTTCTTTGTCACGATTCAACGGATCTATTGTTGTTTATGAAATATTTTACTGCAAGTAACCACTGAATCTTAACTCTGAAATTAGTCAGGAATTTTTCAGATTGAGCATAACAGCAAGGGCGGATCACCTAGTACAGGAAGTGAGGATGGCGGTCCAATCGAAACACTCAATGTGGAAAATGACTTTGATCCATTCCTTGAGAATATTCCTGATGATCCCCAAGATACAGAAGAACCTGACAGTGCAAATACAACACTGCTAACTGCTCCTCCGGAGAACCAGTAAGCTTGAAAACTTTTTAATACATCTTTTTTTTGCTTGAATGCAAATATTCTGCAAAGAAGGATAAGAAAAGCGAAAAAAAACTTACTTTCTGTTCAGTTCCATGTCTCTCATTTTGAGAAACAAACATGAAGGTCATTTGTTCAGAACAATGTCGTAAGAAGGAAATGAAAATAACATGGGATCTCAAAAATTACAGATTTTTTACATATCTTTGAGATATTATTCTTCAAATAATTATTTTTCCGTTTAGATGGTATCATGGTCGACTGGATAGATTCACTGCAGAAGAGAGATTGTGGGATGCAACCAAGATGGGAAGCTATTTGGTGCGCGAAAGCGACAGAAAACCTGGTAGCTATGTCTTATCATATTTGGGACGTACTGGGATCAACCATTTTCGAATCACAGCCGTCTGTGGTGACTACTACATAGGTGAGTTTAGCTGTATATGACAAAACTTTTTTACCGTTTATATTACCTTGATCATGAACTTTATTTGTTATTTCTCGATTTTTCCCCCTGCGTTTCTCATGTATTCAGCAAAAAAAACTTCTCTAACAGTGCTATTTGCTCAGAGGCCGAATTATTTTTACTTTGTTTTCTGTTGTAATTTCAATAAATCAACATATGTATGTTATTGCGATGATATAATTTCTAATCTATTGAGTTTTGATTATTGATCATTTTAGGAGGTCGTCAGTTTAACAGTCTGTCAGACTTAGTAGCTTACTATACGTATTGTTCAGACCTGTTGAAAAGAGAGCGTTTGATACATCCAGCACCTCCGCCTGAGCCCGTTAATGACAAAAAAAGAATAGTCGCTATACTGCCATATACAAAAATGCCAGACACAGACGAACTGAGTTTCCAGAAAGGTGATATATTCTTTGTACACAACGATATGGGCGATGGATGGTTATGGGTTACAGCCCATAGAACTGGCGAACAAGGACTGATTTTTAGAGAATTGGTTGAAGATTTAGATGACTCCATCGATCCAAATACTGTATTTTCATGGTTTCATCCAAATGTTACTAAAAGTGAAGCTGTTGATATGCTAGTGAAAGCCGGACCAGGCAGTTTTCTAGTTAGTACTTATACATTCACGTTTCTACATTCGACTTCTGTCAGGTTTGAGTGACAATCTTGTGTAAAAAATGAATTGCATTGCACAGGTCAGACCCTCGGATAACAGCCCCGGAGATTATTCTCTATTTTTCCATATAAACAATCAAATTCAGAGGTTCAGGATCGAAAAGAAAGGAGTGAGATATCTAATGGGTGGAAGAACCTTTGAATGTCTTGATGCTGTAATAAATAGGCGAGTATTTCTTTTTTTTACTGGGGTGCAGCATCGATCTAATGAGGTTGAATTTATCCTATTTATTGTTCACTCGACACATTTCAGGTATCGCAAAGAACAAATTGTTGAGGGCCACACCCTAGTACAAGCTATGGTTACCGAACCAGATGGTAGCGTCAGAGTAAATAAAGAGGTACAACATGCAGAGAAGATTTATGCTACTTTGAGAGAATGTCGGGAACAATCTGGTGTGAAAAAGAACAAGGGAATCAAAATGCAAGGCTACTTGGAGAAGAAATCGGAAAAAAATAAGAAATGGAAGACTCTATATTTCGTATTGCTGGTTGATGCCTCGGACACTCATCTCTATTTGTACGATAATCCAAAAAGAACTAAACCAAAAGGTCTCATTGATTTGAGCTGTGCTTATCTCTACCAGGTAATTATTTGTTATTAGTTTCAATGATAGTTCAGTAATTCACTCAATTTTTAAATATTTACAGGTTCACGAAAGTGTATTCGACCGACCACATTGCTTCCAATTGGTGGAGAGAGCTCTGCCCTGTTTAGCCACTATAACATATTTAGCAGCGCAAAGTTCTGAAAACTCCCTCGAATGGGTGAATGCATTGAAACCTTTATGCGTTTCTCAATTGACGAGAGCGCCTAAAGTAGCTCGATTACGAGAACTGCGTTCCTTACATTTACACATTCTCGATGCTCATAGGCTTCCTTACAAACTGGTACCAAATCCATTTATCATAGTAGCGCTTAACAACGTCAAAGTCGCACGTACAAAAGTTAAAACCGGAGCTAGTCCGTTATGGGATGAAGAGTTTATACTAGAGTAAGTGTATTAATTTTTGCGTACCTGGTCTTACTTGCAAAGAATTTTTGAGGTTGCGACAGAACTGAATACTTGACGATAATATTTTACAGAGATGTGCCACCCGATGTTGTATCTTTTTCATTAACATTGTACAACAAAGGAAAGAGAAGCAAGGACACCGAAGTGGCAGAACTGACGGTTGATTTAGGGAGTTTGGCAAATGGAGAAGAAATGGACGAATGGTATACTTTATCGGGGGTTACCCCAATCGGTGAATGGGGTGCTCTGCGCTTACGCTTAAGGTACTTTCTTCGACCACACGCTATTCAACGTAGAGCTAATGTACGAAAATTGGATCTGATTGGAAAATGTGGATTCATTTTACAGATACCGACACGATTTAGCAATGCCGCCGGAGGAATATAGTCCCTTGCAACAACTACTGCTCGACCCAGAGTTACATGTTGTCAGAGCTTTGGCCGATGTCTGTCATTTGGATAGAGTACCTTTGGCCAATAGCCTTCTTAGAATATTCAGGTAGTGTAGAGATATTCATCGAATTTTATCTGTAGACGATATTGCCTCACAAGTCATGAGATTTCTGGACTCGCAGATCAATCTCGATCTGAATCGCAATAAATCTGAAGCTGAAACTGATCGATGAATGTAATTCATAAATCAATTTTTTTTCAGACATGAACGTAAAGAGGCAGATCTTCTTCGATCTCTAAATCAAGCAGAGGTGAGTTTGATATTCGATTAACGATGAATTTTTGAGTAAGGAATGAATCGGTGTGAGTCTATCGAACCATTGAATATTTATACCAACATATCGACTCTGCCTGTTTTTAGGTTGACAAAGAAGACGAAACCCCAACGTTATTCAGAGCGGCAAGCCTTACAACAACTTTGATGGATCTCTACATGAAATCAGTTTGCACCTCATTTTTGAAAGCTGCTTTGCGGGATACTATTGTAAAATTAATTGAAAGTAAACAAAGCTGCGAACTGAATCCTACGAAAATGGATTCACCGGAAGATGCATGTAGCAATGCAGAGTTTTTGTTACAAGTGAGATAGCGTACCTCAGACGTTGTATCACACCAAATCAATGTGGTTTCATTCGCTATAAAATGTAATTTTACGATTAGATTTTAGATGAAGTTACACTGAGTATTTTCACAAGCCCCGATGACTGCCCAAAGACATTGAGATACATATGCGGGTGTTTACAACGAGCTGTTGTCTCAAAATGGCCCCATGAAAGATTAGTGAGAACTAGAGTCGTCAGTGGTTTTATATTCCTACGTCTTTTGTGCCCAGCGATTTTGAATCCCAGATCATTCAACCTGATAGCAGAGCCACCACCACCCGCAGCTGCTCGGTAAGAAAAATTGCCAAGTTATTAAAAATGTCGAATCCAAGTATATAAATCAAGTCACTAAACCTCACGGATATAAAATTCTTTGTCAGGTCTTTGGTGATGGTTGCAAAGTGTTTACAAAACTTGGCCAATCTCGTTGAATTCGGTGGTAAAGAGCCCTACATGGAAGTCGTGAATCCTTTTATCCTGAAAAATAAAGAAAGGATGGTCGTTTTCCTTGATCAATTATCGGTGAGACTGAATATTACTAAGCTATATTTTTTACTTGGCATATTATGAAGCCAGAAAATGTGTGACAAGTAAATGGCTGGTGTATTTTTTTATTTTTTTATTTAGAATGTAATTGAGAAACCAGACTCCGAAGGTGCTGACCTAAGGGGCAAGAGTACATGTGCGTCCGATACCGCCAGAGACCTTGCAACGTTGCACCACATCTGCGTTTCACATCTGAAGGAGCTGCAAGTTTTAGCTAAAACACAGGTGATTGATCTCTCCGTCTGTTCTAACAGTTTCCACATTTTACATCTTTGGCATTGCTGATTATTTAATTTATATTGTTTCAGCCAACGATAAAACAGTTGGTAACGGTGACCGATATGCTGAGCAAACATAAGCAAAAGTATATGGAAATGATACGGTAGTGTTGAAATCCTCGATGCCAAACACAACAAATTAAATAATTAATAAACAACTAATGACGATAAGTAATCTACGATAGTATTTAATAACTAGCCGTAAGTAATTAAAAGTAACAGACTGACGTGCCATACATTATTATACACAAGCCTACATTTAATATTTCATATATTTAGAATATAGTTTATACATATAGTGATAAGAATGCGATAACAGTAAAAAAAAAAGAAGAAAATCATGTAGGCATACAACAATTTTATATCCAATTAGGTGCTCCAAAATAAAAGCATACATCAATAAGTTTTCAAGTGTACTTTATTTATATCCCATGCTATTCAAAATTTAACAATGTGCCCGTTGCATTCGCACAAAATTTATCCTGGTTTTGCGCTAGCTAAACGGTTGATTGGAATATTAAATCCAAGGTTTTCAACGGAAAATTTTCAATCATACCGACCAGAGATGCCCAAACATCTATCAGATATTGTAATCTCATACGTAATTACTTGGTTATTAACCCGTTCAACCGGCTCTGGTTGACACGACTCAAAATTACCGAGGATCGATGATCATTTTCTATTGAGTAGAGAAGAGCGGAGAAGTTATTTTTCCTTAACAAAGCGTTACATTGATACAATGCTTTCATTCAGTCTTGCAGTATTCCAACAACAAAGAAACTTATATTCATCTAACATTTCCATGCACCTTCGATTACGGCAATTCTCAGGCATTCGGTTACAAAAATTGCATCATAACTACTCTTCACAAATATAATTATTTACAGACGGCACGTTGTTATGAATTTTTAACGGGGATGATATATCAATAAAAAAATTTATTCTTGTCGATACAATACAAATCCTAAACATTTCATTCTTCGTAAAACTTTGAGAAAAATTTTTGGACATCAATTGTCTTATGTCAATATGCTTGTTGCATATTTTTGAAAAAGAAGAATGAAAAAACTGATGAAAACGGAAAGAGAGACAAGAGGGTATAAAATCGCTCTTGTGATTACCCATTTATAACAGGTAATTAGCTGCTTTTGATGATATTGAAAATGACAATTGAACAGTAGTTTAAGAATTACTAGATATTCTTAATTCTAGGATTAAGAAAACTGAGGAAAGGACTGCTGCCTCTTCCCATTATCTTTCTTTTTTCACATATTTCACCAAAGTCCCATAGCGATATCGAAAGAATTTCTAAATTGCATAAGCAACTTGATTATATTGCAACAATTTTTTGTAATACATTCTCAGGAAACTGAGTTTTCATTTCATTTTTTTTTCTTTAGTATTGATTGAAATTGAGCACCTCTTAACGTGTTTCAATAAAGTGGCAGTAAATGTCTTATTGAAATAAAATAATTTTACAATATCAGACAGTTCTTTTGATTACGCTTTTGTAAACAACGAATGATCACACAGTCTGTGCTTAGGTAAACCCAATATGTCCTTGCATTGGTCAAAAAGTCTTCAGTCATTAATTACAGTACAAAGAAAAAACGAAAAAAAAAAAATTAAAAAAAAAAAAAAAACAAATGATAATATTCAGAACCATTAAGTTGTAACGATTTTTCAATGCGTACATCACTATTCAATGATCACTCTCAGAAGAATTAATTAAAAAATGTACCACATATGAGTAGCATCCCATAAATGAGTTATACTAATAATTGATTTTAAGATTGCTATAGTGCGTAAAATATTACTGTTAAAATTGTGTGATTTTTTATGCGTATGAATTATAACTCGAAATTGTACGATTACATTATTTAACAAGTTTCGAAGATAAATTTCTTACAGTTAGCTTACCATCGGCCCAAAAGCCAAAATAAGGTTTGGATTATGGATAGCTAATCCACTAAAATGTCAATATTATTTGTAAGATAAAATTTGATACTACGAGTAAAAATGTATCATGTATGTAATATTGTACAATCATGCATTAATTGTGTTTTAAAAAATTTTTATAATGGCGGCGTTACTTTGCGTTTCCAAGTGAGCTGCGAAAACGTGCGGCACAGACAACCCAAAGTTCTTATTCTTTTTTTTTTCTTTACATTCTACTCGCGTTTGTATATTATATAAATGTAACAGAAAGTAGTTAGTCAACTTATAGAAGGCAGCAACGATGCCTTCGACGTCCAGAACTTCTTGCTCTCATGCGCTTTCGTTTCTCCTTTCCTCTTTGTTCTTTATCTCTACGGATTTCTCTCACCTAAAATTTGCAACCACATATTTCGATGTAAAGCAAACCTCAGATTGATTTTCATCCAGTTATTTCAGCACTTTTCGCCTATATGTATAATAATTGTTTCTCACTTACCAGGGTATAGAAAGCATCGTCTACCCCCATTCTAGTTTTGGCAGAAGTTTCGACAAATGGTACACCGTATTGACGAGCTACTTCTCTTGCTTGTGTCATATTTACAGCCCACGACTGGAGGTCACATTTGTTTCCGACTAACACCATTGGCACCTCTTCGGCGTCTTTTACCCGCTTTATTTGTTCTCTATAAGTTCCAATATCCTGTGGGATACAACAAATAACATACATTCACATCGAAACTATCACAATTGGAACAATGAATAAGTACAAGGAATCCAAACATCAAATTTTTCCTTCTTTTTGTGTTCCTGCATTTTGGTAAACAATTAACATACTTACTTCAAAACTTTTGGCAGAGTTTACGGCAAAGACTAGCAAAAATCCCTCGCCAGTTCTCATATATTGGTCCCTCATCGCACTGTACTCTTCCTGACCAGCAGTGTCCAAGATGTCCAATAAACAAGTTTCGCCATCTATAACAACCTGTAAAAATGAAATGTAAATGATATTATATTAACACCAACAAATTGAATATTGATTAATTGCTCCGTATTTTCATTGAACGTACTCAATTTCTTGTAGAAAACTATTGTCTGTAATCTACACTAATCACACTCAGAGGAATTTATTGTAAGATATTAACCAACTATATAACATTTTATAATTTGTTTATTACCTGTTTTCTGTAAGAGTCTTCTATCGTTGGATCATACTCGTCCACAAAGTGGTTTTGAATAAGTTGTATGGTAAGAGCGGATTTGCCAACACCTCCAGCCCCTACGACGACCAGCTTATATTCCGTCATTTCGTTCCTATTTTTGAATTTCAATTTGAACCGAAATTCCGGATCTGACGGATCCTCTGTTCTACTATGGTTGAAATGATATACCTATTCAATAACAATAATATCTTTAAGAAATTGGAATGAAATTATGGAGTGTGCAGCTACGCAATTTGTTTATCGTTTGAATGGGTATTCTCTATGATTCTTAGGTCTTTTGATCGTAACAATAGAAAGCTAGAACTTAACAAAGAACTTCTATTTTTGAATTTCAAAAACATGGACATTCAGTGGTCAGTAACAATTACATGCTCATTAATCGAACAATAGAATCTGTATTACACTCAAGGATATTTCGAAAGGGAAAAATAAAAGTTGACGTATTTTTCTCTCAAAGAGAATGCAGATCTTACAGGACTTAAATATAACATTAAAGGCTATTCGTACAAGTTAATTGTATAAGGTGGTATTGAATTACTATTATGACGACGATAACAGATAGCTATTTATATCGATAAAATTGATTACATCAGTTTCTGATTTTCTAATCTGTCAACGATCTATAAGACAAATAGAAGATGATTTGTGGGAACCAAGGAAAAAGGAACACAAAATTAGTTGAGAGTAAAATTGAAAATAAAGATAATATTATACCTACTAAAGCTAACAGGGCATCTCACGGAGGAGTTGATTTCGGAACTATTTCGTCGGCACAATTGTTTAGTCACTTGGGCCTCAAAAATATAGATTAATTTAATAAATTTAATTGTTTTGATGAGTGTCGCCTGCCACAGCCCACTTTGCCACCGCCATTAGTGAGCACGAAGAACCCGCAGACTTCGAATCACTATATCGGTAAAATAGATAACAAGGTCCGATCAGTTATCTCATTGTCAATAAAGTAGAAACTCTACGACAAACCTAGAAGCAAATGCTCTAAGACGAGACCATTACCTCTCATCGGTCGACAAGGTAGTCCAATTAAATTCGAAAAATGCGTTCAATATCCACATTTTACATTTTCATGTTACGCAAATTAATTTAAGCAATCTTACCTCATCCATGGGCCAGGATACACGAGTCCGATGACCTTACCACGTGTTACTAGCTCGTATAGTCAAAAGTCAATGCTCTCATAGTCAGTCAGAGTACGTGTCCTGGAAGATTACCAACGTCAATGTTCACTTAGATTCTGAGTAAATAAATGATCATGGATTTTCAGTAAACGAGTCAACGATCGAATAGAATTACATACTGTACTCAGAGAACGCACGCGTGTGATGACCTAGTTACCAGATCGATTGCCTGATTGCTAAAACCAACTGCAAGACCAACTGTCTGTCCGCGATGTCTCGCATGAGAAAACGATCAGTCTGACGCTAAACTCATTATTGTTTCATATTTATATCCTCACCCGATCACATTATAGTCGGGACAAAATGAATTTCATGTTATGTAACTTATTTCAGAAGTTTATACATAAAAAATATGTTAGCCAGATATAGTATATTAATACAATAAAAAATAAGAACTATTAATTAAAATATTAAATATAAACGTAATAAATATGCAAACATGTGTATATACAATTTAAAGTTAAAATCAAATTTGTCGGCCAAACTGGCTATAATCGTAATAATATTGATGATAAAAGTGATAAAAGTGACAATAATAATAATAATAATAATAATAATAATAATAATAATAATAATAATTTAAATACTATAGTCAATAACATAACTATCTTCGATATCATATTCTATTTTACAATTATTTTCTCCAACACCGGAGTTATTAAAAATATAATATTACTTTGTGCAACAAGCTTCACTCATTCTTTGTCTCTCACGCGTAATCTATAATTTGTACAATTAATTAACTATTTGCTTAGCAATATTCAATTCGATAATAATAAAAATAATTTATAAACAACTCTGTACACTGTTGATATATCCAATAAATTAAGAATAAAAATTTGAACAGCCAAACCTGCTGAATAATAGATAGCATATCATTAATCCCGTTGTTCGGAATTATGCTAAAAAATTTTTCTTTGAACAAATATTACAAATAATTGTTCGTATTTGTAATCATACCACAGCTTTAACATTTTTATCTATTAATTTCTTTTCTCCATTCTTTTTTTTTTTTTTTGGTTTTCTCAAATAGTTTATACAAAAATTTTAATTCGAAATTTTGTTGACCCTGCAATCTTTTTTCGAAAATTTATGAAATTTTTAAATCTACTCACTCGTTGAATGCGAGGTTGGCTGTAATGCATAATGATCTCTACTAACTACTTGTATTGTGGTGCGACCTTATCAATGGGTTATCAACCAATGTCATGGGTTGAGCCCACCTGGTCGCTTACGATTTCTTCTGTTTCGTTCTAAAAGGAACGATAAGTCCAATGGATCCTTCTTGTTCGGCATTCTTTGTAATAGGCCAACCAAAATGGAGTTTAACCTTTTTCTCTGTTCGTCTCGCTGTTGGAAGTTAAAAATCATAATTAGAGGGATGACGTATTAGTTCTTATACGTAAATGATATCCGAACAAGGTTTGAGCAGTATTTCTGTCTGCAATAGAAATCTAAACGTTGTTCATACCTGTGGACAATTCATGGAAGACACAGCAATTTGTGTAATATCACTAGATTGTTGTCTAATCCTTTTATTAGTTGCCCTTTGTGAATCTTTGTTATTTGTCTTCATCGACTCGATACTTAAATCTGTTTTGACGTGTACTTCAGAGTCATGATTATGATTCTTCTTTTTATCCTTGTGCGTCTTGTGACCTGAGGTGGTTGGCACACCTTCTAAGCTATGAGGCTAAGGAAAGAACGTTCAAAACATTATTACACCCATTCAACATTTTTTTATAAAGCTATGGCCGTGTATTCAAGTGTAATGAGTTAATTAGAGAAAGTTCATTTAATAAAATATCAACTGTGCAATTTTCATATTTACCAAATAAGTTCGGTAGTATTTCATTCGCTGAGTAAAGGTCTCGAAAGCGTATGGTTTAGTACAAACATGATGTCTAGCACGTGCGACCTTTGTAAATAATCTGGCAGCTCGGTCCACTCGATATTCACAGACATATGTATGTTCTGGAGTAGAGCCAACTGGTCGGCCTGAATTGAAAAAAAACAAAAAATTGATAAAATCAGCTATATATGATTCGGATCTTAAAGAAAACTGTACGTTGACTAGGTTTATTCGAGGAAACAAACACTTAAAAATTTACTTTCGTTGTCATAATTATTTCATGATGATTACTGAAGGGATCAATTACCTTTACAATACGTATGTGGATCGAGTACCCAGCATCTACCGGCAACAAGTTCGCAAGGTACTGCTTCGTACAGAGGTGCACAAACTACTTCATTTTCATAAAACTTGCGTGTCGGCTCGTGGTAAGTTTCATGTGGTCGCAGGTAGTGATGACCAAATACAAATCGTTCGCCCCTACACATTCGGATTAATCATATTAGAAATGACTGTTATAAATTGGATTCTAATCGTTACTGTTGAAGAAAGACAAAGAGAAAAAAAATGTACTAACTTGTCGTTCTTCCACAATCTTTCGATCCGGAAAATGTCCATCTGCTCATAATCAGGCTTTTGGATAGTTTTGTAAGTGTGTTTTTCGGGAGTATCTCTCAGCACATATACCGTATCACCTTGGCGCAGTTGTAAATCACCCCTTAAGAGAGTGACGTAGTGCCGTTTGCCTTCTTCTTCTTCTTCACCTTCAAGTGGAATCTCTAAATCAACAGGCCTAGGTTGGCATCTCTCGCATAAATAAGACTCGATGCTGGTATCTGCTTTAACGCAATCGCAATGCTGCCAAACCAAGCAGCGTTCGCACTGGATCATCATTCCTTCGTCTCTAAAATTTTTACCAAAATGGATATATGAGAAATGAACTCTGACGTATTGCAATGATCGTGGTTTTCAAAAATGATGTTCAAGCAGTATTTTTTTGAAGGACCAGATAAGATTACCTGTGCAGCCCACAGATGCAGCGAATAACATCTTCTTCACCAGCAGTCGAGCCTCTAGGTGGTAGAAATCCTTGAGAGGGTGGAACTCCCATAGCTTCGGTAATGGCATCAATGAATTCAAGTTTACTACCCAGATACATTTTCCTCAATCTGGCTGCAGCAATACCAATCTCAGATGTTCTACCAAAGAATTTGACATTGTTATCAAAAAGCCTAATCAAGTCCTGGTCAAATTGTTCTGCTGTTTTATAGTGGCCAGTGCCTATGCACTGATCTATTGTCGTCAGATCGATTGGATCGAGAATCTTTTCATAGTACTCTGGTAGTTTGCGCTTTGATGGCGAATTGATGAACGGAGCACATAATAGTTGGCCAGTTTCGTCTTTAGCCGTTGCTACCAAGGTGTAAAGATCTTTCAAAACCTACGAAGAAACACACACATGGTGAATAAGTAGTTGTCGAGTAGAAAGTTTTGTCACGAGAACTTTGCACTCTAGAATACATTAATCAATTTCACAAATGCAGTAAGTACCTTGGCCAGTTTAGCAGTCTTATTAACCTCTGGATCGTCCTGCGCTTGAGCAAGCCGCCGGGTCCTCACAGTTCTTGGATTTGTATTAGTTAACGCAGTTAGTTGAGAGAAGAATGCATCGGACTGTGTTTTAGCATCCCCAGTGCCTTTTTCCTTCAAATTTTGACTCACGTTAACTTTTATTTTACCTGTCTGAGCTTGAGTAGGATTCAAAACTGATTTTAATCTCCGAACTTTTTCCAAATTTCGAAGTAAAAAGCAGTGATGCTGCTGAGCAAAACATCTTTGTTGATGCGACATAGGCTTCACCAATGGCGTGGGTAAGAAACTTGAATCACCCAATTTCCGCGATTTGCAAATTCCCTTAGAATTCGATGACTGGACGATGTTCGATTTTCGAATATTCTTTCGTGGTCGACCTACAGAGCGCCGCTCACTGGTATCAGATTGCGATGGTGTAGCCGCCACCATTATTGGTCTAGCAACTCGCTGACTCTTTCCACCTAGGAAAATAGTAACAGATGTTTACATAATCAGAAAATATTGATCATTTCTATCGGTTTGAGAATTACCTCAAACGATCGTTACCATAGAATGTCAACTTACCAATTACTCCTCTGCAAGCGTTACTTCCACAACGACATTGTTGTCCTTCAGAAGGGTTGAAAAGAGCAAAATTATAATCATAAGTGAGTTCTTCCCCTGATTTAATGTCACGTGATGCAAATAGTGCCATCCTCGGTAACCCATGAACACTCCACTTTTGCATTTCACAATTTGGTTCGCAAGAATGATTGACAAAGCGACCATCTCCGCCCATTCGGTGTCCGTCAATGACTAGACCTCCGTCAAGATGCAGACAATAGTGGTGTGTATCGTTTGCATACCTAAATCCCAAGAAAAATGTTGCATTGTGAAGCATTTGTATAAGTGATCAAAAAATTTGTATGAATTACAAGATGTACCTAGTTGCCATTCTGGATTTGAATTCTCTTTCAGACACAACTTCGCCGACATACTCAAGAATGAAATCGCCAGATCTAATATGCTCTTGGGTTTTAACACCCCATCCCTTGTCTTCGGTCATAAATCTTTGCAGCCCAGGTGACCATTCATGTCTCTGAATTTTTTGATTCTTGCATTTGTCAGCGCAAGGACATAGTTGCGGGGAGCATTCACTGAAGACCATACGATTTATACAGTCCTCTCCGCAACCAGTTTCAGATTTACACTCGCACGCTTGAGCTTCATAAAGTGTTGTTGGTTTAACGTCGTAGTAAATATTCGTCCGGATTTTCCTGAAATTCAAATCACATTTATATTATGTGATCACTAATGTCATGATATTCAATATATTTCCTAATTGGTTCAGAACTCACCTGTAATTCCATGATGGCACCAGATCTCTGCCAGGCAACCTTGAATGGGTATGTAACCACCATAGATCGTAAGGAAGTTGGAACGGTATCTTTCGCTGTCGTAAAAATTTACCACAATGATACGGTGGTGGTAACAAACCATGAGGATGCTCTGCAGGGTCATAAACCATTTTATTTTTACTAGAGTTGTTATCGGTGTTGGAGACTTTTCTAGGTTCGTCCTCTTTGAAGTAATCTGAGAAGAGTCCTGCTTGGAGATATCTTTTCTTCCATCTTGGTTGTTTTTTCCGACTGTGAGATGACCCCAAATGTTTTCCAAGATCGTGATCGTCACTGGCTATATCACTACTCGGCATCGCATCACTTTCCGTATCGTAACCTGCATTCCGTAGTCGTTTTAAATTCCTAATTGTTAAATTACAAGGACTTACAGAAGCCCTTCTCCTTTTGTGACCATGATTATTATTGAGATTACCAGAAATTTCTAATTTCACATTGTCTTGTGAGTTTGCTCGCTCCAGTTTCCGTAAATTTTCTTCGTTCAGTTCAGCTACTCTTTGACTTTGATTGTACCTTTCGAGAGATTCTTCTAAAGTTGCATTTTCATCATAAATTCTAGAATCTTGTACTTTTTCATACTTAATAGGGCATAACTTGTCGCAAGGCCTAGTGCCGTCACATTCAACCAGATCCTTTCGTACTCGAAGCTGTCCTGGTACAGTCTTTGACATTTTCTCAGAGCTGCCTCTTCCCAGAGGGAGATCTTGAAGAGAGACAGAATCTTCAGAATCATTGATTTCTATTTCTGTATCATCAGGTTTGTCACAATCCATATCTTGCATTTTTGAATCATCGAGAATTGGTAGTATGTCTTGTGTCTCTGCCTGTGATAAGATCGAGTCATTATCTTCAAATTTAGACTCTTTGAAATCTTCCTCCCTTGGAATTCGGAATTTAGATGCTTGAGAGATGGAAGTTGCATTCTGCAACATAACGTTATTGCTTATTATTGGTAGCTTTTTTTTCTTTTTCTTCAAGGTTGGAAAACCTGTTCGATTGATGGCCTTCCTTCTTCTGATCTTTTTCTTTGTTAAAATTAAAGCTGCCAATGGATTAACCGGATTTGGTACGTTCAAGGCAAATTCTTTCCTAGTCCCTGTCTTGTCCGAAACACAATTGCTTTTATCCAACGATTCTGCTGCACTTTTTGGCTCACATTCACTACCTGCATCATGAATATTTTTCGTTTGTAATTTATCACTTTTGCCCTCTAACTGATTCCTCTCGGTTTTCTCAGACTGAGGTTTATCAATTTTTGCTAATCTGTCAGATGGCAACCTTTCATTTTTGCTTACTTTATCCGACTGTTGTCTTGTCGATTTTTCACTTGGGATTTTCTCCGCTTTCTCCTGGCTTTCATTCAGCGAATAAGAATCTGATGTATCCAACTTTGTTACAGTGACTCTAAGATCTCTGAGAATTTTCTTTTTTCGCCTAGGTTGAAATTCGAGTAAATTTAATGGTTTGTCATCTGCCAAATCAAAGCTTTGATTTTCCAGCTTCTCCAGAGCAGCACTTTCAGTATCTCTATGCCTTTTCTTTGGAGTCACAGGAATCGCTTCTTTATTAAGAGATGGACTGCTACTGTATCTCGTAATCGTAGCTTCTATAGCTTCTTCAATATGACTTTCTGTAGAATTGGTTTCAACATTACTAATGTCTGCGCAACTTGCATTCGAACTTTGCGAGCTGTGAGGGCTCGAGACATGATAGTGCCTCTTCTTCAACGGCAACCTTTGTTCATTTGAGTTTGAATTTGCGTTGGCACTTGTGTTATTTTTAGAATCTGCACTTGAAGAGACCTTCTCTTTCTTCAATCGCCGTTTTAATTTTTGCTCTTCGTTCAAATTGGTGTCTCCACCTTTTCGTTTTTTAGTCATTTTCTTCACACGGAAAATCTGTGGCAATTCAGAGTGCATCGAGTTCGTACTGGTTCTTCCCAAGCTGCAACACTTTGAAAACTCTTCAATCAGTTTCTCCAGTTCTTGAATAACACAGGGATCAACACGTACTGGAGTTTTAGGAGGTAATAAGTACCGTCTTCTATGCTTGTGATGATGTTTACGACGGTGATTATGGATAGGGTTTAAAAGTATATTTTTCGATTCGTTTGCTGGATTGACACACTTTATTTTATCATCCGTGGCTAAAGCTATCGCTGTGGAACGTCCAACTGCAGATGTTACGGAATTAAGAGTAGATTTTTTACTATTCTTATTCTCTTTCAAAACTCTCCGAGGAGCAGACGTCGTAACTCTTTTAACGTCAGCATGTTTCCTGGATGCAGGTGAAGTATCAGCCCTGTTTTCCTTTGCAACTTTTTTACTATGAGTTGATTTCTCTTCAACCTGACTTTGAGTAGACGAACACTTTTGTCGTGCCGGCGACGATGTTACTTTTGCAGAGCCTGTAGACTTTTCTTGCTTGACTCTTTTACAGACATTTTTATCACTCTGTGGGAGATTCTTAGCTTGTTTGTTAGATTTATTTAGGCACTTATCCTGGGGGTTGTTCACTTCTTCAGATTTTGTAGCTACTCTATCTTGAGTAGTTTTGAGGGGGCTGAATTTTTTTTCTTGAGAATGCTTTTTGTTCTTAGACTTTTTAGATTTACCACCAGATTCATCTTTACTTTCGTCAGATGCCTTAGCGTTGTCCTGAGTACTGCTAGGTAATTTTGTGCTTTTACCATTCGCGACATCTTCTTTTGGTTTCTTAAGGCCTGGACTTTCATTTCTTTCGATTTTTTCAATCTTCTCAATAATTTCAGGTTTCAGTTTTGGCCTGCCAGGTCCTCTTGGTTGGGTAGAAATGCTTTTGGCGGGTCTTCCAGGTTTTCTTTTTGGAGGATACAAAATTCTATCTACGTTAACTGCAGGCTTGGACTGAGCTGCCTGAACCGGTGATGGGGTGGCCAGAGGACTCACAGGACCTGCGCCTAAGTGCAGTGGACTATTATTAACAGATTGAATTCCTGAATCTGGAGAAACATTAGATGTGGAACCATATTCAGGATCATTAGACTTCTTCAGAGCCTTGCTGCGCCTTTTTCTCGGCTCCGAAAGCATGGCTGTCTTCTCTACGAACTGCTGTAGCAAGGTAGAACTGTATACAGGTACAGGGTTCTGATCGGGGTTTTCACTAGAATCAGAATCCGCCCCAAGAGACATTCTTTCGATTGCTTTAGAGACCAACCGACCGCTTTCAGAATCTTCAAAGCCATCGAAGGGAGCATCTTCATGTTCTTGATCAGGTAAAATGGCAGCCAAATCTTCCTGATTGATCTCCTGAAGTGGCTGTTGCGGTGGTGCAGGGCGAACGGCAGTTGTCTCAGATTCATCGCTGCTACATTCCGATACCTAATGACGGTAATCAAGTGACATTATAGTGTTAAGCATGTCATAATTCTGATTTGTCTCAAAAATGACGATTTAGAGTAAATTGACTTAGAATCCGCAATACTAACATACATTAGATTTCTTATTATAATCCAAATTAGAACGTGTCGGAATACCAGAATGAGTATTTTAATGCGCAAGTTTGGCAATATGAAAGTGATATTTAAAAAAAAGTATAGGGATGACAAGTTGCAATTCAACTTGTAGATATAACTCATGGATTATTTTAAGTTGGGATGATAATTACTGTTTTGATAAATATTTATATTGTAAGTTTCCAGCATGTAAAATCGTAATTATGTAGTGGAGGTAAGTTAGTATGAATCATAAACTCTATTGATTTTTCTACAGAAGAGCATGTGGTTGGTGTAAGCAGGTGTACACCACATTCACTATGTAATTTATGCGTAGCTAAATTACTGGCCACATGGATATGTTTTTTTATGTATGAGAGTGGTGGAGGAAAAATAAATGAAACAGATCACTGAAGGAATAAGCGTTAAAATATGCAAAATAACGTAATGTACATGCTGCTGCTGCCGCCACTGCTGCTGCTGCTGCATATAATTAGGGAAGGAATAAGGAAGCTATTTAATTCTGGGGAGAATACTGAACATTTAATGCAATAGAATTACTGTTGGCTGAAAATACGTACCTTAGCACTACGACTAGAAACCTTGGGTCGTCTGGAAGCAGGTCGTCGAGGTTTTTCACACTTGCTTTTATCCGCATCCTCTTTCTTAGAAGCCTTCAACGCAATTTTCAGTTTCAATGCTCCCTGAGGAAATCATACCTCACTGATTATGAAATCTTTCTTTTATCATACGATGATTATGAAATCTTTCTTTTAATATATCGCGTTACTAATGCCAAAAGGGCGGATCTCAAAATCTACGCCCTTTTGGCTCTGCAGATAGATTTTGAGATACGCCCTTTTGGCATTAGTAACGCGATGTGATGAGTATGAATCATACACGCAACAATAAAAACTGCCTCCTGCCAAGGATTGCTTGATTCTTCGATGAATGATTGAAAACGAATGACTGTCATGGAGGTTTTAAATGCAATGGAATGTATTTCAAAGACTTGCATTGGTTCTACCTTGATGATTGTGAACTGGAAACCTGACGAATTGTTTCAAGAGAAACTTTACATAGTTGTCACACATAGAACGGATGCTGATGTGGTGAGGTAATAATCTTGTTAATTCACGAAATGCATGTTATATAAAAACTAAAAGCTCGGATAAGACCTTTAACCCAACAATGTATGTTTGCAGTATCATGGAAAATTTCCACCCACAACTTCTATCCAATTAATTGTGGAAGATGATATTATTCTAAAATGGCTTAATGCTAATCTTAGAATGGAGAAAGTAGTCCTCTTTGACATAAGCAGATATCTCTGGGATAATTGAATGAGATTCACTAAATTATGAAAATGATTTGTTACTTTGTACAAAAAAATTTTTCATCAAGCAAACGAATATCTAAAAATGAAACAATCTCATTTATACTCGGTTATGGTTTAAATAAAGTTTTATCTTAAATTTCGAAAAGCAATTTACCAGAATAGTCAATGTGTCCTCCCGGTGGTCATCACGTTTGATAGCAGTAGGCTGTACGTGCAAACGGTAACAGCAAAGATTATTAATTAAATTATTGATAAATTGGTCGTTAGCATCACTTTAACAAGACCATACATTCAACTCTTTCTAATTGTTACGAACATCGACCGAGAAACACCTGCACATTTCAGAACATTTAATAATTTCCCTATCAAGGTCACTCTGTAGAGTTATGATTCATCTCTCCTGCCGTGTTGCTCAATAATTGACTAATCAACATGGATCATACGGAACGCTGTTATATGTTTAAGATTATTCATACGAAAAAGACATTAACATGTAACATCGATGTATAAAACCTTTGACGTACCTGTTCAAAGTTTGTTTCCCGAATCGAGAAGGTTTGCTCACTTCGCTCAGATGTACAGTCGGTATCGGAGCCACTATCTTCACCTTCTTCTTCCTCAGCCGTACTTTCCCCCTCTGAATCCGAATTCGATTCAGAAAAGGAACAACTTCCATCCGATCCTGCAGAACTTTCTTCGTCTGATTCAGAATCATCCTCCGAGTCTACGGAGTCTGTGCCTATATCAATAAAATAATGGTAATCAATAACATAGCTTGTGTTGTGTTAAATTCTTTAGATGTGTCCGCATGATCCTCATGAATATAATTTACAAAACTTCGAGCGCTGTTTCAAGTATCATTGAGAGTTATATTACCATTAGGCCCGTTGGGGGGATCCCAGCTCCCGCCTCCTTTAATGGCATCCATATCTACGGTTGATGGGAGTTCTCTCTCCTGATCTCCATCATTTTCATCCCAATTCCAGTTTTCCAATTCCAATTCTGAAGGACGGTGAATGACCGCACTCCATCCCGAATCGCCGGACATTGTTTAGAACTATCTTACATTAATCAGGTAAGGATAGAATAGCATCCCTTGTAACTTTGCATTTCTTTTAACGATGTATCAAAATTATTCACGTTTGAACGCAACGGTGAATCTATATTTACAGACATACATGTTCACATGTATACATATAATGTTGTCAACAACGGAAACATTCACCAGGAAATGTTTTTATTCTTTATCTCGGTACAGCGAACGTTTTCGGCAAGAATTAGGTTATGTCCAAGAACTCGCAACACAGCAACTGCAAACACATCGTATTTCAGGATCAGTGTAATGGTACTTTCAAAGATATGTGTGTAGCAGATACGAAACTGTATTATTAGAGCATTCATGGAGCCTACGACGAAGAAAAGGAAATGGAAATGTCAATGAAAAAGAAAGTATATATAGCGCATGCAGGAGACATCAGCAAAATCAGAAGTTTATTTGGAATTTAGACTCTACATCTTTTACTATGTGGATTTAGAATCGCTCGTGTTAACAAGATTTTTTCTTCGGGTTCAGTGAAGATAACTTGACAAATGAATTTATTACACACTGTAAGGAAATGAGGTGATATAAAACTGGTTCTTAGCCATGCAGGTCTTCACATGAGATGCACGTTGATATGCATACGGATAGTGACATAATCAGACTACCTAAAGAATACGCTAAAACAATCAGAAACAACAGATTGATTTTTAGTGTTGCAAATTTAGTTTAGAGATTCCGAGTGCAGGTGGTTGTATGAAACGTCAGGTGTCTTTTGAGTAAAAATGACAGTTAAGTGATAACAAGTTCAAGCACAAGACAGCTGTTTTCTAAGCAGGCAGATGCACCAGGTGCAGCGACCAATTTGGCGCGAAATGGAAGGCATACATTAGTGAGGTTACCATATAATTATTGACTGTTTAATGTTGGAAAAGCAAAATACGTAGTGCAGATTAAAATATTCGAAAAACAGTTTGCGCGTATATTGTATAGTCATAAATACGATTAGAAAGCGTGATGTTTACGTCTTCGTAAGGGGTCACAAAATGGCGTTGAGTGACGATGTCCGAACTTTGATAGCACTAAATCACAATCACACGGGCTTACAGGCTATAAATCAGCGTGAGAGTCATTCTCCAAGATCTGAAGATACAGACACGCGATATCCCGCGGTAAGGGATCATCGGGATACTTGGTTAATCACATATTTTATTGGAACATCGAACGCAGAGCGCGTCTCGCGTACCTCGGTAAAAATGATACTAACGCACCTCGATGGCCAAACTAAATACTAGCAACTCCGACACTTAAATGACAGCTGGTCGGTAACATACCGGTGTAACATATTCCACTGCTCAATTGTAGGATTTGAATATTTTTCAAACTTTGAGATTCTCGGAAAGAAAGTTTTAATCAAAAATTATAAATTCGCTATATTTATTTTTTTATCTAAGCGATACAAGCGATTTTTTCAACAGTCACTCTTGACTACTCGACCAAATTTGTCGCTCCTGTTAAACAGTTAAATTTGTACGTAGCTGCAAGTGCTATATCTGCATTCTCAAAACTGTCTCTCAATTGTCATCGACTTATGGAATACACAGCAATAAAACATCCATTACATTGCCTAACATGCCGAGGTTATTTGTAATTATTTATCCACTGGTGTCGAATTCACTAAGGATCAGCTCAAGGCCTGTCTTACAATTAGATTAAATTCCCATTTATGAAGAGCCTCAGTCGTCAAGTTGGCATAGTAAAGCGAGACCTCTTTTAATCCAATGACTGACGGCATGTTCAGTATTTAATAGAATAGACAGTACATAATTGGTAGAATGTCCTGTTGTTTTGAGGACTCCAAAACGTGCCGAAGTTATATACAATGGACAGAGATATCGGGAACCTGTTACTCGTTTTAGAGTTTCGCATGGCTTAAACCAAACTACAGGCAGCACATCGGATAGAATTTTTGGAAAACTTTCTGCCAAAGTCATTTTTTTCATGTCCCATCTTGCTCCAGCTAGGAACATTCCATATACGTAAACACCATCATTTGGTGGGGACTCCATCCGATTAGCTGGTAGTACCTAAAACCAAATTTGTTTGTCTGTAAAACCATTATTTCTGATACCGAGTCTCTTGATTCATCTTCCAATTTATTTATCCTTACTTAGAGTAAGAAACCTCTTTTTACCTCAAAATCAAAGTCGATTCTGTCGATAGAGATTTTATGCTTTCTGGCATAATTTTGACTTGCTCCTGTCAGAAAGCCATGGGCAAAAGAAAATCCAGATATCCAAAACGATGCTGGTTTTCCATTACTTAACCATTGTTGGAAAAATTCTATTCTCTCCAAAAAATCATTCACGAAACTTGGTAAGGGTTTCAGACTTGGGTATGCACTGGCTTTTTCCCAACTTGTAGGGATTCTGCCAACAAGAACTTGTTTCGATAGCACCTAAGTATTTAAGAGAAGCATTCGATGATTATCGTCATCACGATCTTGTAACATCAAAATAAACGGACACGTTATTACTACAAGTCATAAAGTTTGAAGTCATATTGATTCAAACAAATTAGTAAATGCCCCCCAAAAATTAAAAGACTTTTATGTTGCTATTTATAATTATTTGCGCTGTTACAAGAATAAATGAAAGTTAATTGTACCTCAAGAGATGGTGTCATAACTATCATGCCTCTTACTGCCTTTTCCAGCATGGTCATGGAAGCCCGAATTTCATTTAACAACTTGTTATATCTTTCCATTTCCTGTATCAAAACGGTGTTCATAGACTCGTAATAAGAAACAGGGTATTTCTTTTGAGCTTCTTCGATATCAAATAATTCAGGCATACGATCATAAATGTCTTTTTTGATAGTTAACAGCATTTCATCTTGTTTAGCTGTATCACCGACTGATACAGTTCCTTGAATTTGTATCAAAGCAGTAAAAAAGTCTTTAGATACTTCAAGGTCTCTGGTGATTCCAGCATTCATATGCAAACCAAATACCTCTGGTGGCGAGATAACAGGTATATCTTCTATATGTTTTATGTAATCTCGATATTCGTACCTGAAAAAATGGTGAACCATTAATCACTGATTTGTGATCTTATAATTAGAATTAAAAAAAAATGATGTAGCAATTTTCAATCAGCAGCCTACTTGCGAGGTAGTACATATTCGGGTCCTATATCCGCAAATGTGTAATATGGATTTGTTACTACATTTGCATTATAAAAATCATCTAAAATAGTATTTAAGCATCTTCTATCACGATCATCTGTGACTCTTCCACCATAGTTACATTCTCCTGTTAAATATACGATAGCTTTGAAGGGGACTTCGTCATACTCATTTATGAATATTTGTAACTGTTGTACAGATATTTGAAAATCAGATTCGTTGAATCCTGTAAGATATGAAATCGGAATAATTTAAATTTGATTTTCAAGTGCGAACAGTTTTTGTATAACTATGAGGATCAATTTATCATAATTCAGTTTCTTATTACATTCCGTTTTATTTCAACATTACAAACCGTATTTAATGTTCCATCCCTGAGCGCCAAACTTTCTTCTTTCCTGTACAACGGCATGGAAAAAGCATAAGCTGTATAACAATTTAGTGAATTCCTTTTCCTTTCCAGGACAACCTTCGAAGAATTCTGGGTCCTTAACAGGCTCCGAGAGATAAGATCTGATTGTAAAATTGAAATGTAATATTTAGTTACAACCACATGACACTTGGGACATCCAATATAACAGTACCTCATTAAATTTTGTTGGAGACCACTTGGTGGTTCATTGGTCATTTTCACACCATTTTGTAAAACCGTTATAGGAAACTTGTCTGAAGGGTAGCTAGTTAACCATAGACGGAAGTTGATGGAAGTATTCTTGGCGTCAAAGTTCTCGCAAATTTTTTCCAGTTGTGACATCCAAGAAACGGCCAGATGACAATTTTGAAGGCAAATCCACATGCCTTCGTTTTGTCCTTGCTCTATAATACGTTGAGCCACTGGCCCTTGTCCTTGACCTAGTGATATTGAACTGAATCGATCAGCATAATTCATATTCTCAGCAAACTTTGAGAGAGAACCCATCGGATCAGAACCAGCCGAAAGAATAAAGATCAAGGGAATTAATGAGTTTGAATCTGCATAGGACTTTGCTATATCAAATGGTGGCGGTGTCACAAATTTATTGCCCATGCCTGCTTCAACGAACTGCATCACCTGGAATAGTAATTATGGGAACACAAACATAGTCTTCATTTAGGGTTCGATTTTTGGTATGGATCACGAAATATCGAATGAATAATCACAACATCGATTAATCACCTGAAGCAACTTCTATAATATACCTTATTAGTAACTTTGTCTGGTCTGATCATTCTCATCACAATCAATTTCTGAAACGGGGATAGCTTTTGTTCCCATGGCTCTGGAATTGAGGCATCTTGAGGATTCATGAGGTCATAAAATGCTTGCCAACGTGAGATGTTGATGCAAAAATGGTTAACAAATCCGCTAAATGATGGCAAGGTATCATTGGCTCTACATATTTCATCCCAGGATTTATCCGATAACCAATTAGATGCTGGATTTTTCGTAGTATTAGTAAGTCCTATTCCCCCAGACAGGAAGAACGTCAGTTCGTCTGTATTTATTTCGCTCGTTGCTACCAAAATGGTCGAGTAAAGCACAAATGAGTATAACACCTAAACAAACAGAGTTCAATAGTTGAATAATTCCTTTTGCATAACTTCGGATACCCAGTATACAAGGATCTTCAAACTTGATCATACCTTATCCTTTTCAAATAGAGAACGGCAAACATTTTGATAGAGATTATAGGTAAATGTTTCTCGTAGAAACATCAATCTTTTCTCTAGTACTTTACTTTTACTAGCAGTCTCTATCGACATTATATACAGGTTTATGAACCATGCAAGAGAATATTGGTACATTGGGTCTACACTAGGCAGATCAGTCACCGTATAATACAGTGCAGAGCTATGTTTAGCTATCGGTCTATAACTTTGCCGAAAGACCTCGATTCGAGCCTCAGTCTCTTTGGCAGCTCGCTGCTTCTTCATAATGTCGACAGATAGAAGTTTTGAGGAATCTAGTATTTCTATGGCTTCCTCATCTTCTAAAATATTTGCCCCCGAGGAGGACAATGTTCGTAAAATATTTTCCTCAACTTGTTGCAGAGCCTTTTTATTCGCCGCACTTTCTACGATTAAATATTCTCGTTTTTTTTGCAGGTCAGCTCTTTCTTTAGCTACTACAATACCGAGAAGTTGATCCTCTAATCCTTCGATCGTCAATGCAAAATTAATCAACGTTACTTTATTGAATACTTCTGGCAGATAATGCGGATTTCTCAGCTTTGTCGTTATATAGAACCTGAAAGCATTGTCTTATCAAGAAGATAGAATAGAACAGTTGTCAGTTCTGAATGTTAGGGACCATCACAATGATCTCTCACCTGAAGTTCAAATCATACTCAACAGATTTTTCACCAAGAGTAATATACCAAATACCAGAGAATTTGTAAATATTTTTCATCAGAATAGGATCCAAGGGTGTGGATAATTCTTCACCGACATTTTCTAATAATACTGGCCTACCTAGGAATCATTGCTCTGTGTTCACATGTGAATTGAGTTCTAAATTCTCTTCCCATAAAGATAGGTACAAATCCTATGATTAAGTAGCAAATATCTACTGTTCGTTTCGTATCAAAACTTACCAGTTTCAATGCATTCCTCTAGTATATTCATGTAAGTTTTATCTGACAATTTGATGATTTCCAAACGATTCGATTTTTCCATAGCCCTAATCCATTTGTTTGCTTGACTCTGCGGATCAATGAATAAACTCCACCTCTTGGAACTGTCCATAATAATGGCATTCTCAGTAGAAAATGAGTCTCTCGGAAGACCGTGAATGTTCCATGAATTGATCTTAATTTCTGAACCCAACACTGTTACGAAGCTATACGTATCCGATGTAGGTATATCTAAACCTTTAACGTAGATACGCCATTTTTCAATATTTTCTATGCGATAAACAGTTGTGAATGGGCCTAGATAGGCAATCATTCCACACGATATTAGGATATCGCCAGCCAAGCTATCGTACGACTTCTGTAAATTTGCTGCACATTGTAGCCAACGACCTTTTTCCCCTCCGAGACCACTGAGCAGCTTTTCGGATCGAATAAGCTTATTAGTGCAGTTTGTAACCTGGGAAAATTGACGTTTGAATTATTATAAAAACACTTCACTTATTGTGAAAGATGTAAGTCTAAAATTGGATTTCAAAAAATAATAATACAGTAATGGTATGAATCCAAAAAATTGATCAATTCTTTGTAGAATTCCTGTTCTGATTACATACCTGATTTTCTAGGTCGATTTTTTTCGCTAGCGTTCTTTGCAAATTTTGATTTAGAAGTGCCAGCTTTGCATCGAGTTCTGCTAACATTTTTCTCCTTCCTGTTAGGAATTCCATGGTCTCATTAAATTCTTTTTCTGCTACAGCCAGTTTTGCTTTTTTCGGTGCAACAACTTTTGCTACCTCATCGTACAGAACCATAGCTCGCACCCATTTGCAAAGCCCCTCAGCAGCTGATGAAGCTTTAGCTACTTTTTTCGGCTCGAAATTTTTATCCGTCATGTAGGTTTTCTTTATCACCTTGGCCAAGATATTTCAATTGTTGTTATTTATATCAAATTATATATCCTGTTTTTATTTAATAATATTGTTTTTTGACATAATAGTTGAATTATCTTAAATCTACCTGCATTATAGATACGGGGATATTATCCCGGTCATAGTCTTTCAGCCTCATTAAGAAACTCATGTCTGACAGTAACCGTTTGCTGGGACCCCAGTAGTCGGAGACCATTCTTTGCGTCACTGGATCATTTACACGATCCGGGGGGATGGCCATCATAATACAAACAGCAGCTAGTACCAACTTTATTACTTCAGGTGGATTTTTCATGGCTTTCACTATTGTTATATCAGCAGGTTTGATGGTGTTTAAAGCAGCTGTAAAAGAACCAGGATTAGTTGAATCGAAGTATCTTCATGACCGTTTCCAATTGTTTCTACAGCCCAACTCGGGTATAAAAAGTGAACTGTTGGATAAGCCTATTTTATGCTAAATATTTTGACAGAAATAATTTTAATAATTATACCTGTAGCTTCGGCGAGTATGGGGAGAGCTTCCGCAAGATCTGCCTCACACTCCTGTTTCAATGTTCCAGCAATTTCTGCTTGAATATTTGCAGCATCTTCGTCTTTTTTTACTAACATGGTTGCTTGTGCTACAGTCAAGTTTTCACTTTCAATTTGTTGCATTGTTTTTGCCGTCAATTGTGCGGATGCCTCTAGCTGCGGCTTCAGAGCGAGCAAAGTAGCACCCATTTTTGTAACTTGAGAAGCTGCAAAGTCTAATTTATCCAGCCCACCCAAGTAACGATCCCTTGCTAGAGATAACTCAGCCTGTTTTTGTATCATAAGGTCTGCGAACGACCGAATAAGATCCAAAAATGCTGCAGATGTTATGTAAGTTTTTCTGCCACAAGCCGAATAAAATTGTTGACTATTTTCTTTGGCACATAAGTGGAAATATTTACATGCGATGATAGAATTCACTTTTATCGTCTCATCTACATCAACATATTTCATGTACCGAGCTGCTACCTGTTCCAGTGCATCTTCTGGCCACATTTCAAACCAGTCGATAGTGCAACAATTTACTAAGCTTGGATATAATCGTAATCTAATTCTGAACGCATCACCAATTGGACTAAAACATAGCATAATGTGTAGTTTTTCTTTGCAGCGATTGACAAAGAATGCTAGCACTGACAATACACTGACATCTAAATTTCGGTTTCCACCTTGAGCTGCTAATCTCGTCATTTCTATAATTTCTTGTTTTTCTTCAATGGTAAACAAGTTCGGCACCTCTCCAGAGTTCAATAAGCCGTCGATATCTCCCAGGAAGCCTTCTTCTTTAATTTGACTTTCAGTAAACAGAAAAGCTAGATCCTTTCCAGTGCCGCCAGAATTTTTAAGAACCTTTTTAATATCTTCACGCCATTCATTCATGCCGTAAGCGACTCCAATCTCTGGTTGGAACAAGGCGTGACCACCTATTCCAGCGGCAAGTCGAGTCAGAGATTGTCTTCCTGAACCACCAACTCCTACCATCAACAAACTACCGCAGGGTATCGCCATTATGCGGCAAATTCTTGCTAAGTGTTCCAAGGCGTAGCGAAATAGAACGATGTCTATTTTGCTTTTGTGAGTAGTGTTGTATTCTTCCAAGCATAGGAGTGCAACAGATTTGTACTCTTCCATGGAAGCAATTTCTTCATATCTTTTATCATCCGGCGTTGCATCAAGATCCATGAAATTTCCAAATAATAAATCGTGCAGGCTTTCCTCTGTCAGTTCATCATCGAACTTAGGCAAGTGACCGAATGCATTCTCGAAGGATTCTTTTATTACGATTGGAACCACCTCTTTAATCTTCTCGAACAACCATTTATGATCATTCTTTTCGATTAGCCGATCACCAAAGACTCTCAAAATTTCATGCACCCAAATTCTGACGAAGGTTGTCTTAGATTCTACTGATTCTTTTTTTATCAACGCACATCCCGTTATAACTCTCGAGAAGTCCCTTAGATTAAACAAGTAATGCGACTTGGCAGGAGTCGGCCTGAGACTTTTACTGGCTGCTTCAAAAATATCCATTGTTGCATTGATCAGCAATGATACTACCACCACAACATCTGAAGCAAAACCATTCCTTTTTAATCCAACAAGTGCTACATTTGAGAATATTCTAAATATGCTCTCCCTCGAAAAAGTACTGATAGTGTATAGACTGAAGTGCCTTAAGAACCTATGGTAGATTTCTTGCCGACTACCCCCGGGTGGAGCCATTGCTGCAAGGAACATTGTGTCAAACACACGAATTTTTTCAGGTTCTTTCAAATCGTACCAATGTTCATGATCGAAGAACTGTCTCAATAGTTCGATGGCTGGTTGTGCACCGTAAACTTCTTTGGCTGGCATGTTGACGTCATCAACAAAAACGATGCATCGTGCTCCACCCAAGGGTCCGTAGAGGCCTCTCCGTTTCTTAGACAATTTCGAAATGACAAGTTCTTGAGTCTGATTTGCGGACGTATTTGGAGTAAATGTTATAAAGTTCGGTAGGTACGAATCTTCGTCCAATTTATTCATCAACAAGTCTTGCATATAAAAACTTTTGCCAGTACCAGTCTCACCATAAATTAAGAATCTCTTCTGGTGTTTAATGTGTCGAAGAAATATCGTTTGGTATTTTACTGTGTCAATTGTTGGAATGATCATTTGACCAATGCTTTGTGTTTCAACTAATTTGGTAGTTTTTGCTGCGTCACCAAAATACTTCCACGCCCCTTTTCCTTTGAATGTGTAGTAGTTGTCGTGTATCAATCCTTCACCAGGAATTGAAATTGAAATTTCACTTATTACTTCTGGTAATGGATAATCTGAATTTGACTTGTCCCAAAATGTTATATAATAGTCATTAAACTTGTATCTTGAATCATAATCTAATGCACCACCTGCACCCCATACCATTGCTTGCATCATGCTGGCTTGCAGCCATGGAGATAAAAATGAAGCATAATCTTGTGGATTAGCTTCAACCGCATCGTCCATATACATTTCGAGCAAAGTCATTGTTGAAATCACTTGGTTAATCTGTCCTGCAGTCGTTGCAAGCCGACATTTCTTTCTGATGAAATCCAGGCATGGGTCCATTAGCCATTCGAACAATGCGGTGATAACTTCTTCGTTTCCTTTGCACCAATCTATATTTACTTTGTTCATCCAAGATTTGAGAAATGGTCGCCAACCCATTACATGGGGCTCAATATAAATCATTCCACATCGAGATACGGTAGCAGGAGATGCCTGTAATAAATCCATCACTTCAAAGATCATTGACATTGCCGAAGTCATCTGCATTACTTCTCCAGAAGTCAAACATAGCTTTTTATTATCGTCTAAGACAGTGTTCAAGTTCTCAATCCATACAGCATCTACGGGGCCATCAAAAATTAACCACTTTCTATCCACAGAGTCTTCGGCGACGAATTGACGGAAAGCCACGGCACAGACTCCGTCTGTCCATTCTGATGAAACTGGATCAAACTGACCGTACAACTGACCCATAGTTATAGATTTGGGATTTATAGTTCTATATTTCGTAGGAAGGCCATTTTCATCCCCCCATTCGTGCATTAATCCCAGTGCATCCGCTAAGCAATGCAGGGCAGACGTTTTACCACCAAAAGGATCACCAACAAGCATAAAACCATGCCTCACTATCATCATTTCGTATGTCTGAATAATTTTTAGTAGGAATGCATCAACTGGCTGTAAGTTCATTCTCTTACAAATTTCTGACACCGCATTGAGAAATACTTCATAATTTGGCGTTGGTAATGTGATGCCTGGGAATAGGTCGGTAATTATTCCCTGAAACAAAGGGACGTCGTGTGCCAAGAACTTTGGTAAATTAACGTCTATGATGGACCTCAGAAGAAGTATCATTTCATCTTCATTGGGAAACTTTAGTTTTATATTCTGTGCAGCCGTCAGGACTGTCTTTACAGCTCGCATACCATAGTCATAATGTGATTGTGATGATAACTGTTCGGAGCAAAGTTTATATGTTGTCACAATTTTCACAGAGAGCACTCTTGCTGTGCTGAAACCGCTCGAATAAAGCGAAATCTCACCGATCATCGCGTAATCTGGTACCATCATGGCCACCGTTCTGAATAGAACTTTTAAATTGTCTGGTAATTCTGATCGCCCTGCATATCCAGGATTCATAGTAATACAAACGTAAACTGATGGGTTCAGACTTAACTCTGTTCCCTCGAAAATAAACTTTTCTGATTTTGCACGAACTGCTTGAATAATGCATAAAATTTGTTGTGCCACAACAGACAACACTTCCAGCTCAATTCTGTTAAATTCATCAAAACATGCCCATGCTCCGCAGGAAGACAAGCCTTTGAAAAATTTTCCCATATTCTTGTAGTCTAAACCATCGGAGCAATTGAATACTACACATTGCACAGCAAGCGCTCTTCCAAGGTCTTTTGTAGTTTCAGTTTTTCCGGTCCCAGCAGGACCTTCTGGGGCTCCGTTTAGGTGTAAAGAATATGCTCCAATCAGTGTGCGGTAACACCTAACAATATTTTCACGGATCAGATTAAAACATATTCAGCATAACTAGTTTCATAATCAAGCTTTTCAAATAATTGCTGTACCTGTCAGTAAGTGGGGTGATTACAAGCCTCGTACAATTTCCCAGATACTCGTAGGCATATTTGACTGTTGCATTTGTTATTCGTACTCGTACATCATCTTCCCAGTAATATCTGAGCTGTGCAAGCCACTCAAAATCCATTTCTTGTACAATTTTTTTTTCAATTAGAAGCTTGACGACATCTTGTGCATGGACATCAATAGTGATTAGTGCTGTCAATGTTGTACGATTTTGTCGAGACAATTGGCCTGTAATTAAAAGTTCTGATAAAGATACGTTCATGAACCTGTGTCACACTCATTGACAATTATTCGATTCTATTTGCTTCTGATTATCGAGTTCATCAATTGTAACATGACGCAGTCATTAATTTTTGGTCGCAATGAATGATGGTCAATAAAGTATTTTACCTTTAACTAAATTCACCATGTCAAAAATCTGTGCCTTCAACTTCTCATGTAGAGATTCCATAGATGATATCCGATGTGTCATCAAACAGTTCTGTACCTCCATGCTCCAATAAATCTGAGAGACGCAGAGAACCACCATTCCTGGCCAGACTCTTACCCAATACACACGCTCGTTCACTTCGTAGTCCAAAAAACTCATGAATGTTTCGTGTCTTATCGAAGTCACCATTTGCTCCTCAACCTATGTGATGCTTTTCATGTTGATCATGTTGACACTAGTTTTCAATTGAATAACTATGCCAGAGCAAATAATTTTGATTGACTGAGTGTAAGAAGAGCTCTGACATAAAATGAAAATGATAAATTAAAGGTATTTATCATTGATTTATCTATACATGCAGTTGAAAACTGGCCTGAATCTACAACTTACCTGAACAAGCCACTTTTCGACACAACCTCTTGCAGCAGAGGTAGAGATTATATCTTGAATTTTTATTTCCTCTTTGTCGTCGCTTATCATTGAAAATATCTCCAATTCTGAGTTGAACCTGTTGTACATAAACTACGTTAGACAATCGTTTGAATCCAGTTTAGTATCATTGCTTCGATCAATGCTTCATAGTGATTTTGATAAATCGGTATAAGCCCAAAACTTTTTTGTTGGATGATAAAGGTGTAAACAAGCACTTTAAGTTAAAACAGGAAAATTTCATACCCCAGCTTTGCTATTCCTTCAAAACATTTCCTCAAATGAGGCTGGACACGTAATGGATCTTTTGTTTCTGAGAGAATTTCGAGCATATCATCATTTGAAAGAAAAAAAAATCTAGGAAAGTAGATCCTTTTTTTTTCAAGGTAATTTGTTACTCCTTCGTTAACTTTGTCCATTTGTTCGTTCGCCTCTTTCATGGCTTCATAAAGTCCAAACTGGAAGAAAATTTTTAAAATATTGTTAAGTAAAGTTCAATCACTTAGAGTCAATGATGATCTAAAGGGTTCTAACGCCAAACTGCTACCATGAACTTCTGCACAGTAGTAAAAATTACTTCAGGTGACAGTAGTAATATAGACAATAGAGTTGACTTCACCTACCGAACCGGCCATTTCTCTCACTCGTGGCTCTTTCACTACATTAAGCATAGCTCGTCGAAATGTCCCATCTACTTCGGAGAATAGTATTCCTTCTTCTGGTAGCTGATCTACGATATCTTTACTTGAAAATATAGGCAGTAGATACATCCATTGGACTTGTACCTGTTTATTACAAACGCTAGAATCAATATCTGTCTACGATATTAATCTGTTTGCCCAGCCGAACCTTTGTCCACTCATCTATTGTTTTTTGAATTCGAAGAATCAAATCGTAAAAAACTTTGACTTCTGCTTCAATAGGCTTTGCAAATGCAGAGCCCCGCATTGCTTGTGTTTTGGCGATGTGTTCTTCGAGCAAAGCCTGAATATCGTCAAGTCCCGTGAGGATGTCAACACCTGAATCTTTGAATTTTGTAATTGAAAAGATAACATCATCCCAATCGTGTGTCATTTTTTCAAGCAGATCCTGTAATGCCAGTTCTTTGGTTGCACTGGTAGTTATTATCTCATATCTGGCATGATATAAAATAGTTTAAACATAATGGAGACAGTTTCTCGTCAACTTCGTTAATGAACGTACTTTGCAAGATCACCCAAAAGGTCCATTGCAATCATCTTGCGTAGTGTAGTGCCAGCGTTGGGAGTCAAGTCAAATTCTGCAATGTTAGACATATCGTTCCAATGCCGTTGCCGCAATGTTGGATTACAGAAGCACGATGCCAAGGGTACGTAATTCTATATAGATAAAAGTGGTCGAACTTTGAGAAACTGGAGTAAAATAGAACAAGAGCACAAGTCTTATAGTAAATATTGATATTTATTCGATTTTGAACCTTGAACCATTTGACATTCTCAAGCAATTGATAGCAGAGCTTGTTAGGAGCTGGCTGCTGCATCGGATCGGGATCATCGGCGGAACCTGCAAATCTATGAATTAATAGTCAATTATTATAAATGGTATTGGGAGGTGTTTCTTTTTGCTATGATCGAATTTAAAAAAAAGAAAAAGAAACCATTGCATTACCTGTATGCATAATTTATAGCAATTTGCATCTTGATTCTAGTTTTATACGCTTTGCTAATTTTTGTAAAATCAGTAAAATAGTCTGTTGTCTTGCTTTCAATGAGATTAGAGTCAAGATATTCAAATGGCCCATCCAACCAAACACCAACATCTCGCTGCCACTGACGAGCTCGATACATCAGGGTATAGTAAGGAAGTATTATATCCTTCAACTCTTTAACTCGTGGATAAGAACTTTCAGGGAATTGGAACAGCTTCTCTTCATGGTTAATCCATTCTATTTGTTCATCCATCCGATCCAATTCCCGTACAAGTTTTCTTAGGTCTTCCATATAATCAAACACTCTAGTAATATCATCCATGTCATCCATTATTACTAATCTGTAAAATGTGTTGACAGTTAGCAAAATGTGAAGAGAATAAATCAACTGTGATCATTGCTTATGTTTATTATCTTTGTTCACCTACAACTTGATGTCAATTATAATTCATGAGATTGCTCGAAATGCATGGGCTAACTTAATAGCTATTTCTAGAAAAGCTAGTAAGACCAACCTGGGGAAGATAAGGTCGACTTCAGAATTCAAGACGCTCACGTGTCCTTGCAATTTCTCCTCTGCATCAAATTTCATCTGCTCATACATAGAACTATTTTGCTCAAACACTAACTTTACACGTTTGAGCCAGTTTATTGTGACATTATTCAATTCAATGTGATCTTTAGCAAGAGTTGTCATTTCAATAAGTGCTGCTAGCATGTGCAACGATGTCACAATTCTTTCTTTCAAATTTTCCATTAACGTTGTGGCAGCGTATATCATGTATTCACCTGTTGTGAACCAATTCTGGTATTTCAGTATATTCGGAAGTATCTAGATAGGGGGATTTACTCACGAGGAAATAAAAAAACTTTGAATATCATTACCTAAAGCAAGTAGTTCTTTAGTGCTTGCTGGCATAGTCAACGCACGTTCCTTCAAAATTTCAAATTCGTTGCAAATATCAAGATTATAATTTCTGTGGCGCTTGATTAATTCTCCAATAATTAATTCCCGTACATCGTACGTGTATGCTTTAAGCCCAAGTTTCGCTTCATCTTGGCATAACTTTCCGACCAAAAAATATTCGTTTTTCACCTACAATATATTTGTTCATTGTTTATTCTATTTCAAAGCGATGAACATCGATTGCCTGGATATTTGATATTTGTAATTGAACAACCTACCATTCCGTTGATGTCGCGTACAAATCGATTGAAATCATCAACTTTAGTGCAACTGTCTTCAAAATCATGGCCTTCGGCAACATAATCGACAACACCCGACCGTGTTTCTGGGTCGTAAACCACACGAAAATGACGAACTAAGCTATCCACATAAGAGTTTAAAGGCTCGAATACAGTGTTCAAAATACAGGATAGGCGTTGATGAGACTTTTCCATATACCTGATTCAAAAAAAAAAGCGTTTGTTCGTATGTACAAAAATATTCAAATTAAATGGTACAATATGTTAATTACTGTGCATATTCACCATTCAGGTACCAAAATGTGTATAAACTCGCGGTCTGTTTGTATGTTTAGATACGATTCAAGCATTGGTAAGTGGTCTGCGATGTGTGTGATTCCATCGATAAGATTGTGGTACATGCTGTATAAGTCTGTGATCAACGGGTGGACAAATAGATCATTTCTTTCGCATAATAATTTGAGCTAAATTTATAATTTGGAAAAAAACATGTTTCAGTAAATAGGAATTTTTAAAAACAAAGCCGCGTTTATTTATCGAAGTAATGATAATTCTATGCCAAACGGCAGTGAACGAATGTATCGTACTTTGAGTAGTGGTAGGGTTTGCCAATTTTCCAATGTTTCAAGTAAGTGTTCTATAGTAGCGATCATAAGATTGATGATTTGTTGAGAAAGAAGACGCGTTGCACACCGCAAGAAAGGTCGTACCGCTTTTGGTACCACATCATGAATATATCGAGGTTGTGAAATAAGTCGGGCGATTTCTTTGTAATATCCTAAAGTTACTGCCATAGCACCTTTTTTCAGGTCGAAATCAGTTATGCTAATAAACCTAGCAGGATATTCAAATAGTTCAAAAGTGGGGAAAAGTTGTAAGCCTAGTTTCCATTCGGCTTTAATCCATTGTGTTCAAGTGTTGAATAACTTAAATTATTCTCATGGCAAATTAATTTTGTAGATACCTTGTTGGGTCAAGAAATCCCATTGAATGGTAACGTTGAAAATCACAAATCACGTCTGGCAGCAAGTAATAGGCTTTCACCACAATATTCCGAATGAGCTTGTGCGGTAAGTAATACTTTTGCGCTAATGAGCATTGATTGCGCAGAAATCTTTGTCTGTGCTCCGTTCGACCTCGGAATTTGAAAGGGAGCATGACAGTATCTGGGGGAGCGCAAGAACAAGTCATAGCAATTATCTGTCTCACGCCTAATTGGTGAACCTCCTGATGATACATTTCCTCAGTATCAACCAAATACTTCTCTACAAGTTCTGGGTACTTGTCTCGGTGGATTTTTTGTACCAGAAATAGAATATTTTGTTTCCAAACCTACGACATGTTGCACTTAAGAATGTGAACATAACATTCTCCGAAAGTATTTCTGGTAAATGATCACCCTGTGTCTGTGGGATAAGGCAATGGGTGGTCCATTGATTCTGTTACCGTTGAAAGTCCAGGTGTAGGCAAGTTTTCGGCAAGTTCTCTCATTCTTTGAAAATAAAAACCTTGGGGTGGTTGCAATTCACATTTGACCGTCTTTCCGCGATTATTTAGATTAGTACAAAGTCGTATTTTAGTATTTGCAGCCATTCCTTCAAGCATGGCATGTACTTGGCGTGCATAAATCTGGGAATGCAATTTAACAAATTAGTATTGTTTGTAATGAAATTTTGCTTCAAATGAAGAGATCACTAATTTACAACATTGGCTTTGCAACAAATAAGTACAATGAGAATTCGGTATGTCATTTGCGGATATAGGAAAATAGGGAAATAGAAGTAGTACCTTGTCTAATTTAAATTTACAAAGAGGATTTCTGAAGGCCTCCTCATTATCATATTGATGAATGTCTGGGATAGGGGCCATTTTCATCAATTTTGTCTTCCCATTCAAAAGGTAATGAAATTCTTGCCCGCCAGACATTTCGCTTAGCGTGCATCAGACAAATTTCCTTATTATTTCCGTTCACGCTTGGTTTGTGTTTCAAGCCGCCTAGTACAAAAAGAGAACTGAACACCTGTCAATAATCTGACAGATTGAACGAGAGCAGTTGACTGTCAAAAGGACAGCCGGTCAGTAACGATCTATTTGGCTACGTCGAGTGATCTTGAGGATGAAAATCATCGAAAAATAGACTCCTTATACTGTGAAAATAGTGAATGAAAATAACTGATGAAAATCATCCGATATATCGGTGGCTTTCTGGATCGCCTCTTCACTACCAAAGTCAAACCATCGGCCACTGAACATGATTCGATTCAAGTCGGTTTTCAGAAGCATGCCGCTCAAACTTGCGGTGCGGTGGTGCCATATTGGCGTCGTCGTGACACAATGGGACGCTGCGCTGGTGTACAGAAACTATAAACAATGACAATTATTGATTGATTTTTGAAAGTTTCACATAAATGAAATACAATGGATTTGCTAATAAAGAATCGCCGTAATGTGCTTGTGAAAGTCTATCGATTCATGAATTCTTGAGCCGCACTGGTGCAGTCTCTTTAGCAATCTTGTGGGTGCAACAATTTGTTGTAGTATTTTCAGGTTAACCAGTTTACAGTTTTTGTGTATCTACTTGTAATGTTATTTGTGAATGCATTTTCTCATTTAATTGAAATGACACATCTTCAGATTTGGAGATTCAAAAATCCTGAAAGTAAGAAATACTATATTGAGACCGAATAAACAAAACGAAAAACATTGCAAAAGATCTGCAAAGAATTCATCTATTCTGAATATAGAGTTTAATCTTTTTTTTTTAGATTCTAATAACTTTCTTGAAAAAAAATTACTTATCAAGAAATGTTAGTTCTAGTTAATTTGGTATATGATGTTATTTCCAGGACCATGTAATGCACAATGGAAAGCACCAGTTCTATGAATAACAAATGATCAGAAAGTGAGCAGTAAATAGAATTGAATCTCACTTTGTAAATATGAAACAAGAGATGGACTTCCTTGATGTCGATATGTGTTCCGGGCCAACCATAGTGCAAAATAATTTGAACAAACCTTCGATGGAACAAAGAGCTAATGAAAATGGCCAATCTCCGACATCCATGGGGGACCAAAATGCTGTAAGATTATTCAGACAATTTTGTAGTCTCAGTTATATCTATGCTACTCAAGACAATGATCAACATATTTTTACAGCTCACCAATTTGGACTGTGATACCACGAGCCAAAGTATGGAGTCTGATCTTTACCAAAAGCAAAAGAAAGAAAAATTGTCAACTGAACGTATAAAATCTCGATGTCAAGTTGATATTATTGATATGAGAAGTGATCAAAATGCGGATTTTAGATTTATTTTAGCTTTTGAAGATCAAGAATCCAAGTTTGTTATTCTTCGGCCATTGAAAAGCGATGACGCCAAAGATGTGGCGGTAGAGTTGTTTGATATCTTTGCAATTATTGGAGCCCCCAGAGTTTTACAAAGTAATAATGGCAGAACATTTGCCAGCAAAATAGTTCTTGCATTAAGATCGATATGGACAGATCTTCCATTGGTACACGGAGATATAGTGATACCTTCGACCAGTATCGAACGAGACTTCAAAACCTTGTTAAAAAACTGGCTTTATGATAACCCAGCAAAAACATGGTGTGAGGGGTTGCGATTTGTTCAAATGATCGAGAATACTACATTTCAGCGACAATCTGGAAAAACATCTCACGAGCTGCTATTTGTAAACAATGTTCTTGATGACTCTAGAACATTTATTACTAAAGAAGATATGAAGATGATATGGAGCGAAGAGGATTTGCAAGAAGCATTGAGCCATCAACAGCGAAGTATTCAATCAAACAATCACACAACCAGCTCAAAACTTTTAGTCAATAATTACAGAGAAAAAATGTTGTCTAATAATCCAGTCAGCTACACCGAAGAGGATGTAAGTTATCCAATGTCCAATCTGTATCAGTATTTCCATTTTTCATCATCTGTACAGTAACGTTTTGAAATGCACAGATTTTTTGATCAGTGAAGTGGTTGTTTCTGGATGTCGTTGATACTTTTTTCTCACCACTCGTCAGAATAATATGAGAAGTATAGTATAAGCTTTACAAAGCATTTTTTTATTTCAGCTCCCCATCAAAGAAGATATCACAGATCCAGAGAGTACCGAATTTGAGAGGCGAACTAGACAATCGACCGCGAATTGTAATAATTCTAGTGGATTCAAGTTTGTGAATGTTAAAAATGAAAGTCCATTGAATGTTTCGCTAGCAGATGATTCCCAATCAGACGACGAAGTAACTGTGACGTCTCAGGGTAAAACAAGATCAAGAAATAAGTACCAATTGAAGTGTAAAATTTGTCAAAAAAGATACATGAAGTTGGGTCATTTGAAGAATCACCTTAAGGCACATACGAAGGCGAATAAATTGGAGTGTACAATATGCTCCAAGAAGTTCCGGCTTGTCACCATATATGAAAAACATATGCGTCAATTTCATAGCTCTGAAAAAACTTCGTTTGATGCCAGATCCGCTAGAGTCGGAGAAGGCCTAGAAAGTGATACAGAGGAAAATTTGAAATCTAAAAGACTTAACGTTAGAGTTGAGCCCGAAAATGAGGAGTCCAGCCAAATTCATCACAATAAAGTTACGAAAAAAGTTGGGAGACGGTCAAGTCAGCTAGGTGGCAAGAAACTAACCAGAGAAAACCGAGCTACCAGATTAAATGGTTCACCTCTGTTAGAATGCAGCTATTGCCAGCAAAAGTTTGACTTTCCGAGTGTGTTGAAGAGGCATGTGAGGTCGCACACAAACGAACGACCGTATGTTTGCCAGATATGTAATAAGAGCTTCAAGCAGTTGGGACATCTCAGTCAGCACTCTTTAACTCATACAGATTATCGTTCCTTCCAATGTGCGACGTGTGGCGTAAAGTTTGAGTCCTTGGATAGTTTGAAAATACATTCACAATCTCACAGGGGTGATACCGTCATGTACAGGCCAAAAGAAGTGTACCGTTTATTTGAATGTGATAATTGCAAAAAAGTATTTACAACTAAGAGTGTGTTGGAACGTCACATATTCACACACACTCACGAACGTCAATTTGGCTGTAAAGTTTGCGGGAAAAGGTTCAAGCAGGCCGGGCATGTAAAGTCTCACATGCTGGTACATACAGGGGAGCGAAAGTTTGAATGCAAAGTTTGCTCGAAAAGGTTCAGCCTCTCAAATTCTCTTAAAAAACATATGTACATCCATAATGGCGAAAAACCTTATCAATGCGATGTGTGCGGTGCTCGATTTCTTGAAAAGCGAAATTTAAATGGCCACCTCATGACTCATACAAATGAACGACCATTTTCGTGTAATATCTGTGGCAAAAGGTACACCCTTGCTGATACTCTCAGACGCCACGTCAGTGCAGCTCATGAAGATGGACGGACGTATCAGTGTGAGATTTGTGCTAAGATGTTCAAACAACTCGCTCACTTGTATGTGCATAAAAAAGTCCACACAGATGAACGACCCTATCAATGTCACCTTTGTGCTAAAAATTTCAAGCACAAAAACGTTTTGAAGTCTCACTTGGCTATACACGCCAACTTGCGACCATTCGAATGTGATGTATGCAAAGCTACATTTGTTAGAAAAACTAATCTTCAGACTCATATAGCCTCTGCACACATGAACGAGAGACCATATGTCTGTACAATTTGTAATAAACGATTTAAACAAGTAAGCCACTTGAACGGTCATGTTGTTGTACACAGTAATTCTATGCCATATCAATGTGATTTTTGTGATCGGCGTTGCAATAGATTGGATAACTTGAAGAAACATATGCGTCTTCACACCAAGACTAAAGAATAGTCGAGTGCTTTTTCACAAGATAATAAGAATTAGTTTGAATTCATCATTAATTTCGACTGCCAGAACATTTTTTTAGATATTTGTCTGAAGTTTTGGACCGACTAATGTAATTTCGGTTAGTTTTTATTGGTGAAGACAATATACTGTTTATACTATTTTTTCATCAAACTCCTGAGTGATTTAACTGTCTTTGCTAGCTGCTATAATGTTTTACTTATCTTGAAATCCAGCCACTGGTCAACGCGGACTTTGAATTATTGCATCAAAGTTAAGTGAAGACCAGACATAGAGGGGTCCATTATGATTTATAATTGCTTAACATTTAAGCATATTTTCTAACATACATATGTATACATTTTATTGTATGTCATGTATAAAATATTTTATACTGTCTATTAACGTTTTTATTTTCATATTAATGTATTGATACTGATAGTTACTTATTCGTCTCATTGGTCCATCCCATGTATATGATGGATTTTTGGAAACATTCGTCTATCACTCAAGCATAACATCTCAATATATTTTCCTTCCATTCATTTTTCAATTCCTATGTGAAAAAAACTGATTGCATAAAAAACAAGTGTTCCTTTCTAGTTCGATGCTATTTGGATGCATCTATACCTATTTTCATGAATTTTAGATACTAGAACTAATTTATAGCTCTATGGATTGAGTACTTTCAGCTAGAAGTCTAAATCATTGTTTTTATAATTGTATTTGATTATCACATGTTCCTGTGTTGACTTTGCAGAAAGATTCCTAGAAGGAGACTAACTATAGTTTATAACGAGAATAGTTTTGAATTTCATGGATTCATCCTGAAAAATCAGATGTTAGTTTGTAATTTTAATGTACAAAAGTCCATGTATTTGGTGATCGAACTAACAATATAAGTCTATAATGTCATTTCAGCATTTTTTTTTCTTGCCTTATCGGTTAGTGCAAGAATCTCTCCCTATCAATCGTCTCGATGAACTATTCATAGGTACGATAAGTAGGCCTGATTTATTTATGAATTTGGAATTCAATCAGGTGAAAAAATATACCCTAATTACCACTTTTGCAACGCCTACAGAGAGCGTTCACAATTTTTTACGGCAGAATGACAATGACCACGGTCAATCCAAGTTCTGCGCGTGGCCTCCTTGACCTAGCATAATCTAGCATGACGTAACGAACGTAACGTTGGTGTATTTGTATTATGAATATGACAGTTCAGGCATTGTTGTCTGCCATCGGATTTTAATCAATGAGTAGCGACTCATGACGAGATGTACTGTAAGTGGGTATTTCTTTCTTGCTTACAGTAATATTACTCAATTTTCCACCCCCTAATTACTTAATTAGTAGTGATCGATGTTGAACTAATTTGTTCAAAATTCTAGAGAAGTCATGATTTAGGTTATGTTTGCTATAATTCATCAAAGAGCATTTTATCTTCACGTTAAAACACTACTAAGTATTTTCATCACGAATGTTTTAGTTCCAGACGAGCCACAATGAACGTATGAAGCATCAAGATAGTGAAATGTCAATTATTCCGGGGAAGGTTCTGCTTTGCAAAGCCAAAGTACAAGGTGAATCAGAAGATGGTGATAAAGGCTACGCAAAGGTTCTTGAGTCAGCAGGCTTCACTTGTGACCATCTATCAATTCTTAGGTTTGAATTTGTTCACTTAGATGACTTACAATCGTTGCTTCTTGCACCACATTTGTACTCAGGTACGTGGAAAGGTTTAAATAAATATCCTACATTTTCAGATTCTATCTCACACTATGAAAAAACATTCAATCAAGTTTTTGTCTCACTTAAATGACTATTTGATTATGTGTTATTACAGGATTGATTCTAACCAGTCCGCGCAGTGTAGAAGCTGTGCGACTAGCCCTTGGGGAACAAAACACAAAAATTGAATCCATATTCAATAAAACATGGTCGCAGCTACCGATCTACTGTGTTGGAGCAGCCACAGAACGAATAACCAGAGAGCTATTAAATGTGCAGAACTGCCGAGGATCTGAAACAGGTAATGCAAAAGATCTTGCTTTGCTGATAGTGCGAGATGCAGAATCAGGGACCAGTATTGCCAATGCAAAGCCTCTCTTGTATCCGTGTAGCATTATCGCACGAGATACCATGGCCGTCACTCTGGAGGCTGCTGGTATTGCACTGTCCAAATTGCCTGTCTATCAAACTCTACCCAGTGAAACATTGGTGGCAGATTTGAATGAGCTTTTGTTCAGCTCTCCGCCGGAGTATCTGGTTTTGTTCAGTCCTTCAGCCGTGAAGCATATTATGAACGTGGTTGATCAAAATAAGCAGAAGGCGTTAATGGGGCTAATAAAACTTGTAGCTATTGGCCCTGTAACAGAACAAGCAATTCTGAATGCTGGTCTACAAGTTTATACAACATCTAAACAACCTGAGCCTGTGGCATTGGCGAATGCACTCAAGGAGAAGTTACTACTGCTGTAGCTGATACTGTGATTTGTGAGAATTTTCTACTAGAGTTTCTAACAATATCCATGCAACCAGCATAAAAAGGATGTGAGATATTGCAAGATTAAACCAAACTCAGTGCACACTCAGTGTGTACTTTTCGGGCGGTGAAAAACGCTGCAGCTATCAGTTAGGATTCACTGTTTGATTGACTGATATTAAGTAGCTCTACTTTGCTCAATAATTGTATGATGGGATTCGAATACTTTCGTTCATTTTTTGTGTTGTTTTCTCTTTGTTTTTTTTTCAGACAAAATTGGCGATTTCATCCGATGGTATAGAAATTAAGTGTATAGTGGTTATTGTCATTGTTATTGGATAATGTTGCTACAGAATCAAGTTAATGTACAGTGTATAAATAAATATAAATCTGTTATGTTACAAATGAGCAAATTATTTATTTATTGATTTATTATTTTATTCTTTATACCAAGGGCGTAATCCAAAACTCATAACAGTTAATACTTCGTGCCAACAATACGGATCATTTTGTTATGCTATCAAAATGGATCGAATTTTGAATGAACCCCACTTGAGCGTAAGGGGTACGCTAACATCACGTGACCTTCGCCGGCATCAAGTTCTTCCCTCTGTCGGTAGTTTTTGAAAAATTCAGAATTCAAGAAGGACCAGCCCCCTATCATCATGTTACTGTACTAATGAACAGCTGTTTCTTGTGTGTCAAAACTGTGCGGGGGGTTAGAAAGTAAAATTGAAACAGGACCCGAAATTACGGATAAATTATAGGGTAAGTTAAATAAAAATCGATACAAAAGTGTTTGCGTAATCTTCAATAGACATTACCGATTTGGCAAAATGATTTTGTGTCAAACAATCTGATTTACTAGACGTCATTGAACAGTTCAAACATTCCTACCAAATCAGAAAAATAACTTTAAGGAAATTTCAATTTCAATTAAGTTTCGTGGAACTAATTTTCATTGAAACTCGTTCTTTCTGTTTCGTCAACTCAAGGTCTATGTCATAAACAATGGTTGATTTCAAAAAACAAAGAATGGTATTTGTAGCGGTTAAACAACGTGCTACCCGTATCCAATCTCCTGAGTGGCTACTGCATTTTGAAGATCTGCAATTCACAAATACCTCGCATAGATAGAAAAGATGATAAGTTTCTCAGATAATTTATCAGCACAAAAGATCTATCATAAGGTTAATAGCCAACATTAATCATTCATAAAACAGCCGGTTATAAATCGCAGCATTTAATTGAATTAAAAAAACTAGGGATGCTTGGCAAATTCATTGAGAGAATTGAATGGTTTTCGTCGCCAGCGTCTTCAATTGTGACCATACCCACAGTACTTCAGACTTAAAAAGATCATGGAGGGCAAAAAAAATTTAGGAAATTTCCCCTACATCAGTCTGCACGTGGTTATCCGTTGCAACCCATCGTGATACACGCAACGTATCGTAATAATTTTTAAAATTGATTCGGTGTTTTACTGGATGAAGTTTCTAACTCGGTTTCTACTGACTAAAATTCTACTTACGAACGTAACAAAATATTTTTGAAAAATTGTCCATTTTCGGAACTGAACCTAATATGTGCTACATATATATTATTTTATCAATGTACTTTCTAAACATTTTGGAGTAAAAATCTCTCTTTCCGTTCAGAGTTGTTTTTAACTCAATAGAAAAAAAGACTGTGAACTGCAAAGGGGAGTCAAACTTTCGACAAACTGATAGCGTCTCGCTTTTTTTGAATGAAACCAATGCGTCAGTCCAAACTGGAGAGAGTAAAACATCAGTTTAAAATAAATAATCTATATGATAAAAATAAAGGGCATTGTCGTGGCGATTAAATGATATTTAAAACTTGCGGGGGTGTATTATTCCAAAACGGAAGCAGACTCATTAAGGGGCGTACTTAGCGTTGGCTTCTTTATCGTTTGTCAGCGAGAACTCTCCGATAAAACCTACTGAAAGAGCGTCAATTCAAACTCCCAGCTGCAGAGCTAGTCTAATATAACGTACGCGATTCGTTTTTCGGAGTCACCGCGTAGTTTGTCTAGAGGGTTGGCGCATGGGGGTTGCGAGAGGGCCGTCGTGGTATCGATCCTCCGTTAAAACTACCCTTGCGAAGGCGCAGTGTCGAAAAGACCCTTGCAGTGCTTAAATCCACGCGGCACAGTCCATTTCTTTTGCGGTTAACTCCCGCATAAAGTTTTTTCCACAATAATCGGGTATAGTGCGAGAGATCTGCGTGTAAATTAAAATTAACATTAAAAAATAGCTGCAAAAATAGGGAAACAAACGTGTTTACACCTACCCTCACCCTACTTCATTTCTCCGCACATATAAAACGGATTCGCACAGGTAAAAGAAAATCAAAATAAAATCGAAAAAGTGAACAAAAAAAAAATATCAAGTTTTTTTTTTTCTTCGCCTCAATAATTCCTGCCACCAGTATGTGTATATACATTTATATATACTCCTGTTCAATCAACTAGACTTGCGTAGAAGCATGATGTATCAGTATAGGTATAAGTCACTTTCATTGACGAGTTTCGCGTAAACTTGGACTTGAAATCGTTCGTTTTAAAACCAGATTTCAAACAATTTTTCATTTATAATTATACTTTCATACATGCAGTGCTTACCACGCGACGTCATACGTGCTTAGTTGAACCCTTTAATGGCGTAATTCTTTCACTTGTTTCGTGCATACCTATAGGTATAGTTATATCAACCATTCTATACCTCGCATACGTGTAATGGAATAATAGTTGCTTTTTACTATGAACGAAGTTGGTATGGATCAAGTCTGGACATCTCTGGTTGCCTGCTCGAATGATGTCAGCCGAACATCATTCAATCCGACAGACACTCGAGTCGCTATTTATATCCTACAATATAATGTGATAAAGATTTATTTAAATTCATTGCTCGAGTACAGCATCGACCCTCCAAGTTGGAGCTTTAAAAGCTGAAAAAAGCGAAGTCTTCTTCACCGATTATAGTCCCGGCCAAATCTTTTTGGAAAGAAAATTCAACACCTAATAATGAAATTATGAGATTGAGTCGTGTCTTTTTTCCCCCCTTTACGTTCCTCTGCGATCAGAGCATCGAAAAGGCAAACGTGAAACGAAGATATGAGCGATCAAACGTGTATAACATTATTTTCAGCGAACGAGTGTCTTGGGACTTCATTATTGTTCTTCGTTATTTTTTTTTATTTTTTCTACTCTCCACAACGCGAAAAACTTCTTCCTGTATCGTTGCAATCGTCAAGCCCCTCTGCGAACGTTAGATTATTCATTGCTTTTAAAATTTTGTTAGTAAATTATATTACCTAGTAAAGAATAATTAGTAAGTTAAAATAATAAAATGGTAATTAATATTTTTGTTACAGGATTACTTGAATAATTAGAAGAGTTGGCAAAGCCACGGCACAATCATGGCGTTCGCTGGGCTCAAGAAACAAATTAACAAGGCGAACCAGGTGAGTTTTTAGCGAAATAAATATGCGCACATTATCATTCATTTATTTTTGTTATTTATTGTTCAAAATAAAAGTAGGAACGAGGTGTGGACGACTCCACACGAAACTCTGTGCCACGTCCATAAATAGACGGCATTATATAGTTCCATTGTCAGTATCCGGGAATCGATCGTCAATATTCCCGGTCTATTTAATATTTCGGTTGAAATGAATTATTCCTACATGATATCGTTCTCTGTAAGCCGGTTTATCTTTAATTGACTTTCAAGTTCCGAGCAGCTGATATTGGTCATATTACACAGCTGTTTGAGCAGCATGTCATAAAATAAACATTTATAGATCGCTATGATGACGATCATAACACCCATTCCACCTCTCGTCGCTCTAAATTCTGGATTCTTGAGACACACGATTTTCAGAAAAAACGGAAAAATGTCGGTAGGATTTCACGCCAACTCGTCCTATGATTTTTTCCCCCTTATAATTCTCGTTTCCTGATTGCCCTTTTTTCTCAAATTTTGATTTTTGGTCAAATAAATCTGAATAACTGAATGAATGATGATAAAAATAACTAGTTGAACAGATTCACCAAATAAAAATCCCTTGGAAAGCCAAAAAAAAAAATTTTCTTTTTCGTTTCGATTACAAAAAATGAAATACCCAGTTTACACTTTTGGCTAAGAACTGAAAATTTTGTTTTCGAAAAGAGCAATTTCGAGATTGTAGAAAAAAAAAATTCCTTTGATCTCTTTGAAGTTTTAAAAACTCGTGAATAATGGACGGATTTAAAAAAAATGATTAAAAAAATAAAATGAGACAAGCTTTTTACAGTGAGCACAATCATAAAAAATAAAAAAAAATAACATTCGTATCCGATCAAAAACGGAGAGGAAAAATCATTATTTTCCTCGTCACAGAATATTCCATAGACGCGAGTTGATAAAACGCCCTCCAAAATTTTTGAGCTGGGAATGACCATGCAATTAACGAACAAATTCTTTTATAATTAATATCCTTTTTTTTCCACATCTGTTTTAAAAATTCTCCCATTTACAATTAGAACGTTACGAAGTCGCTGCTCAAACTTCTGATTGTACATACGTAAGACGCTATAAGTTAGGAAAATGTTGACGCTTATTACGGTTAATGTTCACAAAAGCAGCTGCAATACCAAAGAAAGTTTTGTAGGCGCCTACTTTAACTTTTTTATTATATCAGCGTAAAACACGTCCAGACACATTTTCTAATGTCGTGATAATTTAGGCGGTGAAAAGTATGGAGGTATCCATACATATTACGTTTATGTATATGAAAAAAGTCACTTTGAAATATGAACCAAGATTACAAGAAAGATCAATGACGCACACAAAGATCTCTAAAACACAAAAAAAAAGATTATGTATTGGGAAACTTCGTACTGATTCACTCGTAATTTTTTTTTTCCTGGAAGTCGGAACGCGCAGAGATCCGTATCCCAAATTCGTTTTTATAAGAAAGATGAGATTTTTCACAACGCTATCTTTTTCTCTCGCCCATTTTTAGGCGAAAAATTATTTGAGTACGACTATCTCTTCAGTATACAGAATTTTTTTCTTTTCACGAAGATTACATAAGAATTACTATACAAAAGACGAATATCGACAACATTATCACTATTCTCGGCGTCGGTTTTGCCCGCATTTCTCATTCTTGGCAAATATCCCCGATCCATCCCTCCAACTCTTTTCTGCAATATACATAATACAGAAAAATATTGATAAAACTCGGGGAGAAAGCTTCAAATTTTCGTGTACAAGAGCGACGCGATCTGATCGTTATATTTTTCAATAAATTTATCAATTTCCAATTCAGTTTGCGTACACCTTGTTATTTGTGAAACATGAAACTCGTAAAAGGCGTCGTTTTTATTTCTGCTATCCTGAAGACTCAAAAAAATATGCAGGTGGTGATAATTAAAAATGTCGAATTAGTACGCGCGTCACGTTAGTGAAAACCAAGAGGATAACTCCAGAATTTAGGTCAAATTTACTCCGGAGTCTGGAGTGACCTTTACCTAGGCAACGTTATACGCTGAGAAAATCCGGTATCTGGGTCATTCGGTGATGTAATATAGGTCAGGGCTGCGGGAGCCGGGAACGGGAGCTGGAAACGGGAACGGGACTGGAGACTGGGACTAAATTGCTCCCTCCCGTAAGGGAACAGTGTTGCAACATATAATATGCGTACACACGGAGACGAATTTGTACGCGGTATAAAATAGTCGGTATAGCCGGTAAAGGTGCTACCTGTAAATGCGAATGCGATATGGATACCCAGATAATGATTATCTTTCAGCTTTCGATATCCTTTTCTCGTCCTCTTCCCCTAACTCGACATTTTTTCCTTTCATAGTGTATCACCTACCTCCCCCCCCCCCCCCCTCTCAAATTTTCTTTCTGATCTCGCTGACATATGTTACGCATACATACCTGAGAATTTCCCTCGTCAATTTCCTGCCCCTCGCGGTATCCGGAGCCTAAAAGACGAGAAGATAAAAGGAAAAAAAAAAAGAATCGTTTTTTCCAAATCTGCTGAATTTGCAGGGTTCTAATTTTCAATCGACATATACTGCATGCAAAGTACCTATACTACAATACCAGGTGTCGTTTTTGTGTATACGGTACGTGACTAATTGTAAAACTTCCTTTAGTTTTTGGGGTTGGCGTATAATGATAATTATTTACTTACCTGTATAAAATTTCAGCCTTTTTTCTACCTCTGACCTTTCTCTCGGTTTTTTAAATTTAATCCCATATATTGAACAAATTCGTGACGTATTGTTATCTATACGTATGGTCATTAATATACCTTGTTCGCTTTAGGTCGAACACAATATAAATTCTGTGAACCAAAAAAAGGTTTCATTTTATCTGTACGATTATTAAAAAAATTTACTAGGATATTTTTTCACCCTCTGCAAATATTTTTAAACCAACGGTACATGTGATCCGAATTACAATGTGATATCCATACGTATATCTTAGTATGCATATACATAACGTTCATCGATTGCAGCGAAGAAAAAAAAAAAGTATATTAATAAAGGCGCCTCGTCAATTGAAAATTTCATTTATGTCACCGTGAATTAAAATTAAATTAAAAGCGACGGATATACGTGCTCTGGAAAATGTATGACTGGTATGTTTCAATTTCGTTTCCCATATATCTACATGGACGTGCAAATTTCTCAGGTTTTTTGCGAATAAATTTTTTTATTTACGGATAACCCCAGCTGATAGAATTCTCCTCGGGTTTTTCAATGAAAAATGAAATGAAGAAACCGACGCGCGTAGCAATTTTTCTGAGAATACCAACTCGATTTGATAACGTAGAAATTGATCCAGCCGCAAATTATTATTTTATATCATCCTAATCATCTGACCTTATTTTTAATACCGCGACGAAATGTAAAAGTATGAGAAAGCCTAATAATTTCCGTTGTACAAGCTATAGCGAGGATATAAGGCACTCTCATTATTATCTCTCCAAATGTTCATTAGCATAATTTCCATTAGCGTTATAAATATAATTTCATTTACATATATATATTCACGTAATCTAAAATTATGTTTCAACAATTGTCGGTGATGTAGGTTTTAAAAAATTTGTATTCAATAAAAAACCAAAGGAAAAAAAATTAAATTCATACCTATGCTTAAAACTATGAGTTATATACATCGGCACGTACGATGTTAAGTCGAAAGGGGAAAACTTTGCTCGTATATATAATTAATTTGATTCAACTCATTTTTTTCTCTAAAGTATTACACTTTTCAGTTCTGAGCTCACATAAGCTCATTGTCGTATACCAACGACTCTTATGACATATTTTATGTATTTGAAAAGCTGTTTCACGTTACTATAAACTTGATTATTTTTATTCTATTTCATTTATTTTTTTTTTTTTCTTTCCGCTGCACCGTCCTCAGAGTTTATTATACAGAATTTCTCGTTGCCTGCAGGAGCAACTCGAACGCTCGACTCTTGGGGGATTCAAGGTTTATTCCCACCCGCACAGTTAGAAAAACTTACGCCCGCAGGATATAACGCGATGCGGGTAAATTCGTCACTTTTGGCTCGTTCTGAGGAATAGAGAAAAGGTTCCCGTGGGCCAGCGGCAGGTCAGCGCGCTATTTGGCTGTGAATTATTAGCGTCGAAATGTATCAAACCGAATAATGGAATGCGTATGTGATATCATACACAGCTATACCTATAATGTCGACTTCTGGCAGCATTTCAAACATAGTAAAAGCCGCCTTATAATGTTACGTTATTAGAAATCCAAGCGAAACAGATATTGATCCGCGGTGCTCGCTTGCGCTTGCTTATGCCTCCTTTATTTCTTCGTACGAGAGATTCTTTTTTTTTTTTTCTCTTCTTTTTTCTTCTAAAAGAATTTTTTTCTTCTTTTTTCACATTCTCTGCTTTTCACTTGTTCTTTTTTTTTTTTTTTTTCATCCACCCACGTGTACTTTACGCTTTTATAAAACGCGTTTGCACTTTCTTTTTCTTCTACATTATCCCCCAATTCCCATTTTACTATATCATGGTGATTCCTTGAAAAAAATATTTTTTTTTTCATTTAAAACCGGAAAATTATACAAAATGTAGAAAAACAAACCCTCAAAAATTAACTTTTTATAAAAAAGTGTTGTAAATCAATCAAAATTTTTGTCAGGAATGTAATCTCCGGATTTTATACTGTTTCAATTCTATAACGTGATCCTGGATAAATATCTGGATATGTCGTATGTGTATGTAATTGTATAAATGTATAGTTTCGCGCGAAAAATTTCCGTAGAGATTGGAGCTCATATATTTGAATGGATTCTCCGTATACCTCAATCCAGATGATAAGAAAACTGATCGTGAATTCCTTGGGAGATTTGGAACAGCGAGTCAATTTAAACCCCGTGCTATATAACATTAGGTCCACTATAACAGCTGGGCATGTAATATAGGAAGGAAAAGGTTTACCGTTGTCCGCGAGGGTGTTTCTAACGTGGCTTTATTCACCTTATACGTTAACGTTTCAAACAGCTGAATCGCGATGTGATACCTAAAGAAATATCCTATAGAATATCGATTATTCGGATCGAACGCTCATTACTCGTTTCGATTTTATTCCTCTCATTTTCAACGGCTCTTCCAATAAAGTCTTCTGGAAAGTATAAATTTCTGAACTTCGCGATGTTCAAATGTTTCAGAATGTTGATTCAGCTGGTCTTTATACATGTCGAATTTCACTTGAAAATTGGTTTAAAATTTCGAATTTAAAATAAAATAAAATAAAATAAAATAAAATAAATACAAGAAAATAAAAAAATTCGCCAATTTACAGCTGAATACATGCACCACATCCCGTCAGACTTTTTTCTGATCTAAAAATTAGAAGAATTAAGCTTTTACTTATTTTCCGAAAATTCAATAAATCGTTATCCGTTGCCTGCAACGTACAGGAGTTCGAAAAAAAGATTTATAAAAAGTAAAGTAAGATTACCCCTCGAAGATGAAACATTGTTATTCCTGTTTTTTTCTTTCTTTTTCTTTCAAGTATAAATCCCTGATAATTGCGGATTGAATAAATTGTGGGAGACCGAAATAAAGTTATCCTAATAGCCTGCACCTACGTATATGTATATAGGTACCTACGCATATTTACCGTGTGCATATTTGCACGGATTATACGATTCTTGAAGAAAATTTTCTTCCTACGCGAGTACTTGGCGTGTGCATGATAAAATTGGATTTAATATACCTACAGATCAATCGTATAACGTCTCTTTTAAGTCTTCCTCTTCACATCGCCATTTCTCCTTGTATATCGTATATGTATGTGTCGCTATACAATGTACCATGTACGTGGGTGTTTCGTGTACGTAGAATTTAATACGCGTATAACGAAGCGAATCCACGTGAAGATCCTGCAGCTTATTTGATAGGGTGCGTAGTTCAAACTGAAAGCTAAAAAAAAAAAAACTAAAAAAAATGATAAAAATAAAAATGAACACGCATGTAAACTGTGTCTTGTTTTTTTCTCATCCTCGTTTCGTTTACCTACAGGATTTACGTCTACATCGGATTGTTAAAGTTAAAATAATACCGATGGCGATGAAACGGCTATGATTCTTATTGCTGTACTTATATTTATAGTCAGGAGTATGTGTAACAATGATCTGGTTGATTCGATGTTCTTGATATTTTATTTTTTTTATTTGCAGTACATGACGGAAAAAATGGGTGGCGCCGAGGGTACCAAACTTGACGTTGACTTCGTCGACATGGAAAGGGTTGGTATTTATATATAAGCGGTATATGCTAACTGACATACTATATCCACGTACATACATACATTTACTGGGGGGGTGGAATGCCTTTTGTAAAAAAAAAATTTTTATATAAGATGATGCGTGCAAAAAAAGATCGCGCACTTTATATTCCTTTCACTTGTGACGCCCATATAACGAAAGATTATCTCCTGTCGCCTTGAGTCGTGAAAGAAGCGATTTGGCAATTCGGATTTGTTTGCAATAAATATAAAATCACCTTCCATTTATATAGAAATCCGTGGGTTATTTTTTGTAACTGTATAGCTATACACGGTATTACTGCCGCGAGGATAATCTGCGACGATAAACGGTGTAGCCGATTAAAGTCGCTGTATAATTCTAACGGTCGATACATCTTCAGCCATCATTATCCAGTAATTTGGACGCTAATTTAAAAAATGACAGAAGAAGAAAACTTCATCCTATGCGCTCGCAAATTAATTATGTAATGAGATCTTCCATTTCTTGTACTATATACCTTCGGTATAACGATGAGATTGTTCAGAAATTTTACGACGATGAAATTTCCGACATCTTTTAGTACAAGGTCGGTGATTAGCTCCTTACCTCGTCCGCGATTAGCAATTCTGGGGCTGAAAACCGCGAAATAGATAATGAGAAGAGAAGAAAAAAGAAGAAATATGGGTTGTGCATACACTATAAACCCCATTTTCATGTTCACAGAAAACGGACGTTACCGTTGAATTGGTAGAGGAACTTCAATTGAAGACTAAAGAATTTTTACAACCTAATCCAACGGCCAGGGCGAAGATGGCAGCTGTAAAAGGCATCAGCAAACTTAGCGGGCAGGCGAAAGCCTCGACCTATCCTCAACCCGAAGGGGTCCTTGGGGACTGCATGCAAATGTATGGTAAAAAAATGGGAGAAGATAGTATTTTCGGTGAGTTTTATTATAATGTACGCCGTGGAACGATGTGCAATTTTTTGTGTAGCTAACTCATTTGGTCTTCCTTTTATGATCCTGTAACCTCAGGTTTGGCTCTAATCGAAATGGGCGATGCGATGAAGCAGATGGCCGACGTAAAGTATTCTCTGGACGACAACATCAAACAAAACTTCCTCGAACCACTGCACCACCTGCAGACGAAGGACCTTAAGGAAGTTATGGTGAGAAAGATATATATTAAAAAACTTCTCGACGCCCGGAGCGTCTTTCTCGAACAGATACATACATGTACGCTAGAATATCTATACGTAGATTCTGAAATGCTATTTCTCGTGTTTTAGCACCATCGAAAGAAACTTCAGGGACGAAGACTGGACTTTGATTGCAAACGAAGGCGGCAAGCGAAAGGTAAAATTCCGATACACTACATTAAATACCTACCTATTTGAATAAAACGCCAAGAATCTCCGATAAAATGAGGTATTCGTCGATAAAAAATTTTCTCTCATATTCGCGTCAGATATAGATATTGCATTCTTCATAATTATTATATAACCCTACCATTGTAAACACCGCAGAATAGAGTATTTCGAGAACAGATGCAACTATATGGGGTTTCAAAATATTCTCGAAGACGAACGTTATCGTATTAGATTGAATTAGTTCCAAGGATTGTGCCTATAATTAGTACTCAAAATCGCATTGTCGTGTTTTCTATAAATAATGATTGCTTTATAGATTGATTTGTTAAAATGTCTGCTGAAATGCGAATATTGAATCGCCTTCGTATTACATGTTTGGAAAGAATTTTGGCCCGTTTTCTTCTTGAATTTTTTTTTTTTTCCTTTTCACCACACGTTATATTCACTGACTTTTTTTTTGCACGTGCATGATGATTGCAGTATCTTGCCAGTGCATGTAAATTTCACATCCTCTTTGATAAAATGACTGATTATTTTGTACGATTATTCACAACGAAATGAGAGTTAGTTAAAAATTAATAATTCACAAGGGAGATTCAAATATCGGCAGTTAAATTTGTATGAGATATATAATTATTCAATTTCGTATCAATGAACTAAACGTGCAAATTGAACACCAAAATTAGCTGCTGGAAAAAGGGCTGCTAGTCCTCATTTCGGAAGTCCGGCTCGATCAGGTCCCGCATCAACTTCTGTCGGTACGTGGAATCAAACGGGGCAAAAGAAAATTAAATTTATCACTGCAACGGAATACGAGAAATCGCTTCGCGCACTGTTTGGTAGAAAACGGCGTGGTTTTTAACACCTTTTACCTTCTATATCACATCAGCGAGTATACCTGGTATCATTGCTTTTGCAACTCGGTAGTTTTTTGTGCGTGTAAAGCGATATTTTTCCGTTACAGGGGCAATTTTAAATCTGACAAAGCCGTAATGTGTACATAAATGAGAAAGTAATGCGAGTTATAATCTGAAATTGAAGGTTGCACATCTAATTGTTGTTGAAAGATATAATAATCGGACCTCGAACATGGGTCATGTTGCAAGTTATGCGCGTAGTTTTGATGCCAGATCAATATTCTGGTGTATTCGTGTTGGTATACCGGCTATGTGGAACAGAAAAAGAAAAAATTCACAATCGTGCTAGGATCTGTCGCCCTGCATTTAGAGGTAAAAACACTATAGAGGCAAAAAGAATAAAACGAAAAAGATAAAATTAACAAATAAATAAACGAGTGCGAAGCCCTTTGGTGACATATACATATAAATATATATATGCGAAAAAAGTTTAGCGATCTGAAAAAAATATGGAAGTAATCATACTTATATGTACGTAATTTTGAGTGTCACTTTTGGAGCAAATTGTGGATTGAGTTTATGGGAGAAATAAAAAAATTCTCGTATAAAAACTCGAATGAGATTTCCGTGACTATACATAAGTATATGCATGACATACACAACGTATACTGACAATGAGTTTTCGGGTGTCGTATAAAATTATCGAAGGACGGCAAACGATTATTCTCTACCTTTGACCTTTTTGTGACAGCTAATTATACTGTGATGAAAAACGGGTGAAAAAATAAAAGAAATGGGAAAAAAAGCCGAGACCAAAGCTTCGGTAATGGACCAAACTTATATTGTCGGACTTTATACGGCGGTGGTGACTTTCAGCCCGTTAGTTTTCATTCGTAAAAAAAAAGAACTGAATTGAGGAACCAAAAATAAATGAAAAAAAAACATCGTTCTAGACTACTTTATACGTGTACAGTTTCTCCGATGGAAAAAGTTTCTCGTCTAGCAGCCCGGTTACCAAAGTTTGAGCACACATTTCTTTGCTCATCGCTTGATATGTTTTTGATTGAACTTCAACTTATTGTTAATTTAGAAGATGAGTGGATTTTTTTAAACTCCTCTTTTTTTAATTTGGTTTCATTTTTGTAAAAGGCCAGCTTATTGCTCTACTCGATATCATTGATCCCCTACGGGAGTAGCTTTCACAAAAGACCTTATACCCACAAGTACAATGCACCTTAAATTTAGCGCTTGTCATTCCGTTGGAATATCGAGAAATACCAAGGCATATGATATTTCGAAGCTCATATCGAATGTGTTTTGTACCAGAGAAATTCAGTAGCTCGGGACTGTTGTATGCGGGAACCGACGTTATTGTCATTTCCTGCGAGTTTGCAAGTTGCCAGCAATATTGCAATGCAAGCTTAATATCCATTGCAATTCAAACGAAAGAAGATTCCAGAAAATTTGCTCTATTTTTAAACAACCTTCCTTGAAAATGTACAACATATGTGCAGCAGCTACTAGACGTAATATTTACTTAATTGGAGTGGGCTTGCCACAATACAGTCGTGTATGCTGCACAACTTCTTTTTTTTTTTTAATGATTTTTTTGTCTCGTTACAATTTCCACTACAAAATCACTGGTCACAATTCACGTTGAGCATGATAAAAGCACGACTATCGAAATACTCGTAGTCCCAATATGATAGATTTAAATATCGTATGGAAAATTATAGTTGATAATGGAGTAGGATTGTGAGGATGCTTTTATTTTATCTTCATATTTCCAAACGTAATATGACACGTACATGAATTAGTATAATTTATTTCGCCGTTATAACACAACTCTCTATAATAACTAGAGAGTACAGCATTTAGATTACATATAGTTACCTAATTAGTTAGTAGGCAAACTTGTAGAACAACACTTAACACTCTTTTGGCGCAACCTTTGCGTACAGGTTCTCACGTTTCAGACGACGAAATACGTCAGGCGGAAGAAAAGTTCGCGGAAAGTCTTCACCTGGCTCAGATGGGGATGTTTAATCTTCTGGAGAACGACGTGAGTATTAAATATTTTCAAAATTTTCTGTATTCATCCAACAAATGAAAAAAAAAAAAATTCATCCGAGTGAACAAATTTTGACAAATTGATTTTTTAACATTCGACTCCTTTTTCGAGAACGGCTGGAATTGCCTATAACTTGTTTTTCACAATACTAATCGTAAATTCGAAGTAATAAGAGCGGAATGACTAATCTAACGACCGATCGTTATCCGCCAGGGATATCAAACGTTTTTGCTTCCATCTGAAGCGTCAATTTCGGGATGATAAATTACTAAAAAAAAAGAAAATAAACTCCAATTTTATTTTTACGCAGGTTGAGCAAGTCGCGCAGTTGGCAACTTTCAGCGAAGCTTTGCTCGAGTACCATCAGCAGTGTACTGAAGTTTTGAAGGTGCTCACGGAAACGTTGTTCCTCAAGTACGTATTTCTATACACACAGCCTTTCCATCATCTCGTCATTGTTTTGCGTCTCTAGTTCCGAGCTGATGTTTGCTAAAAAAAAAAAATTGTGTCTCGTTTCTAAAACGAAGAAAATGAAAGAACAAAGACATTCGATTAATCGCGTTGACCGTGTACACCCACAGAAAAGATGAGGCGGCGAACAGGCCAAAATTGGAATTTGTACCGAAGACACTTGCCGATCTCAACGTCGAAGGAATTTCTGACTTGAATGGTGGAAGCTATTCCTTACACGGTAAGAAATTTCCCTCAGTTTAATCTACATTCTGTTATTTTATTATTTTATTGACAACTAATGCCCGTGTCAAATAAATGTCCAAAGTATTTTTTATCCACACGGTGTTTCTGTCGCCTAAAATCTCTTCTGTGAATCGCCGTTTCTTACCGCGTCTTGTATCCTGACTATTTTCTCCGTTTACTGTAGACCAGATTGTTTGAGTGTACATACCGGGCATCTTTTTGTAATAATTTTTTATCCATGACAACGATTAGTTGTAAACGTGGAGAAAAGCTCTTTCTGTTAATTTTATTTTAATTATTTTTCCAATTCGGGGGAAAATCGTTCGTACCCTAATATTCTCGAATCTTTTGAATTTATTATATTTTATGCGATAATTTCCGTCGTGTACTTTTCTCCGCGCTCCTAATTGTTGTATGAAGGCCTGCTGTGTTTTTCATATGCGTAAATTGATGTTTTCATATACGTGTATATTATGTGTACAAAAATTTATGTATAATTATGTATATTTTCTATCCAAACGCAACTTTGTCTTTATGTTTACTATGGTACTAAGAGATCTTTCTCCGATTCAAAAACCTCGAAGTTTCAACTCTATAATTGTGACTAACAAGCCTTCCCAGGGTATTCAAAGAACGAGTCGTGGATGCCCTTTGAAAATTCTAACCATTTCGATTGCGCGTCGCTCCTATCTGCGGTGTATATTCAGTGCACGTAGTTCTTGATCCGTTAACGCTTTTATCGTCTACGTCGCGTCACGTCGACGACCTCATACGAGGCTTTGCTCTCTTTCTCGTCTCGTCGTCGGTTTTCTCCGTAGCCGTTGAACGATGTACTCGTTTCTCTATATACCCTTATTCCTTTTTACCCGTTATGTGCCGTGGGCTGTCGTTTTAGGTCGTAAAAACTTGAAGAATTCTCATATAACGATAACATCATTTTCTATACATATTCATTATAATTTCCCAGAATTGATGAAACATTTCCACGTATTGGAAAAAACAAAGAATCTATCGAAAACTTTCTAGTTTTGACATGGTTATTGATCTTTTGACATTTCACTTGATTTCGTTCTTTACCGTTTCACACGTCATACGTTAACCTTCTGGATCTGTAATGAACAATACGTAAATCTACATTCATTTTAAACATCTCAAATATTGTATTTACATTTATTTGTCCTTCCGACACTTCGTATAGGGTCAAGTCGGGCCGGATCTCCGGTTCATGGGGACGCAAAGCGTTCGCAGCTCGAATTATTTCCAGCTGGACAACCGCCACAGTCCGCTAATGGTAAATTGTTTCTGCATGGGGCTGCTTAAAGTCACTATATAGATCTCATCTCATTCCCCTCGTTTCTCACAATCCTTTTCCTTCCCCTTTACTCTCTCCCCCTTCATCCATCTCTCTCTTATCTTCTATTTTTCTTTTATTATAGATACTAAAATATCATGTATTAATTTCATTCCCTATCTCTCGGCTCACTAGAAAGGGTCAAGTGGTAAAACTCCGCAATTGACCTTTTCTCCGTATACCCTAAAGTGTTATTAAGCCCCATCATCGGCATGATCGTTGTTTATGTGCAGAAGCAGACCAACGGCGACTGACACCCCAGACGTACACATGTGTTCAGTTTTATTTTATTTTTTTTTCCTCATCCTAGTTAAAATAATATTTTATCCCTTAATCTTGCACGTACAAAATTTTATTGGCTACCCGATAAATTCGTTTATATATTCACGCTACCAATTGATATGCTCACCCTTGCGTGTAATAAATACATTATTCAGGTATAGCTGCACGAATTGCTGTAAAATTTCTTCGATTCGATTTAATCGTTTTATCGTCACTTCTTTACTTAACATAAATTCTGTCCCGTTTTTTATTTATTGTGTTTTTTTTTCTTCCTATTTCTAAAATCGCAACGATTCAACTGATCCCGAAATCGATGAAATCTCTTCTTTTCCTTCTTTTTACATTATATCAAGACGCATGTGCTTCGAAAATCACATCTGTCTCTCTTCTACCGACTCCCCATAATACATACCGCACATGTAGATTTAGAGCGTGATCGTATTTTTATGGATGAATTCAGAGACCTTATGTATGCTTAACCAAATGAGTAGACGTTTAAAAATCATTAAAAAAAAAGAAAAACAAACGAAGGAAGCAGCAGAATTAGACGAAAGGTCCCTGAACTAGTCGCCGCAGTCTTTATAGCGCTATTGGATAAAAATATTACTATTAGTGCAGCATTTTTTGTTATTCTCACGTGCAGATTGTCGTTGACTTTGTATCGAGTATATTATTAGCTTGTCATAGTTTTGGATAAATTAATAATTTTTGAATAATAAATTTTAGCATCGCCGCTGCCGTCTCCGAGTAAGTCGCCAGCCAGGACGCCAATGAACAGGCAGCCTTGTTGCACGGCACTTTATGACTTTGAGCCAGAAAATCCTGGAGAACTAGGATTCAAGGTACGTTGTCGAATAACAAAATTTAAAAAAGAAAAACAAAATATTCAACAAACATCGCGCACATCTTATCATGAATTATCTCAATTGTATATGATTAGGATAAGATAAATGGAACTAGAAAATAATCATGAAATATTTCGTTGATTTTTGTTTTTCAGGAAAATGACACGATCACCCTGCTCAACAAGATCGACGACAATTGGTACGAAGGTAGCGTCAACGGTCGCACCGGTTATTTCCCTGTGACTTATGTCCAAGTTGTGGTGCCATTGCCATAAAACAATAACGTATAAATAAATTCAAAGAAAAGAAAAAAAACGAAAGAAAAAAGAAAAAGGAAAGAAAAGAAAAAAAAATGGAAAACCGCGTATCATCATGTCTACCACCAAAATTATACCTACGAGTTAACACTATTATCCTATAATTGATTGATTAATTGATAATTACTCGAGTAATTTATTAATAATCTACTTACTTGAATATTTACTTACGAAAAATAATACGGATAATACGGATAAATTTCGAAACACCCAAGTAAATATTCCGCATGATATGAAGAAAGAAAGAAAAAAAACCCCCACAAAAACACAAAAAAAAGGAAACTAAAAAAAAATGAAGGAAACGAGCTAGAAACTTATCTCCGCATGTTACATGTACATAATGTTATAATAGTATCTTTTATTGGCGTTAAGGACTCTATACACTTAAATCTACATATATCACTAATATCATTATTACCATTATTACTATCATTATCATTATTATTATTTTTGTTGTTATTATGATCATATAATGCTATTATAAATGAAGAAAACTCACATTTTCCTAACCCACATAATCCCTCATGTCAATCAGACTTCATAACTCAATACTTTATAATCTATGGGCTCTCCTTCCTTCCATGAATTTGAAAAAAAAAAAACTCATATTTCTTACGTATATGAAATAACACATATATCATGCTAATTGTATTAGAAATACCTTACCACGAATGATTATTATCGTCGCTTCATTTTTTTACGTTTCACCGAACATTCTTTCTCGGATCAAATTCAGTTCGAATTGTCATTATGAAATTTCTTCACGCGTGTATTACGTGGTTACCGTCGTATTGGCTCGAATGAGGTAACGAGTTGTGAATTTACACTAGGTAACGAATCTATTGTAAATTATGCGATTTTATGTATAGAGATCTATTCAATGGTTATTGTGCGATGAATTTTTGTAACCTGCGAATTGGCAAATAATGAATTATTCGATTAGGTAACTGCAGCATCGATTTCAGTCATCCCAACTCTTTATTATTATCTACACGTATGTAATATTACATTATGATTATGATTGTTCCCATTATCATTATTATAGATATTTTTTATTTAGGAATAAATTAGGTAGATGAAGTTTAGTTTAATTAATTGAAATCCAGACGATTTATCGGGACAGTCTATTATAGAGGCTCCCACACTATACGCGGATTATTTTTTTCCCTGAATCGTCGTGGATCGTATAATATGTAAACGTAACTCCTGAGTATTAGAGCAAAATTATAATTAGTTACAGCGCATCTATCTAGATTAACGTTGTTATACATAAAATGGCGATCGGGCGCGTGATACTGTCGCGAATTAATTGTTGAATTCGAAAATCCCTTAAAAAATAATAATAATGGTACTAATAAGATTATCCGAATACTCGGAACCTCTTCGCCTTTGACGATGGGAACATAATCTCTACCGGATTAACCGGGATAGATAAATTTACCTGCATTCAACTATCTCCTAGACGCCAATTCCGAAATTAGGAAGGCTGCTGTCCAATTTCGCGCCTCTTTATATAGGTACACACTATATTCGTATAAATATTTACGTAGTAGTAAAGAAATAACAAAAAAAGAAGAAAAAAAAATAATTATACCATGTACTTGAATAAACAACGTCGAAAGTATCCCGCGTCTATTACTATTATTAGTTCGTATTTTAACCATTTAAAACGACGTATTCGGTTACGCTGTAGGAAGAGAGCACATTTATATTAAATTACATTATATTACATTACATTACATCATGAATGATAATAATAATATTACATTGAATTAAATGTAAAACAAACAAACTAACAAACAAATGAATGATACGATCGCTACGTAAACGATTAATATCGTGCGAATCACCTGTCAGAACAATGAAAGTACTTTTTAATTTATTCGTTCGCCACGCGGTTAGGAGGATGCAGTATCCTTGGAAAACGATATTATACTTGTATACTTGCTAAGCGCATATAATTATGATTCCGTATAACATTATACTTACATGTAAGCCATGAATTCACACATATTTATATTTCATCAAAAAATTATAAACATTGAAAAAAAAAGAGAAAAAGAAAAAAAAATTGAAAAAAAAAAGAAGATATAAGTGAATTTGAACAGAATTCGTTCATTCGTAACTGGTCAATTCGGCTGTCAAATTGTTGCATATAGTTAGCACTAAAATTATAATATCGAACAAAGAGAAAAGAAAAACGATTAAAAAAGAAAACAAATATAAATCCCCAAAGTTGTTTCGGCAAATGAATAATGATGATGATCATGATTATGACTGTTATTATCACATCGATATTATTTTTATTATTGTTATAATTATAAATGATTTTTATCATGATAACATTATATCGTTATTCTTTAATCTGCGTGTTATAAACCGAACACGTAACGATGTCACGTATTAAAATTTGAAAGTCACATAAAAGACAAACAAAAATCTTATAAAAAAAAATTGCAGAGATCTATATAATTTGTATTGCGGATGAGAATTTATATACCGTATATATAAAGTTAGAACTAATGCGCAACGAAACGACACATAGAAAAAGAAAAATAACTAAAATACACGAAAGAAAAGTGATAATAAAATTTGCGTTAAAAGTTTGATAATCTTTGAATTGTGTTGCACTGCGTACGAATATATGTAGATCTGTATAGATAGACAGACATTCATCACGTTCATAGGATGGCATTAAAATAATTTGTGACTGAAAGAGGAACAGGAAGAAAAAAATGTGGTAATTAGACACAAAATATTATACGGACGTCGTTCGCGATACTGCAGAATTAATACATGATATACACATTATTAAGAAAAAAAACAAAAAAAAAAGACAAAAACAAAAAAAAAATACATACCTAGCTACCTACCTACCTATAGAGCAATGAATTCCAAGCAAAGTATAAATATAACCGTCAGGTTTGCCGCGAACGGAAGCAATCGAAGAAAAATAAATAAATAAATAAATTCGAAGGAAGAATAAAAAAAGAAGAAAAAAAAAATTACAATTAACTACTAATGATACACTGAAATTAATTATAAAATACTAAATCGGTATCTTATTCTATAAATGTTGGCTATTGTTAAATGTTGAATATTGTTCTATGGCACGTTTCGTTGGATAACTATAGTACGGAGAGAATTAATACCATCACAAGCTTGGAAAAAAGTAATTTGCGTAAAAAAAACTTTTGAAAAAATCTTAATTCTTTGCACACAGTGGTACACAGTGGCGCATCTTTTTTAAAGAATTCTTTTTTTTTTTACTAATTTTGATATCTGTTACGTTTTATACCCAAGAAAGGGATTTTTGACGACATTGACAAATAATTGTACATGCATACGTGAATCTGATGATATGAAGAAGTATTGAAACGGTAGCTAATTATACTCGAAAAAAAAGTTATGTACTCGGTTATGTTCGTGATTGATGAACAGCCGTACTGTATTTAATGAGCGAAACGTTCTGTAATCTAATTATAATCTAACTGCTTGGAGACCGAATAAACTTATAAAGATAGTTTGTACGGTCTCTGTAAATAAGTTGTAAAGCACTGGGCATCCATGGTCAACGTGAATATATTATTTAATTATATGAGTATATATTTATTGGTTCTGTTTTTCTTTCGCTGCGGTTTGCTGAATATTCATTGAAATTCACCAGCCAAAATGAAACGAAAAACGGTATCCAATTTCTAACAAATTACCCTATACGTATACGTATATCTATATACCCAAATTCCATTCTACAAAAAATACCTATACCCATATCTTATATGGTTTTGTCGTCGAATGCTAGAAAAAAAAAGAGATGTTATACAATTGTCCCACTATTATACACAATAACTAAAGTCATTGTAACCACCCCGAAAAATGAAAAGTCAAGTTTTCACTAAATCTCTACGTTTTGAGGTCTGGAGAATCACCACCTACCATATTTGGTTGGTCGTTTGTGTGTGTGTTGTGTGTACGTGCGAATGCGTGCGATCAAATTTATGATCGACGATAACTTGAGAACGATCCAACCGATTCTGATGTTTCTAGTCTCAATCGACGAGGTTCTCCGTAACTTAGAACTGACGAGATTTTTAATGGATTCGCTCCAGTAGTCTTTGAGTAATTTTAAAAACAAAAATTCGAAAAGAAACGAGTCTATGGATTTCTATGGAATTGAAAATTCGAAAAAATTTTCAGGACTAAGAATTTGACTGAGGTCGATTAAATTTATATTTCTAAACTCGAACTTAACCCGAGCGGCAATTTTAAGGGCTGGCCAATTACGGTCAGCCGAATTAACCGCTCGTTTCCACTGTTATTATATTTTATCCCCCCGCCCTCTCATTATATACCAATGTAGTCGTTGTATAATCGGATAATATAAAAGAAATGATCAGAGGATGCAGCACAGTGATACTTTCAAGACAATACATAATGATTAATTGTACTTATTGGTAAATTAATCTACTATATAATTATTAAACTCTGAATAAAAAGAAAAAAATACAAAAAAAAAACAAAACATATAAGACATACGATTTCGGTCAATGCTAAATGATTATTATATAAATAATTAAGAAATAAAGTGTGCTCTATGTCATCACCAAGCTTATGTCTTCTAACTTTATTTCCTTACCTCATCGTTTTTCGTTTTGATTCGTTTTTTAGATTTCTGGTTAATAGCTCATCTGATTTCTTGCAAAAAATATCTACTTGTGTAGTGTCTTGCCTAATATAAGGGAGCATGTAATTTGATGATGTTGTTTGTATCAGAAAATGGTGAAAATGATTATCTCAATTATATTAGTTTGATCATACATATTAGAAAGAATAGAATACGTTTACTATCGGATTCAGGATTCTGGTATTATTTAATATGTTTTCTTATGGACTTTGCGAGAAATTCATTTTTATAGAGAAAAACCAAAAATAGTTTATAAAGACAAAAGAGGTATAATTCTACAAAGTTTCAAGTAATGCATCGTTGAATGATGCGTAAAATACAGATTTTGCCGTGGGGCGGGGGTGGATCCTCTGGAACCCCCCGTGAATTTATCACTCGTCATTATTTGGAACCTTGAATGATTTATCAACTGTGCCTGATGCCTGAATTCATTGCCGAATTGTGCAACGAAGTAAACTAATGAACCACCTCGTTTGATTGACAGCAGCACCAGCAGCAGAAATTGGTGGGACTGGATGTTATAACCTTGTAAGTCGCAATGCAGAATATAGTAGGTATATGGGATAGTGTTGCGGGAATGATCATTTGTAGAGTTAACCAACCCTGCGACATGATATACGGGGGCAGTGGGCAGAAATGTATACATAATGCATGTTTTCTGTGGATATAATTGTATGTGGTATTACCCAAGGGAGGTGCTATGGGTCCGGGAACATCGCGGTAACAAGGCATACCATCATCATCTCACATCTTCCGCCCGCCTGAACCACCAACCCCCATAAACATTCGTATGCGTCAGGTGCTGCTACCTACAGGCGTATTTATGAACACATGACAAATTCCGCGCACAAAAAATATCATTCGTAAATCTAGTCGATTTATAGTACAACGTTCCCTAGGAGTCCTAGGATGCATATTTTATTAAGAAGTAGAAGGGTGTAACCCGCAGAGAAGAGGGGATGCTACCACGAGTGCTCATCCTTCAAAAGTAACAACAAAAAAGAAGGAAAACACGTCTTGAAAATTTCAATTCCACTTTTCTCAAAACTCTTCGAGTTCAAAAATTGTTTCCAATTCTCGAAAACTAGGTCATTCCCTCTCCTTCAACCCCTGTAAATTTCATAATGGGCTGAGAAATCCGTGCTATGTCAAAATCTGTTTGTTATTCCCAAATGTGATGAAAAAACCGAATTTATATTCTAGAAAACAATAATAATGTAATGTTTCTATCCAACTTACCTATATACATTGGAATATTCTGTCAATTTTTTATTTGCCGTCAGGTTCTGTTCGGCTTAAGTGACTGGTAGTTTTTCTTTTTTTTCTCTTAAATCAAAAAAGAGGGTCGGTTTTATTAACCTTATACCCAATTCCATGGAGACATAAGCCGCTTATCTACCGCAATTAAAATGGTAGCGAATGCTCTCTTTTTCATAAGTCTGTATTTACGCGATCCTCTGGGTTTTTATTTAAGAAATTATACGCTATGATATCACGCGAAAAAAAAAAAACAACTTTCTTTCATGAAGTTAAAACCGTTTCGTTCAACCGTATTCTCGACTTCAAATTGTTCGACATATTGAAACAGGAAATAAAAAAGTTTTTCTCAAAAAGATGTTTTACAATTCGAACATCGGTGTATTTTTATCGATCCCATATTCGATTGCATTACATCATTATACCGAACGTTCTACGAAACGTGATGAAATTACCACGCGACGGAAGGTGCGGTGGTCGACGAAAGACTATAGAGTATAGAATATCCGTGTACCGCATGTGCCACCAGAAACGGAATCTCTTCTGCATTTGAAAAGCCAATTTCTCGGAACATTAGACGGAGGTTGACTGCGTCCTCAGGGACCAGACACGCTCCATAATTTTAAGAAAGTATGCAACGTGTGTACCACGTTTATAAGAATCTGCAACCGGAGTCAAATTGAATCAACTATCTCAAAATTTCGACCGTCACAAATATAAGTGCAGCACATTTTCACAGTGAACGAAAAGAGCCCACGAAGAAGTTATTGCAGGGATTAACGGAGTATGAATAAATGCAATTTTTCAACTTCCGGAGATTATAAGTCTTTCGGCGGCATTTTTATTTTTTGTACGTTACGTCCTTTTGGTTCTTATAATATTCGATGTATGTTTCATTGTCAGAGCCCCGAGACGCTCGAGCAGCCCCTTAAAAAAATGTTGTTATTGGTTTTTCGAGATATATTACGTCAGATTCAGTTAAGTGTCAATACTTGCGCCGGAGTGTGTGGTCGGAATCCGAAATTTTGCTGACGATCACCAAGGGACCGACCTTCAGGGCCGTATCTATTAAGGGGTTGTGTTCACTGAACCGTCCACACAACGCAGAATCGTTCCCAGAGGATTTTATATGGTATACCTGCACGTCGGTGCCTCGGATCACGTCATTGTGTATAATAAAATCTGTAGGTCAGAATAAATGAAATCTCTTTTTCTAAGATAAATAAAATAAACTCACTTATATTCACCGTGCATTCTGCCCGATTTTAAAACCGTATCTCTCTTTCTTTTCTTTCTTTTTCAACGGAGTGTGATCAGTCAAGGATTCACTCGACCTAGAAATTAAGTTTCACAAGTCTCACGGGCATCACGAGAATTATCCAAATCCAGAAGTTCATGCAAAACAGGTAAAAATGTGATCGGAAAAAAACAAAAAAAAATTTACTTACAATTATTGTACACATCTGTAGCGGTTGAATGCGATAACATTTTTCTTTTATTATATATAATTTAGGTTTACATAATGTTTCGAATATTATTGGCTATATTCATGTACCTGTTGTCAGAATACCTGCACGTATGCATAATATGAGGGCAAAAGTAGGATAAATTTGACCATTCGAAATTTGATTTTTCTTTGTTTTTTTAGTCTAATTTTCACCAGTACACAAATTCGGTAAACGAAACAATTTTCAATTTATACAGATTGCCTAAATCAATCCTACTTCTTCACCTATTTTAATTAATGTTAATATCACTCTCTAACTAACGATTTCTTTTTCTTTTTTTATTTTCTTTTAACCGTAAGATACTCTATACAATATAATATAATATTGTTCAATCGCGGGAGCTACTTCAGCAGTTGGATTATAGCCGTATTAATTTATTACTTTAATTGAAAAAGATTTTCCAGAGGATAACAATCACAAATATATCCTATCGTGATAAGTATCATTGATGTTACTGTTATCATTATTATTAATATTGTTGTTATTATTATTAATATTTTCATTATTATTACATGGTGTGAATATCTGTGAATTTTGAATGACTGAAACAAAAAAATCAGACGAATAGGATGTAACATTAGAATGATCGATTTATTGCACGAACGACGTATAATATATATGTATTTCAGTTTTTGGACGCAAATCATTATTTTTCGGATCTAATGTAATTTTTGAATTTCAATGTTTCCATACAGAGATAGTTATTTATATGCAGATTTATAATGTAAATGACGTACTGTAGGTATATACAAGTAATTTTTTACCGAGTTTCAGATTTTTCAGAGTAATCGAAATAGCGCCATGTGAAAATAGATGAAGAATTTGAATATGAAATAGAGAACGACCGCATTGTGCCAGCGTAATTTAAATTCGAGAAATGAAATTGATATAATTAGTGCGTTACAGCTGAATTGAATCCGAGTGCAATTTATTATAGTTAATAATTGTCTACTTAACTTATTTTCTGAACATTTTTTATGATACATAACTACATGTATATATATATATATGTTTGTTACAAACCAGTGAGGTTATAGTATATGGCGATTTTTGACCAAGAATTTATGATTCACTGCAGACAATAATGAGAAAAAGTTTTTATATTTCCACAGTTTAAGTTTGGTCGAATAAGTTTACCACGTTATCATCAGCTGGTAGTGTTTTGATCTATTTCTAACATATGTATATACACATACATATATATCATATGATATATATTTAAGTATTCAAATTTGTAGTATCAACTATCAGATATGATAACATATTACTTTATATATTATACTATATGTTACAATTTTAACTACACGTTTATCGTCCTATCCGTGAATTATTTAACAATAGAACATTATTGATGACCTGATATTGAAAACCACATTGTAATATTGCATGCTGTTAATGGAAGAGAAGAAAATTAGATTTTTCAATAACATCGTCTAATGTTATAGGTTCGTAAAAACAAATGTAACACTTGAATCTTAGTTATTTTTTCTTGTGAATTTAAATTATTGAATTTTTAATTCTGCCCCTTTTTCTTATACTAATATTAAATATGACTGCGCAGCATCAAAATAACATGCGAAAAATTCTTATTCGATTGTTATTCGATATAATTGTTATAGATTTTTTCTACATACCTTATATACTTATATAATTAATTATGTTCGAGCACATCGTAAGTGGGATAACTTTTTTTTTTTAGTGATGACAAATTATACAAAATTTACAATTGGTTGATTAATTTGTAGGAGCTGTAGGACTGTGAACCTGCCCGTAAAAGACGCCTCGAGGTCTGCAAGCGGAACAGTCGGACACGTCGCTTCCTGAAATAAAAAGAAACCAAACGAAGATCAGAATTTTAGTTAACTCAGATTTTTATCGTGGATTTGAATTTTTTTACCATTTTTCAAATATCATATTTTATACTCCGGGATAGTAGGTATGTGATAACGGTAGCAAACTATATATATTGAGATAAAAAAAGAGTAGCGCATTTTCCATAATTATATCCTATATATATGTGCATCGGATAGTATTATAACGACTGCGCGAACAAGTCCGTTTTACATCGGGGTTCTGTTCATCTAAAACGAAGTAATATATGTATGTTACATACGAGCAAAACACATATAAGTTATAATATCACTTCACGTATATGTGTACATGGGTATCACGTGTATGTGAGAATTCTCTTTGCCCATTTGGCAATGATCCTCATCGCTGCGTATTCAGTACAGAACCAAGCAACAGCACCTACCTCGTTATTTTCGGCTTATATGAATGGCCACCCAATCCGCTGATAGGTATTGAAACTGTCCGTATACGATTGAAGATAACATTTCGAAAATATAATATTAACAAACCTCCTCTCACATTTACACCGAGATTCACACTGAGGGGATGAAAAAATCGCAAAAAAAATCGCAATATAAAATAAAACTCGAGTTGCAGGGAAAAAAAAAAAAAAAAAAAAATACCTTTGCATACATGTAACGCGCTAGTCAATGAGCTTATTGTATAACACCGAACGAAGATTGTACTTCGTAGTACATCACACCTATAAAGTTAGGATGAAGTAAAAGGAGGTAGAAAGAGGGGAAGAAAGGTCAAAGTGAATTATATTCTGTTGGTATTCTTTATTGCGCAAGCGCTTGGCTCCGGGGGACGCCCTCGTGTAATCTTTAAGCCGCCTCCTCGTCCTCAACAACGCCATTCGAATCCCTCGATGGTCCTACAGGCCGCCCTTGTTCATCCTCTTCCTGTTAATTCCTCTACACCACTTTGATTTTCCCCCTTCGAACTGAACCAAGTATTTCTAGTTAATCACGCTTCGGCTGCGACTAATTACTCCAATTAATAGAATCTTACCACTGATCGAAGTTATGTAATAAGTATTAAATAATATTATGTGTATGTATAATAAATTACATCGTTTTATTACTTGGACAGATATTAAAATATTGAGAATCGCTGCAAGAATCGATTTCGCGGAAGGTAATTATAAATTAGACACCGAATTTTCTGCAAACCACGACGTACTGGTACCACTGATTTTGTAGGATCAAAGGTTAAATAACGACGACCTGCAGTCCCGTCGGGGCGACAGGGAGGAGGGGTTCAAATTCTCTGTATTACGTATACCTATCGTATATACCTACGTAAAGCCGGGCGAAAAGCTCCTGACAAAGAGACGCTTTGAAAGTGTTTCACATTTTCACCCGAATCTGTCATTGAATTTCTGATATTTCAATATCTTCTCATATTTTTTTTCCCCACATCACACGTATAAGCGCTGAATATGATAATTAATTTATAGGTCGCTATTTCACTGCTCGTAATCATGGCAACGTCGCGTTATATATATACGCTTCGTTTTTACAAGGGTTAATTATCACGCCATCGTAATCATTGAAACAAAAAAAAAAAAAATGTTGAGACGTGATAAATACTTATTCCAATGGCTATAAAGAATCGAAAGAGCGTAACCCTCACTTTTTGAAATTTTAATAAATTTTCTGGCATAAGGGCGTATCCCACAAAAATTCAAAGTTATATAAGTATAGGTACATAAATTTATGATCGAAAAATTTGTTGATGCGGGCCAAAAAAAAAACATATCTAATATAATATCCTCAATCGTATAATAATGAGCAAAAATTAATTTAGATCAATTAGGGTTAAGGCGAGTTTATGTAAGGTTAGCTTAGGTATAGTTTTACCTCTCAGTAAATGAAGATGTCTATAGAGCGCTCCGCCATGCCAACTTTCTGGACTTCCCGTTGAAGATGCTGTAGCCACCTCAGGTTTTACGTCTCTCGAAGCCGCTGCGTCTTCAGCGATTTTCTCGGCCTCTCGCTCCTGCAAATTTAGATTCAGAAAAAAATATTGTTATACGTTTGATAATTGTAAAAGACGAATAAATAAAATTGAACGAAAAAAAAGTAGTTGATTATATTTGAAAATCTACGATAAAAAGTCCCCAATGAATTATGCATAAAAAATGACAAATGAACATAATACCCATAAATATAAATCGTGAATAAGTACAAGTGCCACCACTACGGCGATCTTCGATAAGCTGATAAAAAAAAATGAATGAATAAATCAATGAGATAAAAGTAATAAAAAAGAAAGACAAATTCCATGTCTTTTATTAACTCCCCAATATACACATGTATATGTGTATACATACACATGTATTCGATTTGTTATGTAATAATAGTAATATTTCATCCGCGCTGGACAATATATCATGTACCTATATGTAACAATACGAATGTAAAACTTCAAACAAATGACGGTGAGTGCTTCGCAAGCGAGTTTCGTGTCACTCTGCATTGGAATAGTATATAGTCGCCTATTATGGGCATAGCTTTTCCATAACCCGTTATTACATTACGGCACTCATCACGATCAACCACTCCGTTATGCAGTGATGGCCGTAGTTATGTCACACGCTCACACACGCACATATCTATACATGTGCCATTTGAATATGTAATAACGCTGTACATAATACGTAAATAACGCGCGTAACCCTTCTAGGAGACATTATGCGTCCCACCCACCCCTGCACTGTACACAATCACATAGGAATAAGAAGGTTCTTATGTACAATAGTATCAAGGAATTTTTGCTATAAATATAAGGGGCAATTATTGCAGAAAACATTCCCTAAACATTAATATCATAAATTCTCTCTTCGTCGTTGAAAGAAAAAAAAACCTCGGAAAGCAGATATATTTATTTCAAGATATAGATTTCATATTTGTAATTCTTGTTTTCAATCCATTTTGACTCGCTCCTGCGATTCCCATAGAATCAAAATGATAACGTCACATATACCATGTGTCCCAGCGTTTACGCTACAGTATATCTGGTTGCCTGCTGCTAGGCGCTCGGCATAAACCGTCACGGCGAGCCAACAAAGGGGAGTCGCTTTGCTTTGCCAAACGCTGGGACACACGGTATAGGCAATACCTATTTTCAATGATTCCCTGCAGTTTTACTATACATAAACACACGCGAAGGCCGCTACCCTATTCCCAGCTGCTGTATACGTGAAAGTCAGCCGCGTGCGGTCACGAAATTATAAATAATTGATAACACTTGAAGCGTGTTACTTAAAAATCTGATTCTCGGATGTTTTGCACATAGGATATATCTATGTACGCGCTAGTTGAACGTACGATATAAACTTCGAACGTTAATAGAGGTCGCCTGCAACGAAAACGATAAAAATTGCAGCATGTAAATGGAAAGGCCCCATATTATGTCAGGTAGCATGAATAGTGAATACATACGTACTTATATCGTATGCGAAATTTTTTTTTCCGAGGACCGTTTTCTTTTTTCGTATAACATCTAGGAGCGAATTTTATTCTCAATGTTAATTATTTGAAATCATTTCGCTTAGCGAATATAATGAGTAAAAGTAATAACGTGTATCACGCATATAAGATAACAGCTTTGACGAGTGCCGTACGTCACCGTCATGTCTGCCATTAAATTTTCATGGTGTTTGGGATTTGGAGTAATTATATTCTGTGTATACAGAGATCGGAAAGGGGTTGAAAAGGCCCGTGTATTGTGGAGCAATTCGTTAAGGTATATAAAAACATCAGCATTACAGGGTGTGCTGACGGGAATGACGAGCATGGAGGAAGAATTAGTACTTCCAAATCCTGACGCGAGATAGAGACCTTCAAAAGCACCAAATTAAATCCGTTATACTTACAGTTTTCGGCGAAGAAGAGAAGAAAAAACAATACGGAACATTGTCAGAATAATTCGCTGAAATCACGATCAACTCGAATGTTTTTCGTTTTTCTCTTTTGCCACTTTGTATAGGATTTGGAAACAAGCCTCTCGATGAACAGGTGGTCACTGGAGAGGCAACCCATTGTATACATGTGTACCTATATTCATGGTTACACAAAATATTAGGGTTAGGCATATGCGCTTTAATACCCATGCAACCTTACTTTCAAGCGATATTATATGAGGGGACCGGGGGGCGTAGAACAAACAGACGGGCAGACAAGTCCCCATGGCATGGTGTTGCGAATTCATTCGTTATTATAGCCGAGGATCATCTTTCGGGCTCTGCGTTGCTAATACTGCATGGACCCTTGAACAACTACGACCACTGACGATAATAATTATATAGCTTTACGGAAAATTTTCAGTGACAAAAAAACCGAAAGGAAATAAACGGTAGTATTTTGTCTTTGGAATATTTCTACGTTTGTATTTTGTTCAATTCTAGTTTTTGAACTATATATGCCTTTGTTTTTTGACTGATCGTAGAAGCCGTTTGGTAGAGAAGCAAAAATTTTCATTCTATAATAATCACCTGTCTTTTCGCAATCTGGTCGGAATCAGAGAAATCTGATCGCTGCTCGTAGTTCTGTAGGGTTTAACCTTGATGCGCCCTACTAAATAGATGGCACGTGATCACCTCGTTCCCAAGTGAGAGATTAATAGTAATAGTATACCAGCATACCACGATATTCGTACGTTGTAAGTACCGAATGAAATTCAAGTCGCGTTTGCAATTTGTGTAGAAATGTATAGAACGTGAGGTTATTTGTACATTAAATCCTGACATCATGTGCTAAAGAATAATGTTACCGTTTTGTAAGAAGTTGAAATAGCTCTACGATGGAAACGAAAGTGTTCAGGCTTATACTTATATGTATATATACCTTACGTACAACAGATCGTATTATAAGAAAGAAAATTCGGGGAAAACCATGAGAGGCAAAAAGTCTCAAAAGCAAGAGAACACTGAATCACGAGTACAGATTATACCGAACTCGCAATCAGCGCACGGCACAAACTTCGCCTGTATTTCTATATACATATGTGTGTTATGCGTACACACGTATAAATATAGCCTATACATGTACATATATGTGCAGATATCTCCTCTATGTATACACGGATGAGTTTCACGTGGTCCCATTTGTAACTTCGCTCAGCCGTTAAAGTAGGTAGAAATCCCTTTCCCTTCCCTTTCTAAACGGGCAAACGGCGCCCCGAACAACCTCCAACCCCTCCCCTTCCCTCTTTTTTCCCCTGCACACCCGACCCCTTACGCCGCGGCAACCCGCGCGTTATGGGCCGCTCAATTGTTTCAGCCCCGTTGATCCAATAAAGGATTACGGGTAAAACAACTCCAGCGTGTGTTGGATTTTACGCAGCCGCTATGTCCGACCGCTTTTTTCATTTGAATTTTGTTTTTGTTCATTATTTTTTTATGCTTTTTTCCTTGCTTCGTTTTATTATATCAACGGTGCAGTCCTTTTCCGCATACCGTAGGTATATGTATAAATAATCCCATTTTATCCGATCCCAGCATAGAATGGTTTAAGACCATAATTTTAAATTTTCTAGTAAAAAATTTTTTGACTCCTTGAATAAAGGGGAAAATGTTATATGTTCTCCGATTTCTAAAAAACGACATTTGTTTTTGTATATTGGGTGTCGAGTTTTCATTAAGTAGTCTATGATTTTATTTTTGCTTTTCGCAACTCAAAAAGCTTCATGCTATTGGTTCACTTATTCTTTATCACCGATATGAATTTAGCATCAATTAAATGTGTTTACGCCGAGAAACTGGGTTTCAAAAATTCCAAGTGACAAAATCGTGTTTCATGTTTCAGCCGGTAAAGAAGGTAATTTGAGTACAGCACAGCGTCAAATTAAAGAAAAAAATGAAGATCATCAATAGATTTTCAAACAATTTAACCAGATGTAATACCGATCTTTACATCACCGCGTGTACATATATACTTGCGTACGAGAAAATAATAATCGATAACGTACACCTCGAATCTGTTGAAAATCTTTAATTTCACCATTTTATATTAATCCCATGCACATGTATGCAGCAATATTTTAATTTCCGTTTTTTTTTGATCACTGATCGGGATCATTATAATTAGTGGCATGCCACAATACCTTAACGATTTTATTCTTTGCCGATTTATTACCCCGATTTTCATGATCACTTGTTATGCCCATTATATTTTTAACATTAATATGTCGAGCCGCTGAAGCTCTCGACGAGGAGCTAACTTCATTTCCGATCAAAGTTTTCGGTGCAATTTCGCTTCGCCAAACAGGTTCGTCGGTTCTTTTGACCACAGCTTTGACGAAGCTACTTAAATCTCGACGACGATCTTTTCGAAAAACTTCTCGATGCGGCATCGCGAGTGGTGGTGGTGCCGAGACAGCCACTGCAGTATCCGGAGGTTTTCGACATTCCGTGTTAATTTTTTCATCCGTAATTCTAACTGGAATTTTAGTCTCAGGAGTTTTCAATTTTGCTTTCTTTCGTCTCAAAATACGTTGTCGATTGTTGTTCATTCCTGTCGTCGCGATTTTCGCACTGCAAAAACACGGTTCCTTGTCCGACAAGCTAGATTTTGGTTTAGTTTTTGCTTGCGGTGGTTCATCATCAGCATTCTGCAGCTTGCGACCAGCCAATAAATCTGATTCGGTTTTTTTACGTTTTCGATTGTATCTGAGAAGCGCACCGCAACCATTTCCATGTGCAGGTACTGGACACGGCTGATATTTATTCGGCGTATTGTGCCGCGACAAATTTCCAAGATAAGCGCAGACGCCTCGAATCCTAATGTATGTAAGAATGAAATTATGACATAGGAATTATCTATACTTATGTTCGTCACAATTATGAGATTTCCGAACAGTTTTCGGTAAAAAAAAAAGGAGCAATGATTTGCATCATTATGACTGACTTATACGACGTGTTGCAGGAACTTCTAGATATTAGAGAAAGGAAAAAAAAATTTTCCTAAAGAATACCAAAAAAGCGATTCAATAGAATTGTACCTTTCGATTGACTTTGAAAAGCTTGGAAAAGAAAAAAAGAAAAATGAATCAAACACGGGAGGATAATCTGAGAACATATTAAACAAAATGGCGTACTTGTCTCGTGTAGTAGAAGTCGGCACGTTGTCCTGAAGACTTTCGTTTACGACGGTGATGCCCGTAAGGCATTTTTTATCTGGAGCCATGAGTTTGAAGAATAAGCTGACCAAAAGGTGATGAAATATACATTTTCATTTATCATTCACTGCATGTTCGAAGACCTTGAATACAACTTGGTATCGTTCGTTTATAGTTTGCATTTTCAAAGATCAGCGACGAAAGTTTCCTTTTTTTAATTTCAAATTTCGATTGGAGAAAAGTTTTTCAATGTAACCATAATATCTGATAAATTTTGAAACGTCATTTAATCATGTTGACGCGACCGAACTCGGTTAAAATATAATGAAACACGATCACCTGTTGTCACTTGTTTGTTACATCTCTGCGCTGAATTCATGTGATGCGTGAAGAATGGCGGGGCTTTTCGATTCGGTATAATAATACGAGCCTCGCAGCTTAAACCATAATAGACGACGACCGTCGTAATCAATGCTGTAGCCAGTATAAGCCCAACTAAATTCAATTAATTCGCAGGGTATTCGTTGAGCACGGAGTTGTTGCACAATCGTGTTAGTCGCATCACTTCCGGCCGGCTTAGTCTCGTCGGTTCGGTGACGCTATCGCGGCCCAATGGGAACGCTGCGGTATGCGGGAAAGGGAAAATATAGTAGTCAAGTACATCGGTATAGTAGGTATAATACGTACGTACCTACTACACTGGATGTGGCATTATGTTCACAAATTGATTATACTCTCGATAATAATGGATTTACCAAGCACCGGCTCAATTTCGTTCATATACCACAGACTTGATATGGTATATTTATGCATGATAACATGCATGTGATGTACAATTCACAAAGTCTGTACATATTTCGTATCCTTTTTTAAATTTCCTTTTTTTTACGTATAGAAGGCGTCTTATTTTTCGTATTGTATAGAATTAGTTCATTCATTCGTCCACACAGATAGATTTTTTGTCATTTTATTTCAGCATCGGAATGTTTCCAATTCAGGGATAATTTTTCAAAATAATTTGATCATCAAATATTTGCGAATATTTATCCAAATTTTTGTTTCGAGTCAATGTTATAGCTCTATCATATTATACATATAACTCCATTTCTACGTATATAAGAGAAGTGTTATTTTTCTCGTAAAAATAATTTGGTTGTTTCCCCCATCCCGCGCAAAAAGTTTAAAAGCGTCGCGTTACGCGGGCGAGAAAGCTTGAGCGAATTGTTCAGGTGGTTTGGGGGTAGTGGGGGACGAGGGAGGTTCCGCATCGTGTTCGTGAAGTGACGTTAATTTTAAATTTTTAACTCGATTCGAATCGAACGGTTCGCTGAGTGTCTCCGGTATTCCCTCTCTAGACTTGGCGTGTTATATATCGTGTAAAACGAGGAAGAGAACTAAGGGGAAAAAAATAAAAAAAGTTGTGGGTGGAGGGGAAAGAAGAAACTGGGGAATGGTTCTCAAGCTGCAATAAAAGTCGACGTCACCGTGGAAACTCTACTGGTATAAGATTGTATTTGAAAAGCAGGCATTTCGCTGTAATCGACTCTCATCCAGCTGCCGCGTTTACACGGCGCGCAAAAGTTTTTCCATTCAAAGGAATAATACAAGGGATTCCTACAAATTGGAACCTCTTATATGGGTACTGTATAACATGCTTCTGTTTAATGGCCTGATTATTTGAATGGTGAATAGAAAATCGCAATTGGAAAAATTTATTACATTTTTCCCTCAGTAAAAAGTTCATGTCCCGATCGACTCTCGAGGACTAGCAATTTTTTCTTGAAAAGTTGCCGAACTTAAATTCAACTCACAAAATTTGAAAAAAAACTCGAGTGCGTTTATAGACGAAATGACGGATGTACTCAAAATATCATCAAGGACGTTATTGTGAAATTGTCGATCCCGAATTATATACTTCGTGATTCGATATAATGAAAAACCATAACTGCGGCGAAAACATAGTATAGGTCAAAATGATTGACGATTTCAGGTGAAATTTTTTCGACTAACAATCAATCGGTTTGGGTTAATCTATAATTCAAGTAAATTACACGGATTCGAAGTAAATCTGAAGGGTGGAAATGAAATCGAATGATTCTGATCAATAACCTCTGAATTGACTCGTGTCAAATAATGAAGGATAATGTTCGAAACAGATGAATATTGTATTTCGATATAGGTCGTGGTGAAAAAGTAAAAATAGTAAAATGATACCGCTCCACTTTGGGTATATAGATGTAATACACGTAGGTGTGTTCATCCAAAAAAATAACAAAGGATCGAAATGAAACGACGCTTTTTACGAAGTGGAAAAAAATCGTCTAAGCTCCGATGAGGTTAGTTCGTTCAAGAATAACCCAGCGATTACAGATTTCCAAATCCCTGCACATACAATCCACAGCGAACATATAGTGTATCTCCATTGGTATTGGCGAGGCGAGATTATACAAAACCCGTTCTCGATTGGGCCGAGAGTGAAGGGCGGAGCCAGTGCTGTAACGATCATAATTGAATCAACGGTGAACGCCCCACGCAACTCACTATATGCTATCCTGGCTCATGGACTCATTGACGCAGAGCACGAGTACAATAATTCCTTCTATTTTCGCTTCCAGATGTAAAGACTTTAACAAGGGTTTCCAGCTCAATTATAACTCTCACAGGTTCGCCACAGAATTAAGAGGCTGTTCTATCGAAGGTGCTCTACAGACCTTTTCGAAAACGCGATTTGGCGTACGGGGTAGAAATACTGTCAAAATTTCGAAAAAGTGGATGCTGAGCCACTTTTTGCCAATTTATCGTTTTCCAAATGATTCCTCGAAATCGAGAGCTTCATTTCGAACAAAAACTACGAGTCGCGTTTTCGAAGCGGCAACGAGAATCTCCAATAGCGCCGTATAAGTGATAAAGTAGAACTTTGTGATTTCCGAAAGCTAATTCCAATTAGAAACAAACTTCGACAAAACTCACGAAATTCCAAGGTTCGTGGCATTTTGAATGGTGATTATTAATTAAAAAATTCACTGGCATTTTTAGAAGGGAATGGTGAGCACAGTAAAAGCTATCTTCGGGGGTCTAATCCCGTTTCGTTACTTCGAAATGCCAACTCCTGACCTTATAGAAGCCCTTCGGGACTCTGTGATTAAATTGACAGACGTGACTACATCAGCCTTCGTTTCGTTTTGGCTCGAGTAACCCGATGACATTTCATGGAACTGGAACTCTTTTGTGCGTCACAATCTTACCACCTAATAATAGTTTTACATCCCTTTTAGATTAGAATCTAAAGTACTGTGTTTAACTTGATGGTTCCATTAAATAAATAATTCGATCACTTCGAGACAGATATTATAATTTATACCTATAATCGAAGGACACGAAGATAAAGTCGTTACTAAAAATTATTCTCATGTAAACTTTTCCATCGAATGGGTCACGTAGTAGTGAAAAAAAGAAACCAAAAAGATGAAGCAAAAAAAGGAAAAGAAAAAAGTAATTACCGTCCTCAGAGGGCGTCTAACGACCCTCCAGTCAGTCGAGGTGCAATTAAAAGTTGCGACTGAAACTAACTAACGTATCCCATCGTGTGATTTAAATGGAGCTGTCCCAGTTGCCACTTTCCAGTTTCTCCCGCGGGTCGCTTGTAACGTTGCCGGACGTCATTTAATTTTGCGTTATAATAGGAGTGAAGGAGTTTAGCGGACAATTTCGAAAAGGGTTGACTTATATTGTTACAAATTCAAACTTCAAAATAAGTATGCTCTAGAGTTTCATTTGATTTTCAGCTGACGTAAAATCCTTCAACATTTATTACGATCTTTTGAAAAACTTAAACAGGTGAGAGCACTGGTATTGTATACACTGATTTCCCGGTGAATTGAATTGATTAATTCAGAGAAGCTTCTCTTAATTGGCGCTGTTGCGTAATTAATTAGGAAACAATCGAGCATGGAAATGGCAACGGATTACGTATCTCGAGTTCCTCTTCAACAAACGCCCGCCTACAGCACTCCAACCATCTCTCCAGCATCAGAGAACTCTCTCTCACTCGAATACCCTTACGAGAAAAAGTCCTTGATCGCAACCAACTCCGGACTTGTAATTCAAAATTTAACGGTAAAAAACTACTATTAGATCAGGCACAGAATAGCTGAGTTTATTTAACGGTGGGTTAATGGCTGACGGTGGTTATTTGACGAAATTCTAACCGGTCGACGTACTCGTTATACACAGTTGAAGGAGAAGTGATATTTTTTCTACAGTTCTCAGCCATGTAATCTGCAGACAGAGGTCTACTGGACGTTAGATATATCCGCTAAGGTATCCAGATGTTGCGAAAATGAAAATACTCGGTTGCTGGTCCAGTAGACCGACAAATAACTACAAATAACGTTTGGGGATTACTTACTTAGTCACCGCAGCACAGTTGCGAAGGGGAATCCCCGTCGCCGTCGTCGTTGTCGTTTGTATTCTACCCCCTCTCTATTTTCCCGTACCTATGTATTACCGTCGTCTGCTAACCCCGCGCAGTGTTCGCATGCGGACATACTTCTCTATTATACCTTGTGTGAATCTGTGAGACTCGCAGAGGTCGTCAATGTTGTGTGACGAAGACCGGAGACCGGAGACCGTGAGGGTGGAGGTTCCGTAAGAACGCGAAATGCGGGAACGTCGGAACCTCCCTCCCTCACCCCTCCACTTCCCTCACTCTAGTTCTACTCAACACGTTCGCCAACGATGAGGGAACGAGGGGAATTGAAAAGCTGTCTATAGCAATTCTGAAGGCTTATCCAGGCTCTTTTCGTCGACAAACAGCTTTACCACGGGCTCCGGGACTTGAAGGAATAAACGGGGAAAGACGTGAGTGATTCTATATGTTTTTGGGTTACTTTTTTGGACCCTTGAGCCAACTCTATGTAACCCGGAACCTCGCCCGGAACATGTGCGTTAAAAGCGATTTTCGGAGCGGAAACAATTACACTTTAGGATTAAACAAGGATACATATACACGATCTCGGTAAATTAAATAACGATTCGTCAAACGGAGATTTTTCTCCGATACGTACTTCTTTCGAAAAAATAGAGAAAAAAGAACATTCTGCCATTCATACGTATTAAATTCCAGACTTTGGGTTTTCCGACAAAATTTTTTTAGGACCACGGTATATTCGATGTTCCGAAATTGGTCTATTCGGGCGTTCTTTTTTTAAAAAAAGAAAAGACGATCGGAATGATCGACGTACATATAAATAGTTCGGAGTTAAAATGGGTGGTGCAGGAACGGGGGTTGAATACAAACGCGCTTAAGTGATTAGAACAAGCCGGACATAAGTCATCGACGTTCGTACCTATCTAGGTGTTCGTAGCGGTTCAGTAAGCATAATCGGCTGCAACGTCAAATAACATAATACTAGAGCGTTCATTGAAACGTGAAGCCCCATCAAAATAATGCAGCGGTCATTTATTTAATTATATTATAGAGAACAGCTTCAGGGACGCGAACGGACGTGTGGCACACGTTCGCGTGTTCGACGATCGACTGAGGATCATAACATAGGGGGGAACGTAGGCAAGTATTTACTGACACAATAATTATCGCGATTGACGGGAACGTTCGTGTGAGCAGTCGACCGACAGTCAATGAACGGTGGAACCGCAGAGCAAACTGTAGAAGCTGAACCCGACCTCTACGTTCCTCCAAATTCAATTGCTGATCTATTCTACATTCATCATACACCCGGAAACTCGCAAGTTGAACTACTCGAGTATCATTTCGATTTTACTGAAATTAACCAACGAAATATTACAAAAATACTCGACATTGCTGTCTTAGGGTTGCAATCACCTTGAGCATTTACTGCCGGCGTTGGCTAATATTAGGTCTACGCCAATCTGTAGGTTCCGAACGAGAACCTGTGTTTTTTATTCAATTTTTAGTATCCTCTGCCGCCCTTTAGTTTCATAGTTTTTTGTTTTGTTTTTTGCTAGTTTATTTTATACTTGTTAGTACTGCGAAACACCACTTATATAATAATAATTGTTTGCAATAATAAAGAACACCAATCAATTACCGTATTGTTCCGAATATAAGTCGAGGTTTTTTTACCTAATCAGGACCTCCAAAAATCTAACTCGACTTATACGCGGGGTCGACTTATTTTCGGGATATATTTTCCATATGCCACGAGTTGCTCTTCGCAATCGTTTGGCAAACGTTGAGCCAGGTGAAATAAGGAACCATTTTTCCTTATGAAGAAGACTTCGACGACAACTGATTGGTCTTAAGTACTGACTCATATTTATATCACCTATTTCTCATTATTTCTCGCGTTTCTGTTGTACTTGTATGAAACATGTTGATATTCTAGCTTTCAATATCAATCATCCCGTTGTCAATTTCATGATAAACTGGAATAATTTGATGAAAAATTCATCCGATATGAATTCGTCTTGTATTCGGTGTTCCTGAAAAATTCCTCGAATCTAGCCTCAAAAATGGGACTCGACTTATACTCGGGGTCGTCTTATATTCGGAACAATACGGTAATTACAATTCAGTGAGAAAAAAAGAAAAGTATATACCACAATTTCGAACAATGGAAATGTCAACGACTTATATAATATGATTTAGGTGTATGATAATATTTGTAAACTGCCTAGCAGACGACAAGTATTGGTATATTTTTGTTAATTTGATTAACTTCGCCGGCTATTGTTTACACATTTAGTAATGTGGGACAAGGTGGATTAGGTTCTGAAGGAAAAACGGTGAGTATAGACTTCGGAGGGTACATAAGGGCCTGGCTCCTTTAGTTACAATCCAAATACACTTTGTTATTGCCTCACGGTACCAGCGCCGAGCTCTTTTTAGTCACCACTAAGTGATTAACGGTACGTGGAACTGATCTTTTTATAATTAATCGCCTACCTCACAGTAAAATTTTTAACCCGAGAATAAACAGACATTTCTCCTGTCCACACCAATACGGAAAAATTAAAGTCGAAGGAACTAGCGAATTTTTAATTATCTAGAATTCGAAAAGTATTAGCCAAAAAAATTGAACCGAGGAGAGTAAAACTTTGGCAGCTATGCATCGACGTGCTCTCACGCATGTTTCTTTTTTTTTTTTCGTTTTTTCAATTTTATCAATTGTGAAAAAATATAAAGCTTTACAAAATTTTTCACAGTGATTTCCGGCTTCTGCACGCATAAAACAATTATCAATCATCATCGCTTGTTTGTTGACCTTACACATGAGAAAATAAAACCATAAATTACGCAAAAGGCAAGGGGGAGAAGGTTGTTTTTTTCCACTCAACGGAAAAGAACTGAATCATAAAATTTTTTGGACAATTCTTATCCAACCCATTTCACCTCGCTCTCTTGTAAAGCATGTCTCCAGGGTCAAAGGGGTGAACATACATATATGTGTACTAAAGTAATTATGGATTATAGATTACACCGTGACACAATGAATCGTTCTTTATCTATATTTTTATATTATTGGCTTCGAGTTTACGAAAACTCTTTTGGTGGATCGAGGTCGCGTGCGTGTCTCGAATCGGGCCGACGCGCCATGTAAAGCGGGTAGTCCGTCGGCCGTCGGTTCCTGACGATGAAGAGGTAAGGGAAGGAAATCGTCTAGTCTAGTTCACTATTTTGAAACGAATAACGTGGCGGGTGCCGTGATTGTCATTTGTCGCGAAGTGTTTGCCACAGGATTTATATTATAATATACGATGTGTTTGCGCGACCTGCTGCGGCACCCGCCCGGCCCGTCGCACCAGCGCCCTACTTATAACCTAGGGTATACCCTCTGCACGTTAGGAGGTTAACAATAAAGCGTAAACGCAAAGCATATTCGTTCGTATTTGACGTAGAGTGTTTACAGAGTAATCAGAAGTAATGACGCGTGCCTCGAACAATGTATATTATATAACTACGTTTTCACCACCCTACAATACTGAGGTCACGTGACCGAGTGCCTTCGGATTATTCTATACATTTTCCCAAAACTATGTACGGTATATTACTTCATGCATACGCAATGTTTTACTTGGGTTAAACAGATACGCTTTGGTACGCGAACTAACGAACTTTTACTTAACATTGCCCCCGAAGAACACTTGAAGAAATATATTTGGTCGAGGACAAAATAAAATTGTCCCTCATTGTCGGTCGATTCACGAAGCAAGGAAATCTCTAAGGGATAATAAAATATGACAATTTCTTACCGTTTCCCTCGGGGGGCTCCAACACTGTGGGGATGTACTGTGACCGCTGTGAGTGCTTAGTGCAGAATTTGATCCGGCGTTTATACTTTGTAGGTTATTCAGATTAGGAGCATTTCCATCGTCCTCCGTTGTTTCTATGTCGACTTCATCGTCGGAGTCGTCATCCTTGTCGACGGCAAGTTCTGGAGAAGATTCCTGAACGACTTGACCGGATTCCGGAACTTGAGGTCCGGCACGGATCACAGGTCGGAATGCGGATTGGTGCAAAGTCGACGGCGGTGGTGGTGCCATCGGCTCAGGAATCGCGGCGCCGGGTATGGGAGGAGGCAGAGGCCCTGAAAAGCAAATGCTTGAAAAAAAACCCGACAACGACAGGGTGCTGGAAATTGAGAAAATAATGACATCTTCACATCCTCACCTGGGAAAAGAACAGGACCTCGTTTCGCGAGCCAGGGTAAAGTGTACGGTGGAAAAGCAAATCCTGGTGTTTTAACGGCTGCTGCAGCGGCGGCTTGCTGATGTTGATGCCAAACATAGTCCATGACGAGACTTCTTGACAGCGGAAGTGGTAGTTCTGGGAAAGGAGGAACCCGCGGATGATTTGGAGCGGGTATAGGGGATGGCAGTTGAGTAGTAGGCGAGGATCTCGTCTGTTTAGCAGCCGTCGGAGTGCACCGTGTTCCCGAGGGATTAGAAAGCAGTCTTTTTCTGGTCCCACCGTTAAACATTGCTTTAACATCTTCCCACGCGTGAACTACGTCGTCAGGTGGACTACCTGATAATTTCATGTGCCTTCGCCAGGAGTTGAAGTTCGCAGCATCCGGTTGAACGTATTTGTCAGCTGGACCGATACGGTGGGAGTGAAATATGAATTTATTTGGCGAAAAGAATAAACCACAATACGCGCATTTTATGCACTTGGCCCTCGAACTGTTGTACCTCGCCGGTAGAAATGCGCCACGACAACCCCAGGCGCACTCGTGGTGAACGGAAAAGGCAAAATCCTCGGGAAGTCTGTTGGAAAAGCAGAAGATTAATAAGAAAAACTTGGATCGATCAGCCCATGACAATACCAAGAAATTTTACTGAACAATAAACAACTACCTCGGCGGTGCGTTGTCGCCGAGAAAAGATTTGCAGAGTCTTTCCGCTTCTCTTCTAGTAATCATCCCACATCTTCTCGAAGATACTGGCATGGCGCCGGCTCTACGTAGTATTTCAAGTTGCACGGGTGTGCACTGTACGCAAGTTATACCCAGGGCAACTCGCCGGTTGTGAATTTCGTTATAGCTGAACTGCTTGAGCAAGGTATTGCTGATTTGTGCGAGGCAGAGACGTTCCTGGCCCTCGATAACCAGAGATACGATGTGGATCCCGTACAACGACACCGTTCCCACCTGCAACTCCTATCAGCTCAGATGCACCACGCAGCTCTGACGTCGTGGACTTAAGATTTCATATGATTTGTCCGTCTATCGGTTTGTTACTTTTATTTTGTTGCCTCGATTCATTCTTTACTTTCGATTCGCCGTAATTAACCGTGTGAAGAGCGAAGAGATATCCCGTAGAAAATTCTTTCGGCTTTTTTCCAAAATTTCAACAACGATCGACAAGGCTGCTACGTGTAAAAATATCCACAATCTGTTCGATTACGTGAATTTATAGTTAGGCCGAACAGTGAGTCGCCAATACTTCCAATAGACGGACAATGATATACAATAATCAAATTTCGATAGACTCGAAAAACAGTTTTTTGAATATTGAATGAAGTTGGGTAAATGAATTTTTCATGTTTTTTTCAAACAATAGTTTTTTTTTTCCGGTTAGATATTGATGAATTTTTTCAGATTAGGCACAACATGAGTTAATCGGTCGCTACCTGGTTCGGTTTGGAATGCGACTGAGGCTGTGGCGAGGTAACTGGTTTTTGGTTGGGCATCGGAGGCAGAGACAATACCGCCGGGCCGTCCATTCTGAAAAATCAAAGGAAAAAAACCAAACCAAAGCAAACAAAGAAAAAAAAAAAAAAGAAAAAGTGAAATTGAATAAACGAATAATAGAATGGAAAAAGTTAGTTTTAAATTCCATTGCGGAATAAAACTGTACTGCACAAATATGAAAGAGTAAAGAACAATGGACCGCGGAATGATTAATCGACATATTCTGGATGAGACTTCATTTTATATGATATACCCACAGACGCAGATATTAACCCTGCAACCAGGTGTACGACCATTCCGCTTTCCATTTTTCCCACTCCTACCGGCAGTTCAGTAGTAATTATATTTATTGTATTTTATCGATCACTCCTATGCCCCGTAGAGTTATACGTAGCTATAGTAGTTAAAATATAGAGGTATATACATATATCTGTTTGCGACTATGTGCAATTATTAAATATGAAAGGGATTGGTTCATTTAATTCAAACTGAATCGATGCTGCAGTGGAATAATTAGGGAAATGTGAATAACATTTGCGTTCAGCGCGGATATCACGCGAAATAAGTTGCTTTAGGTATATCAGGTATATACATATATAATGGTATACTTTCATCTAATATAAGGTCGATCTGGAATGTGTCTGAACACTTTATTGAATTTTTTAAACTGCATTTATTGGGAAGATGTGCCAGTAGGCTTTTTTGCACATTAATTGGCGAGTACCCATACTCAAATGAATACATATTACATCTACATAACATCGCATGCAGAATTATATGTTATTCTGGTTTGTCGCTTCCGCAGGCATTCTTGTTACCCTGCATCGTGCAATATTTATAAATATATATATTTTATATAATATATAATGACCCATAAGCGCATCGATTTGTTGAGGTAATTTATTCTGCAAGAGTGGTATCTATACTTTGCCCCTGATGCACAAGAGGTCCCAAGAGGTGGCGCGGTACAACGTAACCTGCATCTCCAGGGAATTGATCCCGCACCCTCGGGAGAGACTCGAATCTGCAGAGATTCGTCTACATTGCAGGGGTGCGAAACTGTCACGTGTAGGTGGATAACATGATGTGTTATACACGCTCCGGATTTATTATCGAATATAATTATACCTATATATACGTATCTATTAAACAAGGGTGGTCTTTATTTGCCAAAAGTCAAAATCATTTTTTCAACTCTCGTACCTTGTTATTTTTTTTTCTTTTGAGCAGAAAAATTTCCTCGTAGAAAATTCAGGTACTCCTTCTTTGTACACTCGAAAACTATGCGATATTTTAAGGCACTTAGGATCGGAGTAATGGCGTCCGAAAGAACACAAGTTTGGCACAAAATTTTTTCTGTCAAAACAAAAAAAAATCAAGGAATGATACTCGAAAAATGTTGACTTCTAGAATGCAAAAATTGTATTATCCCTGCAGTCGTGAAATAAATCATCTTTCGATACTCTCTGCATTATATTACCATTGAGTATAGATACCTATCTATACTCATATGTAAATATGAGCAAACAAAAAGTGAATACAGTTGAAACACAAAAAAAAAAGATCGGAAACAAAACAGAGGGCAACAGAGGCTTGAACCTGAACCAACACACCCGAAGATGGAAGGAACGAGTCGCTACCGCCTGCGCCAGTCAATGTGTATCGACAGAGTCACTCAACTTTTGATTCGACTCGTAAGAGACTTTGCAGTTTTGTCGATTTCGAAAGAAATACCGCACTTTTTGCGACTAATAGATACCTATCTATACTCATATGTAAATATGAGCAAACAAAAAATGAATACAGTTGAAACACAAAAAAAAAAGATCGGAAACAAAACAGAGGGCAACAGAGGCTTGAACCTGAACCAACACACCCGAAGATGGAAGGAACGAGTCGCTACCGCCTGCGCCAGTCAATGTGTATCGACAAAGTCACTCAACTTTTGATTCGACTCGTAAGAGACTTTGCAGTTTTGTCGATTTCGAAAGAAATACCGCACTTTTTGCGACTAATAGATACCTATCTATACTCATATGTAAATATGAGCAAACAAAAAATGAATACAGTTGAAACACAAAAAAAAAAGATCGGAAACAAAACAGAGGGCAACAGAGGCTTGAACCTGAACCAACACACCCGAAGATGGAAGGAACGAGTCGCTACCGCCTGCGCCAGTCAATGTGTATCGACAGAGTCACTCAACTTTTGATTCGACTCGTAAGAGACTTTGCAGTTTTGTCGATTTCGAAAGAAATACCGCACTTTTTGCGACTAATAGATACCTATCTATACTCATATGTAAATATGAGCAAACAAAAAATGAATACAGTTGAAACACAAAAAAAAAAGATCGGAAACAAAACAGAGGGCAACAGAGGCTTGAACCTGAACCAACACACCCGAAGATGGAAGGAACGAGTCGCTACCGCCTGCGCCAGTCAATGTGTATCGACAAAGTCACTCAACTTTTGATTCGACTCGTAAGAGACTTTGCAGTTTTGTCGATTTCGAAAGAAATACCGCACTTTTTGCGACTAATAGATACCTATCTATACTCATATGTAAATATGAGCAAACAAAAAATGAATACAGTTGAAACACAAAAAAAAAAGATCGGAAACAAAACAGAGGGCAACAGAGGCTTGAACCTGAACCAACACACCCGAAGATGGAAGGAACGAGTCGCTACCGCCTGCGCCAGTCAATGTGTATCGACAAAGTCACTCAACTTTTGATTCGACTCGTAAGAGACTTTGCAGTTTTGTCGATTTCGAAAGAAATACCGCACTTTTTGCGACTCGAATCTCAGATTCGTCGTATACAATGCACAAAGCTGATTTCGACATCGTGGGAAATAATTTTTTCAATCGAATTTAGAATTGACATAGATAATAAAAAGGATTCTTGGCGTATTTGTTGCATTATATTGAAAAAAACAAAAGAATAGATTATAAAGAAAACCAAGAAAAAAAAGTGGAGGTGGGACACTGAAAAAAAAATCTGATCGTCAAAGGAGTTCATACGTGATCAGAGATTATCATATCTCAGCTGTCCGTCCATCAATTTCATTAAAATTAGACTCGAGTGAAAGCTCTTTCCCGATTTATACAGCAAAAGTGCATCTGAATTTTCCGAATCGCTAATTGATTGAGGAGGTACATAATAAAACGCCTGGCTCATATACAGCGCTTTTTTCAGTTCTATTCCCGATGAAGTGAAGAGTTTCGGTGCCGTCCCGCTTTTTTTATTCCTTAATTTAATCTTTTTGGCTCAAAACTCTACCGAGTCTCTCGATGTATCGTAGACTTTTTGTCGTTTCGTTTTAACTGAAAATTTCGCTAAAACGTCGGAACGCGAAGCTGCAGCGCGTCGCGCGAATTGATTGAATGTGATTAAGTTAGCGAGCGCGTTGTCGCGCCCCGAAATGTCTCGTAAGCTTACACCAAGCTTCTTGATTATCTCTTGATTGGAGCTGTGATTAGGTAAATCCCTAGGGATTAAGCGCGCGAATTCGAATTAAACTTTGCACCCTATTTCCTATATAGTTATCCTTAACCAATGCACGCTGCCGATGCCGCCGCCGCTGCTGCATGTTACACCGTTGCAATTCTGTCCTCGTGTTAGTCAATCGATCAAATTTAAATTGAGAAAAAAACCACATCACGTCTGGTCTTCACCTGAATACGCTAATTATATTTTCATAATTTCAATTAGCACCGTAATCAATAACGCCGAATGAATATCAACAACTGTAATCGACACGAAGCGACGCCATATTTTATTTTAACAAATTGCAGAAGGCGAGTCTTGTTATATACGCGTTATTCTATACATATTGCGTCTGTATCGATGTCTGTAGTATATATGTGCTCGGGTATAATTTAATTATCTACTGACTTCCTCCTCTATAAGGCAACGGTTAATTAATGCGGTCAATTCGGACTCTAGTATATACCTATACATACACACATATATTTGGTATACCTGTCTATTCTACATCCAGAACCCTGCAGTAGATGGGTAGGTATGTACTACGTACGTACAATTCCAACACTGACCAACCGCCGAACCACCTAAACCAGAGGCCGCGAACGTTGTCGGAAGCCAAAGCGAAGCTAGTCGGTGCTACAGTGCATTGTTTCACGCTGGATGAGAATTTAATTTGCACGAGGTCACGAAAGGGGGAGAAGGACGCGGACGAGGACGAGGACGAGGAGGATAGAGAGGGACGGAAGAAAACGGGGGAGGGTTGGATGCTGCCTTGTTTAAGCGTGGGTGGGGGTGTCAAATTGAATTACCCCCCACCCCCCGTCGACTACCCCTCCCCACTTTTTCCCCACCCCCATTTACGCTCCCGAGGGATGCCAACGGCGACGGTTGCTGTCGCGCGTGCCCGCGCCCGCGCGTTCTACGGAAAGCTCGATCTACGGGGGTTGAACCATAGATATAATAATATATTATGTACGGTATATCTGTTATACTAAGGGATCTTCGTATACAGCACATTGTGTTGGTATGTATGTAAAACACAGACACATATACCTATAATATTGTACATATACATAATATGTATACAAACAAAAGCGTATGTTGGTTGTACTCGGGCTACATGTAAAGAGGTTATTTGTACGTAGGTATATACAGGAGGAGGACCGGTGGAGGAGTTTTCAATTAAAATCAACGGTTTATAGGAGAGGAAAAAATCAAGTGTTTCCTCCGAAAATTCTTTAGCCCACAATATTATAATTCGTCGGATATTCGCGGAGTTGGAATATTTTCCATCTTTAGTTTATTTGGTTATATTTTTAGTTATTTTTACGTTTCTTGGTAGCAGAATAAATAATGTTCGATTAGGTCATATCGTGAACATCCGGTAATTATAAATTAGATGCCAATAGTTCTCTCAGTTGTGGGCGTTTTCAAGTTTCAGTGAAAGAATTGAATGAAAATCGGAATATATAGGGACCATTGAATTACTTTTACCCTAGGTGCGGTTGCGTTCAGTTTTTCTGAATTACATTTCATTCGAAAAAGCGTAATTCTGATGATTCTAATTTATTCGGCTCACTTTGTGGAATACGCCCTTCTGGTCCTCAGCCTTCCAGCCTTCGACATGATAAGTACTATATAGGCATAGTTGGAACGTGCGGGCGCAGAAATAATACACTCTTTTTTTTTTACTTGTCTTTATATACTCTATTATCCTGTAAATTCATCCTGCAGGTCGCCGTTTCATTATTTCTTTAAATATATTTCGCTGCAGTAAATTCACCCGATCCTACCCCCCCCCCCCCCCCCCCCCCCGGGTTCACCATACCACTGCCCCGGAAAATCTCGTACAGAGTAGATCACAATGTACACGAAGTTAGAGAATAAGCGAGTTCCTGCTCGCAGATTATTTAAATGCAAACACAAAGTTGCAGAGGGGTACATTGTTCCCTCTCGGTTATTTTACAATTCAATCTGAGCTCGCGTTCGCCAAGCTTCGTATATCCCCCACCCCCACCCCCACCCCCACCCCCGAGCCCCTAGGTCGCTGCCAACCTTTCCCTTCCCTCTTCTTCTTTCTCTGCTTCACCTCTTCGTCCTCTGCATCCTCATCATTGTCGTCATCGTTGTTCGCCATCCCCCCGCTTGCTCCTCCACCAGCCGAAAGGGGCGGTAGCGTTCATTGCGACGTCGTTAAATCTCCGTACCTCCATCATGACTTTGCTTCGTTTCTCTCTATCTCTCTCTCTCTCTCTCTTTTTTTTCGCATTATTTTTTCTCGTACCCCGCGTAACTGCAGCGTCTCTCTCTCTCTGTAATTGTATCTCCCGTCAAGTATTTGCATGACTTAAAAACTGAGGCGCTCAGCGTTGCTTCTTTTATTCTCAACGACTCCCGCGTATTATAGTTAAGTCGTGATTTTCTTATCGTTCGTCCCGTTTCGGCCAACGAAACTCAAACGGCGCCATGTCAAATTACAGCTGAAGAAAAATGAATTTCTCTGCATTGTTTTATTTAACAGGTAATTCACGGAGCGTAGTTCATTCGCATGACCCCGCAATTTGAGAAGTAAAATAAAAGAAGAAGAATTTAGTAAATAATAGTTGATAGCAAAATTTAATTATCTCACATTCGATAATTATATAGAGACTGCATCGTTTCCGTTGTAGAAATTTCAGCTGCCTACGGTCAACTGTGTATGCTTTTTTTACGGCATAAAAGGGTGAGAAAGGTGCCTCTAATACTGATAAAAATGTTTGCTTAACCCCCCGGTGACTTTAGACATAGTTTACAATGTCTGCACTTTCAATATTTAAGAAAGTAGGTAATTCGCTATACCAACGACGATGCGAGTAGAACATTTCAATCGTCAAAGCGTAATGGCGCGCCGCTTCCGATATGTCGGCCCCTTTGACTCGAATGAAGTAATATTTAGGATATAGGATGAATATGTATATTATTTTTATTTCCCTTTTTTTTTTTCTTCACCAGTCTACTGCGGGAATTTTTAATATCCGTTGCGTGATTACTGAAAAAAGTAATTTAGTGGAAGTGTGTGGAACGTGTTGCGTGTCGCCTAATTCGATTTTCAGTTACATTCAGAGTGTAAATGTAATGCATATTATAATAGCTCGATTCGCGCGCGCTGCGTGAAACTTGATCTGGTTTAACGTTACGACGAGAGTTTTGGATCATTATGTATAGGCCTTGCCTATGATTACCTGAAACGCTCTCATCCCTCGCAACGCCTTCGACAGTCGGGAATGCCGCGTCGATCAATAGGAAATCAATTTCTTGACGGAGCTTTGAGTCCTTGAGAAATATTTTTTTCCAACATGGAATCCAGTGGGATCGGATTTCTGGGAACTGTGCACTTGTTTGGAAATTAATTATTTCTTGCGTGAGTTTGGAAAAAACTCAATTATTAGACTCTGTACCAATTAGCATATAATATCATGGCCTGTAATGCAAGAAATTGATTTGATCGTTCGTTGTATCCAATTAATTCTGTAGGCTCCTTTCGGGTAGCGTTGAAAATTAACAATTTAACGTTAATTACGCCATGTCGTTTATATTTCCGTGCTCGTTTTCGTCGCCCCGCCCATCGGAGTCATCTTCTTCTCTCCAGCAGTTTCTGTTTCTATTTATGTTTCACTTTCTGTATTTTCCGTACAGGTGCTTACACGGAGGGTGGCAATTATGCTGATGATTTTATCAATTAAATATCAACTCGGCGCCGCCGTCGCACAGTTGGATAGGGTCGTTGTTGGGTTGATCGTATCTGTCGATGTTTTAGGGTGGTGGTTACAATTAGCGTAATGAAATTCACCCACACACGCGACTCGCCGTATAACGCGCGACGTTACGCGGTGTTTGTCGTCGAATTATAGGTACGACTTTGATGTAACACCGCCTTCTTTGAATTACTTTTTCCTCTATAAAAAAAAGAAAGAAAAAAAAGAAAAAAAAAAATAACAAATAAATAACCAGGCGCTACAAACTAATTTGTTAAGGTCAATTAATCAACGATTACACGACGCGACGATTCTTGAAATTATTAGGCGACAAAATAACCCGATCGCCTCATTCAAAAGGAGGCGATCACAATACATATTGAACTTTTTCATTTATAAATAGAAAGTAAAACGTATTTAGAAAAACTTTAATTCATATAAGAGAATCGGTTGACTAATTTATGGAACCTTGCAGGTTAGTGTGATTAATTTTTCGTCAATACGATAGCCGAAGAATCGCCAAATGGATTTTCATTTTCGTTTCATCGATCGATGCGGTTTCGCCCATCCGATTTCAGATTTGTTCGGAACTTATGAGCATGGTCATCGTATTCGAAATAATAATTAGAAAATCAAGTTTTAATTCCGTCTTTCAAAATCCTGTCGTTCTCAGAAAACGGATAACTGGATTCTGTCGAATGTCCTCGACAATCGATCAGATTCGACTCAATCTTAAACTTATAGTTATTGGAATTCAAAGTCAATCACAAAACTCGAATTCCGCTTAGAATAAGAATATCTGATCGATTTCTCATTTGAGCTTGCAGGAAAAAAAATCTGAATTTCTCATCTATAAATTATTCATGGATTCAAGCATGCCTACCGTCAATTTATTATTGATAGTTTTTCCCTGAGACTGAGCTGATGCAAAAAGACAGTAATTTGTGTATTATACGATTTTAATCATCCATGATTCGATCTTCGGAGGGTAAGAATATTCAGCTATTGTAATCCAGCAGAGACGATTTATACCGAGCTAGGAAGATACATATTTTATAGAACCTCCAGCAGCACATATGTACAAAATATTGTTTTTATACACACATATATGTATATAAATTTTAGTATGATGAAAACGCGTGTATATAATACTATACATACATACAACTGGCCGTAGGCCATCACCGCATCCCTCAAGGGAATTAAGAGATTAAGTATACGTAGAAAGTGGCTTTAAAATCGAGCGGATAATCGGGTATCCCGTATACTTGTATATATATACCGAGTTTAATAATTAAATTGCTTCTTCGCGAACAGTTTTATATAGTATGCGTATACGTACAGTAATGCTCATAACGTATACAATCCACGTGTTTCCATCCTGAGCCTTGCCTTGGGGGGGGATTTGCGAATACGTATCTGATCTTACAGGTATATAAAAATATGACACAATGAACAAGCAAAAATTGTAATCGGAACCACGTAAAAATCGTGCATGGTAAAATCGTTCCACTATATATATACATATATATATTTACGTAAAACATTTGCCGTATATGAAACCTTCAACAATTTTTATGTTTATTTAATGAATCTCTACCTGCATAGTATGTGCGACGCATACGTATATCGTGATGATAATAATGTAGGTACATGTTATACCGATAATACTTGCACGGTTGATTTCCGGCACGCGATTCAGATTCGTATCAATCTAACTTATGGTGTATTTATAGGTATATATAACCACATGCGTTTACATCAAGCATTCACGATGCACTTGACTCTTTATTGAACTGATATTTACGCGTACAAACGAATGTATTTTGTTTCCCTCGTTTAAAAAACTCTTTTTCCACCGTTCCCGAGTTAATTTGAAACAAACAATCGAAACGATATTCGTCTTATCGCCGGACGCAACACTGCAATTATGGTTGGGAATTCGATTGTTTTTTGCTGCAACTTTGGATTGTCTTTTTTTTGTTACTATTTTATTCGCATCGCGCGTATATTTCCGACGCGTCCCAGTTCAGGCGAGATCCCTCGGGAGCGATTTGCCCAACAAACTCCTTAGGTATACATCCCCATTGCAGCTGGAACGCTGATTTTACTTCGCACAGAATTCGTTTGTTTATCGTCATTGGATCGTGAAAAAATTCTTTTGCGTGACGTCATCATGCATTGAAATCGACGCATTTATTAATCGTATGTCATAAGTTACCTCGTCTGTGGGGAATCCAGGGCGGAGACTTTGTTTTTTTTTCGCTCTCTCTTCAGACGTAGATTTTTAATCACAATGTCACAATTGATTTTACTAAACCGCGTGTCGAATGAGTAGAAGAAAAAACAAGTGAATTCTTTATAGTGTAAGGTAAATTAAAATAGATATAATTGACGATGAGTATTATTGTTCTTTTGTTTTTAAGAATCCTCGGAGAATCGATGACATATAGGTCATGTGTACCTATGCTTGCACAGCAGGATCACTCGATGTCTGTCTGTTTATGAATATAGAACATATATAAAGTAAAAAGGAACGGTCGGTCACTTTATTCCGTCCCGAATATCAGGGGCGAGTGTCAAACAACCGACTGTCGTCCACGCGGCGCCTAGTTTTGAAACCACCGACGCCCGTCGCGACGCAAACTCACCCTGCAGCTAACGCCGGCTATAACGGAGGTAACGCCCCCTATTATGCCACCCTCGGGGCAGCCAATAAAATCATCGTGATAAAAAAAGGGCGGGGCTTGAAGTTGTAACTAGTAACAGGGGTGGCTCGCCACACCGTGGCTCCTAAAGGCTCGTCTTCGGGGTAACTACAAACACGTACTTACAGAAAGTCGCTGTTATTATTATCAGCGTTCTCATATCTCCCGCACACATTTATGCTCGGACTATGTGTGTATAATATCACTGAGTCTGAACAGCCCATTCTGAGAACCCACATAATCTATATGGGGCATTTAATGCCAAATCACCAAGCCCTGACCGAATTCACGGTTTGTAACTCTCTTGTTTTCCTATGTTAGACCTCAACCCAGAAATCCACAAAAACGTGAAGGACCTTTGTCGTTTTTGAACAATTATTCAAATGAATTATTTGAGCCACCTGTATTCGAAATAATGAGATGAATTTCTTATAATTTTCACGTCATTCATCCTAATTCTGTGATGAAAAAAAAAAAACCATTCGAAAGAAAAGAGGATTCCAAGACCAAAATAGGAGTCTTTGGGTTCCGGTAATAATGTTGGGGCATATGTTGTTTCGTAAAAAATAATTACATATATTAAACACATCCTTGATCGCGTATACCTATACACTCGTCGACCCACTTTGTTTATACCTTGACTAATTAATTGACAATTAAAAAAGAAAAGCATAAATCTGTTCAACCGTTAATTCTTTTTTGTGTTCTCAACAAAAGCCGGACCATTTGAGGAACCGCAAAATAAGCTGGTGTCGCTCACCCCCCTCGTCAGCAGCGTTCGCAGCCTATTACGATTCCCCTATACCCCTCGAAAGCAATAAATATCCCTCTCGGCATTCGGTTCTCACTGTGCGTCCCCTGCCAATTATATTCGGTGGCGAAAACGCGTTTGACTTACTACGGGAATCGCAAAGTGATGCGAAGAACATACGGTAAGCTATATCACATTATTATGTATATACTATGCATGTACATAGGTTCATATACGATTATGTGACACCCCACATTATGTATTACGATCCGCGATGTGATCTGATGTATCATCGAATGGTCAAAAAACCGTTACTGCATTATTTCAACAATGTGTTTCAGCGCCAGGATTATTATATAATTTTTATTTCGGTATAAATCAGCGTTGGAAGACCTGCATTGTTTTGAATTTATTCCCATATTTATGCTCTAGATCTACGAGATTTCTAAAGGTATAGATTTGATAAATTTGATCCGACGAACAGCTGAATATTCAGCCTATAACGCGGGTGTGAAAATTAACCATGCAGGTCGAAAATCAACGGAAGTGTCGTTGATTACTTGTAAAACTGGACACGTGGCAGTAATTTAATAAAACCTCTTCATTTCCGGAGTTTTATGTATATTATCTAACTTTAAAAATCCGCAAGTCATCGTCGATGCACATTACAACATATCGAGGGTTTTCAATCAGACTTTCAGAACTAATAAACTCTTTTTTTGTGATTAGAGATCTGAACGCGTTAATTATTGTTCATATCACGCACATATATACTTGAACTATAATCATTCACTAATTACTTCGCACCGCTTGTATATGACGATAAAAAAATTAATTAATATAAAAACGAAAAGAGGACATTGTGTCTGTGGAAGGGCGAGGGTTCGAATAAAACCTGCGCAAACAAACAAAAAAATATATATATACAATAATATAAAATATAGTTGAATATAACGCAAGCGTTGTAAAAGGTTTTGATGCCCAATTATGATGTACCTATATACCTTTGTATAGTTTGATTCTCGGTGATAAAATTAAACCGCTTTTTATTGTTCCGCAAAGTTTAATGATCCAGGAGTTTACTGGTATGGCTGATATCACGTATGTCTCTACGTATGTAGCGTAGCTCACGCATCCCACCTTCAACTTCATGGTAACAAGCAACAATCGCCAGCCTCCGGGTTATTAAGGGAGATTTAAGTGGTTAAACGTATATAATACACATGTATATTTAAATAGACCCTTGTAGAATAAGGCATAGTCTTCCCTTAAGCCCTATTGGGGTCGCGTGCCACGGATTTATACGTTTGCTTCGCCTCTTCATACGTGTATGTACCTATTTGTATGTATATAGCTTTCAAAGCTTATGCTCGACATGTGTAACGCGCTTCATATTTTCTTTTTTTTTACATAGAGATCACTTAGATACGTATGCGCCTATCGAGGGCTGAGAATCAGAAGGGCATCAGTAGATTTTGCTGAATTTTTTTGCCAATTGATAGAATTTGATTCAACATAAACGTGATGGAATCTTGAAATCGATCGAACGAAACATTGTTGTATTCTTGTTGAATTAATAGCACTTTTCCTTTGTTTTTTTCTAATCTAATAAACGACTTTATACACAGTGTTAAATTGTTGATTATATTTGAAAGGTGGAAAATTCAGAGATATAGCGACAGTGTAGGTATACTGTAAGAATAATTAACCAAACGGGCATCAATTCCCGTAGGCATGGAAAACGTATTTATATGAAGTATACAACGAGTTAAAGGTCAGCCCGTGACGTCAGAATTTAATTTAGGGAGCAGACCAGAAGGATATAGAATCCCTTTCGGGGTGAGCGACGATGCGTAAATAATTGCGTAATAGGGTGCCAAGTTTGCGAAACCTGTGTAGTTTCAGGGCTCTGCACTTCCTATCTGTGCACATGTAGAATAGTATACCCACCTATCCCTGTATATTGTACATACGAGGTATATACCCAATACTAAAGTATATCCCAGCTATATGTATAGTCCTGAGTAAATATACCGTGTAAAATATCGTAACAGTTGTAAATTATAATGAGCAGCGGTATAACTGCGTAGTGTGTATTATATGCGATATGCACGTAGACGGTTCATTCACGCCTGTATGGTGTTTTACGTGTAGATACGAATGTACCTTATACACTCCTAGCTCTATAACTCGAATCACTGCGGTACGAAGGAACATACTGTTCAGTCAATTAGTTTAATAGGATGACAGTTGTTGGCGACGTCGTCCCTCTTCTCCCTGATCGTTGACGAGGCGCAAAGTCACGCCCTGACTGCCCGAACGATGCGTTACAACGTTCACACTTATGTCCACGATATACTTCACACCGAGTGTATGTTTGATACACGATAAGAAAAATCGAACGCGAAAACCTCCACTTATATTTATCAATTGATCTGTTCCAATGACCGAAGTGATGAGTCATTTCGTCAGTTGATAATTTTCGTGGGTCGAATAGAATATATTTTTCGTTTCTGCAGATTTTTTTCGCTAGTTTGGTATTTCGATTGTATGGGGTATATCGAAGAATGAAGATATCGTTGCGAGATAGAATTTTAAAATATTTTCCAAATTTTGCTTTCCGCTTATTATATTTAAATGGACACCCTAGTTTGCTACCCTGGCAGTAACAGGGTGTATATTAAATCTGATGTATATTTGGAATCCGCTCAACACTAATTGTTCGAGGATAATACAGATTACAGTATTCCCCTCTCGTGAGCAAGGTGTATCTTCTCTACCAGAATAGCGCAGCAATCTGAAACAATCCAAAACCAATCCGATAGATTATTGCTTATACTGTCAGCATATTTGGAATTTCGATTATTTCTTTATTATACAATTTATATTCTCCTGCCGAGTAAGCATATATACTTTATGTGTATGTATATACGATACATCTATACGTACGATATACTCAAGAAAAGAAAAAGGGTGTTCTATAAAGCGATCGCAGTTTTTTTTTTTTTTTTTATGCACGATTACACCGGTCAACAGGATAACTATATTGCAACAAATATCATCCGGGTAGACACTTGCAAAATATAAAACGATGTGCGACATTTGCAGTCAAGTGTCGCACAAGATGAAAGTTCAAAATCTCAAAGTGACAAATAAGACGTTGATTTTTCCAATGAACTTGAGGTTTGACACAAAAACTATCCTCATATGGATAAATTTAATTGTTATAGATATTCTGATTCACATTAGATGATTGATTAGAAAAATTCTCTACCCATCTTCATGATTACTTTATACCCGTCTGAAACACGAGAAGGAAGAAAATGTTGACCATTTTATTTAAATTGAATGGTGTAATCCAAAACTCAATACGATGCTGGGTGATACGTACGTACGTATCATATTGAACAAAAGGTCACTAAAGGACACGTTAAACGAGATAATTTTTTGAGGGCGCGGAAAACCTCTCCAACTCGAAGTGTGTGTGCAGGATTCATTTGGACACAATGCCCAGTGTTAGGGTCGCAAGAGTTATAGATTGAGGTTGTTGCTGCAGTTAACACTTAACCGGGGTTTAGCTCTGGTTCAGGTTCTCCCTTGTACGGTTCTCTTCCCCCTTGTTATTTGGACCCCCCTCCCCCTCCAACACCGCGCTAACGATCAACAGAGACATTTTTCATAGATTCGATGGTAGCATATGTCGCACTTTTTGACGTCGCCTAACATTGTCGAATCATTTGGGGTTATTGGAGATCATCTGAGCAATCGGAGTGGGCAGAGTATCATATTTAAAAAACATTGAAGTCGTTTCGGAAACGACTGGATCAGTTTTGATATAAAACTTTTGAAAACTGTGATTTAGTGGTTTGGCAGAAGGCGACTGAGAATTTTACTATGTGATACATTGACAGAAATTCTGAGAAAAGAAAATTCAGTTATTATGAATTTTTCTGTAGATCTCGTGCTCGTAATAGCGGCCGGATTTCTTCATTTCTTCATGACACTGGACCCGCACGTGTTGTATTTAGCAGATCAGTCGTGTCTTTTGGAAAAACGTAAGACTAATTAGCCTAGCTACTAAAATAAGAATCTATTTCAAATCCAAGTCAATTTGTAAAGAATTCCAGTTAATGTATATCGATTATTGGTCAATTGATGAAAGTAAATAGTGTATCGTTATATAGTTGTATAGTTCGTAATGGTTAATACTTTAATAGGTATATGTTCACCATTCTGACATTGGGTAGCGAAAAGCGGTAAGGACCCTAATAGGCTGTGGCCACAATGGAAAATAACCATCAATAGTGAGGATATAATAATATAGTGAGTTATACGACGGCCACGTGCCGTGCCAGGGCATAATAATAAAGAGATCGTAGGTAGCACCATTGTTGGGTGAATCGACCAGCTTCCTCGCAAATATGTATAACTGGTGCTCGGTGTTGCCCGCATATGCAAACGTCTTGATAATGGCTTTATTATGCGGGAAATTCTATGTATCAGGGACTATCGGGGTGGAAAATTGCAAAAATATGTTTGTACTTTCATGGCGATCGCCGCACACAGTTTCCACTATTTCGGGGCATTTTTAAACATCGGAGAACTTTGAGCATCAAACTTTGATATTATATGTTACCCACTTGCAGCGGATCATGTGGATTGCACGTTACAAATTTTTCACATTTGCGTTGAATTAGTACAGATAAACATGATTTGCATTCAAAATTTCCCGCTAATTTTGGAACAGCGTATTTTTTTTTCTTTCGGTAACCCATCGAAAATGTTATCTCAAATTGGAGTCGATAGAATACAATAATTTTCTATCGAAATCAAATCAAATTGTCTCGACCGATTTGTGTGTTTTTCTTAAAGAAGCAAATTGTTACATTTTTCAAGTTACAAATTCAACATTTCATCACTGCTTCATCTGGACTAGAAGATAATAGAAAATCGATGAACAAACCCATCAGTCACACTGCACACACTCACCATCATCGGTTGGTACAAAAATCGGAATTTGCCCTGAACCAGCAGTTCAAAAACTAAATTCCTAGAGCCATCTGGTTGACAAAAAATGAAGCTAACAAAAATACACCCTTAGTAGATATTGTATCGATTTAGCGCCCCTTTCAGCTACTACAGGGATCTGCTCGTACCTCGTTCCAACAGCTCGTAACTTCCCTCGAGTAATTTGTACCTACCCCTAAATATCAAGCTGCAAAATGGACTTTCCTTCCATCAATAACTCGGATAACTTCTTTGCGTGTTATCGGAAATAGTGATTAACAAAAAATGTGACAATATGAACTGATGGCCAACCTTTACTGAGGTTAAATTTGGTATTGAAGAAATTGATTTTAGTCCAGTTGGATGTATGGAGGGAAAAAATTGAAAGATTATTAAATTTCTGAGAAAAAATCGTAACTTATCATTGCGAATTTTTGAATCCAGTTACCTACGCCGTACGGAGCGTTGGACATGGTCGTTTTCATCCCCTCAGATAGAAGCTCTCGCTTGTCTACACGGCGAATTGGACATGGGAAAGTGCGCCGAGATTTTGTTGGATAGTTTGAAATAATCTAATTGAAAAAATGATCGAGGGTCATGGCTGGTACGCGTTGATAATGGAAAATAAGCAGAAGCAGAAGCAGCAGACTATACGTTAAACCTACATAATAATGACACGTAGCCCTATAGCATAAGCTACAAAGGAATACAATCAGAATTCAATGTAGCAAGGTGTGTATTGTTAATGTTCACTGTTCACCGCTCACAGTTCAATGCTATCCCTAACTAAATACAGTCCCTAGCACGCCCCACAACCCTAATGGGGGTTGCAATCCCTCTCTGCGTCTGCCTGCCCACGACTAACTGCAGAGGTAGAAACGCGAACAATTATAAGTATAGTACAGATAGGGTAGGTATACCTGACCACTCTTCGATACCGAAAAGAGTTCGCCATTCTGCTGCGGTTATTACTTATACTTCTGCCTTCTGGATATAACAAGGCGGCCTCACGGAGTGTACCGTGTACTATACGTTAAGTGAATTGAAAAAGGGTTGCGGTGCTAAGGGATCTGGTAATCTCTTACTAATCCTTAGCTTACACAGACTCGAGTGTAAATATTGATTCCAATCTGTTGGTACCACAATACCGATCTTACCTACCTACGCTTTACTATACAGACCTGTCAAACTTGGACACGAGTTTCTGTCAAAACAGTCATTAGCGAAACTACGCGACGCCACGACGCGACTGTAATAATTCCAAATATCAACCCTAGGTTCGCGATCCTTGCTTTCTCTTATTTTTTTTTTTCTCTTACATCTGGGCCAGAAGGAAACCGTCGGGACATTCTCTGATTGTGTAGTTAAAAACTTTTTTCAGTTCTTCCACACCCACTGTAGAAAAATTATGTAAAAACAAACGATTTTCCGATCAGGTGCGAGTAATTGCGGAGAAGAAGACATTGAAAAGCCATTTCAACTAAGGTAGTTGGGAAATTCTGATATCATTTGAATTTTACAATTTACTGTAACCTTCGAACGTCCGCTTCACTCAAGTACTGGCCAGTCGGAAACAAAAGTGGTCAGTTGGAAACCAGAGGTATTAGAATGTGAGTTGAAAAAGGTCGTCGTTTTTGTATCACAGTTGAAACATCGCTTGTATTCAAAATGTCGGCGATTGATGCGGCGGGATTAGAGAGCACCGATGATATGTGAAGAGGCCTCGGAAGAGGCTCATCCTATAGCTGACGCCGTGATTCCGCCAGTCAGAGAACTGCTCGTGGTGGAATTTCTAGGGCTCTCCCTACCGTGGTTCTGACAATACATCAGGGTGCACTCGATGGCGGTAAAAAGACCGCCCAGCAAACAACAAAGCTCGCGTTCAAGACGTGTGTTATTTTTATTCTTACCGTTACGATGCCGAGCGCTGTGAACCTTCAGAGGTCCTTATATTCAGTCCGTGGAATCTTCGCATATCCGCACGAATAAAATCAAAGACCAGATATTCTCGTGGAAAATTCATGGGCGATGCGATCTGAGGAAACTGACGATGAGTGTGTGGCCATATTGACCGTGAGGTTCATACTTGTAGAGTGTTAAAATTTAAACAAGTGGTATGAAGTACGACTAATACCTGGGTATAGTTTGGGCATATTGGCAAGTTGCCTGCGGCGAATTCGTGGCGGACTTAACGCGCGCCCTTCTCTTAACACTCCCTTTGACGTTCCCCCGGGACGTATTGGCAGCTATTACGCGATGATTACCCAACAGTATGTGGGTGTAATACGAGAAATACGGTATGTAGTTTCATTGAGCAAGGCTGATCTGGTGACAGCCTAGTAAACTTTCGAGGCACATTCGAAGCTCATGTGTTGATTTCGTGTAGGAAACGCGCTCTGAGGGCATTTTGCTTCACGGACGTATGGCGCGGCATCTGTCCAATTGAAAGAAAGTGAAATAACAGTTATTGCTTACAAGCAATACGGTGCAGCGTGTTTAATATTACAATTTATCATAGATTACGAAATGGCATTATGATCCCGAATGGGTAGATCCTCGTACACGAACTATGAATACATAGTTGCGACAAGAATTTGGAAAAAAGAAATTTCACGGACTTTCTCGCAAGCCTGGATGTTGATCTGGTATGAGCTGAGTATTTTGTATCGAACTTGTCATTTTTTATTTGTAACTAAAAAAATACATTTACGCAAAAAATGATGAAATTAACCGACCGACTGTGATACCTGTGAGTTGTTTCCGTATAAAAATATCAACACCGACATTACTTGTATTTCAGCTGATTTGCTTCAACGTCGAATGTAGTTCGTGAAATTGTGAGATAAAATTGTGTGAAAATAAACGAAAATTTGGTAACAATGTGAGTCTATTTACTCCAAGTTACACGGTCTCTTTTTGTTGGATGAAAATTTGAAACCACAAATTGAGTTTCTCATCCTTATATATGTAACGTAGAGTAAGTATATTTCATATACGAAGGGCTTTTATACTCCCGAACCATAAGGATATTAGTTTCTTTATACCAATAAATAAATGCATATTAGATACCTCCCTACTTGTATAAGGTTGTTAAACCTTTGCATGTAAATTCAGTTGGCCAGAACCAGCCAAACCTGAAACCCTTTCTTCCCTAATCCTGATCCAATCATGGGTCCCTATACGTATAGGGTCGATTACTATACGTACGACTCATTGTGCGATCGGCCTCCACGACCAGGAACCGAACCCTTGCCCATATCTTCCTCGTGAATGTTTATTATTTCAAACAGAGTTACACCCCCGCCGCATGTTCGTACAGATACGTCAATGGTGTGGTGCGGTATTCTATTCACGTTATTACAGACTCAAACCCCTTTTGTACCATTTCTGCAGTTCGCCCTGCTGTCCATCGTAACATGGTATGTCAATGTTACTCAGAAATCTCGACAAAGTGATGACGATGACGATGTCTACCGCCGTTACTTTTGCGCCGGGCAACTTGTGGCGTCGACTAACTTCAATGGTGACAGAGTCCGACGACGTCCTCGTGTTGTGCCTGTGTTCAAGCCGTACATGAACGTAGGACTGTGCACATATTGTCGCGGTAGGCCACGTGACAGCTGTCCGATTTTATCGATAACCTTCCGCATTGATACTTTGATCAACCGATTCAGATATACCAGTGAGATTCATTTGTCATACGCTCCGCATCAACGTACAACGTTAATCGATTGATTTTTATCTTGCCTGTTTAAGCAGACTCATAACCCCGATAAATCACCAAATATTTCCCATGCGAGTTGATGGAGAATGAGGAATTCAAGTCTGACGAGCACTGCATAGATCAGAAATTATTTAGGACCAATTTTCTGCTAAGTAGTCGATGTCGACCACTTTGAGGTTGAAAGTGCGAGAGACAGAATATCAGCAATACGTTCAATATAACCCTTACCTCTTCATGTCACGTATCGATAAACACGAAATTCGATGATAATTAAAACTCACGTAGCGTGATTCTAAAGTGCATAATTCTTGAGCAGTGCAGCACAGGCGACACGCGCGGTGGTTTATATCTGCGTGAATTCTCAACGACCGCAAGCGCGGTAGTTTAGAGCCCCCTCAAAATGAATATTCGAAGTCTGCCCTCGTCGCTGTCAACGAGCGAAGACCATTTGTGTAATCTATTAGTACGTGCGCGGTGGGACTCCGGGGGAAGAGAGAGAAGCCCTTTGGTTTTCGTGTGAGGTGCTTATGCGGTTGGTTAAGCCCGGGGTGCAATACTAGACTGGTCCAATCCAAGGGGGTCGAGGTACTTCAGCTACGCTCGAACATAATAATAGCTACAAACTACATCGCATTTCGATTCCGTTTCACCGAATATTATAGAGCCTTGAAATCCGCTTACCATACATGCAACCAACGACCTATTCCAGGCCGCGGAAACCTACAAATTTTACATTTTATACAGGGTGAACCGTTTGAAGTGCCGAAAGATAATGTCTAGAGATAATTTGAACCTCGTTGCTGAAACTGTCGGAGAAATATCGACGTCACCTTGACTGTTGTTTAATGGAATTACCTACTCTGTGGACAAACATTTTTGTTTTCATCTTCCATTTTTCCGAAGATATCAGGTTGTGACGCTGAAAATGAACTAGCCTGTATATTCAGTGTTCTACAAGTTTTTTTATTCTCCCTCATAACGATATATGTAACGAAGGTTACGTATCGTGAGCAAGATTGATTGATAAATCGGAGATCCGATGTACATATCATGATATTATAGTATACATATAACATGCGATATACCATACATAACACACCGCCGGCGGTCGTCCCACAGCAGCAGCAATCACGTACGGGGCATTGTAAGAATCACAATGACGGGAAATATTATTCTTCGTCAGTTATGGGGATATATTGATACCGCTTAGAATCTGAAGCTGCTTTGTCCGGTCCGTTCGGTGTGCGGCCTATCAAAACACTCGAAGCTGTTGCAACAGCCGTCTCACACCGAGGAATCTTGTTGCTTCTGATGCCGATGTGCCGAGAACTTCGGGTTCGGCTTCGCCGCTGCCATTAGAAGAAAAAAAATTCCTCGTAGCACCATCCCACAATTAAAATATTATCCAATCCGTTTCTAATAACAAAATTATAACCATGAAAAGCTCTTCGATATACGTATAGGGTGTGATAATATTGGAGTGATTCAAAATGGCGGTTGGCCTGAAAATCATCGCGAGTATTTACAACATCGATTAACGAATCGGTAAAGAATTCAGAAAACTAACGAGAGACGTTATGGGTTCGAATTTCGAAACCCTCTTGGCCACGTGCAGTTATCTCGAGGAGGCCGCGCCGTTATGGTAGACAACAATGTCTCGAGTCTCTGGGACAAAGCTAAACACCCAAAATATTGGCAAATCCTCGCATTCAGAAGCGTGAAATATTTTCAATTGTTCATGGTAATCCTGTTACTCGGGCAAACGGTCACGTTTCATGGTCTTCCTTCTCTTCGGTTATAGCTATGGTCTACTTATACAGGAATCAAGAAGGTGTCCGTCCCGAAGGACTTCCGCTCCTCAGCTCGATCGTCCCCATAGCTTTTTGGACTTTAGAGCGGCGTTTTAAGTTCGGAATGAAAACGACAAAGCAAATCTTGTTCCGGCTTTATGATGACACAAAACACGCCAGACGCTACCTCAAAAACCAACTAATTGAAGGATGTACTCGACACTTTATAAAGCCATTCACTTCACTCGTCGCTCGTAAACTCCCGCTGAGATTTTGACCGTCCGTTAACTCCAGGAGTGGCGACAGCCACTACAATCCACTAGAGGAACTGAGAGAAATCCTTCGCTGCCGCTGCAGCAGCAATCGATCGTAACATTATCCGATTAGTGCGTGCGACCGCGATGTTATGGCAATATACCTATATGTATACTGGGATGGGAATCAATCGATCCCCGTAAGTATGTAACATGAGGGATACGATCGAGTAAGCACGCGGGATGCAGCGATCAGGATCTGAAAATATTGAATCTTCGGAATGCAAAAAGGGGCGACTGGGTCCTTCAGATCTTTCCAGGAGTTATACTTTTCAAAATGACACAGATTTGGATTTATTTTGGATCTGATGAAATTTCATAGAAATGAACCGAAAAAAAAATCTCCAAACGTCTGTCCGAAAGGGAAAAAGTGCCTGAAGCACAAAGTCCATACTTGTTTGAAGTTGTTGTTCCGCAATACTCATCGAAAACATGAAACTTTCATTTGCCTTACGCCAAACCGGAAGTAAGAAATCAGCATTAATCATCAAATTTTCACAACATCGACATCCGAGAAAATTTTCTGGCCGATTCGAGCTTTATTTTTGGTTTTTACCACTTTAACTTCCACGGAAGTCATGAAACAAAATTACGAAAATTCTCAGAAGACACAAACATCTTTCGCGAGTATATAAGAGGTACTATGGAATTTTTATACAAAGTCTAAAGTTTATAAATTATGAATATTTAAGTAGCCCATGGCGTTGTGCTTTTACACAAGGGAGAGAGGGAGGACGGGTGACGGGTGGAGGGAAGGAGGGAAAAGGGGAAAGGGGTGGATATTTACGTTGGAAAATAAGGTGCTTACAGACGTCGCTCACCCTCCGCCTGTATATAAATGTATACATGTAGATATTATTATATACACACACAGTATACATAGTATAGAACGGCGTCAAAACGGAACAGTTCCTTTGAAGCGCCAAAGCTCCATCAAAGCTAATGGACTCCGCGAAGGAACCCCCCACCCTCCCTTATTCTTTCAACCCCCTTCGAAAATCCTTCTCCTCTCAGATCTCCGCCCGCACCCTTTATTCTCATATATCGCAGTATGTACGGGTACCCCAAACACCATATCGCTTAGACTGCATGAGGATATTGTTCTAAATTTGTTTACCGAAAGCTCATTGCGATACCTTCATGTAAGGGGCATTCCCTGCCAAATCAGACAACTACATATGAATATTTTGCGTTCAGAGAAAAAAAAAAAAACAGAAAATAAAAAAAAAAATGCCAGAATGATTTGTACAAACAATTAATCGCGTCTGAGGATTCTCGGATGTGTTTTTAGGGATTCGATATATGTATGTGTGGTAGATTGGGATATTTAAAGATATTCGTGAATGTGTGCAGAAAATTTATAATTCAGATGCTGGGGGTATATCCGTAATGTATGGTGCCGAGATTAAAGATTCATTTCGAGCAGGTGACTACATACATATATAGGTATATAAACTGGCAATCGGGAATGCCACATCGATGAGGCTGATGAGCTTACGATGCTGGTAGTGGTGCACCACGCGCTGTGCCGCACCTACCGGTCTCTGCGATGTATAAGTTTCGTTTACTACGAAGTTTGGAAACCGATTAGGAAAGTTTACGAACAGTATATCAAAACTGTGTGGGGCGCCACCGCTAGCAACGATATATACCTATATACCTACATGTATATGTGTATCGAAGCAATACCTGTGTGATATGCTGAAAGACCACATCACGTCCGATATGTGCTCTGAGAATCGTAAATGTTGCATATTCGAAATGTTACCACATCTCACATATAGGGTGGCCTATTTCAACATGGAACTTTCGAACGTTTTTCGGGCGTATCCAGCACTTCGAATAATACACATGAAACTACAAAAGAAAGTCTTCTACGCGCCGAAGTCGAGCAATTTATTGTTTGGTCAAATTCGTGCGTGACAATGTTTTTCGTGGATTAACAAAGGATTTTCGTCCTGTAGATTAATATTACCAAGTTTCTTATGACTCAAACAACTGGAGTGTAGCAACCGATACGCGGGTGCCACAATTAAACGTTATATACATTAGGTTACATGACGTACCTACATACATATACATTTGTAGATACATATATGTGTACATAATAATAATAGAAACCCTTGCAAAAGGTATAATACGTAGGTAAATTCCTATACATACATAGTACATAGGATACTCGAGAGGTGCCAAGTTGCCTCCATACATCTGCCACTTATACTCGCTTTCAACCTCTCTCGATCGTTACATTTTATTTGATTTTTTTTTCCCCGTTTTCTAGGTTTTTTTTTTTTTTCCTTCTTTCTATCTCTCTTTGCTTTTTTTATCCCTTTTCCACAATGCCTCTACTCGCCATTCTGTTACAATTATCCCCATTATTGGAGTAAAGTGAGAGAGAAACGGGAGCGATTTAGCCCATTTCAGAGTTGGATGCTGCACTGCTACAGCTACGGGAGGACAATGTACGTATAGGTATATGGGGGTGCCTCTTCGGGGTCTCTGCCGTGGTAACATCCTATGGTTATGCTTTTTAGTGATTTTACAGATTTTTATTGTGTTTTGACAGGAGCGAGTCTGGTTTCTCGTAACCATAGAGATTCCTTCTTTTTTTTCATCCTCTTTCTTTTTGCCACGTCTATTGTTAACCTATTATAAAACTCGTAGATCTCGATCCCCGACAACCACATTAATGGCTACCAGCATAGCAGCAGCTACTCGTGTGAACCTCACGGTGAACTATTTTTCTGTTTATATCTGATCGAGGCTAATGTTACCTCGCGTAATCCTTTGTCCCTTCCACAAACACGTTTGTTATTCTAATATCCTTCTTTGCTGTTTGTCACATTTTTCGCCCTCATATTTTCACCGCGCGAAATTACGCGATTTCATGCCGCAGGACGTGAAAAGTAAAAAGAAATCAGAGATTTGAAACAGAAGAATTTTTTATTCAAAGTATTTGCGGTTTGCTATGTCCAAGTTTGCAGCGGAATACGCTTTTATACGGCGTAAAATTTATATTCAGGGAGGGAAAAAAGTGCAGATTGCGCCCTTCTAATTGTCGGCCCTCGATATTATAGTAGGTAATTATGAAATTACAAAAACATATTTTGATTAATACACATTTACTGACGATCGGAAATCTGAAACGATATCCATAGCTACGAAGTGAAAGGCACTTTTAAAGGCTGCGGCTCCATAGGGCCGCGATGGAATGATAAAAAAAATGAATGAAATGATTAAGTAAATAAAAACGAATGAAAAAAAAAAGAAGAAACTTGTCTCGATCGTCTAGGAAATCTTGACAGCTACTCATTACAAATAATTGCTCTTAATATCGATACAACAGAAATAATTACAACGATACTTTAACGGTCAGTATATACGCTGTGGCAGTCCTTGAGATCTAATTATTAAAAGATAGAGCCGAACTTTCAAAAACTGTGATTTTTGTCAAACTATAATGTTGTACATTGAGCAACCGAAAAAATGAGTAAATGAAAAATGAAGAGCTTTCATAAATTTAATTGTTTAGTTCGACGAAGTCAGAGTTATGGTTCGTACACCCTATCTATAAGTTTGACAAAATTATCCATACCCTGAAATCAAGTATGTGATGCTTTTTTGTATGAATCGTCCATTCGATTCGTCCATTTCTGTAAATTAGATAATTAAAACGAATCGGTTTAGCCACACGGCGACCAGAGCGGGATAAAAAAATGTTTGCTCTCCGCGCACGTTTCCACCGGTTTTCGTATTACCAAATTTATAAGCTCGGACAATCCGGCAGTTTTTCACCCAGCTTTAACAGCGTTTCGAAATAACCTGCACGCGCGTGCAATTCTCAACGTGTCCCGGGCCGCATGGTACGTATACCACGCTAATATCCGGTCGAGATCCATTGTATTTCCGCAAGCGCACGCTACTACATGACGTAGAACATGTACATTGGGGCGTGAGTCGCTCTGTTATTTTGCAACAAAACGGTAACTAACAGTCGCCGCGCGCGGCGTGTCCGTTTGGTAGCAACTATACACAACAATACTACATGCTATGGGAATATACGTACAGTGTTGCAATTGGACACGTTAAAAAAGAATATAGGTACATGTTGTATGTATATACACATAAACCTATGTATACAGAAACGCACGCGGTATGCATTTTGTAAACGACTACATATTGCAGCGTTATACCCTCTCCGCTGTATATGAAAATTGTGTTTTATAAAAGGCGAGTGTAGCTGAGAGTATATATTGGTATAGATATGAAACCAGCATGGCGGATGCTTACAAATAGTTGAAGGGCGGCGCCCCAACATATAAGGTTCTGCTTTTAATACAGCTTTCTTTTGTTGAGGAATTAAACGCGAGGTTCAAATATATTTAAAGGTGAAAGGTGACGGGGTGCAGTGGAGGAAACGGAAACGGTGGTAGGAGGTCGAGGGTAAGCCTTGATTTACCCTTAATTCATTCCAACATCCCCAAATGTATTTCACATTCATTTATATACCAGCTATGGCTGAAGATTGCCATAGTTTAGCTTCTCAACCACCATCATAAAAAAGTCGAACTGGAATCATCGTAATACGACAACGGCTTGATTTTTTGTCAGAAATTTAAGACTTGACGAGTGCGCATTCTTTGAACCACCGCTCGTGAATTCTAATGATGGTCGGCAATGCCTCTCATATACGGTGTCATGATGTCCATTTGTTCTTTCGAATTGCTGAAGTAAAAAACAAATATAAGCATATTGGAAGACGATCGTTTTCGGTCCATCCAACTTCATGATTTCAATCTTCCTCGATCCAAAAAAAAAAAGGAGGAGCATTTTTATTCTGAAATGAAAAATGATATACTTCTCATCTAGGACATGGTCAGTGTCGATGAACGCCATGCGTGATGAAAAAGATGATTTTTCATCGAACGACATTTGGATCATGCGTTGAGTCGCGTGACCAAAGTTTACTGTACATAAAAGTCACTGCAAATCTCAGTATAATGTACTTCATGGTTTTCGAATGATATTAACACCGAAAATCTTGCGCCGCATTAGTCTCGTAGAAATTGTTGTAGGAAACCAAATTTAACCGTGCACGATATTGCACGCCGAGTATTAGCGGTACGACGTTAATTTTCATTTCGCCGGCCTCTAGACTTTATTATCAGGAACGGTGTATGGTGACAGTGAATAAAAGCGAGGCCATAGATTGAGTTCGTCCTCCATATAAGCTGGGCTACTGCAGTAGCTGATGGTATATATGTAGATATAGGAAGGAGAGGAGTACAAATAGGAGCAAATAGGAACAATAAATATGAACGGGCAGTCACAAAGCAGCTCTTGGATGGTATAAGAGGTCGGACATATCGTTTCACAGGTAGGTAGGTAGTGAGGTAAAGGTTGAGATCAATATCTGAACGTAGTGGGCGTGACCTTCGAATTGAAACCACGGTGGTTCTCGTTTCTGATTGGAGCATCGAGTCCCTCCGGGCGACGGTGGCGTCCCGGAAAATAGGCGGGGACATCCGGGCGTAAGGGAATCATGGTAGGGATGGAATCGCGGTGGCACTGAAAGTCGCTCGTAAATCATAACCATCCAGTTGCTTGGTGCACGCCGGCCAAAAACACCGAGAAAATCTACCCTCCACGTATATCACGTTGTTCTCGGTGTACGGTCCAAAGCGAGTGAAAACAGCCGACGCTCGGCGTTGACAGGATCCAAATTTGATTGTTATACAAAGAATAAATAACGATGACTCAATTAACCAGTGTCTGAACACCATCGCGCGTCAAGTGCGACGATCGCTTATCGTAATAAATCGACAGTTTGGATCGCGGGTGTTGATTTTAATATACGCGTGAAGTGTCCAGGACGTGTGTGCATTATTGAATTTTATTTGATTTTCAATTTTTATCCCGGTGCATGTGATTGCCCGTAATAATAACCACTGGTGACGTATAAGAGTTTAAAATGTGCAGCAACGAGAGTCCTCCGCCGTCGAAGGAGCCCTTGGCGGTTGGTTTGGGGGTTGGAAATCCAATGGCGGGATTTTTGCCGGGTTTGGAACACTATAGATTACAATTATATCATTACGCGATGGCGGAAAGATTGCGTTTAGCTCAACAATTACATCCTCAACATCCCGGTGTTGGTCATCCATCGGCTGGTGGTCCGTCGGGACATTTGGGAATGTCAACTGGATTTCCGGCACCGTTACCACTTTATCCAGCAGCCGGTTATCCAGGTCGTTTGGCACTCTCGATGGCCCTTCTTCATCCCCATCATCAACGTATACCGGAAGAACCAAAACCACAACATAGCTATATCGGTCTAATAGCAATGGCGATACTCTCGTCTCCGGACAAGAAGCTCGTACTTTCAGACATTTACCAACACATTCTAGAACATTATCCTTATTTTAGAACGCGTGGTCCAGGTTGGAGAAATTCTATCAGACACAATTTATCGCTCAACGATTGTTTCGTTAAATCCGGAAGAAGCGCGAATGGAAAGGGACATTATTGGGCCATTCATCCTGCGAACCTTGAAGATTTCCGCCGCGGTGATTTCAGGAGACGCAAGGCCCAGAGGAAGGTCCGTCGGCACATGGGACTCGCGGTTGACGAAGAACCGGACAGTCCGAGTCCACCTCCACTTCCTGCTACGCCACCACCTCCGGCATTAGGACCACCGGTAGTGACACAGGCGATTTCTGGAATCTGGACACCTCATCATCACTTCCACGGACAATCTATCCAGACCTCCCAACCGTCGAGAAAACGGCAATTCGACGTCGCTTCACTTTTAGCGCCGGATGATCAAATCGATGTTCTCAGACCGGTTAAAACCAGGAGATATAGTTGCAGCGAGGATGAGCACGATCTCCATGAACCGGAACCAGAAATCGACCACGACGAGGAAGACGTAGACGTTGACGGTGTCGCTGAGCCAAATGTCCTTCCCCCTAGTCCTCCGTCCAGCAGTCCAGTTTCAAAAGCTTCGCCAACGAATCACTGCGGATGGAATAATTCTGGACAAAACCCGTCGCCACCGTTCTCCGCTATTCATCTTCACAATCATCTTCACGTTAGAAATTATTACGCACCAACGAATCCTGGATCGGGATCGAGCATCTAAATTATTTCTGGAAATAATTTGTCTCTCGATAACGACGACGACGAGCTGATAAATCAACGTTGGAAGAGAGAAGAATTAAAAAGAATTGTATAGACACACGATTATAACGCGATGTAAATATTAGTCGGCGATGTAAGCCTATAACGTGTTAAATTAGTTCAAGACTGACGCGATATTCTTGACTGTTAAAATGTAATATAAATAACGATAATTATAGAGATTAAGAATTAGGCTATATAGTAGTAATAACTGTCCATATATAACTCACAATCAGATTAAACAATTAGTATGTATAGTAAAAATATGTTATATATTATATTTGAATATATATATATTGTATTATTGTGTACAAATTAATCATTATGTGTATATTGAATTAGATAAATTATATTTAATTAATCGAGTATATGATGAATAATAATATCATATAAGGAAGATGATCGAAGGATATTACAATGTAACGATATTCGAAAAAAAAAAAGAACAGAAATTCTTTATAACATTGCAGTTGAAACTCTGCAGCTGATCGCGACGCGATGGTTAAACAAATAATTATGATAATAAAAGAAAAGAACAAACATTATAATATATTAATAATTAACGTATACCTTTACCACGGCGTCGCGACGCCCAGCCTTCAATTCAATTCTCATACGTTATATAAAATACGGCCGTATATAGCACCGCGAAACATACACACATTGTATATTATATGAATATGAGAAGATTTAATAAAATACTTTGTTCTCACTTGAATTTCAGTCTTGACCGACGGAATTGTTTGATTCGTCACGTTTCTATGTTATTTCATTGGGAAATCTCTGAACCCGATGAAAAAAATTTCTTCATCAGCGTATCGTGGAAAATGTTATAGTAATCCATGAAAATCGGATCTGATGATCGATCGATCCATCGACGAGTGTGACAAGATTTAAAAGAGCGTCTAACACTCATAGAAGCTAGATGTACCTTACGCCGCAAACCAGTAGTACCAGTTCGTTGGTTTGTCGTCGTGTTCAAATATTTGTCATTTATACATCGATCTTTGCTCTGCAGTGAATTTTAAATGAAAAATATTAGTGGAAAGTTTATACTTTGGAACGCACGTTACATTATCATTCGCGGTTACATTATCATTCGCGGCAGCGGCTTTAGGTTCAATTTCGTTATGAGGTCAATGAATATTCCTAACCGGTGTCAGAGGTATTTAAATATTTCGAACACGAAAATCACCATCGCCAACCTTTCTTTCGTTAGTCGTCTGCACGATGTTTGGCCGCAATTAACGCGTTCAGCGTAATCTTATAAATCGATCGATATGTAACACGCGGCGAAGATCCTGAGCGTAGAAAACATGAAAGATAAAATGTATTATACGATCGGTTGTTATTTCGCCGGTGTTTCAGATCACCCCATTAATATTGACCCGGGATCAAATCTGATCTGTATAAAAAGGTTGAAAAGTTTCATCATCGTTAGTTTATGCTTTCTAAATATTCAAAACGACGAGTTGCGTTCGTTATGAATATACTTGACGTTATACATAATTATAGTTTTCATTTGCGCGTGTTTAACTTGTAAGAAAAAGAAAAACTGGTTGTACTATTATTCGAATATATTTAATCGTTTAATCGCAGATTTCCTCAAACCGAAGATTCTGATGCGGTTCTGGGTTTGTTTATTTTTGTTAAATAGTTTGCGCACAGATTATTACCGATTTGGTTTGCCATCAGCTAAAAACCGACGTTATCCCAGCTGGGAGCTTCTTCCTAAGTTGGCAAAGCTTCTTACCAGTTAGTTCAGTAATAGTCGAAGCGTAATTCTTTCTTGATTATTATACGTATCTATAGTATATTCCTACGGCAGTTATACCTGCCAAAAACGTCAATGGCCAATAGTATAGGACTTGTTTTTCCATGCGGGATGATCATCGACCACCACGTGTTTGGTTTTTCCTAAGACGTAATGCTAAACTGGGTCAGAGCATGGTGCGTTTTTATCCGATTCGTGCCTTCCAAGTTGATCGTGGAATTTCCTGGACTTATATACTTTTGCGGATAATGCAGGCCGTGAAGTTCACAGGACTTTTCGCACCTGGGAAATTTGGAGTTTCCCTAATATTAATTAGCTCACGTGCGCATGCAGGATAAACTAAACTATACATACTATTCGAATAATCACCTTATTCGGTATACTCGAAAATAATCGAATACATATGCGTCAGAAATTTTATACAACAAAGTTATACGTCCCGCAAGTGCAGAAATTTAGATATCAAAACCAATTTGACTCCAAAAACATCTCTTTCTACTCGTGTGATAAATTAAATTGATGCATTTTATACGATTTTGTTTCATTTATTTGTTTTGTTCATTTTTTTTGTTTTTTGTTGTCTTTGAACGTAACCGGGTTCGGTGCACATTTGCGGTTTCTTGTTTGTGATATTCCGAGCAATATTTAACAAATTGCTTTCGTTCGGTTGTCGGGTTTCTATCGGTCCGCGGTTGTCTTCAGCCTCTCAAGGGATTTGTCTGCGTGGCATTTAAGTCACGTCTCTACTGTACATGTTTTTTTTGTAAGGTTTCATTTGATGAACCCGAACGGGAGACGGTTGTACGGTGCCGATTACAATAGCCCGCGACTCAAAACCGCTTGCATTTCTCGTGTACTGCGATTATAATAAATTGCGAATTTTTGAGAAAAAATAAAAACAAAAACAAAGAGAAAAATGAAAAATGAAAAGAAGATGAAGAAATATTCCCACGCGTTAAGGGAGCGACAAATTCTCGATATCGCGCCACACGCATCGACGGAAATTGGGCTCCCGTATAGGAACTGGACAGGTCGAAGAGGGTGTTGAAAAAATAACCCATGATTTTCTGGAAGAAAGCGACTCTGTACACATAAGAGACTATAGAACCTTATACTGCCACTGCATGCATAAGGAGAGTTTCAGTTTGTTGATTTTTGCTGGGAAATAGAACTGTGTCTTCAAGTTTTTCGAATATTTAACAAATAATGACTGCGCAGACGTGGATGCCCATCTTCACCTGCCATTGTTAAATGCAACAGCAGACAGATCGGAGCCTCATATACTTCGTGTATACGTCAGTCCGTTTTCCGAAACTTACCTGAACAGAAATATACATATCTATATAGGTATACATATATGCATTTATTCTTATGGGCAGATTCTTTTCACGCCGTTCTCACCTGGGGAATAATATTTTTCTATCACATGGTTCGCACCAAATAGGTATATATTAGGTACACAAAATAATATCCCATTGCAGCAACGTGGCTATTTACAATAACGGTTCCGTTTATTTTTCACACACTGCATAAAGTCGTGCTTCGATATTCTTCGCCGCAGGACGAGCGTTTGGCGTTTATCTGAGTTACCGATCTCCCTTTTTAGCATGTAAAATTCAGCAAACAGGAACCACCCGCCAACGCAATGCTATTTCGATGTCATTCAAGCCAATAATAACGAAAATTAGATGTATCGAGATAACCGTGAATTATAACCGGAAATATAAAGATTTCCCGTCGAAAATGTGTTGAAACTTAATTTTTTCCGTGCGTTTTTTTTTCAATAAAGAAATCTAATCGATCAAGAAAATCTAGAATTTGAAAAGTATGCATTCGTATAGTACGTTGCGTGTTTATTTCAGCTATTTGTTGCTGGTTAGCTATACCTACGTACCATTGGTTGTTCGACGTTATGTATGGGGTTAGTGCATCACCGTCTGGTACACTACCTGATCTTATTACCGTCGCTGTTGGTTGAAAATGGATTTGCGGCTGCGCAGATTACAATCTGCCACCATGATTCCAAAGCCCACCACCTCTTAGCTCTCCGCAACGTTAACACCATATCGACACCTCACGCATTTATAAACGCGATATTTTACCTGCGTTACAAAACAGCTTCTAACATCTGCCCCCAATTTTAATTGGCTTCAAACAATTAAATGCGTCGCGAAGCGATCTGGCATTGAGAAAAAAAAAAGTTTCACCTCTTGTATCACATTTTAGTCGAAAGGAAGTTGGAAGTGGACATAAAGGACTATCCGGTTTTGAAAAGAAGCATTGCGTAAATACGATGGCCCAGAATTGAGAGGATATTTTTTTTTTTTTCTCCGCACTCGAAGACTACACGAGACGTACCTTGGGATCTTCGAGCGTGCAGGTCACTTTCGCTTATTATATGTTTTTCAGGTAAAATGTTATGTTCGATTTTCAAGTGCACCACTACCGTATGGGGGAAATTTGGAGACAGTCTTCCCATTGATCAATCGCGGTACTCGATTCATTCATTCATTCGTTTAGGGTCGTTTTCATAGAGGTGAACCACAAGAGTCTTTTCTGCAAGCTCTACCGGCTAACTTGGAATAAATCAGCCCTGACTCAACACGGTCAGGTGTTCAGGTGTCACGTGTGACGCCTTAATGCCTAATAATCCATTTACGGGGTTTTATGGGCTACTCCTCAATACCTTAGTTGTATTTTTAGGACTCGAAAAGAACCATTTATAAACCGCGTAGAATTACGCATACGTATTTAGCCCCATCCAAATTTGAATTCTGATTTTCAATCCAGAATGATCGGACACACCGAATCTCGTAGTTTTTCCATATCGTTTCATGATATGCAAGCCACTACGATGAGGTGACCAACAATTTTCTCGTTGCCAAAATGAAAGAAAAAAAAAGGAAAATGTTGTTACGTCGAAGTTGTTAGAAACGCGGTCGGGGTTAGAATTTCAACAAATTCTCGCGATCACGTGAGCGTTGGACACGCGTTGAATTCTGAGTTTTATTAATATGAAGTGTTCACAATGCGCGCATTACCTACCCAGTTATATTTGTGCAATAATTATTTTTCCTTCAGACTGACTTTGCCGCTTGAATACCTCCGTACAATTAGGAATACGATTCCCTTGCCCGGTAAAAATCGCAGAAATGTTACCAGCGTAACGATATATAAAATAGCTACAGGCGTCGCGCTGGCTGTATTTCTTATACATAAAAACTCGCCTCCTGCGGCGACGGCAGCTGTGCTTTCGCGCAAAATATAAATACAACCTAAGTATTACGCCGTACAATGGACAGAAAATATTTAAAGGAATCGGTCAGAGTTTAATCATAATTGTTACAAACTACTTTATCGTTCATCGAACCAAATAATAATTCGAACTACAAATTACGAATTCCACTCCAACGATCTGAACACTATACGTGCATTATTTGTATGTAACGTCGATTCAGTCAGGTTGACTAATTCGAGAAAACTGTTGTTGTGAATTGTGAAAAAAAAGCAAATTATAAATCTTATTAGGAAATAAAAATTATTTCAAATTTTCGAAACTGATTCACACACAACTGTAACACGCTATACATATATAGCCGTTAGTTGGTCCCTCGTTCGCGTGGCATCGACTTCGTTGAAAATTCAGAGATTATCATATTATATACAAAGCTGTGATGGGAAGCCTGTAATGTACGTTTGGTCGAAAGCATCCAAAATTTACAAACCTGCACTACCACCAACGTTGTACGGCAAAGCTGGTGCACCGTCACTCCACATTGTAACGGCCGGTATATTATTCGTGCCGCAGGATATTAGTCGGCTACAATACATTTCCACGCCTCGATAATAAAATCATACAATCATCACGTGCGGCAGTTTAAACAAAACTGACAAATTTTCGGTTAGCCGCTATTATTATGTCGCAAACCGTAGCGTTTAGTGCAATATTAAAAAATTCGAATCTGTTATTTTTTATCTCCATTTATTCCAGTTATCATCGAGTTTTACCGCCCGTACGGTATTCCATCACAAATTTATCAATAAACAAACGAACACCCTTGAAAAAGTTCGAAACGGATACGAAACAACGAGACTCGAAGGTTGCTGAGAAGATGTTCGGAAATTATCTTATGTTTCCTCAAAGATTGCGAGATTGTTTATTAATCTATTTCTGCACTCAGTTCTCATCTTGTTGTCTATCTTTTGCAGAGGCACAGTTCACCTCGGGCGAAATTACATTTTGTAATTCATCTTCGTCTTACTTGATTGAGAATTAAGTTACAGAGCTATAATGTAGTATGTATATTGAATGGAGGAAAGCGTGCAGACGGTCGAGTCGCGTCATCAAGTATCACTCGTATTCGTTTTGGTTGCGAAGAGGACACTTCGGTGTGTAACCGAGCATGTGATCGAATGTTGTGGGGTTCTATATGGTTTGTTAGCTGCGGCTTCTCAAGTTCTGAAGTACGTACGTCCTTCCGATGGCATCGGTTAGTCCGCTGTTGGGTAAACGTGAATTAGAAACAAATTCGACTGAAATCGATTTGGTGACATGATTTTGCTCGGCTTTTTTCTACCTACGTACGTACAACAGCCGCATGTACAAAATTCACCCGTGCGTGAACTCGACCGTTTACAGAATGGGACGAAACTCTACTATACATAAGATAGATTCTGGATTCAAGATTCAAGATTCTGGATTCAGGATTCAGGATTTGGGATTCTGGATTCGGTTTCCTCTTGGGGTAACCTCTGAGGACCGTGACGTGCTAGGGGCGTGTTCTACGGGCCAGATGCAAACTGAATTTTGATTCACCCCTGCGTACCCTGCACCACTGGGCATTTAAGACAACCAAATGACGAGCGAATTATAAACGCCACTGCAATGACATAACAATGTCCTGGTATTTAATCATCGCGAGCGATGCATGCGGCCTTAAAGTTTCACAAACATTGATAACACGCGCATCATCAAAGGCAGATTCATTTTTCCTGCTCTAACAATTATAAAAATATAAATGCAAGATAACGATCCTAGAAAAAGGAAACGAAGGAATCCTGAAAATGTCCTAAAGGTGTGCTATTAATAAAGTCTTTATATGCACCTCGTGTTTGCACAGCGTCGACCAGTAGCCATGTGATCAAAGTGTCCCCACAATATATACTACCTATATATTTCTTTGAACACGTCCTTATTTTTTTACACGCGCACACAGAGTCAGACCGCGGAGCTCAGCTAATGGATCCACTCGAGACTACTTCTGCAGACGCGCAAACACCGGCGTAAGGCTTTTCAAAACTCGTATACCTCCCCCCCTCCCCACCCCAGCACCCGTCGAGATCATCGACTACTTCGCTTCTCTTCAACCGGCATGATTATAAACAATTGCCACATTTTAGTTGCGGAACAAAGCAAAGAAAAAAAAAAGAAGAAAAATCAAAAATACAAAATAACTAAACACATTTATCCGATCTGACGCGAAGATTTTTGTCACGTGACTTCTGAAAACAGTGCATATATTTGTACGCTATGTATATGCCGTATAGAGGCGTTATATGTGTTTTAGAGTGAGGCGTGAGTTTGAAACTAGCATCAGTGGAGGAAAAAAAAGAAGAGTTTCTTTATTTCCGTGAGTCCCAGCAGAGCATTTCTCTCTTTCTTTTTCTCACTCTCACTCTCACGCTCACTCTCACTCTCTCTGTAGTGCAGAGTTTCAACACGCAATAGCATTACCGATTGGTTACAAGGTTAGTAACGGGAGCAGGCAGTTTTACCCGTCGACGAAACCTGATCGCTTGATTCAGCGAGGTGACGCGTCCCTCGGGAAGATGGTTGCCATCCTACGTACGAAATGCCCGATGAATCCCTAGGGGTAGCTACAGGCAGCAGCGCTTAGCTGGCTAATATATTATCCATCCTATACCTATAACACATTTTGCGTCATAAGATCAAGCTACGGCGGCATAACCATATAGCATTTATAGTGCCGTTGCACTGCAGTACACCCTATAAATTATCGGCCATTGTTGTGGCCATCAACTTTGACGAATCTAATCACCTGTTTTTTTTTTTTAGTTTATTGATTTCAATTTTTTTATTTCCTCCATTTTGTTCCGTATATCTGCATTTCCAGTGACTGAATCATTTTCTCTTTTTCTTTCTTAATTTGTTTTTTTCATCGAGGACGAATATTTGGGCGATTGTTGACACGGGTGACTCGGGTTTAAAAATAATTAAATAATAATAAAAAAAAGAATCGATGATCACAGAGTAATTCTTGCCGCACTATAGCATATATTATGTTGAAGAGTTTGTTGAAAAACATCTCGAAAGTTTTGAGTAATGGTAAACGAAATACCGTTATGCTAACGTGTTTATTTATTTACTTTTTTTTATTTTTTTCTCCTATTAGAACAACTACGCGAGGATTATGAAAAAAAATTTCCACGACTGCGGAGCATCAATTTTTGGGGCGAAATTTGAAATAATTGAAAGAATAAAGTCCAGATATATCATGCCACCCTGAGGCATGTATTATTACTTATATGGTGATAAATATTAGCCGCTAGCAATAAGAGATATAAAAAAAATGATGTAATGACTTTATTCTGCCCCATGAGGCCTGTAATTATCCGAAGGCTGCTGCAGTACGGAGCGGGACCAGCAACAGCTCACCCTCGGTGATTATCAGAACCCTCGATAATTACCAAGTTAGTTTAAATAGGGTATAGTGTTTAGGGACAGCCTATACTCTACCTTCCTAATTCTAATCAATGGTTACAGGAATTTATATCGTCCCAATCTTTCTCATATATGTACCGTATTTAAATATATTCTCTAAAATTTTTTTCATGTGCTCAAATAGTCAATTACGTTTCCAATATTACTCGATTCTTATATGTTTGTACAGATTTTGAAACTATCATGATTGTAAACGTGCACCTTGTGACCCTACATCAATGACTATAATAATTCGATAGAAACTTGAGCCAATGATACGGAAGAAGAAAAAGGAAATAAAAAAATGAGCTGTATATGTGTAATAAGATTATGATCCGATCTTTGAAAAACGATACTGCCAACGCGATTGCTACGGTTGATACAAAGCAACCTCATTTAATCGCAACGTTAACGTCCTAAACACACCGTAACCTTTCGGGATCAGAGACTTATTGGCGCGTTGTGTCGCGCCGCCAAATTTCGTTTAGAAATTCCGTCCACGTGCAAGATGGCGGCTGTAGTTTGCTCCTGGCATGCAGTAGCATACCGCGCTGTTCCCCGGGCCGCCCCCGAACGTTTTCCCATCCTCTGTAGTCGAAGGTAGAGCTGATACCGGGCGTCGAGACGTTCTGTGTTGGTTAGGCGTCCCAACAGTTTGACGACATACCCATTAGGTTCGGGAGGAGCGAGTCAGAAAGCCCAGAGTTTAGGTTTTGCTGTCGTTACTACACGGCCGGGTGGTTCGGTGTCGAAGTATACAGACGACTACGTTGGATTCATGAGAGAAATACGGCGGGAGAATCGGTGAGGAACCGGCAACCGGGCCGAGAACACCGACTTCGCGTCGTCTGCTTCGGTAAGGGATGAGTCGCTCTCCTCGTCGCTCGCTCGCTCGCTTGCTCGCTTTGCGAAGGGGTTGGGCTGCGGAACAACGCGGAGGCTACAACTCGGAGGATGGGGTGAACAGCTATTTGCGCGTCTTTGTATAAAATAAACGCCGGTTAGAGGCGGCGCTGAATACTAATTTCACCCTAACAACTCCCAGCTGCTCAGCTCCTATAGATTCTCCTTTGCCTCCTACGAAGTTACGAGTCGGTCGCCGAACAATCGCGGGTAAGACAACCGTACACAATACATCAAATAAAAGGCGAACCGCTGCGTTACACCCCACGTAACATAGAAAAATTATAAATGGCACACGTATCTTTGACGTAAGATATACCTGCATTAAATGTTCAATATTTACATATACAAAGTGACTAAAAATTATCACATTTGATTTGAAAAAACACAAAATAAATCCACGAGTTCAAATTCATACCGTTTTTTTCTTTCTCTCTTTCTTTCTTCCTCTTTCCAATTTTCCTCCTCAGCAGGGAAAGTTGCTATAATCATCCTCGGAATTAATTTTCAATATTATCATGCCGATTGTGAGTGTCCATCCCGTTGCAGAGATACAGAGAACTGGTTTCGGAGTACCAAAAAGCCAAATGCAGAGTGGCTAAAAGTCGGAGTTTTTGTAAACGATGCCCGGGTGTGTGGCGAGCAAACAATCGCTTGACCGCGTTGTGGAAGGGCTCTGTTCATCCGCTGCTGCTACTGCGCTCTAGCATCTTAAATGTCTCCGCTGCAGCGTAATATTCTCACATATGGTACACATATGCTGATATGTGTGTAGACCACGTGAGCATATGACCACTATATTGCATTACATACTTCCACGTATATGAATGCAGTAGGTATTTAATATACACACGCTCGTAAACACGCGGCTACCGGGTGTGCGTGAAGTTTAGTTTACTTATACGTTCTTTTCGTTTGCACCGGTCAGTGCTACTGCGCGTAATGGAGTGTCCACTCGAATTCCTCCGTCTTATATACATATACATTTATGTATACATGGGTAGGTATGTATACATACATGAGTGTATATAGCCTTACCCATATTTATATGTATGTCGTTGTCAACATGGTCCTATGTTTGCTCTAAACTTTAGCCCACTGCTTTGAGAGACCGATATGTACGGGAGAGTCCAACAAATAGTCGGATACTACATATATTTACAGCTTCAAACCCCGGCAGCCATTGCATTACGTATGGCAGACGAGATTTTTTGATCAAATTTTCCATCATCTCGAAACCAGAAAATTCAATAAGGACCCTTAAAAAAAGGGATCTAGAGTGACGTAGTTTTCAGGTCTTGTTCTTCATATCATTCTTACATTTTAGTTTTTGATCGGTATACCTTCGTAGCAGCGTAGTTTCCGTTTTTTTGTGGGTTACGTTTTTCTGGAACTCACAATCAGTTCTCAATCCAAATACATTCGATGATCAGATTGCGTTTAGCTTTAAGAAAATCGCTATACGTATACTATGCGCTATAGCTGCAGCAAGGGCCAGAGATTAAACCCTTTAATTCCTCGGTAAGGGCTAAGACGGATCAACGTTGACGTAGCTAATCGAGCGGAAGGATTTTAAACTGGCTAATACATAGCCGCCGCTGCTGCTGCACCATCAGAAACGAGGGCATATCCTGATCTTGGTCCTAATCTCGTCTTATTGTTGGCCTCTCTCTCTACTTTCTCTCTCACTCTCGCTCTCTTCTCTCTTTCTTTATTTTTCAAACACGCGTATTCACGCTATACAAAAGTATAAACAAAAGGCTACGCAATATGGCTACTCGTCCATAAGTAATGTCCCAGCTATGTAATTATAAAACAAAATATAATTATCCCCTTTATATATATATCCGGAAGTGTTCGCGGGGGTGGATTAAAATACACGCGACGACGTACATTTTTTTCTTTTTATTATTATACCTACCTTCTTTCGACATATCCGCAGCAGAGATCAGATTGTTGGTGGAGTGATGATCCTGATTGTCTACCGTTCGTTTCAAATCTAGTATACGACGCGTAAACCTACGTCTCGTTGAAAAAGCTCACCTCGTCTGGTTTGTTAGTTAAATAAACATGGCGTGTTATACCTTTAGTACAGCGGTGTCCTGACAACACAAAAACCTTATTGTTGGCCGTTGGGACGCTCGTCAAACGTGTCTTACTGTCTTCGGTGATACCGGGTATATCTTCCACGTTCCACCGCGGAATATGGACGTTCGTTATACGCGTTCAGTTTATTTGAAGCCGACTCGAGCGCCCGGAACGACGAGTGGGAAGACCCGGATCAATGTCAGAATCGGCACCGCACGGGAACAATGCCACTGAGAAAATTTCAACTAATTCTGGGCAGCGTTTGTCGAACAAACTTGTTTACGTCACGTGGGCAAGTCGAGGTAATTCTGCGCGATGAGATGTGAAATTTTTGTAGCATTTCATGCCTTACATTTATGTGTATAGGTATACCTACCTATCACTCGACTGGAATGTCGCTGCATGCGGCAAAATTTATCTATTTTGACAGAGTTAATGGCAATATATGATATTATAAAATTTTCATTATAATATCCATTGAAAAATTCAATTTTCGACAGACGCGAAAATTTCCAAAAGGAATTGAAAAAAAAAAAAAAAAAAAAAAACTTGCATATAATGTTGCAAATTTTTGCCATTGTGACGTTCGCTTCATATTCCGTTTCAACTGCATGTACAATAGGATAGATTAATTCAATCAGTTCATCATCTGCAGCTTATGACGTCTGAGGCGAATATTCATTGAAAGAATTTAATCATCCGGCATAGAGTATTAGCAATTTTTCTCCATTTTTTTTCATCCCTGTATATCAAATGACATGTTAATCATAATTGTGGTAAATTCTTCCTGAATCAACTCTCTGATATAATAATTAATGATTCCATATGTAGGTTTTTTCTCGGTGAAATCTGACCGGTATAAGGACCTGAGATGAATTAAACGGATTATCTGTTATTCCTGATGCACAAGGAAATTTTTTTGGAAAAATGTGTTTCCAGGCATCTATTTTATGATCCTGTACTTGTCCTTAAAAAATTGGCTTCCAAGTCCATTTTGCCGTTTCAGAGTCTAATTTTACTGGACTATAAACGATAAGAGAGTGAATTTTAAAATCGATGTCTATGTTACGGGGGAACTCCACTGATATTATGGGAAACGTCGATTTTTTGTTACCAAAACGACTAAAATCGGTAGACCGAAAATTGACTTTTTCAATTTAACGAGAGAAAAATAACGAAACTGGGGGGAGGGAATTGATAAAAAGACTTTTTCGCGATCTTCTTTGCGCAGCCATATATACGGTGCTACGGTTTTAATCAACGCGATGAAAGTCCTCACGGCATATACCCTGCATATATACACGTATAGGTATACACATCTATATCTCCATATTTTTTATACTTTTTGACAGGGTATTTTGTTATTTTCATTTATTTTTTCGAATTTTTTACTTTTTTCTTCATTTTTTTTGTTCAATTTATTTTCTTTACATTTTATTTCATTAGCGGACAGCAGTCGGATTAACCAGTCGAATCCCTCTTTGGTATTATACCGTGAAGCACCGAGAACCTAGAAAATGTGGAAATAGCGTCAACCTTCCAACCGGAGAAGAGAAAATGTCCCGAATTTTTTTGCCAATCCCCTGCACGACATATGCATGGGTATGATGTAGCTCAAGATGTATGTACATATACCCGATATAAAAGGTACATATCTAAATATGTATATGTATACAGTTATATACAGAGCTAACGCGCTGAATATTTTCACGGATTCTCATTGGCCGTTGAAGAATCCCATCCTCAAGGGATTTAGAATATTTTTTGTCAGGATTTGCAATTCCTACCGCGCACTCGACAAATTCTTCGAGCATTTTCGGAATAAGTATATAAAACATGAAGGTATGTATAGGTATGTTACGTAATATATACGTATAATCGATACCTTAAATGCCTCCGAATCTTAATATGTTGCAAATTTCAAGGTGCAGTGTAGTTTGACGAGGAGAAATACTCGAGTGAAAAGGATAAGGAATTATGATGCAATAAAAATCAAACGCGAATAAATTTCTTCACTATACCTGCAGCCATGGAAAGAAGACAGTTCTTTTCGGGTGTATAAGAGGTCAAATATTTTCAGGAGAGATGTAAATATGGCGTAGTGGTGAGCCAGCTTCGTCCCTGTTACGAGTTTTAGCCCCGCCCATTCCCGGGGTACCCCCAGAGCAACGCGGTGCGGTTGTGCCGCGCGCGGTGTTCCCTCTGGCGTTTCCAGTATTCCTCCCCCAACGAAAAATAAAGGAACAAACGCCGCGGCACACAATTGTTGAAACATTTTTGACGCCGCGAGAGACAGAGGGTGCAGGATGATGCGGCGCGGGCGGTGGCGACGTCGTCGACGGCCCGACGGAGGCTTTTTTCATGGGGTGGGTCGCCGGAGAACGTTGAGGGGGCCAAAGGGAGGAAACGGTGAGGAGGGGGAGGGGAGGGGGGAAGTTCTGAACGAACGTAATTTGCATGATTTTGCATGTTTTAACGCTTCGCGGTGCAACCAACCTCCTGCACAGGCTTTTCATGGTGCCTGTCTACGTTTTCTGCTTGCTTTTCCGTCTGCCAAGGGCCGCCCCCGTCCATGAAGAGAGAACATCGCGGGGAAGCTCCGAGTTAGTTATATCCTTAAAATTATTTTTTTTGTAGTTTTATATAGTCAACAGTGAACTTTTTCCGATAACATCAAACATCCATTGTAATAATAATTCAATTGCTCGATCTAGCCATTTCGCGGTTTGTATTTATATATCATAATGGTTGTCAGGGAATCCTGCCAGAAAAAAGAAACAAAATCAATCTATACTACCATTATATGCGAATATAGGTATATCCTGGGACTGTGGAAATTAAATTTTCTGCACGTCCTGATTGTTCCAAAAAATAAAAGATTGACCCTCATAATAAGCGAATGGGTTATAGAAATATGACCATTTTTCGATACGTTTCATTTGTGCACCAGCAGCGGCGGAGGTCGCGAGTATTATCTGCGAAGAGATCGAGGGACTCAAAGTGGAGAACTGAGAGAATGACTCGGTGGATTCGTCGGGACAAAATACCCCCACATACCGGTGTGGTGACCGTATCATTTCTGACCACCATAAGGTCGGGTGGAGGGTATTCGGGCGGCAACAATGGGCCAATAGCGGCCGATAATGAGGCGAGCATTGTCGCGAACGGCTATATACATACCGAACTCGAATATACTCTCTCTCTCTCACGTGCCCAGAGCAGAGTATGCGTGTTAATGTGTATGTGTAGCCATACAGATATGTGTAACGCACACCGGACACTGCAGGTCACCGAACAACGGGGCTCGTCCTGCACTGCACGACGTAGAATTCGCTGCGATATCCCGCACCACGCGGTTCATTATACGGGTAATCGCGCAAATTACGAGAAGACCGATATCGAATATCACGTAACTATCTGGACCATCAACCCTCCCAACTTCAACCTACACGTAATAGGTATACTCCGCGATCAATTTGAATGAAGTGTCACATGAAAATATATATTATAATGTAGATTTGCGTTTTTTTTTCCCTCTTCTTTCATTTCGTAGGATTCCGAGACGATTCGAAATTAGTCCTGCGAAAATGTAATACCACAAACAATACTTACATTGCGTACCCGAAAAATGAAGGAGACGGAAAAAACAAAAGAAAAAAAAAATGGTTCCTGCAAATTCGCGACAGAGATGAATAAGATAAGACACGATTTTCTACATCTTTGGAGTTAACTTGTTCACAATCTTGGGACAGGATCTCAGATGACGGCTAAGATATTATTCTCATAAACGCGTGGGTATATGTATAAAACGTCACGTCGTGTTGAAGAGTATTTTACATTACGGTTCGACTAAACTATATGTATGTATACCTATATACCCATACGTATAAGTTGAAAATGTTCTAAATTAGCCGCTCTACTACTACAACTATTATATTATATATACTATGTGAACAGGTCACTTTGTCTGAAATATTTATTTAGCAGAGAGGAAACAGTCCTCGGATTTGGCAAGCAATTTATTGTTCCACAAGCCGATTATACCAGGCTTAAAATTCATGGGTTCCTACTTTTACTTATAGTACGGCCACCAACCCGCACAGCGACAGCAGCGGGAGCCAACAGGTACCGCGGCGTGACGTGCACTAATTTCTACGCATTACAAACACCTCGATTCTCTGTCAACAACTTGTCCCACCATCACCACCGTAGTGCCGCAGGTGCAGTTTCTTCCGGAGACAACGATCAGTCACGAGTCCGACCAAATCCTAACGAATTTCAGAAGAATGTTGGTATAAAAAAACGCTCGCATGATCATTTATGTGAATGAATTCAAAAATCGTTCCTTAATCGTACACTGAATTCAAAAAATTGAATTGGCAAAAAGTTTTCACATAAATTTCGTCGCGACCGATGAGATATTAAAAAGATCTCGACACCGCTTGCATGAATTGTTGCACCAATATTGTAAAAAATGAAAAATGAGGGCTGATCGGTATTCCGTGGCTGCTGTTAAGAGGGTGACTGGAAAAGACTGTTATACCCTGGTATATCTATACATACCCATACCCCGTGAGCTTTCAGTTTCGAATAGCGTCGTCGAGTCGGCATTCGAAATGATTACAGGGCACCGTGAAGCGCCATTGCTCGAGCATACGTATACAACGTATATTTCGAGTGTTCGCAGATGCCTACGCGAGAAGCACCGATACCTATCGAGAGCAAGGAGCGAAAGAGGGAGAGAGAGAGAGAGAGAGAGAGAATAGAGGAGAAAGAAAAGAGAAGATGGAGAGGAGGTAAAAGTAGAAGAAAAAAAAAAAAAAACAACAACAAAATGAATGAATAAATATATAGAAAAACAAAAGAAAAAGAAAAAAAACGCAGGGTATATAAGCGGGCGAGAGGCGAAAAAGCTGAGAGAGAGTCGAGATGCCAGAGGAAAAACAGTTGAGAACGTGAAAGAGGAGGAGGATAAGAAAAAGGACGGAGATAAAGGAGAGGGGAAAGGAAGAGGAGGAGAGGCTCTCAGCTCGAAGCGGACAGGATAAATAAACCCGGTGCGCCGCCCTCTCATCTTGTAGACTTCTATATTTCGCCGATGCGCCGCTGCAAGTCATCCTCTACTCGCTCGCTGAGCACAGCTCCGATCTCTTTGCTCGTCTATACGGTCCAGAGATCACAGCTTCTCTATACTCCCGCAGATCACGCTCCGCGGACTCCTTTCGGCAACTTTATAGCTACATATACATACCCAACTTCGACCCACTGCTCACTATACATACATATACACATACATATACATGGTATATACGTTGATCAGAGTCCCCGATGAACTCAACATTATAATTAGGCGATGGCCGCGTACGGTGTATAAACACAATTCACGGCCAATTTTAGAAACTATTATTATACACCAAAATAGTTCGACTAATTTGCTTCCCTCTTTTGTTCTATTATTTTTTCAATATTATAACGAATTTTTGTTTGTTCGTCAAATAATGATCCGGCATTGTCACATTCGGTGGCAGAAGTTCAGAAAGAAAAGATACTCGATCGTAAAAATCAAGATTAATTTAATTAGCATCACCGGCAATCGTTTTGGCGGTGAATTTTTCGAAAGCCTGTTTTCAAACGCGTTTATCTTTGAAATTTGAAAATCATCCGGTTTTTCTTGGGCCACCCCGTGTATACTTATGAGAGCGTGAGATCGTGAAAAGTAAACGCACATACACCACTCAGTCGGTATGGAGTGAGCGAGTGTATGAAAACTAAAACAAAATGCATATAGTAGGTACGTATAATACCTACGGTATGATATTTCGTTTATTTTCATTGTGGTGCACGAACACGGCTTTTAATTAAAAGACAAACGGGCGGGGACGTCCGGAGTAGCATTGATTTCTCAATATAAGCATCCCGACGGAGTGCTGCAGCTAGCGGGGCTTAAAGCGGATTGCCAACCAATTATCTGCTTCGATATGATCTGTATTCCGTGTACCAGACAAGGCAGAAAGCAGAAAGCAGAAAGCCTTCGAACGGTGGGCACACTGAGCACAGCGCAGGGCGCTAAGCCCTCGGAAATATATGCCCAAGGGAAATATAGACCAAGACCAAAGTATAAAACGAGACCGCGGCTCTCGACTCGTACATGAACCTATTTTACTCGAATCGCGCTTACGTACAACTTCTGGTCTTATACTTGTTTTCTTTTTTTAGTTTTTTCCCTTCCTGTTATAGTATACATGTTATGTGGCGCAGGTCCTCGTAAACACCCCTGCACTGCACATATTATAGCTTATCATCGTCATCATCCTGTTCTTAGATTAAGCTAGATTTAACACCACCGCAGTAATGAGGATATTATCATAACGACATAAATGTATTAGGGATGGCAACTCAGATTCTCACTTATTGGTTCTGTCGTTCAATAATTTCGTATTATTTTAAAAATTCTCATTAAATATTTAAGAAATTTTAGAAGGCTCGTTTTACTCGATGATATTAAAACGGTGGAATTTCAATCTGATAGAAAAAAGTGGGAATTTGAGGTGAAGAAGTCGTCGCCCTTATGTGGCATATAGGTATAGGTAAATAGGTACGGTACTATAATAGTGTGACATTCTCGCGTGTGCTGTCCTGGCGAAGAGGGGGATGCTGAGCGAGAACGCGCGGCGTAAAGACCTGTGAAAGCTTCCGGAGGCAGGAACAAGCGTAGGGGGATGATGGGTGCAGGGGTAACAAATTGGCGTGAAAACGCGTTTCGACCCACGTCGTTACACTTTGACAAAGATTATACGTAGGTATATAGCTGTATATTCATGTACCGCGGAGTATCGAGAAAGTACTCTTCGTTGATATCAAACATTCGTCCTGTCGTCCTGGTGTGGCTCTCTACATTATATAAATACATCGCCTCACACTCGCCTGATTCATACTCATGCAAGAGATTCCCAGAATGGCGAAAATTCTAGGAATTTTCATAAAATGTCGAGAAATTTCAAATGCCACAAAATCCAGGTTGCCATAGCAACCGTTGCCATGGCAAACAACTGTCGTTATCCGAAGATACCCGAAGTAATCATGTAATGTGTATTCGATTCTAACGATACCATTACCAATGGCAGATTCAGAAAAAAGGGATTGTCTCTTCGTGATCTCTGCGGTGTGGCTCAAGACCTAATTGACCTCAAAAGGTTTTTTTTCCCCATGGTACCGGACGATTTTTCAAAATACTTACTATTCGAGATATTTCAAGTATGGGCGTTCGAATTAGATCACTCTTTTTACAGGTACCTACCGTTTCGCAGTAAACACTAAATACGCGAATGTGGATATTTGAAAAAGACGTCTGAAAGAAGTCAGATTATGGCAATAGGTTAGATGAACGATCGCTGAACACACTCGTTGCAGAACCAGCATTGCAGCGAGCAGTAGCAACAGCTATCATTCCGCGCGATCGGATGCGAAGAATCACTCGATAATGAGAGAGAAACGGGAGAATAAGTCATCGGAGCTGGTACGTTGCCGCGTAATGGCTTCGTTGCCTGCAGACGCGATCGTCAGCTTTCCCACGTTCGGTCGTTCATTAATGTATACTATACATGTATGTATAGCCTCAGCTTTTATAGCCGATCGAGTATGTTACATTTCTGCTAATACGATTCAGTCGTATAATATGCGATGGAAAGATCAATCGTTTCGTTCAACATCAATATTTAAGTGCTGACCGATAATATCGGCATCGGCAGTGTGAGGTAAAGTACATAATAATAATAACAAAAATAGCGAAGATGCGATGAATAATTTTCCGGGCGTTGGGATAAATATTGTGATATAGAATAATTACAAAGGAAGTATATAACTAGGGGAGTGGGTAGTGTCTGGTTAATTAATTATTACTTTATCATACCGTGCAAATTATGAACGTCGACGGGGCGAGCTTGCGAACTGCAATTATATAACCAACACGCTTTTATAGTATATCGGTGGCGCGGATAGATAGCAACGCAACGTGGTGTCGCCGGTCCTTCTGCTGCAGGGATGTGGATGGAAAGGATATAGGAAAACGGTGTCGAACACCTACCACCTAACCAAGTGCCTACCTACCTACCTATATACCTACCTATATACTATCTCTTCTCACCAGCCATTAGTCGCGCGCTGCAAATTGAGTGGAGCTACCAGCCAGGCTACGAGCTACACGCCTGATTCCATTAAAGACATCAAACGAACAAAAATTACATCAACCCGCGCACCATCGCCCTCTACTTGACGGCGCCACGCCACGCTATCTGCTCCTGCCGCTGCCGCTGCCGCTGCTGCTGTTGCAACTTCACACTACGGTTTTATGGAACACGCGTGTAAACGTGAATTGCCTCCTTTTCTCCACCCCTATCGTTCAGCTCATGAGCTGCTACTGCTGCAACTTCACGTCTATCGTTCCACGCTGTGTACCTGCAAAATTACACCCTAGGCGTCTGACAAGTGGACGTATCTCTAATCACGGGTAGGTATAATATGTAGGCAGGAGAAGTTGGAGCCGAATGGGTTGAAAGCAAATCATGAAGAAAAAAGAATATCAATGAAAAAACAAAATTGCCCAAATCTTAGAAATATTGGAAAACCTATGTGTGTAATGTATACATACTTTCGTTGGTGGGAAGGACAAATCTGTCAGTCCAAAATTGCACATTTGTTAATTAGTTGCTACGTCCAATAAAGTAGACGATCGAGTCTCAGCAATGGCGAGCATCAAGATCGAATATTCCTCGGTATGGTCCCTGACCATCACGTTTATATTTTTGTATGTACTCGTAGATATAGGTATGCATATATGTATGTACACTACGTACCTATACATTTAGACGTAAGTACCCCGAGGGCGTAGAGTCGGAGCGTTTTACAGGGTTGTGACTATAGGGTGAAGTTGGTGGATGTTGGATGGATGGTATGAGGGGTAGCTACCTACGTAGGCGAGAACGTTTTGACACAATTTGCTGGCTGACAGTCTGCAGTACGGTGTGGCAGGGGGGAGGCGCAGGGAAAAGCTCGCCAAATTAAATTTTCAAGCGCTTTATTTGATCATATTTTGCATCGGCTTTCACGCTGGTCTCATAGCTGGGCATGCTTTTAAAATATATTATTATTATTACCATTATTATTATTATATACGGAATTTGACAGCAGCTGCTTATCACGTTAACCAAGTATCCCTGCATATTTTTTTTATATAGGTATATGGTATCTGTGCATAATAATTCTGTTTAAAATGATCGCAATTCGTTTCGATCTTCATACCGATTATACGAAAATTCTAATTAATTTATGTGGATTGTTAGAACCGCACCTAATTTTACACCTTGCACTTCATGTTCGACGTGTATTTCGAAGGATTTCCGAATTAAGACTGAGATCTTTTTTTCTTTCGGTATCACATGCCAATCGTGTTTTTGAATACTCTAGGACCATTTTAGGTTTTTTTTTCTTTTACTATTTGACAACACGGCATCCGATTTTTGAAAAACTTTTGGAAAAGCTATCGATGTAAATTACAGAGTTTGAGAAAAACATTTCGTTTAAAAACATTCTACCCACGCACACGGGTGTACATCGCAAAAATTAATTACGTTAAATTGTAGAAAATCGGAATAAATTTATGATGGTATGTTCTTTGATTTTCTTTGATAGGATTACGAAACTCATGAAAAGGTTTGGTAATGACTTATAAATCGTTCCGTCCAACTTGTCGCGATTAAATTGATCGTGTACGTATATAATATGTGGTATGTGTATAGGTATAATGAAATGCGCGGTTTGGACGGCAAAAGAATTAAGGTTCTTATCCAGAAGTTCTTCAGGATGCCTCGTCGTTTCGTTTACTAGAATATATGGGGGGTAGTAGTGGGAAGGATGATATTTTATTCATAACTCGTCGAAACGGCGCGCGCGTCTCGGGCAAAGCGACGCCTGCAGGGCGTCGCGAGGGTGGTGGACCACCCCTTGGTTTTACCTACCGCGTCTATATAAACGTAGATATACGATATACATAGGTATATACATATATCTATATACCTTCAGATATACCTCGTGCATTTCTACGTATCTACGTTTATGGGTATAATACATACGTGTTCCACACGTATATGTATATATTTATTACACAACGTGTAGAACACAGAGCAAAATATAGAGAGAACGGTTCACATATATATAAACGTAGATGTATCTATATGTATGGTAAAATGTTCCCGCCGCTGTTTTATACACATTTGCATACCGCGTTCGCGTGTGAATCGGCGCGTGAAATTTACCCAACCCAACCCCAGCCCCCAAACCCCAACCCCCACCCCCAACCTGAATCGTCTCGCGAAGCTGGAGGGGCTGAGACCCCCGACAACCTGAAGGGAGCGAGAGATAGAGAGAGAAAGAATAACTCTCCTCATAAAATATTCCGCCGGCAGCAAACGCTTCATATTTTTGCCATTTCTGTCCTCGATATCAACTTCTCCTTCTGCCAAGTGCCTGTCGACGGGTTTTTCCGACACTTTAGCGAACGTCCCATCGACGCTATAGGTATGTATAATATAATATATACGTAGGTATATACGATCGAATATATTATACATGCGTATGTATACGGGTGGAGTATTAGGGAGAAAAAAAGAACGGAGGAGCTTATCGAGAGAATGATCGCATCAGCTCACGATGATAAATGCGAAGTTGATATTACAGAAAATATATCTTGCTTCATTTTTCGTATATTTTGCTTCTTTTACAACACCTCGCGAACGAAAAGGAGTTGACTGCTGAACAACATTATTATCTTTATTGTACAACGTACGTTCAGGGTTGAAAGCCAGAAAGTTGTAACCCACATAAAATCCAGAAGACATCATGCTACCGTATAACGCTTCGAAAAGCGGGTGTATTGTCATTTGAAAATTACCAGTCTTTTTTTGTCTACCCATTTAATTGACGTACATATATTTTATCCGTAATTATTTATGAAGGGTTTGGGTATACAGACTATATTATAAAGGTATAGGTGAATGATCGATAAATTTAAATATTATTATCGCTAAAGCGACAGGCGAGCTATATACATAAACCAACCGCACGAAGTTATTCCCGAGCTAAATCATCTTCCGTTAGTAAAGGAACTCTCTAACGAGCAACCGGGTACCGAGAGCATCCAGAACCGGAAACAATTAAATACCCCCGCCCGAGTGGTTTCATTGTTCCCCTACAAGTTGCCCTCCCATCCCTTCATCCCTTCCCCCCTTTCTCCGCAATTCAGTATTATTGAGTTGAGTTGTTCGGTTGTTCAGTTGCGCTTGCGATACAGTTGACTCTCTCGTCCTCCAAAAGTCGTCTCCTCCCCCCCCTCCCCACACCCCCTACCACCCCGGCGCCATTGGCCCCTCGCGAAGCGATTCCAGAACACCGATGCTGTACTCTACACATTCAGTGGGATGCATCTAGGCAGACATCGTTTATTGGGCCAACACACACGCGACAAATTTGTCCCGGTATTGTCAGTTATATTGATAGAATATAAGGGGAGAATTGTCCGATACGTAAGAATATCCTTAACGAATAACGCTTAGTCATGCCTACCAGGATCAAGATTTCAGTATTGTGAGAGTCACGTGGCACAGGCGAATATAGACCGTCTCTTTTTTCCGCATGCCGAATTGATATAACTACGTAACCAACCCCACTTCTACCGTGATAATTTTCATGGGACGATGAAGGTATGATCGACGCTTTTTTATTACGATCGCGATCATCGAGATAATCATCGTCTCGGGTGGGTAACGTGTGTAAACCCCTAACTTCATTCTAGCCTCGAATTATGATAACTTACTCGGTAAACTTAATTGTATCGCAGCTTGCGAAGAACATGGAATTACTCGGATGATAATTACAACGTTGGTGAAATCTTGCGAAGATTGTGCAGAATTCATTTGTTCGGAATATCGGTTGTGTTCCGGAGTACCTGCATGCCTCATGGATTAACAAATGAATTCTTGCGGGGCAATAACCCGTGCGATATCGTGCGAAGAATCTGAACCCAGAAGCACTACAGTTTTCAAAATATGTGTGCTACCACGGAATTCTGTGTACAATTGTTACCCTCGGCTACCGACGACTATAATCGCGTGCGTCGAAGATCGGTACACGTGCTTTTGTGCTGAACTATTGTCATATAGAGTCTACGAGAAAGTAACAACCTGCAAATCGGTTAGAGTACAGATGATGGTCCTATACGCATTCAAGGATGTCGGATTTATCTCCGAATGCACCAGGTTCTGCAGGAAGCAGACGACGCGATTCGCAAGGTCTTCCCATTCACGCTGCTTCTAGTGCCTAGACCTTCTACTCGTGTATGTTGGATCCATAATACGCATCATATCCTTCGTATCACCAAGCTCACGATACATCGACGCGTTCTACAGAATGAATCCCCGGATTACCAGTTATACACAGTGTATGGGATTTGGGGATGTTCGTGGAGCTTGCCCCCCCCCCCCCCCCCCTTCCTCTATCCTCTTCCCACTCCTCCTTTCCGGACCACCATATATTTGGTATATATATCGGAGTCCCGGAGTCCCGCAACGAGGACCAACGGAGTGTGGAGGAGAGTTGATTACAGGAGTACTACCACGGAAGAAGCCATCCCGCGTTGCTCTCCCCAGGGAACCTGGTTCAGACTCGGTCGTTTAGCTTGGCGCGGTTCAGCGGCTTACGCCGCGGCGGGGGGACGTCCCCATAGCATGCCATACCAGGAAAATGAGGGTGCGGGAGGATTACCGGAGAAAATCAAATCAGAACGATGTGATATTTAGACGGATCAGTCGTTTCAATCCAAAAAATCAAAAGGTCCAAATTTTATTCAAGATTTATGTATACATATATGTATGTAATAATGTTGCATGTATAACGTAACAATATCGCGTCGTTGTGTAAAATATAATAACGTCTATTCTTATTGATCCTCGATCCGAACCGCGTGTCGTGTTGTGTTGTATATTCGTGTAAATAACAGTCGCCATAACCCGCAAGGAGTCACGTCATCGTCTAGTTCAACCCCTAAATAATAGGCGAGCAAAGTGATACGGAATCGAGTTAAGAAAGGTACTTTGTTACTTTACACGGTATAGCCTATGTACGGGCCTCTGCTATCGGAAGATCCCCTCGCGCCTTTTGTTTTTAGGGTAGGTATGCACGTATACCTATACCAACTTTGACGATCCGCAGCTGCCTGTGCCTAATAAAGAGAATAAAGCTTTCTCGCCTCACATAATATCGTGACTCCGACTTAGCATGTAATTTGATGCGCGATGCTAATATGTTTTTCAATCAACGGTTAACGTTAGAATTAAAGTATGTACTGGGAAAAGAATTATTCAAAGTAACTGAAAATCTACAACTTTCGTTCCCAATGTTCAATTGTTCGTATAAAAGTGTTTGTACCTCAACCCCCCTTTTTTTTCGCACCATGATTCGAGATACAATTTTTTTTTATACTTAAACTGATAAAATTATCCAACACATGCGCGGACGAATTCCTAACATGACAACGTTGCTCGACACAGACAAGATTATTGGAAGAAAAATGGAAATGAAGTAACAAAATTACAAATTTTAATAGTCAAGCAAATATTCAGTGTGAGTAACGTTGTATGAATTTCGTGGCAACAGCCAAAGCTGATGTGTATTTTTTTATCGTAGTTTATAATCTCTTGATTTGTATTCCAGACAACCCGATGTAGTTGTACCATTAACGTAATTATAAACAAGTTAGGTCACGGCTAACGGAATCTTGGCGTAGCAATCGCTTCTAATATATTATAACTATATACAACTGTAAATCAGCGTCTGCTTTTTCCTCAACATCTACAAGCTTCCGTTGTTGGTTCAATAATAGAGAGGAAGAAAGAATTGAGAGAAGAAAAAAAACCGTTTAGTCCACTAGTTTCCTTATAGCGTTTTTCGTTATTCGCGTGCTAGCTATGCTCTAAAATTATAACCGGATTCGATCCGCGCGCGACAATTCCAATATATATTTAGACATCACGCTGCATGGCATCAGTCATCATTATGTTTGGCAGTATTTGTTCAACAGGCGTTATCGGGCAAAGATCTTTTGTATCGGTTGGTTCGGGCGGCTCCGCGAGAGGGTGGTTCGGGGTGTAACGGGGTGGCACGACAGCCGTCGATACCATATATTCCCTGTAAAGTTCAGGGCGAAACAACAACGAGGCGAACATTGAACGCCGTTGCTGCAGTATCTCCATAATAAGCCGAATGACTTGCACGACCACGATGGAACACATTAGTGGTATTTGCATTTAATTGTCGGTTGTTTGTTTGACGCGTATGTATATGGGGGACGGACCTCGCCGTCTGTGGAGGTTTTGTAAAGTGTACAAGATGGTAATAATATTAGAAAAAAAAAAAACGAAAAAAATTAAAACTATAAAAATATACAACCTAACAAACGGTCACGCCATGTGTCATTGTTTTTAGCCCTGGCCACTTTCTCGTTCACTTTTGCATTTCTTCGCCAGCTGTCATCGTAGTCGAAATTTTTGCACCACTTTGGCAACATTTCATTTGCTTTGTTTTTTTTTTATTTTTTTTGTAAAGCGATATCTCCAATTTGCTCATTGAGATTCATCCCGCGATCGAGACATCGCGGGCCAGTTCATTTCGGCGGATCTTTTTGGTCCCGGGGATCTAGACCCTTGTCTAGATTTTACTAGTATATACAACGATCGCCAAGCTACCGTAATTTAAAATCGAATGTATAAATAACACTGGAAAATAAAGCAATAGCGCGATGGTGCGTGGTGGCGGAGGTGGCGGAGGTGCATGATGGTTAACAGGGAAAAGGGAAAGACGCGAAGACGATGAGATGAAAGGAAAGGATCAGAGCACCGAATCCGTCGAGTCTTCCAACGCTCACACCGATCGATGCTTTCGCAGGTCAGCTTCAAAGCGCCGGCTGACCCTTGCTAGTCATTTAGATACAGATCATCATCCTCGTAGGGATAGAAGCTGCGGAAGGGAAAACCTTCGTGTGAATAAAGGCCGCCGTGAAGATCCAACGGGCCGCCATGTTACTACCAAAGAGGGTTTGAGTTATGCACCATATAGATCTCAACACCCACCGCATCTGCAGACACATTCTTGAAGGTTTCTCGATGCTCTTCCGTTCCTTTTTTCTCAGGTAATTTTGGAATTTGTTTTACGAATGATATGTAACTATTGTTCATGACTTTGGTTGTTCATAGAAGTCTTCGCGCCGTTTTGAATTATTAAAGTATATAATGTATATTATATATGTATACCTTGCAAACTCAATCTTGTTGGTTCATCCCTGAGGAGATCGACGCGAGGATTCTATAACCTGAGAACTCGCGGAGCGGAGGGTCTGTTACAAAGCCTACGCACGTATACATCGCTGTAGCTCAAACAGCGGCGGTTCAAGAACGGGACGGGAGATATAGAGGCCTAACCGAATCCACTCCCACCCTGTTCTCCCCCTCCGCTTACCGCTCCACTCCCTCTTTAGTCCACCCCCGCCGTGCGCCACCCCTCGGAGCGACCAATCCCAAGCAAAGTTTGTTACACAACTCGCTGAGAACTTTGGAAAATGGCCTGCCGCATCGACTAAGCTGTTCTTGGTTCACAGTTTGGAAAACTTTCTAAACTCTCATTGTTCGACTTTACCCCAAAATCACGAAGAGTTTTAGAATCTACTCAAGGATTATTTGTTCCTAATATATTAGCTCAACTACTGATACGCCTGCAGTCAATTTTCGACAATTTTTCCTGAAATATCACATTGATTACTTCATCGAAAGATGACCTTGTAGTAATTTTTATGAATGATGTCGATTGTTTATATGACGAATAGTTGCTTATACTTCTTTTTTTTTCCTACGAGACCCCGGAAGTGCCATCGCTTCGAACAGTCAACACTATCGTGACTTTATCTTGTCACAAAACGTACAGGATCGTGCGTTATTTTATTTTTATTATTTTCTTCTTTAAGTGGACAATTAGTGATAACTATAATGCTGGATCACCTACGCCATCAGTCATGATTAGAACCAATTAGTTCGGTTCATTGTCTTCGTTTGCTGTCAACGTCAACATCATTTTATTATACACAACAAAGCGCGGGCCTTGGCCTTTGCATATGCGTTGGTGCGTGACACGAGCATAATTACCTATAATTTTTTCTTGCCACAGGAGAAATTTTTACCGCTTGTAATCTGAATTACCGCAAGCTTTAGTATCCGGTTCGGCAATTTGACCAAAAGAAAGCACAGTATATGTTATTTTATTACTGCACTCTTGAGAAACAAAAACGAATAATATGAAGGAAAGTGAAGTCTATCGAACATTTCCGGATGATGAAATAGAACCGGAAGTCCTAGAGATAAAACAGTTAAGAAACGAGAATCGATGTAGCTGAACATCTTGCTATCTACATTTGTTGAACTTCAGACGGGTACTGAGACCGACTGACATTGGGCATTGCCAAAATGTCGATTGATTAATTGGGACATTGATGGAACCTCTGAACAGTGACTTCGCTGATTCAAAAACTGATATTATCAGCTTGGAAACCATAGATTGCAGAACTCCGAGCCCAGTAACATCCGAAGCCGGTAAAAAATGCATTTTCCAACCTGTAAATCGAGCAGATATTCGATCGAAATATGTCGCGATAAATGCACAAGCGACATTGAACAATGTAATTGTTATTATTTCTATAAACGTAGCGAGCCATTGCAAAATCTCATTTACTTATTCATTTTAATTACGAAAAACCAACCAACCGATTTAAATACACAATTGTGAGTTTTATCATGCACGTCATTATATTCGCCGTAGGCATACTTTATCTGCAAAAGTCGACTGAGGGTGTAATTTTGAAAACGTCACTGAAAAAAAAAAGAATAAGCTAATGAAAATCTGCTACCAATTGAGAAAGATTAGGATCAAAGTGAACAGGACATTTACCGCGCACCTTCTCTTTTCTTCTCGTCTTCCAGGTTCAGTAAGAACAGCAGAGAGATCGGCAATCGAGACGGATGGTTCGGTCGATAGTTCGTCATCAGCGTTACAACAACGCCTCCAGAATTTACCGCCTTCCACCCAAACCTTAAACTTGTCCAATCGAGCAGTCTCAAGCCGGGACGTTCTTGAAGATCGGGAATCTTACCTGCACCTGCAGGATCTCAAAAACAGTATCGAAGAACAGAGCGAAGAGAAACTGAGCAAGACAGGCTATCCAAAAATCGACGATTTTGTATCGAATAGGCAACATCACAGCCAAACTAGCAACGCTCGGGTCAGAAGAAGGGAACGATTGAGCGCCGGTCTACCGATGTCGCATCTATCTCCTAGTATGCAAGTTATTTCTCCCAGTTTGTCTTCGCCCGAACGATTAGCAGATTTAATCCATGAAGATTATACAGCGGAGATAAATCAGATCTCCTCAACGAACGAAGATAGGCACGGTTTCGATGATCCCCTCGTTCGTTTGATGAGAGAGAACGCCGTGGTTGCTGCGTCCAGTTCTTTAGTTAGACATGACTTTCCTCAAAGAAATCTCGAAGATTGTAAAATGGATGACAATGCTCAGGCATTGATAAGTTCACGATCTTCACATCTAGATTCTAATTACATTTTGTCCATGGATCATTCCATAAACCGCATTGTTTCGCCTGAAATCGATGACACTGTCGCGCCCATCGGGCTCGGCTATGCGTACACGACCCAGAAGAGGACACCGATCAAATTCGGAGGTTACAGACCCGCCCCAGGACTCATCTTTCGCAACCTGAGCTCGGAAAGCGAGTCCGACACTGCCGCGGATCAGGTTATCGGTCGTAAAGTATTGAAACCCCAACATGGGTACGCGGTGCAAAGTTTGAGCGGTGTGCAATCCAGTTCGAATAGAATGGAGCAAATCGAACCATTTGATATGAAGAACGTTGAATTCAACGAAAGAAGACGTCTGTCTCCAGTGATATCTGTTGACAGTAGGCTTTTCTGCGATGAGTCGAAATCAGTTGAGGAAATAGAGCGAACTTCAGAAATTGAGAGTGTTAAGACGGGATGGGTAACTGAGACGCCGAATGGCGCCGAAAAATGCACGAACAATTCCGCAACCCACTTGAAAAACACCCCATCCCATGAAAATAATTCCGTGGAATCCTTAGAACGAAGGAATCACGTCAGCATTTCCAAGAACAGTATGAACAGTTCATCTTCGTCGTTGGCCTTGGACCAGAAGTCACTGCAAATCAGTAAAAAACACTCTACAACCCTGCTTCCAACAATCCCACCCCTGGAGATAGATTCTCAAGGCCAATCGCAATCTCAGTCTCTGACTTCTGAAGAAAGAGATGATAGGGCGAAAGAATCCTTGGACGTCAATGCCCTGATTCAGGCATTGTCGAACGTTTCTCTCAAGCAAGAAAGCAAGAAGGATCAGATGTCGATCGAGCAGAAATCACCATTTAGATTTCCGGGCAATAAGTTTTCTGGTTCTTCAGGCCCGAGGTCATCGGAATATACTCCGGCAGTGAGCGGGAGCAGACAGTCTCTTACTTCTCTTGAGGTGAGCGACGCGCACAGCCTCAAGACTTTCATGGCAGAGTCTAAAACTCAGCGTACATCAGTTTCCCCGTTGCTGAAATTAAACGCGCAGAGTGCTCGATCGATTCCACGGACACTCAAAGTCCTGGAGAACCTATCCAGACCACGCTCGAGCATCAGCAAATACCAAATGACCAATTTAGCGCCAGTCGATGGCCAAGCGTCGGAAGTTGATCTTTTGCGTAGCAGCAGCTTCATACCGGTAGTTGCCAAAATTAATAGAACCAACTTGGTGTGTCCCAAATACCCTTCAAAGATCAAAGCAATCGGAAAATTACTGTCACCTCGAAAATATCCGAAAACTGAGGTCAGCAGGCCACTTTCATCCCGCACAGACGTTTCTTACTTGTCAGAAGCGTCTCGAAAAAGTTTCCGGTCTTTAAAATCGGCACCGCTTGGCCCAATTACCCGAAGTAAAAAAAGAAGCGACTGCACTTCCCAGCCGACGACTAAGGGTATTTGTCCATCAGCGCCAATATTTGGTCGGAAAATTTTGGAACCGCTGAATCTAGTTCCTACACTACGACGGGATTGTCCGATGGAGTTGAACAAAACGTTTGAACGTCGTAAAAAAACTGTTAACGATTTGTCAGAAGTTAATAACGGCTATCTAGGGGCTCGAAGAAATGGGCCAAGAGCCATGATCCCTGATCAAAGTTCATGTGAAGAAACTCCTCCATTAAGGGACGCCCAGGGTCACATACCTCGTTCGACACATCGTCCGAAAAAGACGAACCCTAGAAAGAAACAGGTAGTACACAACGGGAATGGAAGTCCGACAACTCACAACTGCGTGCTTCATTCGAATGGTGGACAAATGCTCGGGGAAGATTCTCAGAAAGTCAAGAACAGCAAGTATTCCGGAGTTTCAAGCGGGAAATTGTTGGAAACTCCAGACAACGTGTCATATTTTCAACTCGAAGACTCTGTGGAGCCTGTAACTAAGTTCGTAAGGTCCCCATACCGTTCAAAAGGTCCGAGTATGAGCTCTGAGGAGCATACTGATTGGTACCCCCCTTCGGAAAATGAATTAACCACTCTTCATATCCAAGGAAAGAAATGTAAACTGTTTAGTCAAGAAGACAGCATTTGTTCGGATGTACCCGCGACAACAAGCCCGGACTCAAGGTCATTGAATCACTGCGTTTATTTGAACGATCTACAAAATGGAAGGGAAGTCACTTTGCTATGCGGAAATTCGAATGTCGAAAAAAAAAGCGTAAAAAAAATAGAGCTATTCGAAAGTTTACCAAACGAAATAAGTGCTTCACTTACGCGGCACGAAGCATTGGAAATTCAAGCTGCAGGCAACTTGAGTTACACAAAACAATTACCGACCACAATAGAAGATCTGGAGAGAAACATACAAGAAAATAATGACCAGTGGGTCAAGAATTTCAAGTCTGACGAAGAGAAAAGATCTTTGAAAGATGCGGATGCAATGTCTGCTATCAGTTCACCCATGAGGTTCAATGTTTATTCTTCTCCTCAGAAAAGCGTGGAAAGCGCTTCTTTGAGAAGTTACGTATCAAGCACTGTTGAACCTCAGTCGTCTGCAGGCTCGTCGCCGTTATACAAAGGTGTCGAAATAAATTATGAGTGTATCAGCACGCCTTGTCAGCCCGATTCACAGAGGTCGTCCTTATTTTGTACCAGCCCTTGTTCTCAACCGAACACATCTCGCAGCCCTGCAGCGTCCAACAACTCTACCTTGCACCCACCAACAGCACCTTACCAGGAAGTAGATGTTCAGAATTTACCCAGCAAGATTGGGGAGAGACGACCAGAAAATACCAATATGGAAAGTATCTCAGATGACGAGGACGTCGCACTGCAAACCATGCTCCCTTGGGGATGCCCGTATAAATTGATTGAAACAAAAGGCGATGAATCTGAATCAGAACGTATTCCCAAATCATCGGTAATCGTTATGGAAACCGAGCCAACTTTAGAATACTCGCAATTGCAGAATTCCCATGACTCTGGAGAAGGTTTTGAACAGGAAGAGCAGTGGAGTGCGGAAGTCTTTGATCACAAGATGTACGTGCAGCTCGAAAACGAAGAAGCACATCCCATCTCAAGTCATACGTCTGCGGATGATGTGGTACATCAGAATCAAAAAAAAAATTATGAAAAAGAGAGATTTCTGAGTAGTGACAGGTCAGCCAAGTCTGGGGAAGCGTCTCCTGGTCGATTTGATTCAGTGACTTATTCGCCAATGCCAGTGAGGTCCTTTTCGTCCATGGCAAAGCTCAACTCATCCGCGGAGCCAAAGTCAAAATGGAATGTAACAGTTGTCACTGCCCCGAATAGCGGAAGAAAAAGTCAGGAACGATTTCCTTTTACGATATCCGAGAGTACGAGTATAAAGACGTCCAAGTTCAAGGTCGTCGAGGCCGTGTGTTCAAAACAGTTAACATTTTATGATCAGAACACTCAAACCGAAGCCAACGACTTAGTTGGAACACAATCAGCAATTCTGGTAGAATCAGGACATCTGGAAAAGGTTACAGATCATTTAAAGCCATTTTTGGACGGGCTGACAGACTGGAAGACCTCAGCATCACCGCCATACGGGTTGAATTACACGTCTTACGGATATCAGTTAGAAGGGCCCCGAAGTTTGTTCCCGAGCGTGAAGGGGATGGTCAAAAGATTCTCGTCCAAGTTGCGCTGTTCCAAACAGAAACAATTTTCTAACCCGAAAAAAAATATGATCGAAATTTTATACAAAAATAAAAATTGCCACTGCGAATCCATTGGCGGGGGTAGTTCGAGCGTGACGTCCTCGAACGAGTCTCAAATGACGGCTCCTCTGGCTCAAGCAAGTAAAGACGATCCTAGAACGTCCAGTGTGGAGAAAATTTTTAATCCAAAAAGAAACCCCGAACACGTCAAGCTGTCCTTGGGAAATGCTTCGAAGCTTTGCGATCAGGATGATCTTTGGATTCAGGAATTTGATTCCGACGAAGAGTTTCATGTTGGAAAAACGGAAGCTTCGATTCCTTCTCAAAGCCCTCACGTCGATGATGGTTACTCGATGTTTATGGCGAGGTGTAAATTTCCCGGAATTGATACCAAGGGGGGTGGTGAGCGAGTAGAAACGGACGCTGCGGCCATGGTGTATTTTGAGGGTGGAGACACCAAGAAGGTCGTTAGCAAGGTGGCGGACGGGGATATAGAACCGTTTATCAAAGTCCAAGATATGGTCACAGAACCTACAAAAGCTCCGACTAATTTTTGGAAAGATACTGACAGCGAATTGGGGTTAAATAGCAGAGACAATGAATGCCAAGATTATGCTGCAAAAAATGGATGCTGCTGTTTTAGAATCTGCCGACTTTTTCAGAATTCCTCGAAACGTGACATTGCCTCTAAGAATCACAACTTCAAGGAACGTCGACGAACTGAGTTGCGTAAGAAAAAATGAGTTTTTTAGGGTGTCGTCGATGGTTGACTCCACAGACTGTGCAGAACGGCGATTCGTAGTCGTCTCACAAGGCCATTAGTTTTTAAAAGCCTCAGTTTTGTGCAATGACAAACACTTGACTCTCAATCAGTGGTGAATTGTTGTTACTATTTTCGAACTTTTTAAAGCTTCGGAAGCACCCTCTGATTCAGAAATGCCCTAAAAATAAGGTTTTCAATAGCTACGCATATCTTTGCGTTAGACATAAAAAGTGAAAAGAGGACGTGGAAGGATAATAATTGGTACTACTATATAGTGTTCCACGATTTAATTGGCTTTTTAATTTTTATTTCTATTATTACTAGTTGACCGTTCGTACATATCAACCTGTGTTTGTTAATATAGCTTAATTTTGTTCGTTCGCATCAATTTCTGTACGAATGAGAATGATTTTTGTTAATTATTATCGCCTCAATAAAACGTTTTTTTTTTTTATTACATATTAACTTATCGTTATTATTATAGAAAAAATAAGTCTTCAAATAATCACATAAGAGTTTCGAGTATCCAGGAGCTGGGACTGGGGGCAATAGGGAGGATAAGGGAGCTTGAATATAGCAATCTCAATGCATGACTGCCAGTTCACAATTTCACATTATTTGTATTCAGCCAAACATTCCATGTGTTGCTTCGATATTAATATTCAACCAGAGAAAATATTTGGAAAGTAAATCCAGGTCCAGTCAATGATTAATTATAATTAACAGTGAGCAAGTTACTGACATGAGACTTAATAAACGCACGTGGCGATAGCAGAAATAAAAAAGAGAATTGAAGTCATTGCATGAGATCCAGCGAGCAATATACTAAAAAAATGAAAGGAACTTTTACGTTTCTAAACTTATACAAGGCTATAATAATGATTTCGTGATCAGACGTTAGTTCTTTTTTTTTTACAGCACCCACATACATATATTTCTACGACCACCTATACGTTTAATGCCTTCATTTCTCTATATCACATTGAATTACCTTCACTTAAATAATTGGCAACTCTTTATTATATCTTCGGCAGCTAGAAAAATATAGTATTTGCTTGCCTATCTACGAAACTAAAACGGATTACGGAATAATTTTAACCCAAATCGATCGTTTGAAGGGGTCAGAGAATCTGAAGGGTGAACCGATATAAAGGCGTACAATTTACAGATACTTATTTAATTAATTATTAGGTTTAACGACGCTTTGGAGAAAGCAAAGAAATAATTTATGTTTTGTTTTAGTGTGAATCGAACAGCACAACTAATATTAAAATTTATTTTCTACTTCTACTACTCACATTTCAAATGATCTCTATCACCTAGGTACCACTTGAAAATAAAAAGGCCTGAGCAGTTTTGCTTTGCATCGTTGTCGAGTACGATGAAACGAGGATGAAGACCTGGACTAAGACGAGGGAGAAGTCGATGTCTTGGTCGAGGGCGAGGGCGAGGATAAGGACGAGGGTTTGGGTGAGTGTAAAGTCAAAGGTGAGGGTGAGGGAAAAGACGTCACAAGGGAGGAGGGATTGAGAATTCCTTCCGAACGTAGAACAGAATGTAAGGCTTACATTTAGCAACAGCCTCAGCACTTGTTGGCCTTACAGAACTATCATTGAAATGGAACCACTGTCCGTCATGGACAGCAAAGGCTGTGTAATGTCCCGTCCCAGCGCTGAAACACAATTACAACCTTCTCAATGGTGATTTGTAACACATTGATTAACAATTCCGATAAAACAGGATTAAGAGTAGAAGAGTATGTCACATTTACACATTTTTAGATTACCTTTTACCCTTCTTGTTTCTTTGCACTTAACCTCTACCACACGGTATACTCTTTTTGTTTGAATATTTTATTATCTGTGTCAGATTATGTCGTCTCGAGGGTAAGCAGCCATAACTAGGATATAATTGACAGATTATATTTGATTGAATAAGCTAATTGAATTTAATACTGGGTTCAACAACTATAGATCCATGATATGATGTGAAATTAAAATGCCTGTAATGGTTTGCGAGAAAAATCTTGGAGAGGAAAAAAAATCTAATTAAACCTGTTTTTTGCGGACAGTATCAATTTTCTCTCTTTACACTGTCACCATAAGATTTCGTACTAATGTAGTATCTATGAGTCGAGTGTCCGACGTTTTTCATATCAATTTATGAAGCAAGGACCCAAAGCGTCTTGTAATCCATCTCTGTATACTGCTGCTGAGGGAGGAGCGAAGTGGAGGAAAACGCAGGATTAAAAGGATGTTTTGCATGTGGCATTCAATACATAGATAATCTCAAAGTTTGTAATCGATAGACTAACTCACCCTGAACCATGATGTACTATGACGGCAGCCAAGTCGTAGAGATGACTACCCTGAGCGCTCACTCTTGTCCCAGAAACACCTCGTACGGTAAACTCTGACATGTCTAAAGATTCCATAGGGAACTCGACTTGAGTATCGAGCTTGGAACGTTGTGAGTTACACCATCTGAATCTTTTAATATGAAGGCACAGCACCTACCAATGAAACAAAAGTAATGTCACTATTTTCTAATACTTCTCATCAATACTTGTTTAAAAAAAGATAATCTAGGTACTAACGTTGGGCAGCCTATGAACCCAGAACCTTTTCGTAGAACGCTGTTTCCCCATACAGTTGTCACAGAAATAGAGTTCACTGTCAGCGAGTTCTTCTACTTTGAAAAATCTCGCTAGGCTGTACGTCAGACAGCAAGTCTCTTCCTGTTCCTTCGTTCGCCTGTGAAATCTGTCTGGTATATCCAGGGAAAGATCTTGGAATGGTTCGTGAGTCTTCGAATCCGTGCGACAGTTCATACAGTGTACCTGAATTCGTCCACATATTTAGACACATAAAATATGGCAAATTGTTGTTACGAATACTGAAGCTACATTTTTACATAAACAAAGAGTCTTTGGTGTTCAGGTCATAACTTTTATTAGATGCTGAGACGCATCTGTTCTTGATTATAAAAAGTGTAAAATCTGGGTAAACTGTTGAACAATAGTTTTTCATATTTTGATATTGCATATTATTTGAAATGTAACTCTCGCAATCTAATATCAGACAAAATGCCTACCACGCTCAAAAGTGTTCCACCAAATACTGCAGTGACAATACTTTGCTTCCCCCTGAGTCCAAGAGGTTCATGCCCTAGTCGAGGCAGGAGCTGTAATAATTCTGTGTGAAGTCGATCCAACATGTATGTGAGAAATTCGTGAGCATCTTGTTGTTGGTAACCCCTAAAACGTGGTACCACTTTCCAAATGACCAAGAAAAGACATTCAGGGGATATCGCCTGGCCATTTGATCCACCAAGACTTAAACTCAAGAGGACTTTTCTCAATTCTTCTGCCAATAACGCGTCACTTAGTTCTCTTGCACGCCCCGGAGCAACAATCCTTCCTCTGTGTGTCTGATTTTCATTGAAGGCCACACCCTCGAGACTTGGCATTTTCGTAAGATATTCACAAAAGTGGCTAATATTGTTAAATGACTGTAATACAACATTCATGAAACAGGTATTTCCTAAATTTCTTAGCCCTACAACTTTCTTCTCTTTGGTTGCTTTTGAGCCTTTTCTTTTAACCACCGGCCTATTCTCTGAACTAGAACCATCTAACAAATGAGATCTTTTTCGTGTTCTTGGTCTGAGATTTCTCACAACAACTTCAGCTTTCCATAACGCGTCTGAATCTGTTCCATTTTCTTCTGGGGATTCATTCCAGGTGTCGTCATTCTCCTTATGCATACTCTTTTGAAAAGTATTTCTCCGAATTTTTTCTATCTGCCCATTTAATGTGTCATTTACCACATACTCGTCACAAGAGTAACTGAAAAGAAGAGTTTGTGAAAGACAGCCATTGACAAGTTTTGTGCAAATTTCGATTTTATATCATTAACAGCATTCTCTAGGGTTGTTCAAATAAATTAATACAATCCATAGTAATGCCACAGAGTTCAAGTAGAACTCTGAAAGAAAAGTATCGCATCACGTTATTATATCAGGTAACTCAGAGCCTGTTTCATAAGCAAAAAAATAATGCTTACCAGAATACTACAAGGTTTTCACAGTCAATGCACACACAGTGCTGAGTATTTTGTTCGTGGTGTTGGATAGCATGACCTGCTACAAATCTTCCACAATGTACAGCTCCACAGTGTAGACAAAGCCACGCGCTCTTTTCAGTGCCACATACTGCTCCATGCCCAAAGAAAGAGATAAATAAATAATCGTACATTGACGAAAAAATCGATGAATACTTAATTGATAATATTGCCATACTTGACAAAATATGGGATCAAGGTACATCCGTTCATACCACTGACTAGCAAAATTTTCATTAGACTAAAATAGAATAGCACGAAAGGTTGTATTTTTTGCTTTTCACTTAGAGGTAAGATAATCTGATACATCAACCGACAATTTATTTGTGTAATTATTATCAATAAATTAAACTTTTTTCTGTTGGTTGCTGTCTAATTATATCGCTGTGAAATGGAATAGCTATAATCGATAAGTTCGCGTAATATTTTCCTCATTTTTGTAGCATTGATATTTTTGTTTTATTTATTAGAACCCCGATAAAACGCAGTAAAATGTAGAGGTCAGTCTAATAGAAGTTCTAATGCGTATAAACTTGCCCCACAGATACAGCTAATACATGCATTTTTCAGCGTATTAATCTACTAGAAGTAATCCTTATAAGATTTACTATAATGATATCATTGGATTGAGCGGAATCGGGGCATCAGGGTAAACTCCTTACTGAAAAGAGGCGACCATGAGAATTCCAGTGGTTCGAAAACTGCAAGAATTATTGTTGAGGAACTAAGAAATCGAATGCAGAATAACGCGTTAAATAGAAAAAATGGCATTAGAATACAGTACGTATAATTCATTATTGTCTGGCTGATATATACTGGCGGGAGATTTCAAAAATTGACTAAATTCAGACAACAATGTTTGCAGAAAGTTCGCGGCTGCTTTAACAATGTTTTCTCGAACAACCGTGCGGTAGTAATCAGCGGTAATAAATCGCGAATTCATAAATGCAAATTAACTAATTAAAAAAAAAAAGAAGGAACTGGCATAACTGTGCAGATGAAAATCTGGGAACGCCTTTTATTATGTCTTGCGGTTACATCACGGAACGATCTAGCTCATTGAACTCTATGGGCCCTTTTTCGGAGTTTCAAATTTGTTTTGAAGTTTATCGATTATTTTGGAGAATATAGATGGTTACGTTTAAGTGAAATTAACGTATAATAATCATCAGTCTAATGTCACAGTTGATCGTTAAAAAAGATATTTAAAAGACAGTTCCGCTTCCTCCTGGGTCCAATGACAGATCTCATACCAGCTGATTAGTAACGCCGTGTATTGATTTTGCAATAATGGACATAGCTCCGATTTACCAGACGCCGGGACGCCCGGTGAATGTTAAATTTACTGTGAACTCTCCGGAAATGATAGTGGGATTTTCTCATTAAATAAAATAGGATGTATCTGTTATTTTTAATATAAAATATAAAAGAAGAAGAATAGTTTTGGCGTTAGCAGTTAGTGAATCCTACCTGCGCATAGGAATGGCAGATCCTTTGTACAGTTCGCCTCGATGTTGGCGTCAAGTCTAACGCTTTGGGCCAGGTGCGGACACTCCATTATCTCCGGGTATAGTTTGTAGCCTTTTTCCTCGGACCTTTAACCGTCGTTCGAAGACCTTGTGGCGTTCAAAGATACACGGATAATTCCTAACTTTCGTCACATAGCTAGGTCTGTCGCCCGCGACTGAAATATGTGATCTCAACACGCAGCGGCGACGGACTGACTCGATTGGTCCACCGCCTAGCACCGATATTCCGCAGGCGTGCGTCTGCTTATAATATTGGTAAGGTTAGGTTTGGTTAGGTAAGGGATAGGGTTGTGTTAGGTTATGGACTATCAGGGAAATACACCGATCGAGAAAAATCGCAATTACACGGAGTACATGAAAACCTTGGCCTTCATTTGTAATCGGAAAACGCTCTAACCGAAAATTGAACGAATAATCTCGCCTCAGACAGGGCACACGAATAATTCACCTCAAGCAGGTTCAACTCAACTGTAGGATGTAGTCAGTAGGGAAGTGACTGGATTCTGACAACACGCCTCCGGCCTCGACAATTCTCGCGGTCACGATCCGTGGAAAGGGCTGATGAGAGCCTGCTCCTGCTAGTAAATAGAAGGAAACAGCATTGGTCCTCCAACCGAGACTTTTTGCGTTAGAATATGCTACATTTCGGTTTCATGCGTCCGTCAATCTTTGGAGTAGAGAAACGATTAGCTACGAGGCGTTTTCTACAGCCCAACCTCAGATTTTTCATCTAGGGTTTAAACTGTGCGCTTTTAATTATTCTTCAAACTCGAAAACACATCTTCATTTCGTGTTGTCTTTCATTTGTTTCCTCGGAAATCTTATTTGTGCTTTATTTGTTTATTACATTGTACTTGCTTTTGTTGATGGAATTGTCGAGAATTATGCGTTACTGTTATTCATTCGAGAAACCTCGAATAATGTCTCGATAGAAATAAAGAGCCTGTTGGCACGGTATTTTAAAATTGCAAGAACTACGAATAGATTTTGGAATAGATTAGACGCTGTATGAAAATAAAAATCATTCTTAATATTTCATCCGTACTTGATAAGGATCATGAAGCCGTACACGGTTGTAGTTCCAAGAAATGATCGTCAAACGGAGCAACGAAGCCGCGGAATACATTTGAATAGCGTCCGCGGCGTTCCATTTTTGCATAGATTCGAACGAAATAATCTTTATTTAAATACACCTGAGCGTTTATGAAATCGACTAAACGCGTATAAACGGATTGGGGAAATTCGTTCGAAATGAGAGTGATGAAATATAAAATGAAAAAGTTGCCTACCTACCATTTGAGCCCGCTACTTCGGGCCGCAGTAAAAGTATAGTGTTTGAGTGGAATATTTGGACGACTGGTCAAGAATGTTATATAATACGGAAAATTATGTATTCACATTTAGCAAACCATCTGATTTGAGCAAAATGAACTAACCGATTCCATACGCAGTCGCAAACATCGATTTTAATACAGATAAGATAAACAACGTAGACGGAAGTCAGATGTGGTTGAGACCTTCAACGTTGATACATCGAAATATTCTTCGAAAAATTTCTAAATTTAAAACGATTTGAATTGTATGAAATTCCCAAATTACGTAGTACACATATTTCTATCAAAGTAGATGATTGTCTACCGTATTCGGCACTTTTTACAATATTTCACTTCTAATTCAAAAAATTTGACATTCGTACCACAATTTACTTATCAGACAAGTTCGTCTATCAGATGATATAACAGCGCGATTATTGTTGGATTACGTGAACGTCTCTCCCCCCTCCTCGATTTAGTACTACACCAAATATAAATCTGAATTGGCGAGGTACTCCCGAACTGATGCTGTGTGTACCACATTCTGAAGATATCGAAAATTTCTACCTCAAATCGATCGAACATCTGATTTTCCAGAACAGGTCGAAAGTGAAGAATTTTTTCTTCGGGCTATCCTAGCTACGTGACAAACTATTGATAAATCTCATGGTTCAGAATTCCCTGTAAACCACATTCATTTATCAAATCGGTTACAATACAATCAAGAGACAATGAGAGGGTCAGCCCATGTGCAATGTATCTGGCTTTCTGTTGCTGAAATTCTGAAAGCTATATTTATAGTAGCAGACAGATGCAATATAGGACACAATGAATAGAACAAATTAAATTTCAAGGATTTTATCACGAGCAAAAGAGGAGAAGTGTCAGTTTACATCTTTATTCAGTAAAAAGGTAAATCTGACAAAGTTACGGAGTGTCGTGTATTTATGTACGCCTGCCGAATTGATGAGTGACGGGCTGTGTAAGTTGCAGTCCAGAAATGTTGCTGAAATCTAGCATCTTCAACATCTCCTTGGTCTCAGGGTCGACCTCGATGATGTCATGTTCCAAAGCGGAAACCTCGGGTACGTAGTTATCTCTACGTTCCCTCTCCTCTTCTTGCAACTTGATAGAGATACCTCGAACCTGGCTGTGACGTAGTCTCTTCATCAAATGTGTGACAAATCTGAAATAAAATCATTCAATAGAGTAAAACGCTCACAATTGATACAACTTTCTAGATTTAACTAAAAAACGGTTTATCATTTTAAAGAGGTGATGATTCATATAAAAAGACCTGACTAAGATATGCGACAAGATTCAAATCTTTCGATTGCCTGTGGCCTGGGATTAACAATCAATGGATAACTCTGTGTGCATGCTCCATTGACAAAATGCAGGTAATCAAGGTCATCAAGGAATGTAAACATGATTCAATATCATTAGCACTCGGCACAATGTTATAAAGCATGCAGAACAGATGTTCACTTTTCGTAACAACTTGGGCAGCTTCGGAGATCAATTTGAAAGTTTGATCAGGTATTTGTTAGACTGGTTGACAGATTATTAGGACACTATCCACAGAACAATTTCACAGCACAGTTGGTTAGGCTAATAGCCCGTAGTTATATATGTAGAATGAATTTTTATTGGTGTCTCGTACCCAGCAATCTTGTTCCTCAGTGGTTTACTGGGGATGATGGCGATTTCTTCACATATCCTTTTGTTGGTGTGGAAATCCAAAGTGAGACGAGTGTAATATTTCTCAATAATGACCCTTGCGGCCTTCTTGACAGTCTTCGTCCTAACGCGACCCTGTAATAATAAACCACAATTTTGTTACATTATCAACAAACGCTTTTCACTACATAACCTAGTAGATAGGGACTGCGATGCACTTGAGAGTGCGGTGACACGAATGCACAAAATATTAATTTGATCGCGAGCGTTTAATCTTTCAACACGTTCCAACATCAGCAGATCATTTACTCGGTAACAGATTCGCTTATAATACACAGATTATGGTGTAAAAATGTCAAAATCGTATACGCACCATGGTTGCTGGTGTACCGGAAAAGGCTCTAGTTTAACCGAAAGAGAAGGTCCAGTCTTTCCGGCTCTGGTGAAGACTTTTGTAACTAAATCCCAACGTCCGGAGTTCTTCAATTGGCCATTGTCGATAAAATCAATTTCGCAAATTATCTGTTGAACTAGCTCGATTGCTTTAAATTTTACATATTTTGGATTTTGAGTCGGAATGGGGCTTAGATCCTCTAATTTTCGAATTCTTTTCTGAGCAATCGATTATAACGAAAACCATTTCGATTTTACTGTATGTTTGCAGGTTATTCTATTTCCCCAAAGAGTGCGTTGGGTCCGTGAGAATCTCTAGAATAATCTTGATAGAAATGCATGTCGATGCAATGGCGGGTCGGTTGCGCTGCCAACCCCAGCGCGGTGGTAGGGTATCTGAAAACAATATACAGATTTATTTCTGAAGATTGTCAGAATATCCTCAATAAAAAAAGGGGGCGATTGATGAGTTCGGAATCGTATTTTCTTATCGATAGATAAGTAGTATAAAACAAACAGTCGAAGAGCCAAGTGATGCGAATCAAAGTGTCGCGGAGTGTTTGGTGTGGTGGCAGTAGCAGAAAACTAAGGGGGGATGAAGAGAAGACATCGAATGGAATGAGAAGGAAGAAAAGAGAGATAGCGATAGAGAGAGAGAAAGCGTTTGTTTATCGCCCCTCGGCCCCTTGCCGTTTGTACGAGCAGTCAGTGCCGTGTAACACTTGGCTCGTAGTGGTCGGGGAGATCGGTAGCTGGGTCTCTTAAAATTCGGTATATTAATTTGACAATTACAAACTCGCGGGTGATTAATAATTTGTGTTTTATATCAACCGGGGGGGCTTCCACCACGTGACATACGTAGCAAAAATTAAAAATAAAACAAACACATGATTCCGAAGGCTTGAAACATAAAAACCAACAGAACCTCAACATCCCGCCGGAATACCATGTCGCGGATAAATACGGAAAATAGATAACCGGGCTCCAATTAGGACACCGCAAATTATTATTAATAATATTTCCTTTTTCTGTTAAATTATTATTAATCGTCGCCACAATTATTTTATAACATCGAATTCGCTCTTTTTGATTCGTCGACGTTTGACAACCTGCAACAACAGCTAAGAGATTCGTCTCGTTCATCATCACGGTACTTTAAATTCTTTCACGTAACGCGCGAAATTATTATCACCATCCTCTTCATCATCACGCCTTTCTATTTCATTTTCCTTTACATTATTATATGCCGACACTATATTCCACTTTGTAACCGTCATAACGCAACGCCGTTTTAACCTTTCATTCTCATTGCTCTGTCTCCCGGCTGTCACCGCGACTTCCCAACTTCGTAATCGCTAACTCAACATAAAATAACTATAACCGCTGTCACTGTCATTTTCCCGTCGACGTTTCTCCATCTTCCGTCACATTCGATTTTATTTTAATCAGAGCACGCTTGGATATTCAAGAAATTTGCTGATCAGCAGTGATAATTAACTCTCAAAAAACTTCTCGGAGAGAGAATGCATTATACCAGATCCGACCGAATAAAACTTTTTCTTTTGATCGGATCAATCTTCGCATTCGAACTTTCAGTAATCCATCCCAGGGCCCAAAGTGACGTTAGAGTTGAAACCGGGGCCGTGACTAGTGGTCAAAATAAAATCTACTCGTGACAAAACTCAAATACTAACCACTGAAACTGTTTCTATCATTTCACTACGATACGTTGTTTCATATTTTCAATTTCACATGAAATTGTCAATGTGCCATAACTTTGAGGATAGTTGAATGAGTTTCGTTTCTCACGATGATCAGCTGATGTTACTCATGACCTTCAAAGTTCTGGCGGATTTCCTCCTACTCTGCTTCATCCTACGATTTATTTCACATACGAGAAATTTCTTTTTTTTAACCCATTCTAACGCTGTTCTGTCTTACAAAAAAAAAGAAAAGAAGAGTTCAGAATTGAAGATGTAACTCAGTTTTTTCTCTTTCAATTTCTAGATCGAACGGCTCCGAGAATACTTTTGAATGAAACAAGAGAAAACAAATCGTCGTTTAGTACCGTTAATAAAACAAGGATCCACATCGACCGTCGAAATAGTGGCAACCGTATTTCAGTGTCCCTCCGATATATAAACCCGGTTTGAGGAAAAAGTTTCTTAAACCAGAAGCAGTAACCTAAATTGGTTATAAGGAGGCCCGATATTTCATGTCCGAAAATTACGAGTGACCGCGATATTCAAATACAGAGAAGGCAGAGAGAAACAACAAAAAATCAGTGATATATAGATCCTTATTATTTTTTTTTATCTATACATATTTAAATTTACAAAATACACGATGAATCCTACCGCTGTTTTCTTGTGCCTCGGAATTCTACTGGCTGTGTCAGCATCTCCTGGACCTAAACCAAGAACTGATAGTAGACCACCAATTATTTATATGAACGAGTTCGCCGTACATATTCCAGATGGTCCGGAGGACGCCGCTAAAATTGCCGACAAACACGGATTCGACAATCACGGACAGGTGAGTGAATTTATAATTCTTAATGGTTTTCAATATTGTGAAAAGTAAATCAATCGAAGCAAATGCTCGAAACTATTCGCGAAATAAATCGTGACATATTTTCTTTTTACAATTTCCAATAACAACATGGATTAGATTCAGGAGTTTAGATGTTTACAAGTGTTTACACCAGACTTTCAGTAAGCTAGTCTGTTGCAATTTGAAAATTCGGTTTCATGTAACCCTAATTAACAACAAATTATTTAAAAAAAACGTTGGAAATTGTAATCGTACTCATGTTACGACCGACCTCCTCGATCCGGCAATCGATCAATCTAATTATTATACATTGCGTATGAATTATTATTGCCGAGTGCTCGATTACGTTATCCGTGCATAATGAATTTGACGATTATAGAAATTGTAAGCATAACATATCATATTACACATATAACACGAAGATTATGAAATGCGAATCTCGTTTATTAGCAGAATTGACGCTGTTTTTTACCCCCACATTCACTATATTAACTGTCTGAATCAACTCTACTGTAGTAGATGATATGGGAACGACGGTTTATTAGTTCGAAAATGAATACAATCCACACATTCCAAAATCCATCGGTACATTCATAACTGATAATATTTATTTCGAGAATTATGGAGAATTCCGAAAAATTCGTTACCATATTTGTTTATCATTGATCTATTGCTGGCAGTGAAGTAAACATCAATATTGGGTTTTTTTTCTTTAATCCCGCAGCAATTTATCAGGCACCGTGTGTCGTGTTTCTATTTCGAACAATATTCAACCATAGTATTATATTTATTATTATTATTATTATTATTATTATTATTATTATTATTATTATTATTTCTTTTCAACAAAAATGTACGGTATGTAACGACGACTGATCGTAGAATTACGTATTTTTCAAAAAAACAAAAAAATTAATAAATTGTCAACGTTTTATTGTTGGTGTTCTGGAAAACTTTCCAAGATGTATTCGGTGTATGAAGTACCGTTAGAATTCTTTGAGGTAGAAAATTGGTTGGTATAGGAGTTGGGAACGTGTACGTACAGTAGATGAGATTTATTTTCCTCTCGTCCGCCCGACCGTTCGATCGCCAGGTTGGCCGCCCCATTAAATAGTTATAGTTTTTATACCATACCTGTTTGGGAGCATAAGTATAGTAGATTTGTAACGTAGGTAGCGAGGGCTGAGGACTGAAAGGGTGAAACCCACCAAAGTACCTAACAATAAGTAAAACAAACAATGACGTTTCATTGAAATCTGATGCGAGAAAGTGTCACGATATTTCAATTTTCTTTTCGGTGTCGATGGGCTCTTTCAATGGATGGTTCCACGTAGAAATAAAAGAAGATAATGCTTACCATTAGTTTTTTTCCCCATCGAATTCCATTTAAATGAGTATGATTTTTATGTTTTTTCAAATTTCCTTGCTACCTTTGGGTACGAAGGATATGTAAAAAGGTTTTTTTTACACATCCTTCGATATTACAAAGAAAATCACGTGTGGCACGCGTTCGGAGCAGACGCGATGTCATCCGAGATGTCACCTGTACCGTATAACTGTGCATCGTGAACGACTTGCGTTGTAACCCGTCGATATAATCGACAGGAATCCAAATGCTGTAGAGAAAATTATATTCGATACGAATGTGGCTGCTTTTGCTGCTGTTACTGCATGCTCGATGAATCGGTGCCAAGGCATGCATATATTTGTATATCCATAATGTGCACTAAGATACAACGATTATTTTTTATATAAGGTAGGAGTTTTCTCTCCGTCACCGCCATTCCTCGTATCAGTTGCTGATGCTGCAGTTTTATCACAAACTCTGTACGAATATTTTGTACAAAAATTCTTATCATCGTCGAAAACTAATAAGAGTCAGAAGGCAGTAATTTACTGCACGTTATGCCTCGGATCTGCAAGGCCATTGTACTTCCACAATTTGACGTATTTCTCAAAAGTGAACTGAACAATTTGGGAAAAACATTTACGTGAATACCTCAGATTGTCATAAGAGAAAAACGAAAACGAGTCGTTAGAAAAATCCCTCCTCCATCTTCGTTTCGTATTCATTTAATTATCTATTTATTCATTTATTTGCTTCCCTCGTTACTTTCTTATTTATTTATGGATCAATTGCCTAAAAGCTAAGACCCAGCGAGATAGGATTCTACGAGTGTTTTTCAACTCCACTCGCAGTGATCGAATATATATAGGTATTATAAGGTATAGGTGTATGAAACATGCTGGGAAGTGGGAAGTCTGGTCTGGGATTGAATTTTTTATTTTTTATATCCAAGCCTCCTCTTATTTACATTTTTTTTTTTTAGTCATCATATAGCTGGTATGGTAGGAGGCTTAGTCTGATACATTTTATCTTTATTTCATAATACATTGAAACTTGGTAATGGGCATACCTTATACAATATTCACCTTTCAGGGAAAGAATATGCACATATATATAATAATGTTTCGAAATTTATACCAATAACTTTTTTTACGACGTGAAAAAATTATTTTGCCAATCACAATTTATGGGTGAGAATTTCTGGGGAAGGGAGGAGATCGATGGAATCGACGTTTGCTGCAATCGCGACACTCTCCACTATAATTGCGCCTTTCTTATCGCTTATAAAACAGACAGATTTCAAAATTCGAATCATAAATCGAACTCTTGTAAATTTTGACTTTTGGCTTCAATAGCTGGTCTGAGCATGGTTTCTGGGACCCTTCAAGACATTGAAAAAGCTCATCCAAGTCCGAAAAATATTTTGTAAAAAGTAGCCCGTTTGACGTGGAATGCCCCATATACTCGACACGTGGCCCGTATATAAGGTATACTCGTAACTTGCGGTTACGTAAACTAATAGTAGGTAATCGTGGTTCTCCTCTGATATTTTGACCTTGTCGAGCGTGAGAGTTGACTCGATTCCTTCTTCCTCCGTGTAACACGATCTAAGAAAACTTACATCGCCCCGCTATGGATAATTCGTTATTCTTTTACAAGTTGACCTAAATTACGGCAGAATTTTATTGATGCGGTTTATTATAAATTGTGTGTTATATAATTGTGGAGTTTTATCACAAGGTTTTCTCGTTCGAGCATTATACTATGGGTACCTATTATAACAGTCTCTAATTAAATTTTTCCGTACAAGGCTTAATTATATCGCATTGATTAACCTTGTGGCTATGCGGAAAACGCCGAAGAAACGCGATTTCTATAGTATACTATAATACGTGGATCTACATATTTGATATCCTTTTTAAAAGTTGTAAAGTTCTCGATTGGTTCTGAACTTACCGAGCTTTGTCTTTCGAATCGAGGGCTAAAATTAAGAAATGACGTCCGAAATTCTATTTTACCGCCTTACTCCCCGATGCCCAATGAACAGCTGCATATATGAAATGAATTCCGCTGACGCCCTTGCGAATAATATTCAGACAATAACATCAGTGAGCAATTCTGAGGGTTTGCAAATTCAACCCATCGGGTACTGTAGATTCTTCGATAACTCGAAGAGGGTTAGAGGAAATTCACCATTTTGTATTCGGAGTCAGATCTCGTGGTGAAACGTGCGTCGCGGTTTCTTATCGCTCGCAGAATCGCTAAAAAAAGACGACCAAAACAAATAGGCGTGTGAACCTCGTCTAGATGTATAGGTATACCTACCTACGTATAAGTATAGGTACGTCATAAGGTATCAAAGTAGAAAAAGAACCTATGTGTAATTTCGTAGGGTGAATTCAACGTTCAAAAGCTTTATTGTCTCACCCACATTTCATACTTTTTATTGCGACCAACAAATAGGATCAAATAAATTGAGCAAAGTTTTCATGAGTCTAGAAATTTCAACTTTATTCACGTATAGTGCGTATCGGTATAACCTTTACAAGTATTTTAGATTTTATTCGCATCGTCAGCGTGATTTTGATTGATCGTCGGGCGCGCGTCGCTTGTTATTTTTATAGCATTTGGTACAAATTTGTAACGAAGCTGTTTACGATCTCTGCAGAGATTTTCTTCTCAAAATATTTCACCGAGCAGATTAAACGGCCGTATATAATGAGACAATAATAATAATGATTTCAACGTTATATTAGACGGGTCCTATAAGAAGTGCGGTGCGCGTTAGTTCTTCAGCTTTGTAACTTATAGATGTATATATTATGTGCCCATCTATTCAAATTCCTTCAATGGTGAAATAAATCCATTTGGAAAGAATTCGAGAAAATCGTAAAAGTCTTTCATCTCAGAACTGGAAGAAAGGAAGATATAACAGGGTTGGGGTATTCGATACGGTCTAAGAAATTGGTCTGCCTCTAGGGCCTGCGCCTTTGCTATAAAAGTCTAAAAGGTTTTCTTTTTACAAACTATATCTATCCATATATAGGTTATATCTTTGCTCATTTCGGTATAAGAGTTCCAACCGTTAACCTTATGTTCACTCTGGTTTTCTTTCATCCCTTCCACCGTTATTTTCTACTACGTGTCTTATTCGTAACCGCGAGGCTTTGCGGGTTGATTTGCTTTCCAATTTTCAAACTATATCAGAAGAGCAATATCACGTCTGAAAAGCAAAAGAAAAATCAGGTTGCGTGTAGGTAAATATACAGGGTGGCGAATTTTAAGCGTTACAATCTCATATCACGAGAACTAAAAGAATGTTGCAGATCACAAAATTGCATAGCTCAAAGGAAAGGATACGTCATAATGGCACTGTATAAATGACGAAAAATTAATTTAATTTAAAATCGACTTCTAGTTTTTAATCGCGATGATCTCATAGGACTTTCTTCTACCAATTCAATCCGATCGACTCTGCAGATATTTCGTAAGAGATTTTTTACAGGTTGTCAGAATATTAGTTCCATAACGTTGACCCAAAAATGTATCTCTTCTTCTCATGGAAATCGAATCATTAAAAATCTGATGACTTAATAGGAAATCCCACAAACCTCATATACTTGTGAGTATATATCTTTTTTTCTGGCAAGAACAAGGTGTTTGGCATAATTTGACAAACAAATCAATTGAACAGCCATTTTCAATCAAAAATGATGGCACACTGTTTAGTTATGGATTTTTATAGCTCCGAATTGCAGTTGAAATTGCGCTGAATGTTATCACTCGAAATGAAAGTTTCAATACCGTGGCAATGTTCATCGCGACGGAGAATCTAACGCATAAAATATCACGTCGAATATCGGTTGGACTTAGAATGCGGAAAAGCAAAAATTCGTACAACTGAAACTACAAAATGCACTCCAAGTCCATTTCTCATGTCTTCTCACCTGCTATATTTCGCCGGGTTTTGTCGGGTAGGAAATAAACCACCGTCGAAGCAAAATATATGCTGTCGCCGCCACCGTTACTCTTGCCTCGTTCCATGTAATATGCATGTATATTGTATCCCTGGTCCATATACCTATGTATCTCTGCCTGCTACAGTCGCTCGCAGACTCCACTTGCATTACACATAATACATACACATGTACCCTGGGGTATATCGCATGTAAAAACATACCTACCTACCTACCTACCTACGGAACATTCGACCACAGCGAGTAGGAAGAGCTTGCATAACGGCAACAGTCTCGTTAGACACAGGGTAGGTAGCCGTAGACGTCACGTTAACGACACCAAGGACACGGGAGATTGTCTCGTAGAGATTCCCCGCACAGAATAATGTGCTATCCATAGGAATATGTGCCGTGTATACGTGGTCAGGTTTACCACACAAATATGAGTGAACTGCCTCATCCTACTGCACACATGGATATCTAGATGACGACACCACATCCAGGTAGGATGTCACACATCCGCAAAAATTATTTATAACAATGCCCCGCGTATATGTCAGGATTCTATTTCACTCTTGACTTTGAAATTTCTAAATGAATTATCAGATCCCAACAAAGCACCATCGGTGCAAAAAACATCGCCAAGTTCATTAAATTCTTCGGGGAAAAAAGATCCAAATCAATCATGGTGCCAAGTACATGTAACTTCGTATCATGCATAGGATTACTAGAGAAGACTGGAATAAATATGTAACAAACCAAATTACCAATTGGAAGAATATAAAATTGGCAAAAAAATTAAGAAAAAAAATAAAATAAAATAAGAAAATGGAGTACGTGGTCCTTGGCGGGCTAATGTCATATTGCCATACAAGAATTCTGTATTTTCTTTTTCGTAAAAAGCCCGCCAAGTCCCACTACCTCCATTTTCTTATTTTATTTTATTTTTTTTCTTAATTTTTTTGCCAATTTTATATTCTTCCAATTGGTAATTTGGTTTGTTACATATTTATTCCAGTCTTCTCTAGTAATCCTATGCATGATACGAAGTTACATGTACTTGGCACCATGATTGATTTGGATCTTTTTTCCCCGAAGAATTTAATGAACTTGGCGATGTTTTTTGCACCGATGGTGCTTTGTTGGGATTTCACTACTTTTTGAACAAAAATTTCTTCTCTTTTAATTATTGGTATTTTATGATTCAATTTTTATACTTTCAACAATTGAACGTTAAATTTTCTATAAAAATATGTATTTTTCAAAAATTATTGTCAACAACTGAAAAATCGTTTCTGTATAATTTTTTAGTCTGCGCACTGCGTGAAATGAAACAATTTATTTTTCGGGACGCCAACACGTATTATAGATCAGATTTCCTTAATCATTGTTGGGTTAAATCGACGATTAACTTATTGTTAATGATTTCAAATCTTTCGACGCTTCGATCCTTGGTAATCGCATACGTATATTAAGGCTCACGTATATTCGTTATAATAGTAGTAAGAAACTTCATTTATGGCATAACCTCATTTGTCACCGCGGAGCTATCGAGTATAATACAGTATACAAATATAACATTTGAGCAAACGGATTCAGAAGTCTCAATCAGGTGGTATGACAGCTCCAGAAAGTAAGATGATCACACAGCGCTTGAATTTGTTGGTTACGTTCGTTCAGCATCGGGATGACGGACGGAAGAATAGCGATTCGAAAAAACGGCGTCCCGCCCGGTGACGGCTGCAGACATAGACTTAGGATACGGTAATGGTGGTCGCTGCCTATTGCCATCTACGGGCGCTACATAAGAACTCACGTTCCGCAGGGTTCGGTCCAAAAAATATATTCTAATAATGTAACGATCCTTTCTACCCATTCATATTGGCAGCGGTTAGGGTATCATGACGACGACGTTGGTGCTTAAAAAATATTCGTCGAAACGACGGCAAACGGGTAGCAGAATTATCATATCTCAGCTTCCCGACCATCGATTCAATTGAAATTAGGCTCAAATGAAAGCTCTTCCTCGATTTATATCACAAAAGTGCATCCAAATTTCCCGGAATGCTAATAATTTAGGAGATATTTGTGTAAATAAAAGTCCCCACTCCGCGTTCGAGCTCCCGTAGCAGTAAATATACTCTGTGTCGTCCCGTTCGCTTTTAATGTACTTGGCGCGAGACTCTACCGAGTCTCTTGATAATATGACATGACATGAGTGATGAGACATGACCTCTGCGTATTGTGCATTTAAAATGAATACTTTTTTATTACGTTAGTATGAAAAAGTTTCACAAATGGGAAGGAATTTTCCGATTATTCGAAAGTCAATATTTCCAATTTGATTGCAAATTCATAATATCGTAAACAACATCGAACTTTTAAGACGCTCAGAAATCAAATGTCGAAAAGTGAACGAAATGAAAATGGTAATTTATGACAAAACTTGAAAATATGTCAGAATTTCAAAATGTATCCAATTGCACTACACGGTTTTTTCGTAAAACTGTAGAGGTTTAAAGTTTCCCATTATCTTTCAAAGATGTTTCCGTGGAAAACCGAAAAATGGTAAAGCTATTTTTATTAGAGACGCTGCCAGCCTTGAGCAGAAAAGTTTTAACCGGATATGTTTCGGGCCAGTCCATGGTCGAATCGACCGGAACAGCCCAGGTGTAAGCAGAGAGAATATAGTGTCGGGCTTAATGTAACGCAGAAATGAGCTGCCGGTAATTCAAACTTATCGCAACTTTATGGAAAAGTTCTACACAGTGTAGAAAAATCCTTGCCTCTGGCCAACGGCTGTATTGCTTCCGTCGTGACGTGTCACGTGTTTGTTTCTCGGTTTCCCTGTGCGAAATGGCGGAAGTTTTATTTCTCTTTTCCGCAAAACACGGGAAAAACACGAAAAAAAAAATAAAAATAAAAAAAGAACAACCTCGTCGCCACTTTCATGAAACATATTGAATTATTCTTCGCCTTTCAAAGTCCCACAATTTTTCCCCTCTCAAAGAAACACTTTGCGCAATAATGTCACATAATGGTACAAAGTATACTCGGCAGTACCTTTTTACGGTGAAAGACTATAAATAAACGAAATAAATAAACAAACCCAATGTATTTTCGAATGCAATGAAGAAGATGTAAGAAACATTCATTCTTCTTCTTCCTCTTGTTCTTCTTCTTACTCGTCTTCCGTATCCTCCCTTTCTTATTTAATGTGGAAGTTTTCCTTTGATTATTGTTCTTATTCTTAGTCGAATGTTATTTATGCGAAACAATAAAAAAAAAAAAAAAATTGCGACTACGTTGTACCGACCACGACATCGAGTTGCGGATCGATGAAAAACATTTTTCAACAGAGGACACAAAAAAAATGTCATACAAATCGATGAAATTTTAGATTTTTTCATTTTATCCTAGAACTATGAAGTTGTCTACAGATGTAGGTATATATGTATATGGTATAGCCAGTGGTTACATGAACGCCCGAAGCAAAATTATACAAGCGATCCGCTTTCACTTGACAGACACTTGCTTCGGCTGTGCGCCAAAGCTGCAGCAGCACGATTTCTGCGCGAGGGAACGAATGAACGAACGGCTCTTTATAATCCTACCCCACCATTAAAACCAGGTCAATGTGTCTCCTCCTCAACGTTCTAAATTCGGAGAGGCGATGCTAAGTTTTTATTCCAATATAGGCATTAACCCAATCAGTTATGTATCCGGAGATATAAAGCACGATGGACTTCTCGGCCAACTGATTCGAAAAAAAATAAAATAATTGGAAACAAATAATAAAAAATAAAATATGAATATGTGCACCGTCATCAAAACCAGAAAGTTTTTCAAGGTGCTTGCTTGGTGGGGACCATCGAACATCGATCACAATAAATTGAGCGAAAACTTCTTTGTGAGAGAAGGTATTGGAGATTTTTTTTCATTCTTACTAGGTTGTTGACGTCCTAGGAATATTTATAAGTATGTATTTTTTCTTTTCCTTCAATTTTCGAGAAAGACGACGACCTTCGATTTTATCTACACGAGGTCAGGGTGTCACGCAGCTGATACCTAATTTTTTTCTTTCAACAGACATTAACATACGCTCCAAAAACTCACTTTTCATGAATAACATATCTATTTTTTGCTCAATTCCGTGGGATTACATTTTGCGCCTTTAATTTGTACCGCTGTATAAAATGAAGGGGGGGGGGGGGGAAGCTGCGTAAATTATAGCGCCGTCGTCGAGACTGTAATACTGTGTATCGTTCAAATATTTTCATTCCCATGAATGAGAAATTACGGATGAGGGGGGGTCGCCATGCTAGGAATTATCGATGTATATGTACCGATGAGCCCGGGAATCCCCGGCTCTGAAGCAAGCAACTGAACAGCACAACACCTGTGTAATATTGAGTCAATATTTGCCTGTATGATAATGTTATGTTGTTATATTGACATCGATATATCTTCTTTATTATATCTGCGACAGTCATCACTGCGCTTCACATCGTACAAGCTTACGTACACACATCCGATCGTCGTTTGTTTAACAAAGATAACCGATGTGTCATGTTATATTAAAAGTTTTTTGTTTTTGTTCCCTCTCGGTTTTTTTTTAATTCTTACCCAATAACGGGGTGCTGCTCCACTTGTTCTTCGGCAATCACCAATGTCCGTGAAGTTCTAAAAATTCTTAATTGCGTGGTGGAAAAAATGACCTAATAACTGCAGAAATAAAAAAATGAAAAGATGCTTTCGAATGATGAAACTTTTGCCCAGATTGTTCAATTTTCATCTTTTTTCTTCTCATGTTATTCGTAACTCTTTTTTCGTTTCTCTTAATCTTTACGATTTATAATTAGCAGAAGAATTTTGAATTTCATACTCAACGCGTTGCGTAACTGCCGATCCCGCTGCAGCAACAATTTGGTTTGCACGGAAATCGTTTCGATATGGTTCGATCTGTTGGGGAACGTCACCCGGTTACTTTCTACGCTAAAATGGAACTCCAGATTCTGTAATCCATTTGTCGGACTACATGTATATATGTATCTGATCCGGATTTTCTAGAATGCGAAAAAAAAAAAATTCCGGAAGTTTCACGAAGTCGAAAGACTACTACCTCGTTTACTTCGATCAAGAATTCACATAAGGCCATAAATCTTAGAACAGAAAATAATGGTAATGAATGTACCGGGATATCGTTCGCTCAATTCTGTTGAATTTGTACGATTTGATAAGAAACATCAGTCTGATGAACTTGACCTTCCGTTACATATCATATTCGTATAAAGTACAGTCGTGAAAAATTCATTAAACATGCCGACGACACTGCGGTATAAGTTGCAGTCATTCAATGTTTATTCAATTAAAGGCTCGACGGTAATCATGTCCCTCTGCAGCAGTGCAATTCATTGAAGATGCAAAGGGCATCGAACTCTCTCTTTTATATAATGCCCTGCATTTAACAGACCCTATGATACAGCGGATACAGCAGTGATGTGATATGGTTCCTCGGTGACTTCAACTGACTCCCGATGATCATGAAATTAGTTTACGCGAACTATTTCAAATGTCCTTCAACGTTGAAAATGGTGATCTCGTCGATGGTGACATTGAACGAACTCGATGAGTCTATGGAAACTATGAGATTGTCACGTGAAAAGTGAAAATAAACGCGGATGAAAATGAAAATCCATCTATCCTCATAGAGATAAGTAGGTACAAAAAACTGGTTTTCTATTCACTGGTTAAACCTTGCGGTTCACCAACCGCAGCAGAGTTTGTTGCTGTTATTTAGGGCAAAATATCTCGTTTCCATGCCACGCCATGGTTGGTAAGTACACCGCTAACGGGGCTAGTGCAACACCATACGATGCACTACTGCGTTGTTGCTGTCATGTTCTTGCCGCAATAGTGCGCTACCCAGCCATACTACTGTGCGGAAAGTACGCTGCATTTAGTTTTAGGAAAGGAATTTATCCGTCTCTTTTCAATTCTTACTCTACGTTCTCTCGCTCTCTTCTTATGCCTATACCAAAGAATACACGCATGTGCGCCATGCATGTTAATATAATCTCACGGATCATGCACACTTGTGCGCAGCAGCTATTTATTATGAAAATGAGGAATCGAGGTAGCATTGCAGGCTTTGAGCGATAACACTGTTAATACCTTTTATTCTATCGGGCTCCCTTACATTTCGCCAATTTTCGATATTGGCTCGTTCATTTCAGTCAAGAAGAGAAGTTGGTTCTATGTATAACAAATTGGAAGAGAAGACCGGCGTTGAAATTTAATCCGTAGGTCATCGGGGAGGTTGATGCACTCTGAAACCCGAGTGAATTCGATGCCTTGGAAGTCTTTTCGTATACCTTTTACCAAGTGGTAGAAACTCGAGGTGAGAGAGTCGTGGAACATCAAAAGAATGGGAATGAACAACCGAAAACTCGACGTTCGTCGCATGTAGAATGTATTCCGAACTCCGTTGTAGTACGTAGCTACTTCAAACATCCTGTCGTTTGGTTCGGTTTTTTTTCTGATCGTTTGTTTCGTGACTTCACGCGCGCAGGTACGGTAAAAGAAAGGAGATGCAAAGAGTTTTAGGGGAAACATGATCGCGTCCTATGCTTAGGTATTCGAAAGACTACTGGGTAGAGGCACGCAGAAGATGTGAACGTCGCCTCGAATTTGTCGAAAAAAAATCCCACAGCTTCTTTCTTTGATACTCCTACTAATGAGGTCACAGATACCGCTATCATTTTTTCTTCTGAACCTATAGCAACTTTCATTCGGACGAAATTTTTTTCATTTTCCGTAGTTCCGATGACATCAGATTGCAACACTTTTGAAAACGATTGTTATTACTGTACGGGGACAATAGAACTGGAAGTCGGTCCGATTAAACCTTGAAATATACTACCGAAAGATTATTGATCGTCTTATAATGAACTGAACGAGTCTACGTTTGTCGCTCAACATGTTCAACTTCTCGTCAACCATTTTGCCGAGAAGTAATCCGGTACCATTGGTTTCGAGTCGCTGAATCACGGTATATCCTGGTGCAGCTCAGCTGCAATGGACTTGTCGCGATTGTTCAATAATTGGATAACCGTTCGAATCAGAATCGGAGAATACGGCTGTTCCGTTCAAAAGTGAAGGTATAGCAAATCTGCTGAAGCAATCTGAACTGTAACTCTGAGCGAATTAGTGTATTAGTTTGTGGTGCAGGTTTGTCGTCGGCCAACATTGCGTCGAAGGATTGAAGAAGGTCTTCCATCAAAAGTCATGCTCGGTATGAATATATTTACTTATAGTATACAAACTATGTGACTTCCATCACAATTGCTAATTTCTCGAAGCTTCGTCACGGTTCAAGTCCTTGAACCTCTTTGTTGATTCTTCAAAACCTTTTTTTCTTTCTTTTTTCTAAGGTGAGATATTTCTCATCGATTAGTAAATCTGTCACCCAACCTGGATAGTGTCTGCATATGGACTCGAATTGGAATATCTTCTTGGAGGTGTTAGATCTGTACAAAGCTCGGGAGAATATTTACAATAAGCGATAACTTTTCATCCGCCTTGTAATTTGGTTGACCCAGATATGCATATATTCCATTCTTGCGGGTGGTTGGATGTATATGAAATGTCCGAGCAATCTAGACACAAAGCGAGAAGCAAACGTCGTGCAGTTCCAAGTCACTCCCAGCTCGATCGTTCCCCGGGTAAAAACACCCGCTCTAGATTATAACTCATAGATATAAGTAGATATACCTTACCTACCTATTTGCGGAACAGACTTACTCAAACCAAAACCGAGTGTTCCGGACATAGCGATTGAATTGAAAGTCGCGTAAAGTTAGGATTAAAATTTTTGTGTTGACTCGTCGTATGAAGTAGCACGGAAGAAGTGTTGAATTATTTCTACGAATTCACAAAAATTTCTGGCAACCCAATCAGAAATCTTACGGGCTTCGAATTTCAGATTGAAGTTTTTCCGGATAGAAATAATTTTCGCAACTTGTTTGATCAGAGTTCTGTTTCTGCCCTCATTAAATCTACCGTCTGCACAACGTACGCTATCGGCTAATTCTGGAACACCCCGTTACTTTCAAGTCCTGAACCGAGGGACCTTTGTTACTACTTACAACGGTGTTGTTTTGCTCTTGCATCGCAGACCAAGTCCTGGCCAGGCCATTAACACACGTGCAGGCTTACAATACGCTTATTTCTGTTCGACTGCGCCCATATAATTGTTTTTTTTTCTCTACGCAGGATATCAACTACTCCGCCGAGGTTAAAACCGTTCGATATCAACCCCCTCTATTTCTCTTCCTTATATACTCAGCTACGATATTGAAATGAAATTTCTAATTATACGACATTGCGTGGGTAGATTTTATGGTTGCCAACGTAAATATGAACAATATCTCTCTATATATTCTACTTCCCGGCATATTGAATTTCTTCATTCCAAATTACACCCACTCAGAATTTCCGCTTGCAAATGTTGAACTTCTCACGAGTGATTTTTAGCCATTTGAGGTCGAGTAAACGGTGGCATTATAGTAAACGGATACGGATACCGTCTCAGAGTTTCAATGCTATTATGATGTAACAAGGCCTGATCTTTTGCAGAGATATCGTGTTATACGTTTAGAGATCAACACAGCGAGAAGCAACTATAATGCACGAGACCCGTGAAACTGTAAATCATTATTATCGTCATTATTAATATTATTACTTTTTTTTTAGTGGCCACTGATTTCTCTAAATCACTTCTTCGCACATCCCGAGGCACGTGCAGTGTATATTTTGATATCCGTAGATAATAAATCGTCGAGGCTTTGAAATTGACGTAGCTCTGTGCAAAAATAAAGAAAAATAAAACTGAAGAATCCGTACTTTATTTTATTATTAGCCTTACCTGCTCGTCAAAGGCATTTTTACCGTGTGTGTCTCGAAGTTACGACATATTTATGCGGACTCGGTGAGCGCTTTGATTTTTATAAGACGCTGTACTTGTAATATAAGTACCTACATTGGAACAGCAGTTTCTTGAAGGTAATAATATACGTGGAGGACGTTTGAAATTGCTGGAGATAAATTTTGTTTAGTTACCTACGAATTCTTGAAAACCTCTAAGAATGTTGCAGAAATATCAAAAGCCAGAGGTTTCCTCCGCGCTGGAAACTCAAAGATATCTAGTTCGTTTAAATTCACATCGATGTATCGATTATGAACCAAAATTGGAACGAAATAAAACCGGCTTGATTTCGCGGCTTTCGAAAACTAAAAATTAACTGAAAGTCGCTGAACTATGTATGTCCCACTGACGACAAACAACGGCCTTATACATTGTTTGTAATTTTGTTAATCGATAATGATTTGTATCAGAAAATTTATTGGCCCTGAAACTTGACAAACGGTTTGGCATGTAGTTCCCGGTACTTTATATTGCTACTGTAAAAAATTGGGGCAATTTTTTTTCATTCCACAAGGGACTCGTAGTTGCGGTGTTCGTTTGTTTTTGTTAATCGTCAGTTCTGTCATTATTCTCAGTCCTGAAACTACGTTCAGTCCGGATGGGTGCAGGGGCTTTGTGATTTCATTGGCATGGAACAAAATTCGAAGTCTGTTACATGCCCTACAGATACAAACATTGTCCGGTTAATTAGTTATACTCAAAATCCGCTCCAATTCGTCCATCACATCGAATCGGGAAAAAATCAGAACACAATATTTACGTGTGCAGCTGCGCTCGACAAGCAGATTCTTTTCAAATCAAATTTTCCGCGTAATCTAAAATTTCTATCATACAAAAAACGAGTGCGATAATTGCGCAACCGGTGGCTGTCCCGTTGTGTATATGATAATGTAAAGGTAACTACGTAAGTATGAAAAGTTGTACGACCAACGTAACATAACGTGATCATTGCGCCAGTTTAAATGTCCCCCGCACGCGAATATATCGAGGTCGACAGCAAGACTTTTTACCGCTCCTATCACTTCACGTTTTACATAGTGTTGGTGCGGAATTCATTTAAAACTTATACCTACTCCACAAAGTAACATAAATTTATACACGTAGGTTGTCGAGTCAAGTCTAATGTAATCATATGCACATACATGTCGTGAACAACTCGAGGGCCAACTTTTTGATCGCTTTAAATTTGCGATGATGGTACGGAAAGACCCTCCCCACAATTTTTTTCTCGTCATATTTTCATGCTCTCGAGGATCCTCGAGATGTGATTCCATGGCGAGATATCAAAGAGAATTTTTTTTTCAGATCTTGAATTTTGGCAATAAGATGTGGAGGGTCTTAGAATTTTACCAAGGAATAATATAAAAACGTTCATCATTCTAATTTTTTGCTAAGAAAAGAAACTTTGTGCCAGGAATCTTTGATACGTTCAGCTTTTATTCACGTGTCAATAAATGTAAATAGTAGGTACGTCAGTTTGATGAAGTAATTAAAAAAAAAAAAAAAAAGAAAGAAAAAAGAAGTTTCTTGACGCTGCACATCGCGTATTAATATAATCCATGTAGGTATGTAATCATTACGAAACTGAGAATCGTTGCGCGATTGCATTTATTATTTTTTTTTTTTAATCAATTCATTTTTTTCTTTTTTCATTTTTGCTTAGAAAAGCAGAATGCATCAGCTTGGAAAGTGAATGAGGCTTTCGCGCGACTCCGAATAAAAATGTTGAAGAATTTCCATAATTTTTTTGGTTTTTTGCTTGCGTCGTTACGAACCGCACTGCAATTTTGAAAAAAATGAAAAAAAAAAGATCGAAGATGCGTTTTCCTGCTCGGGCTATTGGTTTGAAATGTATTGCACTTCGCCAGGGATGGCGAGTTGTCGACCTTAGCTATAACTATAACAGCCATGCCTTTAGACGCGGATAAGACGGGCTAACGACGTTTTCACTTTCTAGGGGGCATTTTTACTTCCACATGCAGACCGCACGCCCTCTAGGAGAAAGTCTCGTGGAATATCCTCGGCGTGAGTGTTCCATAAGGTGTGATTACATGGGACCGGACGATCGATCGAATTATTTATTTATATTCCTTCATTCCGGTTTTCATTTCCAGTTCAGAGACTGTCTCGGCGAAATCCGCAAACGGCGTTTCCTCAACTATTATTTATTCGATTATTCATTTTATTTTATTTATACTTTTTTTCTTTCATCGTACGTATCCGATAGTCAATCTATAGATAGTTGAAATTCGGTTCGATGTCCTCCGACGTCGAATTTCCAAATTCTAGAACAGCGGATTTGAAGTGGTGGACCAAATCCGCAAAGAATTTCTGATTGTTATCGTTCTTGAATATTTCAATGTGGTTTTTTGGCACGCACCATATATCGACGCCCCTAACAGCGACGCCTGCCGTATCGCCACTGCTGCATCATCCCCTTTAAATGCTAAAATGCGCACTCTGATACCTCCTACACTGCACAGTACGTGTAGTGAAGTCTGGTATAGATCCCTAAATTTAATATATCCACCCTTGCCACGCGCATATTCCAGGTTCTTGATTCTCGAGGGAAAGCAAGTGGCAGATATCCCCCTGTGTGTGCACTCTTCATACAACAGTAAGCTATATTATTCGCGATATTATTCTCACTTCCAGATATGTATACGGGGCATTCCATGCCAAATCATTTGGCCTCTGATCCTGATACAAAAAAAAAAAAAACTTAACAAACTCCTCGGCAAAAAAATGAAATTCCACTCGGGTTTGGCCTCATAAAAGAATCATTTTTCACCCCAAAATTCATGAATTTCTCCGCGATAAAGGTGGTTAAAACAACAAGAAGAGAAAGATAAAAAAATTACAAGTTATTTTCTCCAGTTTCGGAGTAGAAAAAAAACAAATAGTAAGAACAGTAAGATATTGTATAGGTGCAGGTTTGGAAAAAATGCCCCATATACTACCAAACATGTAGCTGCACAAGTTCATGTGAAAAATGATCACATGCTGGTTGCGGATCAAGGAACCCCTCGGAACTCAGCTCCGGGGCACGTCCAGCTGGGGCAGCTCTCCCTATTCCCTCAAGATCCTTATAAGGGAACCCCAAATAGTTGCCTCGCTCGCATAGGGCGGCTAAATGATAAATGTGAATAATGAATATGCGTGTATCCTGATTGTTTTAAAGTGGAACATTTTGTGCGAAGAATATGTGTTGTATTCAATGTTTAACGTTGCTTTTAGACCCTTTTCATATCGAAATTTTTCAAGTCATAAGCGCGAAATTCGTTTTTCTCTTCACGTCACTGATCGGGATTTTCTCGTATCTCAATTGTGAACGTGTTTCATGTGATCTGATCGTGAAAAAAATCACCATTTCTACGCTATCAAACTCTTCAAACCTTCTCAGGCAACCTACTAGCGTATAATCGGCTTCGTTCATCTGCCCGGATTTGGAAGCCTCGCGTGTTCGTGGTGTACGTATATCTACGTATCTTACATTCGACGCTCATTGTCAGTTGTTAGCGTCGACGTTACTACAATTGTGTAATGCTCGACACGTGTTCAATTTGCGTACCATGTAGATGTGTAAGTGTGCGTCTTGATCATGATACTATGTGCAGCGTTGTACGTAAAATTACAATCTTAATACTCGGCATTATGACGATGCAGTTTAGTCTACGTGAGTCCATAGGTAAGCTCGCAGCACGTGATGGAAACTTGATATGAACTCGCTGCACTTCCCCATCTGGTGAGATTGATTCCGACTAATTTTTCCGCACAAAACAGCAGGACTTTGATTCAGAATCAATCTCGCATATGATGGCTTCAAATAAGTATAAAGATCAAGGTCGCAAGCTGTGTACAGGTGATTTTTTTATGGAATACTCTTACTTACGTACAATTTTACGAACCTTGAAGATTCTACGTGCGTTTTATTACGCGCAAATTTTGTAAGTTTAAAAAGCGCGACGTCTCGATCGCAGCTGGCCTCTTTGCCTAGTTTTTGTCTTCCGCAAAGAGGTTATGCGGGTGGTTTAAGATGTTTGTTTAACATTTTCTTCGTCTTTCGTTTTTCAGGTGAGTCGAGTGCGGGAGTGAAAGATAGTGAAATTATGCGGTGCTTGCTCTTTTCTTCATAGACCCAAATTCTACGCATCGTGAGTACCCATTATACTTATACCACCGCGTGATAAATTCCACGCACGCGGTAACTGTTACGTTTTCGAAATCATAATAAAATTTATGTGGGGAAATATTCTGTAAATTTTTATTCGAAATGTTGATCAGTTTTTTCAAATTATGAAAATTTACTCTTATTTTATCTCCGATGAATTGAAAAACTTGTAGATCCTAATTGGGAGAACTAAAAATCATTCAATGGTTGAAAAGTTTTCGTAGTTGTACAATTTTATTATACAATTCTTTTCATCTCCGAATCGCCGTTCGTCAGTGTTTGCTAATTAATTTTGTCCGAGTTTCGCGTCACGCGTCTATCGCTGATTTTTCCATTCATTCGATCGCATGCAACTTCAAGTTTATGAACATCCTGTGCACGTATATCCAGGCGGTTAAAAATTAATCATAATAAATAATTACTGAAGAAAATATTATGTCTAATGAGCGAAAATAAAAAGAGAGCGTCAGCTTGCCTGCTACCAGAATTTCTTCGTATACCTACCTGTAATAGATTTCTCCTGCATCGTACGTGAGTTTATAGATACGTTTCCACGCGATCGATTATTAGCGGTGATGATTGGGACCCGATTTAGCGGGAAATAAAATAAAATCCTGTGGAAAAAATAGAACCAACTAGAATATCTTTCGAACCAAAGTTTCAAATCTCTGAACAAATTCAATCGCTGAGCTTATCGGCAGTCGTAACTAATTGTGAAGATTTCAAGCTCAATTTCACGAATTCTTTGAAAATGCTGATTGCTTACATGGACTTTATTCGATAATTTTTTTCCGCTACTCATTACAATGACATTCTCAATGTTCACTCCAACAACATCCAGAAATCACATCTCTACGTAATGTTTTTTGAGATGTGAATACGACTTGTTTCTCTTTTTTTCATTTCATGAAATTATTTTGAAACCGGCCACCGATCAAATAATACACCGTTTTTGTTCAACATTTTTCCGCCGTCCAACTTTAAGATTTCTGAAACATGAAATATTTTTCTCCTTTTTTTCACAGTTTCATCAAAGATATTCATAGCTTCTAAATAAACCACTTCGTGTAAAGCAAATGAGTTTATTATCTGGACTCGTCAACTCGAGCGTATATTTAGCGAGGACGACCAAACTATCTGGCACAAGCGCGGAATTAGCGACGTTGTTGTATACCTATTGTACAAATGTGTTTTCAACACGGTGCAGCTGATTGCAATCTGATTTAATTGGAACGCTGATCATTAGTATAAATATACCTGCGTTTGTATCCATTCGAGAAATAAAATTTGCTTCGATTTATCACCCCTCCATAATTTCTCTGTCGGTACAGAGCTGTTGCAAAATAAAAAGGGTATCCCATTTCAAAAGATCCGACTGAATATTATCGAGTTATAGAGTTGTACGCAAAAATGTGTGAAATAAAAAAATATTACAGGATTTTGAGATTTTGCGGTAACCGTGGCAATGCAGATGAGATTCACAATTTCTCTGCCGATCGTTTAAACTTGACCGAAAAGTATTTTGGAATTGCGTACGGAAAATTTGTAGCTCTCGCAAACCATGCGTATAGCACAGATTTTCATTATACCCTGAAAATCTTGACTGAAAATTGAAAGCAAATGAAGTAATCTACGAAAAAAAAACAAAAGATTTATCAAAAGGAACTGAACTTTTGATTTTGTAGCCTAAAAAAATTTTGCAGACTTATACGCGCAAATTTACGCGGATAGCAAAATCGCGATTAGCCACGCGGACGCAGTCGACAAACCATGACCCTGACTGTCAACGACTCAACTTTTCTCTTCTGTATCAATGTTAAGCATAGCATACATATATCTACGTATGTATATGTAAGGGACATTCCATGTCGAATAGACCGGCCTGTAATCCTAAGTTTGTCGATTTAGATAGAAGAAAGATTTAAGTATCCAATATCAGTTACATGATTTTTGCGATAGCTCGAACAATTCACTGAAAAAAAAAAGGAAAGGACGCCAGGTTCAACAAAATTATCATCAAAATTGGATAAGAAAAAAAAAGAAAAACGATGTCTAATGGTCAGGGCCGCCCAGAGCCGCCTGAGATTAGACGCGATTTGGCGGGGAATTCCCCATACATATATTTGTATTTATTTTCCTTCGGTCATAGCAACTTACGCACGTGCAGCTTATCAGTGCAATTAATTGTACAGCTTGAGTGTGTTACGGATACATACGTATATAGGTTATGCAAGTCGCATACAAATATCTGAACTTTCTCTCACTTCAATATAAGGAGGGAAAAAAATTGCGGATAAATAATACGTCTGATTTTATGTTGTAAAAATATTTTCTTTCATCAATTTTGTGCTTACTACAAACAGACCACTTGGATTTTGACCTCTTCTCAGAAGACGATCTTTAATTAAGGCAATCTAATGATAGGAGCTGAGTGTTTGTATGGTAAAATTCTATCTCTTCTTTTCATTGCTGTTATTAGTGGTATTTTGATTAATTTATTATACAAATTGATATAACCTTGTAACCCTGGAGCAATAACTCTTTGCTTTCGTCGTATAAACTGGATTTACCGAAAACTAATAACACGAGTTCTCTGAATTTGAAATGGTTTGCAAATATATGATAACTAACTAATCTCGTGGTGACGATAACTTTGCAGGCATGCGATGCAGGTTCAGATATTATACCCTCGCGCGGAGTTGAAGCTTCTCTCCTTTTTATCCTTGGTCTTATTTTTCCTCTTCTTCTTCTTCTTCTTCTTCTTCGAAAGTGCCTTCTTTCGCCGAAGTGGACTTCGTGCTTAGAATTTTTTAACCCGAGTCACTTTTCCTCAGAATAACATAAAGGACTTTCCCATCTTCACCTATAGCCACTTTTCGAAACGATCGTCCGCGAGTTTCCTATCGCCTACAAAGTTTTCCTCATGTATTTACTTCTCCGCATTTTATACTTTTATCGTCAAGGTATTCCATATGGTTTTATACTTCGTTAAACTATGCGCTCACCTTTCGTGCATCTATACGATTTCAAATAAACTTGATTTCCATATACCCAAAGAGGAATCCTTTCTCATTAGTTCACATGAAGTAATTATACGAATCACGGTTTCGAAACAGCCCGAGCATCTCCAGTAATTCATGAACACCGGCGAGTCTGTGGTATCAATATAGGTCAGATATACGCACCTTCGTTTCAATAATGTAAATTGATCGCACAATGTAGGTATTAAATTACGTAGAAAACTCACTACGAGGTCGATACTTGGGTAAAGGATCAATTCCACGTCGTCCTTGACCGCGGCCGCGAGATGAGCGACGGAAAAAATTCAATTCAATAACAATTCACAACATAGTTGCAAATTTAATTCAATTCGAGTTGACGGTCTTGACGAGGTGACGGTTTATCCGACTTTGTAGTATATCTTTACGAATTATTACACATCTACGCTTTGCGGTGCTCTCCCTTCAAAAACTTCAACTTCGCCGTGTTCCGCATGAATTTCAATGCAAAATTTAGCCGCTATCGCAGAATTGTTCCCACGTACAAGTTTGGTTGGTTGCTGCAAGTTGAGGAGTACGAAGTGCACTTCGGTTCCGAGATTACTCACTAAAGTTGGTCACAAAACCGAAACGCGCAACTTCGGATTATCATTATTATAGTTCATGTTATAATGCTGGTGCTGCAGACTGTTGGCTAATTACATAAACAAAATTCTTTTTTTTTTTTTTTTCTTTTCTTCCTTACATCATCCAATTACCCCTACGTACAATACGTGTGACTGAATCAGCGATATACGATATGTATTTTGACTCGGTTTTCATTATCATAATTATATCTAACACGTTGGTAAAACGTGACGAAAATTGTATACACAAAATCATGCCCGCAAACTCGATAAAAAATGGCTAGGGAAAATAGTCGGTCGAGTTCGCGTGCGAAGCCTCAATACCTTATGTGTTATAAAGTACAGTGCATTGAAAACGAGGGTCATTTACTGCACGGCCATGTGATAAACCCTGACAGATGGTTCGAATATGTAAGTAAACGGTATGTAGTACGTACGGTGTTACCGGCTACCGTATTCACATTATAGTCGAACAAAATGACTGACGCGGGGCAATTGGTGAGAGCGAGGGTTCTTCGTTGCTCCTTATTAGCGCTAATGGCCTTCTGCAGACACACTCGTGCACCGCATCACCGGTCCACGCGTATTATTAAGCGTGAAAATACGTCGCGTAAAAGACGCACGCTCTGTTTGTTTGTTTGTTTGTTTGTTCGTTGTTTCTTTCTTCTTCTACCATTGTTCTGTCTGAATAAAACACCGACGACGTTTTTATGCGATGAGAATATTGCAGGAAAACTTGGACGAGTCCATCCGAAATTGCATCGTGTCAATTGCTTTGAAATGGTCAGCGTCCCATCAGACGCAAATGACCCTGAAAAATTTTGTAAGTACCTTTTTCCATCGCACATGACATTGCCGCATCTCAAACTTCCGAAAGGACGCAATTTTTGGTTTGGCCAACATAGGAAACACTCTAATCAGTCTCGGTTTCTTTCTTCGAAGACTTTACAAAACTGCATTGATAAATTTTCTTTTTTTCTTATTCACTCGTGTTTTTTACCTGTCCATGATCATGAAATGCGGTAGTCATGCAACTTCAGCTAGCACGTAAACAGATCGTTTGTCAGAAGCAAATCGTTAGTGCTGTCATATCTTCAGAACTTCGATTATGTCCATGAAATTCTTCTCGGTCACGAAGCAACAACTTTGGATCGTTGACGTTCCCGTTGACTATTGGGAGAACAAAAAATGATAAATGAAAAAAGAAAGACCCGGTTTACTGACTATATGATACACATAAATTTACTCAATTTCATTCGCCCGCGGATGCGTGTGCTGCGCTCGAGTTGTTTCTGAACTTGATGAAGAACGGGCAGCAAACAGACGACGATGTTAAAGAAAAACCGTTTATAAATAGATTCCACTTTGGGTCAACCTTCAATCTCTTTCTTAGAACCACGTCTGGAACGATTCTGATTCTAAAATTGTTACTCTCTTCTTTTCATCCCAGTATTGCCCATATGTATAAAATGAGAGTAACAAAAGAAATTGGAATCTTGGCCAAGAAAAGAACTCTCACTCACATTTATTTCATTCTCTGGAAAATTATTTATAAGCGGGTTTTCCACTCGAGTGTTTGATCGTTACCCTTGTAGACTGGAGCAGTCGTAGGTTTCTTTTCTTCTCTTTATTTGATCTTGTTTTTATTTGATCAATGATTTTAAATCGTACACTTTTTTGCGGAATATTTTCAAACCCTGTGTATTATAACATAGGTACCCACCTATTTTTCAAGCCACATAGTGAGGTAATTAAAGTTGAAGTGTAAAATAGTGTTTTAAGCGATTGTGCTGGATAGGTGGGTACGTACGTCAACTTTGCTCGTTCGGAAGGTCTATAAAATGTAAATGGGTAAGTAACAACGTACTTTACCTACTACTTAGTTGGTTGTTCGTTGGTACTTGTTACTCATAATGTTTCCCCCAAAAGTTATAAAATAAAAAAACTTTCTTTCAAAGTGTATAATGTTACATAAAATCTATGTGATAACAAACTTTTCAACTTTATCATTTTCCCCAACACTTGTGTAGTCGCACCGACTCGGGAGCGAAGTATGTACTTTGTTGCATCCCGATAGAAATACGAGCCAGACAACCTGGTTCGCCTACCTCCTCAGTTTCTCGGTCCATTCGAATAATTGTTTAATGATCGATTCGGCAAAATAACGTAGAAAAGCACACCGACAACGAGTTTTGCCAACAGCAAAAATCCCCACATTTCAGCATGTCGATACCATATGGCTTCACCTTGATTACGGCGCTGCAAAAATACTCGTAACTCATTGTCAGTCTCTTTTGCTGTTTCGAGATATGACCCCGGTTTTGTTGCTATGTATTTTGTCGTCCCACTGTCGGTGTTCGTTTTTCTGCTCTAAACCAGCTTCGACCTGGTGCTTACCAATTATCCAGCTGCTCTAATCCCGAGTTGATTTTTCAAGTAAGAAAGTGTAACGTTGTGTGCGCATGATAGTCACACTATAATGCATATAGGTGAATTATAGATCGACCGATACGAACGTGCGATGATAAACGTGTCTTACTTGTATAATTATAATTGCTTGATTAATGCCTTTTGAGCAACCAACTTCGTTATACCTATGGCAATCATCGAGGCGGTTACTTTGACTAGTTTGTGTTAACGTTCAACGTCGTATTATGAACTCTAGTGTATAATGGACGGAAAGTAAAGGAGAAAGTATATGTACGAACTCTGTTATACCTATTTCAAAGAATTACTAGAAGATATTGGCTCGTTCGAATAGTTTTAGTAATTACCGACTGGTGAGCCGGGCAGAACAATTAATTATTCAAATAAATTTAATATACCGATTGGTATTTCATCAGATTAATTGCAGTGATCTCGGTAAATGATTATAATGTAGCAACACATGTATAATATCATGACATACGAAACCGGATCTTGCAACGTTCAAGATTTTTTCCTTCACTCATCAAAAATAAAAAGTTTTCTTCTTCTGTTCTCAACTACTTTTTTTTTTTACAAATATGCCATGTTTTCACAATTAATCACGTCATTATTTTTCCATTTTCTAGACATCGTACAGCATTCTTTCGTAATTTTTATTTGTTCTATCCGCACGGTTTTTCCCCGATATGTCGATATTTTCCTGTCCTGTTGTTTAATCATTCGCAATATCGTTCTGTTATTAGCTCAGACGAGAGGCGACTCAACCGCATTTTAATTTCATCGCCTGAGATAACACTCGTCTTCATTAACCGCATGGAGATTTCTTCATTCCAGATGCAGGTTATGGATGGTCGCTGCGGCCGTTTAACTTCGTGCGGTTATTTTACGCCGGATAATGAGGTGTCTTTTATAAACGAGAACTTATGCGACGACCCTGTGAAGAAGCTTGGCGCTATTTTTTTTTCTAATATATCAAGTCCTTCCAAGGCTAACAATGTACTGCAAATCATACTTGATGCTTATGATTTTCTTTTCATTTCTATCAATTTACCGGCAAAAATCATCGACAAAAAACGAAATAAGAAAATAAATATCGGGATTTTTAACGATAGAAAAGTTTCCTCCAACTTTTGAAAATCTTCTTTCATTCCCTGCAAACCAAGCAACAATTTTTATGGAGAGAAACTTGGTACTTCGAATTACAGTTTGGAAAAAAAGAAAAAAACAATGTTCATTTTAGCTGATGATATTCAATCTTTTTTTGCACTGGAAGCATCTGTAGCTTCTGTAGCAGTTTAGAAATCTCACGATTTTATAAACTTTGGCCGGAAACGAGTACCTATTTCTTGTGCAAAATAGCTGTCGCGATGAAATTACTTACATAGGTTGAAACAAACATAGCCCTGAGAAATAACGAGCTGGTTTGTTAGTTTTTATTTCTTTTTTGTAAAAAAAAAAAAATAATAATAATTCTCACTCGTTTTTGCCTATTTAATATTATTATACTATATAGTTACGCTATATAGTTTGCCGTTTTATATTCCCACGTTCGATTTTCCACCGATCTAGCTGATCTGTCAAGAAAGTACGCAATGGAAGTTGTGACGACGTTTTTTTGTTAGTAGCCTTCTACGTATTACCTACGTATTTATAATCACATAACATATGTGCAGTCGATTTTGTTTCACGTTACAATTGTTCGATCGCCGTAACAATACGAATTCTGTAAAATGAGAATAAGTATGTTTACAATATGATCGCGGCGGTGTAATTATTCTCGCGATTAAAGCCAGCTCGGATACATGAATTATAGATGCACGTATTAATAATCCATAAATCGATCGGTTTTATCGATGATACCCGCCTTGCAGTATACCCCAAACAATGCAGATTCCGCTACACGTATAATGTACAATACATATCTTTACTTGAAACAACATCGGATTACTTTTCATTCAATGAATAATCGATGGACGAACTATACCTACGTTACACGGTTCTCCGCGCGTGCAGAGGAGATTCGCTGAGTCGGATGTAATTTGATCGGTATGATTGAATAGCTCGATATGTATTATTAGAGGTATACGGTGCCGATCGTAAAAATGAAATAAAAAAAAAAAAAGGAAGAAAACGAAAAATTTCTTTCACACTTCATAGAGAGTACTACGGAGTGGTTGAATCGAATTTGTACGACTTGATCATCGACATATATATTTCGAAAACTGAAATCCAATCTTTTGGAAAATTGACATTTTTTCAACTATAATATCTTTTCGATGATTTTTTAAATATCTTGGATTTTCCAAGGTTATATTATGTATGAGGTAATTATAAATGCAAGGAACTTGAATATAGAACACCTTATACAACACGAGGCAAATATTATTATGTCATTTATGGAATCCATAATTAATTATAGAACGATTAAATGATTTAATCAAATTTGGTTTTATGTAATATATGAAACGATTGGTTTTACAGCACTATTAGCAAATATATGAAATTTGTCACACGGTGTAAAGATCATCTCTTATTGCGTGGCGAAGATATGTAATTTAAAAAAATGTCATTATTATGCTGTGAATCTGTATTCAGATCCAATGATCGAGGATCGATCGGCGCCCGCTAAGATCATTGTATAGCGATAACTTTTACCGAATTGAGCCAAAACTTATTATCAATTTATGTAAGCGTGGAGCCGGCGTAGGTCGTAGACGGGAATCGATGGGAAAGTATTTGAGTATTCGAATTATATATTATATACCTTATTCTGGTAGCTTTCGAACTGACCAATCAAGTAATAATAACGAACGGCGTTCCATACCGGAGACCGTAAATATTTTATATTCAACGGCGGCCCTGCAATACGTTACGTAATTGAAGGGATTACATTTTTCAGATGACCAAAACGAAGTTTTATTTCAGAGCCCAGTTTTTCACAATCGTTATGCTAATGTAATATGTAACTTGTATTATGCTTATGCTATGTAATAGTTTGTCGCTCCGACTGATTCTTCGAACGATATAAACGTAGGTATATAAAACGATGGCGATGATCTTTATCAGAAAGTTGCGCCCGTGAACTTGATTTTGAAAGTCTAACGATATTATCATACTTATGATATAATAAATTATTCAAATTGCTCTCCGACGCTATGCTAACTTATAAAAACACAACATGTGAACTACAATTATTTTCCTCACTCAGTTATTTTATACATATAGTGCATTTCGGGACAAATCGTCCTGCCTGCAAATACGACCTTGGACTTTGATTTTTAAAAATGAAAACATAATGAAATTATAAAACGCTCAAAGAAATAGCTTGTCAAATAGCCAAGTTCACGGATGTGAGATTTGACACAGAATGCCCTATATCGGCCGTAGGCCGCCTGGATTTTGCAAACTCGATAGACTGAGGCAAGAAAATCGCTCGTAAAAAATTTCGAATGATTTTATTACGATATACTAGATATCGTCGTAAAATATTAGCAAAAAAAAAAAAAAATGAATGAAACAAAACGAAATAAAATAAAGAGAAGAAACAAAAACAAATTAACGTCTTCAACTCGCACTACGTGAAAGTTTATATTCACAAGCTTGTATATTCTACATCATTATTACTATTAAATTTCTCTACGAGCTATAAGTTGCAGGTGGTGGATCGCATAGTTCAAGAATTTCCGCTAATCGTGGAGTATAAAGAAATTCGTAATATTTATTCCACTATTTTCATTATCACGAGCAGGAATGTTCTGCAGTTTCTGATTAATTAAGGTCGACAAAGCGGCTAATTAAAACTGTAATACATGAAATGATCGGCCGATGGTTTTTTCAGCCATCACAACTATCTGTACACGTGTATAAATGTAGTTGAATCTTATGAATCGCCTCTCTTTTTAACATATAACATCTTCGATCAATTTTACATAACAAGAGAAAGCAAGTATACACATCTGCGTATATATACATGGGTCCATCCACGCGAAACGTAAATGGGGATGCTTTTTTTATGACGTATAAAAAAATAAAAGTCACCTCTTCATTTATTTCGGAGGCAGCTGTTTCTTCTCGACACTTTTTCTCAGGGTCGCAAATGGTTCGAATGTTCTCGTTATTCAACGCACGGCGTCTTATATATCTGAAAGAAAAGCGCTGGACATAATCTGAATACGAATTGTGATTTCAAGGAAAAGTTTTTTCGTCGCAGAAAAATCCCCGTCCTTTTCATCACCTATAATTGACTTTTCGTTAATAATTCCAACAAGCGATCTGATGAAAAACGAAAAACTACTGCGCTTTTTCGCATCAGGTATGACTTATCTTCGTTTGAAACCATGCGTGTGATTGAACATTCATTTCGGATAGGATTAACATGTAATTCTTGATGATGTATGTTTTTTATCTGACACCAGAAAATCCGAATGTTATCAACTTTTAACAAGTCGCGAAACGGTGGCCATCCTGAAATCTGAAGTTTTGTCAACCCGAAGAGCTCGTAGGCAAACAATTTCAAATAGTTAGAGAGTTGTAATACATTACAACTGTCATATTAATTTGAATCGAATTAATTAAACTTTGTCGAACTCAATGATCGATTAGCTATGGAATATATACCTATAAATTACGTCCGATATTCCATGCGTTCGACCTTTGCAGTTAATTATATTTAGGACTAATTACGTACAATTATCTACAGAACCGCTACCGCCGCTGTACGATCGACTTTAATTACGTATTGTTTCGAATTAATTATCAGTCTGTATCTGCAGAGAAGGTAATTATTGTTCTGTTTTTTTTTTTTTTTTTTTTCCCATTTGTTTGTAATCGTGACTTTTAATTTGACGCTGGTCACATAACGTCTGTGATTATCAACGTCATTCAGAATAGTACCTATAGTATTATTGAAACAGAACCTTGCAATGTCCTTTTAATAAAAACCAAATATAATAATCCAATATTATAATAATTTTTTTTTGTACGGATAAAAATTTCCAAGTTTTATTATTACGTCTAATTCTCTCGGGAAATTAAAATTTCAAGGTTTCATCTCGCGAATCGATTATCCTGAGTTGAAATTGATAGCACAGGAAATCCACACTCCATAATTTCAATTACTTACATCAATTTCCATTGTAACATTAAGACTTGATTCAAACTCAAGTTGAAATTTTTCAATCATAATTATTCTGGGTATACAACTGCAGCGTAAGAATACTTTTTATCGATACTGGCATAACGTGGGATATTTTTTTTAGTTTATTACACAATTATAAACCAAAATGTATTTCCGGTTCGCACAGCTGAGCAATTAAATTCTGACAATGAGAGAAATTCAAAGAATTTTTCGCAAAGCGCTCGTGTTCTGTTTCCTTTCATCGCAATCTCGGGTTTACGATACACTCCTGTTAAAAAAAAAAAATAATTATATTTTCACTTGGAACGACACAAATCTATTTCGAATACGCGATTGGTAAGCAGATATCGAAAACCCAATACAATATTCAAAATAAAATTTGAACCGTCCGATATCGGGTGGTATATGAGATCATTTCAGCACGTGTGGATCCAGAAATTGGCCTAGTTCTGGCCTAGTGCTCACGAATGTTGCGACACGTGTTCGTTCCTTTGTTCTTTTTCTGTTCCTTTAATTTCTCTGCACGCATTTTCCAGCCTTGAATCGTTGTAGTTCACCTCGTGTCTCTATAAATTAATTAATCATCATCTTCAGAACCGTCGTTCAACTTGAATGATTAAGATACCCTGATGCATAATGTATATTGGTAGCTTTACTCGGTTATCAGAAAGCATGAACGTACGTTGAAAGTGGACCTTCAACAAAACCAACAACAATAAAAACTGTTGCACACACGCGTCCGTGTATCCAATCTAGGGCAATTCATATTTCATGCTAATCGTAATATATAGAAATACTTCGCTCATTTGTACGTGTTCTTACGTACTTCTGTGCGATGTGATAATTGGTATATCCTTGGTAGACACTATTTGTGAAATCGACTGAGGTAAATACAAACTCAACACATACGAGGACGTCATGCGGGTATGTCAACTGATCCTTGCCTAGCGTGCTGAATCGACCATTTTCATCCACAATGTCAATCGGAAGCCTCGAATAATTAATTAATTTGAAACAAATGAGATGGTGTTGTCAGAGTTCACGATCATCAGCAAAGGAGAAAATTAAAAACGAAAAATTTTCGCCCATTGTTTACTTTTTTTTGTTGATATCGCCATTGTTCAGACACGTAGATGAAATTCCTTGTGAATTCGTACTCTCGAAAATCGTTGGTTTCGAAACACTCGAATCATTTTACTGCATAGCTCACTGCGATGTGAAAACTTGATCAAGAATTTTCTTCTCATTCTATTGAAAATGGCTGCACGAATCGATCAGACTCTCGACTGTTCGGAAAGATTGCAAAAAAGACAAAAGTCTTTGGCTGTAAAGGTTTTCTTATTTATCTTGTCAACTTTTGATTATTTTCAACATTCCGAATTTGAAGTTTTCCAAATCTTGCTTACCGTTCTCACTGGCACAATCGGTTCACCAGTTCACGAAAGAGATACGGTCAATTAGCGAATGTCTGCAACTGATTTAAGTACTTTCTCGCCTTGGGGACGCACTTATAACCGGCGAAGTATAAGCCGTAGTGAAAGTCACGAAAATTCGTAAATCTCTCGCCCGAGGTTTTAAAGATCCGATACATTGCACTCCTCCCATTTATTTTCAACGCTCACAATTTTCTCCTTGGAAAATTTTTCTTTATTTCACACTTTTCGAAACGAAGCTCGAATTTCAAACGTATCATCATCTTCGCCGCTCTTCAAAGAAGTTCACTTCAAGAAGAGAAGAAAGAATTCTTTTCTCAAAGAATGATAACTGGATCCTTGCCGCAGTCTAACGAGGTATGCGACGTGTTACGGCGTGAACAAAATATCGTATTACATTTGGGTGGATGTAGAAAAAAAAAAAGAAGAAGTTCAGCTTGTAGTTGGAAACAAATGATTGTGTAGCGTGAAGTGGTTGATCGACGTCAATTCGATCGATCCGATAAACCTCGAGCTATTATTTTAAGGAAATCCTTTTTGACGCAGGTCGATCAAGCGAAAATTACGCAATTAAGCAAATAACGTTTAAAACAAATTACAAACTTGGTTTATGCTACGATTAACATATGCGTGCTATCTCCCTTTATCGTAACAGCCGATCATCAAACTTTCAAGGATGGTCGATCTCGAAAATCCATATCGTGTCTGTAATCCTCTGTTCGACATAACGATCATAATGACAGTAATAATCATAATATAATCGGAAGCCGATTTTGTGGTGCGCTTGAAATTTCCATAAAATATCGAGTGCAAATCAACCGGCTCAATGAATATCCCGATATACACATATGATGTTAAACATTATACTTACACTCTGAAAAATGTCAGCAACAAAATGTCAAAATGTGAAAGCAAAATTTTTTAACCTATCAGCAAAATAGGTTGCGTTCGACTTGAAAAATATTCAATGGAAATTATGTGAAAAAAAAAAACGAAAAAGAAGTTATTACGCCTCCAAAAATACGTCGTTAAGTTATCATAAAATTGATCTCCAGATTTCGCTTTATAATTTTGACCTTCGTCCTGATTTTATATGCGTATTAAATGCAGGAAAGAGAACATCGAAATACGTGAGCTGACTCGCAACTAGATACAAATTTTAACGATTATTATACAATATCATAAATTACGGCTAGACTAAAAAAATTAACAAACAAATGAATGTATATATTTCGTAACACAGTTTCTTTCATAATTCTATATTTACCGTCGAATTCAAACCTGCTTTTAATTTGTTACTCACAATCAGTCAGATTTGTTTCGAGTGACCTGCATTATTCTGCAAGAGTTTAATTGATCGTGATGCCATAATTTTGCAAATTTTCCGTATAAAATTACGAGAACTAGAGGGCTGGTGTATTACGAAATGCCCCCATAACACCTCTATCGAAATTCTAATTCGCCGGGGGATAAGGTAATCCTTGAATTATTTTTATTGTAAGACGTTTTAAGTGCAAGGGGTGAACGAACCATATACTTGACATTTATTTCCTGCAGCATGCATAACTTATGCTGCAGGGTGTACCAAAGTGAGAGTGTAATGTGTTATACAATATCATACAGCTATATCATGTATAATATATGGGGCATTTCGTGTCGATTCGACTTGCCAGATTTTTCAGCTGTTTTATTTTCAGTGCTACTGTTACGTAAAATTTTTTAAGAGCGTTAGATGTTGGTTAAGTTGACATGGAATGCCCCATATAAGTATATGTGCAGTATATGAGGCTCTTTATACTTACTAAGGCGAAAAGTGCCTCTGGACTTTGAATTTTTGATGGAGGAATTTTAAATGTACGTTTATAACGTGGGTTTAATTCACGTGCTCCTGTAGTACATGACCGAAAGGTATTAGCATACCGTTAGCATATCATTATAAAACATCCTTTACGTGTACATTTTTTATGCGAGATGCTGTAGAGTGTGTCCATAATATAATAACAACGTGTTAACACATAATACGTATATTAATTCATCAGAAACGCAACTATCACCGTCTCATATTATCTACACAAGGACGATGTTACCCCTCCAATTTTCAATAAAAGTCCTATCATTACAAGAATTAGGATTATTCGTTGGTTTCATTGCTTTCTCGCAAAAAATTTCACGCATGTTTTTTTATTTATTTATTTATTTTTTTCAAATTTTTTTCTACAATATTCAAATACATCCCTACCTCTATACAGTAATTTGAAAGTTGATATTTCTTTTATTTTACTTTGTACAAAATTTTAGCAAGCGAAATGAGGATCTTCGTCGCCAAGATACCTGATCTAAGGAATTATTATTGAAATTAATAATTTACTCGCTATTTCATTTCTAAGGTTGAGAAAAGAAACTTATATTAGTTCGCCGTAGCTCTATAGGGATGATGGATTTATTTTTCAATCTCATTTCTACCTGCAGTTGAAAAGCAGATCCTCAGGCATTGTTCAAACTTTGCAGATAAATTCAGCCCCGTTGATCTCAATGGGCTCATCAATCCTGCTCGTACTTTCGTGAAGTCGATTATTTTCCGCGCCGTACATGCTTCATTCGAGTATTTTCAAACTTCCAAACTTTCCATTAAATATACAATAGAAATCGAAGGATATGCGTAGGTTCAATCTTGTTCTCTTCACTTAAATCATTCAATTTCCAATAACCCTTCACAACCTAACGGAGGGGAAGAAAAATGTTTTAAAATCCGTTTTTTTCTGATGAAAACGGCGAAACTATTTTCCAATGGCTTTCAGGACCTCTGGAACCAAAATTGATGTTCGACCTATTTTTTTCTTCCTAGTAAAACGAAGGCGAGCATCAGGGTGCTCGCTAATATTACTGGAACCGAAGCGAACGCAGCGATTCTGAAAGAGGCAAAACTGGTTGTGAGTGATTAGGATCCCGTTAACTACGGAGATGCAGATCAGCTGATCGGCAGCGACCCCCACGTGTTATTCTAATAAAAAGAATTTCGATGCAATCATATTCATGTATTCATTGACCGCGTTCCAACAACCACAAGAATAAACAACAAAGAGAATTCCAACGTCACGTGGGCAGACGCTGAATTTTTATAAAAATTTTTAATGAATCAAATAGAATTATTTGAATCAGTTTCATACACACCTCAGCCAAGATATCGAGTCATCCTTTTCCTCGTCATCCTAAACGAAAAGCAAAAAAAAAATTAAACTTATCGGCGTTACAAGATTTTTCGCTCTATTCTTTTTTATTCCAAGTCGCAGATCAATTATTAATGCTCAGTTTCCGTAATAAAAACATCTCCGCAAGAGTTCTGGTTGGATAAATAGCATCAGGAAATTTCTTTTCACCCAAAGCTCGAAACGCAAAGCGTAGAGGTAAAAATTTATGTACCGGGTGTAAATATCCGATGAATAAAGTTTCCAGAATTTCTCTAGCGTCGCTGGAGTGCCCCACTTCGATAAAATCTTGCGTAGCGTTCGCGCCCGCGTCGTCTAAAATCGCTTGATCGCCGCCTGGATGCTGTGGAACGAATGTCACGAGATATGAATGCGTCACAGCTTATGTAGTAACATAAAACCTCGAGTTGGTAAGATAGTAAGAATAACTGCCACGTCGATCCACTTCATCAATTAGAAATAAATACAATTAATTGATTTCCAACTCAACAATAACAGTCTCGCAGATACAGTTATCTTTAGATTTCTGTTTAATTTGCATGTTTTGATAGAAAAAAAGAATAAATAAAACCAGCGAAGTTTAATCACTGTAACAGGATAATTAGCGAGTTAATTTAAACTAACCTATACCCCACATACCTGGTCTATGTATTTTGTAACGTCATAGACTTTTCCCTCGATAACAATCCAACAAGATTCTCTTCCATTATGTTCATTTATTTCTTTCAATCTGTATTGTACCGCGTTCGCCATATTGTTGTTGAAAATAAAATTGGGTAACCTTTCTCGTGATTCGAACGTCAGACGTAGTTAACCCTTTTACAGCCGACTACCGACTGGCGATACTTTCCATTACCAACTTCTTTAGCTACAAGAATTCCCCTTCTCCTCGTACGAAAAGTCGAAACGCATGTCAATGTACATCCAGCGAACTCGATCCTGAATCAATATTTGCATCGGCTCGATGTGGTTCGAAGTTCTATGATCAAACTCACCACGCTTCTGTACACAATTTAGGTGCTAGTCCGTCACCCTCAATAGAGGAAATCGATGCTATTGAGCTCATGTAGTTCGTTTTTGATTTATTGTTTCGTTATAATGTGAGGTCATTATAAAACTATCAATCTCACTCTGATGTGGCTTTACACTCGCAAGGTCATTGTTGTTTGATATGTATGTAATTGGTAACCGCATAATATGAAAACTGCAACTGCCCAACGCACATAAATTTACTAAAGACGATAGTACTATCATGCAGTATAGATGATACTCGATAAGTTTAATACGAAATCCATCTGACGCGTCGGTTTTCTGCCTTATCAACTGGTTTAAATGTTGATCGTCATTTCTGACCTCATTTTCACAGGCGATAGCAAAGTCTGTACACGAGGTCATATTCCCGTGAATTTAATTGGGTTGAATCATCGGTGATGCTTTTATAGATACCTCAGACACATAGCAAATATACAGGGCATTTTAGCAAAAATCATCTAGACAGTGTTTGAATTTTTTTTATTTTTTCATTTCTTGATTGTATAAGCCTGAACATGTCCTTACCGAGATCCTCACCAGTACTCATCGAGAAAATTGACTGAAACTCCATAATTTGTGGACAAAAAAAAAATGACAAATTATAAATGGCGGTCAGGGTCACAGCTGGCCAGGTGATTCGTCATGGGAATGCCCTGTGTGTATAACATATAGATACACATATTTTGAAACTGAAATCGTTACACTCGACTGCACACATGTGTTCTACATTGTCAAATAGTTTGTTTAAAATATTACCGCCGTTGATGAAGAAATATTAGGTAATTATTTTGTTTTTCAAACAATTGATCAAATATCCATACTGCGATTTCCTACGCCCCTACATTTTATCGGTAGGTAATTGATTGAACGTGTATTTAATGCTCACGCATTTCTCCGACTACACATAATACGTAATCTTATATAGCACATCGCGGAAAATTGATCGAGAATTTCTGAACCAAAAACAAAAAAGAATTTCCACGACCTAAATTCTAAGTAATAACATACGCTAATTAAGCGATTACCGAGAACCGGTTGATTCGCATTTTATATTTCGGTGAGTAGGGAACCGAATGCGCATTCAATCAATCACATACTGTACTACTTACAACATATGATAGGGGAGACCGGGATTTCAATATCGTTTTCCTGTTGCTTGCGGGCATGAGAAGAAAAAAACAGTCTTCAAATGAACATTGTCGAACCGTAACAGTGTACTTGTAACTTTATAGGCTGCTCAGTTTCTCCGTCTTCTTTCTTTCCATTTTGTCATGATCATTAAATTCCACTGCAAAATTTAAAAGTATACTACATGCTCATCGTTTTCTCGAGTTTGCAATAAGTCAAACTAAAAATGATCTCCACGGTGGTTGTCGAAAAGAAATTGCAGCGTGATGTTGATCTTGTTGTTTAAACAATTTGTCACCGTTAATTAGGATTAACCGGAAATGATTCGAGGCGCGCGGAGATTTCAAGAGCGTTGACCTCACCGTGGCAAATCACCGTCGTAACACGATACGTTGTCTGATTTTTTTATTGTATTATTTTTAACGCGTATCTTTAACGAGTTTATTGTATTTTTATATCAAGAAAAGACAAAAGAAATTCGAAAAGTTGTGACTCGACGTATAATGGGAAACTTTGTTATGTTGATATCACTTTGCAGTAAAATAAAAAGCAATCGTTTCTAGGAAACGGCTATCGATTGATTCACGATACCTCTTGTATCAATTTTCCACGAAATAATTATAACAATAGATACAAACGTGAAGTATAATAAGAAAAGTTCCTCGTTCATTGTTATTTAAATTAGTTTACCTTTTATTTTTGTTCAGACATTATACCCGAAGCAACTGCAGGTATATGGTGCAGTATCATAATGGGTTCTTCATTCTTGTTGACTGGTGAATCGAAACGCAAAGCTGCACTTGTTGTGAGAATTGTGCAGCGGTTACATCGTCGTTTTACATTCTCACGTTTCACGTTCTCACAAATTGACATTGCGTCGCAGAATTACCAATTTATTTGGCATACTTATTGCCGCACGTGATAATCATCATACGCTTGGTATACAGGGTGTTCCATTTTGAGCAAAATCAAAAATTAATTATCTCGAAAACGAACGTTTGCAATAGGAGACATCTGATGGTGAAATTATTCGTAGTGGACTACACCCTTCCGGTTTTAATTTTAGCTTTGAAAAAAAAAAGAATCGAAAACGGAAGAAAGTGAAATAAAATCATCATTTCAATTCTATATTTAAATCATATGTGACTATTTAACCTTGATTTTTACTTTTCGATTTCCTTTTCTGAATCCACCTTTTTTCGGCGATCCTGTTCAGTATTTGTGGCTTCGACTTTGTCTCCCTTGGGTCGAAGGAAATGCAAACTTGCTGCTGTAAATGCTTGGGAACGTGGGGGGGGGGGGGGGGGGGGAGTAGTAAATCTCCTGGGTGTTGTCGATTCTATTCAACTGCCTGAGTAATCATCACTTCTGTTATGTAGGGAAACACCAGACGGGTTGCTAATTAGGCCGTTAGTTCTACGCCGTCGGGTTCCAAATTGGTTCTGACGACTCAGCAGATCAAAGCTGAGAGGTCAGAATCAATTTGCTTGCTACCAGCCAACGGGATATCTGACAAGGACATCAGAGGAGATCCGATCCTCATTGTAGAATGTAAATTGTGCATAGGGTTTCCAATCTAGAGTACGTGTATTCGTTATAGTTTGAGAAAGTTGAAAATTTTTAATTATCAACGTAATGGCTGAGAGAAAAGTTTCAGTGTTTGTTAATTATCTGATCCTCGGTACCTCGCAGTTGTATACTTTATTAAAACAAAAAAAAAATTATATCAGAATTTTTAATGTGGATGGTGTAACTTTATGAATTTCGAAAATTCTTTCTCACGTCCCATTTTTTAATCTCGTAGCTATTGAGGGTTTTCGGATGTATAGAGGTCGATTAAAATCGGACACCCTGTGTGTGGATATGGTCAAGCCCTGGTGATGTAGCTGATTCGCCTGCTCATATGGTTTCGCTCGTTTCAATGCTCGGTTTTATTATTAATATATATTATTTTATCGCCCTATTTGCCATGGGAATACGCGATGGTTATTAGCCCGTTCGAACGTTCCCACCTGAAGGTATGGAGATATGTATGAGGTAGTACGGGTGCGATAAAGTAGTGGTATAATATAGCAATAATTAGTATATATACCTAATACCCGATTACTAATTGACGTTTAGGAATATCAGATAAAGTCGAACACGCTTTCCAATTAGCGTCGACGATTAAGTAGATACCATATATGATTCTCAGTCACAAAATTTATACCTGTGTAAAGTACCCCATATCGTTGTAACAGTTTGATAAGCGCGATATCTGCAGACCGATGTTCGTAGGGATTTAATTTCAGAATGTTGCAGATCGATTAATCCAGAATTAGGGAATCGCTTTACCTATATCATATTGTGACATCACGATCGCGTCTGTATAGATATATATCTATTTTTTGAACTGGGCTGACGATTTTATTTCAGAACTCTCGGTTCCCTCTCGATGTATGAAACAAACAAAATTTTCACGATTGGCTATAAAACCGACAACGGGAAAACAACACGAATTTTCGTGCCTGTTCGCGAACCCATCCACCTTTACACCCTATAAAAATGCTATTCATTTTCTCAGGAATTTCTCGACCTGCAGATGCGGTACGGGTAAAGTTCAATTTCGAAAGTATTCCGGTCAGCTTTATACCGTCGGGTACTAAAACTTTACACCTTATTGATGGTGGAGATTAAATTATTTGCCGTCCGACTTCCGTATAGATTGATACTTCGAATGATACGAAAATCTCGGTTCTAAATCATCTGCTGTATTTTAGTTTATTATTTTCATTTTATATTCTACAGCTGGTGATATTTTTGAAATGCATAATTATTTATTTATTTTAAGGGCATGAAAACAAATGCAAAAATTTATGCAATTCTATACGGACAATTCAGCCAATTTTATAGAACGATCACATTTCGAATAAGCAGGTGTCCATCAAGTGATCTCAGAACAACTTCGATTGTTCGGCACAGCAGGTAAGATTAAGTTAGGTCAGGTAAGGTTAGATGACAACGCGGCTTGAGGCAATTATCGATCCCTTTACGCAGCGGGTATAACTTGCAATTAGAGTTCGTTGGGTTAATCTCGCGATCTGTGGGATTCCACCATCATTGTTATAGCTTGTAGGAACTTTTTTTTACATCAATTGACGTTTCGTTCTATAAGAAACATAATTAAAGTGTCGCGGGCAGCCACTATGACGGATGTATTGCCTTTTTCAGTACCCTGAAAAGGAAAAGTTGAACAGTTAATCTAATTAGGACTGATAATGAGAAAAAAAAAAAAGAAACAACTTTCCGCTCGTGCCCTGAAGTATTAAAATACGGATTCATTATAGGATCTGCAGATTTGAAATGTATTTGAATACGATGTGATACTCTTTGAAATCGATTCGCGGGGATGTAATGTAATGGGTATTTGTAACAGAGGAAGTTGGATTCGGGAAATCGTGCGCATCAGACCCTATAACAGAAGTGGATGGCGAGGACTGTAAGTGTGGCGTGGTTATTTCCGGTCGGTGAATACTCGACTTACGTACAGACATTTTAGTCACTTGAACTTGCCCTACCATTCAAGTATTTCCCTCGCCACAGTCACGGCTACTTTAAAAGGGACCCGCGTGACGATGATAGCTCGATAAGAACAGCCCGGAAGAGTTCGAATATTCGAGAGTTAGAACTCTCTTCTTTACCTCTGACATTCGGATTTACCTATATCGGCTATCCGTTGATAATTTTTTTTTTTCTATAACATACCGAATGAATATTTGAAAATTATATTCAGAGGAAGAATTTTATCGGTTCAATCGGCGATTCCGAATAATTTACGAGCTTTGATCTTTTTTTTATTTTTTTTTATCGTTTTTTGATACCTACACGTGAATTGCATACAACTTCAATTCTCTGACGAATTTTATTGTTAGTGAAAGAGTTCTCGTGAATTTGTATGACGATACCGAGGAGGAATCAATTTTAGAATTGACAATGGAAAAAGTAATGAAAATTTCAATTGGCTTTGGAAATTGAAATCATGCGCGTATAATCCAAAAGTAAAATCCGTTAAAGTTACATCGGATTCTGCAGGGAGTAAATCGAGTAGAAAGCATTCCAATGTCAGGATGTAATTGATTCCAAATTGCAATCAGCGAACTCTTTGTTCTTTCGATTGAATATTCGTTTGCCGCCAACAAGCCTCGATAACCTTGATAGCGGCGGGAGACGGGCCACATGAATTACTAATTGAATCACATGCCGAGGTCGGTCAAGCACATATGGGGCATTTTATATGTAAACTCAACCCATTTCTAAACCCCACAATTTCCATTTCGAAAACAGAGCAAAATAAATATTTGTACTTCTTTTCAGTTCTCAAAGCAAAGCGCTATGACCGGTCTGAACTTTTGAAAATTCGCAAATCATCCAGACAATTTATTTTGCTCTTTATTTATTTTTTCTTTATTTCTTTCAGGCACCTGAGTTATTTTTATTACATTCTTCAGATTTTCATTTTCGACGTACAATCTAATCGCTCAAAGTTCTTCGAGAATTTGATGAGGGGAGAAACAGGAATGAATGAATAAAAAAATCGTGTAGATCAAACCCTGTAATAGTCGATTTGACATAATATGCACGGTACATTTCCGCTTTTATTGAATCAAAATCTATGAGACAACGAACGTGCAGAAATTTTCGCTATGTAGGTGTGGTCACAAAGTGTCCAATACATTTATTCAAGTATGAATGAGTTGGGAAAGATGAAAGAAAAAAATCTATAGACCTGAATCGAGTGAATTTTTTATACATGTTCACGATCGCAAAGGTGTTGGTGATTCAGATGAATTATGCATGTGCCGCGGCCAATTTTTCTTTTCTTTTCTTTTTTCATCTCCTCGAGGCGATGTCAGTCTTTTTGATTGAGCTATTCAAACCAATAGTATCGAAACCGTAATCGGTACCTGCTTCATTTCGCATGCGAGTCACTCGAATCGCCAACATGGTAGGTACCCGATTCGTTACTTTCCATTCGAAAGTATAAGAGGATCATCGTTGTTACTCCACAGACTGCATTTATTTCATCCATTGTACATGTGTTGATTCTGCTGAACCAGGACACCATCTGTCTGTATCATGACATTAAACACTATAGGTGATAAGCGAGGGCGTCGGATCGTTAATAATATAAGAACAAAAGCGACTCGATCTTGTCATTTATTAGAACTATACATAACCGCGATAACGACAGTTAGAAAATGTGCGGGAGGTTTGCAAACGCACAATACGTGATAAAGGATATTCCAGTTAACCGTCATAATTCCAAATCTCACGACCTCGAATATGGTAGCCATCTGATTGATGATCAGAACAATTGGATGTCTCGGCTGGGCATTAAATGAACGGAAAGTGAATTTCTTTCGCTCTGAAGAATGGTCAGACTCAGACCGTTATTAATGGAGTGGAGAAATTGCCGAGAAATAATGCAGGATAGTAAATGTCCGAACAGTCTAGCGAGAACATCAGGCCTGGTGAAAAAAAAAACTGTCTTCGGAATATTTTTCTTGCTCCTCATTTTTTTTCCACCGAGCAAGAAGAACCTCCCGTTTTATGTCCCTTGAATAAATGGTCGTTGTAGATGATTCTGTTCAGACAACGCAGAACGTGACCTGAAGTTATCAAACAGTTAACCAACACAAAACTTTCGATCATCTATGAACGTGGACAAAAGTCATCCTACAGTCTATGAGGAAATTAACTAAGCTTTGAAATTTGCGGATATTACCAGGTAACGTACGTAGTAGCTTCCCTCGGTAACTTTGTTCTACCGTATGAATAGATATATCGAAGTAAAAAATCACGGTCTGAAAGCATTGTCTTCGAATCTGCAAAGGCAGAAACTTTACGCTTCGAAGAATGCTTATTCTGTGGGTAAACATACCGAGCCACTTGAGCACCGGAAGTGGCTTCGAATCAGCGATTCAAATAGTCGAGTCAATGCAAATTTATCCAAACATGATGTGAACAGAATTTCCATTGAAAAAGAGCTTTTATTTTGTTATCTTCACGTCGAAAGATTCTTAGATGCTTTCCGCAGGTTACTCCGCATCTTTTCTCAGCTTTCATTGAAAAGTTTAATTGACGGTCCGAAACTTGAAAGTTTCATGCAAGAATATTTTAGCAACGGGCGTTGTTCCTTTTTTTTGTTCACTACACAAAGCAGAAAGAAACGATGAGAACAGGTTCATTGCTTGAAACCCCACGTTTGATCCCCCGAGTTTTTCTTTTTCTTTGTTTTTTTTTTCCAACGAAGTAGAGTGAGAACCGGAGAACGAATGAACTGTAACAGGAAATTTACCTGGTTTAGTACCCGGAAACTCGTAAAGAACAGCGTAAAGAAAATTTCACCACGCAATTATCAGAAGCTGTGTAGTACATATCTGGTTTTGACGGCAAAGAAATGTTGAAAACAATTAAATGATATAGCCAGCCAGATGGTGCTATATTGTTGAAGCACGTTGTTCGTATACCGCGCTCGGGTAAAATCCATTTCGGAATCATATTGGGTATTGAGTTAACCGTGAATTTTACCGGAAATCGAACTCTGCGGGACGGTAACTTACGTATATTACGTGTGCAATTTATCGAAAAGCAATTTAATCTGGTATCCAATTCGAATTTCTGAACCAATCGGTACCTACGGAAACCGTAAATGCGTTTACAAATCATAATTTACAACGTTACAATGTGCACATGCATCCCGATGTTGGTCCCCCTGTAATAAAATCTACGTCATTACATTTCTGCAGAAATACGCCGGATAATGATCCAAAATTTTACGGAAGTGAATCAGCTGCTAACTGCCGTGCAGATTATGGCAATTCGCCAATGTCATTCAATCTTCTCATACTTATTAAAATTGTTGTGTGACAATTTAGCCTATGATTGATACGAGATCGCAGGTGCGGCAAAACCTCGCTAATTTTCCTGTCGCCGGTGTGTAAGTCATATTTATAATTACTAAGAAATATCGTGGAAACTTGAAATTTGTTTCGAAAGTGAAATTTTGTTGTTTTCGCAATCACACTTGGTTTGGGTTTCTATAGGGGAATATTATAAGACCTGGCGAAATCGTTGTGACGGAAAAATTCTATTTGAGCTCCGTTTTCCTACTACCGTTTATTTTCCATACAAATTTATACTGATAGTTTTACCAAGTCAGCTTTATAGTCGAATTTGGTAGAATAACCACACCATCTCGTTGTATCAGCTAAACCAGGATTATGTGGCTCTAAGTATTTCCGCGAGAATGGTAATTTCGATTTATGGCTGACTCAGCCACGCTTTTTCTGAAACCCGGGTACCGTTCTCATCGGGTGACACTCGTGATCCCATGAACGTCGATTTTGACAGTAAAGACCTTTGGAAATCTCCCATGTTCGACAATGAATAGAAAATTAAACGCGCGATGATGCATTTTGCGCGTGGCAAAAATCATGCTAGACGGCGAAGTGGAGGATTTCAAAATTTCGTTTGCATCTAGGTAATCCAAAATCCGCAAACTTTACAACCATCGTTTAGCTTCACCGCGGTTGCTCGAGGCTTCCTGATTCGTTTTTGTCTTGCACGTGCGAAGGAAAAATCAGCACGTAATTTTCTAGAGTACGTGCTCGGCATCCCGTCGACATAAACGTTGAATAACTACATCGACGTTACTTCGTAGGACGAGTACGTACCGAGAGATATTTTGATTTCGATATTTCTACATTTGAGGCTTTGTCTTTGCGTTTCCTATTTCGGTGTTGAGAACGTGACATTTTTGTTGTCTGATATTTTCAATTCAATATTTCATTCGGACGATTCGTTGAAACATTTCTCTTTTTTTGACGTCAAGTGTGATGACCATGGATTGACCTATTTATTCTTCCTTACGCAAGGTGTTATCACGTTTCGGTTCTTTCAGGTCGGATCTGCATCCCGAAATGAATGTTGAATGTCTCTTTTGTAGCGTGGGCGAGATAATTTCAGCCTCGCTCTGTGATTTGCGACGTATTCGTATGACGTATTTCATCTCGGCAGCTTTTACCGTCACATCTAGTGCGAACTAAAACCACCTGCTCGCTTCCGTGATGGTCGACATATGGTACAGAAAAAAAAAAGAAAAAAGATGAAACTGACTTCAGGTCATTCTGTGAATAGCATCTAAAAGACGCGTCGTTCTAGTTTTGATGTTGAAGCAAATTCTGTACTTTACACTAACGCTGGTTTCGATTACACGGTAGTTGGCGTAATGGAACTTGGAAAATTTCTTTAAAAAAACTTTGAGGTTCGAGATTTATAAATATACTTGAATCTCGCCAGTTAGTTTCTGACCATCTTTATGGTTAATATCATCATTATTCTCATTATTATTAAATTCACGACTCGTCGTTTTATAGTGTGTTACGTGCTTGTCGTATTACACTTTCTTACGCGCCGGCTGTAACAGTTGAAAAGATATTCTTGCGTAACATGCTGTTTGAAAAAGTCGCTGAGACGAGCTCGTTTCGAATAATATTCCACGGGGAACGTTGATTCTTTGACAAAGAAATTCCGACCTATATAGGTTACTGCTTTGTTACTTTGGCGACAACTAATTCTGATTTTTCCCCTGTTTCAGCTTGGTTCTCTCAAAGGATACTATCTATTTTCGCACAAACACGTTCACAAACGATCCGTAACAACGAGTGATCATCATCACAAGGCCCTCAATGATGAACCAAAGGTGAGTAATAAAAAATTAATGTAATTGATCGGCTAATAAACAAGCCTTCGAATTGACCTGATTTCAGCAATTTGTTTTATTGCTAGAGGTCATAAAAATTTGGTGAGATGAATCTCTTGCCTAGGCCATCTTATCATCGGACATATTCGACGAATCAAACGATCAGTTTGATGACAAGAAACATCAATATGTGTCGTCAAAGTAATGAGTCATATATCAGAGTATAATTGAATCAAGACTGGTTTTGATTAAATATGATTGTGGATTTATTTCACAGAGCTTGTTCGCGGTTTTTATTGAAATATAATTTCTTGACACTGATCAGTGTCAATTAAATAATTTAGAATTGCAAATTTAAAAATAAAATGCAGTCTAAACCGCCACTGAAATGCGCACCGAATAATAAATCGGTGGATTGGTGTTCCAGGTACATTGGTTTCAGCAGCAGCATGAAAAAAAACGAAAGAAAAGAGACTTCAGCGCGCCCTTGTTTAGTTATAGCGATTACCCAGCATTTTCTGACGACTATAACCCCAGGCAGAAACAACAGTATCATCAGCAAAAAAATCGCGGAGTTGCTTCGCAATTCCCTTTCATAGATCCGCTATACAAGGAGCAATGGTACTTGGTTAGTATCGTCGATTACGATCGACCCGTTTTCACCGTCTTAAAGTGCTCACTCTTACTACCTCAACGATCCCTAGAACGATCAATCAATACAGAGCGTTATGCCACCTTACAAAATACCTCATCGTCAAGAATTTTCAAATTATTCGAGATTTATTCTCAACAACCTTCGGCATTGGCACTGTACATAGTATGCTCTTTGAAAAAAAAAAAAAAATTGCTGAGCTTGCCAATTTTAGAACTGAAGCACACCCAACATATTTTCATCTCACGGAAAACTCGACGTAGAATAAAAGTAGCGCTTGATGAAAGAATGAATGTAAATTTTCTCATTAGAACGGCGGAGCAAAGGATGGGTACGACATGAACATCGGTCCAGCATGGCAGAAAGGATATACCGGCAAAGGAGTGGTCGTTTCAATTCTCGACGATGGCATCCAGACGAATCACCCAGATCTAGCTCTGAACTATGACCATGAAGCGAGTACCGATATAAACGATAACGATCCAGATCCCATGCCTCGAGATAACGGTGACAACAAACACGGTACCAGATGTGCTGGTGAAGTTGCCGCTGTTGCTTTTAATAATTATTGTGGAGTTGGCGTCGCTTATAACTCGAGCATCGGAGGTAAAAACGAAATTATAATGCTCTCATAGCGTAATCAGAAGTGATTCAAAGTCCAAATGAATTTCCACATCAGGTGTCCGAATGCTCGATGGTCCCGTGAACGACGCTGTTGAGGCCAGAGCATTGGGTTTGAATCCGGAACATATCGATATCTACAGCGCCTCGTGGGGTCCTGAAGATGATGGAAAGACCGTTGACGGACCGGGACCGTTAGCCAGACGCGCTTTCATCTACGGTGTTACAAGTGTGAGTTTTATTTAACACCTGGGACTGAAAGATTTGGGATATTTGATCTTTCTCTGTTTTATTCTATCGCAGGGTCGGAGTGGAAAGGGTTCGATATTTGTGTGGGCATCAGGAAACGGAGGAAGGCACACAGATTCTTGTAACTGCGACGGTTACACAAACAGTATTTTCACCTTATCCATATCAAGCGCGACGCAGGGTGGTTATAAACCGTGGTATTTAGAAGAATGTAGTTCGACGCTGGCGTCGACATATTCCTCAGGGACACCCGGAAATGACAAAAGTGTCGCGACGGTAGATATGGATGCGAAACTCCGTCCGGATCATATCTGCACCGTTGAACATACAGGAACTTCAGCTTCGGCTCCGTTGGCCGCTGGAATCGCGGCTTTAGCTTTGGAAGCGAATCCTAGCCTCGGTTGGAGGGACATGCAGTACCTTGTTGTCCTCTCCTCTAGATCTGGTCCACTCGAGAAGGAACCGGGATGGATACTGAACGGCGTAAAAAGGAAAGTTTCACACAAGTTTGGGTATGGTCTAATGGACGCTGGAGCGATGGTTAGCCTAGCTGAACAATGGACGAATGTCCCACCTCAACATATCTGCAAGTCCCAAGAGATCAACGAGGAAAGATCCATCGAACCCACTCCCGGATATACCCTAAGTGTTCACATGGACGTCAGCGGATGTGCTGGAACACTGAACGAAGTTCGGTTTCTCGAGCATGTACAGTGCAAGGTATGTTATTCACATACATACGTGGATTGTTCAACATTGAATTACGGTAGTAATTATGATAACAATCAATAAAAACAACCGTGTTATTTAAGGTCTCGTTGAGATTTTTCCCTCGGGGTAACTTGCGGCTACTTTTGACCTCGCCAATGGGCACAACGTCCACTTTACTATTTGAAAGACCGAGAGATGTTCTGAGCGCGAACTTCGATGACTGGCCATTCCTCAGTGTTCATTTCTGGGGAGAAAAGGCTGACGGAAGATGGACCCTACAGATCCTCAACGCAGGAAATAGGCGCGTCAACACACCAGGCAAGTTCCTTTTTGGTTTTTTTTTCATCTTTTTACTTTTTCGCATGAGCTCACGATGTATATATATCTTTTGTTTGAAGCTTACACCTGTATTTTTACCTCGCATGTACGTTTTTCTTCCTATTTTAAGTCCAGTGAATATGTCCTGCGTGTTGTCACAAGCCTCTACGTGTCAAATACTTCAATGCTGTGGGTCCAGCGAGAGACGAGATGATGTGACATTTTTGTTTATTGTTGGCATTGCATTTTTTTTTTCAGCTGTGTTGCCCTGGAAATGCATGAATCAAATTACTCCTCGCAATATTCTGCCGCTGTCTCTTCCCTCATTTCCGAATTTGTCCGTCTTGGCTTTTGCATCGCATCGTACGGTGTCGTTCTCGCGTCTCCCTTCTTAAATTACATAGAGACTATTGACTATGTTACAGGAGTCCTGAAGAAATGGCAGCTTATATTTTATGGAACGGCTACCAACCCTATTAGGATTCGGTCGCAGCAGTTTAACCCGGTACAAGCACACCCAGCCCTATCTTCCTTCTCACAAACCCACCCGTCCCGGGGTTTCTACAATTCCGACTTCTTTGGCGTCTCTGCGTTTCAGAACTATCAAGGAGCATTTACTGGGTCCGCATCAAACGTTGAGGAGTCTGTTGCCAATCTCGATGGCTCCGCTGCTTCGATCGTTTTGACCAATCAGTTGTCGAATGATATCGCATCCAACAGCAATCGTCTCGTTAATCACGACTGCGATCCACAGTGCGATCAGCAGGGCTGCTACGGTGAAGGGCCGACCCAATGCATCGCCTGTAAAAACTACCGACTTGACAAGTGAGTTGAAATGTGAACAGAATTTTCGGGTTCAACTGTTTTGTACTTGCCCTTGGTGGTGTGGAGAATACTTCCAACGTTAGATGCTCCCAAACTGAGAAATCAAACGCACAAATGAAGATTTCGTTTATTTTTTAATGATTTTATGTCATTTTCATGGTTGCTACCTAATCTTCTGGCACAGAGGCGAGAAGCTGTGGAATAGAGAACACACATTTTAGGCCACGCGTCCGCACGACTGTTAGGAACGCCCTTAAACGTGCTTCAATCACCCGATTTCGCACCCTTGAAAATAACCCTCGACTTTGTCACCCTCGAGTTCTTCTCAACTCTTGAATCTTGCCATTTCAGCACCTGCGTAAGTCGGTGTCCTCCAAGAAGCTTCCCGAATCAAGGTGAAGTTTGCTGGCCCTGTCACGAATCCTGCGAGACTTGCGCTGGCGCAGGACAAGACTCTTGTCTTTCCTGTGCTCCCGCACACTTGAGGGTAACGGATCTTGCCGTTTGTCTCCAACAGTGCCCCGAGGGATATTATGAGAGTAGGTTTAAAACATATCGTCTCCGGTTAAGAGAGCCCAAATGAATTGTACCGCGATTAGTGTTATCGTTATTAAAACGGAATATCGTACTTCGTTATCAGATGCGGAAAATGGAACGTGCGTTCCGTGCGAGGCAAACTGCGCTAGCTGCCAGGATCGTCCCGATCACTGTACAAGTTGCGAACATCACCTGGTTATGCATGAAAATAAGTGTTACGCTGCCTGTCCTCGATACACCTACGAGACAATGGACTACAACTGTGCGCCCTGTCATTCTAGCTGCGAATCATGCAACGGCACAGGTCCTTCTCAATGTATCAGCTGCCGACCTGGACTTGAATTTTCCGAAGGTGAGATTCTGTCGAAATGCAGACTACTTAGTATTTGATTTTACGTTTCAATAAAATTATAACAATTTACATCCTCGCAGGGACCTGTCGTACTTCCTGTCCAACTGGCTATAGCGCTGATAAAAAACGGCGAGAGTGTGTCCTGTGTCCCACGGGTTGCCAAGACTGCTCATCGACAAGATGTTTCACTTGTAGCCCTGATTGGAATTTGGACAATAACGGTGTTTGCTACCCATCGACTCGCGCGAGATGTGACAGCATGGAATACTTCGACAGTGGACGTTGCAAGCGGTGTCATTCTACCTGTGAAAGTTGCTCTGGAGCAACACGCGACTCATGCATTACTTGTCAAGATACGCTGTTTCTGCAAGGTAAAAAATGTGTCTCTCAGTGCGAGGATGGGTTCTATTCCATTACGCAACCCGCGAACAGGGCACTCTGCGTTCCCTGTCTTCACACCTGTAAGACTTGTGTGTCGAGATTGAACTGCACCACTTGTCGAGACAATCTTCAGCTACAAAGTGGCGAGTGCAGATCTTCATGCGCTGAGGGGTAAGCATCAGATGATTTGAAAATACAGGAATCGTTAAATATTTGCAGCACTTTTGACATGAACAGAAAATCATGATGCTCTGTCTATTTGATTCCAGGTATTACAGTGATCGTGGCCAATGTGCCAAGTGTTATCTCTCTTGCAAGACCTGTTCAGGACCAAGGAGAGATCAATGTGTGACGTGTCCAAAGGGGTGGCAGTTGGCGGCAGGAGAATGTCATCCTGAGTGCCCAGAAGGCTTCTTCAAAACAAACTTTGGCTGTCAGAAATGCCACCATTACTGCAAGACATGCAGAGGTGACTGCCTTCACTTGTGTGCATTTTCATAAGTTTTCCAAAAATGGAAGAACTTCAGAGACCACTTGATTCTGGAAGTGGATATTTTCGTTTTGGATGATTTAAGAGCATTTTGATTTCAGGTGAAGGACCACTTGAGTGCACATCCTGTCCTGCACATTCGATGTTAGAAGGAGGGCTGTGCATGGAATGTCTCGGAGCTCAGTATTACGACTCCTTAACTCAACTGTGCAAAACCTGCCACCCAAGCTGCCAAAGGTGTACAGGACCAGGTAAATTCAGTTGCTTGGCATGTGCAGCTCCGCTGCACCTCGACAAGCTCAACAACCAATGTGTTCCGTGTTGTGCACCGACTGTCACTAATCCTGAGGAACAAGACTGCTGCTCATGTGACCCCGAAACAGGCAAGAAAGACTTTCCTACTTCTCAGGTTTCTTATCTGAGAAATCCATGAATGATATCCGGTTTCATATTCCTTGACTTTCTCATCTAACTTAGCAAATCCTTGATACAGAGGGTTGCAGAAATAGCTCACCTGCTGGCAAGAGGAGGGTTCCTGGTACAGAGTTTTCGCGCGATGGCTCTGGAGCTCAGGGACTTTCAAGTAGCATTGGTAGGTCTAGAGATTCTGCATCTTTAGCTGTCACGGCAGCCACCGCAGTTGCAGTTGCCATTTGCTTGGCATCGATTGCCTTGTTTGCTGCGATATTCGTAGCGCTGCAGGTCGGTTGTAATCTATTGTATATATTAAGTAACCTTCTATTACCCTATGACTGTAATGTTGCCATGATCATCTTGTACTTTCTACATAAGCAATTCATATTTATGCGCAGGCTTTATCGCGGAGAAGAGACTCAACACTTGGATACACAAAGCTCGCTGTGCGAGTTGAACCACTAGACGACATTGATGCGGATGACACCACCGAGCTGATGACCTAGGTCTAAGGTTTACCGCAGCCGCTAGTAAACCTCTTGTCAAAGTATTCCAGAGAAGGTTTCAAGGCCCTGACCTGCAGATTTTTGAAGTCTCGATCTGTCCAGTGCGCGACGGGATACATAGTGATCGGATCTAGCGATCTAGCGAGTGAGGCTTAAATAATAGTTATTCGGGCGTGTCTATTGTAATCGTAGATGAACGACTGGATGTATTTTTACTAATCGACCGTTCGTAATAATTGATTAGCCAAGTAACTTGATCTGGATATTTAAAATATGAACAAAATGTACGAAAGAAAGAATGAATGAAAGAAAGAATGAATAGAAGAAAAAAGGTGTAGCGTGTACGACTGTGATGCGTAATCAGGAGTATTCACAAATATGCATGCATACAGTAAATTTAGATTTATGAAAATGAGAAATTGGTGCGTGTTGTTCTGTTCTATAGTGCGGACTCAACGAAGGACCTCGGAAGAGTGATAAAATTGTTGAAAAGTGCCTGAATAGTGGTCCCTTTCTACCCCCTACCCCTTCTCTCTGTCGTTCGATTTATTTGCTGTTTTCCGGAAAAGAGATAACTACTGTGTCGAAGAATCTCACGAAGTAGTGGTGACGATTGCGTGATATTGTATTAGCTTTTCTGTTAGTGAAAAAAAAAATATGCGTATCAAAACCACTTATCAAAATATCTAACCGTTTTTATAAACATACTAGGCCGCGAATTACTACAAATTCGTACACCTAGTTATATAACTGCGGTTATCGCAGATTAACTATTGTTGTTGAATGTTTGACACATATGAAAAAAAAAAAAGTGAATTGAAAAGAAGATTCACGTTTACTGTTATCGCGATATCTCAAATTTAAGTACATTTTCGGAAATTAATTAGCGACTCTATCGAATACGATTATACATTGTCCCCGTGTTCTTAGTTCATTATTACCCAGTTACGCGATGTGATTTTAATATCATATTATAAGAAGAATCTTCTCCATCCGTTTTATAGGTTTTGTAATTATTTGTTATTATTTGATTGTCTACGTGTTTTGTTTAATAATTACCTTACTTTTCTCCATTATTCTTTTTCAATCTAAACTCCTTGCGTGACACCAATTTTGCACCATCTTTGGTGCTCTGTACGGAAGGTTACAACAACAAAAAAATCCAAAAAAAAAAACAACAACAAAATACAAACGAACAAAAAAACAAAAATACATTGCATTGTAATCTACTATTCTTAACACTGTAACCAACGCATGACGTGAATATTCAATTTCTCCTCATGATTTGATATAATATTATTATTATTGTACTTTTATGATGAAAAGAATTATAAGAATATAAATTAATTACAGAATTGCAAGGTTTCATTTACAATCAAATCCTCCATTCAACCGACTCCGTATTTATTCCCTGAATACATTTCTACCTCCAATTTAGGTGATTAATTTCTACTAAAGAAAACTTGGAGTTTATTCGGATCGTTTTTATTGGGTACCGTGTTCGATCGACCACATGGTAATAAAACTTGTAGTCATGTTTACCCGCTTACTGAGTATCCAGCTAAGCTGAAGTTGGCGTGACTTTCTGCGTTGGAAACCTACCGGGGTTGGCTAATTAATGACAATATTGTTCATTGGTCGCTCGTACGTCGTACATACGGAAAAATATTGCGTCACGCACAATAAAATGCTTGTGTGGTATAAGTCGGAAATATTCTGTGCTGTTGCCGGACTCATTGACAGATCGATTGACATGCACATCTACAATTACTAAACTCGTTTTGCCAGACGCATTGTTGGTTCAAAATCTTTGGTTCCAAGCATTCAATAAATCAGTTTTCTTTTTGTTTTCCTCTTTGGATTATTCACCCGATTTTTCTTTCGTATTTTCGAGCTATCTGCTATGTTATTTTTCAGCTAGTCGTATAATAAATAACGACGAGCAACTGCAACTCTGTCACAAATTGTGCTTATATACCCTCACCCTTAGATAGTGTAGGGGTTCTGCCTCGAATATTATGATTTATTGGAGACCTTCCTCAAACTCCGGAGACTCGTGACCGACGTGACTTATTATTTTGATCCTTCAGAAGTCAGCGGGCTATATCAGGAGAGCAGGCGACGTGTTTGTGCGAACTCTGGTAAGTAAACCTTACATGCCAAATTAATTTAGTTTCGTACGTTGAGATGAAGTTGGAGAAGAATTCTTCCCTTGTGAGCAATACGTTGAGCTTTGGGTCAGGCAAGAATGTTGAGAAAATTGTCTCCTTAAAACAAGAAATATTTGGTTCTCAAGTAAACAAGTTGCAACAGAATCATCAGAATCTTTTAACTCTGCGTTAAAATCTCTTTAAATTTTTAAACCTACAAATCGATTCGAGGGAACGATTTTATTGATCAAACAAAAATTATGCTGTGAAAGATGAACAAAATTTTCATAGCCATTTTTTTTTGCTTCTGAGAAAACAAGTAGAATTGTCATGGCTGATCCTGTCTACCCTTCGTCCCTTTTCTTATTTTTCGCCAGAACCCACAGGCCTACCGCCAAAAGTGTACTCACGATGGCGAGAAATGGTTTTTATCACTGCGTGAGAAAAGATTTTCAGCTGCCCTTCATCGGAAAAGCAAATTGAATAAGTTGGATTTTCTCATTTTCCCAATCGTCAGCGACTTATTTGTGTAATCCGTTCGCTAGATCGAAAGCTCCTTCATTTTAAAGGGCAAATTCAACGGCGTCCTTACAAACAATCAAAGTTCTATAAAAGTAATTGCTTTTCTGTACATTCCCAGCCCAAAATCGATCATATCCGTTATCTCCATCGCGTCTGCTTAGGTACTTTTCCAATTGCCGTGCCGGATTAATTTGAATTCCGCAACATAAATTGCAGGTTGTCGATCGATAAGAATATTTCAGCGCGTTTAAACAGAGAAATCAAATGAGCTTAATCCCGATCTCCCTACGAAATTCATAGACCAAATCAAAACTGGTGAGAGGTAAATATGGATTCGTTAGTTCTTTCGATTTTTTAGTCAAAAAATTCAACTGCCTCCAAATTTTGATCTTGGCATTCCGAAATCGACCTCTGAAGACCTATGCCTATAAAAATGAAGAATAGATGCCGTCCGTTTTCAAGTCAACGATGCAGTGATATTTTTTGCTAATCGGAAAACGGGTGCTAACTTTTTGACTTCCAGTTTTCAAGGATAACTCAATTTTTATTTCGGTTTCAAATTCCCCAAATCGGAATACATCAAAAACCATTTGAAAAAGGTTCAATTTCATTGACCCAAAAATCGAAAAAAACTTTAGACTTTAGCCAGCTCTGATTTTTTTATTTCGAATTTTACGAATAACTTGATGAACTTTTCACTAATTATGACATTGTTTAACGCACAAAAATCTAACTCTCCGAGGAGTGTCGGTATGGAAAATGAAGAAAAACTCTGAAAAGCGGTGACCAATCCGGTTTACGCGGAATATCCCGCAGGTCACAGTATACCTATAAGTTATACTGTAGTATAGCTATAACGCGAGGTGAGACGGGAAGGGTATTAATCTCCAGGGTAATTGGGTGGGCAAAATTGATGAATCATATTAATACACCAGTTTGGCTCCGGCAAAGGTACGGAGGTAATTTTTTCTTTCCCCAGTGATCAGCGTTGCGGGTGATTTATTAAGGCGATCTACTTAATTCTACGGATATACAAGGGAAGAAATAATAGTCTGGATATCTACTCAAACATATTAAATGCAGTTTGTCGTTTACCAGAGAACATGCGCGGTCTATACATATATATCAGTTACACTTTCATACGATTTAAAAATACCTGCGACCTTTGACCGACCCCAATTCGTTTAAACGGAAACCCCAATTCCTTCAAGGGTCGAAACGATCTCGAGTTCCTAAACTAGACGTGCTAGACACAAGAATATCCTTTAATCCCGAACCGTGCGTAACCTCGTCTCATTAAAATGCAAATTCTAACGGATTTTCCTGCGGATGAAATCATGATTTGTTATGAAATAAGTACAACTTTTGAAACTATTGACTAATTATCAGTGAAATTATGGTTTACCTTTCATAATTCAAAATTATGGAACTCAATACCATTAAAAGCAATTCTGACAATCGAAAAATTCTCATCAATAGCCTTAATTGGTCCAAGCCCACTGGATCACTGGAATGCCTGTTATTATGTTCTGAGTTCTTCGCCAAATTATGCAGGGCTATCATTACCTATTTTTTACGTCTGCAGCCGTCGGAAGTCACGACTCTTTCATAAAGGCGGTGATAAAATTTTCCACGACTCACATTTTTCTTCTCCATATGGAGAATATCTCATGCTCCACGTATTCACAATTTCATCCCAACTTGATGAAAAAAAAAAATAATATAGTTGGTCGCGTTTTTTCGCCAACCAATAAATATTTATTAATATAATTAAGGAAATCTCTCTGCTTCTAGTACTACTAATTACGTCTAATTACATCGACGTTATAGAGATCTTAGGAATGCTCGTCGACATCATGGAGGAATTCATCTTCGTTCTTCGGGTGAATTCCGTCACATCTAAAGACAAAGGGGGCTTCGTAATTATATCACTCTTCGAAATTGAGGAATTTATTAGTCAACGCGCAACACAATGATCAATTTATTAGTGTGAACAGATATTGCTATTCACAATAATAACTAAAACCCGTGGAACGCTCTGAAGCTATAAGCCAGCTGAACGTGCTTCTTGTAGAAAATGAAGATAAAAAGCAGACTGCAGAGATAATGATATTTTCATTATACAAAAGCGCCAAATACGAATGAAACAAAAAATAATTTCAATTAATAGAATGCCCCATCTCAATTTACAGACGGCAAGTACAGAAAAACGAAGGTGCAGGTGAAGCACTCGGTTTATTATTCTTTTTTTTTGTTGTATACCGTTGATCCTATATTACTTCGCCCCTCAAGCTCCCTGCGAACAAAACATTTGCGTCGTCGAGAAGATTTTTCGAGTAGTTCGTTCCTGGAACTCTAAAACAATTCGACTAAATAATACTGATAATATAGAGCCAGTTGGAAATTAATTCTTGGAATTATATCAAACAATAGATATATAGGTATGCATGAGTCGCGAGTTGCATGTAAAAAGCTGATAAACAAGCGTACAAATATTATACTCGTACTATACAAAGACTCGTATTAAATGACATTAATGATAGGGCGATGAAAAATTCCTGAAAATCCCGAAATATTTCAGCATTCCCCTGTGAATTTAAATAATCCAGGAACTCCAACGTATAGGGAGGGAACGGAAATATCTTTGTGAAAAATTATTCGTCATAACATAAAAATAATAAAAAATCAATAAAATCGTGACCTTTGAGATTCAGCTAATATTTTTACCGACGTTTACCCACTGAAATTGTTTTTATAACTTGTCGTCTTGTTGCAGACGTATAACTGCAAATATTATACCATTCGTAGACGTACGAAGCTTTTGGTTTATCCTCGCCTTCGTCAGTTTAGGTAACGAAATTGTAGGACGACAGTTGAATTTCCCAAGGGAACTCCGGACAATATCGCTGTGACAAAAGCAAGCACCAAGTCTCAACGTACGAATTCTACCTTACCTAACAATAAGGCCAAAATGTCTCCAGGAGTGGTCAAAGTGGCACGACTTCAGAACTACTTCGGTCTCATATCTTCCTCTTACTACCCAAAGGGTCGTTAGAATAACCCGCTCAAATACCTTCCCAAAGGAGTATTCTTACTACAATTGATTGTTTTTAGTACGTCGAAATAAATGGTATAATACCTTCGAAAAATAATTTATTATAGTTTATAATAAATACATACCTTGACAATTAAAATCAGTGCATCTCAAGCTCCATAATCATGCGTGATTTATTTTTTTCTCAATGCGTATCATCTTCGAACAAAAGTTGATGTTTAGTTTCTTTTATATTCCTTTATTCGATACACGTTCACGTAAAATTATAGAATATAAATTTGACAATACAGCAATTGTATTTGAATACGGGGATCGTGGATGTCATGTAATATGAGTAATTATTGATTTTGGAAAAGGGAGCAGTAAAAAAATAAGAAGAAACACGACATGGTATATAGTACGGTTTTAGAAAGTGACTTTTTCTCATTTTTCAAAAGCCTGTGAGTTCAGCAAACGTTGCGTCCATATCATCGCAGATAAACTTACATTTATCTTTCTCCTTGCGAATGTCGTCTGTGTAGAAGAAAAAACAGAAACAAATTTATCGACCAGTTCTATCCTGGCTTATATATAGTTCCTAAATTTCTACCAATAAGAATGAAATAAAATTAACTGACCTTCGCGGATATCCATCTCTTTTAAAAAAGCTTTGACAGTTTTTTCAGCATGTATCGCTCGTTTTTCCGCCTCTTTTAGTTTTACCTTCAGAGCCTTAAGCTGGCCCTTGAACTCTTCAATTCTTTGATTTGCCTGTTGCCGAAAATAGATTTAACGACTTGGTTTTCTATTATCATTGATAGGGGAAAGTAAGGATGATTCGACCGTTACATCTCTATTCAATGATATTATATTTTTCCAACCAGATTACCTTTTCTTCGGACACCTCCAAGGATTTTAGAATATTACCTACGATGAAAAGTTCGTCTTCCCGTTCCACGATTTTCCTATGAAAAATATAACTGAACATATAAGAATTTATTTCCGATATTGCAAAATAAGAAAATCGATACAACCCAAATCGTACTAACGCTTCGCTGGACTTTACTCTATCCTCTGCAGCCTCAAGTTCGTCCTCTACGAAGGCTAATTTTCTAGCAATTTCCTCCGATTTAGCATCGGCGTCCTCAGCAATCGCTCTAGCTTCTTTAAGCTGAGTTGTCAGCTGATCCATTCGTTCTTCATCGAGTTTATTCCGATTTTTTAGTACCTGGCAGATCCTGAAATCAAATTATCAGTGTCCAATCTTTGACACTGACTTGCGAAATAGTTACGTATGCAAATTAACTGCACGTAATATAGGTAAATGTAATTCGAATCGTCGGACCTACCGGTTAGCATCGTCAGCTGTTTCCGTTGCCTTCGTCAATTTTGTCTGAGCGACCAATCTTCGTTCCTCTGTTTTTTCCAAGTCTACCATGCGCTGCTGCATCTTTCGATTGAGTATCGCCAACTCTGATTGAGCCTGGTGAAAATAAAGAAGAATGAATGAAAAAATGTATTACATCCAAATTCACGGTCGAATATCAAAGAATACATTTCCAATTCACTAACCAGAGTAAATGCCTTTTCCGTGGCTTCGAGATCCGTGTTCGATTTTGCTAGTTGAGCCGTCGTGACCTCGTAGTCGTGCTCCATTTGTTGTAGTTTTTTGGCAAGATCTTTTACTTCGTCCCGAAGCATTTCTTCTTTTCTGTTAGCTTCTTTAGCCTTTTGGTCGCAGGTGTCCGCTTTGTCCATCGCCAAGTCCTTCTCAACCTTCAACGTCTGCAATCTCTTCTTTATCGCGTTCATCGCTTCACCGTTTGTTTACTAGATATACGCATAGAAAATTGATTATTTGATAAATTATTTTGTATCATACCACGAATCATTTCTTCACAAATGTATAGAATTTCGTGTTCGACGATGGTAAAGAGGCGGAGAAAAATCTGAATACAAAATCTGAATCGATTATCAATTGGCATATTTTCTCTGAAACTGCCAACATCTGTTTTTTTTTTTATTTTTCAACTTTTACTGTTATTAAAATTCTGAACTAACATATTACCTTGTTATTTTATATTGAAATCATCCAAATGACGGTCGATGGGTTACTGCACTCCCAGATTAAATCGAACAATGCTTTATAGACTACAGCAAATGCAACAAGAAAGAGAAATAAAGTCCTTTACTTAGACACCAAAGAAATTCCTCAAGTTCTTCGAGTGCCTCGAAATGCCCACTTTGCCTGGATCCAAGTTGTCTTAACGATCGCGGGGATTTTTGCAGGTACTAAAATAAACATTGAGCACACTCAATTTATAGTTCGGCACATATTGAATTCACCACCTTACAGAAGTTGATCGGATTTAAATGACTCATGACTTCAAAACTAATATCTTCAACCGAATTTCTAAAATTAGATCAAATCAAAAATGTGTGTGATCAAATGTAAAAATTAACGGTGACAGCTTTTTGACAGTAAATGAACGGCAGATGACTGCACAGACAATTTTTCGCGACGGCCACTTTTTGACGGGGATCACGGTGTGATTCAGAAGTTGGTATGAAACTGTTCTGTCGACTTTTTCGTTGACGTATCAAGTAGAGTAATTTGAAATATATGTGATATATTTTTTTTTCTTTTTCGTTGAAAATCATAGTAACAAATATCGCAGATCATAGAATATGAGTGTCTTTGTTATATATACGTCATATTTGTTATTAATTATCTTATTGTTAACATGGTATATCCATGATGGTAGTGACGTCATATTGTTCTAATTTTCGATCCTGTGTATTGCTTACAACTTTTGTTTAATTGAAAAGAGAAAAAGTGAAACCCTAATTATTTTTCCGTAAACTATTAAAATATGAGATGAAAAAGAAAGTCGCGAGAAACCCAAATTTCAATGACTTTTATTTATATTTATTTATCTCTGTTATTTTGTATACTTATTATATCTATAGATATATATTTTTTGTAATACAATTAACTACTATGATAATAACATATAAACAAAAATAATTTAAATGTATATCGTAGTAATTGTTCGCGTAGTCAGGGGGATGGTATTCCTGAAAAATAAATTTAATGAATTCATGAAGTATCGACATCTCGGTATTGTATAGTACAATCAAATTATATAACAAGTCCATTTGTTAATAAAAATAGCCTTTGACATTACCGTTGACATTAAAGTCTTTGCGCCAAACGTACGAGAGAAATTTTTAGTAGCTGCATTCTTGATGAATGATTCGAACTACTGTTAGAATGAGCGTAGCTGTTGGTTATTTTTAAAAAGCATAAGCCTCGATTAGATATTTCTACGTCAAAGCGGATCAATCGCGTTGAGCGATACATTAAAAAATAATTAAATAATGAAACTAGCTCCAAATTTTAAGCGAGAGTAAAGCATTGTGTTGCATGGCAAAGAATAAAGGATGTGCATGAGATTTGAAAATAGAAATAATAATAATTTAATTAATTAATATCCTGTCATCTCAGAGAAGGTCAAATCCAGGTCGTCGCAGATAGCCTTGTACTTTTCCTTCTCTCCTCTCAGTTCGTCTAAAAAAAGAAATTCAATATAAGATCGAATCAATGGAGCGATAAAACATCATTTGTATAAAACGTCGCATAATTAAATAAAGCAGTCCCAACTTTAATTATTCAGTACAAGGGATTTGGCGGATACCTTCTTTCATGTCAACGTCTTTCAACAACTGTTTAACTGTTCGTTCCGCAGTGAGAGCTCGTTTATCCGCACCCTTTAGCTTCGCTTTCAGCGACTTGAGCTGCAGCTTGAAATCTTCCACTCTTTGATTAGCCTGAAATGTAATATTGTTTAATTTGCAAGCTTGCCAATCGATGAGCCCATTCGAGGACGAATAACTTTCGTTGGAGCCAAATATACCCGAAGACATTGAAATTCGAATAACCTTCACGTACCTTTTCCTCGGAAACTTCGAGAGATTTTACTATGTTTTGTACAATGAATAACTCGTCCTCTCGTTCCACGATTTTTCTGAAAGAAAGTGAATGTCATCACAATCATCCCGGGTGATCGATGGAAATTTATTTATGTTGTACTGACGCTTCGCTAGTTTTGACTCTCTCCTCAGCTGCTTCTAATTCTTCCTCAACGAACTGCAACTTCTTTGAAATCTCGTCTGACTTTTGGTCCGCGTCCTCGGCTAATAGCCGCGCGTCCTTCAATTCGGATGTCAGTTTTTCCATGCGCTCTTCATCCAGCCGACTCCTATCTTCCAATACTTTGCACATTCTGTAGAAAAACCATAGATGATGCGTGGATTATAATTGTTGGATATTTATTGTTTATTTGGAGTGACGAAGTAGGAAAACGAAATGAACTAACCGTTTGGCATCGTCAGCGAGTTCCGTTGCGCGCGTCAGTTTCGTCTGAGCTGTTAAACGGGTCTCCTCTTTTTTATGGAGGTCCTGTTCGATCGTCTGAACCCTTCTTGTCAATCCGGAGAGATCCTGCTCCGCCTGTACAAAAAGCAACACGCGTGAATCAGAATCGAATCTTTAAAAATAGCGGCTAGTCCGTGAACTGATGGTCAACTTTTCCGAAGTATACGTACTTTTGAGAACGACTTTTCGCACTGCTCAAGAGCTTTTGTTGATTGTTCGAGATTAGCTTTACTGACGGTATAATCACGCTCCAGCTGAGCCAGACGTTTCCCTAAATCTCTGACCTCATCGTTGGTGGTTTCAGCACGTAGATTTTCTTGCTTTGCCTTGTTCTCGTTTGCCTCGACCTTCTCCATGGCGACTTCCATCTCCAGCTTCAACGCCGCAATCTTCTTCTTGATCGCATCCATCCTCTCTGACTTTTAATTTACGTTTCCACTTCTCAAAAAATGACACCTGGCCGCCCTGCGTATAGCTGAAAATTTTAATTTCCGAATAAATTCTATCGGATTTGAATAAAACTCCCGCGAAAACTTACGAAATAATGCCAATGCGCGTGGATTCAAGAGCGATTTCAAACAGATCGTTGTAATTGAGGGTTGAATTTGCGCGCTTTTTATCAGATAAATCACGACGAATTTTATATGGACGGGATCAACGAATTTTAACTTACTCTTTATTGATTAATAAACGGTTCCAATGCTATAATTCACCTCAAGGCGAAGATGAATGAGGATTATCTTTAATGGGGCTGCTATAAGACGTTAATCCGTAACTGAGCGGGGGGAATGAAGATGAAGTGGATTAAATGAATGGCGCCGTCTGTTGAAAGGGTTTAATTATCACCGAAACTTACTTTTATCGAGGAGCTGGTCCTCGACAGAGAATGCAACACACCCGGATGCCTTCCGATGCTAAGCTAAAATAAAACTAAACTATACGAAGATGCAGCAACAGCATAAGGCTCCTCGGGCGATCCAAACCAATCCAATCCAATTCTATAATTGCTATGCGTCTTGGCTGTGATCCCGATTTCCTCTAGGCTCTTTGCCGGTCAACCCCCGTCGCTGCACTAAAGAAACGAAACGCGATCTCCACCTCCCCATGCTATTTTAGGCCAAAGGAATCCTACCACTCTTTTAATCACGTAGTCGAATTCTTATTGTAAACAGCGACAAATTGCACTTCGAACCAGAACAAAATCTGGGATGAAGGTATTATCGAGGGAATTATAGAATACATCGTATTATCGTACCTAGCTTGTTCCCACGCTAAGTAAAAAAAATATCGTCCTTCGAACGTTCAACACGGATGGAACTATTCAACTGAGTTTTCCCAAAATCTTTGTCATTCAACGACCAGATACTCGATAAATTGCACCATTTCAAACCTAGAACACAGATCTATTGTTCGATCTGATGAATTCTATTAATTCGGATTCATATAGATACCTGGGCCGAAATTCGTAGTTTATATTTATGATTCAGAACACAATATTTATTCAATAATCAAATTTACAGATTTCACAACAATAGTCATAATAATACTAATGTTAATAACGGTATAATAATAATAATAGTTATGATGATAATGATCATGATATTAATAAGGATGATAATTGCCAACGCAGAAATATAAACAAGTAAAAACGTAATTCTTAATTAAAAATAAGGGTATGTAATTTGCCAGCCCTTTATTAAATTTTCCATAAATGTAGGTATAGTTCTAAATTAATCCTGAGTTAAATTTATTTTATCTACATACTTGTCATTTTTTTTGTTATTTTTGTTGTGATATTGTTAGCTTTTAAGCAACACTTTATGTTCATAAAATGGTAGAAAACATTCTGATTAACCATGTATTCAATAACATTCGACATTACTACGGAATTCGATGAGGCATGTAACTATTTATGTTCATTATTATTATTGTTTATTATTGTAAGTCCTTATTATGAATATGGAGAGATAGTGGAGAGTCAATAACGAAATAGTATGTTGTTATATCTACTTGGTGCGCATGAGAAAAAAACCCAAAGTGATATCGCAGGTGTAATGCAATAAAATGTCAAAATGTAGTTTTGCAAGTTGCAACGTCGTTACCAACCCTATGACTTGTATCGACTAGTTCAAGATTGACCTTTCGTCACACGTTTTTACTCCAGAAAATACATATAAATAGTCTGTGCAGTAAAGTAAATAATTGTTAAAAATTACACATATGTGGTGCTAATTATGAGCAGACCAATTTTGATGGCACGTAATAAAGGCGTCGACAACAATAGTCCCAAATATGAAGTACACTTTGCAACAACGAATAATACCACAGTAAGCATAAGGCAAAGATTGTGCGTCCCTTATATTAATTTTATATAATATACACCGATGCACAGGTATGTATACGTAAAATATATAGTCTTAGATCCTGATAAAACTGAAAGACTTTTTAATCGAGCTTAAGCCTTTTTATTTTTTGGCACAATACCAAATAAGATAGGTGTAACGTTCTCAACTCATTGCCTAATGTCGCTCACTCGAATTGACTCTTCAATGAAACTCATAAATATATTTGTTGGGGTTGGGTTGGTTTCAAGGTATAAATATACTTTGAGAGCAAATCGCTGGTGTCAATCCGAAATTGAGACAGCTTATCACGGTCTAATCAGTTTATATTTTACATAACAACTCTGAAAATCTAACAAAATTACCGATGAATATACCGAAGTACAAGCCTTATTTTGAATCAGTTTGCAAGCCGAATCAGTGCCAATAAATTAATTATACTATTTACTTACTTTAATTACAAATCAGTCAAAGGCCTTTGCTGTTACTTTAATCCCATTATCATGAGACAATAAACAACATTTGTGGTTAAAGAGCAAAATTTGTGTAGTTATTCAACACCATATCAGTCTTGCCCTATGGTGCTATTTGATCTGTTGTACCCACTATTTTAAAAGTAATAATTGTTTGTGTACTTAAGCAGCAGGCTCACCTTGAAATAAAATCATGTAAATTCGTCGATATTAACGTAACGTCTAAGACATTGGAGAAATAAGAAACAGTCTCAAAAATTACAGGTACTGCTCTTCGTAGTATACATATCATATCACGTATACATTACAGTCGTGGAATTTAACAGTACTGTTCAACTGCAATGCAACTGGTACTGCTCGTATTAATTAAGTACATACATCGCTTCACAAACAATGTGCAATAATTTTAGGGTGCTATCGACAAGCAAATATTTACAACATCAATAAGTGAATACTCACTAAAGCCATAAGGCAGAAACGAGTGCTGGATGTGCTCAAACCCTAACAGATCGTGTGATCATACAGCTCCATCTAGAAAAAATTCATATCTCACTATCGTGCTCATAGCAGCTGACAGACTGAAATCTAGGACTGAACGTATCGACATATCTCTATAAACTTAACATAGTAGATCAGAAATATGTAACTTCAAGAATTTGATTCATTTAACATAAATAACTAGTTTCAACTACAAAAAGCCTCTTCCTGAATATACTAATGATTACTGATCTTGGATCCTAAAACACAAAAGAAATCCATTGGATTATAAGATTGAATGTTCAGAGAATTCTGATCTAATCATACATTTTATGTATCAAGTACCGCTTATTATTCAGAAATCGAGAAGGTTCAGTACTTTTTGCATGGCATCCACCTACTTTTTATCCTCGCATCCTAGCACTCTTTTTATCTTTACCTAATCCCAGATGGTAGTGCATAGATAGAAAAATGGGCGGAAACAGTGAATTTTTGGCAAGTTCATTGAACGCAGATTCAACAAGATCTATTGTTGAACCCTAAAACGTGCTTATTTGGCATTGATGATTATTGTATCGTCATCTGGATAAGTTGGAGCCAGTCTCCGAATCAATCACAAGGGACAGATAATGCGTCGGTGTATGAGAAAGCAGAAGGTTAGCCGCGTCTTCACGACCCAATGCTCGAAGCTGCCCAATCAGTGACCCAACAGTGCAATCTGTGCCTGCGCAGTTGAGTAGCCTGAGAAAAAGTCAAACACAATGCCATAAAGCCACAATTCCATCGCTCGCTAGCTGAACCATTATAAGATTTATTGCCGAATTGGTGTCGTTGACTAACATGTGTAAATTGATGAATATGATTCAAGACTACAGCTACAGACTAACAATAAGATGAATTATACCCAACTTACCGTAGGGTAGGACTATCTGTCGTGCTATCAAACTGTGCTACACGATCTCCAAGGCCAAGCCTAACGGCGAGGAGGCACCAGTCTCTGCCATGAGGGTCAGGAGGATCTAGCATCTGGGCTAGGCGCCTTTGTATGCTAGCTCTTATTTGCTTTACCGGTAATCGTGGGCCAGGAATCGTACTGTCACTTAACGATAATCCAAAACCAACGATTTCCCAAATACTCTCTTGCTGACCATTAAACGGATTTTTCATCATGGCTTCGGTTGAACCTTTTTCCATCAACGCTGAAAGGAATATTCCTGGTTCCCAGCTGTGTATCATCTGAAAATATAGTGATGACGATTTGAGATAATTAAGAAAATTTTACCAGACCAATACCAAGATGAATAAAACTGCTAGGTTTCAAATAAAAAATTGTAACTATGGACCGTAGAAGATTCTAACAAACCTCGTCATAGTCCCGCAGCTGACTAGGGCTCAACCAATGCTTTTCTAATAGCATACCGGGAGCTACAATTTCCACACTTGTATCTAAGGCGTCGAGGATGACGTTGAATATAGCAGCACATTGGCTACCAGTTCCTCGAGGACCACGAACTTTCACTTCTATATATCCTTGATCTTCTTCTTCTAAAGTAACTATGCTCTCGCAGGGACCAGCGCACAACTTGGACCCACGCCACCACTGATACAGATCTGATTCACGAGGATCCCAGGACTGCGTAATTTTTCGCAATTGTGCCTTGAAAAATTCCAATAATAATCACTTAGATATTCAGGCCAAACGTTACGAAATCGAATATCCAGTACATAGTACTGTAAAATATTTCATTTATGACTTCTCTTACCTGCAAGTGAGGAAAAATAGGCGACAAGTGATACAATGAGGCTTCTCCTAGACAAATACGTAAACCGGCATGTGGTAATGTGGCAGGACAAGGTTTCCAAGGCTCCCACAGGCCAGGTAATCGCTCGACCAGATTCAAACAGGGAAGCTCAAACTCTACTTCATCTTCATCAACTTCACACTAAAAACAAATTTATTTATTATTAAGCTCTTCTGTGATTCGAAATACCACAAGAGTTTAGAATCGGGATAAATTTTCGAAATATCAGGTGAAAAACTCACTGGCACACAGAGATTCATAGCTTGTAAAGCTTGCAGTGCTTGAGCAGCAGGACAAGGACACCTCGCCTGAAAGTCGTCCATAGTATATACGCCGGTAGTGCGTCCCCCCAAACGACCCCTTTGGTCGGGGCTTAATTGCCATCCAATTACATCACGCCAAAGCCATTCGGGATTCAAAACTACCAAATTATCAGGGAGGAGTACACATTCCCCCAAGGCCTGCATAAATTAGGTGATTAGCAATAATTGAAATATAGATCTGTTAAACTTTTGCTTGCTGTAGTTGAGTTAATTTTTACAGCAGGTGGTAGCTCGTCTCTATTTTTATTATAAAAGTAATAATTTCATACACACCTGTAGCTGCTGTCCAAGTTGTCTACAATGATCTAATGATGCCAACGGATTTACTTTTCTTACATCTGTCAACAACTCGTCCATACTTAACATGACTGGCGGATCTTCCACAGCTTGTATATAACACCTCCATGCCTCAACTAAACCTGTCCACACTAATGCTCCCTGTAAAATTATACGCATATTTAGATTCGCTTAGCGGAATTCACTCAAAGATCTAATTACACAAATGCATATAGACAGGTGTAAGCTTATGTTTCTGGTATTCAAATGCTTTTCTACAACAGATAACATGCCCTTTGTATAGCGGAACATATGAATTATCTAAAACGTCACAAACTAATACAAATATTTGGCAGCTCAAAATGAAAGAATAATCAACCTGCGATTCAAGGTTTGCCAAGGGCGCGTACATGGGTGCGGCACTCGACTCGTGACCTTGACGCAAAGTTTCCGTAGTTTCCGCTCCTTCCTACATCATGCATTGCATGCATTAAAGCTGCAGTTAATAAACTTTGGATACTCAGACAAACAATAATTCAGTCTTTCTTTACTTGTATTTATGCCGTAAAAAGTTTTCTTGGTAGATTTACAAATATTGATACTTCAGTTAACAATCATCAAAAAGAATAACGTCGAACTTGTTACACATATCAAGAATAGAAACCATATCAATTATTTAAACCATTTAACACCTCGATCTGATACAATTGCAACGTCTTCATGAAATGAATTTTCTCAAGGCTAACTTAAAGACGTTATTACCGATCTTATACTTCAAATTATTTGAAAAATAGCTGCGAACAAGTAGGTGTAGCTGCAGATTATTTGCGGAAAAATTATTTGTCATTCTGAATTTAGAAAAGTGGATTAGGTATGCCAAATAGAGATGAATTATTAATGGATTCCTGAAGAAGTATTCAGCATCAAAATTTCAACAATGACACTGAATTAAAAGCCAATTACGCAAAAAACTTATAAGATGATAATGTCATAAATAATTTCAATTCATCTCAAGTCTTTTTCTCAAAATATACGATTGAAAACTCATGCCATGATATCATGCAAAAAATGGTATTTCCCAAGGTTTAAATAACGTTTAGAAATTCATAGAGATCATGATAAACGACGATCAAATATAAGGTCAGTAAATGCCAGTAATGAAGAGATAAGTATGCTCAAAACTACTTAGCTTTTATAGAACGGATCATGTGAATTGGTTCCAGATCGTTCAAACATATCTTGAATAATATTCAACAGCCGCACACCGCACACTTATCTTTTCTTTTACAATGAATTTGCCAAAAATAAATTATCTGAATGTGAATTATCTGAAACCGATAGAAGTAAATACTGTTCAGTTTACCTCGTTGAACTGCGCTCTGATGGAATTTAAATATGATCGTAGAAGCTTGAGCCCTGGGCTGGATGGATTGGTGGCATCCAATGCAACCATTTGAGGGTCTTCTCCCAGAATTGGTGTGTATTCATTCAAAAACGGCAGAAGTGGAGCTAGAAGGCTCACTCCATTAGAGGTGGGTGCAGGAGGTTCAGGAGCATAAGTCCCGACTAATATCACTTTGACATCACTACATCTGCCCCCAAATCCTGACATAAGTAGACGGTTATTTAATTGAATCTATACTTTTAACGAATTTTCACAAACACTGAAACATAATTGCCGTGCAAACCTATATTGGTTGGTGGAATGCGATCTAAAATGTAACGTAGCCAGAACCTCGCTTGCTGTAGTTGAACCGTTAATGGTTCTCTGAGGCTGATTGTTATAAGATGAACCGCAGGCTGTTGGTACGTCAAAACATGATGATACGTTGTCAAATATTCTTCACGACCGCACAACTCCCAGAACACACATTCACCTCCTAGGTATATCAATTTTGAATGTGACTCCATGTCTTCATTTAGTAATTTCTATCTTTTCAAGTGCCACGGCATTGATTTCAGTTGCCGATAGTTATGAAAATCAGAATGAGTTTTGTATTTGTTTACTTACCTACGTTCCCACGACTCCATTCCATTCCCAGAGTACCTTCATATTCGTTATCGCTGTATTCGAAACTCAGGGATCCATGCTTGCTTGTTACATCTAATTCAATACTTGGATCTCTCTGAAAGCAACGTAAATAACTATTGAAGCAAGCCATGGTTGGATTTTTTCACAGATGAATGTAATGCATTTGATTGAAGTAATTCACTCTGCGTTAAGTACTTCAAATGCTTACCTTTGCGGCATAGTTTTGACTTCGAGATCTTCGGAAAAAACCGAAACTGAACAATCCAGATTTAAGAGAACGCACCAAAGACGATTTTCCTGATGCACAATGTCCCAATAAACGAATGTGAAGCCGTTCTATTGGCCTCTGAGTTGGCTGTAGTTGTCGTATATAATTTTCTCTCTGCACTGGCTAAGGAATATCATCAATTTATTATTTGAGCAGCTTATATTTGTAACTCTAAAATCAAGAGCTCTGTGAATTAATAATACATACGTTTCTGAGTTTATCCAATAAATTTGCAATCTCATGATGCCCATATTTGATTGCCGTCACATCAGCACGAATTCCCCGATTAGTTTTATCCACATCACACCCAGCATGGCATAACAGCCTTACTAAATTGATATGTCCATATCGAGCTGCCACATGTAGTGGAGTCAAACCCTTTTGATTTGCAGCATCCAATTCTGCTCCACTATCCAACAGTAATGTGACCATTGGCTCGTCTCCAGTTTCACAAGCTATGTGCAATAGCGTGTCTTCTTTCTAAATAATGAACAACGTTTAGATATTCGACACACCTTCCCAAAGAATAAATGAAATTTTAATTTACCGAATCGGTTGCATCTAGTGGTGCCCCTTGCTGCAGTAATTCCAAAACAGCTTCGACACACCCACGTCTGACGGAACTAACTATAGCCCCTCTGAGACTCTGAGGTCCGTCAGAGCCCTGACACAAATGCGACCATGTTATTAATTATTTATGTCAAGCATTCTACTGACTCACACTCATAGTAGAGTAAGAAGAAGTACAAGAAGTAACATTTTTGCTAACAACAAAGATGCTAGGTATGGCCAGCCGAACAATAGTTATAAAGAGGACCTAGACTGAGACTATGGGTACCAGACGCTTACAAAGTCAACTACAATACTACTACTACTGACTTGTCATCTAAGCGAGGTCTGGATTGACTTGTACTCGTTAAAAAGAAATGAATCCTATTAATTATTGTCATTATCAAGTTCTACAATCTCTAACTAAAGTTAATGTTAAGATTTCGAATGAGCTGAAATATGCAGCACTCAAACCAAGCAAAGACGTTGCACAAGTAGATAAGAAAACATATAATTTTAATAATGAACAGTTTCAATTTCTTGAATTCTGGAACACACCGTTGTTATCCAGGGGTGCTTCAAACATAATTCTGCATTGCCTCTTTCTCTGGAAAAAGAAGTAGACTTTTTTTAGTCGAACTATTGAAGAAAATTCGAGAAAAAAAACAATTTCAACACTTCTTGAATGATATAAAAATAATGCAAATTCAATCTCTTGATCCTAACTAACTGATAAATGGTTATGATGAAAATAAAAACCCATGTTTAATAGAGGGAACACAGACGCATAAAGGAATACGTATTACCTTTATACGTCTGTGAGAGGAAGTCATATACTGTTTACTCACTTTGGATCCTTCACGAACAAGGATTGTATGAAATCCTTTGCCAGAGCCGAAACGTTACTGAAATATTCATCATCAAACTGATATTGGCATGAAGCAACATTGGCATATGTTTCTTGCTTATCTTCACCCAAAAATGGTGAAGCTCCACTCAAAAGAATGTAAGTTAATACTCCGACTGCCCAGAGGTCTGTGCCAAGACTCAAAGGCTCATAATTCACAATTTCGGGAGCAACAAATTCAGGAGTTCCGAAAAGAGCCCGATGTTCAGAACCAGGAGTCAAGCGGTGAGAGAGCCCCAAGTCTGCATACAGAAAATAAATGTTGCTAAGATTCGTTGAAAGAAAAATCGGATAAACAAAGTCCATTTCTTCAACATCTAAACTTCTACTTTAATCAGTTGGACTTTGTTAAACGCAAATATATTTAACTGGATTGTTATTAACCATAAACAGTGACAATGATTGAGGCTATTCATTTACAAACAAGAGTAATTAGGTTAATTAACAGATGATGTGTGATGATAAAAATTTCATTAATGTAATTGAACAAACCTATCAACTTAATGCTTGGCATTGGAGGGGGTGTTGACAAAAGAATATTCTCAGGTTTAATATCCAAATGCGCAACTTGATGGGAATGTAAGTGGCTCAACGCCAATAAAACTTGCCGCACCTAAAAATGCAATATTTTTACATACACATGAAACATTGGTTGATATACATATTGGATGGTTCAGAAAAATATATTCGTTAGTAAACGAGATACTATCAGATGTAATGCGATCAGGTTAATACAACTGAAAGAACAAACCACATGTGTAGCTTCGACTTCGCTGGATGGGGTCCAATGAAACAGTTCACCACCGGTGATCAATTCCAACAGTAAAACAACAGTCGTACCTGTGTCGATCACTTTATGAAGAGACACGATATTAGGATGTCTCAAACGAGCCAGAAGACCCGCTTCCCGTGCTAGAGATTACAGATATTTAAGGCTGCAGTAAATTATATTTCATATTTTGTACAACTCTTGTTGTGCAAGCAATTAAATAATTGGATAAGATGAAACAGCAGCTATTAGATAAATTCTATTGGGAACTGTTTCAATAAGTTTAATAGAAGTATACCAATGTCTGCTGTGGCCACGCCTCTGGCAACCCTCCGTTTCCTCATAATTTTTGCAGCAAAAAGGGCATTAGTCTTTATTTCTACACATTTTCTCACCACGGCAAATTGGCCTCTGTAACACAACAATTTTCAGTATTATCCAAATTATGGTAAGAATTATTGTGAGATTATGATAATAAATAGCATACTTGAAATGAAAATCAACAAAGAGTTAATTAATTACACTTTCCATCACAATTTTAGCATCGCGAATCGAATTGTGGTTTTGATCACGACGCTGGACACATTCGTGAATGTAGAAAGTGTCCATCATGTGAAATTTATGAGAAAACTTGTTCTGAATGTTGCAAAAAGATCTGGTCTGATCTGAGCTGAAGGTTCATTCAGAATCTGCTTGGAAATGTAGCATAGCAAATTTTATTCCAGAGATACAAGATCCCAAAGATGGTCAAAAAAGCACTTATCAACATTCAAATCAAGTTTTGTCAGAACCCTGAGGTGATAGACACTGTCTACATGTACAGATATGTTTAGCGTTACAAAGACTACAAGATCCGAGCAGTTGGATCCGTGATGCAAAGAAAGCAAGTGTATTGTTGAACAGTTTCATCCGACCATTAAAGAATCCGTAAAGGCAGTTTGAAGAGAGTTTTAGAACAGTACATATTATTAAGAGAATTAGCACTGTAAAATGAAATATTGTTATATCATGTGATTCATTGAAGAGAATAATATAGAAAACTTACTTTCCAATCTCTTCTAAGAGTTCGTAGTTTTTTTCAATGGGCTCATGATGAACCTCCATCAACGTATCCCATTCCGGTCCTGTTGTAACAACAAGTTGTAACATCGGATAAAATAATCAAAGGACGCCTTGTATCAACCAAATGAATAAATAAGTGAATGCGATATGCTTAGCTGCATGTCTTGGTTTGCAAAATAATTTTGTCTGCAGTTTTTATGGAATGTGCTATGACGATATTGAAACACAATATGTATTTACAGTTAAAAGACCCGTTATAACATAACTCACACGGCGTTTAAATAAAAAAGGCTATTGCTTCATGTATATTTACATTACACAGAGAATAAAGACATTTGGAGCGTGTGACTGAATTTTGACATGTGGATTCATAGGAAACGTCAAGAAATCAAAACATCTGTCAAACCAAAGGCACATATGCGTTGTGATTAAAAATTAATTAATTAATGAACAATATACCGCCAGCGGAGGCTCCCAGGTGACGCGAAGTGCCTGGCATCATCTCCGATCCATTTTTAAAAAGTGATTTGATAACTTAGCCCCCAATTTTCAAATGAATTCTGAGGAACTTTATAAATTTCGTCGGCATGCCGGCCACCCTGGAGTGCAACGTACACAATCGATATCCTGACGCCACCTTGTTGCTAGCAGACGATAAACTCCGTTAAATGGGGAATAATCCTTCATTATTTTCGGTATTTACCACTCATGCCGTGTCCATCATTTTCAAAAAAACTTATATTTACACCAATAAACACTGATATATTTCGAAAGTTATTTACACCTCAAACTATCTCTGCGCAGCACGCGTAAACAGACGCTTCCAAAGTACGTTGGCTATTACTCATTCCACGACCCACGTCTCTCCACATACATAAATGGATATACCGTTGATTGAAGAATGAAAAAATGAATGTTGATCCCGCTGAAGTATTATTAATCTGTGCAAACCTACGCCTTCGCTCCCACTCGTACCATATCTCTCAATATCTCACGGAATTCTCTATAGGTAAAGGAAACAAGCACTGCATTGCAGATTAGTATCATCAATATATCAAGGGTAGACATAGGTACGGTAATTTTTGTTTCAAATATTTATTTTTGTTACATGAAAATGCGTAGAAGCTGTAGAACGACGTAGTATTAATACATAAACGACGAATGGATAGTAATTAAAATTGATTAGGTGTTGATAATGTTGTTCGTTAAAGCTAAGCATTATTATTAACATAAAAATGAAAATAGAACTGGGTTTAAAAAAAGAATCAATCAATCCTTCATTGATTCTTCTGACAATTGGCTTGGTCTTGGCGCCTCGTTATCAGCTGCCTTTTTCTTGCTGCCAGAAACTATATCATCAATCCTCAGTAACAGGATTGCCGTCTCAACAGCGGTTTTGTAAGTCTGCAGTTTAACGCTTAGTGGCTCCCATATTCCACGTTCTTTCATATCCACTAATAATCCAGTCTCACCATCGATACCCCAAGTAGATCCTGAAGTTGCATGTTTTGAACGTAATGCAGTCAAAGTACGAATTGTATTTGCTCCACAATTCTGTGCCAGTGTTCTCGGAATAATCTCCAAAGCTTGCGCAACAGCTTTGTATGGCCACTGCTCAACTCCAGCAAGGGCTGCAGCCTTCTCAGTTAGAAGACGAGAAACAGCCAATTCAACAGCACCACCACCTAAATGAAGAATTTATTAACACGTAGAAATTTGTATATCTTAGGAACTGAAATGTTTCGAGTAAAAATGTACTCGCATTAATGACTGAAATAATAGAGATATAGTTACCCGGAACAAGTTTTGGCTCGATCAACAAATTCTTAGCTACATGCAAGGCATCCTGCAGATTTCTTTCTGTCTCATTCAGAACATCTTTGCTAGCCCCACGGAGAACAATAGTGCAGGCTTTTGGGTCCTTACATTCAGTGACAAAGCAGTGATACTCATCACCAATTTTCTTAATCTCAAAAAGTCCAGCTCCTGTTCCCACATCCTCCTCACGGATTTCTTCAGTACGGTTGACGACCGTTGCTCCACAGGCTCTGGCAACTCTATTGTTGTCAGATTTCCGCATTCTGCGAATAGCCGATATTCCAGCTTTCAACAAATAGTGCTGGGCCAAGTCTGAAACACCCTTTTCTGTGAATACGACATCTGGTTTCAATGCAATTACATCGTCACAGACTTTTTTGACATGCTCCTCCTCCAATTCCAATATTCTTGTGAAGTCCGAGTCTTTTAGAATTTCGACGTTTGTTTGGGATTCACCCTTCTTGTATTCTAATGGACAATCAAGCAGGATGATCCGCGGATTTTTAATATACCTTCTCATTTTAGGGTGTGTAACGTCTTTATTAACCATGACACCTTTTAATACAGTGCTCTCTTCAATACTGCCTCCAGGTATTTTTTCTACTTTGGCATATCGCTTTATGTCTATTTCACGTCTGCCATTTTCTTCCAGCATAATCGTGTGAACTGCATCAAGTGCAATATCACAGGCAAGATCAGCCCAGCGGCCAATGAACTTGGTTCCCACGCACGATTTTACTACCTGACCCAACTTGTTCTTATCAGTGCGATCTAGTTCAATGCTAACTTCGTCATTAAGGATAGTTATCATATCTTCTAATGCCTGCCTGTAGGCTCTGATTATAACTGTAGGGTGCATTCCTTGTTCTAAAAATGGCTCAGCGGTTGCTAGAATCTCCCCAGCCAAAACTATAACCGAGGTAGTACCATCTCCTACTTCTTCATCTTGAGTTCTTGCAATCTCAATCATGGATTTACCAGCAGGATGTTGAACAGTGATTTCACGTAGGATGGCATTTCCATCATTGGTCATCACAATTCCACCCATCGGATCCATCAACATTTTCAGCATAGCTTGAGGTCCCAGACATGTTCTGATAACATCCGCAATCGCCTATCATGAAAAGTCATGAACATTAATCAAGCTGTCTTAAAATTGTAACATTCTTAAAATCGAAGCATCTACCAAAAAATAAATTCTTTGTGAACCATTGTCATAGCAACGGAAGATCATTAACTATATGATTACACACACATAACCTTCTGGGTTCATGAAAATAATCATTCCTGATAATAAGCATACATGGAGATTGGCTATAATCATTATCGTAATAAGTTCGAGGTTAGTTAAGCTGTATTGCTTCAAAATGTTGAGAAACGTATTTGCACGTGGGTGTGCGAAGGGGCGAGCACCATATAAGGAGAATTTTCTGAATCACGTGTTAGTGTATGAGAGTGACCGTATATAAGCATACCTTGCCGGCTTGGATGTTTTCACGCTGAACTTTCTTGCCTGCATCTCGCTTTGTGTTTTGGCCTGCAATAATACAAGAAACCGACATTTGATGAATATTGAGTCTTTCTGAAAACTGACAAAACAAAATAACACTGATTCAATTGTTTTCAACTCACTTAAAACAACAATGGGCGCTGATCCTGGACCAAACATTTTTCACCGCACACGCTGTTCACAGTTTACTATTTCAATATACGACGGGCGGAGAAGAACCTCGCGTGACTGTTCTAGAAGAAATGGATGGGCACGGCCATGAAATATCTAATCTTAACTGAGATGAGGAAACTCTCCTTTACCCGTAGGCTCAGAAAACACAGTAATTGCCATCTACTCCCGATTCATCAATAGACTGATATCACGCCTTCTAGAAATTCCACTTCTCGTATCCCGGTAATCCTTGACTCAAAGCTGAACCGTACACTCCACACTAACCACGATGGTACACAACTTTTATGGGTTTGCCGGTATTTGACAGCATTTCAAATAGGTGAAGTAACTGTTTGATGTGATCGACGAAAGTATCAGTAGGTTCTACATGTCAGGTATGTCAAAGATGACAGATAAGCTGAGAAGATATGAAAAAATTGATTTCCTTGGAGAAGGACAGGTTAGTTGATTGTTTACAACAGAACAAGTTCCAAGTTTCACGAATCAGAGATAAACGCGTGTTCTGGTTTCAGTTCGCTACTGTATACAAAGCCCGAGATACTGAAACGGATGGAATCGTAGCTGTGAAAAAGGTGATCTTCAATCATTACATTCTACATAATTTCATAGGTGTATTAGGTATATAATTTTCAATCGTTGCATAGATTAAAGTGGGAAGCCGCGCAGAAGCAAGAGATGGCATCAACAGAACTGCTTTGCGAGAAATAAAACTGCTGCAAGAACTCAGACATGAAAACATCATAGGATTATTAGGTGAGTACACATTTAACTACTGTTCTTAGAAATCGGTACCTTATCTAAACAACATTGAATTTTTACAGATGTGTTTGGGCACAAGTCAAATGTATCATTGGTATTTGATTTTATGGACACAGACTTGGAGGTGATAATAAAGGATAACAATATAGTGCTTACAGCAGCAAATGTAAAATCGTATATGGTACAAACTCTCAAAGGATTGGAGTATCTTCACTTCAACTGGATACTTCATAGGGATCTGAAGCCCAATAATCTGCTTGTAAACAGTGATGGCGTTCTCAAAATAGGAGATTTTGGGCTGGCCAAATTCTTTGGCTCACCTAACCGAATATATACTCATCAAGTTGTAACCAGATGGTATCGAGCACCAGAATTGCTTTATGGGTCGAAATTATATGGCACTGGTGTAGATATGTGGGCTATTGGGTGTATCCTGGCAGAGCTACTATTGCGTGTACCATTTCTTCCTGGAGAATCTGACTTAGACCAGCTTACAAAGATATTTCAGGTTAGTGATTCTTTTCATCTGGAGCTGAACGTATGTCAACACCGATTGATGAATAGTCGTAATTTTGAATTTTTAGTGTACTGAGACTAGTAATCGAAACTCACTCAACTATTGATAAAATATTAACGTATTCTTGTTCGTTACAGACATTAGGTACACCAACTGAAGAAACTTGGGCTGGAATGACCGACTTGCCGGATTTTATACAGTTTAAACCGTTCCCCGGTACTCCATTGAAGCATATTTTCACTGCAGCTGGAGATGACCTATTGGATCTCATTGCAAGTCTTCTAAACGTTAATCCACTGGAACGGTGTACCTGTGATCAAGCTCTGCAAATGCCTTATTTCAGTAACAAACCTCCGCCAACACCGGGACCCAAATTACCGCTTCCGACGTCTATTAGAAAAGAACCGGAGGAAAAACCTAGTTTGAAAAGAAAATTGCTAGAATCCATGGATGGGGCGTCACTTGCGAAAAGATTACAGTTCTGACGTTGCAGAATGGTAGGCCGATTCAATAAGTTATTCAATTCACTATTCGTAATTATTTTCATATTGATTTAACATATTTTTGAGATGCGAAAATACTCTAATACGTTTAAATTTTTGATAATTTTCTTCTACGATTCTGGAGAAGCCTCGAGTATCGTTTTCTATTTGTATATATTGTCAGTTCACATTATGTTACGTTATCTGATACTTGTTGTATTTCAAAGAGATTATACGTACGGAATTTTTGACGAGAATCAATAGTTCGTGTCTATGCATAATCATTACGCGAAACTGTACCAGGTTTATTAAACCCAAAATCAAAACAAACGGTTTCGAAGTGTTCTCTCCATTATATTCTATGAGCTTATTATTATATCATGAACACCGGTTTTGGAAAGCTTAAGACCTACCTGGTGGGCTAAGGTCGGTCGTGCAGAAACTTTGAAATCTGTTCTATAAATTGAAAAACGAATGATAACTGAGCGTAAACATCTGTTTAATAATCCATTAGCTTGGAAAACAAAAATATTCTGAGTAAAAGATTAAATCAATTATTAACATCATACTATTAAAAAATTTGAACTAAAACATATTCTATTCCAAATTTTGATACCAAATCGACTTTGTCACGCTCACAGAGTTATTATAACTCAGACAATTTTGAGGCCTGCAATCGAGCTCTCCAGCGACTGAAACAAAAAGCAGAGTCTTAACTTGCGGACGCCATTCGCCAGCTCTATCAAAATGCTTTTCAACTAAGTGAGAAAGTTTTGACTGATGAAATCTACCGAATTACGTTCTCAAAATACAATACCTTTAGGTCCCAGACGACTAATTGTCCATCCAAGCCACTAGTACTAAATTTATCTGTCTTTATTTTTCGTACACAGGTAATGGCATTCTGGTGAATGCTTTCTAGGGCAGTATCTGTTGTTTCAATGCGCGCTTGACGGTCCAGCGATTGGAATTTTCTCATTGCCGAAAGTCCACCAGCTTCTTTTCTTTGAGTATTGTCCAGTTTTGATGCAAAACACAATTGGCCGTTATCATCCAAAGCATAGAGCATTGGAGAACAGCTATGTCCCTTAAAAATTAATTTCATGAGACTTGATTCAATCATCATTAAATCGTTCTTCGAATAGTAATAAAATATATATCAGTCCTCTTACTGCAGCCACAATGGAATTGGGTCCGACCCAAATGCAGCTCAGAAATGGTAAGTGCTCGGTACGCAAACGTGTTACTGTGTTGCCTTTAGAGGCATCAGCTACACAAATTGACGAATCGTGAGCAGTCCAACATACTTTGTTACCACATTGACTAAAAGCAACAGAGTGTACCCATCCACCTGTAATAGTATATTGTATTTATAGTGCTGCAATTCTTACATAGCCTGCACAACGTTGCAGTTTGAAATTACCTCCATTTGGAGAGTTTGGAAATTCAGCCAACGTGGTTCCCAAGCTTGACTTTGTGCCCCAAGGACCAGGTTGTGGAGCTTCTTCAATATCTCTAACATACGCGCTGAAAATGCGGACTTTATAATCCGCCGATCCAGCTACTAATAGCAAATTATTGGGATGCCAATCTAACGCAGTAACAGTTGAACGTAACGGTCGTTTGATATGCTTAGACACCCACCAATCATTTTCACCTTCAAAGTAACACACCGAAATCAATCTTGCACCAGAACCAACTGCAAACTTATTTTCTGAAAAACAATAACGCCATAGGTAAATAAATGCTGAAACAAATATGAAAGATTCTAATTTTATAGGAGTACCCCATCAATGACTACGATTATTTGATAGATGTTATAAACCATTTGATGTGCTTTGAAATTTTACCTAATGGTGACCACTTGACACACGTAGCCGCTCTATTAATTCTTAGTAATACCAAAGTGGGTTTCCATTTTCCATCATCTCCTTGTGTCCAAACGTATGCATTCCGATCCATCGCACAAGTTACGATTCTATTAGTATTTGGGGCCCAATCAATACCCATGACTCGTAAATCATGTTGATTCAATATATCTAATAGTTTCCACCCACTCGTAGACTTTTGATATATATGGACTTCATTGTTGTTTGGCGAAAATGCTAATTCTGTAATAAAATTGTTCAATGCAGTAGGAGTAGAGAAACGCATTGGTTAGACTGATTATGTTCGACTCTACGAATAAAATGATCGATTATTCATGAATATCATATGTGTATTTTACAACTTACGACTTCTATCCTTGTTCCACGCGTGGCAGGTTATGGGGCTAACGCCGAAACTATGCGTTTCCGTCATATTGAGCGAAAGTTCGGTTTTGATTTCTCACGAATAATTTTAGGGTGGCAAGATATCGTCCTGAAAAATAAATTGCACCACACCGTCTGGTCATAACTTATCAGCAAATGAATCATTATGGGAGGTAGGTTGGGTGCGGCCTGTGCGGTTTTTGGTTTAACCAATTAAACGACGTAAGAACAAATTTAAATGCTTACCCGGTTAATACTGGAAATTCGTGGACTCTGGGCCGTCAACACGAATTCCCAAACTTTAGAAAAAATAGTTGGAAACACTATTACATTACTAGAGATCACACCAAAATCTATTGCACTTTGACGCACTACCTTGACAGCTCAATTCAGGCACCAACCTACGAATACAGACTGGATCCGAGCCAGAGTTGTGTGTGCTACCTAGCGGAAAATCTGGTAGATACTTGTTCAAGCAATTTGGTTAGCGCGCAAAAGTCAGAATCCATACTACTTTCCTCTGCCGCCTCTACCCGTAGTACGTCAGAATTTGACTCTCGATCAGCGATCAGTACAGAATAAGACCCCCGGATAGTTAAAAAAAAAACTGTAAAATATCAAATTTCTTCATTACCAGCTTTGAGTCTACATAAAAAAAAAAAAAATAGCGTCATCCGTTTTCTCCTTATTTGAACTTGTTACTAATCCTAGGTATTGAGATAGGTACAAACAGCTGGACCACGTAAACGCAGTAGCTCCAATTAATCTACGGTGAAAAAGAGTTTGTCACCAAGAAGGGCTTAAATTCATTGTAATGATGTTGAGACACATTACATCCGATAAATAACCACTAATATTTAACGTTTCGAACGATTCCCTATTTTATTAAATTCCAGTTTCTCAATATATGATATACTAGTTTACTGTTTACAAAAAAGAAATTGATATTTCTAATGCTAATTTATAAACCTACAGGCTATTGTACTAAGATTAAAATTTGAATGTCTACTCCTTCGACTACAATCTCATATATTTTTGCCATATCTTCCTGAAGGAAAGATATCTGATGAATTCTTTGCTTTTCACATAAATAGTTATTCTATACCTAGATACAGTAAACTGATGTTATACAATTGTTTCTAATGGAAATGCGATAATAAAATTTATAACTGAATCAATCACAAATGTTTCATTTTTGTTTTTGGGTTTTTTTTTTTTATTATCGTTATAGTATTACTTTATAGTTTTATATTTACTTAATTTACTATTCGCCATGATAAGAATAGTTCTACGATTTGAAAGGAGATATTTTCTTCAAGTTTTCTTAATACGTATTCCATGTTGTTCAAGTGTCTATGGCTGATAGGGAGACCTCCGACTCTCAGTTGGTATATCCATCAATCCAAGTATTAGAGTGCCCAAATATCAGACACTATCATCTGTTGAAATTTGTACGAAAAAAAACTTAGGGTGAAATTTCCTTGATCAGAACAATTATCGAAATTAGGATAAAAGCAATATAATAAACGTGACTATTGGCACTAGAAGCGTGACGATGTATCATTTCTGTTGCTCAATAGTAAATTAAAAGCATTGTACTAGTCTTAAACTCAATCCAAGATTTTGCAAGAGTAGCTCGAAACTAAAAAATTTGATTTGCAATTTGCCATGGCAGATAAGCGACTCACCGTGGTACCACCATTTTGTTTTCTTTGGATTTTTATTGCATGTTTTAACGTAGAAGGAATTATCAGGTGGCCTCATCTGCAAATTAAAGAAAAAGTAGAATAAAGATAAAGGAAATTGATCGCACGGTATCATCATTGAAGGTGGCTTAATGCTATTTAAAAACGCAACTTGCACAAGTTAAGCTGTCATCATGTTCTATTAACTACAAGTAGAGATTGGTGGCAATATCAAACCCAAAGATTTTAAACCATTCAGCAAATTTTGTGGTACTTTGTTTCGAATCAATAAATGATAATATATTGAATGAATAGTTAATGAGACTCTGTAACATTATCAAGTATTCAATAGTAAAGCACTAATAATAATACACTAATTTGTGAACCAAATAATAGGGTAATGCTGTAAATTATCAGAAATATTTAACAAAATTTCAATGTTACCTTTTCCTTGCAACTGCTTAGCATAGAAACTATGCTCAAGCAGACACTTTGCACACTCAGAGCAGGTGACCAATCATCAGTCAATATGGACAAACAAATATGACCGTTGCTATAAACATGGGGATGAACAGGAATGTTGCCGCCGATAAAAGTGACTTCAGGTGAATCGAATGGGTATTTGGAACTGAATTTAAATTGCAACTGAAATCTTTCACCCTCATAAAGTGTTCCCTTTGCTCCTTCCATGTGAATTATCCACTGGGCTAAGTTTTGGCCGGCTTGATCCCCGTCCACGTGAACACCAGGTGGTGGTTCACGCATCAGCGACATCAATTCCTTCTGTAACCTCCGCTGAAAAAAACCACATACAGTTTGCTCTCATTTCAGCTAGAATTAAGTTGTGAAAAATATATGAAGCAGAAAGATAATTGAGATAAAAATCCCTCCAAGTGACACGCGCAATATTAAAGAATATGGAACAGAAAGTCCTTACAAGAAAATTATCAAAAAAATGGTTTCTTTGCCAATACAGTATCTGTTTATTTTATATCACTATGTACATAGATTGAAAATATGGGTATAATTTCGAGAACATAAGATGTGGAGATGAACAGACTGACCTGACTAAAGTCGTTGCCATTGAACATGATCTGACCTTATGGACATTATTATAATCTCGATATTTCAGTTCATTGTGCCAAATTTTTTATTGTCTTTAGTATGGACTCTTCAGGCTGACTCATAAACAGACCAAAGAAATTTCATCTACCACATATAAAGTTGAAGAATTTGGCCAAATAGGATTATTACAAGCGACAATTCTGAGCTGATTATCATGCTAATTATATTAGGATACGAATGAGACAGAAAAAAATTTATCTGACAAATAGAATAAATAAACAGACACGAAGTGAAACGTCACATTGCTCCAACAGGACAATGTACTCGAAATCCTTGTATTGGTTGGACACCGATAAGCCATGGATAGCCCACAAATTGACGATAACGATATGATTTTTCTACTGCTTAGAAGCTTAGATCTAACGAGAATGAGCTGACATTCACCTGCATTTTTGCGATAAATTTAACACCGACTCACCTCCGACGGGGACATTGCCGCCATTATTGTTAAACAGCACTTGAAACATAACCATTCATATTGGTAAAAATTGAAAGACTATATTAACGAACGTTTGATTCTTAATCAGCAAAAAAAGTGAATCTTTTCGACTACAATTTATCATTACACCAGCGTAAAGATTAGACCTTTGCAAGACATTATTTGGGAATAGATTTAAGAATTTAATGGTACTCGAAATTGACACTAGAGATATGCGATAGCAGACCAGCGGGCGATGCAGCCGTGATGCAGACTATTTTGTGAACAGCTGGGCGGTGGACTAAGCTCGTGAATTCTTTTTCGGCTATATTTTTTCCACCCAATTAACAGTTTGTTGTGGCGAGTTGGAGTGCATCCGTTGAGAAAAGTGTCTACCAAAACGTTTCTAGAATATTAAGTCTCAATTTATCAATCATCCGGAGCAATATTCGGCGAAATGTTAAACATGATCACTTGACGACTGACGTATGCTCAAATACCTACCTATGCCCGTGCTTGTCAAATAGTGAAAAGAACTATACCTAGCAGTGACATCAGAATAGGCTTAACACTGCTGGTTATTCAGGTTTAGCATTTATTATTGTTAATTATGGAGACCGACACAAAGGAAAGTTCTGCTGTAAAGCAGCAACAAGGTTTGTTGATACGATTTGTGGACAACATAGGTTAGGCTACTGCTATCCTAGCAATATAAACAAATTCAGAGGAAAATTAAGCTCCAATAATTTATATTATTATTTTCCTTTCCCATATTAGTCGTTAAATCAACTTATCACTCAGTATTAATGGAATGATATTATTCTTTCTAGATGACTCCCAAGAGTTACTTTTGAAAATAAAGAACCTCGAAACAGAAAACATCAAAATCCGCGAGCAATTCGATATCCAGAGAGCAAAAATGAAAGATCTCTTTCTTCAGAAAGAAGGTAAAACTTTCATACAAGAATTTCAAGAATTATATTTGTTACCAGTTCTTTACTGTAATATCTGTTTTCTCTGCAGAAGAATTGAAACGGCAGCACGAGGAAAAAATTGGCTTGCAAAATGAAATACATAGATTACAAAACGAATTGGACGAAGCTAAGAGCCAGCTGACAGTAGCTGATCTTAAGGTAGAAAATGACATTCTGGTTGAAAAGCGTAAGGCACAGGAAGAAATTGCTACATTAGAGCAACTAATCCAAGAAACAGTCGAAGAATCATCCTGCTCTCGGAACCAGCTTGGAGATGAGCTACGTAAAATGCAAGCAGCATTTCGTAAACTGGAAGTGGAAAATGCATTGCTGCGTTCTCAAGTATCTCGAGAACCAGCTGATGGACCTCAAATATCTCTATCAACTGTTACCAAAACGCTGGCTAGAAAAGTTGTCTCTCAACTAGGAGCGGACTCCTTGTCTCTAGGCCCTGATAATGTTGAAGAAAGCTTGCGGAAGGTAAACAAATATGTACGTAAGCTTTGAAACCCTATTAGTGTGATTGTCCAGTTTTGATTTCACAAGTATCCATCGTCCAACAACCTTCAATTCCCAGACGTGTTCTTCTTTCAACTAAACTAGCCGAATTAAGTTCTTATCTGATAGTTATTCTATCTCTATTGGTATAGAAGAATGAACTATGAACCAAGGTGAAGACAGATGAAGTAAGGATTGTCCAACTATTTTGAGACATCATTTGTCATTCTAAACTGTGTGTTTGCATTTTATAGGCTCAAGAAGATGCAGAGATGCTCCGTTCGTTAGTCGGACCATTGGAAGAAGAGATAAACGCATTGAAAGAAAAACTAAGAGCGACTGACGATGAATTACAGAAACATAAAGAGACACAGGCTCAAAAAAGGCTGCTAATAGAATCCGGAAATGCGGAGGCCTCGTGCGATATGTGTGCTAATTATGAGGCGCAGCTTGTGAAGATGCAAGCTGCAGAAAAGGATTTTGAAAAACAATTGGCAGATGCGGATCACCTGTTAGAAATTCAAAAAGAAGATCTTGTTAAGGAGGTTGAGTTCCGTAAAGAAATGGAAGAAAAATGGAATGAAAAGAAAGAAGAGCATAAAATCAAAGTAACTGAGCTCACCGCGGCTTCCCAAGCTTCTCAACAAGCCCTAGCGGACCTGAAGCAAACTTTGGCTCAAATGCACCAGGGTATTACCGAAGAATTAAGCAGATTGATTCAGGAGAGAGAAGAAGTACAGAGACATCTCAATGCGTAAGATAAAATAATATTGTTTTTTCTTTTTCAAATTTAAATGTAACATACTCTTAATATTTGTAAGACATTGTACTTTATTATATCTACAGCTTACAGAAAGAGAATGAAAACTTAATAGGAAAGCACAGTAAACATTCGCAGCAGCTACAAAGTGAATCAATTAACATGCCGAATAATGTTGAAGAGCTGCATGTCACACTTTTAAAAATGCACGAAGATTTAATTGCCGCCAAAATTGCGCAGGAAGTAGCACAAGAGAAAGAAGAGACCTTGCGTTACGAGGTGACCCTTCTGCGAGATCAAATAGATCATGATAATCAGACCCGGCTGCAAACAGAGTCCACTATGGTTGAGGAAATAAGACAACTTAGGTGAGTGTTTAGTTTGTGATGTATTGTGTTTCTGAATCAACATAAATGATATCACTTGCTGAAAAATTTTACGCCTTGAAGTAATGACTTTGATTTTGAACATTGTAGCTAATGAAACATTTTCACAGGATACAACTTGAAAATTATAAACGAGAACACCAGACGCTTTATGAACGAGAAGAAAAACTAAACAGGCTTGAGGAACAGTTGGAAAGTATGACGAAAGAAAAGCGGGAAGTAGAATCGGCTGTCGCGGAGCTTCGACAAAGGCTAACTAGTCTCCAGCAAGAATTAGACACTAGCGAAGAAGTACAAAAGGACTTTGTTAGGCTATCGCAGTCGTTGCAGGTAAAAGTTCGGTGCCATTGATTTAGTCTGATTTATACGGAGTAAACTGTTATATTTTCAGGTTCAATTGGAGAGAATAAGAGAAGCTGGCAGCGAAGTGAGATGGCAGCATGATGAAGACATCGACGAGTGTCCTAATTGTCGTACCGGGTTTACAGTTACAAAAAGAAAGGTATTCAGTTCAATTAAACACTTTTGGGATATAAGCGAGGACATTTCTCCAACTCTCATTCTTATTTGTTATTCCTCAACAGATGCATTGCCGTCATTGTGGCCATATATTTTGTTCCACTTGTTTGTCGCACGTCGTAAACAGCGGACCTAAACAACGACCTTCAAGGGTTTGCGACGTGTGCCATACCTTACTAGTTAGAGATACAGCTCCCTACTTTAGTCAAGAAGCACCACATCTGCCAGAATAGAAATTTTTAGGAAAGTATGTGGTAATATTTGGTGAAGCGTGCAATATCTAATAGGTATATGCATGAGTCTACCCATAATTAAGACTCAATAGACTCCAACCAGTAATAGGAAAATAAATCTGCCAGAAAGCCATAAAAAAAAAGAGATAGAACCCGTATGGTATAGAATCCAAATAATGGTCTATTTGAAGTTAATGACATATTATTTCAATAACTTTTCAGACATTTAAAAAATATTAACTTGGAAGGTAGATGAAAATATTCTATGATCATTGAGGGAGTGGAAAAATTATGTAAATATCGCTAGAGTACCTATTATTTTTAACTTATTTAAGTGTTACCTATCAACGATGTCAGGTATATGTTGAATAAATTATTGGGTTGAAAAACCGATAGCCCATTTGATGAAATTTTCCATAGAATGATGCAGGTTCACGAGTACTCATTCAACTCTTACCAACAATTGAATTGTTTGACAGCTGATAAAGGAAAAAACCGTAAGGGGGACGATTAGGAGGGTAAGGTTTGTCGTAAGGGGGTATAGAGTAAAGGGATTGAAATACTTCTCGCAGGCTAGTGACCGGGAACATCGAGAATAATACGGGATTTCTGAAGTGCCTTTGAATATTCGGAAAATATATCGACATTCCGCAGACCAACCGGGGATTAATTATCGAAACACATTTTTGAATTGTTTCTCGGAAAGTCTATGTAACCGCCAGAAATATATGTACGAATCATTCATTCTTCCTCACTGAACCGAACGTGGAATTCGCACCATTGATATCATATCCATAATTATTTCCACAATTAAGAAATAAATGTTCATGTCCAGCCGTTGAAAAAAAAAATAATTTTGCTCAAATAATTATCCATCCCAATTTGATCATTCAATCCATACCTACGTGATGACTTGAACATGAACAACCGATGAGAATTACTTTGTAATTTGCCTCTACTTACTGTTTATCAACGAACGACAATGAGTGCTAACAACTCTAGGCGCCGGTTAGGTGACAAATGTGCTCATCGGAGAAATGCGTTTCGCGCGTTCAATGGTCTCCAGAAAAAGGAAAAAAAAAGTAAACCTTTATATACTTTCCACATACGTATTTTGCTAAACGCGCTCTGCTGGTATACGCTGCCGTACGTTACTTGTTCGGTTACTTGTAAAGCAAACAATTCAATTGTTTAGTTTCAATAAATATTTACGTTAACTGGGGCAAATCGTCGCCTTAGCCTAGTTTCAGTAGCTGTTATACTTTATAGGTACTTTCCTGATAAAGCGGAGATGCTATGGAATACAACAGTATAAGTGTTATCTCTTGAGCAATTATACAAATATAAACTTAGTCTATTAAAGTTTCATCGCAAAGATTCATTGTGACTCATCTTACTCGGAGCTTGGTTTTCGCAATTACATCACATCAACGTCGCTAATTTTTTCCCCCGTCAAATTCGCTCAGAAAAGTTTCAGAGGTTTAATCGATTTACCACACCCACGGGATCTTCTGTTTTTGTTTTACTCTAACTCTTGGTGAGTTCAAGGAAAAAATAATGAAATCTTCAATCGGACGGACATTGGCATCGGTAACTCATAAGCCACCGGAAGATAAGAGTTTGCTAACCACTCGTGAGGTCATTGATCGGGATGATCGTTACGGTGGAAGACAATTCAAACCGCTTTTCGTCGCTCTATCACGAGGAGAAGGCGTCTTCCTCTGGGATATCGAGGGAAAAAAGTACGTCGACTTTTCGATCGGATTTGCGACCGTCCACCAAGGACACTTTCATCCGAACTGATAAAAACTATTCGTGATCAGGCAGGAAAGTTGGCCCATACCTCAAGGGCCTTCTATACACAACCCTTGGGTGTCCTTGCTGAGTATTTGACAAAGCTCCTCGGTTGGGATCGTTTGCTACCGATGAATACAGGTGAAAGAACAAAAAAAATTAAGTGGTTTGTGAGCAATAATAATGTTGCTACGTATTGGAGTTGTTTTTCCTTTTTGTTTTTTCTCGAATTGCATTTTAAGAATCGCAAGTGTTGAGGCAGGAGATACGGCTCTGAGGATGGCGAGACGTTGGGCTTATAGAATTACAAAAATACCAGATGGAAATGCGTCGATGTTGGACGCTAAAAGCAACTTTTGATGAAGATCATTAGCCGCAATTTCAGCATCGACTGATAAGTGTTTCACTAATTTCGGTCTATACATGCCATTTTTTCATTCCGTCATTATAACGATCTCAACATTCTTGAGTTAAAATTTAGGAAAGATTCTTACATCCGCGCATATATGGTGGAACCGTTGTCGTCCCTATATTGCGTTACTTCTGCCTATAAATCTTATTCTTTATAATCCCATGGAGGATTGGGAATTCGCACGAGATCCATGGAGTATATTATTTCGATTTACCTAATACAAATGTATTAGTTGAGTGGGGGCGTGCTGTGTATATATGTACGGAAGGGTGGAAATCGATGGGGTATTGCTAGTCGCGCCTGTTTTAAAAGTGATTTTGAAATTGACTTGACGTACGGCCGCGTCCCGACTGTCCCTCGCGATTAAACTTCCTCCAGATACGATACGAGAATTTCGTAGCTGTCAATCCGGTAAGTTATTATTAATGACGTTCCACGAAGCTCCGAAACTTTTAGTATTATACCTAGGGGTGTGTATAAATATCGCTGTCTGAACGGCGCGTGAAATCCCGTAGAAATTTTATCTCCCAGCTCCATATTCGACGTCACCGTGTTCGCAATGAAAAATACATACACACATATACATACCCATCTAAACATAGCGAAAAACATAAATAAGAGAGAAAAAAAATAGCTCTCATTTTGCAGACCACCCTCGGCGTTCTATCGTAGCTACTGTACTCGTTTACCGCTGTAAAAATTCACCGACATTAATTCTTGTTTATGTTACAACCGAGCAAGCGAGCAGGCAAGTAGTTTAGCGAACCCGATGAAATTGAAAAAGTTGCGGTCCTGCAAAAATCTCGAGGATGAGCATATCGTTCGCTCATATCTGTTCAACTTATAGAATTCTGTCAAATTTAAACGTAGAATAGATACCTAACAGGAGTTAGGGAGCCCTGTACCAATGTATAACGTCTTCTGGATAGCTGACGAGATACAATTAAACAGGATTGGAAAGAACCGGGGACAGATTGGCAGTCGATTACGAAGCTCAACGTCCTGATTTCCTAATCGTGGGGAAAACTTTTTTCGGAGGGATGTATCCCGTTTCCGCGGTTCTCGCCGACGACCAGGTACCTAAGATTCATTTTATTTACGTTTTCAAATTTATTGCCGAGTAATCATATGAGCTGAAAAACTTTCTCAGTAATTTCACATGATAACATACATTCTAGTGATTGATTATTTATTGCGGGATTACGTAGAAATAAACGGGGATATATTTCAGGTGATAAAATCTAGCGATGCTAAGCGATAAAAGTTTTCCATGATTTTTATTGTTGGTTGAGCTTGTTATAAGAAAGAATGATAGCTGTGTATAGTGGTGTTTTCTTCTACTTTTCTTTATCGCCGATCATTCTCGAGCTGAAGACTGGATCTTATGGAAGTACATTTGGGGGAAGCCCAATGGGGGCAGCGGTCACGTTAGAGGTACTGAAGGTATTTGAGGAGGAAAAACTTGCGGAAGAGCGAAGAACTTGGGCAAAATCTTGAGGGAGGAACTAGAAAAATTGCCACGGGACATTGTCTCGGAAATAAGGGGGCGAGGGCTTCTCGCTGGGATCCTCGTCAACAAGGGTGCGTCAGATTTAATCCCTCATCTCCACTGTAGCATTCGAACCCTCAACTTCTGAGATACTTTTCCCCCCTTTTTTTTTATTGCCGCAATGCATATGTCATTTTACGCATCATCTGTGTCGATTAATCTTGTGACCTTTTCCATAGAACTATCTATGATAGAACTATTGAGAATTTTTAGATTCTACGAATTTCGTGGCACTAAATGCTAGGCGAATTTCCATCAGAAACAGGTCAGGCGCAGATATGCATTTCGCTCGAATCGGAAATTTCACCGGTAGGTGATAGTTTCGCGTCTTTCAGTGCTACGATTTTTTTTTTTTTTAATATTCATCATTTTGCCTGAACGGTTTCACCCCTGTTCCCCGCAGCCCGGAAAGGCACATAGGGCTTTCATTAATCCCATGAAAATCAATCGCTTCGAAATCGTCGGTGGGTGCAAAGATGTGTACGTGTGTCTGACTAAGCAGGGGCAGATGCTGGTATAACAAATCGATACACATGCTTTTGCAGATGGTGAATCATCTTCCCATACACACGGAAACGATCGCGGTGCAATTTCCATGGAAAAAGAATCCCCTTATGAATAAGCAGAAAAGTAGATTGCGTAGTATATTTCCCTTGGTCAATTCTGTATAAAAAATTCACGAATCTCAAATCACCATAACCGGATTAGGCAATGTTTTCAAACCTATTTGCCGCGGACGCTCACATATTACCTGCTGTCATGCTGATATGACAATGATATACAGTATGAATTCCTATAAATAATATCATTCGCGCAGAGTTCTCTGATGGGTGAGATCACTACCTCAGGTTAAAAGATGTTGGATTATTGAGCAGGCTAGCATATGGACAGATTATCTGCATTTCACCCCCGCTATCAATAACTGAAGAACAGCTGAGGGATGGGCTCCATATCTTGACAACTACTTAGCTCAATTATCAATACTAATTACTCACAGTAATTTTGCATCAACTGGGGAATTATTCAATCTTGATCGAACTTATGGCGCTGATTACAGAGATAATGCTAATGGATAACAACAATTATTGATGGCGTAAAATAGAGTGTTTAATACTTAATACTGATAATATTACACTATCGTCGTGTGTAGTACAGTGATGATTGAAATTTGGCACTAAAATCTCTTATCTAGTGGCAAAGGTCGTGTTTCCAACATCAGAGGCTATGAAATAAACAAATTATTCCAAGCTATTTCTTGATTGTAATGTGACAATTAGGGGTATAAAAAACTAATCTCGACTACTTATCACAGTATCAATTGAATAAACATAGCGATTTATCTATATTTAATTTAAACTAAGTCAGATGTGAATATCTGCATGCCGCTTCAAATGTCTCTTCAAGCTGAAAGACTGTGAGAACATTTGGTTACATTGAACACATTTGTAGGATTTTCTGCCAGTGTGCAGGTCCAAGTGCCTCTTTAAATGACTGGCCAGCTTGAATTTCTTACCACATAATCTGCAGGAATGTTCTCTTTCAGTGTTGTGAGATATTTTATGATTCCTCAAATGACTCGATTGAGAGAAACATTTGCCACATAAATCGCATTTGTATGGCTTCAATTTATTGTGAATTCTGAGGTGCTCCACCAGGTTACCATGTTGGTTGAAACATTTTTCGCAAAATTCACATTTGTACGCTTTCAAATCTTTATGGGACTCTAAATGAACTTTCAAATTGTACTTTTGGCTAAAACGCTTATCACAATACTCGCACTGAACTAAATTCTCACCTGTATGGAGCCGCAAGTGCGCTTTAAAGTTTTTAATGAAACGAAATTTCTTGTCACAAATGGCACAATCAAAGGTACTTTCTTTCAAAGCATTTAACTTTTCTGTACCATATTTATGAGATTTCAAATGATCTTCTAGATACGAGGCAAATGCAAAAGTTTTGCTGCATATTGTGCAAACATGCACATTTGTTTTGGTATGTAGTCTGACATGGGCATTTAATTTGCTTTTTGAGGCATATGCCTTTTCACAGATTGTACACTTGAAGGGTCTCTGTCCCGTGTGGGAAAACTGATGCGTCATTAGTTTGGACTTTTGAGCAAAAGATTTAGGGCATAAACTACACTTATGTTTTTTGTCTTTGGTAATCGAACCATCCGTCATATTTAATTCGGGCTCGGTTGGTTGATTGTTCAAATTGTTTTCAGACACTTTCGAGAATGCCAGGTTTTCAGAAATCTGAATCCCGTTAGACTCAAGGCATTGGAAAGACCGGTTTCTACTTTCATGGAGGTTGTCCAGTGTGTTATTTGCTGAGAAATTAAGATTCCTCAGTTTCCTTGTATCATTGACTACGATTTCCCGTGGAAAAGATAAATTTTCAATAGAATCTTCTCCCACATGATTGACTGTCCTATCATAACTCAAATTTTGCGCAATTTGATTGGAGTCCTCGCTCACCTCTATATTAGTATTATCACCAGAGGAAAGATCCATGTGATCAGAACTGTGAGTAAAATTGTGGCTTATCAATTGAGTCCTGTTAGTAAAGGTGTGATTACATAGAGAGCAATGCAGTGCACAAGCTGCCCGACTTGGCTCCTCATTATCTACTGGTGTACCATTCATTGAATTGGATCTTAACAAAGAAGGAATTTGCACACCATGTACGTCATCAACAACCAAATTGCTATTTAAATTATTTATGTTGAAATAATTGTTCTGTGGCTCAACTATATGCATGTGTTGAACCGGAGTTGTGTTCTGTACGGAAGGCACATGTAGTCTGCTGTGTTCACATAGTTCCTGGTAGTTCACAAACACAGCACCACACTCAATGCATTTCAAAGTTTTTTGAGAATTCTGGATAGGCATAAATCCTTGATTCTGCTGATATAGTTTGCAGCCTGATACAGTTGTGTATGAAGTCAACCCCGAGACCTATGGATTGGATTTGTTATAAGAAAGCTACATAGCAATGAAGACGAAGAAAGAAATAGATGAAAAAAAACCTTTACGTCTATACTGAGCAAACTAAATTCTTTTTTCACTTCTGACTTATCGATACCTTGATAGCAGCTTGTCTTAAAGCTCTATCGGCGGCTCTGCATTGTTCCCTGTATAGCAGTGCTGATTCAGCTCTCGTTACACATCTATCACACATTTTTTCAGGTAGCCCATCTCCTTGCCAGACCTGGAATATTTAATTTTACAGAGCGTGAGCGATGTTGTTCTTGGAATTTAATTACTTGAGTACTCCAAGATTATTGAAGCGTAATTGTAACCTCCAAGCAAGACAGAGATCTAAGTTTCGCAGCGAGCGACGAGCCGGCTGGACCCACAAATAGGCAAACCATTTTTTCACCATCTTCCCTCAAACAAGTTCGACATAATTTGCTTATATTCTCGCTATCTATTTCTTTGGTGACGATAAACATTGTGTGAGAATAACCAATAATTTATAAACAAACCATGCAGTGTTATCAGCACATCTGACAGATATTTTGCTGCACATTCTACAGTGCATTCCACTGAAAGTTCGCGGGGAGCCACCACCTGAGCGGCCGATACGAATTGAGTTCTGTAAGGTGCTGCCCTCTATTAGTAAACAAATTTCCTTTTTTAAATTCAATTTATTAATGTTGAACGGCAAATGCGCAGCATGAGCTTGAAACATTACGAAAAATCGTATTTTTTCTTCTGATGACCCTAGATGATTGATGCCTATTCGCACAATAAAAAATATGTTAAAGTCGATGATCTGACCTTTTTCTAATTACGTGATAATATTTCAAATTTTTATGCGGTATCGAAAGGTAAAGAAAAAAATACTAAAAGCCTGTTTTACTTTTGCACTGAGATGGAAAAAGTTTATTGGTAATATCGTTGTTATACTAATTTCCGACTCCGTCATGAATGAAATTTTCATTATACCGCATTACGCGCACTTTGATCTGTGTAATTTAGGCAGCAGATTCTAATTAGCCCGAAGACTATATATTGTGCGCCAGTTTCACAGGCATTTCGAAGTTTTTTAATACGTTTCTTTTTTTTATCCTGCGTACAGAGATACCTCTGACCGCTATAATAACGAACGGATAAAAAAAATTAAAAAATTACTTTCCGGAATCCATGCGTCGACCCGTCAACACAAATCTCCTTTCATCAGCTGATAAATAAATAAATAGAGCTCAAGAATACAGATGTATTCGTTCTGCTATTGTGGAGCGAAAATCCAATATTTCATTTTCGCTTTTAGTCCCACGAGGAAGCGAGAGAAGGAGAGAAGAAAGGGGGAAAAGGAAAGAGAGAAAGAGAGCTCTCTTGCTGGCAGGCAAAACAGAGAAGTTTTGTACGTCGATCACAGTTTGCGATATCTAGATAGAAAATACACTACGGGACATGACGTGAAAATAAAATATACAAAGCGCAAAGCTTTCTTTCTGGTACCATGTACGTGTCCCCCGCGACTGACGTACAAGTAATTTGACCGAATGAAATATTTAATCCACTTTTGTTACTTCGAACTCCAATACTTATCGAAAAAAGGACAAAATGTTGTACGATTTATAGGTAAGTTTTCACCTAGTACCGCAATCAGCAATGCTACATTTCTAACAAAAAATTCCCATGCATACACATACGTGATATCACAGAATATGTACACGTATAGGGGGAAAAAGGCGTATTGGTGGCTTTTCATAGGGGAATGAGTGGTCGGATGGGAAACAGGAATCAGTTTTGGTATAAATCTGTATTTATTCGTTAATGCTTCCACGTGTGAAGGCACAGACTCATTATATGCTAACTCATAAACAGTTTACACGACAACGCCAAGCTGACGATTTAGCAAAAGAGTAGGAATATTGAACGAGCTTGCCGCTGAAGTAGTCCATGCCAGAATATACATGGAGATCGCTAATGTGTAAAATCGACCGGCGTAACATTATATATGCCTATATTTATCGTATCATTTCACGCGTAGGCATGGCATATCTTTAATTATATCAACGTTCGCGTAACATTATAATTAATACAACGTATCCTGCGCATTATCTCTATCATAATTTGGTTCTCCGGAAAATCAAAATAGCAGCTTGATAAGCTGCTACACGCACAGGTCATAGTTATACGTACATTGTTTAACGTTAGCGCTAACGAAATTGAAATTGATATACATCTCAAAAAGTAATTATACCGTATATCGCACTGCCAAATTTAAATTGATCTTAAGTTTCATACTAGCGTCTCATCTCACATCATCTGGGGTTGTAATCGTACGGAATCTGATATCTTTCTCGAGAGAAACTCCTGTACTGAAAAGTCATTTTTTTTTTCCAAGTTCAACGACGAATCCATAATATACGTATTTTCAGAATGACCCAGCATCAAAAGTGCAAGCTACTGATAATTATTATTAGCGTGAGAAGTTTGATCTCACAAGGTAGCGAGTGATGTAAGTGTGAATAGGATGCCAGGGTAGAAAAGCAGCTAGAGTAGCAAATTATGAGGGCACATCGCACTTTATGTGATATTTCTTTCTTGCGGGCGGTGCGGTGACACTTTAAGCTAACAAATGAGTGTTAAAAATGACTGTTAGAAATATCACGTCTGCAGACACGTGACGTCGTTAAGCTAATTAGTTAATATTTAATATGCAAAAACTTGTCGCGACTCCTATCCTTTATCTCGTCACAAGCTTTGCAGCTCCATGATATATTATCATTAAATTATACATAATTCTGGGAGAAAGGGAAATCAAAATTCACCCGAACACATCTGCAGCCTAATTCAATTTTTTCATTTATTCGTTTTTTGCCTTTTTTTCTAACGACAGTGTTCGAGATTCTATGGGAAAATGGATCTACCACCTCAGCCGTCTGCAGATAGAGGAAGACTTTGAGAAGATGAAGTGTAAAAATAAACTTGAGGGACTGCTCTGACTTTATCGGTTTCTCTCATCGACGGTGGGTGGCTGATGGTAGACATAAGCAATCGGGTACACTATAAGGGTACCAACAGCGTATTACACGTATAGGTATCGCTGCGCTATATAACAAGGTATACACAATATTAAATTTGCATGAATTTGAATAATACCGTGCCTCGGATATATCGACGTGGTGCATCACGCAGATATCGTTCGTGAATTTGATGTTTTCCTTTCATTTGCACGTTATTTGCTGTATCGAATATATGACTGAAATAATCCCACTCCCGTTTCACAGCACTACAAAGTTTTGCTTCGGTACGCTTCGTTTCCAAGTTTGGGAGTTATTAAATAATACCTTCAATATCTACAGGTATAACTGCAATGCGGATCTCATGTACACGGCGTATGGCTTATCACTTTAGTCCGATGGCTGATGCACGGGTGATGAGACACCCCAAGGTTGTAACCAAAATCGGCTTACGTCAAGGTTTTTTTTTCGCCAAATTCTATTGCAATTCGTTCAATATCATATTGTTCCAATGAATGAAGCAGTTGTAAATTTTGATATTTTTTGTGCGGTAATACGTCACACAATTTAGGGTCAACAACTTTATACATGATCGATCTGGTCGTAAGGGTTCTTCAGTGGCAGCAGCAGCAGCAGCAGTAGCAGCAGCAGCAACAATATAACGTCGGTCCGAATTCAATGAATTCATCAGCCCTTACGCAATTATGCGTGATTCTGCAGCATCAGGTGCGACGATATTTGATGCGAATATTCAAGAAGGTCAGTGATTGTTACGCGGAGTTACGCTTGGAGTTAACGAGGCTATATGAACTCAGTTGTATAGATTACCTAGGAATATTACTATAGTAGTAACGATTATTCGCTTCCTGCACTTCTACTCTGAATAAGCAGTACTCTGTACTGGACATAGTCAGAGATTCCCATGAGGTCGAAATGTGTCCGATTTTGACTATTCCCTTAGGGCTCAGTTGCGTTAGGGCTGAAGGTATAGGACATCGACCTAATACATCGACGAGCACCATATCTGGTATATAGCATCCGCGGGAATGCGCAGATTTATGCTAAATCACCCACTGCGGGCTGCCGGAAATTCGTATTTTTTGCATTTTTTTTTTTTTTTGCAGTAGCGAACCGAAGAGGTTCAGATGTACTCCACGGATGCAGATGTATAGAATAAGATGCTGGGTTTACGGAGTTTATAATTTCGGGTAATTTTTGATATTTTGTTTCGGAATTGAAATTCACAGTGAGGAGTGTATATATGTAATGATATGAAATTCAGCAATATAGGAGAGTGCACATAACAGTAATATAACTATTTCTGCTCCCGCGGATACTGCTGCTCGAAAGAAAGTAAAGTTTGACGTTGTGTATTTTGCACGTCCTGCAGACAATTTCTCGTCTCTTTACCTCCGCTAATTAAACAGTGGAAATTACGAAAATTTACCCAAATTTTAACAGGCAAAGAGCGCGAAAGGGTGCTTCATACATTTTGCACCTACTTCGCGAGATCCTCGCCGCGTAGTTGAAAATAGAATTCTTTAAACCTCCGGGAGCTAACTGATTTTGTTACCGCTAGTTAGCTACGCGTTAAAAAAGAAAAAAAAAATCTAAACTCAGCAGTACTATTCAGTCCATCCGAACATACGTGACGACGATGCAGTCGCAGCGAACTCCATAATAATCTGAAATAAGAAAACTGAACAAAAATTTGATGAATAAGTAACGAAAATCCGAAAAATCGTTGGTACAAAACTTGCGGAAAAATATTTCCTTCATTCTCGACCATATGCTACGTGAAGACTGACTTAGGTATAAACGTACGTTGTAGAGTACTGGTATAGGTATGTTGTATGTGGAAGTTTTACGGCGCTTAAGGGACGTACGCCACTCCTACACGTCGGCGTAGAATAATTTCGGGTACTAAATCTCAATCAACTGAAACATCCCATCAACGTATGGTAGGCACCGCAGTTCAGCTCTACTGAACTTGTAATTAACGCGAAACCTTTTTTTTTTTACGTAATCTGTTGCTTCAAGGGCGCATCAGAGGAGGTAATAAAACGTAATTACTATATATATCTACATGAACGCCACCGAAAGTTATCACTTCCGTCGACTTTAAGTTCCTAGATCCAACATGTCCGAATTTTCCTCTTTTAAGATAAAAAAAAAATACCTTACATTCTGTTTCTACAAGCGAAAAACAACACTCGAAACGTGACGTGCCATGTACTACCTGTAGAATCTTGACGTATGGTATATACGTATGTATACCATCTGGGTAGGTGCAGTACAGGTGGGTATAACGTAATTTTTTCTGAATGGGGAAGACGGTTCGAAAGAGCTGATGTCCGACAATAGAATATGGAAGACCGCAAAAACTTGGTCGAGTGCACTTTCTAGATAGTACAGATACCGATTTCCATTTCCGTTTGATGTCCAGACCAGTCGAGGACGTGTCATAACGAAATTCATTCACACACTAGGAGATTATTGTCACCCGCTTTACTGGTGCCATTTCGACGCGACTGACCGTAGTGTCAACATTATACCTATATAGGCGTATGTGCCTGCCAATACACAGAGTTAAAGGTACACATATGTATATCTATGGGTAAGTATATTGACGCGATAAAGCCGATTCATGGCTTTGTAAACGCGGTCAGTATGGGAATACGTGTGTATGTATAAATGCACGTGCATACATACCTTGTACATTTATGTACAGTATATGGCATTAACACGAGAAATCGGTACAGTATGGATATGTCTATACGTATGGGTCTATGCGTATACATGCAGTCAGAGGATCTCATGGGAGCCTGTTTTATACTATATCGTAGATGCGTCAATGCTGCAGTAAATAGCTGTCACTGCATGTGGTCGTACCGTATTATGCAAATGAAAATGGATCTGACCGCGCTGTGCAGGACGTAATTTCGAGTTCAAAGCGATTTCGAACCGAACGCTGCTTTGAATTGCATTTTGATTGCCATTCCGTTTATAATGTGTATCATGCATTACCATTATGCCGTTTAACATCGCGGTGACCCTAAACATTTAGCCCTATTTCGCGCACCCCAAATGCTCCGCTAATTCGCGATAATACCGAATATCGAGTACCCGTCACACGTCACCCCGATTCCAAATGCACCCAGGTGAAAGAAAAAAGGTACCTATTACCAGTTTTATGCAAATCAACTTGACGAGGTCTCCGTGGTTTTAACTCGCACGACGTTATATGGGCTATGACTGCAAGCTGCACAGTAGTTTAATTCCTTATCTCGGTGGCATTCGAGACGTCAGTTATCCGGTGTATCTTAGTGGATCGATATTGCGGTTCTCTGGCCGCAACGACCATAAATTTAGGAGCTGACATTTACGTGATTCCATAATTGTACATGAATGTGACTGATGATCATTGATGCAGCTAACAAAGTTATATATTATACACATACATATACCATACCTATAAGAAGTTTTTCCAGTCACATCATACCCCATTAACATCACGTCACAGAAGACGGGTGTGACATTTCACATCGTCAACTGTTTCACAACGAAATAATGATAACCTAATTGTCGACGTCCGAATTCGATTTACCTATTATAGGGTTGTTACTTCAGGCAATCTAGTTCAGTGTCGCGACTCAACCGTGATAATAAAATTTCAATTGACTTCATTTCATTTTCGGTACCACCGCAAGCGAGAAGAGGATCGATAAGCGAGCGTATAAGTGATCTGAAAAGCAGGAAAAGTCGGTGCTCGCGCTTGCAGTTTGGAATTTACAATTTCAACCGTAATGTTTTCAAATTACGACCACTGTCTTTGCAGAGTTTAAAAATTTCGCCCCTTGACCGTACCCTGCGATATATCCATATTATATACTTGCCGAGTAAAAGACCGGTGAAATTCATAGGAAATTTTTAATTACAAATCACCTCTTCACGAGTGGCTTCTAGCTGTGACACATCTAAGCGAAGAGAGACCAGTAGCGTTAGTCATTCCAGGTGAGAAGTGAATTTATAATTAGTCGTACCCGAGCGGACCTCTGCCTCTGCTTCTGCTTCTACCTCGGCAGAGAGAAGGCTTTGAGTCCGGTACGGTGCAACATGACATGTGTGTGTGTATGTTACGGAATATGTGCGCCTGTATAAAGCTAACGAGTTGAGCGGTAGAAGAGACGTCACGTTGCAATTACGCTTTTTTTTTTTCCTTCGCCTTCCCTAGGTGTGCTATTCCGACTTTCTGTTATATACCTCATTTTTTCATTTTTGTCACAGTTTTATTTATTTATTTATTTTTTTCTATTTTTGACATATATTTTTTTTCGTTGGTTTTTATTTTTTTCGTTTGCTGAATTATTTAAACGATATCGAACGTGTGTGTTCTTTTGTTCTCGCTTAACTAAAATTTTCAGGGGTATACAAGCATAATATTCGGTTGTATACACCTGTATACATATTTTCCATTACCTTTTATCATCAAAGCCGGGCTACGAACGGTTATATTAAGATACTTGAAGGCGTTTCTTATACTCCTTATACTCTACTTATTATGTCTTCAGTGTCGGAAAGTTATACTGCAAGAGACTCAAGTTTCTTCGTCAACTTTGTCCTATACACCTGGGCGAAATCGATGGAAAAACGTCACGTCGTACTCTGCAAACAATTCAACGCTTCTAATTAGAACCTTATGCTTTGTACGTAAATTGCTGTTTCAAAATTTCTCTGATTATAGAGAAGGACGGTGTGCCGGTCCATAAATCCACGCAAAGCGAAACTTTTATGATCCTTATACACAAGACAAAATTCAACTTTGTTTCTATATAAGACTTACGGTACTCACGTTATTTACTTTCATCGTTTTAAACGCTATGAATAATTTTATAAAACAATCGAAGAAAAAAATTAAGATTCATTTTTTTTCACATGTCCAAAGTTTTTTAACAGAGTTTCTAGGTCGCTTCGATCTCATGACTCACATCACCAGTTAACGAGAATCGCTCGATTTCAAGGTCGACATAGGTATACCTACATTGTCAACGAAGGAGAATTTATATCGCGGCCAAGTCCGCCGTTAGTCCCCACGCCACAGGATTCCGTAGGTATTCTCCTCTGTTCCGGAAGATCTTCAGACCGTGCAGAGCTCTGAGAGCAACAGATGCCCTATAGTAGAGATATTGCAGCATCAGGAGAGTGGAGCGTCTTTGCCACAAAGCTTTTATACCATCAGACCATGAGTCATTTTTAAGGAGCAACAGAGCATTACATGCTCAACTCGCTTATGCTATGCGATTTACAGACAATTTACACGTCACAGTTATATATCGGCTACATTTTTACGTAGTGCGAATAGAAAGTGCATAAATAAATTACCGCTTCGTAGGACATTGCTCTTGATAATTCGGTTGTCGCATAGATAGATCCTGAGTTAATCAATCTTCCGCACCCCATTTCACCGGATTTTCGATGGTATCTCTTCCTCCATCAACTCAGGTGTGCATAATTTGAAAATGAATTCTGGCTGAAAAAATTTCAAGACGTAAAAAAAAAAAGGATCGATTTCCTACCCTGTTACACGTTCCTGAAATTCTTACTTGGCGTGAAGAAAAATGAACCAATTATCGGCCTAATATTGAACAATTTTTGAATTTCGTCAGCAACGCCAGGCGCCGGGATTTCATAGTTTCGCCCCTGTTACGCTCAACAAGTAGTTGTCGTGCGGTGTGTGCTGCGTGTGGTGGGGGAAGCCGGAGAGACGCGTTGCCCCGTCCGCCGTCGGCCGCCGAGTCGAACAAGCGAACGAAGCCGTGCGGCACCCGTCAGTAGAGTCTTCTCACTTCAGTCAGTGAGTTTAGTTTGGTTGGAGAGTGTCTATCGTTGGAGACCGTGCGACGGGGTGTAGATCGAGTATTGTAGCGGTTGGAGTAAACGAAGTATAAGTAAAGTTGCAACGAGTTTTCTATCGGTAAAAATTCCGGGGCATCATTATGCCGGCCCGTAGCTGTAGAGCAGCTTTTTGGGGCGTCGCAATATCATAACAAACAAACAAATAAGTAAGTGGAAGTATCGAAAGGAGTAGTAGTTGAATAAAGTTTGAATAGTAGTGCGGATTCGAGTGCGACGGAGACCAAAAATATAGTCGAAATAGCTGCTCTGCTATCGAGAAGATAAGGATAAGTAGTTGTGCGGTGTGTGTTGAGATGATGCGGTGTGTGAGACTAAATAGTGAAAAAGCAAAAATGCAACGACACGAAGATGAAGAAGAAGAAGAGGAGCAGTGGCGGCAGCAACGACAACGACGGTACGAAGAACCTTTCCAACATCAGGCCCAATGCACTCGGATAGCGTCGTCGTCGACTACGATGTCTGTTGTACGGGCGAGGCCCCTCGTGCTTGTATTGTTAGTGTTCCTCTGTGGAACTTTAGGTGAGTGAACCGTACCGGTTTTTATGTTTGTGTGTACGTAAGGCTAAGACAACTTGCGCTTGGCTTCCATCCTACGAACGCATCGCAACGCAACGACGTGAACTTGTGCATATACGAGATTTTTAGACCCTTAAAGAAGAGCGGGCCCATAAGTTTCCAGCTACATCCTCGGTCGTGTGCTCTTTGTGTTTCTACGTGTACATACGTACCCGGTGATATGTAATGCACAGAATGCAACCCGAGTTGATTGCCATTGCTGCACAGAGTGGGTCTTTAACCGCAGAAGAAATTCAAGTGGAATTGATTTATTTTAATCGTTGAATCGAGGAGACCAACTCATAATGGGCTCAAACGATCTTTGAGCTTCAGTCGAGATTATGATACACGATGGGAACGCGCCTTTCAGAAATTTCTTTCAATTACACAAAAGCTACGGTAACGGCAACGGAAAGCGTGTCGCTTCTTTTTCTCTCTCCTAAGGCTGTGTGCGAAAGGATATATGCAACTATTTTTTTTTCTTATATTATTTTAACGTGGGAAACGCGCGGCATTATGGCATAGTAAAAGTTGGATAAAATAAAATAATGGTAGGCGGAGAAAAAAAAGAAAGAGCGGAAGGAGGGTGGCCATAATAAAAGGAATTTGAATTTTACCCCGGGGTAAAGATATTAACGTATATGAATGCCCAGGTTAAAGACTCACATTATTTGCGACGGTTAAACGTATGCGCCTCTACGATCTACCGGTTTTACGGTATAGCCTATCTACCTATTGTACATATTTCACAACGGCATGAGCATAACGAACGGACCTCTACTTGTGTGTAAAGGTTCTTCGGCGGAGATGATATCGTTCTTTTTCAAACTCATGGAATATTCACAGCCAGTTCAAACGGTCGTACGGTTATATTACCTGGTCGTACTCGTTATTCCTAATTTCTTTTCTCTCTCTTTATTTATTTTTTTTCAAACCGAATCTCAACACATTTGTTTGTCTCGTCGGTATGCGCCGAAAAATACATACTTATATACACGAATGCGTATTAAGATTATGCTAATTAGCAGATAGGTTTTTTAAAGGTAATATCGGATTAACATAACGAGGGAGCCAGAATAGAACGAACGCGTTAGTCGCTGCGGTGGAAGCCGGACGAATGAAATCTCTAACGTTAAAAGTTGAACAAGAAAACAGGCAAGTGTCTCTTCCGGGATTTAAAAGATTCTCTGTTTAATAATTACCGTATACCAGGTATCATACCGTGTGTCATAACTTTTTCTAAGAATCATATTATTAAGTTCGTATTTATAGATGAAGAATAAGTAGGTTTGGCGCTCCCCTTAGAGTATTACACGTTATACACAAAATATGCTTGTAAGATGAGCAGCGATATTTCTATTTCGAAGGACGGGGAAAGAAATAAATCAAGACAATAAGGTAAACCCCGAGAGATCGGAGAGCTGGGACAAAGGGAGTTGAGGTCGCCGTCCGCCGGTTGTGGGTGTGTATATGAACTATACCTACATGGTGTATTAGCTGTAGTGTGGCTTGTACCTCACTCACCTCAGAGTCAGGGGCGAACAAAGTTTCCTCTGAGATCGGGTGCTCGAGATGGTGGGGCCCAAAATCCGAACTTCGTATCTGCGATAATCACATCCTACTCCTTTTCATTCCCATCGTCATCATCGCATCATCGATTAATTTTGTTCCGAGAACCAACGGTTTCCTGCCACTGGCTGTTTGTCTGATCACCGTCGTCGTCGTGGTGTTAGTGCGACTGACTAACCTGAGGCGACGGTGACGAGGCTAAAACATTTCGTAGTATAGTAGATTTATGAATATGTGCATCCGATATGTATACTACGCGATATTAGCCAATGATGGCCTACGCGTAAAACCTTTCACATGAATGAGGAGGAGGTAGAAATAAGCAAAAGCAGAAGCAGCATGCGAGTAACGTAAGTACGGCTTGAACGTTGCTTCTTGCTGCTCGCAATGGTGAGCTAGATTTTCTGAGTATTCATTAGACTTTACTTTCCATATGTCTCGGCGCTCGTTACGAAATACTGACAATTGATGATCATTGACTCAAACGGATGATAGAGCGCATACATTTTCTTCTTTTTTTTTTTCTCTTTTCTCTTTTAATATCTCCTTACTGCTTTTCTTCTCTCTCAATCTTTCCGTCATTCATTCGCTCCAGTTTTCTCTCGGGAAGGAATGTCTTCATGTATCTCTTCATGTTTGCGTCCCTAATTAGATCGCCGTTCATTAAACCGGCCACCCCAATTCTAACAACAAGTTATGACCGCGTTGCTGTTTCATTGGCTCGCTGTGATTAGGGATTCCCCGGACTTATATTACTGCTGTTGCTGTTCCTGCTGCTGCTGTTGCTGCTGTTGCAGCCACTCACATTTGACGACGTATGTATCATGTGTATATGTATACATATGCAGGAATTAAACTCGGCCAACTATTAATAATATTATACTCAACTTTAATCAACGCAGCATGCGATATTTGTTACAATTCTTCTTAGTCGTTCGCATATTTAGCGAGAGAGACCGCCGTAGATATAATTAGAACGGGATTTAATTAAACGACGAAAATATATATAATAAAAATGCAAAAATGTATATTTATATATTCGTACATGCACTTGTGGGAGATTTTTCTTGCTATCAAAAATTTCATTAACCAAGGTACGTACAGACGGGTGTCTAATTATTTTTCAGATATAACTTACGGATGTATAATTTGACCGTGGGGACTCCGATAATATGTTTATCTGATCTATTTTTTTTTTTTTTTTCTTAGATACTTGTCATAATATATGATGCAGTCATTCATTCCAAGGTATAGCATACCTACATCTATGTGCACACATATATGTATACGTAGATAAGGTTAGATCGAAAAATTTGTTCGTTAGAAAGTCATTTAAATTATCGGAAATTCTGGACGTTAATAGATAACCTGTACACATAACCGGCACGTTTATACATATGTTGAGATGAAACTTTACTATTTTAAGCCGCTGTATACTAGCCGTAAATGGATTTTTTTTTGTTTCTAAATTTTTTATCACACTACAACCCGGCGTTCACATACACCCCATGGTTTTTTGCGTAATCCGACACGATCTCGTGATCTGGTTGGTGAAAGAAATTTTTTTTTTTTTTCTAGTCTTCATGAATAATTTTGAATTTTTGGATGCCTCGCACCGTGTATACCTGTACGTATAACGTGCTCTGCAGCAGTTGCTACCGTGAAATGAGAACGCGTGGGCCAAATTTTCCTCGTGGTGGTCCGTTTTCGCGAGTTCGTCGTCGGCTTAGAACGATGAAACGAGCTTAAAGCGAAGTTTAAATCAGGTTTTCAACGTATATTTCAGCAGGTAGTGGTTGGTAGGTGTAGGTAGGTAGGTAGGTAGTTAGGTAGGAAGAAAGGTAGAGGTAGCTTCGCGTGGCTGTTAAGCCAGCCATTGGCGTCGGAGGTCTACACACTTTTGCTATAGTCCGCTCTCCGAAAGATCATCAGCTGCGGGCCGCGCGCGCGGTTTTCTTCTTCTACCCCTATTTTTATTTTTTCATATATATTTTTATTATTTTTTTTTTCTCTTACCTTTCTCTCTGGTTTTATTATTTTACTCTGTGGTACAATTTTTTTTCTTTTTTTTTTTCTCTCTTACCTCGAGTGTTTAGATCTCTTGAACCACGAGTGCCGCATAGGGTCTTGGGAGGGTGGGAGGAGGGCAAACTTTAGTCCTCTTAAATAAAGAAACCGGTCAGATTTCCTTCCTCGTTCACAATGGCTTCGAGCTATATGAACTTAATAATAAGCAGAATATAAGAGCGAAAATTTTCTCTAATAATACTACGCTACGTACTATAACTACTAGTCGCAACGGATTTCGGGAATTACATCCCTTATTGCTTGTATGCTTGTTCTGCATTATATCTATACCTATACCTATACCTAAGGCCGTATTCCTGCGCGCTAACTATAACCTCCCTGTAATATTCTCATTCCATAATTACTTAATCATTTATAATCGCGCGGCACGCGCGTAAAGGTCGCGAATAAACGTGCCACCTTATTCTTCCACCCCCGCGTCGAAGAACGTTTCGTATTATTAATACACCACAACTGTAGATCTACATTTTATAGGATATATAATATAATAATGATATGACGCATTAATAATAATATAGGTATGTATAATTATCTGTATAGAGGCATCCATCACATTATCGTATACGGAATTTTTAAACAGCAAGTATTATATCGCAGTATAATAATTTGATGATCGCGTTTTTATACACGCATACGCGATAGCTGGGAGCATATCGCGGCCAAAATATCAAGTTCATGTGTTAAGGGATAATGTTTTTTTCATTCGAAGGGTGGAGGTTTAATGTTCATTTTCATTACTGCAGCTACGCGCGCGCTTATATTTTATCGCATAATAATAGATGTTCGCTCATCTACCTACGTGTGTTTTAACTCTTCGCGGACTTCATATAACTAGACGAAATATGCTACGGGAGTTGCAGGCGATACTGGCTGCAGCTGTCAGGGAAGGTTTTGTACATGCGTTATTTGTGTGTGTATACGTATATATATATATATATATATATATACGTATATATACGTGTAAGATCGGAATATAGTGGCAGAACTGCTGCTGCTGCTGCTGCTGAATGCACCGACGTACGCAGGTGGCCATATTGTTAGTCGTAGTCCACCCCACACAATATTGTACAATTTTTTTCCCAGCATTTGGTTTCGTCCTTCTCTATATAAGCTCTGCGATGACGGACGCGTTCCGTTTCTATTGATATTTACTTATTCATTTTTGCATTTTTTTTTCCTCGCATTTTCATGTTATACGCATTATTGCCTGCATTATATCGGCTTTCTTCTTATTACTATTATCGCTGTTATTATCATCAACGAAGTGATTGAAATTCATGCTTTTTTTTTTCACATATGTGATGATAATTGTTATACTGTCGGTATAATAATCCCATTTATAGCCGTCGCAGCTGCACCGCAAACTCCGATGGCTGTAATCTGTTGCTAAATTTCCGCACGGAAGTTTGCAATGTGAATACCATTGAGGCAACAAATAACCAATACATGTTTTCACTATATGTGGGAAGTGATATCTTCACCGCATTTATTCCTGCAGCATGTACACTTGGTTTGAAGAATTCGGATTTCATTGAGTCATGTTTATTTTTAGCATGTTCTGTACATACACTTTGCTACATGTAACTGTGCGGTACACGAACAAGGAAAAACTAAATTTCCCTTTCATATCCATACGAATAAAGTAAGGACGTATACGTCGGAGCAGAGGAAGTCGTATTTCGGCGTGTGGCAGGAAAAACTAGAAGCAGTGCCATTCGCACGAATAACGGTTGACGAGATGGTAATACGCTTTTGAATATTTCCTTGCTATACGTACAAATATATTTCTCGCACCGACGGATTTCACGTACATGTATTTTGCTGCTCAGATTCAACATATGTATATATACCTACCTATATGCCCGTTGTGAAAAATCACTTAATTCGAAAAATGCGAGGAAAAATGAGAATTCTTCTCGGGACATCCTGACGGCGCTCGAAAATTTGGAGGAAATCCCAGACAATGATTCAAAGAAACTGTCCCCGTATAACGAACCCCTCCCCCCCCCCATGATGAGTTGTAATTTGATGATCCATTCAATTAAGTGAAATGGAAAAAGGAGAAGTATAATTTATGGAAGTCAGCTTCAGGGTCAGAACTTGATTAATTACATCATCTATATGACGAAAGAGATTCGTCGACGCCGCAAGATACGCGTATCAAAGTAAACGTAATGCAAGGCATATACCATATGCATAATCTAGCAACTGGAAGGAACGAACGAACGAACTAGTGAGTGGCATGTTCTGTAGAGGGACCCCATGCATGAGTGCCATGAGAGTGAGTCCCCGAGTTTTTGGTATAGTGCAACTTTTATACACGTGTATCGGATTTACCTCGTGTGAGTTTAGTCGGTGGAGAGTCCCGGTGAATGCGGGTCTCCATCGCTGTTGCTGGCAACATCGCTGAGAATCTGTCAGCTTATTCCAGTTACACCACTTTAGAACTGTACCTACACGGTATATGTATAACATGTATAGTTATATGCCTCCGACGATAACCATGTACTTATATCTACACAGTCTTGCTCCGCATCGTGCATCAGGTTGAGCTCTCCTCGCGCCTACTTCTTGCGTCCACCTATATAGTGTCTATTCATATAATATAATATGCGGGTTATGTGGTGTAATACAAGAGCAATGTTCACTGGGTCGCACTGCCCCTCATGCATCCATTCCCTTTTTCTTCTTTTTTTTTATCTTTGTTTTTTTTTTTTTTTGCATTTTCTTACTCCGTATACCGAAGATTTGAGGTTCAACGATCTTTGATAACGTTATATTTCGATGGTCGATCAATTAATCAATTTACATCGGTCACGCCCTTATAATCCGTTGAAAGAAATGCCTGCATATTCTCATACTTTTAACTGACCATTGTATCTATAAGTTTATACAAGTGTAGATATTATACAAATTTGTATAGGAAACGATTCGTTACGGTTGCAGCCCACGTTCCGTCTCTTCGGTCAACTCAACTGTGCCAACTGTTACGTTCGAATGTATATATAGGTAGGTATATCACGTTCTTTGAAAAAATAGTCGTACAAAGTCGATCATGCCCAGACATAAGGCACTTTTGACAATGGGATAATATAAAATAATAACAATGATATCAATAACGATCGAAAAAATTCCTTCGTGTACAGCCCGCACGGTACGTTCCCTTCGCCCCACCGGTTCATGCCGTACCAAAAGTTCACGTCTGTAACGTCACTCGCGACGAAACGAACGGCTGTAGTTCATTCTCGTTGAGGAGATGAAAATAAAAGTTTACAGAGGGATATGTTTACGAGGTATGTACGTAGGTATAGTCGTACTTATCCGTTCGTATCCTACCTATATATACCTACATAGGTAAATCCTTATACCCTGAATATCTCTTACCAACTACATGCACTCTGGAGAGTACTTAGCGCGATACCAAGGCCGATAAACGTTACGAAAACATCGGTTCTAATTACACGCACTATATGGTACGTGTATATATATATATGTATATTACATGGAGAGGAAACACGTGGATCATAGGTATATGTATATATCACGGTTTTTCACGATGCAAAGAGTATGCAGAGTGTATTATATATGAGTGTTCGTTTGACGAAGGAATTGTAAGAGGGCTTTAGAGACATTTATAGAGGCCTCTGTTATTTGAAATAATATTTCTGACGGCCTTAAAACCGTGACAATCAACAGCTTTTGCTTTTTATTACAATTCTATTTTGATTTTCGAAGCTGTTGAAAACGCCCGAATGTGTGTGTTTCTCTTTTTTTTCCTTCTTTAATCTATTCCAAGCGGAACAATCAACCGGATGTTCGCTAAACCTGAAAGTTTTGCCGCAGATAAGTATCTATGAAGTGTATGTGATTTGACGCTTGAATTTCGCTTATAAAAAAAACAAAAAAAGAAAAATCAGAAACACCACGTCGTGTAGGTTTAACGGTTTAATGGAAAGCTCTCATTATTAGTCGGTGAACCTCGAGTGAATTCGTTTCTTGAGTTAAATGTGGACATTTCATGTTACACCTACACTCGTACAGTCTAGTGCTAGTGGTGATCTGAGTAATTACAGTGGGCGGGGTCCGTTCGACCGAAGATATAGAACATTCCCGTACGCGGTTTCGTACACCTATATAGGTAGATTCGGTGCAGTGTGACTTAACCCCTGCGCAATCTAAACGAAATACCAGAAAAGAGTTGACAATGAAAGGCGAGACGCAACTCGACGGTGACTGCGACACACTGACAATGATAAGAACACCGACACCCAACCGACCAAAGTGAAATGGAAAAAGAAGAAGAAGAAGACGGAGAACGTTTTACTGATTTGATAAGGCAACTAGCAGCAGCACCAAACGTGCAGTGACGCAAGCTGCTACGGGTAGACTTTTCTCAGAAATACCAGCTCGCTGACTCAGGTATCTGTCGTATATAGTACGTACGGTACGTATAGGTGTACGAGCACTTACACATACGAAAATGTCTTCATCACTGACTAACAGTCGCTGGATATATTATCATGACGTCATGCATTCTTGACGTTTAGATATTATACCGAACGTTTCTACGTACAATGAAAGAGTAGGAGCACATAGTCACATATATATATAGATGGTATAAGTCATTGATTTTATGCATCCTTCGTATGTTGGCGCAATTATTGATTTCCTTTCAAACTCCGGATGGCTTTTATCTCGCATCTTGAAATAATTAAAACTATTTTTTTTTATTTATTTTTTTTTGGCTTCACTTCGCTTACCCCACCGCGGTGTACGATTATCGCGAGTAAAACGATCGCGCGCATTCTTTTGATTCCTCATACGCATTGAATAATTAACGAAGCGTCGAGTCAGTCACGGGAAAGTTTTTTCTAGTAATTGTTATCTTTTTTTTTGTTCACAGGTAGGTTATACGTATATATAAACGAAGAGAAAACTATAGAATTTTCTCCGACATAACCATACGATTTATGTACAGTGATTTATTAACTTTAGCTACCCGTATATATACGATTATAACCCATAACGAGCTCTTGCCCGCAAACAACCATGCGCAAAACGTATTCATGTTGCACGTCATATCGCGTTTGTAAAAAAATAATTGAACCGTATTTAATATTGCGGTATATGTATTTAAGTATTTATATATGTACAACTATACGAAATCAGTTTGTACGACTATCGTACATCCTATTTATGATAAATGATAATATCCCTTTTCTATATGCTTTGGTTTATATCGTAAAATCTTTCCAACACGTAACTGAACCGGACGTCAGTTTCAACCCCCTAATGTTCCGTGTGCGACTCGTCCGAAGTCAACCACGTCTGTAGTACGAGGTAAAGTAATGGATATTGGTGTCTCTTATTCTGCGGGGTATAAGTAACTGTATATTTATTTTATACTATAAACCGTATATATGTATATATGTATGTATAGTTACACTGTACTCCCACACGTTATACAGCCCCGGTATATAGATCCTGGGTGGATCGGGGAACAAGGTAATACGAAATATAGTGGCACTAGCAGTGGTAGCACGAGGATATAAGGGAAGAGGCTAAGTTAACTACTAACTCATTAACGTAAGTAGCAAGCTAGATGTTGTCCATATACCATAGAACGAAGTAGTGGCGGCGGCAGCAACTATGGCCACTGTAAATTGTGAGCTAACTTGATTAGCCTCCAGAGAATCACTCGGATTTAGAATGGGAACCCTCCAGGGTGTTGGACGATGAGATAGAGAAGTGCAAGAGTGGGAAGAGGAGGCGAATTGCCCCGGGACGACAGAATACCGTATTAAATATATTAAGATATAATATTATAACAAACATCAACTGCACGCAACTTTTAGGGGGATAAAAATTTTTTAATCTTTTTTCTTTTTTTTTTACTTCCTCTTATTATATAATTCCTTCGAATTTATCGATCTCTTGTGTATTCTACATATATATGTGTTTATTTTATTTTGTACAACCGATTGACTGCGAGGTATATCTAATTTTCGTTTTTGAGGTATTATACGACGACAAGAAGTTCAAGACACGGTGAAATATTTTCATTACTCCCCCTCATCCTAATTATTTCTCGATTAGCTTGTCTTCCAGTTTCATGACGATGGCTTGTAAGTCTTCTTTTTTTTTTTTTCTTTTCTTACTTTTTCTTCTTTTAAAAACGCTTTATTATGATTTAGAATTTTCTTGCGATACTTCATACACTCTTTCTTCAATCTTCTTTTTGTTTTATATACTTACTTAATTCTTTTCCAGTCTGTCAACTCGGCGCTAAGATTTTTACATTATTTCTAATTAGTAAGATTTTATCGTGCCGTAACTATACCCTTTTTTTTTTCTTCCTATTTATAACTCATAATTTCAAAGAGTTGTACTTCCTCCGCATATCCAACCGCTATCGCAATCTCGCTCTCTGTGGAGTTTACACATTTCGCATATAAATATATTTTTTTATTTTTTTTTTTTTTAAATATTCTCTTTGAAAAAATCTACAATTTAATACTCGTATATCGCGCGAACATATTCACCGTACAATTTCTATCGCCCAAATCCTATCAAATCCCAATCCCTCTCGAACTGGGTATATCTGTACACCTATATGATACGTATGAATTCTTCTTCTTCTTCTTATGCACGCTACATCCTTGAAAAGTCGCGTGGTGAAATTATCTTGCTGCACAAAGATGGCCGCGGATGCAACTCGTTTCCAGCTTCCTTCAACCTTCGAGCTGTGCAGACACGACGACGGGGAGAATAGAGCGTAACGAGTGCTCGAGTTACGTTTACGTTCCGCGCTTATATTTTTACATACATATATATGTATATCTACTTATGTACATACATACGTATATGAGATGTGCATGTATAAAAGGAAGGTGTACATAACACGCGCCGTGTGGTATATTTATGCAAACTATATAACATGGCTATCTGCTAAATGCAACGGTAGAAAACTATATGCAGCGAAAAGTACCTTTCTCAAAGGGGAGGGAATTAAAAAGGAACGAGTCAAAAAGATCGTGATCGAAACTCGCGCATTTCTGTCACCGATATCTCAGCATCTTCGATCTTTCTTGTTTTTTTTAATTACAGCTAATAAATTTAAAAAAAAAATCATTTTCCAAATCTTGAGCGGGCTATAATCAGCCTCGGTAAATGCGTCGATGCAAAATTCTATCAGATTTTCCATCGGAATAATTTTCGGTTGATTCATTTTAACATTCGTTTAGATATATTAGCTCATATATTCATGAAACAATGAATATTTTATTACACACCAACCACAGCAGCGCTCAACAGCTGCGTGCGAGTTCCGCTGAGGAATATCAAATTATATTCATTAATACATCATAAGTGAGATATGCTAGGAAATTATCTATAATACGCGTATGTCTGCACACTGTGCATGTGAATACCTACGGACGAAAGGAATGGCGTTTATTTATTCATTGATCCAAATAACGAGGGATTACGCTAATTGTATAGAGCCAATATAGGTACTAGTATACATGCACGTGGGCCCGTAGTACATGATAATAAAGGGATTCAAATTTGGAGTACGAGGTATGCGATAAAAGAAGAATAAAAACAATTAAACAAAATTAATCAGCAAATAAAATACGCTTCGGTACAATTAATTAATCCAATTTCATATGCATGTTCATCAAACGTATGGTTATTAAATATTATTTATTCCTATTAATGGATAACCGTACGTCTGTATAATCCTATCATTGTAGGAATATTTGTCTATTAAAATCGTATCGTATCATACGTCCGTATGATATTTTATCGAAATTATTCATTCCATGAATGGAAAAATGCTAAATTCAAACGGCGACCATTCATACCTTTACAGACCCAGGAATTCGAAATATCTCTCCAATAAACATACCGTCATCGGCCGTTGAATATAATTAATCGCGTCTATGAGAATTCTATAATAATTGTATACGGCGTCAATGTTGTACGAATAGTTTTCGAGTGATAGGTTCGCTATTGCGGGTTCAAGTATTAAGGGCGCGATGACGAGTCAAACAGCCCTTCCGTTTGTGTATATTGGTCAAAGTTGTTCGATATTATATTTCCCCGTAAATGGAACGCGCCGCGCGGTCCTTTTCGATACCGCAGATTCGGCCTGAATTAACCACCCGTGTTACGCATATAATAATCACAAATACAAAATCAACAATAATAATAATAATAATAATAATAATAATAATAATATTAAGGGTTATATTCATCGCGTCGAGTTACACAAACGACGCTTACATGAAACTTATATATTACCCATACCTCGCGCATAGTTCTCTAATATCATTTTAGTAATAGTTGCTTCTGGCGTACGTTTAAGTTGTATGATTTTGCTCCCCGGTTATAATATACGTATACCTATGAGGCCTGTCGGCAACCCCTTTGTCTCTTTGTTATACGAACGTTCGTAACGGAAGGCGTCGGTTGTACCGGAAACGGAAAAAAAAATATATATACAATTAGATATTATATGCAATAAATAATTCAGACTCCGATCACATACTTGAGATTAGAATAGCCTCGACGCGCCTTACCTATATACTATAACTATTTTTTTTTTTCTTTTCAAACGGCAAATGCAACGCCGATTTTTAATGCAGATTTTATATACGAAAGGAATAATAATCAATGCGTTCTAATTGGATCATTGGCTATAAACGTAGACGAGCGGTGTATTAGAATTCGCATTCCTGCATTATTTTTTATTCTTTTTCTTTTTTTTTGTGTTTCTGTTAATATCACTGAAACATTTTTTGCGGCTAACGAAAATTAATTAAAAAAATTCATCGCTGAAAATCGCGTATGTTGGTTTTGTTATACATTATATACCTACGCGCACTAGCTGTATATTAGTACCTAGTAGGTGCTGCGGTCTAACGTGAATTTTGGCTCGCCGATCGATGTATGCATTGAAAAAATATATACATACTTCTAATCTATTTGTTATACATATAGGTTTGATTTAGAAATCACACATTTCAAAATAATTTCACAAGTTATACGTTATATACTTAAAAATTTTATCATTTATCATATCTTTGCTTTATTTTTTTATTAAATGCGATCGAGGTACGCACGAGTTTTTTTATCAGACCCCATAAGATCATCCGTAAAATATATTTTCCATGTCGAAAAAAGTAATCTATACGATCAGCTGAGTTAAGAGTTGGAATAAAATTTCTTTTCAATTTTATCGAGTGCTTCTGATTGACGATAACTATATATATGGATGGTTTTTATAGCGTTCTCTCTGCTTGGTAATATAAGTAAACGTACGGACGGTGCAATTCACGTACATACACGTATAGAGGTGTACATGTGTAAAATCGGACTTAAAGGGTGTGCAGGTCCGACGATAATATCAGAGGCGTATCTAACTACGGTATAAACCTTTGTTCCGTTCTGTTATGTTCTGTTCTGTTGCTGATGGTGATGCCAAGAGGGGTTGGAAAGATCTGCAGGCAACTCATCGTATACTCGACTCGACTCTACTCTACTCTACTCGCACTACCCCTGCAAAGTTAACCTATGCCGCGTACTATGTATACCTACGTACGTACATGTATACGTACGCGTTTCAGATGAAGTACCCATTGGCCTCAGCCAGTAAGTCGGGCCCATCAAAATTCGATCCACTCTCGGAGCTAAAATCGACCCTTTTATACACACCAGAGCCGAGGATAATCTTTAAACGCACCTACTGCTTTATACACGCGGATCGTTGGAGGAGAAATAATATATCGGAAGGGATTTATAATTGCGCCTTATACATATATCGAGGTGTACGTTGATGGGAATGCATACGCTTAGTTTATGTACTCTTATATGTAATACATATTTACCAACACCTATTTTTAGTTATGTACATAATAGGTAGGTACAACATTCGCCGTACGCTCGGCCGAGTGGCATTCACGCGAGGTTCTACTCATTGAAAGGTTAATTGGCAGCCGATACTGAAGCGAAACTTTGCAAACACGTTTATGTATAGCTGCAGGTATTATGTACGCGTACACACGTATTATACGTACGTATATGCGTATATTTAATGAAGAGAAAAGCGAAGATCGATGAAATATTGAAAAAAAAAATAAATAAATAAATAAATAACTGATGAAAAATGAAAACAAAAAGTTTCTTGATCAAACGTAACGTGAAAAAAAAAAAAAATAAATAAATAATCAGAGGATTAAAAATTTACCGAACTCACGTCGATCAACGAATTTCCATAGCAGACCTACAGTTAAACATAACGTAGGATAAATCCTGTATAAACTTTGGCCCGCTAAAGTCATGCATATATGGGGGTAGCTGGTATATGGAGCTAGTTAGGTGGATATAAGATGGACAAGGGGTTAGGTAAAATGAGAAAATTGAAATTGGGTCGCATTTACTCCTCGTACACGGGGTGCCCGTCCGACGTCACGTATGTACGTGTAGTTATTGCACACGCCTCGTGTCCGTACGCATATGTATAATATTTCGTGCGTGTATTAGTGAGATAGGGATGAGATCAGGGCATCGGGGCTTTGTAACGCTCATGCTTTATTGGCGCGGCATGCAAATTAAACGAATTTGAATTACACAGGGTGTGGGTACTGTGTACATACACGCGTGGTGTCTGCATATGTAGTGTATATTCTAAATAGGTATATAGTTATATTAGGCACAGGGGCAAGCCCCCGTGATTTAATATTGTAAAACAGCCCCATAACACCGAGTCGGTGGTGGCGGTGGTGGAAAATACCCCCTAGAGTACCGACTCGTTTTAGCCACAGGGGGTTGATGTAGCTACACATTTTACAACTACACAATCTCTTCCTACTCCATTCTTCATATTACTTATGTCCGCTGCGCCGCCACTGCACCAAAGGCATCCCTTTCTCTTTTCTCTCTACGTACTCTTCATCTTTCTCTTCTACGTACGTGTAACTCGAGCCAACCTATAATTTGAGCTTGAGAAAAAAAGAATTTTTTTTCATTGGTATGCGCTGCTGTACGTATATACTACGTACATACCTGCTGCACGAGGTTGTGAACAACTTGTTGCGCGAAATCCGTAGTTACATAAGTACCTTATACGTATACGTGTTATACACCTACATTTCACCGCGATGCTGTTCGGAGTTTTGTAAGTGGGCTGATTTAAAATTGAATGCGAAAATTATGAACGAAAAAAAAAGTGAACAAGGTCGGTGAACGTTTTTTTGGGATGTATAGAAAGAAAGGGGGTGGGGGGAAATAAATAAATAAAGCAATAAATATGATAAAATTAATATATCATATTTCGCTACATTATCCTACGCCTATCGTGTGCGTAATACCTGCGAATGAACAGATAATTTCCACTGCACGAGGTGGTGTAGTTGCTTATAAACTTTCATGTTACGTGCAGCGGGATGTAAAGTACATACATATGTACCGTATTCCAAATATATTACAAACAATTCTTGGCGTGTAAAACACCGTTCACCCCAGCGGCAAATATCAAAGGGCGGTTCGATATCGCAACATAAATTTTATTTCGATCCGCATAGAGGATGCGCATACGGTACATAGGTATATAACATATGTGTAATATAATTGTGTGTGTCTATGTGTATGGGAATATTATAGTAACATACGTTGAACTGCATAGCTGTAACTACCGCTGTACCGAGTCATGAGAAAATTATTGTACCTCGTGCCTATAAGTTCTAACAATGTACAGGTATATATATGTACATTCAACACAGATGTACGTATATAGATATATGGCGCGCGAATTAGAACGCGCGAATGATTGTAGGGGTGAAATCAATTTCAGCTGCAGCTACGTTCATGTGGTATACATATAGATATGGATATGCATACAGACCTTCAGGTATAGTTACAGCTGCATCGTATCGCGCGGCTCGCACTGCATATAATCCAACACGTATACGTCTATACATATGTATAGAATATAGTACCTTATCACGAAGGTCATAACGTACGTACGTAAGTATAACCCCTGCCATGGGTGCCACATGGTTGAATGCATGCATGCAGGTGGATGAAAGACAATTGATCACCATATTCTTATTATACGACCCCAACACTACGACCCAACGTGCAGTTCACCCAATAACCTTATCCCGATGTTCTTTTATTTTTACCTTTTTTTTTTCTTTTTTTTTCATATTTTTCTTGTTGTTCACACTGCATATAGTTGCATGTCACACGAACTTCTACCCGTTACCCTATTTTTATATACTTTGTAGCACATATATACGTGCACACTTCACCTCACCCGAGTTATATACATAGATATACATATATGTAGGTACGTAGAATATGTGACTTTTTTTTTCTCTTATACACAGTGCACGCGCATCTGGACAATTTTGATCAGGAAGGATGAAAGTTGAATGAAACATTCTCTCAGGTTTTTTTTTTTTTACTTTAATTCTACAGGTGTTTCTTTTGTGCCTTCGGGAAGCTTGTAAGGGTTGAAACTTGTTTCTCTTGATCTCGTTTCTCCCTTTCTTGAACTTTGCACCTAGCGATCAGGTTTCTAGTGTTGGGATGGGTCAGGGATCACTAAAGTTTTTAAAAGGCGTAAATCTATCTCGATGCTTTTATTCTTTTTCGGTTTTTTATACGTAAATTGCGTCAGATCGATACCTATGGTATGGTATGGTGGGATGATCTATGTGATTGTGAGGGCCATTTTTTTGTTTTTGTTTTTGATCTGATGTGTATATTGATTCGTAAATTTTTCGAACCAAAACTGTAGCTGCGTTGTTGGTTTATATGAATGAATGGATGAAAAAAAACAACAATTTTTGAATCGTTGACGTGAAAAATTGTTCGCGTACTTCATCCTCTGCAGATTCAGTACACCGTGTATAATATCTATATTACTATGATATGTTACTTCGAGAGATGTGAGATTTAACTGTAATGTGTAAAATGAAACCGCCTCGAATAATCAACACGCACTAGACCGTGTAGAATGTACTACTGATTTTAATTTTCTATATATTTTAAAGTGCATGGAAAACTTAGAGGTTTTATTAATCCGCAACGTTTAATGCAACAATGAAATTCATGTAAATATTTCACGTTGCATGTAGTATGTGATGCATATAATTCGTTCTTGTTAACTCTGAATTGTTTCTTCTTTTATTTTTTATTACATCAGACTAGGCGCGTTGCACTGCATTGTGTTGTTACTTTGGCTTTATTCATTGTCAGTTGAATTGCAAATTTTCGTTTATATGTTCTGAGAAATTTCTCGAATCTGCAAACTAAATTGATCCATTTGTCAAAATGATCGAATTATTATTTTAATTTTTCACTTTTTGGAGCAGAAAAATCGAAGTAACTCGATAGGTTTCGGTAGTAACCTAATTCACAAGTCGACTGATTCGTGTTTCTTCTAGGTCAAAATACGTTAAAATACCGTGGAAAAAAAAATTTGATTTTTGACCCTAAAATCGATAAAATCTAAGGTCTTGCTCTTCGGCGATTTTGAGGTACAAAAATCTAATCCCGACCTTCGAATCGTGATTATCACCCAGCACATCTCACTTTTTGATTTTTAACCTCGTGCTTCAAGATTTAATTGGACATCCATTTTCCATATATTCGCAGTAGATTAGATTCTGCAATGTGTAACACATAGGGGAACTAATTACTAAAATAATAATAACGACGACGATAATAGTAATAATAGCAATCATGGTGCATAAATCCGCATTACACGAGTTTGGCAATTGGATGTTTCTTTTTTTTTTTTCCCTTTCTTTTGATTTATTTTTTATTCGTTGCGAGAAATGGCGTCGAGTAGGTAGAGTAGTTAGGGAGGATATAGAATGAATTCGCGCAGCATCCCCCTAGTTTGCTGCGAGAGGGACCCTTTTTCTCTTTTCCCCTTTTTCTGTATCCCACATACATGCAGTACCGAGGTACCTATGGTATATCTATATAGGTATATACCTAATATGTAGGTGCCCAAACCCCGCAACACCCTGTGTGTATATCCTCCCCAAGTCAGCGGGACTCCCTTTGGCAATAGAACAAAGTGGATTCCCGGTACGTGAGTCATACTGGTCCAACAATGCCATCGTCGTATACGCGCGCGTTCTGCTGCTTTTCTCTTCCCGATGCAGCGCGGCTCATAAGCACGCGCACGATTCGTGCGTGCGAGCACGAGTTGTGTGTGTGACTTGCAAGTGGCGAAGGGGACGATGGCTGGATGGATGGAGGCGAAATTTCTATCCCTATATAAGTAAGGAAGTATAAGGGTGGCCCTATTATCGATCTGTATTGGTTCGCGTCGGGCGAGAAAAGGACAAACTTACTACATAATATACATGCTTGCTGGCGACATTCCTCTTTCGACCACTTATACTATACTGCACTCGAGTCTCGTATGAGCCATCGTACTTGGCCCCCACTAAACGAGCAAGTGTCAATTTCGTGCGCCTTTTGCCCGAGGTCCAAGAAAAAGTGGTGCCGAGTGAAACGACCCAAAACGACTACAATCCAGCTGCTGTGTAACCCACGATCGGAATAAAGTGCAGGCTTATGTTTGACGGACACGTTGGGGGTGAAGAAAAATAAGCTGAAAATAAAAGTCGAGGGGAAAAAAAATAAAATATTTTCAAAATCCTAACGCGTGTATACTACTACTGTACAGCGGATCGAATAAAGGAAAAACTTGATTTTTATTTATTCATTTTTTCTTTCTTTTTCTTTTGAATTTTTTAACCGAGGAAAATTGAACTCGCGCGCGGTTCGTTGATATTTAGGTATGTGGAACGATCGTACGAAACATTCGTGCGAAATGTATATTTGACGTACGTTTTATGGTGGTGGTAGTTCACTGCGCGTTCTCATACGAACCTACACGAAATCAACGTGATATAAACTAGAGACGAGAGAAAAACCCGATGCAGGTACCGCCGTTAGAGCCGAGTTAGGTGTTTCTCTACGTATTTTCCGATAAGTTCGATTAAGCGCTCTTCAAGTCTTTTACTGCTACTGCTGCTGCTTGCTTAGCTTGGCTCAACGCGCCGTGCGGGTGAAACGGCCTCTTCCTGCTCCTCACCCTATTTTTCCTCTTCCTTCTCCCTTACCATTCGAAAGGAAGGAAAGGAAGCTCTACACCCTGGTGGGAAACCAAACAATTCGAGCTACTGGCTGAGCAAGCGGACCAACGAACGACGAGCGATATGAACCGGATTTAAGTATACAAATAAATCTACGAATTTCACCATATATTAATTTGTCGAAAAAGCTCCTATAATCTATAACATATAATATCGCACGAAACTCGTCGAAGAACACCTCGCTAATCTTTAGAGCAGTTTTCATCCGAGCTCGGAACAATCAGCTGAACTTTACAGACACGAATAAATCATGTGTGCATGGCAGGTAAATATTTCTATGCACATAGCAGGTATATAATATAGCCACACGCTTTTATAGGGCATGAATATCTGTATCGGAAGTACGAGGCGCCAGAATGTGGTTAGTAACGATGTGTCGCGTTGCGGGATCGAAGGGTTTTCCTGCTCACTGACGTCGCCGGGGATCTAATCGGGACAATAACGGAAATGAACAATAGCTGACTACCATGGGGCTGATAAGTGGCGCGAGTTCAGTCGCGAGCCGACAACTTGACTTTCATCGTTTCCCCCGCTTTCACGATAAACCCGACGAAGAAAGACTTATACGTATGGAGGGGAAAGAAAATTTGAATAACCATTTTTCACACATTTTATCGAAGTATTTTCTTTTTCTTTTGCTTTTCTTTGTTGTCGTTTATTATATCATTCCCGATATCGATCAGAGTCCTTGAGTGTTGGCGTGAACTAATGTAACTGGTATATTACACAATTTATGTACAATATTTACCTAGATGTAGGTTGCTACCTCCGCGTGTCGTTGTCAGTCTCTAATAAAAATTTATAACTGTACAACGTTCGTAAATATATACCTATTAGGTTTATACCTAGATTCCAGGCGTGGTTGTTTCCCTTCAATTATAATACCAACGTGCGAAGGCTGATACAAACGTCGGTAGAGCCCTTTAATTGCTGCGATGGGATCCGGGGAAGTATCTTATACCTTATACACCTTAAACCACCTACCCCTGCACCTATTCTACCATACGACGATGTACATAGAAGATAGAAGGCTTCCTGTCTTTTGACTCGGTATTCTTTTCCAAGTGGGAATTTATGTCGGTCACTCATTAGCGCAGCTATCGATCACTCAGTCAGTTTCCTTAACCAACTCTTACTGCCTTTTTTTCTTCTCTTTCTCTCTCTCTCACTATTTAGCTCTTCCTCTTTCTCTATATACGTTTATATAGTTTCTCCTAACTGGGAATTAGGTATATTTTTCCGCGTTCGGTTATCCCGGCTTAGTATGTGTAAGTATACACGTTATATACCCTGCATTTATTCGCGAGGGGTTGAAATTATTTATTTATTTATTTATTTATTGTTTTTTTTTTTTTTTTTTTCGTACACATAACGCTTCACGAATGAGAAACGAAACACGTATCTAAATGGAACTATGGAAAAATAGCTTCGGAATCCTATATACCGGTAACTCGGAGTATTTTCATCCATTTGTACCATTGAACCCGCGTTGTATACGGTGAAACTGGGCGAGTTAAACGAAACTGACTAATTTCTATTCCAACTTCATTGCATCGGGTTGGGCGAATTCAAAACGTGTAAACAACATTTCTTACCCGACGATTTAGCTTCCGCCTGATGAAAGGGCGCCAAAGTACTTTCGGAAATTAGAAATTCTTATTTATTTATACCGACGCGTAATACGAAGCTAATATAGAACGCGGTTCGAAATGAAAATCCATCCCAAAGTTTAATTGTAATTAAATGAATGCTACGTAATAACAGGGGTAATCGAGGGGTGAGAAGAAAAACAAAATTTACTATATCTATAAGATCCTTTGCATTACAACAATGGTTAATTATTCTAATTTCTGTGTCTTTCTTTTTTATCTGTTTTTTTTTCTCTTTTTTTTTTTGTTGGTTCATTTGCCCATCGGCGTCGAATTACCTGGAGCGTGGATCAATGCATTTTCTACTTTTGCCGTAGTAATGTATATTTGACGTCGTTGCAGGGAGTGGTGAGCCACGGTGGGGTGATCGAAGGATCTTCCTTTGAAAGTCCTGATGAAACTGGACACGAAAAGCGGTAATATAAGGGCAGCACTAGCAGGAGCGGTGCCCGGTGGTGGATGCACATCGGTACACCGTGTACCGCTATAACTATAACGCGAGAAGTGAGTTTCCGTGCCGCGGAAACCCAGGCTTCTAATTATCTCCAGAACCGACCGACTATCTTGGTCTAATACAGCCGATGCTATGATGTCGATGGACGCGACGCCGTGTAACACCGTACGTCGGGTTTACTCCCCAAGGAAGATGCCCACCACCATGACCAACTACCCTGTTATCTCGTCACCTTTGCTCAACATCCCTTTCGCGCATAATTACATATAGCTACTGAGCAGCCTCTTGAGGTAGAAAAGTTCATTCTCCTCCCCCTTTGTTTTCTCTTTTTTGATACGTTTGTATTTTCATTTAAGGATAACATCGCGTGACTCCGATAATTAATTACTATATACTATAATACTAGATAAAAGCTCTCGGAGAAAAAACATCTTGATCGATAAAACTTTTACGGTACGAAATCGTCTGCAGATTAATTTTCTGCTTTTGTTACTCATTTGTTCGATAAGCCTTTTTTTGTGCATTCACGAAAAAAAAAAACTGAAAATGAAAATCGTATACAAACGAACTACGGAAAACACATCGTGTACATCCTTTTATCATTTTATAACATGTTTTCGTGAAACTGTAAATAGGTATACAGATATGTACAATTTTTTGTTGTTGTTTTTTTTTCGATTTTACTTTTGGTTTTCCTAATTCGAAATGGTATTGTACTATTTGTGCAATTGGTTTCGTGTAATAGAATTATGGCGGATTTCATTGTACAGCGAAAAAGCTTGCCTGAGGCTATACTTATGTTGGATGTATTTGCAGTTACCCCTACCCTTTACTCAACGTACTAGTCCAATATACCCGCATGAGGAAAGTCTCGGTGCAGCAAAATTTCATGTGCTGCAGTTAGCGGTTATAGATATGGGCCGATGTTTGGTATATACCTATACCTTTAGATAATATGGCGCAACGCTAGTTGTTGGTTTTCGGCGTGTATGCACGTCGTATTTTTTACGTGCATTTTATGGAATGCATATACGTGTACCTACAATCATGTTTTTTATACATTTACATTTTCTCTTTCAATATAAAAAAAAAAACAAATAAAATAAACTACCTGCTTCAGAAAATCCGGGACTTTTCGTGTCGGGTCGCTGTACCAAAAACAGTCGAAATACCACCGCGCATTACGCCGTTCTCGATACTGCTTTTGAATATACCTATATACACCTTATACTGCATATGGCTTTCGTGAGTTCGGATCACACTTTACGATCAGAGCGTCAAAAATTACCCAATAAAATACCTTTGATGCATTCCTTACGTATATCACGCGTATAGGGTATAGGCCACATTATATACCTACGTGTACCTATATACCATTATTTAAACAGCGAGTAAAAATGGACCATATGGCTCTCCGTGGGAACACTATGCAGATAGGTGTACGTAAAGTATACGTAAATGTTATCCGGTAGGGATTGAATTTTACCAAAAAAGAAAAAGAACAAAAAAAAAGAAGAAAACTGTTACGCAAATTTTAAACACCCTTGTATGAATACATCGAATATTTTTACCTTACATATACCATCATTATATACACCCATGAAGGATAAGATTCCGCGTGTAAGGACGATCAGATATAATCGTTTACCGTCTCGCGTTTTTATAGATAAAATACATACGTATATATATCAGGTCTGATATCGCGCGGCTGTCGATAATATCCCGGAGTTTCCATCAGGGACAAAAACCGCGGTTGTTCGCCAACCCCACAGCGCGAGCGGCAGGAGAGAGTACGCTCTTGGTTTACTTTTTTTTTTTTGTATTTTGTTTGAAAATGTTTTCTTTTCTTTTTTTCATTTTTTTTTTCTAATTTTATATTTTAACTTCTTTTCTTCTTTATTCTTTGGACGACGACGACAACGACGACGTCGACGTCGACGTCGCCCGTGACCCGGTGCTGAGGACCAAAAGTGTCATTGTGCTTGAGCGTCGTGCCGTGTCCTGACCTTTGAACCGGCGATCATGACTCGCTGTGAGGAATGAGTATAATACGTACCCCGCGAAACACCCCTTTTCCGAAACGTTGACAATCTTCCATCTCCGCTGTATAATATACAAGCGTTACTGTCCCTTGCCGTTGTTAATTATTTTTTGAGGATATACCGTCGTCACCCTCCAATACCCTCCGTTACCAACACATTCATGTATGTACGTATATACGTACATACCTATAATATTGTTTTTTCTTTCATTTTTGATTTTTTTTTTTTGTACCGTTTTGTATCGCTGTTTTTTTTTCTTTCTTTTTTGATACGACGACGCGTTTATTCAAGTATGAAGATATACGAAATTTATGATCCACGCGATAAACATTTTCCGCAACCACGATGGGATTTTTTTTCGTATATATCCACCTACCCTGTAGCAAATGCGGCTTAATATAGGCACTATCCCCCCCCCCCCCATATGTTGTGGGGTGTTATTTGGCTGATATTTTTTTTTTTCTCCCACTTTTCTCCTATAAATGCACAATGTGAAGCTCGTGCGTGTGGAAAAAATTTTATTACACGTCTAGGTCGGTACGTAATTCGCCTGTATGTAATTTTCTTTCTCGCCTCGTATATAACGTCTTCTTTACTGTATATTATATACCTATATACCATTTGCTGTCGAATAGCTGTTGGTCTAAAACGGAAATTCTTCGTTTGAAGCATAGTAAGTAATTTTCTTCTTTTTTTTTTCTATTTCTTCGACCTTATATATTACCGACCCTGCTTTGTATCTCGAAGTATCGGGCCGGAAAATTATTAATATCTAGATATACGCACGGAAATTTATAAAAGGCTCGAAATGACGATGTACGTGTTTCCACACGCGATCTTATCACTCCTAATAAAAAAAGAAAAAAGAAAAATATACGTATATTATACGATTTCAACACCCGTTTGTATTTATACATATAGTATAACTCGCGAGTATACAATAGAAGTAGGTATACGCAATTATCATTAGCTATGAAACTTTGTATATATGTACAAACATTGTACATACCCTTCGTGGTATACGCATGTTATTAGGGGATGGCTTTTATGAAATATATCGACTCCGATGATATCCGTGTCCCATTATATTTGTTCTCATTATTACTGGCAAGTGCGGACGTATTTGAATGATGGCCGCGGTATATTTGACTGTCGACGAGTATAAAAATGAAAGAAATTAAGGTGGTAAAGTGAAAAGAAATTGTTTGTCTAGCGCATATTTTTTTTTTTTTTTTTTTGATTTTTGATTTTTTTCACAACAGCGAGTTTCGAAAACGTGAAAAGAGACGTTGGCTGCAGCCGGAGGGATGGTTGAAATTTTATAAGTGAGAGAGACGTGAGACGACCGTTTGAACTTGTCGGTAAAGCTGCTTATTTAGGATACTAAGTATAGAATCGAATTTTCCAGGAGTTTTGGCGCCACATAATGTATAACGAAGTTATTTTCCCTAATTCTCTTCGTCTTTTCGAGTAGCGTCGCGACGACGCTCCGAACGGTTCGTCCTGCGCCGGAAGAGATTAAAAATCAAGACTTCCAGGCACGGGGCAAAATACAACCGAAGAATAACGCGGCCGTCGGGGTGGGCGGAGGGGGGTGGGGGGGCTTAACTACTTTTCCAGTGACAACTAAAGGGGCGCCTGATGACGGGCGTCAGGGGCGTCGAGGGTGTCGTTTGCTGCGGGGTCTCTAAGAAACAGCGAAATAGCTTTCCCGATCATTTATTTAGCTGCTGCTGCTGCTCCCGTTACTCCTCATGCCCCTTTTACAGCAGGGAAAACTCCCTCGGGGTGCCGTGTATACCGAATGGAGGAGTGAACAAAATTCCTGCATCGGGTTACTCTCACGCCACGCGACGACTACCCACACCCCATAATGCATATACCCTACAATTTCATTCAAACCTCCTGACCCCTCCACAAAGTCGCGCATTGCATCGCGACGCGATTTATAAGTGTGAGCTATGCCCGGAAAACGTTCCATTTCGTTACCGGAACTATTTCGTGATTCTATCACACAATTTTACATAACTTCCCCCTCTATGCGCGATCACCGGTTACGATAATTCCACCCTATACCCCGTAGTTTTTATTTTTTTTTTTTAATTTTATTTTATCATTAATTGAAAAGCTAAAACGCGCGGCTTATTCCCCCCCTCCACCTCCCCCCACCGTTTGAGATATATCTCATATATATTTATCAACTGGCAGGTAAATACGAACGGAGTTTATGACATTTGCGATCGCCGTAGACGATAAACCGAGCGCTATACGAACATTTCTGTTGCTGCTGCCGTACGCGTTTGCTGCCTTGATTCGTTAGCTGGTTGGCTTTTGCCTTATGTGTCCTAGATATGTGGGGGTCGGTGTCGCCCACGCCACTAAGTTGACTTATAGCTGTAGACCTCACCGTTTACCGTCGTTTATACGTATATCTTATATACCTGTATCTATGTAAAAGTACATACAGAGTATATATGTATCGTATATCGTGGTGGTGAGTTAGAGTAGATGTTAGGTTAGTACGGAACAGCATATGAGCATTGTGTTAGGTCAGGTTGGACTTAGTCAGGTTAAACAGAAAAATCGATAACGTCGCCCCCCTCCCCCTCCCCCTCTCCCCCCACGTTCACTTATTTCCCCCTAACATCGAACGACCGATGGTTTTACTGACGAATGAGTTATATACTCACTCGCAGAAAATTACTGACTGACTCGGACTGTCGGAATTTCTACCTGGAGAATTTTCTACCACATGCACTCTATATATAGGTATACCTATCGTAACTGACAGACTGAAGTTTCCGTCTTTTTTTTTTCCACCTTTCTCATACGTTGTACGCTTATGTACGTATAATTTTTTTTTTCTTTATTTCTTTATTTGTTGAGTCGGAAACGGATATTGTAGTTCTAACTCGACGATAACTATAGTTCGTTCTTAATATTCATTGTAATGTCATCTGTTTTTACTATGTACTTATACCTATGTATAATATGTCTACGGGTAAATGCCATGCTGCACTTTCTAAAAACTGGACTTTACTTCTTGAGAACGGAAATGACGATGAGATGCGTCCCGTTTGAACCAATTCTCTTTTATCTATGTATAACACGCCATACAGGTTTTGTATAGCAATGTAAATTTATTTTATGAGCTACGCGGTGGGGATTCAGGTATTTTTTTTTTTTTTTTTCTCGAATCAATTATTCAAATCGATGACAAGTCGTTTTACAACAACATTACAATTAAATCGGATAATAATTTTTTTTTTGTTTCCTATACATAATATATCTTCAGATCAAAAGTATAATATATTATATGGGGCTATGAATTGTCATCACGTCCTTCATTTTATTTTTTTTTTTGTTATAAGTATAATAACGCGACGTCAACGTGTCAAATATCACGAATTATATACATTTATGTATATATCTATATACCGCGTGTATAATACATATGTACAAGCGGCGTATGTTTTCCGTAAAGCAAATAACCGCGCCTACACCTCGGTCGCGTTATGTTTATTTGTGGAGTTTCCCATACCTATACCCCTCACCAAGTGTGTTATACATACGGTTCGCACTAGTGTAGTTGCGTAGCTGCCGCTGATGTATGCCCGGAAATTTATGATTTTTTTTTTGTTATTTCATTTCTATGACCGTCAAATTTTTACTGTGCCGGCCGAAAAACTGACTTATTATACGTCACATAGATAGGTGTATACACCGTGTGTATAACCTATGCACAGCTGTGTGAAAGGAAAAGTAAAAAGAAAAGAAGAAAATGAAATGAAATGGTAAAATAAATGAAAAGCTGTTCCTTTTGCTATGAGGTTAAATTAATTTCAGTCAAAACTAGCACCCCCTGTCTATATAGTAATACTCGTATTATTATACCTTCTCTATTTCGGTACCGCGCCCGGTCGTGCGCGTTATTATTGCGATGGTATGCATATAGGTATACACGTACGTATTATATACCCCCATGTATATCCTATAGGACGTATATATGTGTGTCTATACCTTCAGTTTGAATAAATTAGTCGTGACACTAATTGATAAGGCGGAGGTCGGCGGGAGAATTGAGAGCTGCCGAACTGACTGCCGGAGTCAATTCAGCCCTGCCCGAGGAGCTTTTGGATATTTAATAGCGCCTCTTGTTCTCCAGGGTGGATTTCCCAGTTTGTCGTGTGTTATATGGGTAGACGTATAACTGGATATATGTTTTTATTATAGTCCCGATGTCTGGGTTCAGTTCGCGTGATCGACGCTGCAGGATTGAAATCCCAGGATCCCAGAATCCCAGAAGTGTGTTATTATTTTGATGTATCTAATTCTATTTTCATATACGTTATTCCTGTACGGATACCTATAGGTATATGTCTGTACGTCTCATCCATTTTATCTAGAATTTCCTCATACCTTCCTAGTTACTCTCATCCTATCAACGCTTCACACGCGCGCCCTTGAATTTGCAGACCATTGTCGTACCGCGGGACATTTGTATACATCGTATAAAATTACACACGTTTAATACATTTTATAGCAAAAACTACGGACGTGTATATATCTATATTTGTCTACATACATATATGCGTACGTAGATAGTAAATACACATATACACCTTAAAATAGAATTGAAATTCTGTTGCATCTGCCCTATAGATAAAAATAGATATTACCGTGGCGTGAAATTGTAGAAAATGGCCTTTAAAATTAGCCCCCAGATTGTCTGTATATATACGAATAGTTCGTACTATACGCTGCGCACGCTAAACTTGCATGGGTTATAGACGTTTTATATATATATACGTAACTACGTACTGTATACGTTTACGTTTTACGGCCCAATGCTGCTGCTGCCACTGCTGTTGCAAGCTCCGAGCTTCCGCGCTTCGATGCACAATCATCTACACCCACGTCATCACCACACCCCGTATAAACGTACGCCCGAACCGAACCGATGGAGTTTTTCAAACTTTATATTCATCTACCCTTCGAATTTTTCCTTTTCTCAGGAATTTCATATTTTATTTTCTAGTTTTCTTTTTTTTTCTTCGTTTCAAATTTCGAGAGATTCGTTCAATTTTTTCTCAATTATTTCCAAACGGAAAGAATTTTTTTATTCTCCGATTTTTTCTATCGTTTTTGAAAGGATCTAAGGGGGTATTTGCCCGAGAGTTTGATCCGTTTCTAAATCTCGGTAAGTCAACCGAGCTTTAAAGCTCAACTTTTAACCAACGTTCGAATTCTATTCCTCGTCGTAATTCTCACGTAGTATAATTCACCTATTCCTTACTCCCGCACCACACGTGCATCATGCGAGTTTTGACTCAGGAGGGCAATTTTTTTTCGTCAAAAAATTTTTCATCTCCTTCAAGGGATAATCTTTTTCTAACTGCACGGAAGCCTCAACGGAGCATAGAAGTCTACGTATGGGGATTTTTAGTACCTAAGCCGAGCTAAATTCAGCCGGGGTATCTGATCCGTATGCTTTTCTAGCATGTACTTACATTCATACAGCGTCTAGGCTCTGTAAACGTTCTTCGAAGCTATTTTCAGAACTCCTTCTAGCTGCCATCCATACTATAGACGCATACATAAAACTATGACGATGATTACCCTAATGATGATTGCGGCTGTACGAATAGACGTCATTTTTATTATTTTTTTTTTTTTTGCATACGACTGTTATAATCGACGGTCAAATTGATAATTCCATCTACGTATATGCGTGTATCGGAAAATTATTTCCCATATAGTGCTTTTATTCGCCCTTGTTATATTAAAAGCTCTGTGGCAGTCAGTCAGCCAATGAATCGTTGAATTTAACATGAAGAATTGGATCAATCAAATCAAACCAAGCGAAACTGAACGCCGTTCGATATATGGACTCGACCTTACATTATTCCTGAATAGTTTTAGCCTATTGTTTTCTTGTTCTTCTTTTTCTTCAATCTTTATGACATGCGTTCGAGGAATTTAATATCAGTCCCATCGTAACGCCATGTGTATATCCATTTATGTAGAACGTACGTTATTTTTATTTTCCATATCTCCGCGCTATGCACTTGCAGTTACAGCGGAAAGAAAGTTAACTCAGAAATACATGCAAAAGTGTTTAAACTCAACAAAGTGTTAACGCGAGACGGCGCATTCCTCGTCCATGACGTAGCCGTATTGTGTATATGTATGTGCACGTCTGCTCGAGGAATAACCGACCAGAAATCTCACGTATAAGTTGAGAATGTACAGGGTGTCCCATTTTAGACGAGAGGAGCTACGATTATTATTTCGAAAACGCTTCGTCGTATGAAAAAATAGTTCGAACCAAGGTCGCAGGGGACCGAGGGGGACAACCCAATTGAGAAATTAATTCGGGAGTAGGTTGGGTTACTTTTGAAAAACTTGAATGACGCTTTATTTAAACTGGGATGATTTTTTTTTTTTTTCCGTTCGATTCGTATCGAAATATACAATTTTTATGAAAAATAAAAAGAACCGAATATACCGAAACTTACAAAATTTTTCCTCCGCTGAATTATTGCTTGAATCGTTTTCTAAATATAAAATGAATTTATATTTTTAAAATCGGACATTGTGAACGCGATTCGCATTCCGCATTATACAGCGCGTTACAGAAATTATTGAACTACGTCTGCGTTAAATAATGATCTAATTGTAAGTATGGTTGGAGCGATCATCCTTCGAATCTCAATGTGTCATTTCACGCTGAATTCGTAAGACTTTATCTCTTTTATTTACCCTGCATGTATGGATATCGGTTTAACTCCGTCGTCAACGTATGGTATCCGTTATCGTTATCACTTTTAACACCCAGGTGGAAGAGAGTCCGTTGTGAATGTGATCGAATCAGGACCAGTTCTGATATCTACATGACTACGGGTACGGAAATATATACGTTGAAATTTTTAACGTGTGAGTTGTTTGGTCAGTCACACGGCTCAGCAACGATCCAGGGCCGTATCGATGCGCCCGTTGATTTCGTTTCAGTTAATATATTTCGTGTCCCTTGTTCTCGGATTTCGGGTCTGCTGATTTTTCGAGTCCTCCTGGTATTCGTACAGGGGGTTTTGTATACGTTTATAGATTCGTACCGTCGAAATTTCGTATGTGTGCAAAACCGTAGCGAACTTTACGACAAAACCGCTGCAGCCGTGCTGGTGAGAGACGCGAACTCGGAGCTATACAAAAATGAGCGGATCTCAGGCTAACCGAGGCGAGGCGACGACGAAACAGTGAATAGAGTAAGTCGTTGTCGCTTCGACGAGTTTGGCTTTTTTGGCTTGACCTTTTTTTTCTTTCTTTTTTTCTTTTTTTCCTCCTTTCTTTCAACGTATACCATAACGACGGGTTCAGACCTCCGGTATGTTATTTTTGCAGCTTTGAAGAAAATCCAGAGAACCTCGTAAAATTCCCGCGGGCAAGAACAGTGAAAGAATTATAAGTGTAAGAGAGAAAAAAAAAATATAAATCATGTTAAAAAAAAAATGAATTAACCTTCGTTATAAACCGTTCTTATTATACCATGATTGTTTACATCGCTGAAAGAATTACGTGAAAATGATTTATCCCCCCATGCATCCACGTATGTGTTATTTTATACGACAGCGAGCTTTTTCGGGGCTTTGTTTTTTATATGGAGTGTTAGATCAGATCAAATGAACCAGGGCTTTATTCTCTGAATTTTTTCTTTGGTTCAATTCAATTTTTTTTTTTCTTTTTTGGATTTTGTTTCGATAAATTGCAGGAGTTACAGCGATTCGGCATGCGATCCGCGTGAAGGTGTCGGATGAATATCGTTACAGTCCGATTGGATTACTGAAACAATTTCCATGGTATAGTTATCGAACTACGGTTTTATGTTTGGACAAAACGCGCGTTGGTCATGCAGTGTAACAAGGAACCTGCAGCAGCGATAATTGGTGGATTGTATGTGATCATTATCCCATTTGTTGACGAACAGTATCCTGAAATTTCTGTCAAAAAAGTTGACGTATTTTTTTTTTCCTCCCTTGAAGATTCGCTCAACTTCATTTCGAAAACGTATACTGCACGTTGATTTTCGAGTGATAAAGTTCACGTCGTTAATCGTGGATTTTCTCAAGTTTTAACCGTCGCGGGACGTACTGCAGTCTGTGAAATTGCATCTGGTAAGCCTCCCGCATTACACGAGGTGCAAAGGACAATTTTAAACTAAGTGTAATACGGTAACGAGCACGTTAATGATCTGCAGACGACTTCATTTTATACTTCCCTCGCGGATATAATCACTTCTTTCCCAATCAACGAACACATACGTATCCTCCTTTATGTACGTACGTGTCATTTTCTATATATGTAAAAAAAGAATTTTCGGTATCCTGCAGGTTTCGTCGTGTTCATATCTTATTCAGAAATATTGTGTAAATCGACTCGTGATACAGGATTAGCTGATGCAGCAATTTCTGTACTATAAATGGATCTTATTACACGCCTATAAAACGTGTAATTCAGATCGGTCGGTTGCTGTGGTGCATTAGAAATAAACTATCCCGAACTTCCGATTACTATATGGGGGAAACCGACGACTCCTCCCTCAAGCTGTAAGACTGAGTCACGGAGACTGAGACTTGTGAATGTCCTTCAACTGTTAGCAGCAAGTTGGTTTAATTGAGTTAGGGAGAGGCAAACGCAAGCTTAAGGGGGTCCCGAAGCCGAATCTATTCCTCTTCCCATTTCCTCCCCCTCTATATACATGTAGTTCAACTCACTTGCTCATATACTTGTTTCTCCAGCCTACAGGGCCTTTCTTCGATTACCGATACACGATACGGAATTCATTTATGACGCATAACGCGACTCTGACGATGGGGGCAAACCAGCCCTTGTTCTCTACATAGTTTTTTTTCGTTCTTTTTTTTTCTCTCTTATCCCTCCTTGTCCTTATCCCGCAACACACTATTTGGGGCGGTATATATATCGTACACACTAAATACTAACTTATTATACTGCAGTCTGTGAGAGATGCGTGTCGTGTTACAGTTAACCATTATCGTCACGGGTTCCTCTTATAACATTCACGCTGCATATACCATATATGTATATCAAATCCTATAGGGGGGGAAAAAAAATGAACGGTTTCCCTTTTCGAAGAGGGCACCCGAAGTCCGGGGACACCTGACCCCGTCACCTTGAAATGATCCTCGAAACTATTAAATATATTTTATCGGAAAATTTACAACTTGACGTTTTACACCCTGGTATACCCGGGGTCAGCTCCGTTCACTGGCTCTTCCACTTTCAGCCATTATTCGGTACCCTCACGTTGAGTACTTCATATACTATACCTATAACATGTACGTCTCTTTACCCACGCAGACAATGACCCGATTCTAATGTAGGTAAACTCAATAAACGCGCGGTAGCAATTCGTCTGAATACCACCCCCATGGCTGCAATCCCTCGCGCCTATTTCAGTCCTTTTCCTCATTGTGGGACGTTTGAAATGTCGAGAGAAGAAGCAGGAGGAGGAGGAGGAAGAGGAGGAGGACGATGACTGTGATCTCGTTAGTTGTTATCGAGTTATAAAATACTCGGGTTGGTTGTAGCGTGTCGGACCTAGGCGGGCGTCCCTTTTGGACCCATTTGATTGTCATTTAATTCCACTTTGAGTAGCCCTTCTAAAGGGGTCTTTGGATGAATTATTCAAGGATCGAATGAGCCGCGATTCAACGAGTAGATATATTTAAATAAATCTCTGAATCTAGCTCTTAACCGGAGTCGAAATGTAACATCCCTTCAGATTTATCGTATTACTTTCATTCAATTTTTCTTACTTTTTATTTCTCATTGTTACAGGTAACGCCCTTAAATTGAGACATTCGAGACACCTGGACCCCAGAGCACCCTATCCCAGTGATGAGGAGTTTATGGTAAGTTGAGGCATTAGTTTTATTATTATCATAAAATATAATCCTAACCCACCCCTGCGGTAGAACGCGTGAGTTTTTACTGCACGACAAACAGATATGATCGTATTAATTTAATTCATATTTATAGTTCAGACTCACGCAAATATCCGGAACGATCCGGAACGGATTAATAAATGATTCACATTCACATCCGGGACCTAATTCACATAAACTATAAATTTTTATTGTTTGCGCAGCACTTAACCGCGTAACCATGATTCAATAATTGCAGCGAGACTGTGCAGCGATTCAATTCCTAAATAGTCTTTAAATAATAACTTACTTTTCTCATCAACTATTCTACCGCAGTAGTCTGTATAGCTGTAATGTTCGGTCCCACTAAAATAATTCTAAACAGTTTCAGCCAATTTGTCGACGGAGATTTTAAGTCCGTTACTTTGCACGGATGATTCACCACGTGCGCTAGAACCGATAAAATATTTACCACTGCTTGCATATTGCACGTCAAACGTACGGTGGTGAATACTTACCGTATCGCTTTTAGTTCATTTATTTTTTTTCTTCTCCACTCTCTTCAATTCGCTCGTTCCTCCGTATCGCACGTATATTTTACATGTATACGTGTATTAGGTATGCGCGAAAATGTGCTTTAACTTACACACATGTATACATATAGGAGTAATGCGACACGTATCGTGAATTGGAATGTGAAAATTCAATTTCGAACGCCGTGGCTAAAATTCTGTAACATTTTGCAATAATTGCTTTGACGTAGATTATGTATCTATATGTGTGTGTGCACGCGCGTTTGTGCAGCGAGTGTGTGTGAGATAGAGAGAGAAGGAAAAAAAAGATGTAGAAAAAACGGATGTATGGAATTTTATTCACCTTTTATCCCTCAATCGTGAGGTTCATACCACCCGTCACACGATTATAGTTTTTTTCTTCTTTCTGTTACACAAAACGAACAAACACGATTATATGATGGGAACAAATTGTTTTTATTCATCGATGATGCTCTTTGTTGCAGAGGCAGGACGACAACCATAATCACAAGCCGGTATTTTCGAATTGTTCGAATTACGCACCTGTCGTCAAAGAGGAAGAACCCGCCGGGACAAAGGTTATACAAGTTCATGCGGAGGACAGGGATCCCCTCGATTCCGGAGGTATACAAAAACAAAGAAAAAAAGAATAATTTATTGTTATAGTTTTTTCCTATAATTATTATCCTGCGTTTGTCAGTTTGCATCGATGCTTTCTTCATTCCTTTTCATTGCTAATCTATACGATTTTCATTGTTCGTCATTTCCGCAGGCACGATTACCTACAGTTTCTTGACGGCACCTGGTGAAAAATTAAAATTTGATATCAATAATATCACTGGTCAGATAATAACAACTCAGATATTGGATAGAGATGAACCGGCACGAGAAAAGGAAGCTTACCTTACCATATTGGCCACTGACAACGGCAGACCCCAGCTTGATGACGTCTGTACATTTAAAGTCACAATTACAGATGTCAATGACAATTCACCTGTGTTTGACAAAGTGGTGAGTAATTCATTCAATTAATTTTATTATCATGTAAATATGAAAAATTTAAGAAATTTGTATCAGCGATCTAGTGTATACGTTATTTATGATTATTATACATATGGATGTACGTATGAGATTGTCAGGGATCGTTTTTTTCCCCCAACCGCAAATGTAAGTCGATGGAATCTATTTTTATTTTCATAAACGGCCGACTGACGTACTGCTGCCATAGTATTAATTATAAGCAATTAACAAATGTCGCTTGAATTTTTCTTCGAATCTAGGTCTTTCGCGGACTCGTATGGAAGGTTGGTTACGAATTTGACGTGTGAAAATTTAATGTGGAATGATCGATGTGTGATGGTGTCTCGTTATTACGTTGTCGTTTCAAACTCTTGGGAATTACCTGATTATTGTATGATTATGCCCTATAATATTCTGAAAATCATATCAAATCAAACTTTACCACCTCGTTGAAGTAGTGGCGAAAAAAGTTTAGCAACCCCAATCTATTCGACACGTTAATGTTATCACATTATACTTATTTCTTCTATGCAGGACTATACCGCGATTGTTAGCGTATTATTTTTAAATATAATTGCATGTACTATATACTTGTTTCGCAGAAACCTGCAGTCACCAAAAGCACGACTCTTATTATTATCGTTATTATTATCATTCAGAATAGCATGAAGTTTTGCCGCATCAGTATATAGGTATGGTTGAACTTTTTTTTAGAACGGTTTTATTATTTCTATTTCTAGGCATACACGGAGTCCGTACCACAAGATCTACCCCTGGGAAGAGAGGTGATGAGAGTTTCTGCCACGGATATAGATGATGGAAACAATTCTGTCGTCCAATATAATTTGTCTTCTAAAATACCAGAAGATGACGTTTATTTTAGGATCGACAGGAGAACCGGTGTTATATTTCTTAATAAGACTATAGATGTGAGTTTATAATTAACCGTATTTGAATTTGGAAGATAATTTACATTTACTTTTCTCATCTAGAACCGTTGGATTATTGAATTATTTTTTTTCAGAGAGAACCCGAATACAAATTTAGCCTGACTGCAACGGCTAAAGATCAGGGTGAATTTCCAAGGCCTAGTACGATAGACTTGGATATAAAGGTAGTCGAATCTCACAAGAAAGCACCTGCCTTTTTAGACAGATCTCTGGAACCGCTTCGACTAAAAGAAAACTACAGCGATTTTGACGCGAGTCTTGTCAGATTACAAGCTGTCTCAAATATCGATGGAAATCCGGGTGTAATTTTTGAATTAGTCACCGGGAGAACCGAACAAACCAACAAGGGAAATACATTCAGGTAAATATATCTTTTATAAATGATTATTAAATGTAATTGAAAAATATTCAATTAATTAACGTACTAACGTCAATTATACGGATGACCCTACAGATTGGAATCAAGCAAGGATATCGCTGATATTAAACTGGCTAAACATCTTGACTATGAGAGTAATACAGAATATACTCTCATTGTCCGTGTACTGAATAAATATCAATTGGCTGCTGAGACTGTAATTAATATTGAAGTTCTCGATGTCAATGACAACATTCCAGTATTCCGTGAGATAGAGAAAGGCAGCGTGTTAGAAAACGAACCTCCTGGAGTTCCAGTCATGCAAGTCCGAGCCATCGATGCGGACGGTACCTCCGCTCACAATCAGGTAATCGAATAATTTCGTACTTTGTAATTGCAAGAATTCTCACTAATTATCAAAATAATTAACTGAAATTTACCACAAATGTTTCAGGTCACCTACGAACTGGATAGTTGGAAGACCCATTTCGCCATTGATAAACATACAGGAAATATAACAACCCTGAAAACTTTTGACAGAGAGCAAGAAGACACTTATAACGTGAAGGTCATCGCGGTAGACAATTCCCCGAGCGCGTTGTTTAAAACCGGAGAACATAATAAAGGTCAACAGGTGTTCCGAATCGGAGTCGCTGACAAAAATGACAACGCTCCGCACTTTACTCAAAAGGTTTACACGGCGAATTCTGTAGCAGAAGATGCGAATATCAACGCACTCGTGACTGAAGTCAAAGCTGTGGATTCTGATACCGCTAGCCCTGTCACCTACAGTATAATAGGTGGAAATACTGGTGATAGTTTTGATATTGAACCCAGTACGGGAAAAATCAGAGTCAAGTCTGAACTGGACTACGAAACTATTACGGAATATAATTTGACCGTTCGCGCTTTTGATGGCCTATACAATGACACGGCCCAGGTCATAATTTTTATTGATAACGTCAACGATAATCCGCCAGTTTTCAATGAATTTAACAGGAATCCTACAATCGAAGAGGAAAGTTTAGTTGAAGGATGCATAACGACAGTTTCCGCATACGATCCCGATATCAAAGACAGAAACGAGGATCAGCATATCGCTTATTTTATAGTTAAAGAGGAACAAAAACCTTTACTAGGGATCGATAAAACGGGTTGTTTGACTCTAAAAAAACCGCTTGATCGCGACCCACCTGACGGGTATCCAATTTGGTTGGTAATTGTCATGGCGAGAGACGAAGACGGTGGACCTACAGGTCTGCGAAAAACTGTTTTAGTAAATATTACTCTGATAGACATAAATGACAACGCGCCATTTTTGGACATGCCGTATCCCGTTGTTTGGTACGAAAACCAACTGCCGGATAAAATAACAAAGTTGAATGCAAAAGATTACGATTCAGATGAGAATGGGCCACCGTTTACTTTCAAAATCAGTGCGAACGCGGATGAGGAAATTAAATCAAAATTCTCTATAGATGGATCTGATCTCTACGCTCAAGTAACGTTCGATAGAGAAACAAAGAAATCTTATCAAATACCGATAGCTATTACTGACAGAGGTGATCCACCAATGACGGATACGTCCATACTGACTGTTATAATTGGAGATCGCAACGATAACGCAATGGAAGAAGGTTCAAGTTCTATATTCGTATACAATTATAAAGGAAACGCGCCGGATACGGAAATCGGAAGAGTCTACGTCAACGATCCAGACGATTGGGATTTGCCTGATAAACATTTCGCATGGGCATCAACTCACGAAAGTTTTCGCCTCAACCCAAGTACTGGAATGATCACCATGCTGGAAGGTACGCCGAACGATACTTTTGTCCTGAAGTTTATCGTGACGGAGCAGAGCGCCCAGGTTCCTCGGCATCAAGTTAACGCCTACGTAAATGTGACTGTCAAAGAAATACCTGAAGAAGCCGTAATGAAATCGGGGTCCGTTCGATTTTCTGGCATTACTGCAGAGGAGTTTGTCGCACCTGGGGAATCGGGTGTTAGCAAAAAAGAAATGTTCCAGGTACAATTGGCAGCAATGTTAAGCACCGCTGTCGAAAACGTCGACGTATTTACGGTTTTACATTCGCCACATCACAACAACATGAGTCTTTTAGATGTCAGATTTTCAGCGCACGGTAGTCCCTATTATGCACCAGAAAAATTGAACACGATCACTTCTCAGCATATTGACGAAATAAAACGAGAATTAGACGCCGATATTTTACTGGTTAACATTGACGAATGTTTGTTTGAAAGAGTTCACTGTAATAACTCGTGCAGAAGCTATCTAAACGCGAGTTCCGTTCCCTACTCTGTTTACACAAATACTACGTCTTTCGTTGGTGTCAGAGCAGTAGTTGATCCACAATGTACTTGTCACGTTGCCGAACCCATCGTTTGTTTAAACGGCGGAACACCATTGGCAGAAAGATGTGAGTGTCCACCGGGTCTCGAGGGTCCCAGATGCGAAGTATTGGGAATCGGTTTTCACGGTGATGGATGGGCTATCATGCCACCTCCTGGTCAAGCTTGTGACGATTCACATTTAGGTGAATACTTTTCTGTTAATCTTCTGCTAAGGTAGTCAGAAAGTTTAAGTTTAAGCAATGGCACTCATGCGTGTATTACGTCGATTTCAGGATTGGAAATAATACCCCAGGTTGAGAATGGGCTAGTCTTTTACTTTGGACCAATGAGTTACAATCCTAACTTGGGAATCCAAGATTTCATGGCTTTAGAATTGCAAGAAGGATATGCAGTACTGTTCGTTGATTATGGTACTGGTACAATAAGACTGGATCAAAAGCAAATAAAATTGACGGATGGAAAGAGCCACAGAATCGATGTTTTATGGACAAAGACGGTAAGCAATTGATAGACAGCCTTTCAAGCCCGATTATTTTTCATAAAATGAGCTTATAATCATTTTCACTTTATGTTTATCCAACAGGCGATAGAAATGAAAGTCGATAACTGCCAGATGTCTGCATGTATGAGCTTAACGGCTCCGCAAGGACCAAATGAATTTCTCAACGTTAATAGCCCCTTACAAATTGGCGGTGCACTCACAAATCTGGCCCATCTAGCTGGTGCTCTACATTGGGATCATAAGCCGACTGACAAGGGATTCGCCGGGTGTATACGTAACATGACTATCAATGGAAATGTGAGTCTTCCTTATGTTTTACATCGACGTGGAATAATATATCGACTGGCAAACATTCTGATCTCTATTCACGACATTGTCATGTATTTTAATTTCAGACTTACAACTTGGGAATGCCGGCCTTATCTCACAATGCAGATCCCAGTTGTGATCATGGTATGGCTAAAGCGGTATCGTTTGGAATAGACACAAACTTTTTGGTGGCTATCCTAGTTTGCGTAGCGATATTACTGATCTTGCTGCTGGCTGTGGTGGTACACAGAAGAAAAACAGACGACTTGTACAAAGATATGGACGACATTAGAGAAAATATCATTAACTACGAAGACGAAGGTGGTGGCGAGGTTGATACAGGATATGACTTGAATGTCCTCAGAGCCATGTACGATGCGCCACCCATAGACTCGAAAATGGCACCTGTTGGACTGGAGGGAAGAGGTAATATTTCTGATTGCCAAGTTCCTCTCGTTAATGGCAGGACCTTTCGGAATTTGATATGCATGTAATTATTTACGTATTATTTGTAGCTCCAGATACGACGGACGAAGTACCAGATATTTGTGGGTTCTTAGATGGTAAAAAAGAAAGTTGCGATAAAGATCCTGAGACGAATGCGTTCGACGATGTGAGGCATTACGCGTACGAAGGCAAGGGTAATTCAGAAGGATCTCTATCGTCTCTCGCTTCATGTAAGTGTTTCTCACTACTTTCTGATGTATTCTGTTATCCAGTTTTGTAAATCTCTCACAATAAGTTAATCTTGACAAAAATTTGTGCGTAGGTACCGACGACGGCGACTTGAAGTTCAATCATTTGTCGAACTTTGGCCAAAAGTTCTGGAAATTGGCTGATATGTACGGTGAGGAACCAAGTGATGAAGATAGTGATGGCGTTGGGGAACGAGAGAGCGAGAGCTGGTGTTAATTTAAAAAGACTTTCAGAACTGTGAGTAGTTCGTAGATTTCCCCGATATAGACATTTCCTGAAAAAAAAACATTTATATTAAAATAAAAGAATAATAATAATCAAATTGGAAAAAAGAAAATGAAATATAAAACGCCGCATTACAATACTGTACTTAAAAGCTTATGCGAAAAATTGTGGCTTAACGGAAAAACGATTTCGGTTTGTATTCAGTTTCAAAACTTGATGCAACACCAAAGAACTGTAGTAATTTCTAACAAATGTTAACACGAAAAAGACTTGAGAATGAAATATCATTCCGCAGAGTGCTGATAGGAATACATTATTCCATATGGCGCACTGGGCCCGGACTCGGTGTTAAATTTAATCAACTAGTATTTATTTTAAATCAATCTAATGACTCAAATCTTGGAACGTTCCGATGGACTTCGGAATATTTCAAGATTGCATCAAGATGGTACGAAAATTCACAATCCTTTGATGATTTAGACATGTACGAAATATCACTATTATTATTTCAATGTACCTAAACCATCTAAGTAAAAAGGACGGATCATCTAATTGTCGACTATTGAGAGATAAAATCATTTAAAGTGAATACGAATGACTTAATTATTTGAAAATAATCTCGTATCAGTACAGACCCTATTTATACGGTGATAAATAGCGTCATGTAATATATTATATTTATATATATGGTATGATATAAAAATTGCTGAGAGGAAAAACAGAGAGATGAAAAGAGAATTAAATATCGACCACAAGCAATTATTGCAAGCAAAATGTAGCTGTGGAAAATTGAAAATATTTTTTATTTGTTTATTGATTAATGATTAGCAGGTGTGAGATTAAAGATGTAATGAAGAGCTATTGCATATTTTGTTAATATTTTTTTAACATTGCCTAATAGCAACGAATGCTATCAGACTGACTTAGAACTCGCTGGCTTTGGGAACATGCAGATAAGGTATTTTGAAAAAGTATTTCCATTCGTCCAGGATGCTGAAATCGTTGTTGGGGTATAAGTTTTTAAAGAAATGTTACAAGTATTTTGGATTCTTCAGTATCGTTTTAATTACGTTTCACATTTTTTGTTACAATTAGACACGACGAAAAACGCATGTGATAACTTTTATTATGTAGCTCCATTCATAATATTACCCTCATCGATACCTGTTCATTATCATTTTCGCTGAACTCACATCAAGCCTAGAGTCAAATCAGTTTTCAATATTTAATTGTCATAACATAGTTAATAGTATTAAAAAAAGCCGTGATTTATAAAAAAAAAAAAATGTAACAAAGTAAGCGAAATTATTTCCTTTGATCCAATAGCTATAGGTATATGTTTATATTATATTAAGGCCCGAATCATTGTATTTCCATTAGTTAAAAGAAAAAAAAAAAAAAGAAACATCCCACGTCAATTTTTATACATTCGTTCATACATGGTATGTATATATATATCTATATATGTATATCCACAAGACACATACCTATTACATATTGTATACTACATACATATATTTAATTTATATATTTTAATATTCAGATGTAGGAAATATAGTGAGAGAGAGAGAGAGAGAAAAATAAAAAAAGAGAGTGTGAAGCTGCGATAAATAAATAAAATACAGAAAGCGGGTAAAATAACAGAGGTGTAATACCGTAATACATATATGTATAGTTTTGACCAGCATGATAATCGACATATTATTTATGCAGGGATAAACGATTCAACATTACAATAATAATAATGAACAATTTATGTTTCGGTACATATATTTAATTATTTTTTTATATTCGAAATATTATCATCGAAGAATTACCTTATTATTTCATTATACCTACAAAATAAATAACAGATTACGGCGATACAACGTAGTCATATAGTATATCTTAATTCTGCTTCAAAGTCTGTCGTTAATTAATCACGACATACTAGCCGAGTTCACATCTAGAGAAGGGATAGTGCCATAGCACGCCATTCTTTTATCGTTCGTAGCTGTAATAATTAGTATTTAGTATATCATGCATTGTATTTCAAGATCAATTCCCACCTAATCATTATTCGTTGAAATTATCACCACGCGTATTTTCTATTTAATGATAAACATAAAAAAAAAAATGAAATAAATAAAGCGTAAAAATAAAATATGAGCTAAGTGATGTCACAGTAATATAATACGTCATCAATTTCGTATTTTATACACACCTATCAACAAGAGGAAAAAAAACGCCAAGTTCAAAAATTTGCAAGTCATAAGTAACATACATCAAAAAATATTAAATCACGTTATGGAAACAATCTGAGAAACAATAAAAATATCAATCATTTTGAGGCATTTTGTACAATTAAGCAGTTACGTTACGAATACTGTGCGTTCACTAATGCTAAAAGGTGCTTCTAACAAAAAAAAAAAAAAAGAAAAAAGTGTTCGAACCATAGAGAGAATAAGATGTCATTTTGATATATATCACAATATACTCACGTATGTTGATTTATTCTTTTTTGTTTACCAAATCAATAGGTTTTTATTTTATTTTTTTTATATTTAATAAGAAAATGTACATTCTTTACTACGGAGTTCGTCAACGTAATCGATCGTTATAAATTATGGTTATGATTAGTGTTGATATTATTATTATTATTATTATTATTATTATTATTATTATTATTATTATTATTATTATTAATATTATTGTTATTGAAATTATTGTTTTATTTTTTTCCCCGTAACAAATCAGTAAACGCGAACTATATTAATTTGAAGCGTCTGAAATATTTTACTATGTACGGTGTATCTATTATATTTATAATTTTTTTCTGATTATTAGCTGATTTTCAGTATACAGGGAGAACGATGATTAGAAGCACCTTTGTATGAATAATTATTAAAGAAATGATTAATTATAAGTGTTGCAATATACAGAAAAAAGAATAAATAAAAAGCGCGTGATCTCAAAATTTAAGAATGGATGTCGCTTGCCATATTTCAAATGATTGAATGACGATTTGTTGCAGTGACTATATGTATCCTTTATATATTGTAATATGAAAGGCTAGTATACATGTTATATAAACCAATGAAAAAAAAGAAACGAAAAAAAACATTTTGATGAAAAATCGAAAGGAAAAAAATAGAACGAGGAATATAAGAGTCTGCTGACGTTTTAGTTTGTGTGACTTCGAATCGAACCTTCAGAGCTTATGAAATATTAACATTTGCACATCAAATATATCAATTGTGGAAAAATGTGTATCCTAATTGTACGGGACATTGATGTATAATTTTTTTAAAAAAATTCTACGCAGATCGATTCGAATATGCCGATATATTGGTATATGCAATACGAAAGAGACCACGATCAGTATACATATATCTATAATACAATAATTATAATCGCTAAAAAATATCTAAAGTAATGGACTCGCAAAACTGCCCGGTAGTGATATAGTAAACAAAATAGAGTAAATATAAATATATATATTATATGATATAGTATAGTCGTATGCAGGTATAAAAAGAAAAAAAAATCCTGCGAAACGAAAAGTATGAGACTATAATAATAAAATGAAAATTATTCACATCAGTAAAATGTCGTCCTTTCGATTTGAAAACACATTTCGATACGCAGCGAGTATATATCAATAAAAATTATTTGGAAGGATATATCGAAAAAGTTTCGCATAGGCCTATTTTACATCGTACACACGGCATATAATTAATTAATTGATTATCTGTAATTGATTATTGCACATTTCGCGTTAAAAAATTTGGGGATGATCTTTTCTCACCCCATTATTCTCGGCAGCCCTCCCTCCTTCCCCCCCCCTCATCGATTCATACAATTTATAAGTTAAGCTAACAATAAACAGATACTCTATTGTTGTACGTCGTCCTCTTAATAGCAGCAATAACATAAGGGTTTGTGCGACACGTTGCGTAAAGTTATACTCGTGTTGTGCGATCAGTTCGTATATTTAAGATATAAAATAAAGAATTTTTGACTCCGATGTCGTGGCTCATCCGGTCAACCGTGATTTCATCCCATATAATGTATCTTGTGTACAATTTTTTACTTCCCATCATTTCAAATTTATATAAGCTATATCTTCATACACCCAAACGTGTATTGTATGTGTACATATTGAAATAATAATAAATAAAATTCAATGAAAGCTTTGGAAATTTATTGCGATCCGGTTATCCATTTGAAAATTATTCGCAACATATTTGCTGCAGCCATCTTTCAAATATTTATTTATTTGCATAGTGTCTGAATGAATAATTTTTTTCCCCATATTAGGGGGTGGAGAGATTTAAAGGGGTGAAATAGTATACGTCAGTGAATTAAGATTGAAAATTGAATTGATTAATCATTTGTTCCAAATGAGCCTGGGGGCTTCGCTTCCTGCTGCGAAGTCGTCGACGATAAATTACGAAGAAGCCTTATTAAGAATGCCCAACCGCCTTCTCATACCATTTTGCTAATTAAAATAATAGGTAACCGCTCCCGATATTCCGACTAAAAAGTTGCGAAAGTCTTGCCAACCGATCTTGACGTCGGTTGATCGCATATCTAAGAATAAAAAAAAATGCGAAAGAAAATCAAGTGGAATTCAAAAAATCAAACGTAATCATAGTTACAATATACATATTTGATTAGTTAATATTGAAATATTTTTAGAGTAGAAAACTTTACTTTTTTTTTCTCCTATAACACAGCTCTTATAGCATACATGTTTTCTTTTTAGACTGAAGCGCGGAATGAACTTGGAGTCCTGTAATTGATTGCAAATTCTTAGAACATGATCGCTAGGTATCTGTAAATATGAATGCACATGGTTTTATAGGACGAGAAAGATAAGATATTGGAATACGGATACGTAGGTCTGCGAATAACCATGGGATATCGGGATTTGGACTTGGTATGTTGTTGTTGCATTATGAACACTCGAATTATTCTTTGAACAGACTGCCCACTTTTTTCCGATGGTTTAATTTAGTCTCCGTACAAACAGGTACGCTATTGTTTGTCCTCGCCGTCTTCTTCGCCCTTTATATTCTCTAGATCCGTCTTTCCTTTTCTTTACTTTGTTTTTCATCCCTTTTCGGTTTATTCAGTCTCCTCTTTTTTTCCGACAACATTATTTTGAACCATTTTTTGGTTTTGGCTCATCTTCATTTTATCATTATTTCATTACATTCAAAATTAGATCCGGGCACGGGAACAAACTCAGAAGCCGAAAGCGGACACAAATGAAAAGTTCCTAGTGTATATTTTTAAAATAGATACGGTAAGTTAACAAGTTCATGAGTATAGTGGAAATATAAGATTTTTTAGAATTTCGAATGGATCATTGTCTTATTGAATTTACGTATGAAAAGATTGAAGAAATAACAGACAAATAACGGTAAACTTCGAACTTCAGTTGAATCCAATTTTTTTCCTCGGATATAGATATTTATTGTAGTGTTGACTTTTATTAATCAATTTCTCTGCCTGATTGTACAAAATCTTATCGGTTGACCTACAGCGTAAAGTATCCTCCACCGATTTGTGAGCTCCGATGAAGAGATGTACCGACAATTTTTAAAGGATATAACCGAAGGAGAGGGACAGTGGAAGCTGGAAGAAGTCCGAAGGCCGACTTCCGAGGGGTTGCGAGGAACGAAGAGAGGGGTATAAAATCCCGGCCAGGTCCGGTTCAGTCTCAATCGCAGTCTTATCACGGTATCTGTATCGTCGTACAAATCATACACCGCAACGTCCAACGGAAGTTTCGAGTTTAGAATGTGAGTTTGGATGAACAATAAGCAATTTATTATACTTGGATTGTGGCTGTAATAATTCGCAGTTTTGTGGGTGCTTTTTACATAAATTGTTAAAACTTTCATTTACACGTTACGCTGCACATTTCGTCACGATTGATAGCTACTCAAAGGGTTGCTGATTATAGAGACGCAGTTCCAGGAAGGTGGAAAAATAACATGATTAAAAAAAACACTGCGTTACTTGATATTTTTTGAAACTGAATCCCAGGAGATATTCACAAATGAATTTGATCCTCGCTTTGTTATAACGCGGCAATGTGATTGCATAACTGTATCGAAGGAGGGTTGTTGAACAAATTGCACGTTTTTATTTTTGTTTGAAAGGGAATGTGCGGAACCATGAATTGGATGATTTTTTTTCGTATTCGGGAAATAGAAAACCTGGTTCTTCGTGATGTTTTTCGTTCCAGTTAATTTTATAAATACAACGAAGTAGCATGAGTATCGAAGGGTCCAACATTGACTGTTTTGGAAGTTGTTGTAGGTTCTTCAGGATCCAATCTGGATGTTTCGTGGTGGTGGTTGCTATTTGTCTGATCCTGGTCCTTGGAACTGAGGCACAACTGAATTTTTCTACGGGATGGGGCAAAAGAAGTCAAATCCCTCAAACGGGGGGTGGCAGTGCGATGTGCTCATCCCAGGGAAAACCTTCGTTGAATCAACTCGTTGCTGTTTATAATCTAATACAGGTATATATTTGAAGTGAAGTTAATGAAATATTATCTGAGCGTACTGGGGAACTATTTTGTTTCAGAATGAAGCTCAGAGGATCTTGGATTGTCAGAAATTCGCCAAATGAATTAAATCAAGTATAATATTGGAGGATGTAAAATTCGCTAAATTGATGTTGTATGAACGAATCATTATTTGAATAAAGCTTCGATGTGATACGAAAATTAATATTATGTAACGTAAGACCCGAGTCCCCCTGATACAACCTTCAATTTGAATATACTAGACCATTCCGCAGAATTGTCTATCATTTCGCTCTAATTATTCTGAATTATTTCAAATCTATGCAGCTCTTAAAATCAATCGAAATTGAAAGACCACAGCGATTACTTTGGTTGGGAAATGTCGATCAGAATTTCGGCGTCGAACGTTCTTACAATCAAGCATTTGATTGAGGGTAGTCTGACCGACTGACGTTGTTCTCCCACGTGGCGCTGCTCTACGATGACCAAACTACTATCATTTCCCCATTTGTGTGTTAAATAACACTTGTGGTTAGTGTAGGTGTATGTAATTTGGGTATTTTTGTTAAACACGCAGTAGTCGTGTGTCCTTTAAAAAGGACCGATACGAGAGTGTAGTTATCAAATATATGTCAACGATATAGAATCTGCCTATTGTTCTTGACCTGTAAATTTAAACATTTAACTCTTGAGAAGGCTTGAAAAACAATGTCATTCATGCATTGATATTAATACAGAATACTGGGTATCATCCTTCCTAGTCCAATAGTCCCTTAAAACCTTGTGTGGTGCCATAAAAACTATACAAATTTAACGAAGTGAAAGAAAAATGACCGACAGGTTCAATTAGCGCCGAATCATTGTCGAGGATTCATCAAAAAACGTTGCAATAATGCATTGCTTGCACGTGTCTAATGCTGTCGTTCGACGATATAACCTTAATTTTATACACGCTCGAAATAATGCTAATTATTCAAAAAGTAATATCGGAAAGAGATGGGGTGAACGTTGGATAAGAATATGGTTTAGACAACAGAGTGTCCAAGTCGCCAAATCCTGCGCTAGACAATTTGAATGCATCGTTGCTCAACGAGTTCGAAGGACCCTCCAAATATTTCATCTCTATACAAGAATTTGGGATGAAGTGGCTCTGAAATCATTTGTCAACATGTGGAGACGTCGGCTTAGTCACAACGCTAGGCAGTATTTAATGGGGGCCGTAGGTGTGTCCGCTTATAATTGGGATCATCAAAGAATTAGTGACATTGAACTACAGAAGTAAGTTTTGATGGGATTCAAAGCTTTACTCATTTCTCTAATCTATTTTTGACCTATTCTTAGTTACTCCTTGGAGCTTGCTGAAATATACCGATTAAAAGAAATGACGGTGACTTGCGCCAAATGTCACTTGAGACTAGTCATTGATGTCACGCAGCAAGGCGTGAAGTACTGCACATGCCATGGTGTCAAACCTGCTCTGGCTTCTACGCAAAATGGTCTCTTACTATTTTCAGTTTTATCAATTTATCTATTAAACAAATTTGTGATAAGAAGATAGATTTTAAGCTCTGTGGAACACGTTAGTGTAAAAGCCCTCTGTATTTCACAATCATAGCATACTCTAAAAATACTATCGAATCAAAGCTACTAGGTCAGTAGTCGGTTTTGCTGGGTTTTTAAAATTGGAAGTTACATGTACAACCTCTAAAATATCTGTAAGGTTGAAATAAATGTTGAGTTGTAACTTTCAATTTCACTAATTGATGAAATTTGGTTTTCAGGTACCGGCGAGCATTGGCAGCCCTTCATTGAGAGGCAAGACATGTTGGTATGGCGGAAAGAAGAACCACAAAGCCGAGGGTTGTATGCATACAAAGTTTATGGCTCATTTTCGGACGTGTCTGCTGAGGACTTTTTGAGGGTTCAAGTTGATGTTGAGTATCGAAAAGAATGGGATCCAACTGCAAGACACCTAGAAGTTATTGATACTGATCCAAGCACCGAATTCTCTTCAAATCATCGCAGCGACGTTGTTTACTGGGAAATGATTTGGCCAGTAAGTTTTTTGTCTGCAGTATTTGTTTGTAAATTTATGTACCTTAGCTATTAAACTAATCTCTGTTACAGCGGCTATTCGCAAACAGGGATTATGTATTTCAGAGGAAATGGGTAATAGACAAAGATGAAGGCCTCATAATAATTGTTAGTAAAGGAACAGAACATCCCAAAGCTCCACTGCGGCCTGATACACACAGGTATCTGGAATTTTTTCATCAAAATTATTAGGCAAAAACAGTCTCAATTCTTAGATTCTTCTAACCCTATAATTTTTCCAGAGTGACAGCTTACTGGTCATACATGGTCATCAAACCCTACACCAAGTTTGACAAGCCTGGTATTGAGTTTGTATTAACGTATTTTGATGACCCTGGTGTAAACATACCATCCGCTGTAACAGCTTGGGTGGCGATGAGTGGTGAGTAATCAGAATAAAAGACGTGATGAGTTCATTTTTGCAAACTCCGACTTGACTTCTCTGTTTAATAAATTTTCATGTCATTTGTAAAGGAGTTCCAGATTTTTTGTGTCGTATGCGGAAAGCAACTGCGGATTATCGGAACCGAAAATCAATTAGCGTAGAAGCTGCCGCAGCCGCTGTAGGGGAAGAAGAGGATCCTGTAACTCTTGAATCTTCCGATGACTCGTTATCACATGACGATGGCCAAGAATCGAATGTCGAAGAAGACGCGGAGTCCTCAAACAAGAAGGGCAAGATAAGCGATGGGGGCGATGATGGTTCAAAACCTGGAGGACGAGATGATGATGATGAGGATGTTGATAGAGATTTGGAAAATGAGAAAAACAAGGTGGAAGATAAAAGGGAATCTGTGTTAGGTCCAACTCCGGATGAAGAACGTGGCTTCTTATATTACTTTTTGCCATCACGACTGTTTGCGTGACACACCAAGGTAGATAATAGAGATTTTGCCTAGAACATATTAGTTTTAAGAAACTGAGATTTAAGGCCTTTTGACTTGAAACAACTTCAACATAATCTTCTCAGTTTCTGCTGATCATCCTAATATTTCACAATTTGTGTGATCAATAGCTGACCCAGAAATATTTGGAATATCTTAACTGAAAATTGATCTTGGGGGAACTCAAGACAAAATGACCTTGGCACTGGTCATGAGACATGTTTTTTACCTGCCTTCTCAAAATCTACCCTAAAAGGAGTGTGAAATATTTAGGGTTGTTAAAGATTTTAGGATTCATTTCGGTATAATAATAGAACAATTTTCCAATGCCATGCTAGCGAGTTTAACACACTGCCAAACCAACAATCATTCGGACAAAATTCTGTTTCATCCAATCTCTGGAGATAGTCTTGCAGTTGAAACAAATCTCGAGTCGAGTGACAATGGTTTCGAATCTAATATTAGAAAGTTATTTGTCTAGTAATTCCATCCTTTGTAGAAGTCATTTATTAGCTGGTGTTACTCCACTCACATGTAAAAAGTAACTTGTAGTATACCAAAATGTGGATTAGCGTATTTAAATCTGAAATGTATTATTATTAGTATCAAGTATTCTTAGAACCTGATCTCATTAAATCAGCGCTCTTCTGGATTAGATTGGAATAACTTTAGCAGCGTTTAATCATGTACGTAGTATTTTGCTTGTCGACTCGTGAGCGTTTTGACGAGTGTAATGGATTCTAGATTTCAAAATTTTTTAATCAATTGGCTTTTTCGCAAGCTGTGTGTATCTTACGTCATCGACCATCTATTTTAAATAAACTGAATGAGGAACAAAACGGCAAATAATTAAATTAAACGTGTGAAAACGTAAATTACGGAAGAATGATGCGCTGCGCCCACCCATTGAATTTAAAATGAATTTGTAAATTATTGAATCAATTGCACAGCGCATCATCCATTTAATGCCAAAGGTGGTGAAAACCATTGTCATACAGTAACACACGTAATACTAGAAAAATATGTATTTTAATCAATACACAAGATTAAGTATAATATATGTAAATCTCATAGATGTTGATAACAAAATAAAGCATGGTCAAATATCTGTTTATTACTAAATGTGGAATACTATGTATAAACTCGGATTGCCAAAATATTTTTTCAAACTATATTACTAGTTTTTAGGTCGATCTAATTGAATATTCACTAACTCGAAATCCAAGCCATCATCTTCAATGTCAGGGCTTGAGTTATTAGTAGTCACAGGACAGCTCTCAGGTTCGGTGATAGAAGACAGGAGTGAATCCATTTCATCATCAATTTGAAAACAAATTTCCGGGGGTAATTGTTGCGGTATCGATTTGAAGCCAGCACAATCAGAATCCCAGCATTTTTGATATGCTATTTTTTTTTGTAAATCAACCATCCAATATATACGATTACTTTTGTGTTGTCTTCCTATGTTTGCACAATATCTGTAATAAGGAAAGCCCAGTTTGGAATATGATTATGTCATCACGAATTTGTAGACTTTCATGGTGGGGTATTCCTCACCTATAATCAGCGATTTCATACATCAGTTTTTGATTATCTATCTGAACTTTAATATCTCGTATTTTTCCAGGAGCTACAATGTCTATTATAAATTTGTCGATTTGAGGGTACGATGATTCTGCACTTCTCAGGGACAATTGAGAGTGAATTCGCTGGCTCAAACATTCTTTCGAATACTCAGTAGTGTCCACAGAGCCATTGTCCTGATATTCCAGCAAACTTAGATTTCTACTATCAGGCAGATAAGATATTAGAGAGTCCAGAAACGTTCCAAGTTCTTTGTCGATATATTTTGTGCTTGGGATATACTCTGAATCAGAACTTTTGATAAGATGAGAGTTTTTTCCCCACTTGGTTGATTTGTAGAGTCGAAAATGTCTGTTTCGAGTATAAACACCTTCATCTACAAAGAGCTTTCTTCCTTTTTTGGTATCAATAAATAATTCTTCTACATCTTCTTTTGAAAACTTTTTCAAAATGTTGTTAACCGAGGAATTGTGGATATCGACAAACAAACTCTGTCTAATGTTAGCGCATACGGTTTTAACAAACCTTCCCACATGTTTATTATTCTTAAACATAACATTCTTCAACCGGAATACTAAATGCCTACTAAATTTAGCATCTGTAGTAGAATCTAAGCTCAATACGTTTGATCTTTCACACGGGAAATCCCAGACTTCTGAAAAGTATGCACAAAAAATATCTATCAAAGTCTTTGTCATCCTTGAGCCATTTTTTGACTGATTTAAATCAGTTTCAAATTCCAAGTCGAAATATAAGTGGCAGGGTGAACCATCAGGTATTACCTGTTGAATAACAATAAGCTCTAGATTATTAGTTCAACGCAGTAAGGAACATAGTTCAAAGTAACTAATTGTAAACCATCAAACCTCGTAGGAGCATCTTTCTTCAGGAGGTTTATATTTGTCCTCTTGCCAGTAGATTTCCGGATGCGCAACAATAAATTTCCGAAACCCCTGATAGTTTTGGTAAACAAAAACATGCAACGAGCTCGAACGACGTTGGAAAGCTACATCAAGCGCTTCCCGCTGCGTATGATATTCACCCCAAAATTCTGAAGGTCCTAAAAGTCGCTTTTTTTTCGGCTCGCGCTCAGCTCCATTAACGGGTGTGGATTTGTTGACTTTTAATTCATGTTTGGCGTGTTGTTCCTTCAAGCTCGTTCCGTAAAAGACCTTGTTCTCGATCCCGCTCATATTGACAGTGTAACTTCCAGCAGATAGAAAACCATTCATTCATCGACTTCGACGGTTGATACTTTTGCGATAAAATGCTATGAAAAAATCATTTCACGATGATTTTTTTCGATATCTTTTACTTTGGCATGTCAGAACACTAAAAATCAACATAACCAATGCAATCTGTAACGGTAGACTTTAAAATGTCAACTGGAGTCGCGTTCAACGTGATTTTTTTCATTGTTAATTATAAAGGATGGAGGCGCCACCAGCTTGAGGTCCATGTATTTTTAAAGTTCTTCAAGCTCGTGTCGGCATCTCTATGTATTTTTTATAAACTGCCTTGACACCTGTTGATCGCTCTTTTGAGATTCAAATTTGAATATGGCGCTGTTTGAAGCAACAATGAACGGCATAATACTATTATTGAACAGAGTCGCTATCTCGCGTAATTGATTATTAGAAATGAATTATTTGATTCATGGGCTCGATAAGTTTGTATGAAACGCCGTCAGATGAAATAAAAGTTGGTTGTATAAGATCATCGTTTGGTATCGTTCGTTCAGTTTATATATTTAGCTGGACGCTTCGAGTCATTAGATTGAACAGCTGATATCAAATCAAAACAATGTCAAAGTTCGCCTATAAACGTAAATTTTTTGATAAAATAATTCCAACTACGTAACGCAAGCATGTGAACAACAGCTTGGACATACGAGCGTTGAAACCGGAGTTACTTTATGATTTTGAAGTAATTAACGGTGGAAATCGCAAGATTAGATACCCAGCGAACAAACTTTAATTTTTTATCATGGATATTGTTGTTCTTTTGCTCATAATATTCTTCATTTTTAGATCAAAATTCAAATGCTGTACGAAAATAGGTCCGCTTTTTTCCACGAGTTGGCAGAAGGAACATTTTTTAGAGAATTGATGCTGGATGGCGTAGAGCGTTGAACTTGGAGATCACACTCCCAGGGGAAGAACTTTTAAATTTTGGTAAACCGTTGCCATGATCATCAAGCTTGGTATTTGCGGTATTCATTTGCACAGACACTTGTTGCACACGTGCGCGAAGACGGAAGCGCTTCGGACCTAGGTTGGTTTGGCGATCATCCGATCCCTGCGGTCTTCTCAGTTGGAGCGATTCGTTCGTCCGTAATAGGGCTGTCGAGGACGGGTCGTTTCGTCGTGGAGATATTCGTTCGAATATTATAATTCACTACAGATCGATATAGACTGTAAAAATTAGAGTGGACTTTGTGGGTAAAAAATCATCCCGCTCTTATTTCACTTCGCCCTTCTATAGATCTATAGAATCCACCGGTCTTCCCCAGGCTCTTATCATACATTACCAGCTGAATAATGTATAAGCTTTTTCGATACATTCATACGGTATTTACATTGGCATACCTGTCGATATCAGAGTAAGCTGAGTTTATGTCCCATCTATGGGACGTCATTACAGCCAATAATATGATATAGAATGTGTCGCGTGTACAGGACAGAAACACAAACGTAGATGTATGCGTAAACGCTCATAACATATTACGCGTATTTGTGTACGTAAGAGCGTGTAACTGGAAGAATCGGTCAGTTGGTTGATCAACGTTCGAGCACTCACGCCGACGGTGTTCCAGAATGTTTGACGAGGTGGTAGGTAAAGTTGGGGGATCTCGGGGTGCCGGGAGGGCGATGTCCCGATAGCGTATCAATCCAGGTGATATAGAATTGGTGATACGCGTCTCGTGCGTATTTATGCCTGGGGTTGGTTGAAAATACCACTCCGGACTTGTATACGTGTCGTATAATCATTTAATATGTACCTGCACAAGAAACCGGGACTTTAAACCCTAGTGATAAATATAGGTGATAAATAATCACAGTGTCAACTTCTCGAAACAGTATCATCGGGTGTTGTTGTAGTGTGTTAAAAAGTTCGAGTGAAGGAAATAGGTCCAAAATCGTTAGAACGTGTGTGTGAGTCAATCTTATGAGAACGATCTTCTGAGTGGTGAAATTTACATAAAGCTCGAATGATGCATCGGCGCGAGTCTATTTTTGAAGTTTAAAAAAGTGGGGATCACATTCAGGTCGTGGATTTTTTTCTTGATCTGTGGTTTGAATTACTTAGGAAAAAAAAGGTGTCGTAAATGACCCTTTTCGTGTTTTATTTTTCATACTCCATAATGCATGTTGAAAAAAAACAATCCGGCGATTTCATCAGCCGTTTGGTTTTAAAATAAATCTACTTTTCATCGCGTTTCACATTCACGCGGCGTAAACTATAATAAAAACGTTTTATACTCAAATTTACGATCTTTCACGATCCCCGTACGTTGTTTTTCCCTTAACAACATTAAACCACAAATCCGATACTGCCGCTATTGCTCAGCCACTGCGAACTCTATACTCCACTATCAAGAAAGACTCGAGTCAACAATCTGAACCACAAAACACTGCTACTTTTAACCAACTGCAGTTGTAAACCCCGACCCCGCAAGCACATAGTTTGTTCATCGTAGCGCGCAGTAAATACTGTATACCGACAAAATGTGATACTGCACAAAGACGATGTACACGATAAACTCTCCATCAGATTTTTCCCATTAAAGAACTATAACGGCGAGAACCAATATCATATATCCAAGAAGAGCATGAGGACTGGATGCTGTGCTGTTCAAACAGCTGGTGTGATAATCGCTGAGAATACACCCTTTATCATCCCTCGACAGTCGTCGAGTTTGACGAGGATTGAAAATCAAGGAGGAAGAGAGGAAGAGATAGCATAGAGAACGGAACGGTGGCGTCTTTGTTCTTGTTATAATGAACGAGAGGTGAACTTTAACCACGACATACAATATCTGCAGCACTCTAGCCCGTTGCTGGGTAAAAGCAAAAGGGGTGTTCAACTTCCCATTAAATACTCATGGGGGTAGTCTGTATCCTCGTAAGAATTCTGTTTTCGTTTATCGCGTTAATCCCGATGGAAACTTCCGCCGGATGCCGCGAGCCTCAACTGCCCCGTGATTGCGAGTTTCTCTGCACAACCAATCGACTGGGCGTTGAAACATGCGAATTAAGGATTGCGGTTCTCCTCCCAGCTGATACAAGATACGAAATTTCGCTGCCTAAGGTGCTGCCTGTACTGGGTAAGAAATAATCAAACTTCATCACAATGTTCGTAGAATTTAGAATTTTCATTTATACTTATGTACTTCAAACTGCTGCATTTTTAAATTCACTCAGAAACGCAACGTTTGTAGAAATCTTCGCAGCAGTTTTATATCATGTATAGCTCTGCAGAGAGTCAAATATTCTGTTTGAAATTTATCGTAAAATTTGATACACGGAAGCCAATTTTCATTATAAACGTAGAAAGATTCAATTTTCGAATCAAGGAAATCACGTTTGATGTTTCTGGCTTGTGTCTGGTGACATATAAGTACAACAAAAATATGAGTTCCTTTGCTCACGAAATATGGTATTGGTGAGGAAGAATCTTTGAAAATGTTCAATTATAATTTCCCGAGCAATATAATAATAACCGAACAATTGAAGCTTTTGATGAACAAAAAAAAAAAGAAAAGGCCGAGATTCCGTTGTAATCCCTTATCTCTTTCATTCTTTTCTCGTTTCTTTCTAAGTCGTCAAGATTGAAATTGAATCTGTTCGGGGTTGTAAAGTTTGTACATGCAGTTGTTATAAAAAAAAAAAATAAAAAAAATACGAGAGAGAAAAATCAGAAGACGCAACGCGGCGTGAGTTTTATCAGTGAAAAATTGTCGGGCGACGAAAATAAGGTTTGGAGTTTAAACTTCGTAAGGCCAAAAAAAATTCGATAGACACACAGGATTTGTTTATCGAATTATCTTTTACCTTTGAATGTAATTTGCGAGGGGAAATTTTCATTTTCGTTACCCGTATACTTCTGTTTTATAATTTTTCAATGAAAAATGAATGAAAATTTCTCTACAGATTTAGCCGTCTACGACGCCAGGGCTCGAGGGCTTCTGCCTTCCTGGTTGAATTTCACCTTTTTACCACAGGACGATCACTGCGATGCTACTTACGCGCAGATTGGAGCTTTCGACAGCTATTCGAACTGTGTTCACTTGTTTCTTGGACCAGCATGCGACTATAGCATTGGTGAGTGATTATTTGTGTTCACCAATATAATTCCTATAGTGGTGAGCAGACAAGTAAGCTCAAGATTCCGGGGCGTGTTTCTGATTGCGGGTGATATTATTTCGACGGCCTTTGTTGGTAATTTATCAAAAACAATCGTTTGATAGATGTTGCTATAACAGGCATTGAAGGGGGCACGTACGCGGAGACCTCTGAAACGAGGAATGAAAATGCTTGGTTATTTTTGGAAGCTCAGAAAATAATTAACGATTTTCGTTTTGATGGAAATAATGCTTCCCCATTTTTTTTGCAGGGATGTGAATATTTTATAATGTTGTAAAAAATTCTGGGATGGCGATTGATAGTTATTACAAATTTTTTAATCTTTCTTCTTTATTCTACCAAGTCCAAATTTGGGGTCTAATAAATTTCACTAGATGTAATATTGTGCCGATCGCCAAATATTACGTAAATAAATTTGCTTTTCAATAATCGAACACCTGATGTATTATGTATCTATACATATACACGTTAGCTGTCAGAGTAGTAAATTGATGAGCAGTTATAACGGCTCCCTTTTATAATATATACGCGATGAAATATTTTTACATCACCGCTACTACATGCAAGCCATACATTATCATCATCTGGTCGTTAAATTATGAACGAAGAAAAACTAGAATATTGAGGGAGCAAAATTATTAAAAATAAAAGTATAAAGAATAATTACAGCTTGTAAATAATTGTTGAGGCTCCACCGACGCATATTGGGGTGCAGGTTAACAATGTCTTGAAAATTTTTCCACCATCTGTATTTCGCAGAAGCACAATATTGTTTATTTATTTTATTTTTTCCCTCCTTGCCCGGTTTCTCTTTGTGAATAAAACTCGACACTACGTATAGGTATAAATAAATTTGAGTAGGCTCGGAGTTAGAAGTCTCTGAGATCGGCAGCTGACAATAAATTTCTGAATATAGATACTTGTTCGAAGAATTACTTCATCTTTCTAACGATAGGATTGTCGTTTGATGAAAAGTTAGGCTTTCTTTCGAAACTTTTTGCTTTTGTCAAGTGTTGGGTAGCCTTCTTAAGCGATTTTATACTTCGTTTTATCACGGTCACCCCCTGCAACAGGGTTGAACATTTGAAACTTTTGTACTTTTAAGTTACCGTTGATACAAGTCAGAGAATATCTGGTACCAAAATGTCAAGATGGATTCTATATACTCAACTCCTCAGAATTTAATTTACCATAGCGAATCAAAATTTCATTCAGTTCTGCATTGCAACTTTCAATTTTTCGCTTTGACGGTCTGATCAAAGTGAAATTGCTCGTTAATGCCCTTTGGGGAAAATACCAAAAATAGGCCTAATTGCATCGAGGCTGAGGTGTTTGCGTCGCGACGCCTTAGCGGCGATATTTTTGATCCAGTTCATCAGCAAATTTTCGCACATCTTTCTCTTTGCTACCAACTTCTTCTGAACTCTCCTATCTCAATTTTCTCTGCCCCTACTTCTGCTTCCGCATGAACAGCGGCATGTTGAGTGGCAATCACATTTCCCCTCGAATCTTTGCCTCTCCATTCCTCTCGTCACCTCAACGAAAGTGAAACCGCAAATGAAATCGAAGTTACGCGCGAGCGGGGTGAAATCTGTTCGAGGGTTTTTTTTACTGCAGATAGAAAAATTCAGGTATTCAACAAGTTCTCCGGGGAAATTTTACTGAAATGGTCAAAGTTGTCCGATGAAAGTGAAAAGGAAAAAAAAAAAAAAATCTTTTCCACCCTAAGGTCAAATTCACTTACATTCACCGCGCGCAAATCCAATATCATTGGAAAATGTTCACCGATTCGGTCGCGGGTTTATATTTTTCTTTTTATTCAAAAACATTTCTGCCCGAGTAGAATGTGCATACATGAGCTTCGTAAAAATTTCAAGCTGTGAATATAAAACGTATACCGAGATTTTTCGGAACCGAATAAAGCACAGAGTATTGATGTAAATGTGATTATGTGTGGACTCGCAGCCCCTATAAAAGCAATCATCGACTAAGGCTAACTTTTGGACCCTCGTGGAGTTTGCGCTATGTGCGTTCGGATATCGAATACATGTTAATATTATTCTAGCTCTTGAAAGGGTGGAGATCGAGCGGAAATGCGAGTCGATATTCGGTTAAAAGCTTGGCCGTAAAATCAACTCACAATGCTCTTTAAAGAGAAAAAAAAAAAAAATGAAAAAAAAATACCCGAAACTAATTGCCGCGGAAATTTTTGCTCTAACGAGGTCCAATAAATCGCGAGATCCGTTATGACGAATGTGATAACATATGTAGGCGGGGTGTTGAGCAAATAATATATTGATCAGACAGACGCCGCTGTCGAAATCATATGCTCAGGCGGCTCTACAAATGCCTATCTGAGTAAGACTCCTGTCATAAATATATCCCCGCATTTCAATTCGTGCGGGGAATCTTAAAGAGAGGAAAGACGAAGGAAGAGGACTAATTTTATCGTTAGGTCATGAATCGAGGGAATGAATCAGCTGATTTAAACAATTTTTTTTTTTAATTGTTTTAAATTCTCGGCATCTCCTCAGTTCGTATTTCTGTAGGTGTAGAGTCGTCGTTGAGATAATTAAATCGGTACGAAGATGAGAAAGCTAAATCAGTTTTAGATGCTTACAAACACGGGATTTTAATAAATATCTACAGATATAGTCGGGGCATTGAAATTAGTTAATGAAATTTTGAGTAAGTCACATGCGCCGACGAATTTCTCCCTCGTACAACTTTCCATTCGCCTTTCTATAGCTATCCAAATCCATAATACTCTAGTTCTGCGTTTCAAGAGAAATTAGAGGAAGCAGATACGGGCGCGCTGGTCTGTGAAAATGACGAATTAACAGATCTCTGTGTTAATGAATTGCTCCTAAATTCAAGACGTTAGAAGACAATGTATGATTTTCATACGGTTCGCTGTCGATTTATATGGAGTTGACTGTGGGTCTGGCTTTTCGAGTCTTCACCTCACGCTTTAAAATTCGACTGGATATAAATTTGACTGAAAGCGATAAATAATCGTTCAATAATCAAAATAAACGCGAAATCCACGTGGTCGTGGTGGTCAAGGTGAGTGAAGTGAATTGCGAACCCTTTTTTCGCAAAGAGTAAGAGCCACATTTCCAAACGGGATTCGCAATGTGTTTCACGTGCTTATTTTTTGGGGGTAACATCAGGTCGTCTCGCAATTCACACAATTAGAATTAGAGTACAAAAAAGTATGTAAGCTACTTTGCATATAGAATGAAAAAGAATAATTTCTCTTTGTTTCCAGCGGTGGTTGGAAGGGTGGCAAAGTTCCTGGGTGCCCCGGTAATTACCACTGGGGGTTTCACCTTCGATTTCACTCAAAAAAAGAAGGAATGCATCGACGAGTATTACATGACTCTGAGGATAGGAAATGTAGCCTTCAGAGATCTGGCCTACTTCTTCATCGCTATTATGGACAAGTGAGTAATTCATGCAAAGACCTGATCGCAGATAAAAAAAAAAAAAAAGAAAAGAAACGTTAGTTATTTTTCAGTTTTACATCGCTATCAATTAATTCCCCGCAATTTCGACCGTAATGAGCAGTTATGACGGCGATAAATATATCAAAACTGATTGCGTTGATGTTTTGAATGAAAGCCAATCTCCGTAAGCAGCGGATATTAAAAGTACAGATTACAAAGGCTGATCGTGAGGTGTAATATGAATGACGAGTTACTTCAGAATTAACACGTTCCACATTATCGATCGTCGATTTTAAGATATGAGACTTTTTTAAGATCGCCACAAGTTATGCTGTGTCATTTCAAACCAATCTGTTATTTTCATATATTCTAAAAATACAAAGAATAAGTAATCCGAATCTCATCATTCATGCGTACCTACTCTCCCGCCGATCAAAAAATCGCGATGGCTCAAAGCAGCCTTCTGAAATAATTACGAAAATTTGAATCAGGCCGAATTAAGAGGCCATCCGATATTCGTTTGGGCTACGCGAAACTGCCGCGCCTCGTATCACCCGCGATATAATAATGATTAATTTGTTACGACACTCCATCGCCTCCCTCTCGCTTTTTCCTTTACTCACCTGTTATTCTAAAAATAATCGATTAATCTCCGGAATTCGGGCATACTCGACGTAGGGAAATTAAGGACGAATTCAAAAGGTGGAAAATTGATACCAAACAATAATAATTGACGGTGTATCATATCGGATAAATACGTGTATACAGGGTGGTCCATTTAACTCTGCCACCCCGAATAACTTGCCTATTATTGATTGTACCGGAAAGAGTCACGAATAAAAGTTGTTGCATTCGAAGGGGGAAAATGAGTTCTGGAAATGAATGTCATCTGAAGGTCATATCTCATGAGATTTCGGCGGTCACAATGTTTTTTCAAATGGGACCACCTATTTTCTTGTTCACCACAAGAAAGCTGATATCAAAACGCATTAAACAATGTGCAACAACATGACCTTCCGATGACCTTCGGCTTAAAAATTCGTGATTAAACAATGGAGGTGGGAATTCAAGGCGAATGAATTGCATCGGCACATTCAGTACTTTTTTCACGTCATTTATTTCAGCAAGTGCTCGAAATGTCGTCCATCAACCTGGATGCGATTGTTTATTACGCTATTAGGATATCAGGTAGTCTATTTACTACCCCAAATACCAGGAATCGTAGACATCAAACATTCTTCTACTCAGCTAGAGAATCTTTTATCATGCGTATTGACAATTGCATCCAGGTTGATGGACGACATTTCGAGCACTTGCTGAAATAAATGACGTGAAAAAAGTACTGAATGTGCCGATGCAATTCATTCGCCTTGAATTCCCACCTCCATTGTTTAATCACGAATTTTTAAGCCGAAGGTCATCGGAAGGTCATGTTGTTGCACATTGTTTAATGCGTTTTGATATCAGCTTTCTTGTGGTGAACAAGAAAATAGGTGGTCCCATTTGAAAAAACATTGTGACCGCCGAAATCTCATGAGATATGACCTTCAGATGACATTCATTTCCAGAACTCATTTTCCCCCTTCGAATGCAACAACTTTTATTCGTGACTCTTTCCGGTACAATCAATAATAGGCAAGTTATTCGGGGTGGCAGAGTTAAATGGACCACCCTGTATATTATTTGTATGTGGTGTCTTGCTACGAAAGTTTTTTATTTTTATTATCAATAAAAAAGTCCTTTGATCCACGTGAAGCCGACGAATTTATAGGGATGGTTTACTCCCTTCACTCTGACGTGGTGTAAAAGCTCCGGAAAAGCGAGTGTTGTTTCCCGGCAATTGGTAGTGAATCAAGGATATTGTTATTTTTGGAACATCAACTGCACATGCGGAATCACTCTGTATCTCTAGCTTTTTTTTTTTTTTCCTCATTGTATTTCTGTATTTCCTTTTTGTTAACGCCTCCGCGTTTTTCAGAAGCTATTTGTCGGCTGACTGACTTATAAATCCGGTTATCTGATAAAGTGTTATTTCAATGAATCAATCGTGAGGTCGTACATCGTAAACGTCGCTCACTTCAAGTACAGAAATAATACTTCTGTTACAAGTGATTCTGATCTAAATACACACCAATTTTATACGTATGGGGCATTCCACGTCAAACGGGCTAATCTTTCCAAAATATTTTTCAAACTTGGTGAATCTCTTTTGACATCTTGAGGGGTCCCATAAATCGTGCTCGGACCACCTATTAACGCCAAAAGTCTAAATTTTCAAAGGCTACGACTTATGGTCAAAATTCCGGATTTCGAAGTTTTTGCTTCTCACATTATTTCTGCCCTGGTGAAGCTGAAAAAAAAAATTGCTAAAAATAGATTCGGAAAAAGTGGTCCGTTTCATGTAGAATGCCCTATATGTCCGTTGTCTATAAATACATTGAAAATAAAGCTTAGCACGTACGTGTGGTCACGCAGCTGATAAGAACACGAGATTAGATTAAAAACAATTTCACCGAATAATATATTACGTGTCATATTTATTTATTTTTTTTTTCAAGTTTTGCCCTTTTTTTCTTTCTTTATTTATTGTTTTCCGCAAAAGAGAGAAAAAAAAAGAAAAAAAAAAATCTGCAGCTGGAATCTAGAGCGTATCTATATAACACTCAATGCTTTTATTTACTTTAACTTATTGCAAACAGCGCTGATGATAATCTTGTTAAGCCGATTGTTCCGCGAATGGTAGGTACGTTTGAGAACAATCGAGAGTTGTCGCGACGTCGGTGTATCGGGGGGATGAAATTTCGGCAAAGAAAAAAAAAGAATTCTGTCGTTCGTTATTTGGTTACGTATACAACCAATTAAAAAAAAAAAATTGTTGCGCAATAGCGGATGCCGAGATAAATTGGAGAAGACAGAAATGAAAAAAATTTTACATCGTTCCTCTTTTTTTCTCATTTTATTATCCCAGGAACAAATGGCAGAAGGTACATCTTCTCTACGCTACAAATGGGCAAACTCAAGTTGCTGGAAGGCACACTTGCCAGTTGATGATGAAATCTATGGTGGAATTCGTCAAAAGACGACAGGATTTTACCTTCGGTACCTTTGACGCTGAAACAACCTCCCCTAAAGATTACGCCGAAACGCTACGAGATCACGTTGGAAACATCTACAGCGGTGAGTCAATCTCTTCTTTGTGTTTATACTCGAAGGATATTTTCCACCTCGAATTTCTTTCGTCGAAATTTCCTCGAGTGATGAAGCTGAGTTTTTATCTCGCATTACTTTTTTCAACTCTTCAAGCATGTGCGTCGATTACACCGCCGCACCGCGCTGCAGAGTTTCGATAGATATCATCGCGTGGAAATACGATTTCACGCGGTTTAAGTTTGTGCGAATAAGAGAAAGTGAGAGGAGAAAAATGAAAGAAGAAGAGAACCGAAAGAAAAAAAAATGAAAAAATTTATCGAAGTTCTTTCATTCTACACTCGTCCTTACACATAAGGGCCGAAGGGAGACCACGCCCGTCAAGTGGATCGAGACAAATAGCGGTCTCTGCTGGTTCCCCAAATGAATCCATTGTCTCCCTTCGGTATATGGCAAGGCTTTTTGCTCTACCAGCCAGCTACCCGCGTTTTTAACCGAGATGTAAACCAGCCCTTCAACAAGATCCTGCAAAAAAGTATAAAAGCAAAACGCGAGAAAATAAAAGTTGTTAAGTGAAACTAAAAAATATGAAAAATCTAATCATGATGCAGCTTATATTACGAATGGCGTAGCCGTACAAGAAGTAAGGCATTTTCTAATGGCTTTTTTTTTTTTGCTTTTATAGATTACATTCAATCAATATACTCGGAGAATATAGATAGCAAAGAGAATTGAATTCTTTCTTATAAGAAAGTGGTAAGGATTCAGAGCGATCCTTTATAAATATTCAGTTGAGCAGCTTATATCGTAGCACCCAATGGACTGTTCTATTCAGGACTTCCAAAAGATCTATCGTGAAGGGTATGAATTTTTACAAAGGAAACACGTTATTCTTGATATGAAATCACTGCGCAAACCATTCCTATATATGTATGCCACCTATATATTATACACTTAGGTAAATGAGAAGCTGAAATTTCTGGGCGAACTGTGTCCAAACTTTAATGGATTAACCCGCATAATCCTACGATCGTGGTAAGGATCTTATGGAGCCTGCAAGTTACAATTAGCAACGCGATAAGCCGCCAGATTTACCGGGATTATAATCCGGATCATAAATTTGGTGTCAGTGGGTAAATTTCGAAATGTTTGAAAACTATATGAAACGATGACACCGGACCTGTTCTTCTTGCGGGATGGTTTTTCGGTGTTTCTTTTTCCTCGCGAGAATTTCGGCTGATTCTTATTGGATCTTTTTACGTCGGACATTCGTATCGCACCGGAGGGAAGTGCGCGAAGCGAAGTCAGGTTTTTGCTGAGATCGTGATACGTCAGACGGAAGACCCGCGACAGCTCGAGTTGATTTTCATCCCTCGTAGGTATATTTCTCGCTGTTTCATAGCGACGTCTACACCCTCTCTTATATTCCCTTTTCCTCTACCTTCTCCGCTCCGAGAGAGCTCAAGGTTGAAAATATTTGTTGGGACGTATTTGACTTCAAAGTGGTATCTCACGGATCACAGCCGTCGTCTGAAAAGATTATCTTGTACAAATGTGGGTCGTAGATACAAAAACAACCCCCGATTCTTGCGACACATTCTCGCCACTTTCTCGTCAAATGATAGAGTGGGTGTACACGTTGAACATGCAGTTTCAGCCCCCCAGAAACATTGTGTAATTATTTTGGATCTGGAATATAGAGGGGTGGGTTTTTACGAAATTTCACCCGCTGAACATCGTTGTTAAAATTTTTTCTCATTTCAAATGCCTGAAAATTATTATTCGAGGTATCCAGGCCAATTAATTTTGCTGAACTATGAGGGTTTTCACTTTTTTTTTTACAAGCCCCATCGACTTTATTGACGCCTAGTAATTTTTCTTTCGGTAACACGCGAATCGGTCTCGTTCACCATTCTCCCAGCTGCTCTTCCCAAGGGTTATTACTGCGGGCAACTATAACCCCAGACATGGATGGAATAACACCAAGCCGATTTCTCATTTTGGTTAAGAGTAACGAAAGTAATCGCCCGCTCCAATGTAATTCAATTTTGTAAGAATTTTTTAGCTTGGAAATGTTCAAAATCTGGTTCTCTGAATTTTTAAATCCTATTCCAATCATTGATCTACCTTCGTACCGATTTTATGGTAATCCTACTGTACAGAAAGGTGATTCTGTGTAGCCGACCGGTTGGATTTCCCATTATTATGCAACCATCCCGGACAATATCGTGGAAATAATTACTGTTTCACACATCCTCGTCGCAAGATCCTCATGTATAAGCTACCCACTCTATGTGTAATCCTGTACCAGGTTGACGTGGGTTTTGGAAATTTGGCATTGAAATTGGACTAATTCCCACCATTCCCGATACGTTATATATTGCTCAGTGCCCCGTATCTGCGATTTGTCTTGGATTGGAAGGATAATAATAGAGCTTTGTTTAATCACCGAATGCCAATACAGTCGTATCCTGATACTCAAGAGCTGTAAGCAGCTGACGGAATGTTCTTCAACGACGAAATGAAATGCGCATCATTGCGATTTGTAAGAAATGTGAGCGTACCAATCGCAGTGCGGTTTTGTCTTCCAGAATTCCTAGAATTCACTGAGGACGTTACTGGGTGATTGAAATGAAAATAACAGAAAACTTGCTCGTAGATAAAGCACGTAAAACGTAGTGACGGTATAGCAATGAGATGGCGTGTTAAGCAGAGAGCAAATATTTGTCACCACTAGGATGAGTTGCGTGAATATTCACAGAAGAGGCTCAATTTCACCATAGTAGGCTGCTGATTTACAACGGAACTCGAGGTTAATTCAAATTTACAGAACCCTTCGCTCATACCCGATCCAAGTCTCTATCCCGAATCGACCCGGGCCCTCTGATCCGATGATGAGATCAGAAAAAGATGCGACCCGGCTCCTGATAACTTCATTCAAATAACCCTCAGAAAGATACCCCTGAATACGCAGAATGTGGATTTTCCAGTGGTTCGCCGTTCATTGAATTTCATACGTAAACGGGTGTCGACCGTCCGCGTCATCGAGAAACACGAACTTTTGACCCCCTCGTAGAAAAGAAAACACGAAAAAGAGACACGAACTTCTGGCTTGTTCCTGCAGGAAAAATTGCGGAAAGGAAGAATCTTTCGGACGAAAACGAGCCTATGCAACCTCGATGCCTCTATGGCTTCTGATCAATTACCCCTGATTTCACACCCACTGCGCGAGTTGGATTATTTCTCCGAATAGTTTCTAACAACCAGAGCTGCGAATTTTCCTCCCAAACAGCTAATTTGAGGGGAAAATTTTGCATACCCCACATATTTGCCTGGAGGGTCTGACGAGTTACGAATATTAGATTCGTTGGGCTGCTGTTAGCTGTGGAGTGATTAACTTTGAACTCACAATATGCATATACGAGTGGTCCGTTTCACTTTATTCGTGATCACAGACATCGTCTTGGGTTCTTTGCCACTCCATTTCTCTCATCTCATCCCGTGTTCCGTCTAAAGTCATTTGAGCTTCGATCAGTCGATTTGCAGCACTGTCTCAATTTCATGTGTTTGATCCTATCTCGATCCTTGCGCGCCAGTAACTTAACGCTCGCGTCTGCTCCTGATTCCCATATAGCTTTTTCAATGCGAAAAAAAAGAGCGGAAAAAAAGAAGGAGGGTAAGAATAGATGAAAGCTCCCGTGACCGTCGACCTTCATTCCCGCGCAGGATCCTCACCATCCGCTATCCTAATACGTGATCCAGATGAATCATGGCGTCGAATTCCTCAACCTTCCTACCTCGGAGCCCTGCAGCAAGACCTTTAGCGATACCGCAGTTTCTCACCCCTGTAGAGTTGGAAATTACGATTCACCCCCAGTTAACGGGTTCCTGACCCCAAAATCTGCGCTCTCACTCGATTACCTTGCAGAATTATCAGCGTTTTACAAATTTTATTAACGCCATTAAAATAAATTTGTAATTATACAGGGTTTCTTAGATTATATACTTTTGATTTTATTCTTTCGGTCGGTTCTGCTTGGAAGCCGGAAATAGTACAGGTAGTTTATAAGATCTATATAAAATAAGTATGATAGAAATAACTCACATAAGTTAGTGTACACAGTTATAAGGATTTCTAAAAATACCGATTGATAGATTAAATCAGTCAAACATTAAGCTCAACGGGTCAGTTGCTATGAGGTAAACTTATCGAGGTAACGATTAATCGTAGCCCACCTCTGCTCTGCTATGTATATGTGTACGACTGGATGATAACTTATTGCTAGATATACTTTTATTGTTAAATATAGACGCGGTGTACAGCGTGCTGGTTTCTTACCTGGAGTCTTATTTCAGGGTTACACGTATTACAGATATCGATACAAAACATTTGCGTCAAACACGGCAATATAATTATATTAACGTCATTTCTTCGATCATCATCATTACAATCGAAGATCCTTCGATCGATTAGGGTACAAAATTGATGTACCAGATGGTGGGACAGATAAAGTAATCAACGATTTTTGGCTGATGATTTATTATAGAATCTTCGAACGCCTACCACATTAATTTTTTTACTCATCTACATATTCGACGTCTTTTTTCCATACATACATTAATTTATTTTTTTCCTAACTTTCGGATTTTCCGAAACTTGCGCGCTGCAGTTTAATTAAACAACGGTTTGTAAGAAGCGTAGAAATAGGCGTGAAAAATGTGTTCAATCTCGACATACACACGTCATGAGCTGCGAAGCTTTTGGACCGCGAGAAAGAACATCCAAAACCCGAGGGATCAGAGTCAGAACTGACTTGAGAAAAAGCAAAGTTGAAAAAAAAATAAAAAAAAAAGTTAAAGTAAAATGAAATGAATAAAAAAGATTTGACGCTCCGCACCCCCCACGCAAGGGTAATCTGTCAGGTTAAATCACCAGAGATATAAATTTGTCTTTTTTTGTTCCTTTTTTTCTCCTCCACCATTTCTCCCTTCCCTTTTGAAAGAAGAAAATGAATAAAAAAATGAAACAAAAAATATAGAAAAAATAAAAATCATAAATTCGTCTCATTTTCGGCTGTATGAGACGTGGTTACCATCGGTCCCGTAATCTCGCTCGTAGAACTTCAAACGTTACGAAAAAGAAGAGCTGACTGCTGACTACAGCTCCTTGAGTCGTGAGATACATACATAGCTGATAGTTCGGTAACGTAAAGGAAAAGTGAAAAAAAAAAGTTAAGGAGGGTGAGATAAAAAAGCTGTGAAGTAGTAAAGTTCTCGCAGACTGGGATAGTATTATTTTTTTTCCTTTAATTTTTTTTTTTGAACCGCGAATTTGGTCGAAAACGGAATAAAAGGTACCTATTGTACTTTAGATATGTCTTACATAGAGTTTTTCGACGTGTTTAAAACTTGATGATAATATTTTTCATGTAATATTCCAGCCTTATTAAAACATGAAACTTCCATGCACGAATTCGCTTATAACGGAGAATGTTTTTACTTAATTAGATGTTAACCGGAGTAATTAACTCGTCCCATAGAACTACATGAAACATGATTATAAACTTTTCGGATATCGTTAATATTAGTTATGGGAAGATTTGTTTGTACAGGAGGATTTGTTTTTGGAATCTGACAGGTACGGAAAAATGAATAACGTGCCGATGAAAATGTAGTGAAGAGAATATAATGTGCGTGGAAACAGAAAAAATAAGGGGGCAGAAGATAAATCGTATATGAAAATTGTAATAAAATAGAAATAGAAGAACGGATGTGGTATGCTCGGCGCATGAGTATTATTATTGTTGTTATCATTATTACCTATATATTTGAAGTACGTCAGCTTCACTAGTCGTGCAGATTTTCTGAAGTCACGGAAGTTGATTTCCGCGGTACGAGCAGGCAGATGAAAAACTTGGTCGGGTATTGTAAATACGTACCTACTATTATACTTATGTATAGGTATACACCTCATGTACGGATGATTCTAGTACGACAGACAACGTATATCAAGGTTCCAATATGGGACTCGTATCGCTGCAGGCATATCAAACGTACGACAGATTTACATCGTGAATTGACTTCATAAACAGTCGACCATTCTTTATAGACCCGCCGGGGCTTATGTACGTGTCACTAGGTCTTTCGTATCGCGGATCTCTCGTATATATATAGAGCTAATTTTTTACCTAGGATTGTTTACTTTGGAAGATAATTTAGAGTGATACCGATAAATTGAAAATACCATGGAGAAGAGAGTTTGACTTCCGTGTTTGGAACGTTCTAAACGTGGAGTAAATTTATTTCAATTGATACAGGTGTGTTTCAGTTCTTTAATTTAGAACTCGCGGTAGTTTTTCGTTCTAAATACGAATCCGCGTTGATCTCCGTGGATTTGGAATTCAATTGAATCGAATTATTTTGGCAACTAGTGCATTAGGGTCTGTTTGCTTTGGGTGCTAATGACGCCACGGCATCTGGTGCGTAATTCACAATTAGTCTGTTGAAATTGATGAATTTTAATTCGAGCGCTTCGGTTTTCAGTGCCGCGAGGTAGCGAATGTCCTATCTCCATTTGTTATTATCTTTGTTCGCAATTAAGTTGGAAATAAATTTTTGGTCGGGAGTACAGTTATTGTTATTATTCGTCGAAGAAGCTCTTGACGGGTTGAAACCAGCCGTTGTTATACTTCCTTCAAAGTGTTTTTGCCGCTCCAACAAACCGGCTGCTGTTTTCAGCTGACGCGGAAAACACTCGTTACATTATTAAATTTGGAATTCGCAGGACAAAATGGAATTATAAAAAAAATAACCATTATTCAAATCCTGTCAGAACTGAAGGCTTCAAATAGACCTTTCTCCACAATCCCTTATAAGTTTCAATGTTTTTTCACGTGATGTAGAGAATGTTTAGGAAGGGAACGAACGCCTCTCGGAGTAGGAACCTGCAGACGACGATCTTATTACAATTTCATTACTGCAGTCAAGCTGTTACACAATGTCAGACCGCGACGTATAACGGCCCTCATGTATTTTCCATCATATCCCGCAGGAACTCCTGTCTTCTTTTTTTTTTGTGTTTTTTTTTTTATTCTCTTCTCAGTAACAATAGACCGGAGGGGTGGTTAAAGGTGTCAGTAAGTATACTTTCGCCATCGATCGTCGTTCTTATTTATAATAATTTTTTTTTTTCTGTATAACGCAAAGATTTTTCGTCAGCTAATATAGCGTATACCTCATCATAATTGAGGAATGACAACGGGAAGAAGAGGGAGCAAGAAATTCGAATTCCGCGCATTCTTCCCGGTAGCTCCTCCTGATAGCTGGAGATGGGAGGGGGAAAAAGATGAACGGGAGAGACTGAAGGGATGATTATTTATTTTATTTTATTTTATTTTCACATCCTTCTGTGTATCAAAGTCTGCAGCTGATCGGGTATTTCAAACGGTAACTTGCCGGTTATTTCCGTTTTCTACCCGCCAATTAAGGTGATCCGGGGTAGCCGGAGTTCCGACCTATTTGTTCAGCGTTTGAAGGTACGACGTCCCTTTTAGCCGAAGGTTGCGAGATACGTCCTAACGTCCGTTCGGTCGTCCGTGTATAGCATTCGTTTCTGGAGAACGGAGGGAGTAACAAAAAAAAAAAAAATTGAAAATTAGATAACGATGAAAGTGGTAGCAAATCACTTTATTCTTTATTAATTATTTACCCACAGAATCAACGAGACGTGACACGCCACGTGCGCGGAGGGTAATATTTTAAGAGAAAGATAAACGGGGCGCGAAGATAATTTCGTGGGAAAGTTTGAGAAAATCAGGTGCTCCGTATCAAGTACCGATACCTGGAAAGTTCCGGGATATGTGGGCGTGTCGACGAGTAACGCAATTTGTGATGATGTGACTCCAGAGTTAGAACTCAATACTCAGACCCGATGTGGGTGGGAATTAGACCGTGAGGTTGTGTAATTTAACTTCAGTTAAATAAGACGATCTCTAAACAGAGATAATCTCGACGTACGTAACTATTTGTGTGTAGCGATACGACACCCGCGTTTAATTTGAACATTCCAACAAAAGCTTTATCAATTTCAATTCAACCCGGCAGGTGAAGAAAAACTTTCGCCCGTACCCCCAAAAAACCGATCTAATCCGGCATTGCGGCTGAGGAAAATAGCCGATCAGCGGTAATGTACGTATCGCAGTGTTCGATAACGAAATTGTTTTGTTCGGTAAATGGCAAGGTGAATTTTTTTAAATTTCGCTCAAAGTAGCTCTACAGTGCAGACAGGTAGCAGATAAATTAGGTATCTCGAGAATTTAAAATTTGTTGTTCATTTATTTTTCCCTTTTTCCGAATGGTAGTCGTGTTATGCACAATAAGATCTCACCATTCGGAGCAGAAATGGACATTTGATATTAATTAAGCTTCAACGAGCAGATCAAGATCGTGTGATGTATTGCTTTGTAAATTTAGTGAACGCCACATCCTATATTTTACACATACCCAAACAGACGTATTTCCGGCGCGGCTCTATACTCATGCTAGGTTTTTAACACATCATCGAACTCGTGTAATTAATATACACGCGGTTCGAGGACTGCATCATCATTACTAGCATCGGTCAAGCGTTTTGAGATACCAATGATGCGTCATTACCCACCCCAAATTTGTTTTACCTCATACCGCATTAATTCTATTAACTGCCGACTTCTCTGGATGTGTCAGATTTTCGAACTGAATTTTCAAACGTACGAGGATGAAAAAAAAAGAAAAGAATAATTTTCGCAGCAGTTGCAATTTCAGAGGTTTGACCTAAGTATAAAGTTCAGTCAGACTGACTTCGGTTCTGCGTTGGGCAGCCGTTATCAGCAACGTGGGTACGACAAACTTGCAGTTATTTAGTTATGCAACGATATCATCGTCGTTTTTTTATTCCCCGTAGTGTGTTGCAGTTTATCATCAATTATAATACTAAATTATTTTGCCCTTGTCCGAGCCGATTAGGTTAGCTAGACAATTAATTATTTTCATGGTCGTTGAAAGCTTCGCAAATATTTTTCACGTCTACGTTCGCTGAGCGGAAAGAAAGGGAAAAACATCTCTTAAATCGAATCAACGCAAAGGAAGAACTTACCATTTTTTTCCGGTCATTTTATTCTGATTGCTAAAGACGAATGGAATTAAACTTACTACTTTGTTTTCTCAGAAACGTAAGAATCTCCTTGAAAAGCAAGAAAGAAAAACACAATCCCAGAGTAACTGCAGACTTTCTATAATAGTTCCTATTTTTTTTAGAACATTTTTTTGCTTTCTTTCAATTTAGTCCAATTTAATTCAGGTACTTAAAAATGGTAATTCATTGCAAAACTGTTCTAGCATTGAGGCTGATGCGTCTTAAAGGTGACACGTAATTAGAGAATAATTTGTTATTCCCTCGTATCTTACATGTCTATATATAGTTCACGTATCTGATATATTTTCGTGTCTTATCTCGTATATCTTGACTCGTTATCGAATACTTTGGAGACTGCTTGAGTCATTATCAAATATTCGAGTCCTTCCTATCTTTCTTACAAATTCTTACGGGCTAACGGAGCCACTTCACAAGATTTATTTTATCCCCAGAAACAAAAAAAGTTCAGTCAAGTCGGACACTTCGCTGCTTCCATTGGTCGATAAACTTTTTCAGATCAATAGAGCTTGCGTTTGAATCGGCAGTAGCTACTTGTCGAGCTTTTATTTACAGAGTCCTGTTCGGATGTATATGGCTGGAAGCTACGTTTTATCGACGGTAGGTCGAAGCTCGCAAGCTTACACTTTCGCAGCCCCCAAGTACCGTGAAAGCGCGAAGACCAACCATCGATAAAAGCGTAGCGGTGTACGTTCTGCAAGCTTCGGTGAAATTCAAACTCGAAAATTCAGAAGGCATGACATCAAATTGATGCTGAAAGCTCGAGCTTTCACTATCCGACAACCCCGTAAATCAAGATTTGAATCTGATGGATGAAGAGAAGCCCGTTCCCTTTTAAGAAAGAAAAGCTCAAAGTTTAAAGTTTCGAGTCTATTCGCAGAAGTTCTCATGCGGTTTTTTTCTATTGATTCCGTAAGGATCAACCGACCCGCGTTATTCGCGACGGTTTAAAGTTTTACACTCTGAATCTGTCAACTGTGAATGGGCCCCATCTTTTCTCGCATCTATTACACCAGTCTGAAAATAGAAAAAAAAAGCGTAACGAATTCCCAAGTGCTGCGGGACTTAAGTACATCTGAATACCAATTAGTCGAAAAAGTTTGTGCTTTTTTTAGGGTCTACTTCGTGATGTCCCCGTGGTCCCTATGGAAATGATATAAGGGTTTGACTTCCTTAAGTAACTTTTCTGTCATTGAACTTTCTTTCTTCTTCTTTTCCTCTTTACCTCGACAATCTCCCGATCTCAACCCCCGTGAAAGCTCGATTAATCCGACAAACATCGCCCACCATGGGAGTTGTTTGCCTCTTTGGCTTTTTCAGATCCACCTTTCTTTTCTTCGCATCTTTTTCCGGGTTTGCCTTTGATAACGGTTGACTTTGAGGGTGGATGTCGAGCTTTTGGACCCGATTCTCGAATCTAGGTAAATAATGGAAGGATCGCAAGTCTCATTCAGAGTGCAAAGTGAATGACCGCGCTAATTTGAGCGCATGCGTCCAGCGTATGCGTACGGGCGAAGAGATCAAGAGAGGGAAGAAGAGAAAAAGGGAGAGAGAGGGAAAGAGGCGAATTGCGGGAATGGGGAGAGAGAGATAGAGTAGAGCGAGATGTGAGAGGCGCCGCGTACGGAGGAATACGACTGAAACTTCGCGCTCAGATTCCCGCGTCTCAGTTTCAACTCAACCGCGCCGCGTCCGTAAGCCCAGAATGATGTGACTTCCTTTTATATGACAAACTTATAAAAGTTGCCTAATTTGCTACATGCAAAACCGGATATCATAACATAAAATTTCGACAAATTAACGAAGTGCAGTTCATTCGACGCGGTTAATAGGCGCGATTGAAATGAACGGGTTAGTCGCAGCTAATGGCGAGAACTCGAAGTAACTGTTGCGGTTTTATCGGCGTGTATTTTCAGCCTCGAAATAGTGATTTTGTGAATAAATATAATTATTTCACTAATTCGCATACCAAGTATTTTTTAACAAGGGAAAGTGCATCGCGCGGATTTTTATGGAATTTTTTTTTTAAATCAGGACCTTCGGGCGAATATAATAGAATTTTTATTATTCCGAAACTGCACGATGAAATTTTGCTGCTGCAAATACAAGTGCTGCGAGATTCTATTGAAACTAAAGAAATTTATCGGAATACAAAAATATAATACCAGAAAACAAAAATCATCATCTGGAGGATTTCCAAAAAATAATTGTGCGGTAGATAACTGACGATCATTAAAAAAATCACGTACGTGTATCTGGGTTAATTTGGAAAAATAATTCTCTCGAGTTTGTCAAAACAAAATAGAAACATCCCTCTGAACTTATTATACTAATTTAATCCTTGAGAACGAGGTAAAGAATGACGAGATTAATTCGGTAAAGCGTATTATAGCTTAGGGGCAGCTGTTTTAATACACCTGTAATCTGAGAAACGCTAATGGTAACATTTACTGCAGGATATTCCAAGCTTCAGATTGAGGTTTTGTTGTCCAGACGGGTTGTTGTCCGGGGCGTTAGAGTTTTGGTCCCACCCCGAATTTTGACCGGACCATTACACGCGGCACATAACTCCGGGGGGGTCATTTCTCGGAATGTGCTTTTATCCTCACTCTACCTCCAACCTCTTTACTCCCTATATTTACTTCAATACCTTCAACTTACAAAAGCTCAGCTTTAGTCACAGTAAGTTTCGTAAGACACATTTAACTACGCCCAACGTATCACCCATAAAGTAGTCTTATGATTGACCACAGATGGAGTTTTTTTTTTTATTCTAAGTTTACAGTCGCAGATATCGAACAGATGTGTACATAATGTATGAATGTATGTTAAGAAAATATGTGATCACAATTATGTACGCGAGATCCAAAAATAGGTACACACGACGAATATGATTTTTTTTTTCTTTCATATTTCTGCAGGAAAGAAGCTCGGATCGCGTGCAGATTGAAAAAAAATTCTAATTTTCTTGGTAACTATTTCTTCAACTTCGCTATTACGGATGTAAACACTACACGATTTAAGTGAGATCTATAGATCAGTTTCGTGTTATTTCTGGTTCCCCGAATCGCTAGATGTACCCAAATTGTTTTAGTCACGCTCCGAAATTGAGGTGGAATTTTTTAACCCTCATGTTCAAGAAATCTTACACAAGCGAAACGGGCGGGCTTTTCAAGCTTTTATTCTTCTGCAGCTTTTTCGAGAACTGCGGAGGCCGGAAATCGATGGTACTAAATAAAATCTTATATACCTGCCCACCTCACCGATTTATATCGAGATGCGTTATGTTTATTCGCGAGATGGATTGAAAGAAATGTCGTCCGCGGTGGAATGAAAAAAAAAGTCGAAAGTGTATAGGAAAAAGAAAAAAAAGCTCGGCCTCTTATCCCAAGCTAATAATTCTTGTTGTCGTTTTATTCCTTGAGTTGTAATTCTCCGACATACATAAAGGTGTAAAAATATTTGCCGCAAATTTCGAGGGTAGATATTGAGCGCGGTTGATGTTGGAGGTGATATTATCACGAATTCGAAATAATTTTATCGGAATTTGAACAGCGATAATCATTGCGCGCGATTTACTATATAGACTCGCCGCGAAAATCCGGGTGTTTCTCGTCTTTCGATTACATATATAACTACGTCTTTCACCAGAAAATGGAAAGGGAGAATGTTTTTCACGTGAGAGTATATTCTTTACACTCACCTCGAGCGAAGCAATATATTATAATTTTTTTTCCCATTTGCAAGGCGTTTTTAATAACGATTCGCGTATAATTCCCTTGTCATTTTCCTTCAGGGAATCGCGATTCGCGAGATATATATTTTTAGAGATAAGGCTCGCACACCCTTTTCTTCTTAGTCTTTGAAATTTTTTTTCTTACTAATAAACGGTGTTTCTTGAGGGCGAAGGAAAAGGCGGGCTGGCCCGTTATTTAGAAGACACAAAAACGTTCAACGACGCGTCGAGACCGCCGCCGCGGCTTTAAGTAACGTATATGTATACGTAACAACAGCTGCTGGTCCAGCCTTGACCCTCTGCTCTTCTGGCCCGTGAGTGGTTAGTCGCGATAAAAACCAAAAAAAAAAAAATAAGGAACAAAAAACAAAATTAATAGATCAATATAAAGAGAAAAAAAAAAGGACGAAACGATAATGTGGTGATCCACAAATCGTAAGAGCGATGATTACACCCCTGTTATTCTACCCCGAATCCGATGTCCAGGTGTTGTTTTAGGAAGAATATATCGTTTTTATTATTCGTATGAAAGAGAAATTCAAAAAAAAAGAGAAAAAGAAAAACCTATAAAAAATGGAATATTCGGACTCCGACGGCTATTAGCCAGAGATGGATGTCTCGAGTCATGAAAAATGAATGAATTCCGATGTTTGAGTCGTGGGATATAACGGCTAATGGTTGATGAATTGTCTCGTGTGGTTTCTGTTGCACGGTCGGACGTGAATTGACTTGACAAACTCGAAACAATTCTTTTTTTCCAAGGATATTATTTATCGTACCCGTATAACATCAAAAATATATATATAGCCGAATCGATATGGCAAACATATTATGTTGTCAGCAAGGGTCTATATATGTATATTTGAACAAATGTTTACCCGAGACATACCTTATTTACACATTTCAATAAATAGGTATATACTGTATATACTCATATATATCTACTTATATAGAAAATTTTTCTCCAGAGAATATAAAATAAATGTGTTTAAAATTTGATTTCTCTTCGTGCAGACGCATATGATATGTAGCTGCTGCAAGGAATAACGTACTTTTGTTTTTTTACAAAAATTAGAAAAATAAAAAAAATAAATAAATATATACATTACACGTCCAAATGTATATGTGTATTTCTCTAAAATAGACTGCCGGTGATCTGTGATTTATTTTTAAAAAAAAAGGTAATATTGGTAAAAAAGTTAAACAACAACATAGAAAAAGTGTGTAACTATAATAAATTCGAACGTATACCTGTATGAAATAGTAATAAAAAAAAAAATAAAATAAATTAATAAACAACTAAACAAACTGATATTGAAATTGATGAAAATTTTCCGGGGAATTTGTGCGCTTAAAAATCAACATTTGTATAAATTCGATCAATCACTTAACAACACATCTTTCTAATAATGTATTGAAAAAAATCATACTAGGTGTTTGTAAAACGAAGAATAAAAAGAAGAAGAATTAAAACGAATAGCAATTATATTAAAGGTGTAATAAATGTATGATCACGTTTTTTATGGAAAAAAATATTTCAATAAAAATACGCCAAAGCAATTGTACGTTTCATGAATAATCAAATAAACATCGTCTATCGTTCATTAAATACTAAAAATAAATTTCACTTTCATCAGTGTAGAAGATCTTCTATCGCATTTTCTTCTCGTCGATATATATATATATATATAAAATAAAAAAATAAAAAAACAGATATATCGTGTACTGTTACTCGAACGCAATGACAATCCGATTTGTCTCTGCCTCAGGCAAAGAGGACGTGGGGGATTCAAGTTGGGAAAATTGTCCTCGTGCAGCTAGGAAATATTCAGGACGAACTCGATGTTGTTATCATCATCTATTTTTTCTAATAGTTTTATCAACCAACGTGACTGTGATCGAATCCGTGCTGATACAAAGCGGGGGAAATCGAGGCGGAGGCGTAGTTAAGTTGGCAGTTATCGCACCGTCGGATCCACGATACGAACAGGCCCTGCCAAGAGTCCTGCCGGCGGTCAGTTTGGCCGTCAGGGCCGTCGTCTCGTCCAAGGGCCCTTTGCCTGGATGGACAATCAAGGTCGACCACAGAGACTCGCAGTGCTCCAGTACGTTTGGTCCACTCGCCGCATTCGAATTCTACATCAACAGGACGGCAGGTCGATCATATTTCACTGCGATTATTATTTATCATTTATTCATTCAGATATTTTTTTTTCTCCTCACACGATGATCTAATCGCGAGCGAATACGTAACGAAGGACGGAATTATTTAAATCTTATAATCGAGTATCGTTTCCAACGGTAAAAACTTACGGGGATCGGAGTTGATTTTTATCCGCGGTTGTTATTGTGTTACATGGATTTAAGTCGCCGTGATTCGGTTGATCTTGGACCTTAGGTGATTCGAAATTAGAGAAAGGAGGGCCGGGATTGGTGGTTCTAAAAATAGGAATCGACCGTCAATCAACGATCCAGCTGATAATTCCGATCTTGTTATACATTTGCTCAGGGATTATACAACTATAGTCAACGACTAACCGCTCATGTATCTTGAATAACTTTGGATATGGATAAATAATAATTATAAGAATATAACCGCATGCTAATTTGATTTTTTAGATCGCTAACATCTCATCGATCAATTAGTTTTATTTTTATTTTTTTATTTATTTTTGCCCCCTTCAAAATGAAGAGAGTATTTTTCCGTCACAAGTGTTATACGTACTTGTAATTCTTCGGAGAGTTTTACTTTCTTGATTAAGCTTCTTTTTTTTCTGTCATTTTTCTTGTTAATTAAAAAAAAAAATTCTCCTTTTTTTTTACTCTTCATAAATATGCAATTTGATCTAAAGAGCCGCAGCAGCACTTGGGTTTTTGGGGGGACAGAATTTAATTATTCGAAATTAGGTTTTAAGTGAGAGTAAACGAGTAAGCGTTCCTATTATCCAGTTGTTTCGTTATTATTCCGGTATACATATACTTAATTCACCGAATATTACACCAACCGACGTATATGTAATAATTCGTGATGGTATGAGTTGAAAACTCAGAGTCACCCGGTTTGTCATTCGCCTCTCACGAAATTTGACCAATTCCGATATAATTTCAAACGAAGATTAAAATTAATTGAAAGAAATTGTCTAGCTGGAGAAACAACCACAATTATTTCAATTGCCTTGGTCGTGTTTTTCACTCTCTGATATGTATCGTCTATATGAGGATTAGGTATGTGTGCAGTGTGTATATTTTTAGTTCTGGATACAACTGTTTTTACTCCTGTATAAAACCATACGTGATTATTGTGCAACGCTGTTTAAATTTAAAACGAATTTAAAATCCTGATTTATTCGCTGCAGGTTGAAACAGAAACAGAAAAGGAAAAGAAAAGGAAAGAAAAGAAAAGAAAAAACCACGAATAGTTTTTAGACGTGCATTTGGCAAATTAGATTCCGTCCTCATGTACCACCTGCTGCTGCATTAAAAACTTTTGATTTCTTATACTCCTTATAGCCATTATTAAAGTTGAGTAAACGAGTTTTCAGTTTTTGTTTTTTCGTTTGAAACGTGAGGAAAAGAAAAAAGAAAAAAGAAGAAAATAAATAATTTCAGGCCGATGGTTAAAAACTAAAAATAGTATTTCACGTCCGACAAACTTTCGTATCAATAATTTCTGCTACCCACTCCGTCTGCAGAAAGCCCACTCTAGTTGCCTCGAGGAAAAAAAAAAACCTCTACGATGAAACAAGATAGATTGATAAAAAATTTGAAAATTCGTACCATGTTAATTGGTATCTGTTTTTTAACAGTTGCTCAGTACGTGAGCTGGAAACTGTAAAATGCTGTAGAAAAAAGGAAATGCATAAAGTTGATATTTTTCGAAAACTGGGTTGACCATTTATTTTTCATTCCGTTTTTATAAAATTCTAGCAATCAGCGCGCCTATAAGTGGTGGGACTGACAGATTAACCCGAAGATCGACATGTCGGTCTAGCCAATATTCACGTAAATTTTTAATCATGATCCAATCGGCAAATTCCGACCGTTATCTACTCACCGATAATCTGAACGGATAGAAATCTTCCTGTAATAATCAATGAACAGTTTTTTTTAACGATTAATAACTTCTCGCAGAGGTATTAATTATTATTCGATTTTTTTAGTTTCTTATTTTCCATACCGCATTCATTTATTACCTGTACTTTTTTCCTTCCGACGATTGAGAATCGGCTTGACGAAACTGACGATATCGACTTACGCCGATACTACCCTCACCCCCACCCTTGTATCGTACGTACTTATCTTACAAACGGGATTCCGGGCTCAACTTACTTTCCACCGTACGAGGGGTTATATAGGCGCCCGTTTCTTTCATAACCCTATCTACGACCTTTATTCTTTTTCTCTTTTCTTATACGGTATTTTTTATTGCAACGACATTCTTCCAGGGGGTGGGAAAAGGGGGCGGCAGAAATACATGTTGCTGCGGGATCGCTGACGCTTCAACATTCACCGCGTCTTCGTATGACCGAAATAACTCAAGTAGTTAGCCGAAAACAGATCGTTGGAAGTGGACAATTTTTATATTATACATATATATATTTTTTTATCTTTATTTCTTGTTTGTAACTCGAAGAGCCAAACTTCAGTGGGTACGGCGCATTATATACGTAAGGCCATTGATCAAATTACAGCGAGATGAAAATGAAAAAAGATTCGCGGAATTTTTAGCACCCAAGAATTTGGGTCAGGTATATGGAGGTGTGTAAAAAATCTATACCGTCGTACCTTTTGTTGTCCCTTTATTCCGTTTTCCATACGTAAATTACCTGTATATTACCTGATACTTATTTTATGTTTGCTTTTTTGTTTTTCATACCGATCCGTTTACCTGTTGCGTTATTCGATCCCGGAATATATGTGAAAGAAGTTTTAGGTCTGGTATGTCTTTGTGTGCTGGGAGGTAATTTTGTAGGTGAGAGTAAAGTATGTTTTGCGCGTAAGCTACTCCGCGTATGAATTAATTGAAAAAAAGCTGCGAACGCAATGCGGTACAATTAGATCAGACGAAGAGTCAGCGTGCACTGTAAGAGTAAGAGGGTTTATATAGCGTGTATCTGTATATCATGTACGAGGGATAACGCGATGTGCCATGCCGCACGCGGTTTGTTAACCATTTTAATTACAACTCATTTGCGCCAGGCACGCATTTCACTTTATCCAGAGGCTCATACATCGCGCAATGCCGAGCTCTCCTTCCCCGTCCATGTCTACGCGGTTTGACGTTACGGAATTATACAACTTCAGCCGGTCCACGACTCGCCTCGACGTTCCGCTGCAGCTTCGGGGCTTATACGGGGCTACCCAGCAGCTACTCCGTCACATGTACATATGTAGTTGATATAGCTGTAAAAATATAACTATTTTTATCAAAAACTGACGTCATATGTTTGCAGCTGCAGTACGACTCGACGCGGTCACTCAACCAGAGTCGTGACATCGAGTGTCCCTTAATTCCGTTTAATTACCCCCTCGCGGTAAATAATTGTTACTACGTCAAGGCGGGGTTAATTTACCGTCACCGTTTGCTCGGAATATTTTGTTTTATTTGACTTTTCGTTCCTCTTTTTTTCTTCATGTTCTTCACTTTTTGTGTATATAGTTTCTCTTCTTCTCGCGATCTTATCGGAAATATCATAATTCTTTTTTCTACCGACCGAAGAATATCGTGATCGTGATCGGTAAATCTGGTCACGCTGAATTTCCTCCCGCACTATATGCAGCATATGATAAGAGCGTGGAATCGTATAGGGCGATGCATGGAATCTAGTGGGCGGTTATTTACTACCCCGAAGTTGGTGCTAAAAGCAACTTAAGCTTTCCGTCTCAATTTCGTAGCTACTTCGTTCCCTACGTTCCCGCTGCTTCCAGTGCTCTCGCTGCTGCAATGCATCACTCTAAGGTGCTTTCATTTACCCACCCCAACTCGGTTGGATGTTTAAGGTACGTTCCTTGTCATCGGACGTACGCTACGTGCATACGCGTGCATACGTATTACGTAGCAGAAAGCTTGCGTAGAACGTGAACTGCAGGGTATAATTTCTCCTTCGCATCTGAAGTTTGAAACTTTGAAATAGTCCCCGATATATAGGTAAAAACCTATACATATAACGTTCTAAGGATGATCGATCTTTTCGTTAAACAAATTTTCGTCGTATTTGCAGCGACGTTTATCTATCAGGGTTAATTTGAGTGCGTCGGGTAACCGCGGTGGTTGGAACAGGGAGATGGTGAATTTCTAGTTATATGTAGTTGAGAAGCCGATGAAGTGGTGAATAATGTATTGCGATCCTAGGGGAGTTTCTTGTCGCCGCAACGACCGCGTTGACCTTCTAGACGCATCGATGCATCCTTTGATTACCGTCGCGCTTTCGTCGTTGTTCAGAATTTCCAAGTAGCAGGCAGCTGCCGTTCCACAGTTTCTGCGCATCCGGAAAGTTTTAACCTGCATACATACGAATGAAATTGGTACACAGGCATAATTTCATATGGGAATAACTCTTTGTCATTGACTTTCCATTTACCGATGATGATAAATCAATCAAGTACCGTTTACTCGTTCGACAGATTTCATAGATTTCAACCATACGCGACGACGTATCGACGTAAAATAATATATGAGAAAAAAAAAGACACGAGAAATCTCTACGGAGACAGCTATACAAAGAGGTGGAGAGGAAAGGGAAAGAAGACATTAATTATTGCCAGATGTGAGTTTGGTCACTCATGCACGCGTCACATGTGAAGCTGTCAAGATGTGCTCTGCCGTGGGCTATATAACTTGAGAAGAAAAAGATAGAAGAAGAAAAAAAATGCGACAAAAAAGGAGGGAAAAAAAAAGATTTAATACAGAAAACAACGTCGGTGTCGAACCTACGTATACGTCGCTTCTGAGCTGGCATAACACTTTCCGAAGTTTCGATTTTCTTGTAAAACAAGAGTAAAATTTTCTTGACACCAATCTTTTTCATATAGAGGTTAGAAGTTGACCCGATGTGATGTCCAAATATGGGTTTTTAAATTGCGAATTTATAGAATCGGAAAAAGTCGAGTATCCCGATAGCAGACACGTGATTCTATCTTTTTGATGCCCGAGAAAGAAATAAATGAAATTGTTATGACTTTTCTCATCTGATTCTCGAGCTGGGAAATATATATGAAAGAAAAAAGACGAAACGAAGTAAATAAAATGAATAGATAAAAAGTAGAGAGAGTAAAAAGTTTTCGAGATCTCATACGTACGCGTGAAGGGTAACAACTTGAATTGCACCGACGGATGGAGAAGTGATTTTATATTAAAGTGAGAGTACCAGAGGAAAATTTTATAAAGCAGAGTACGCATTTTCCTCTTCTATATAGTAATCCGATTCAACTCTCGTTGTAGTTCATCCATACGTTGGAAGAAAAATTAATTTTAACGTTCAGGGTGCCACTGCAGTAGTATAGGTATACATGCATGACATGTTCGCAAAAAAGCAAAAAGAAGCCGGGAAATTAAAAAAAAAAAAAAAAAAAAAAAAAAAAATCGAGCACCGAAAATTGAGGTAGAGTGAAAATTTGTCGCAGGTAACTCTATCGAGTTTGCGAATTACCTGCAATTGCGTCGCTACTGGCAACGTAATACAGAAAGAACGTTTATTTGAAGAACAAAAAAAACAATTTTTTTTTTTGTGTTTCCCAATTTTGTGACGGTAAATCTGGCTAGTTAAGACAATGTGGTTCAGTTACTGTGGCGACGCGTTGTTACAGTCCATCGTATTGTACGCTGCGCGGAGAGAAAACGCGAAGCTCGGAGCTTTAGTGAAAATCTCGGTATGGTGATAGTGGCTCAACTTGTTGCGCGTTTATTGTTGACCCACTGACTTTGACGGAGGTCGGTGCCTCGGTTCGGGTGTGTACTTTGCTTTCACACTTAATTGCTGTACGGCAAGTCCCTTTGCGGTAACGTTTGATGACGCGGATCCTGCTTGCGCGGAGAGCAAGATATCTAAGGGAGCTACCTAATTCCCAATAATTACTGCACCGTCCACCTACTTGTGTATGCTCTATGTGGGTGTACTAACTCTAATTAGTTCCTGTTTCAACAAATTATAATTATTTCCCTGCCCCAATCAGGGGTCGTCGGGCGCACTGTGGACCCGAGGACCCTGATAAGAACCGTTCTCCAGGAACTCGAGAACGCCACCAATATTTGCGAACAAACTTTATTGAACCAAATTATAACGGTGCAGATATTTGTTTTTTCATTTTTATTGAGTAATTTGCAGTTAATAGCAGAATCGAAATTGGGGAGATGAGTCGAAGCGGAGGCTGTGGGGGGTCCTTCATTTTCACGGATAAAATATATTTGCGGAATAATTTATGGAGCAATTAAAACTTTGATGTCTCAACCGATACTCGAACGGACAGCTATTGTAATACCTGTGAAATTTGACTTTTTATCCGCAATTTCGATTCCTTCGATTTCAAATAAAATTGGAATGAATAAACGAACCCCATAAATTCTCGTGGCTTCTAGTCACGTATTCACTCATAGCTACCGATTTCCTTAGTTTCGTTTCTCTTTCTATTTCTCCCCTTCGCATTGTCTGCAGGCTTTGATTAGTCGATGCTCATTTTTGTGACTAAAGTTGAAAGAGAATTCGAGTGAAAAAATAAGTCGAATGGAATAGCTCGTAGGTATACGAGTAGGTGGTAGAATACCTACTTTTTTGAATACGGAGACGTGTACAAAACGGAAGAGATTGTTGATTCGTTTCACTTCGTTTTCTTTCCGATAGGCTCCCGGAACAGCCCTCCGTAGGGTAAAGAATCGAATCACTTCTCCGAATCACCTTATTGCGAATATATTGTACGCATATACCATGTAAAAAAGGCAGGGAATCTAAATGAAACAAAGAAAATAGAAGAAAAGGCAACCGGAAGTCAAGCTATAAGGATCCAAATCACGCCTCTGGGTAGCGGTATTGTTACAAATTGAACAAGAAAGGTCTTCCGCTGTCTTATAAATCTGATTTTACTTTTTTGGATAAGGTATTTCTCTACCTTGTACTTTTCAGAGTTGTTGCTGCTTTAAAACTGCATTTTGAAACATGGAAACTCATCTCAGTTTTGTTTATTATAATGACAAAGAGTTATGCTTATATAGTCTTGTAAAATATAGATAACATAATATTCTAATGCACGCGATTCACATACTGGATACGATCGTTTTCACGTGCCCAGCAATCGGTGCACGCTCGATGTTATGAATATTATTTATAAGAAAGGTCGGGGCAGCGCGGCGTGCTGGGAGAATCTGAATTTTTATATTTTCGAAAAAAATCTGCATTCCGTCCACGTAGGATTTGATCTTATTTCCCTCACTTCGAAGCGGCCTTCTTCGGGTCCGAGCCGAGTACTACTTATACGATGGTTTGGAAATCCTGGTTAAGTACATAACAAATAGTTGAAGAAATCCCCATTCGAGGGCTTTCCAGGGTCGCCCCTGACCTCACAAGCTTTCTAACGACAACAAAAGAGAAAGAAAATAAATAAGAAATACGGGAATAATTTCACCTTGTCGCGCGAAGTAGATATTTAATGTCGAGTCTTTCCTCTCACACTAGACCACCCCGAAGAAGGTAATAACCAGTACAATACGTTATATTCTCGTTTTTGTAAGGGTCGCAACTCGAGTGTAGCACAATAAATCAAGAGCAGCCGTCGCGAAAAATGTAGTTTACTTTTTTCATTTTTTTTTTTTCAAATAACGTCGCCATTTTTCCGAGTCGCCGAATTTATTTTTGTAGAAGAAGGTGTTTAGGTGTGACAATTATGCGTCACGTTCGAATTATAGGAGCTGAAATTTTGAACGGCTACGCAGGTAAACCAATTCCATCGCTTCGACAAACGCCGACCTAATTTCGATTCCGAGTAGAGTGAGTAACTAATGTAAGTAAGTGAATACAGAAACATGATGGGTGAAGGGTGGAGCTGTGAGTATAATCTGGGTAGGTATACAGAGATGATAAACTTTTCAAAGGAAGTAATGTCGTCGTTGGATATGTTAAATAACTAATTTGGAGGCGAGTGACGATGGTCGCAATACGGAAACTCGGTGAAGTTATACGTTAACAGTCACGTCAGCAAATGAAACATACCATGTGCACGAATAATGTATAACACGTATTCCGGAACGCGCCGCGCGGCTGTGAAATTCGAACAGAGCGGGGTAGAATATAACTACCGTATCATCATTATTATTATTATTGTTTATCATACCAGGGGTTTTCCGGTACCGCGGAAACGACCGCATCTAGCGATCCTCGGATGAAGTTGTTTCCGAAAATGAAGTTAGGAAGGATTTTCAGATAGTATAAAGTAGCACTTATACGTCTGCGACGTTTTTAGACCCGGTCCTGTTGAGCTGAGGTCCTTGAATAAGTATGTATATATACATACGTATATCCGAGTCAGGGGAATCCCAAATGACCAACTGGGAGCTTGGGAGTGCAGGACGAGGTACTGAGATACCCAAGAAAATTCCCTTACGGCTTGATATCCTCCTGTGAAATCGTGTAGCACACTGTATCGCACCGTTGCTTTTAGCCAACGAAGAAAAATAGCCTGCCGGAAAAGATAAAATGCGGAACAGGAGAACTTTAAACAAACTAGGTATATACGAACTAAACTGAACTTAACACAGAGAAAACTACCCATGTAGTTTTCCCTTTTTTTCTCTCTGTTTTTTAATCATCCCGTTACACGTAGAAATTATATGAACGATGAAATTTCAGTTTTCAAATTGGAGAAAAACGTGGGGATATTTTCCTGCAACTTCAATCCGCGTGTAGGTAGTACGTAAGAAATAACATCCAGGCTAAATTACTCTGCGACGCGACGTGCTGCAATCGGGCGCAAATCTTGATTTCGCTATTTCAATTGAACATTTGAGGATATATAGTATCACGTTTATTCGAGGCCATTCGGGATTACGGCGTCTTTCTGATTGAATTTTTTTGTCGAGGTTTCTCCACATCTGAAATTACACAAGGGGACGATTTGAGGAGGTGAGTTTATAATTAGTAAGAATAAAAAAATGTTGGGATGTAACGACGAGGATTTTTCGTGCACTTTGAATCCCTCGACTTTTGAGGTGGTTGAAAGCTGAAAGTTTAACAGACTTTACAGGGACTGTAACTTCGGCGTTATTGTTCGCGGAGCGACAAACTGAGAGGGAAGCAAGTTCTTCTATCATTTCCGGGCGTCAATCACAACGCCGCGCCCACCCCTGTTCCAAAAACCTGCAAGCGCTTATACCCCCAGGATGAATCTCTATACCTATACATTTTGGGGAAATGGAGCACGAAATTAAAATCGCGCTTGTGGATTTTACAGGGGATCGAAGTTGGGGTTAGTGGCCCACCACTTTTCGAATAATGTGAAATAAAAAAATAAAATAAAATAAAGAAAAAAAACACATTTCCAGAATTTTCGTTGACAGGATTAATAAATTCTAAAGCGAATACTTTCACCAAGTTAGTTTTTTCATCAGTCACGCAACGGTTTTGGTACGACTGTAGAAATTTGATTAGACCGCGTCTGACGTCTGGGTGTGACGTTAGTTTCTGATTCTCAAATTGTTGATTTATTCGCAGCTGTGTCAACAACCATATAAGCCCTAGTCAATTTGAATTTTGGAAGTCAAAAGGGCAATTAGTCACATATGCGTGGAGGCGTGACATAATCCCTTGATCCGATATAATTCCTCAAGACAATATCTCGCATCGTTGCTTTATATATTATAAATTTCAAATTTCCATCACATATCGCTGTTGCAGAAATACATATATTAATCCGAGAAGGTATAAACGTAGCTGATTAATTTATGCGTTAAATTCGTGACACCTGAAACTTGACAGCCGAAAGTAACTCTGGACTGACCTCACCTTTTATACGAAGATGAATATATTGTACACCATTAGACTGAGGTTGAAGTGCGACTTTCACCAAACGATTTTGCGTACACAACTTGAACTTGTGCCGCCTTACGTGTTGATTGTCTCGATACGTTCATTCGTTTCATTCACGTGTGCGACAAAAAAAATGTCACCCATCGAAATCGCGGTAATTTTATCGACATTCTAGGGGGTCGTTAAATTTGCGATCCCTCTGTCGAAAGAGGAACTTTTTTTTATGTTCTCATATCATTAAAATTCAACTGTGCTTGACCCGCTGAAAGGACTTTGTTTCTTTTTTACTACCACTTGTGGTTGACCGAAATTATACGGGGGAAATTATTCATCACCGATAAATTGTCCACAGTTATCTGCTCCGACTTTTGTTCTCGCCGAGAAAGTTTTCCGTTTTTTTTTTTTCCTCTCTCCTTTTTTGTCCCCTGTTTTTATTGACCTATTCGTCAGAGATTCTTTCCCGTTATTTGTTATACGTGTACTTTTATCAATCGGCGCCACTTGCAGCTGGGTGTCGTTTCCATCTACATCTTTTTTTTTCTTCTCGATTGCCTGGAACATTAGTTTAGTTTTTTTTTTTTTATTCAAGAGACGCGATCGCACCTGCTTCATTTTTAGCCATATCACGTTTCACTCTCACTAGTGCAAGTCTGCGGGAAAATTCAATCTCCCTACGAATATTTAGTTCCTTTTTTTTCGTCTCTTCTAATCCCAGGACATCATAGCCAAAAATAAAATTTTATCCGTACCGTAAAGTTTGACCGGAAATGGTTTACTGTCAATTTATTTCCAGCTGCAAACGTGCGGGTTTTAACGACTCAAACTGCAGCAGGTATTTGGAATAAATTTAGGACGCGAAAGTCTTTGGGGAAAAAATCCCCCTAGCGGAAGTATGCGGAGTTAAAAATATTTAATTTTCTTTTTTTACTATCTCAATCTAATTTTATAGGTAGGATGAGATAAGGCCAGGCAAGGAGAAGCCGTAATCATCGTACGACGTTTCTTCATTTGCTTCGTTCCCTGCAGAGTTACGATTCGCCAGAGCCCCGGGGATAAGGAAATTTTAAACTTACCGTGCGAATAACCCGGTACTGGTTAATAAAAAGACGGTTAACGGTAATCTTTGGCTTAAATTATGAGAAAAGGTGTTTGCGGTATCCGTAGCTCCCACCATAAACCGTCAGCAGAACGAGGAACTTCGGGTTAAACATCGCTCAGCGTTCTCCTCGTCTTGTCATACATCTATAAATATTTTATCACCGTCTACGAAAAAATACTCGACAAAATTCACAAAGCAGTATGTCGTCTTTCATTATCATATGTGAAAAAAAAAAGAATAAATAGAAAAGGAGAAAGAGAGGAAGCTATTAGGAAGTGTTGCGGTAGGGAATGGGAAGGACGCGTCGCATTTTCGGCATATAGGAGTTGGACGAAGGAAAAGCGAAACACGTTTCTCCGGTGTAAATAATAAAACAGACCCGACTTCGAAGACTTCTATATAACTTTGAGTGGTTGGCGCGTGTTCGGAATCCCGCGCCCTTAGGCACCGGAGGGTTAAATATATGTATACCATAAAAGGTGGGCGAGGCAAAGGACGAACAAGCCAAAGGTCTACGATTTAGTTAGGACTTACGATCTCTCCAGCGAAGTATTCAAGAGTAAGTCCGCAGCTGGCGGTGCCACTAAATCGCTTTCCACATCGCGTCGATACGACATAATACCCCCTATATTTAACTTCGCAAAGTTGAAAGTGCGACGTTAACGATTGTCTACGATTTTTTTCATTCAACTATATTACATGAGTGAATGTTATTTGTATAACAACACTTGTTGCTTTCCTAAAGAAAAAAAAAAGAAAAAAAAAAAAACGCGGGTCGAAATAAATAGCAAACAACTTGGGGGAGGGGGAATAAATAAAATGGAGGAGAAATTCCTGCACCTATATATCGCATACTTGCAGAATGTCATTTGTAAAGCTTCAGGTCACGGCATTAGCAGGCAAATAAAAAGAAGCGCTTGAAGAAACTTCGCGTTTGAAATTCCTCCGTCATCCCCTTGCCTCCGAAATGAGGGATGATTCTCTCGCCAGACGTACGCGAATGTTTTCTTGGTTCTCCCCCAATTTTTCGCTATACATTATACATGCATATATGTATAAAACTAACGGAAAGTTTTAGCGTACATTTGAAAACGATGATGGTATTTTTGGATGAAGAATTTTAGAGCGTGTTTGTCGAAGCGTGCGAAAATCCTTTCGATTGTTTTGCGGAGATTTACGATGTTAGAATAGCGAAGATTTCTATAGCGTTGTGACGGAGATGCTGCGGGCGACGTTTGTTCGTTTGGTTAAAAATCGGACTTTGATAAATGAATTATAATTAAGTTGTCGTTCGTTCGTTTTTTTGGCTGTTAATCTTGCGTACGTGACCCTGGAAAAAAAAACAAAAAAACAACTTACAAATACCGAGTTCGTTGACGCTTCAAGTTACTTCAACAGTCCCCTTTAGCGATCGTCCATAATATTGCTGGAGCACGAACCTCATATTTCGTAACACATGGCATAACAACGTACAGTTTTACCATTCTCGCCACGGACAACTTACATTAGAAGAGTCTTATAATAATTTACTATATTCCTCTCTCTTACATTAGTCAAACCCAACGTCAAAGATAGACCAAGGTCGCCATTTATGTTACGACTCAATTTTAGCCATTCGTTTTAAATTTATACAAAAAAAAACAAACAAAAAAAAGCCAACGTTTGCGGTCTTACAAATTACTCTAACTAACCCGAGAAACAAACCATCATCATTCAGATTTGTTAGGTAAAATACGAAGTCTAGAGGATCTATTTGCCTTATGAGGGAATATAATTAATGAATATTCTGAAAGGTATTTACCCAACACATCAAACTCTATCGAAATTTACTCAACCGTTTGTGAAAACCTACCGCGGAAACGGGAGCGTTTAGTCGTTTCAAATCAACGGAACGTCAGCTAGTCAGTTTATCCCGAGGTATAGGATCGATTTGACACATAAGAAGATTAAAAATTCATGAGACTGCGGCATCGACGAGCACGTATAATAATGCAGGATGGTGTGTGAAATTTTAGCTCGAATTGACCGGCGTTATTGACTCACGTTCGGGGTGGCTAGGAAATAGCTAAATCAAATAATCGGATGAATATTTTTCTACGGGATGAATAAATGCGGAATATTCAATCATGACGTGTTAAGAACGCGTACAGAATTTCCATAATTCGTTGAATAGTTGATTAGTTTGATCATATAATCCTCATTAAATCAGTAAATTGAATTTCATTTTGAAATTGCATGTATAATAAAATAGATTTTAAACTAACGCTTCAACTATACATTGCCGCAAAATTGCCATACATCGTAAATGCAACAACAACAATTTATAGTTGCGTACGTGACGTTCTCTGGATCTATCCGCGATCCCAGAGTTCTACATTCCCAAGTTTTATCAACACTCCCGGGTTTAACGCCACCATTTTCTTTACACCTTACGATCAGCCGATCCAGCGGGACATTTAGCTGCGTAAGGAAGAGTTTTAGTAAAATGTTAAGTCGTTTGTCGCCCATGTAATGTGATGGAGTATTTTATCACCTCGTGTAAACGATTTGACCAAACTCCTGGGTCAAATAGGTAATCGGTGGCGCGTGAAGGTGTTTCATTGTGATTGAGTTTTATCCAGTTTGACATTTTTTTGTTTTTTTTCCAAAATCCTCTTTCCAATTCCTTTCTGTATTACTTTTCATTTGTTTTCATCGAATATAATCAATAGCGTCGACGGAGTGGGTACAAAAAAAAAAAAAAAAAAAAAAACATACTTTATTAGTAACTGAAAAATAAAAAGAAAAGGAAAAATGGTCTGGCCGTAGATGCGTTTTTGGGTCCTGCTTGCGACTACGTGATCGCGCCGGTTGCGAGGTACGCCGGAGCCTGGGGGATTCCTGTTCTTACGGCTGGAGCCCAAGCGGACGCATTTCGTCACAAGGATGAAAACTATCCAACCCTTACCAGGATGATGGGCTCCCATCGACTGGTTGGCGAAGCGTTAAGACACATTCTAAGGGGCTTCGGATGGAAAGTAGCCGGCCTTATGTATCACAATCACGCTGCGGCCAGCAGTCGTGGAATTTCGGATTGTCACTTCACCCTTAGCGCAGTCTTCAGGGCTCTCAACCAGACCTCAGTTTACAAGAGTTTCGACCAGGAAACAGCAACCCCTAAGGATTACAGGCAACTTCTCGCCTCCCTTTCGGATAACGCAAGGAGTAAGTTTTCTTACCTTTACCTTATGGCCGTCCAAATATCCTTGTGATCCCTTCATTTTCGTATAACAATATAATATACAAGGGTTGAATCAGGTATGAGGTCCTTATAACCCGCGGGCATACTCACTTGTTAAATTAAACCCAAAGTCCTTCGCGCGGAAATACTTTTGTATCAGATGCGCGTACGTCATTGCAATACACCAGTGAATCGATCGTAGCTTTGCACCTACAATTTCACCGAACCTTTAATTAACTTTTCAAAAAAATAGAAGAATGAAAAAAAACAAATTTACGAAACATAAATTTTTGTCCGCGCGTGATATTCTTTTCTCTCTCAAAATCATTAAATTTTAAACTCAAATTCTATTCATTCTATTTTTCGTAGATGCGGACGTTAGAGAAACCCCCGGCCGGGTCTGGGGTAAGTTTTAATTTCTGCTTGCCGTTATTATAGTGCTCTTTAATTGTCTATACCCTATTATATTATTATACCCTTACTGTTGGATGATGTCACCATACTTATAACCTCAACCCTGTACTATAATCGTGCACATATCCGAACCAATATATACGTGTATAAATAATATATAGGTATTTACAAACCGATGCATGAATTGCTTGAGGTCAACCGATGAGGATCTGCAGACAATGCGCGGCGTTATTCACTCGTTCTCCATTGGTATGCAATTACACTGCCCGCGCAGGGTGTCAGATCGGATCCCCATTCGTCCCTGTCCCATATTCCAAAGAATAGAACCGTGGTAACCACATAAACACCTTCGTTCCACCTTCGCCAAGCCCCACCTTAGATCGCGCTTCATTTTACCGGCAATTATCGTCACCGAGGTCCTAATTTATTTAGAGAATATTCGCGACCGCGGTATCTTCAGAAAATCTCGTTCCCTCGAATATAAGATAAAATTGGGAAAACAAAAAAAAATCTATGGACACAATACGATAGGTCCCTCGAGGCACTATGGAATATAAATATCGCAGCGATTCCGAAATGTTTATTTTTCCTACGTTTCTGTCTTCTCTTTTTGCCGTGAACTCTGTAACTGCATGTGGAAGGCGTCTGCATATCCCGCTATCTGTGTAAACTTTCGGATATATTGTAAGGCGAAACTGATGGGTTTTTTTTCACTATATTTTTTTATAAAATTGTTACGAAATATCTGATGGAACGACCGCAAGTCCCGCAGAGCTAGACGGAGACGAGCCTTCCGGTCGGCGAATTTTCAAGGAATTACTGGAAACTAAAATTTATCGTCGGAGTTTCCAGGAGAACTGCTTGTTACGTGGTATACGAATCTACGACTCTTCAGAACTCTCATCAGCGTGTTTTAAATAAATTTCAATTTCTGCACCGGTGAACCGAAACTAATTTGTTACATCTTGTGATAATCAAATTTCACCGGGTTGAAGTTAGGTGTCTTAAATAATTAAAGACAGTTAGGGTGGAACGCTATCGACTATACAATGATTCTCGAACTCTAAACTATACTTCCATCTAATTGATCAATCATTCCAATTTTCATTTCAACTAGTTCGACCAACTCCTGTACAAATTTACAAACATATGAGAAACAAATTCGCAACACGACGGTGATCTAAATATAAAACTGGGAGTCAGGAAAAAAAATTATTTCTGGATCAAATATCCGCAGGTGTAACCGGGTTTATAAAAACTGAATTACATTCTTTTCACTCTGTTTTTCAGTCACTACAGCCGCTGTAAAATTATACGCGTACAGGGCTTCGCAATTTCGGTTACAATTTTACGTTTCAATTTCGAACACGTCGCATTGTTTTTGTTATTTTTTTGTTATTTTTTTTTGTCCTTTTTCTATTACCTTCAATTTTCCCAGTTTTCGTTACTCGCGTTGAATAAAATTGTGAAATATCCATCAACGCGTAAATAAGCCAGAGGGATTGACAGTGATTACAAACGTGCGCCTGACCTACAATAATTGGGAAAGGGAAATAACGAAAAAAAAAAGAAAAAAAAGCTGAACAAGCTTGCGGCATTTTGTGTGGTAGTTTTTTCAGCTATTATCGTTATGATATAACGTAACACGTGGTTGGTTCGACTTTTTGAATTACTTTGAACGTCGCATAAAAAAGGGGTGAATATTTATTTCCTCGACACATCGAGAGGGTTGGCGGTTTCGCACTCGATGCTTTTATAAATAGTTTGTTGCGGTAAGAGTTTATTGAATAATTCAGTGAGTCGTTGAAAGTTCTGGAGGCTTGAGCACTCAAATACTTATTCAATGTTTAACGGGGGTGAAAAAGATAAACCTCCTTCCTATTTTATACTTTACTCCGCATTCTTGCGGGGATCGTCGATCGTATTTTTTCCATTCTCATTCCCTTTCCTCTAATCACATACGGTTTCTCATTCCTTTATAAAGCCGATGTTCTTGTCTTCGTCCCTTAAGCTTGGAAAAAGTTGGCTTTCCAACGACATTCGAAGTATAAAAAAGTGCATCTGTGTTAGGGAAGGAAAAGAAAAAATGCTTTTACTACACGCAATATTTTTTCCCAGCATTGTTCGCGGTGCAGGGAACAGGACGAAACGGATGAGTGGAAAGAGAGGCAAAAAATATTAAATAAAGAAAAAAAAATAAAGAAAAAAAAAAAAAATGAAAAGAACGAGAGTACCTACTTCAGAAAGTGAAAGGGAAGTTATGGAAAGGGGGTAGATATATAAAGATAGGAAGATCGCGATATCAGAACGAGATAGATTACGGGATTCCATCTATGTGATAATCAGCCATCCTGAATCGCCTAGGGGTCCGTCGAGCTTGGCAACAGTTTCCTTCTTTTTCCAATATGGAATATACTCACCCATGCCATTGAATTTATATTTAGCAGTTGGCAATCCCTATATACTTACCTATAGGTATAATATAATGATTCCCGTACCTGCTGGCTGTAACTTTCCGGTATAATCCAACCTGTGAAGTCAGATGGTATTATTATACTTCATCTGCCACACTTCGTTCGTTTTATTTTATTTTTTTCTTTTTACGTTTTTTTGGTCCCGATGAATTCTCTTTTTATATTTTTCTTATCACCCTGACGACGGGGAAATGAATCCTCTGCACGTCTTACCTTACACCGAAGATTTTATCTCCATTTTTTTTTGTTTTTCACAATGGGAGACAATTTTTTATCGGTGTGACGATCAGCTAATTTTCACGAGCGAATCAGATACCGCAGTGTGTCGGGTGGGATTAATAAAAGGAAGTCGTGGCTCGAGGCAAGCTTTAAAAAATTCTGCGGAAAAAATTTACTGTGGTCTTTGAAAAGAAATAATGGACGAAAATATGATGATAATGATAATGTTTCGTCGCTTGGTAGCTTCCGTCTATTTTGTCACGTGTAAATAGCTACCTCGATCCGATCGCGTGTTTTTATGTAGCTAAAATTTGTCTAATGTCTGCACCAAACGTGGGAATTATAATGGAAAATTCGCGTCTGTTGCACGCTATGTATGTATATCGTAAAACGGATAATTTCTGATCGAGTATTCAGCGTGTTTAGCTAAATGAAACGTGACGCATGATCGTTAAATCTATTATCACCCTACCCGTTGCTGATGTTGATTTTATCGCTTATTTCACCTCCATCCTCGTTTTCCACCCTACCTCGCTTTGTCAGTCTGCCGACCGACAACGTCACTTTACGTTTCTTTGCCAATTAAAACAGAATAATAAGGTACAAGGTGTAATTAAATCGTAAAGATTACGTTTACAACGCTTCTCCGTGGATATAATTGGTGAAATTTTAACGGAGCGACTTGATATGGTTTTTTAATGTACGACGGATTACGATACGCCGAACGTCATTTCGGTGGTCATTGTGCGTCCGATATGATCGCGATAAAGCTAAAAACGGAATTACCAGTACGTGCAGATATTACCTTCTCAGACGTCATAAATCCCGGCGGGAAAATTTACGTTGCTTTCATTCGATAGCGTTTCGTTTTTTAAACTTAGATCTGCACGTAAACGGACGAACCTGAACTCGCAGATTGCGAACTGCGGACGACCAATGCTAAACTTGCAAGCGTATTTCTGGAATTTGGAACAACTATTTTGCACGTCGTATAAAATACGTCAGGATTCTTACCATTAAATCTCGTTCGGAAGATGGATTGCAGAGCTGCAACTCCGCTTGTCAAACAAGCGAGAGAGTTCTCTTTAATGCGCGAGAAGAATTCTTCTCTTCTTCTCGCAAAAAATGCAATAAAATCGCGCTACTGAGCGTCGCTATTTTATACTTTAACTCCTACTATACAGACAGTCATATCATTAACAAACGCGACTGTCGTCGTATATAGCTACGTACACACCTATACATCTGTATTATGTATGATATTGTAATTGACGTACGATGTTTCTGTAGGGTTGCTACTTCGGTGGGATAATTTATCCCCGGTACCCTGGGAGTGCTTCTCTAGATATTTCCTTGCCATCTTCCCTTACCGAGGGGTAAAGTTTAAAGGACGGGCGATTTACGGGATCGAACGGACCATTTCAAGTAAAGTTCCAGCCCTTGGACGACGGAAATGGGGATAGGGATTGATATAATTTCGATCAGTAAGTTTCACTCGAAGGTATACGTATACGTTGGAAAAACAATATCTCGCAAATTTCAGTGTAGGTACTTATCGATATCTTGTCGCTATTCAAGCACAATTTAGTCGTTCCAATTTCTCTGAGGTCTAGGAAATAAATGGCTTAGCTTATGGTGGGCGGGTGTATCAGACTCAGAAATCTGTCACGGACGAACGGATAGAGATGCGTATACATATATGTGTACATACCTATATTACAGAGACTGGGAATGAAATTTCCAAGGGCAGTACCGAATACACCGGCTTAACCCACCTATGGTAGATATAAGTAGGGTTAAAAAGGGTCTCCGAGGACCTGTTTGTCGTCGATATTGCGTATCGAATGATAAAGAAAAAATAAAAAAGAAAAGAACAAAGTAATAAATAATAAATAACCGGAAAGGGAGACTGAAGCGTGGGAAATAGAATTTCATTCATCCACATTTTCTCATTATTAATATATTATTCCTTCAATTTTTTTCTTTACCCCCCCCCCCCCCCCGCAACCAATAATCGTCGATTATTTTATTCTAGTCCGACATGACATCCAATGCTCGTGAAATGAAAATTTGTTGGATTGTAAAAAAAAAAAAGGGAAAATAAATTTCAGTAACGGGACGTAAATTCCGTTGCTTACAAATTTTTTTATTACTACGTTTTACCGCATAACATTTTTCTTTTTTTTTTAACATCGTCGATAGAATCAATTCCGTGTAGGTACCAGCTCTTTAAAATGTCGAACCACTTTTATTACATCTTTGCATAGCTCTTTGGAATCACCTGATCCGGAGACAGAAATTCTGCGGTATAAAATAATATTACCCACAGACGATCAGACGCCGGAACAAAATTTTCGACAAAATTATTTCCCTCTTATTCATCGCTGTACCTTTTCTTTTAGTTTTTTTTTTTTCTCTTTTATTTTTCACCCGCAATTCAGGGGCCCTAAGGGGTGATGATTTTTTCGTACGATATGCCGTCTTCCATATCTATATACAGTGAGGTGTTATGAAGTTACTACACATTCCCTGCCCTCGGGAACAAGACAACATGGTTATGCCTCCGTGGCTACGACGAACCCTTCCATTCAATGCGGTATATCCTAGCCGTGCGGTTATGGCCTTCTATAAAATCTCTACCGCACCGAACTGAGTCAGTTATTTTTCTTTTTTTTCAGGATTTTAAAGCACTACCCGTCGCCGGTGACGTGTGCGAATCCTCGTAACTCGTTCGCCAGCAGCTGCACATACCAACAATTTTTATACATTTTCTTTTTTTTTTTTACTAGCAGACTGGCGTCTGCGGCGGGAAAGTAAATAAGTAATAGTCGGGGGTGTAAATCGCAAAGTTAGTCATACTTGGCTGCGAATTTCCCCCATGAAAATACGGTTCATATATTTTGTCTTTCCAATTTTTTCACCGCTTCTTTGAAATCGAAATACACCTTGTACGCCGATAGATGCGTTTTCCGCTCGTTGAACGTCGCCAATTTCCGTTTCTCTTTCGAACAGCTTCCCTCGGGAACGATGTCACATCCAGCATCCTTCATATGACGTTACTGGAACACTGATAAATCGAACTGGTTTCGAGCAAGGGTCTACCTGCGGTATATGACTGGGGCATTAACGAAGATATATATAGGGATACGCAAATGGAAGTGGATATTTAGCAGTAAATGAAAAGGGGACCAAAACCGCAGCTCGAGTTGGGTCGAGTTTGTTTGGTAAACGAACCGGACGGATATTAAGATATTCCCATAACTCTTGACGTTACTGAGTTACCCTAACAACAATGCTCCGCAGTTATGTCGTGGAAATATCGCACCTGTAAAGTGGGGTAAAATTTTCTGATAAGTCCCCTTATTTTGTTTAGGACAGATTTACGTCCCGAGTATAATATTTTCTCGCTTTGTTTCAGAGAATATCACCCTCGGGATATTATGTTTTATAATTTTCCACGCAGCAATTATTCTCTCGATTCGATACTTTGAATGAGTTCGTCGCTTCAATTTTAACCGACCACATTTCGAAGGGGGATGATAATGGGTTGGTAATGTAGACAACTGTTGCGTTATCCAAGAAAATCCAAAATTTTAAATATATTCTTACCGGCTGGCTTACGTCTGCAGTCTCTTTGAACCGGAAGAAAACAATGAACTAATTTCTCCGACGTTTTCAACCGCTGCAGGGAATTATGCGCGGAGTTCATCAAAATGAAAGTCCTGGAAAATATGTGTCGTGGAAAAATTGTCGAACAACGGCAAAGTAGAAGGTGAAATGAGGCCATAATAAAGCTCAATTCAAATTCAAAGCCGGATCTCCCGTCCGATCACGAAGCGTAAGATCATAGCTCGCATTGTTTTGCCTTCATTTATTTTTTGTCTCGCTCTTCGCCCTTGTGAAAGGGAAAACTGCACCCAACGAATTCCTGGAACTCTGACCCTTCTCCCCGAGGACCCAATCGCGCCATTTGGCTCTGTATATAAGGCACTTGGATCCTACTCGCTAGGCTTCAATTTCACTCCTCATTTCTTATATCCGTACGCGTCGTTTTCGGTTCGTATTTCCGCGGATATCGTCCGCAAGCTCCTAAGGTCTGAAGGTCAAATTCTGAACTTCCATCGCGAACCTTATTCATGTTTATCTACACATATGTATGTACATAAAAGCTACTCGTTCAACATCCCTCCTGCACAGTTGAGCTCTCCTCGCTGTTGATGTTGGCATTTTTCATGTACACATTCACTGTTTGCAAGCTTTTCTGCAGCTTCTCTCGGGAGCTTTACGTCATGCGGTTCTTTCAACATTAGGTTTCTCCTGCAGATACATATGAAAGCTTAGCTATAGGTGGAATATCTACAGATTCAGCTGCGCGTGACGTGCAGCGAGTTACTGTTATGTAGGCGTTGGTTATATCTGATGTAGGTCGAGCCTAGGTTGAGGATAAATTCAGGTAGTTGTGTACCTTGAGGGTAAAAGGTACATGTATGAGGTGAATAGGGGTAGTAATCCAGTAAGTGCTTATGGACCGAAAGCTTTTGAAACCATTTTTGTGTCTCATGTGTTGGCGTTTAGGCATCGTGGAGTCCGAACGAAAGAAATGTACAGGATCGATTTTGTTTAAACCTGAAACGAAACTTCCTTCAGAAAAGATCCCCGAGTATCTATATGTTGACGTCGGTGAATATGTACCTATATATATTTATATAAACCGTAGGAAAAAAATAGATAAAGCTCTGCAGCAGATACGCGCGATGTGCTGGCACGAGCAAAATTATGTGACGAAAATGATCCAGCAGATGTGAAGCGAGCGTTCTTGGCTAATTAATTTCATCGCGTCATTTCGGCATAACTTCGAAAGTTTCGACGTTGCGGAAACTGTGATTATTAGACTTTAAAGTCGAACTGCCGTTGCAGGGATGCGATCGTGAGAGTTTCGGAAATCAGAGTGAGAGAAATGTAAGATGAAATTAAAAGAGAAATTTACTCAGTTTTAATTTTATCACCCAAGCGTAACATTGCCCCGATCGTTTATAATCTCTAGACTGAAAACGTCGGCATCATTTTGTGCGCAGGAATGAAAATTGCTGTCTGCGTCACACTAATAATTTCTTTTTTTCCACTTTTCTATTTTTCAGTTGTCGTTATGTGCGCGAACGCCACGACGATTCGAGAGATTCTACTCGCCGCCGAGGAACTGGGAATGGTGGACTCAGGAGAATACGTGTTTTTCTCGATCGAACTATCCTCAAGGTAAGCGTTGATTCTCCCGGTCGAATCGATCAAGCGAACGGAATCTGGACCGTCTCATTTTCAGAATCCAATTTATTAAATCGAAATGTAATCGATCTACGTTTGTCGTTCGCAAGTATATTCCAAAGGTTTGAATATTTCATGAATCTACAGTATATTGCATTTTCCGTGTCATCGTCAATGCCTCTGAAAAACTTTTAAAGTTTTAAAAATCGATAACACGCGCGATGCCGAATAAAAATGTTAACGTTACGCGAACATATAGGTAAGATCCAGGCGTTACTCAATGTCCCGGTACGGCGCGCGGCGTCTAAAAAAAGCGAGCTTTTCCTATTCCTCGATCAATTTTGTGCATCCCAGTTTGAATTGGCATTCTGCGAACGTCGCCAATATTTGTCCTCACGTCGAAGTAGCTCTCGATATTTGCCTGGAGAATACCTCCTAACGCCGACAACAAACTGCTCTAGATTCTACACGCCGACTAGTTACAGTCTGTACCAACAAAGCATCAGCTTGCATCTTGCACTCGAGTGTCGTTGACGTTTTGCAACTACCTGGAGCGGTTGATGAATAGCGTGCGGTGCTCGAATTAGAGAGAGAAAAAAAAGCGTCTTTTAATTAAATTGTTCCTGAAAACGGGAGGATTGGGGTAAGTGCAGTTAAAAATTGATTGGCGACTCCAACGTATCGAAAAAGGGCGTGCAGCACGCGATTGGCGTTGATTTCATCGGATGTGCTCGTCGCTCTTCGCTGCCCTTGATCACCGTCCTTTACCTCCCTCGTCTCTAACTGTCGAATTGTGCGACTGACACACGGAGCTCTCGGTCTTCCCTAGCCCTTCAATTCCACCAGGTATACGAAGCCGATTAGGCGGCGCGTCCCCTAAGCGATACGGGATATAGGAGGATGGATTTGCTAAATCAATTTTAAAGCCGAATCCGGAACAACCGGATATACCTACCCTGTATATCCACCACTTTGTGAAGTTACATTCAACTCGGGGGAAATTAATCCCGTGACAAAATAAGGAAGAATAAAAGTGACGTAAAAATAGGGACACTTGCAGGGATAGAGCTGGGCAAAATCACGAGGAAAAACGCCGCTGCCTATCGATCATTCCGTAATATCTTCGCGAGATGGTAAACGGGCTCCTTTTTTTCCTGTTTCTGAGTGATGCGATTACAGCCGATTTAGTCTAGTTTAAAACCTTGGAAAAGTATTGAATTTTATAGAAATTCTTTTATTCCAAGCTGTGGATTCCCAAAAACTGTTTCAAAGCTCTCATAGGTGCTGTCGAGTTAGTCTAATTAGGGTAGTTACCTTCGAAACGATGCAATCGATTTCTCACGGGAATACATTCAATCCATCAAACGCGGTGCAGCAGAAAATTTAAACCGAGGGCAGTCGGGGTCCATCGAAGTCTGGAAGCGATGGGACATCAACGCTTCTCCACAAATGACGAGAACAATATATGCATGTCTGCCTTGTACTACAGGCGAGTGGAGCAATCGCGATTCCAATTCGATGGCTACCACCTGCCCACCCCCTAAATTATCGATGTTGTGAACGTCACCCCCAGATTCAATTTGAAACTCTCCAATAGATGATAGAAATTTTTTTTTAGCTTTTCGTTCATGTTCTAAATTTTCCAACGTTATCGCAGGGACGATTCGTTGACTCCGACGATGAAAAAACTGAAGTTCCTTCACGCGAACTCTTTCTTTGAAATTTTCCTTTCTTTTCATACGTCGTAACGTGGTGAACTCTGTCCTTCGTCAGCCGTGTCATAAGCGAAAGTTCGCATTCCAGTACAAATTTATAACGTAGGAATGTCATCTATCTACGTTACCGCGGACCTTTCCAGGGGTCAACGTTGTATGTAAATCTAGTTCGCGCAATTTCAAGCTTCAATATTTTGCTTTGTACTTTCACATGGGTGCATCTCTTGCGTTCCAAGATACGTGCAATTTGTCAGAAATTTTCAAATATTTTCTCGCTACACTTTTCGCTCGTATAGTTTGACAGATGAAACATACATAGGTTCATGTAGACGAATAAATTCCGTAAGATAAACGTATGAAATGAGTTCTGTTATTTACATTGCCACGAGCTTCTGGAATAAAAACTTTCTTAGATTCCACAAATACATTCGAATCATAATTATTCCACTCGTTGATTAGTTCGCACTAATCGATCAATACTTCCAATAATTTGCTTCTTTTTTTTTTTTTTTTTCACAGCGACAGTAACAGCGAGGAGCCGTGGAGGGTTGAAGGTGACACGGAGGTGAGGAATGAGAAGGCTAAGAAGGCCTACCAGGCACTATTAACGGTGACTGCTCGCACACCTGATAATTTAGAGTACCTAAATTTCTCGAGGGAAGTAAAATCTCTTGCGCAGAGCAGGTACAATTTTACATTCGGCAACAGTTCAGTATCAACATTCGTCACGGCCTTCTACGACGCGGTTCTTCTCTACGCTTTAGCATTGAATGAAAGTTTACCAGACAAACCAGGCGAGGTTAACCTGGACGGTGGTAATTTAACGCGGAGAATGTGGGGGAAAAGTTTTAGGGGTAAGTTTTTAATATTATTAAACATTTTTTTTTTGTTGTTCCTACGTGTTGACAGTTCTTGAAAGTTTTTTTTCTTTTTTTTTTACATGCCTCCATCACTATGGATATATATGTATACTTTGTTGTTAGTGAAATTGTTTGTTCTTTTCGATTGTACACAGACGACGCGAGGACTTTCTTTTTTTTTTTGGCCAACTTGTTTCTCTTTCGAGTTCGGCTTTTAGTTTATTGGAAGTTTTTTTCTTTCTTCCTTCTTTTTGTTTTTTCTTTTTTTTTTCACTCCATCCACCCAATACGTGTAAATTTTATTACCGCGGAGGGAAGAAAGGATCGAGAGAAGCTTTTTAAAAGTAAACTTTTTTTTTCTGCATTTTTTTCCCTTACTTTTTCCTTCTTTTTTTTTTTCGCTCTATTCTTCGGGACTAATTCATGCCTCGGGAATTAATGTCGTCGTATTCCAAAAGTTCTTTAATTTGTGGATTCTAAGGCCGTTACAAATTAGTTGAAACATCGAGCGTAATTCGATGGCGAAGGGACTTGAAATATATATTTAAAAAAAATAAGTGTGGGGTTCCACGATTAATTACATTATACTTCTTATAACGAAATATCTTATTTCATTTTGTTTCATTCAGTTTTTCTTTTTTTCTTGCTCGTATTCATCAAACAGTAGTCAAAGCTGAAAGAATATTGTCCGCAATATTTTACTTCATTAAAATATTCAATTATTAATATCGTCTCTCCGAAGCCCCCCTTGCTCTGCTGTACTGCGTCTTAATTATTATTCTTCTCCAGCTCCTCTTCACGATGACGAAATTATCGGCCTATCCAGCGGCGCGACGAAGACTTGAGTCTAATTTATCGGTTCAAGTGAATATCAGTCAGGATATTCTCCTCTTGAATATGATTCAACTCAGTCGAGACTTAATTCTACCGATTACCGTTTTCCTCAAATTAATCTTAATTATTTCATAGTCACAGCTCATTTCTCTTTTGCGGTATGAAAAAAAAAGAAAAAAAAAAGACGTAATATATTCCATCATATCGTTTCAAAAAATTATTTTCTTCTCTCAACCGCCAACCGCATCTGAGAAGCTCGCGCCTCGCGAGCTTATCACCGCCTGTGTTTCGTTTTTAGATTTTTTTTTTTCTTTTTTCTTCATAAGCCATCGTTATCGCTGTTATGTATTTTACGGTACGCATAGCGGGGTGTTGTATTGATCCGCATTAATTCACGGATTATATTATAAAACTAGAAGAAGCACAGTCTAGACCTCATATTATGAATTTGAAGTAGTAATTTTTTTTTTTTTCTTTTATGATCCTATTTCCAAAGTGTAAGCTTTACAAGCTGATGTTTTACAATCGGTTTTTAATTCCTTAAGTTTTGGAGAAAATTACATTCTTTTTTTTTGGGTTTACAATTACGAGCGGCTACTCGGGTGCCGATCACTCACGATGTGAAAATGGATATCATGCATTATACCAGCCCACCTAAAAAATTATAATACAAGGTACCCGCGTATTTTATGTTCTTCATTTTAGGAACCACATTTATCACGAGATGCGCTACCTCTTTAACATTTTATGCCACTTTTTTTTTCAAGTTTGAAAAAATATTACACGTCGAAATAACGTTGGGAGATGAAAAGATGTGCTCCGATAACAACAAGAAATTTTCTCTACCGAGTCTCGGTCGCGCACAAGTTTCTGTCGCGACTCTGCGATACACCGATGCGAAAACTGAATCAAACTTTTAAGAGTTTGTGGCAGCTCTCCTGAGCAAATGGAAAACTTTTTCCTTATTCCCGCCTTTTTTCGAGGCAAGAAAATTTTCACAATTTAAATTTTTCCCATATATTTCATTTCCATACACGCGGTGCGGTGCAAGGGAGATTCGGATTTAGATATGTGAGCTTGTTTCTTTTATATAAATATAAATAAAACATTTTTGTTGGTAAATTTGATTACGTATTCAAGAAAAATTTGACGCCTTTATATGTGTAAAATTCTATTGTATTATTCTTGAAATTCTTACTTGAGTTTTACGTTCATTGCTTTCTATTTCGGCTTCGAATAGCGCGTGTATAAACTATTGCCATAATATGTGAAACCAGCTTGGACGGGGTCTCTTAAGATCTAATGAGCGAACAACCGCATGCGTCAAATGATGATAATCATTTCCTAATCAATTTCGGGGGATTATAATGACTTTCCATAAACGAACCACTCTACCTTGTACGATAACGATTAACGGCGTCGTTCCATGATCATTACAGGAATTACAGGTGACGTTAACATCGACGAAAACGGAGATAGAATAGCGGATTATTCGCTTCTGGATATGAATCCTGCGACATTGAAATTCGAGGTATGTGTGTAAAGATTATACCTATATGTTCAAGGTGCAGATATATTATTATTGTTTTTTTTTTCTTCGTCAATTATGCCGATGAGATTTCCGGGCACGATTAATTCACCGTTGTAATTAAGGGAGTGTTCGGGCGATTGTTTCCCGCGAGTGTCGTTTGCCCTCTTCGTTTTCGAGGGTTGACACGATCGCCCTTATTCCGCGTGACGTTCGAAAGTAGCAGCAGCAACGGCAACGTTACGGGCACCACCGGCGGAGACTAATTTGCCGCGTTCTTCGCGGAATACTTTTCAACTTTAATTAAAGTCCTCACGCCACCAATTTTTGCGAGTTCGCAAACACACCTCGGACTTTATAAAAATTTGCAGTTAACGCGATAAAAATCGAAATTGTTAATACGGATCAATATGTTTCTACCGCGTTGTCTAGTTGCTGAATATGCGAGGAGAAGAGGAAAAAAATATCAAATCAAAATCAAAACGTGAGTGTAATAGTTGAAGAAATGTATATTTGGCACGTTCGCGTACGTTGAACTATACCGCGCGCGAATTAAACCGCAGATATGAAGTATAAGCTTTTCAGAAAATTGCTATATCGACTTTAGGAACGTTCCTCACGTTTCTCACGTGCGACCGAGCAATTTTCAGACGAAAAGCTATTTATAACTGCAACGCCGCGCACTTTGAAACTTGTATGAGAAAGATATCAAGAAAAAATGGAATAAAAAAAAAACTTGAAAAAACTAAAGAAATACTTTTTAAACCCGTTCGTTCTAGATCGTGGCTAATTACTACGGCGCAAACCAAACCCTGGAATACGTTGCTGGCAGACCAATTCACTGGTCAGGTGGTCGTCTAGAACCTCCACCCGACACACCCACCTGTGGTTTCGACGGGACGCTTTGCCCCGACAACTGTAAGTACCTTAAATAATTTTCAATTATACAAATTATTAACAATCTCAATTAAACCTTACTGAAATAAAAAAAAAAAAAATTTTCTACGTTTTTCAAAAAAGCTCTACCCGGCTACGCAATTCTATCGATAGTCCTGAGTTCGATCGTTGTGGGTCTCGTGGTTGCCTCGGTTTTCATATACCGGTGAGTTTCATTTTTCCTCTCTTTTTTTAGATTTAGATTTTTTTTTTTCTTTTTTTCCTGTTTTTTTTTTTCCACTCGATTCCCTTGGAACTCCAGCTTTTTAGGATCGATGAAAAAACCATGTCGCCTGTCCTGAAGTTGAAGAATTGTATGTACTGAATAAAATTTTCAACACCATTTCCTTCCTTCCGTTCGTTTGCGAGTTCAGGCGTAAAAAAAGTAAAAAAAAAATAAATAAAATAAAATAAAATAAAATAAACAAATAAATAAATTCAAATAAAAGCGCGGGCTGGCGGGGGGGGGGGGGGGGGGAAGTCGGACGTCCAGTAGTACGTACGTCACTCTGTTCTCCTGCGGAGCGAAGATACAAAATTCACCCTCAATCTCGGATCTCCACTGCGCACACGTGTCACTCACCTGTATTGTATGTTACACGTATACGCAGAGGTATAGCTTTACGGCATAACGAGATTGTAATGCCGGGGTTTTTAACCTTTGCCAATGCTCCGAGGACTCGTATGGCCCAAAGCGTTGAGGATCCTCGGTGTCTGGCGTCTGCATCTGTCTTTTCATGTAGAGATAGAAATACTCGTGGGAAATCATCGGGTCCGTTAGGGACTCTGACCGCGGCAGGAATATCAGTAGCAGCTGTAGGGAAAAACAGGGTAAGGGTGGTTGTAGGTATGTGATGTGATGTAATGGAATGAAATGGAATGGGATGTGTATGTATGTGGGGGGGCGGTGGGAGGGGGAATGGGAAATCAAATTGTTTAACCAAACATGCCCAATTACATTCCCATATTTAATTGAGTTTAAACTTGTTTGCATATGTATAAATTATATTCCCATACGTGTGGTCCTACCTTCATTCGTCGCAGACGCGATTCGTATCACGTGATCCGTACGTCCCGCACCTTTTCACATTTCATGAGAATTTATCCCCGCTGATTTTAAAAGATAATAAAAAAAAAAAAACAGCCAGAAAAAGTCACCGCGCTCGCGGTGATCGCAATGGGAAGAATTGATTTGATAACAAAAATAATGAAATAATTTTTTTACAACGTGGAAAAAGGTGTACGCGGATAAAAATTTCGAATACTCACAGTTAGGGATGTGTTTTTCAATTTCACCGGCGAACAAACGAAAATTTTTATTTTACCACCAGCTGTTATGCGATACTATAGACCGTAGGGACCAAATCCCTGGGATCAAATTGGATTTGGCAATCAGAAAATTAACTTCGGAAGTATAAAAATGTTGAATGTTAAAAGTCCGCTGCAGATTATAAAGATGACGACAACAGCAACAGCAACAATCATAACATCAAATATAACGTTGATAGCAACTAGCTGGAGACATCTTTCTCTTTTTTTTTTCTCGTGAGCTTTTATTACGATTTCGAATTTTCGGGCTCTTTCTGTAGGTGACAATTTAATGGGTTATCTCTATATAGGTATGCTGCACTATACCATACGTATGTATACACATCGTACTCCGGGGAAACAACGACGTCTTGTTTCAGGGAACGGTTGGGGGTGGAGATAAAAGCTACTTTTTTACTCACTCCTTTTTTTTTTCTTCCACTCTTTTTTTTTACACTTCCAAATTTTTTTAGTTTAGTTTCCTTCGTTTTTTTTTTTTTTTTTTGTTTTTCCTCAAACAAGGTGAAAATGAATTTTCCACTTAAAAGGAATCCACTTCACGTTACTTTCCCTACCCTATACACTCCACCCATCCCCCGACCAGTCTGTGGATGAAAAGTATACGTGCAAATTATCTTCGAAGGCTTTATCGGAATTTCGTATAACTTTTGTACAATGCGTGGGTGGTTATAAATCTTGTTTTTTTTTTTCCTAAGTTTTTTTTTATTATATTGCCCCATGCAGTTCTAGCAGTTTCAGCAGTTTATCGCCATGTAGAGTCCATGCGCCATGAACGGGTTTTACGCCTGTTATATTTCTATGGCAAATGTAATATAATGTACGTGACTAGGGTTGGTCAAGACTTTTGTCCAGCGGTTATAATATGTTTGCAGTGAATGGAAGATGTATAGGAATTCATTTTCACATATCTTCTTTTCAAGCGAGTCACCGTTGATATGAAAAGAACGAGGAAAAAAAATTTATCGTAAATCAATTTATCGTTGGAAAGAAAGAAAGATAAGCAAAGAGAAGGAAAAAAAAAGAAGGAAAATCTACGTTTAAATGGAACCGCGTGAAACGTTAATATCCTATAGCGATTTGTCAGAATGTAAAAGAAGAAAATTTGATCGACGGATTCGTGCTCCTTCGGATCCTTCGTACACGTGGTCTGTGGACTTCTATTCACTCGTTCGTCATACTTTTACTAGGTGGCCACCGGTCGTTCTACTGAAATTAGCGGACGCTCGTCTCACTAGCTATTCGATGTCAGACTTTATACGTAATACGAATTGCACGATTGTGACTTTGTTCGCAGGTCGCGCTTCTCCAGAATTGAATTTTCGATGGTGTAAGTTCGTTTTCACGGCACACGTTTGATACTACGTGCTTTTCTCGTGCAGGAGGAATGGATAACCTTAGTAGGCTTTTACTTTCTTTTCCGTATCTCATCTTCTTTCGTCGTATCTTTACCGCGCAAAGTTCAAAGAAGCACATTGAAGCTGTCACCTTTGAAAGGCGATGAAAATTCAGAACCTCACACTTCACCTGCGGTGATGAATAATCTGGACTCACCGCGGCCCGAAGAAGACTTTCTCGCTAGTTTTGCTCGAAAAAATGAAGAGGTGAATCGATCTACGCTCTCATTGTCACCGCGGCGGCGAAGCCTCAATTCTGAAAAAGATATATGGTTGCGGGGCCCTAAGTACCCCTCATTTCTCACTTTCGAAGTCAATGACGATTCGGAAATCAATCTAGACCCTTAACAACCTCAAGTAGATGTGAAGGATAGAAGCTGATTTGCACGGTGAAATAGAAGAAATAAAATAAAATGAAAATAATCCGGATAAATTTGATCGATTTTATAGCCAGCCAGTTACTGTGCAGTAAGCAGCACTGGCAGCAAAGTGCAGCGGAGATGCAACCTTCAGACAGTTTCCGGTACTTAAGGTATAATAATACCTTAGAAATGCTGATGGTAGAGAACCCTCAAGATGCTGCGGTGAGTTCAGGAATAGATCTGACTATACTAGAGATGCTTTTATGCTTTGAGTATGTAATACTCATTTTCGCTTCTCTTTTTTTCTTCAGAATTCTTGGGCGAAAGCTTCTATCTGCCTTTCAATCCTGGTTTATGATATCTGTTGAATTCGGTGAAATTACTGAAACCCGATAAAATCCCGTGAACTCTTTTTAAATTTATATTTCTCTTAGTTATTTTCTTTCTAACTTTGATCTGTGGAATCTGGTAAATCCGGTAAATTTCTACCCTCGAATCCGCACGCTTTTCACGAACCCTTCGATTCTTGTTAGAAATTCGATGATGGTATGAAAATTGGTTTTAGAAATCAATCAATCTATCGCCGCAAAAAAGCTTTCCCATGGCCTCGATCGTTGTTTAGCACGTCATCCACGCGCCATTAATTAAAATTCACCACCGACGAGCGTGTGATCTCATTGGGGAAACAGGGTGATTATTGTTCCCTAATTTCCAGAGAACACGAGATTCAATTTCCTTTTAGCCCGGACGAAATTCGCAATTGGGAAACACCGTTCATCGCCCTCTGCAAATCGGTCGCAAATCACCACATCGAAAGAGCCAATAACGGTAGTGTGAATCGTGGCAAGAATGATAAAAATGAAAAAATCACTAGACGTCTACGAACCTAGACTAAAAATTACAGTTTTGGATCATCTCGATCATCTAAAACATCAGCCACATGTGTTCCATCATTGTTATAGGATTTCGCTGACCAGCACTGATCACTCTATAGTTCAATGGTTGACTTAATCTGGTCAGCCCTCAAAGCTCCTCACAGTCCTTGTTGCTTGTTGTTCGTCACATTACGGTTTCGCACGTTTGACGTGTTTCAACAAGATATCAAACGATCCCTCTTCATCACGAGTCACGGTCGGGCTTAGGTTTACGTCAATTTTCTGAGCAGAGTCTCAGTGCGGAAAGTGCTTCTAGGTTTAAACAATTGTATGAATGAGAAGAGGGAGGAAGTAAGGACAAAGCTGTAGGCATGCGTATAGATATAGTTTAATGTAGAAAATAGGCACCTCAATTTCGCGCCGAACTATGCGTAGTAAATGTGTATAGCAAGGCTGAGTCCATTGTGCGGTGAATTATCCCTCTGGAGATAGATGTTGTAACAGCAGCCCACTGGGAATTCTGTAGATCCCTCGGGCTCACTCCTAAGCCTCGTCCTCGTCCTGCATCAGTTACTGAGTCTGTCACACGTACCTGCCCAAGATTAGACTACAGGCGTTCCTTTGTTGTCACAACGTACTTGGCACGACGTCCTGCAAGAACGTTGTACAGAGTAGCCGACACAGCGAGAAAGTTATCTATGAGGGAGTAAAGGGATCAGAGAAGAAAAACAAAAAGGACTAAATAACAAAGAGAGAAAAAAAACACACAACGCTCGTGAAACTGCAGGGAGAAACACACACCTTTTATTTCATCGAATTCCCTTCGCCCTCACTGCGAATAGATAAAGCACCCGGTAAAGCCACCACCGCGAGCTAAAAGCTTGCGAGTCGGGCTTGGCAGCTACAGACTTCATTCGTTTAACTCGAAAGCTATATACATAGGTATGTTAGATACGAGATACGACTCGACGACTTAATGTATTCTTTTCTATTCTTTTGCGAGGGGCAACACTCCTAGGAAAGTCCCATCTCAACTTGGGACTCGAGTGGAAGAAACTTGGAAAACTACTAACAATATCCAACTTTTGTATGTTCTCAGTCTCATGCTTTTCCGGTACAGATTATGAGCAGATGATAAAGACCGGTCTCATGCAAAATTTTTCGTCACATCGAATCATCCATCTTCTCCGCCCCGCCGGTAATGCACAAAACTTATTCGTGTATCAAGAGCAAAATTGACGAGACTTTGAAAAGTTTAACCAGCTAACTTGAGAGAAGCCTTGAGGCAATCGTGATAAATACTTTTTATTTTTTATTATTTTTTTTTTTTCTAACAAAGAAAGCAATTGTAATACTTTTGATTTAGTTAAATTATAATTATTGGATACATTGAATTCGTTCGAGTATCTAATTTTTCATTTTCATACAACTAATTTTTTCTCACAAGCATGACTGATTACATCATAAAGGAAATCGTGGCTCGAGTGAAGTTGAATATCTTATTGTGTCGTCTCTTTAAACGCAGAATTTCATTTCTGTAATTTAAAAATTTATCAGACGTACAGAATGATAACGTAGATATTATTACTGGGCTGGTAGATCAGAAGAGGAATGAATGAAAAATGTATTTTAGGGAAACGGGATGACGAACAAGGAGAGAAACCTGAACTCAGGACAAGGCATTGCGTTCCAATTATTCACGAATAGCCATCGCCGCCCTTCGTGACGAAAAATATGCACGCAACGGTATCATGTTCACGGAAATCCATACCGTCAAGTCCGAAATTCAACCAGCTGTGTAATCTGACGACCTTTTCTCTATTCAAATTCACTTACCTACTAGGTTACGAGGCTCTGATCTCGAAAATTGCGTCGAGCCACCAACAAATTCAGTGTCCTTCCAACCCTCGATCAACTTAAATCGATATTTATGCCCCTCCGCCCGAATGGAAAGCTAAAGAGAAGGAAGAAAAAAAATACTAGAGAAAAATTTGGCGATCAGACGAACAATGAATTCATGAGTGAGATTCCAGACGTTGACATTGGGTGTCGAAGTATGGACATTGTTGTTAATTTTGTGAAGTAATGCAAGTATTAATTTCGGGGTCATAATCAATTCCGCGGACTCGATCTCCAATCGACCTTTCCATTCGCATCCCATATCCCTAAATGGTCACGTGCGGACTGCAAAGTATAGGAGCCAGACCAACAAATTATGTGGTCGAGATAATCGCACTAATGGTGCTTTTATTTCTTTCTTTTTTTTTGCTACAGGCACTTCAAGCTCGAAGCAGAAATAGCATCTATGACGTGGAAAGTGCACTGGCACGATATCCTGGTAATGCCACATGCTAAGACCAGAGGATCGACGTATTCCCTACCCAATAAACACCGAGGAAGTCAGCTTGTGAGTTTATTAAGGGTCGTCAAAAATCGGAACGATTTCGAACTAAGGTCGGAGAAATATCGTCGGATCATTTTTAAGATTTTCTTTGTCGGATTTTTACCTGTAAGCCGGAAGTTGGCGGAGCTTTACGGGGAATTACTGGGGATAAATGAACCTCGAGACGAGTCAAGGTTCTCAGCTTTTACCGTGCTCTTTGCGCTTTGAAATATTGCCTTTATCGCGTGTTTTGTTTTATTATTTTCGGGTTAAAATTGCTCCGCAAAATGACTTGCCCGAAGGTGAAATTCAGGAGCTTATCCCGGTTGTTTCGGCAAAACATAATACCTCGAAAGAAAGATCGCATGACTGCGTTAGTCCTTCAGAAATATTTTTTAAGATCCACCCGCTATCGATTTCTACGCGAAGGTCAATCTAACTAGCAAATTTCCGTTTTGATTCGATCTTTTTTTTACACCTCGGGTTGTAAGGGATAAGAAGTATTTGTACACCGTCCGTGTGGAATTCAGCTGGGATTTTTATACCGCGTTCTATCTTTGCTCGTCGTGAAATTCTTGGGATTTGAAATAGCCTCATGCAAACGCTGGAAGCGGTGATAATTTGATTTCTACAGGAAGTGTACGGCTGAGCGAAATTCCGATAAGGGTAGCGTTTTTACCTCGTTGCATTTCTTGCTGACTCTTCTAACATATATTTTTTATTTCTATTTTCCAGACTATGTACTCAGAAGACAACATAAGTATGGCCGGTGGAGTAGACAGACAAATCTACGTTCCCACTGGGATATACAAGGTTTCCACTTCACCATTTACCTTTCATTAAAATAAACCACTCGACGGTTATTCTCCGTAGAGGTTACCGTTTGCGGTCAATGCATACAAAATATCCATTCGTGATCCTTTTTTTGATGTTCTATTTTTCCATTTGTTCACGGAAAGAGAATATCCGGCACATTATTAGATAACAAGGAAATAGCAAGAGATAAGGAAAAATGTGATATAGCTCCGGAGGGTTCTAGGAAACAGCATATGAAATTTGTAATTAAATTCGATGGTTTAAACAATGTTCCTTGTACGTTCCACAGCACCGCTCGGATTTCAATATATTCTTTAATCCGGCTGGAATATGAGGAGATATTAATTAGACTCTTTATATTTCTGGTCGCTATCAGATGTAATATCGCGGGGAGTCTTTGAAAGTGCTGTGAATTACGAGCTGGAAGAGATTTCAAATGAACGTCGGGAAAATTAGTTTCGAAGAATTCATCGCAAACGCCAAGTTGTCTCGAGTTATAGTTTGCTTGCCCGCATCTTGCAGGCTGCTGCACTCCTGGAGTTTTAATTTTTTCTGATTTTTCCTCTTCTTAAAGTTAACGTTGCCGTGGCAGCAGCAATGCACCTCGCATTTACGGGATTTCCTTTTTCTCTTATCCTCTGGGAAAAATTCATTTTGCGAAATTAAAATTCCTGTAGCGTAGGCGGCAGTTCCGTTTCCTTACCTCCGAATGGTTTTCTTGGCCAAATCGATCATTTTAAAATAACGTTAGTGCAGGAACGAATGAGGAGAGATCATTTTGATTTCAAAATTTATAATAAGATTCTATAATTTGTTACAGAATTCCAAAGTCGCTATAAAGCTGATCCCTCGAAGCAAGGTTGAAATCTCGAGGCCGCTCTTGTTGGAGTTGAAAAGGGTGAGTGCCGAATCTATGTGATTGAGTTTTAAAACAAGAATCGAAAAAAATTCAATTCGGGGTTCCGTTAATTGAATTATGCATTTACTAAAATTTATATTCACTCATTTCTTTTTTTTTTGTTCTGCGATCAAACTAACGAGACATTTAACAAATCTTTCTCACATATCATGTAACCAGATGCACTCGAACCGTAATCTAAAAATATTTCAAATCAATCTGACTAACGGTAGTTGGTTGTCAGCAACAAATGTTGTAGAAACCGCTTCGGAAATGCAAATCTGATTGAAACTCCACCGTAAGAGAGGGAAAAAAAAAAAACAGAAAAAAATAAAACTAAAACGAATATCGTTCGTGTGCATATAAGGAAAGAATAATATCGGAGACGGTGATGCGGAGGAGAATAGAAACCTGAAACTTTTCTCTCCGGTGTAACGCGTGTCTAGAGAAATAGTTGCGTTGCACCCACATTTGCATCATTTGCATGCGATCAATGGTTTCTATTCATATGAGTGGTGGTATCTGACTGTTGCAGATGAAGGACCTGCAACATGATCACCTGGTGCGATTCTACGGAGCTTGCGTTGACCCACCGCACTGTTGTCTGCTCACCGAATACTGTCCAAAGGGGTCACTTCAGGTCAGAAAATTCATCGAGAAAAATTTACGCTATATCCTGTTCTCTCTTTCAACAATAATTTCCGCGATATCTACGCTCTGTAAGACATGAAGTTTGACGAATGCTGGTAATAAATTGCAACTTTAAAACTTTTCAATAGCACCGCGTCGCAGTTTGCATCCGGTATCGTAATTTACTTAATTGCATTGACGTCTATTTGCTGAAATATCGTAGGAATAATGACGTCCCCTCATACCCTTTGAAAAAGAAATTGGAAAAAAGCTACATCGTATCATGAGAACAAAAAAAATTCAAATCAACAAATTTTATGGAACACAATTAAATTAGAAGAATATTAAATAAAGTTTAACAAACTGGAGAGACGACGACGACGATGTAGCGGAGATGTAAGAAATGAAAGATCAGAGGGTGCGCAACAGTTTTCTTAGTTTTTGTTTTTTTTCATCCCCCGATCCTTTGTTGTTTTCTCGTCTAGCACCATTTTACAGAGCGTCTTATACCCTTCAGGGGGTTTCGCTCTTCGCCACCGTCTTTTCTTTACAAATTTTCTGGTTTAGCGGACCGAAATGTATGCTGTAGTTGTTTTCTTATACACGTGAAAAAAAAAATTGGAGAAAAAAATTTACAAAGACTCGAGGTTGGAACGGTAAATTTGTTCCCGTAAAAAAACGATCGACGATTTTCTTTTTCGCAATCACTGCCAGATAAATCTCCGGTCAACCATGATCGTTGTAAAACCATTTTCGATATCACGGTTGAATCGAACAGCGAGAAAAAAAGTCTTGTATTGTCGATTTACAAAAAAAATATGTAAGAAAAAATTACGAAATTCGTCTCTTTTATTTGGTTTTGCCGCGCCTGGTTCCCTGCCGCTACAGGTCACGCTCTTATTATTGCTCAAAGGAGACACAGCTCGAGAAGCTCGTAAAATTGAGTTTATCGGGAATTTTATGACGAGTTAAGAACCCCGTTTTCTCCGCCTTATTCCTCTCTCATCCTCGTATCTCTGCAGCGCGACATGATTATCGAGTTTCGTCTAGTTACTAACCTGCCTTAGTTATCCACTTTCGAAGCGCAACTGAAATCTAGGTGATAAATAAACTCGGTATACTCGGATTTCTTATTTTGAATCATGTTTTGTTATATTTGTGTAACGGTGTAAATAGCAAAATTCTTCTCTTGTATTCAGCAGCTGCTAATTGCTTCAGGGACTTGTTAGCAGATCACCACGGCAACCCGGGAAAATAAAATAAATGACAAACTGAGCGAATATGATTTTGAAATTCCAACTTATAATAAAATAACTTTCCGCTTCATCTGCACCATTTCCTCTACTCATTTGCTTGTCTGATTCTCCGCATGTGCATCGGCAGCCCGGGGATTTCAAGGCATAAGTCCATATCGAATATTTATATCCTGCGGATCTTTATTTCAGGATATTTTAGAAAATGATCAAATAAAACTGGACCGAGTTTTCCGGGGTTCACTTATCCACGACATAGTTCGGGGTATGGCGTATCTACACGCTTCCGAATTGAGGAGCCACGGAAATTTGAAGTCCACCAATTGCGTCGTTGACTCAAGATTTGTACTAAAAATCGCAGATTTTGGACTCCACGAACTCCGGAGACCAACACCAACGGACCTAGACGAAGATAGGGACAGCTACGCATCGTGGAGAAGTAATTATTCAATCACCAAAAATTTATCTAATGATAAAATGATAGAAAAAAAAAACGAACAAATTCTTCAACGGTGTTAAACTTTGAGGCTGAGTTTTCCAATAGATTATACATACAGATATGTCATGCTGTTTTTACATCCGCGTTCGTGTTGACAAAGGATAATTATTTTTCCGACGCGAAGGGATCGAAAAAATCGATTGGTACGTGTATGACGTACACTTTTTATTTTTCTCGTTTCTTCCAGCGTTGACAGAGCGCTTATTAGTATCCGGTATGAAAGTTCGAAAATTTTCCCCAGAGCTTTCGGTTAAGTGGAGTGTAAGCGGTAATTGAGTGCTCCTTTTTATTTTCGGTCCGAATAGGACCTCTTTATACGACGCGTTTACTCGCCCGCGGATTTACGCAACCCGGGAAGTGTTTGCATAGCGAATTAGCTCTTTTAATTTCTCATAATTATTCGCACCAGAAATTAGGCGTGGGAATTGGTCGGGATTTCGCAAAACCACGCTGCCTTCACTCGATGGCGATATTATTAACGATAAGAGTCGAGAAATGCTGATTAATTTTTTACCACCTTAATACAGAGCAGCTTTGGACGGCGCCAGAACTTCTGCGGTTGGATCGACGTCCGCCGGAAGGAACGCAAAAAGGCGATGTCTACAGCTTCGCCATTATCGTTCACGAGATCGTCGTACGTCAAGGGCCTTTTTACTTGGGGGACGACAACGACACCCCGCCCAAAGGTGAGTGGATAATTAGATGGCAAAATTTTAAACGAATTAGAATTTTGAAGACGCGCCAATTGATCGTTGAAAGTAGCCGAAATTCTGCCCAACTTTCATGACGGATTACACACAAAGTCAGCGTATGAACTTCTCGATTTAAACTTTGATCGCCCCCAGCGATACCTTGACTCCATTTATTTTCAAATCCGAGCGAGAGATAACCGTGTGAATTTCACCCCTGCACTCGTCTTATTCAACGACCGCGCGAGGACCTCGGAATAGTATAACCGAAGAAGGTTGAGTAGGTTGCGAGGGCGCGGAGGGTTACGCGGGGCTTACAACGCCATATTTTTTATGTCGCTGAGCAGCCGTTTTGTGCTTTAAATTGCAGACCATTTGTAGTAGGCGGGGTTGGTTTGCTCCCTCAGAGATCATCTCTTTCCGACCGCCCGACCGACCTACTCTCCATGTATACCGATCCCCTCTCCTTTATCATACGTCGGGACGATTTTTATTCTGCTCCAAGAAAATGATCTTTTCCCACTAAAATTTTTTCCCCTTGTTTGTCCGAAAAACAATCAATATCCCCTTTTTTATTTTTTCGTTATCGTTTTGGGAAATCAGACGGTATTTCGAATATTTTCAGCAAGTGTGACATTCTAATTCGAAAATGGTCGAAGGTCGAGGTTTAGAATTTCGTGTTGCAGGGGGTGGTTCGCATAAATTTTAGCAAACGTGGTTGTACGCGGTTAAGAAATATGGTTGCGGTATCCCCAGTTCGGTTGGTTTACTACTACATACCGAATTCCACCCGCGCTCTTCCCTTGCGGTAGCAAGTTTTGACCCGGTGGGGTTGGAGCACAAGGTAGAGGAAGAGAAGGGTGTTTGCCTTGCATAAACCGGGAAACATTTCTCCCTCGGGATTTAAGAAGGAATACTTTCTTGCCGTACTGATATTAGCCATACGGTGCCATCTGCGAGCATAAAATCGACGGTGAAAAATGCAGGGTTTTCCGTGGTCGTTTCGTTAAGTCGGATGCGGTGTTCATTTATTTGTGGCTATCAAAAAAATATTCATCAAAAAATACGATCAGATATTGGAGCGTTTATCAGGGTGCAGGACATTCGACTCTAATATACCTATAGCATATTGCGTATGCTATTTTTCCAATTCATTTATTTATTTATTTTTTCGTCGGTATAAGCGCGTAATCTGATTTACATTGTGGATGGTAATTACGCCGCTTCAAAGGGAACGGAGATTATTAACGTATTCGTGATGACGTTGGCAAGATTGCCTGCGATACACGTCAGAGACTCACGTTATATCGAACTCGAACGAAATTTCACTACTGAAAATAACAGACCATAGTGCGACGTAGTATGAAAAATTTCGTGTGGAAAAGAAAAAAAAAAAAAAAGCGACACACGAATAAAAACCCTGTTAAACTATTTGCGTAATTTACGATCGGACCTAGTCACTCGCGTTGTATTTTGTCGCGGTGGTGAAATCGCCCGTGGACAAATTTAAGCTAAATTAGGTCGTTAGGGTTAACTGGAACTGCGAATAACAGGAACTACCTAGTGGGAATTTCTTTTTTGCATCTGATCCCTTGACTACATTCGCAGCTATTTCACCGTTTTTTTTTCTCTCCATCCCTCGGGCCATAAGCTCAACGACGAATGTTCGCGGAATTATCCATGGGAGCACAAAGCGCGTGGATTATTCTGTAGCTTCATACCTTTTTTTTTCGCAACGCTTTTTACGTGTCGCATAAACTTTTCTACGTATATGATGATAATTAATCGTCAAGTTGTGATAAAAAATATGAATTATATCATTTTTATTCACATAAAGTATTCGAATTTCTCTCAAGGAACGCAGGTATATATTACTCCGATTTTGCAGTGAAGTAATTAAAAGTTATCGTTACGCAACCCTCGATTATAATTAGCTGATTAAAAAAGAAAGAGAGATAAAATAAAAATATATACATATCAAATAAAATAAAATATAATGATAAAAGTACTCGAGGGTTTCTTTTACTGTGTACTTTTATGAGAAACTTTACTCGACAGCTACTCGTTTCTTGGATGACGGTATATAAGTTTCTTGTTCCCGATTTAGCGATAGGGAGCTACGATCAAGGATGTTTTATGGCTACCTGTCTCTCTATCAGTTGCTGTCTTTTTTGCCTCCTTCTTGAACGACTGCAGCGAGTAGTTACGCAAGTAGAAAACGATGGAGCTCGTCGTCGGGATCGAGAATAAAAATACTTTGCTTATCTAATTAACGTATCACGCTCTACGCGGAAATTGGCGTGATTTAATCTGCATCGCATCGAGTTCATTATCTCGAATTTTCCAGGATCTCCTAAGATTGATATCCTTGACTACTTATGTTTTCACCCCTCTCTTTGGAGTTCCTTTGTTTCACGTGCATAATGTTGTGCGGCTATAGAAATGAAAAGTGAGTTACACTTTGCGAAAGAAATCGTGGTTGCTTGATTTATTTTCACACAGTAGCTCGTTCGTTTCCGTAAAAAAAAGAATATAAAAAAAAAAAAAAACGAAAAGAAAATGAAAAAAAACCAAAGAAGAGAAATAAAAGAGAATTGAATTTTTCCGCTCCCTTTGAATAAACAGGTATATTCTTAGTTTGCTCATTCACTTCGTCCGCGTTTACCTACTCTTTAATTTTCATTAGCATATTCCTATGCCAGAATTATGGGGCCATCAAAATTTCAAATTCGAGGTGAGTCTCGTGGCCTCGAAGAATTTTAAACGACTTATTTCAATACGACTTCCTTTTTCTTCTCGTTCTTTTTCTCTCGGTGTTCGTTTACCCCATATTATTTTTTCTACTGTTCGTTTCTTTTTTCCAACTTATTCTGAACCCATTAGATTCATCCTGTACTCAGCTCCTGATTTGCACGGCCCGTGATATTATGACGCTCGTTGTCATGGTAACTCGGTCCGATTCATGAGGTCAGAATGTTCCATAACTTAGTCAACCGTAATTAACAATCCGCGAGTCATGTCTCCCTAATTAACGGGTTTGCGATCATCGTAGTTATGTTATGACAACTATACATTTGACCATTGCCATTACGATTCGCCATTGTATCAATCGACGACCAATTAACCGTGCATTTCATTATCGTTCGATTCGTACGAGGATCAAATCCCCCGGAAAAAGCTCAGCGCGCATCGAATGCTGTTCTCTCAGCCATAACAATTATTCATTGTTGATAATGATCACGGTCGAAAAGTTTTGACGAAATTACATTTACGGTCTTCGAATAACTAGAATTAAAGTTAAATTCATTCAAACCTCACTAATTACAACTACAAATAAAAAAAACTTGGATCAAATTCAGAAATGATTCTTGAATCGATTCACCAATTGGCTGACGGTAAAATTTCGACACCAGCGTTATTCACAGTCGATAAATTAAGTTTTATCGCTCAGAAAATCTACGAGAAGCTTGCGTCGAGTTTATCCGGAGCTTTTGCTTTGCGTTGGTAAAGAAGAGTGCGCCACTGTTCGAGCTTGCAAGCTTTTCAACCCCCAAAGATTTTCAACCCCCGCAGCGGGTTACTCTGAGGTGTTTAACTTCCGGTGGAGCTTTTACCGACCAACACGGTGAGTATCGATGATATTTTACGCGGCCATAGGTTGCGGGGCGGTATTCGCATCGGAGTTGTGGATAAAATTAAGGGATGAAAGCTCAGTCGAAGCTCTCACGCGACCAGAGACGCACGGGGTCCTTGCCGCGTCGATTTATACGCCAACACGTGAACTCGTGATTTTTATTCATAGATGTTAGAACCATATTATTATCACGCTGTTTATACGTAACTCAAATTCAACTTTCATCAAGTCCATGTAATTTTTGGTTATTTGTGTCATCTGTCATCCCCTTCGATGAAAAAATAAATCACCACTCGTGCAGGAAACAAGCTTATCATCGTATGCATCATATTTCTCAAATCCAATCGTGTGCAGTGTGTGATGTTTTCGTTGGATTCATAAATGCATGAATTAGATGACACGCTAAAATTCACCCCTAATTAGTTGCAGTCAGTTTTTCATGGCCCGATTGAATTTCTTCTTTACCTTGTTCTTTCTATTATTTGATCAGACAAAATCGTTGAGCAAACTACGAAGCCATGGAAAATGGTTTAATTATCCCTCTAACGAAACATGCGGCGTGGATAATTTTCGAGTAAATAAACGAATCCTTCATCTACGGGGATGAATATGCTCTGAGTAAGGTTCGCTGACCCATGACCCGTTCACCCCGCATCGTATAACGTCTTCCTGTAGGACGTGCGGAAGTCGGGTGAATTATAACCGTATAAGAATGCAGTAGTAGTCGCCAAGTTTGCCGGTGCTTGCCTTATGCCCACATCTCGAATGGGTGAAACCTGATGTAGACCATGGCATTCTTCTACAAGTAATCTAGCCGCTTTCCGTCGTCCCGTGTCCTACTAGCTGACGTCTAAGAAAGATTGAAGTGGATGAATGAGTTAAGGGGGTGGTTATTTAGGGTGCAGAGGCTGCTTCAGGAATAGGTGAGCCTGTATAGGTAATATCTTTTTCTAAGTTCGTCTGAGGATAGATTCGCAAAAAAAGTTATATCGTTCGGTTACCACATTGACGGGAAGAAAGCGCCCCTCCGATTTTCGGGAAGGTTGATCGAACTGTCAATCCCGGGTTACGACCTCCAAATTGCCTGCGCTAGAAGAAATTGAAAACCGCACTAAAGACGTTTTGCGACGTAGAAAATTCCCCCATAAACGATCATCAGTTTCTCACGTATTTTAACATACCATTTTCATTTTTCCCTCCTTACTTCTATTCTATTATTTTTTTTTTCATTTCTCACATTACCTCGTGTAGATCGTGTCTGATGATGTTCACGGCACTTTCTTTTCTTTTTTTTTTTCATTTTTATAATAACGTCCATACGGGGGGAATGACAGCAATTTTCTTTTCACGTAAAATTGATTCTTCCGGCTAACGGCTCGTCGAATTTTCTAATGTCGTTTCTTCAGGGTAAAATTGAAAACTGGAGGTGGTGATGTTGCGAGTACCACCTATACGATCTCGCGTCGTGACGTCACCGATTCGTTGTATCGCCGCCGGAAGTGTAACGGCTGCAGCCCGTCGGTAGACCATGGTCGTTAACGGAACGAATGACGTCATGAAGTAAAGGAGAGAATAATAAAACGCTTGCAGTTGGTTTGTTTTTTATTTTCTGCGGAATTATTATTTTGTAAATACATACACGTGATAAAATGCACGGTTACCGCATATTATTATTATTATTATTATTATTATTATCAGTTCCGCAGACCGATACGTATACCTTTATTCATTGAATCCATGGAAAATGTTTTTTTCCTTCTTCTCTCAAGTCAACCATAATGAATTATTTATCGTTGGTCGTAATATGTACGTGCGGACTGCGGGTGTTTTGGAATTTGGATAATCTGCGGAACAAATAATTCAACGGATATTTACCTCGTTTATATTCTGGCGTGACGAGGGTAATTAACTCTCATATGACGGATGTATCGATCGATCCGTGATGGAATTTGGTGGTGCTGCAAATTTGTGTGGGGCCGAATAATCGGCGAGAAAAACTAGAAGCACGCATTATTTTTATTAAAATTTGTTATTTTGCGACCTGAACTATTCGGAAAATTCATAATTTAATCACCGTATTTATAAGTATTTTATATCTTTCAGTTGCATATGGGATACGCGGAGCTTTTTGTGACTCGAAATCAATGAGAACCTGCAGATAAGAATTTTTCTTGTTTTTCCTTTTACTTTGTTTTTAACGTAATTGGGGGGTTACGACATCCACCCGTACGAGCAAATAAAGCGAGAAATGTTTACCCTGCTACACCTGAACGTCCACCGCACGATCTGAAAACCGTTCGAGATACCTCCTAACCGCCTCCAGCATCAATTCCCATGTGAATATTGATCTTCCAGTTAGGCGGTGAGGAATCGTTCGACCCTAAACGTACGAAATATACCTGTACATATATCCACGGATTCGCGAATAAACTCACCTATGGCTCCGCTCGTTTTTTGCTCACGATTTATTTAACTAGCGCATCACTTTTCACTCCGATCGGATTAAAGCTAACTAACGAATTATACATACATGAGCCAGAGAAAGAAAAAAAAAGGAAAAAGAAGAAAGTGGAAGATCCGTTTCGTCTAAAATGATTTTGGCGTGGGCATAAAGTATAATAACACACGCCCGCTGTTGACACGGCGCCTCGAGTTTCACCTGACGACTTAGCGTCCGTATTACCTCGGTACACATCGCAGAATAGATTCGTATGCCGCTTACGTATACGAGCAAAGTAGTAGGCTCTTCCCTTGGAATATGTGTGCGTGCGTGTGTGTGGATTATGCATACATATATCAAGACGTATCGCGTGAGCTCCGGGGGAAACAGAATCCCCCCGAGAAAGACGTCCATGCATAAAATCTTAGCGAAGACGTCGACCGGGTAAAATAAGACTTACGATCTCTTCGCTCCTCGGGCTACACTGTAAAACTTATTTTTTGATCATTATTTAAAGCCTGCAGCTAGCTTCTCTTCTGCCTTCTGCGCATAATATTCCTTCCAATATTACACCTATGTATTATCTGTCATTGCTAGTGCAGCTACGCCGCCCAACGGAATTCTAAATTTATTTATTTCTGGCTTTTTATATCTTCGTTGAGCGGGTAAACTTCAATTTCCAACGTGATTGACCTTTGCCACGCATGCGTTTCATCCGTACACCCATTAACGATAAAAACTGGAATATGTTAAACGAATTCCTGAATTTTAGGATTCCGAAATTCCTTCGGGTCTGGGTTGCTCGGTGAATAATGATCAGGTACCACTACCTACGTTACTTTTGCTCGCACCGATTCTACGCAATTGTAATTTCCGTCCTGCATGCGAACTCGGGAGCCGGGGCCCCCCTATAATATTATACCCTCATCATCCCCCTCGTATCATTTGTTACTTCTTTCCAAATTACCCCTTGGGATTAATTCCGCTTTCACCTCTAAAATGTGCCGAGTGCCTGCAAGACCCCTACTTTTCATTACTCCGAAAGAATATTATAAGATACTTCTTATACATCCCGAATATTCGAGGTAGATGCCCTAGGGGTTAGGTCATCTGAAAGCAGTTCCTCGACTCCCTCTGCTCTTCTTTATTTTTTTTATTTTTCAACTAACGACTCGCGTCTTTGCGATACTCTGATCCCCAATTAATTTTCTAATTACATACACTTCATTTTTTTTTCAACATTCGAAAATTAATTCCACGTTTTCCTCATCTCATCCTCACGCAACATAATTTTCTACAAAGTACGCAATTGGTATTAATTTTTTAACCAATTGCTTCCTTTTGTACGATAACAAAAAGAAAAAAAAAAAAATTCTAGCAATCGAAATATTGAGCTATATCGTTTGGCGTGAAGTGAAAAAAAAACAAAATCGGCTACCGCGTGTGATGTGTTTCTGAGTAAAAACTGTAGTGACCAAACGCGACGTGGGATTCTGCGAAACGGGATGGCGGAGAGAAGCGCTTCTTCAAGTAGCTCTAGCAGCCTGGCTCTTCCGACCCTTTCTGGTCCAGGCGCAAGTCCTGAGAGAGGAGCGAGTCCCCGAAGAGCGGTCAGTCCGCTACTTGAGGTCCGAAGACCCCACTGCACACTAAATTGCGAATCCTGCAGCTCCTACCTCGAGGACATCTACAGACACAGTAAGGTCCCCAAAGATATCCTGGATTAATTTTTTTAATTAAGAAAATAATTTTTCGGTATCCCAAATAATTTCTGCAAGAATGATATGCTGGCTCGATGGCAAATTCTGTCCCAAGAATTTCCGGAATAACCGAATTATAAATTGCGCAGCGAACGTCCGCTTGGCATTCCGATGATCGAGAAGCTTGCAGCAAAGGATATTTACGAAGTTGGAAAACCTCGCGACAGTTTATATCCAAATTCGTCTTTCGTATAATATGAATCTATATACGGTATACAAGGACTAATTAATTGATCTGGACATTATATTGGGAGTCTCGAGTCAGAACCTCGGGAGCAAAAGATGATCACGCAGAATATTCCTAACTTTGAAAGCTCACCTTTTATTTTCACTCTTTGTTCTCCCGCCTTTTGTCGTCCGGCAGGATCATCTTCTCCTCTCTTTCCCCTCGTCTACCGTTCTTCTGTACCTCCGCGTTTCCTTTTATCTCATTTTCTCTCTATAATATTTTCACCTCCCCTTCTCCTCTTTTTTACCCGTGACCTTCGTGAAGAACAGGCTGATTCGTATCTTGGCACGACTTCGGGAGCCGCCCCCGTATATGACGTCCTTGAAGAATCGGCGACAGCGGTTCGGATGGACGGAAAAAGTAGAAGGAAAACAAGAAAAAATTCACCTTTGACCCGAACAACACAACCATGGGATCCAACCTCAACTGACTTGACATCGTGCGACTCCGTGCCGCGAAATAATGTGGAAAAAAACCATCTCTCCTCATTTCCTTTTATGCTGGGCAGCACGTAACTAGAGCTCGGTGTGAGGGAGGGTTTTGAAGCGAAAGTTATTCGTGACGTTCGCAACCATGTCGAGCGGCGTCCACGTCGTCTCTGAAGATATTGTACAAAGTTTGAAGCCTGTTGTTCGTTGACAGTTATCTCATTTACATCATTCTCTTTCACTCCCCGAGTGCCGGTACGAGAACGAATGTATAATAAAACCTTGGAACATCACCTGCGCTCGACGTTTGTCTCCAGTCGAATGAAAAAACAAAGTCTTGTCTTTGTAGGTCTCGGATTTCAATCGGGCGTAATAATTTATTTCTGTATTTATATTCAGTTCTTTTCTTTGCAAAAATCACGAGCTCCACAAGACATCTCGGTTTTGATGTCAGAACAACTCGTTAGACTTTACCTATTTCGCCTTAATTGAGTCATTACTCGTCCCAATTGCGGCACCTCGTTAAAAGTTAAGATCTTACGAAGACGCCCATGCCAACGTCGTCGATACGACGGGACGTACGAGCCACCCCCGTCGCTATGTAAAAAAGAGAAAGAAAAAAAAAAACGAAAAAAAAAAATCTATAAATTTAACGATGCCTAATTAATCGCAATCAATTAACCTCGAATCACTTTCCCGGATATTATAGCTATTATCAAATAACGAGCATCAATTTTTTATTCATAATTTTCACAAGGAAAATGGAACTAACTTTTTTCTTCATATTCTTATTACGAGAAGCAAGTGGTGTAAGTCGCGCGCTAGTCAGCCCTCAGAATTCAGTAGTACAGGTCGTTCGTCGTCCGGCGTTGCGCGGCGTGGCGGGTCGGACAGCACGGACTTATTCCTCTGAAATAAATCGCCGTGCGAGAACCGGGCGAAGGATGTATTACGTCATGCGGAAGGACGACTGTTTTCCCACGAGGGAGAAGAGGAATGAGCGCGGTAAACATAAATAAGGAATCACTCGATTTTTACGAACTTTACGGGAATTCGAATAAGGGCCATACGGAACCTCTTACGATTAGTATTAACGCGTCGTAAAATGCTAGTTCTTTTACTCCACAACTTTTATCTAGTTTTCCAAAGTTTTACCTATCAAATTACAGCGCAAAGGTTTTTTCGTATTACGTTATACAACACCTGCGGCCTTCCCAGAAGTGGTATACCATCTGACCCGGCTGTGCAAACGTGGTCAACGAAGGTTAAATTTTCAAAGCGTAAACCTTTAGGACTAACCTCACCCTTGTTCAATCTAAGAAGGGCTGCTAATGTAGTCATGTATAAGAGGAATTACTGAGAAGTAAATTTCACGCGTAGTTAGAATATGGGTCGAGCCCCGTCAAACTTTTAATTCACCAAAAAATACATGAAAACCATTTTTCCCAAGTATATAGAAAACAATTTGGATACATACATACATATCTTTTGTACATCATTTTCCTGCTGTACCGCGTAAATTTGTATTCGTAAGCCTTATTAAAAACCGTACAGAAAGTTGTTTTTTTTTTTTTACCGTCCCCTGATTAAGGTTTATGCTAAAAGAGAGTTTTTTTTTTTTTTGTTTCTCCGAACCTATTTTGTTCCGCCAATTTTATTATAAGAGGCTTGTATATATAATTTACTTGGAAAAAAAAATAAAGAAAAAAGATAAATGAAAAAAATAAATTGAGGCGAATAATAATTCTCATTCTCATGCAAGGCAAATAATTTTTTTGTGACATGATTTGCTTTTTTTTTTTTTTAATTTTTTTATTTTCTTACTCATTACAGATATTGTAGTTGAAAATGTTTTTTCAGAACGGCACAATGAGATCGTGTAAGATCAACAGAAGCTGCGGTACCCTCTGCATTAGCGATGCGCGTTTCACGTATGTTCACATAAATGTTGGTCACCGACGTATGGGATTTGGTCGCCTTTCGCCGGGAGGCGATCCTCTGGCCTCTTGTTAAATATTTATGACTCGCGAATTTTGTACGAGTGAAACAACTGCCAGGTGGTACGGTATGGTTAGTCGCGACGTGTTGCCGGAACCGTACGTGACCCGGAGAGAACCGCGGAGAACGAATACGTATACACGTATATGAACATGCACGTGATATGAGAAAGTATTATTATGCCTATGGTAGATACCCGGCGTTATCCCGGTGACTGAGAGTCAGAAGGGTTATTTCAGTCACTACGTCACCGTGCCTTCCTGCTTCCCTGACACATTTTCCCTTTAATAAACTTCACGACGCCGCCCGGCTGTTGGCTGTAATTTTGTAAAGACGCCCTGCAGAACGCTTCCTGCGAGAGAATTATTTAAATAACAATACCCTTATACGCTCACTCGAGGCTACGGCCCCCTCCCGTTTATCACGTATGCGCGTGTATATAAATTATAAATATATATACCTACGCAACTACGCTATATACACATGGGTTTTTGAATAATGGACGTATATTTTAATGGAAACTCCTTTCTCCTTTCTTTCATGTTTTTATTTTTTCGGTGGTTTTCTTCTATTGTACTGTATACGGGAAACGAATTATTTATAGAATAAAAATCGATCGGGCTAGTAATTCCTAATTCAATGCAAATATTCTACTTTAAATCTAGGAAACCTTTTTCCAGAGACAAATATAGGTATTCCTTTTCAAGTATATATAAATAGGATAATCCCGTTGACCCTCGTCATTATAGCGACAGCCTATAAAAGCTCCGAGATATATCCCAGACATACGAAAAGCGCGATAGCCACGACTGTATAATTTGTCTCTTCGTCTCCTTTAGCCCGTCGCTCAAGCGATATTATCTTGTCGTTACATTTCCTCCGTTTTATCTGTTACAGAGATCGTTGAAGGCGTCCGAAGGGGCGGTGGATCTCCTTTGCGACCTCTTATCGATGAAGCAGCTGTCGAAGAAGAGGTGAACAACTATTCTGCACACACGTATTATTTATAGATTTCTATATATTTAATATCGCGAATATTATTATTATGCTGATAATAATTTTCGATCTACATATAAATAATTATATACGCGCGCTAAGTAATTACAATTTCTCCAGGTATACATCTGGATAGTTACGAACCGTCAATTAAGTTTCCTTCCGCAAGTTACACGTCACGTGTATATGTGTGTGTGTGTGAAGGAGCCGGTCTTATAATTCGTCAACGTCTGTTTCAGGTGGCTACGTTGATGCGACGTTGCTGGGCACAAGATGCAGCGGACAGGCCAGACTTTCCGGCGTTAAAGCAGACGATTCGTAAAATCAACAAGTGAGTAGGATTTGTTATTATACCTTCTTTTCCTTGTACCGAATAAATCTGAAACGGAGCTTACAAAACTCGACGTCTGCAGTGCGGCGCACGACTGACGGGACCATCTGCCAAATCTTAAGTTTTTTTTCTTCTCTCTTTTCTTTTTTTTTTCTCTTCTCTCCCAATTGAACTTTACCTTTTCATCAACAACAAGGTTTTTATTTTCACAATCGATGTACGCGCCCTTGCAAATGTGCTCACGGCATATCCATTACTGCGTATATGTAAAGTTACGAATAATATGTATTTTGATGTTAAAAAAAAAAACATTCAATGTGTGGTGTAACCGCACGCGTTGATTAATAGTACATTACGTAACGAGAGCGCAAAATAGGTGATTCCCGCACGAGTCGGGTTTGTCGCCCGAGCGAAGCGAGGGCGACAAAGAGACGAGTGCGGGAGACACCTATGCGCACGTGTTGCGTATACTATTTTCCCTAACAAGCTGTGCAAAATTCGAGAACATCGGTAATTCGTATGTAATATCAAATTATTAAATATATTCAAATGATAGTATAAAAGACAGACGAACTGATACATACGGAGACTGAGGACGAGGGGGGGTCCAGGGGCACAGCCGCTGGTGGGGGTGCAGGGGGCGAAGCCCCCGCCGAGGGGGTTGGGGACTATATAAAAATAAGTTAAAATTTTATAATTGATTATAAAAGTATAGTGCAGTTTGATCACAAGAGCGATGAAATTTTTTTCTCATGAAGTAATTTAGCAATTATCTTAATACATTAATACGGCAGGGGGGGAGGGTCTAAGCCCCCGCCACACGAAAAGAAACGAAAAAAAGAGTTTAATGAAAATATTTTATTTTATTTTAACTCAATGATTTCACAAATCTTTATATGAGAATGAAATATACAAAAAACAAAAATTACTTAGCCTTTCATTAAATCTTTATATGATAATGAAATATACAAAAAACAAAAATTACTCAGCCTTTTGTTTCGTTTAACATGTTGATTGTTATGTTACAACTATTAAAAGTTAAATTAACATGTTTTGGTTTGGAACTATCTGATAATACTACACATTTAGCCGTATCATTATTTTCGACGCGTAGTAGTTCGGAAAGCTTCGATTGTTTGGAAGGTGGTGGTTCCAAATGCATTTCAACCGATTCCGAAGCGGCTTCTGTTGCAGACGTAATTCCCGATGGACCAGCTACTGTGTCGTATGTCCGTTTCAAGTCGCTGCCGTCTGATGTTTTACTCTCCACAGACGATATTAGTGAATCTGTTGTGGCGGTTGAAGTAGAAGGATTGAGCTTGATTGAGCTCGTAATTTGTGCTGCTATTTTTTTCTTGTTTGCCAGAGAATTATCTATGTAACCCTCGGCGACCGCGTTTGATTTCCACCCTCCGTGGCGCTTGAGGGTTGTCAAATCGGCTCCGCTGTCTACTAAAAGTGTAGCCGAAGTACGGCGGAAGCTGTGGCCGGAGTAGAGATCCGCATCCGGTAAATTCAAAAACTTCGCTATCTCCTTAGGCATAGCGCCTATAGTATTAATGCCAATTGGTTGGTTTGTGAATTTTCCCTTGCGATATTGCAAGAAAAATCGATCAGTTTTCGCATTTGGTGGCCTCAGCTGCATGTATTTTTTACATACATGATAGGAGTCTCCGGTGACTGTGAATGTTCTATCAATATATGTTTTTGTTCTTGGAATATTGACAATTAACATATTCGAATGATCTTCAATATTGCTCATAGTCAAGTGAGTCAATTCCGCTTTTCTACATGCTCCGTTGACGCCCAAGACCAAAGCGACCTAAGAAATCAAACAATTTTTCCTATACATTTATCGATCACTTGCTGGCTACATGCGAAAGCGATAAGCCTTCGGAAAAACGAACAAACTATACATTTATCGAATGAAAATTGGAAAAAAATACACATGGATACATTCATATGCATAGTTACCTTAGTTGTTAAGTATGATTCATCCGGTGCTTCATTACAAAATTTTGACACTTCAATGGGTGTGAATGTTTTAGATTTTTTTGCAGAATGGCCTTTATGTTGATTTTTTAAAAACGACAACAATTTTTTGTACGACTTTATATCCACGTTGTCGTATGCTTGTAATGTGGCTTTCAGCATTGAATAACGCGCCCACAGAGTTGATGACGCTAACGTTTTAGAGATTTCATTAAAATAAATTAAAAAAATCTCTTCGGAGGATGATTGAGTATTTTTCGTATTCCTCCATTTTTTGAAGTCGTTATACACCACCAAATATTTTTGCTTCGATTTTTCAGGTAGCAAATTTAATGTTATTTTTTTAGCTTCTTCCAAGAGTTCTAGCGGTATGAATTCGTCACAATCAACACTTGATTCGTCGTCAACCTCCATTATTGTAAAATTTATAATTTAACAATTTTTTCTTTTTTAAATCAATATATTTTCACTTATGTAAATTTTCACTTATATGAAATAATAAGCGTATATGTGGACTAACGACTTTAAATGTTCACTCACGAGTGTCACCGCAAGAACTGAGCTGTTAAAGAATGTATCAGATAATAAGGTCAAAAATCGTAAACAAAAAACGATTGTGACGTGTTTTAACTTGTAGGGTTCGGGCGCGAAGATTTAAGCAAAGCACCTCGCGTCATTGTCACTCGCGAATAACTCTCAGGTGACTTTTATATGTAAACGGATTCGAAGTGCATATATACCTATGTATGCCTATATATGCCTATATTTACCTATTTATATATATACCTATATGGTATATATAGGTATATAACTATATATACCTATATATATCCATACATACCTATATATACTTATATATACCTATACATACCTATATATACTTATATATACCCATACATACCTATACTTACCTATATATACCTATATATACCTACATATACCAGATATACCCATATACACCTATATATATCTATATGTACCTATATATACCTATATATACCTATTTATACCAGTATATACCAATATATACCTATATATACCTACATATACCTATATATACCTACATAAACCTATATATACCTATATATACTTATATATATACCCATATATACCTATATAGACCTATATATACTTATATATATACCCATATATACCTATATAGACCTATACATATACCTATACATATACCCATATATGCCTATATATACCTATCTATACTATATATACCTATCTATACTATATATACCTATATATATACATATTTACCTACATATACCTATATATATATTTTGTAAACGCAAATTGTATTTTGCGCACGCAAATTGTATTTTGCGCACGCAAATTCATTTTGCGCACGCGAACCGCATTTTGCGCACGCTAACGAAACGGGTTAGGGAATGTGGCATTTTGCGCACGCAAATCAGTACACAAAATCGAATTTTGCACACGGCGTTAGGGAATAGTACATTACGTAACGAGTGCGCAAAATAGGTGATTCCCGTACGAGTCGGGTTTGTCGCCCGAGCGAAGTGAGGGCGACAAAGAGACGAGTGCGGGAGACACCTATGCGCACGTGTTGCGTATACTATTTTCCCTAACAAGCTGTGCAAAATTCGAGAACATCGGTAATTCGTATGTAATATCAAATTATTAAATATATTCAAATGATAGTATAAAAGACAGACGAACTGATACATACGGAGACTGAGGACGAGGGGGGGTCCAGGGGCACAGCCCCTGGTGGGGGCGCAGGGGGCGAAGCCCCCGCCGAGGGGGTTGGGGGGCAGAGCCCCCCCCCACTATATAAAAATAAGTTAATAGTACATTGTAAACGCAAATTGTATTTTGCGCACGCAAATTGTATTTTGCGCACGCAAATTGTATTTTGCGCACGCAAATTCATTTTGCGCACGCGAACCGCATTTTGCGCACGCTAACGAAACGGGTTAGGGAATGTGGCATTTTGCGCACGCAAATCAGTACACAAAATCGAATTTTGCACACGGCGTTAGGGAAAATACTTTGCGCATTTGTTCGCCGAGTACTGCCGGGATTCCAATCGAGGCAGCGAGCATTTGGAAAAAAAAAAATGTTTTTTTTCTCTTCTCCAACGTTTTTTTTTTTTTTTTTTTTTCTCTTCAATACAGCAAAGCGAGCGAGGGCGGATTTTTTTACAACCGGTAACGCAGAATACAATTTAACGTAACTTCGCGTTTGAATTGTTTATTCGGTAAAATGAAACTCGGGTATGTTTGATATAGGTATACGTATAATACATGTAATAAAAATAGAAACTATATCTGTTTAATTGAGGTATAATTAGAACGTTATTATTCTCTTATGCGGCTGAAACTTAATACGAGATTCCTTTCATTTCAGTTTCCCCCTAACAATAGGTAATAATATAGTCAACTTTGAGTTGTTTGCCATCCGCGTAACTTTCTTTACATGGCTTCTAGCGGCTGAACCAAAGTTTAAAGTTTGCCGTTGTTATCGCGGCGCATTTTCTTGCCGTTTGGGGTATAAGACGTATGATAACTCCTTTATGGAAGCCGTTATTATTATTGTATAATAACAATCTGGTTGGTTTTTGGTTAACCGGCAATACGGAATTTTCGAATCTCGAATTCTTTTGCTCACAGTCAGATTGTATCGTACATAATGTTCCAAGCGGACGAGTAAAATGGCGGTTTAGTTTCAGTTGGGTACAGAAAATACAACGGGATGGTCGACCTTCGACCCTATCCGCGCTTTCTTTCCTCTCTCACTTTTATGTACATATTATGTGTGTATACGCTAGAAGAAAAATCGTCCTCATAAATATATTGTTACAAGTATATCCATAAATATGAGCTTTCGCCGGAATCGAGGTATATCCAGAAATCGTGCCCGATAAATATATATACCTATACATATATCTTTATATGGGCGTAGAGAGGGCAAGTGTTAATAGATGGCCACCCAAATAACCGTAACAAAGAACTAATAAAAAGTAAATAAATGACGCCAAAATACCATCGGAGCATGATATACCCGAAGGGAGACGGGCGATCAGCTTTTTATACGAAATGAATATCGCTGACAAAACGATCATTCTTTTTTTTCGTTTTGTTTATCTAGTTTTTTTCTTCTCTTTGTCAGGATAGAGGAAAAGCAAAAATTGCTTCACCGATTTACCTGCATTCGTACCGCTATATTGGCTATGGATTCATTTTTCGATTGATTTTATGTCAGCTCTATTCTGCTACGTGCACGAATTTATCTACGTATACCTATATATAGATGTATTTAGTACGCTACATACTAGACGCGCGGTGTATAGCGACTAAAAGGCAATTTTGGAATCGCAGTATAGGGGTATCTAGTAGGACTAATTACGTCATGGCGACGGAAATAATAGGACCTCATAGAAGGGAAGAGCACCGCGAGTTGGGTACGTATAGGAGGTAGAGTATCTGGGGCGATTACATTAACTTGATTGGCTCTTCGCGGCGCGGCGACGTAGAGGGTTATGTATGGACCCCGCAGCTACGTGTAACTGTTTTCCTAACGAACGTGTCCCCCAACAATCATATTTCGTAGGTACAATACCCGGAGGTGTCGGGAACCAATTATCAATGATCCATACTAACCCGGCTGCACGGAAAGAACAATCGTTGGAAAAAAAAACAAAAGAATTAATTTTGGGCGCGCGATACGTCCATCTTTAAAAATCCTCTCTTCGACCGTTAAAATATGTCCTTCATTTTTGCCTCCGTTTTAATTCGTCCAATGTTATCCCCATCTCGTGTTTCAAGCTCGCGTTTCTCTTCGGTTCTTCTTCAAAACGAGGGTGGCTGTTGGAAAAGAAGAAATAAAAGAATTGAAGCGCGAATCCTTTTCTCGACAATACAGTAGTGCGTGTAGGTGTGTGGACGTACTCGTGTAATTCGAGGTCCTTCAGGGTGACTTTGGAATTAACTTATTGTCCTTGTCACGTTTGTGATTTCTCGAAATTAAGCGGTTTAATTAGCTGTCACAACTGGAGGTTCGTCTTTCCCGAGAGGGCGATTATATAGTGTTTCTGCATCACAAAATCACGCCGATTTATGAATCATTTCACCGATTTTATGTAAACGTCACAATTTTTGCCGTTGAATGAAACAAAATAAGTCAGCGTCGCCTGGTGCAAACTTGGCTGCTTTTCACCCAAGTCAACCACAATACTCAATTATCGTCAGCTGTGCTGCATGCACCGTTTGTTCGACGAGTCGCAGTCTTTTTCTCTCACGATTTATGTCTGTGAAGAGAATTTATCTCTTATGCGAGAGAAAGAGAAAGAGAGGGAAATTGAGAGTCGTTAATAAGTAATTTTCGTCTACACACCTCAAATGCACGATATCATTTTATTTATCGCGTTTTAAATAGCGAGCTTTTCAAATCTGATCTGTGAAAAGTTGAACACGTTTTTATAACAGGCGTATAACACGTACCACTTGACACTCGCTAAACTCGTCGTCGGTTGCCCCTGAAAATATTTTAATGAGATCGCACCTTTCATCGCGATCATAAACTGCGATGAAAAAAGAAGTAAAAATGTAGGTATTTGTGAAAATATACATGTAGTAAAAATTAAAAAAAAATTTTTCACCCTTTCGAAATGTATTTTTCTTTTTCGGGGTTAACCGCGTTTGCCTGGGTAATATTTGTCATATTTCTCATAATTCGCTTCGTTATCTCATGGCGTCTGCTGCAGCCCCGCCCAGATTCCAGTTCACGTCCCTTGCAGGGTTCTTCCGAAATTTGTCAAGCTAATTTAATCGCTTTGCTTAATGTTGGCGCTCAGTTAATCGGCGGCGAAAACTAGGGCGTCAAGGTCGATCGGGTTAACCGCTCTGTTCGATTTTCGAATGAAATTTTATATCTTCTATATGTAGTTATGTGCCAACCGGGTGTTCAAACCTATATTTTCCCTCGTCCAACTTTGATTGCTGGTTTGCTGTATCGGTTTCAATTGAAATTGGGTCACCGGCAATCCATCGTTGATGATCATACCTAACTGCGTTGCACATTTTAGTGAGCTGCGTATAGATTCCTACAATGTGGAGATTCTGAATCCCTATAGAATATAGATATATGCAGATGCTATGTGACACTAGGCGTGTTTACCTGATCCGCTCGTTGTCCGCACCTCGATTGCATATCTCTGATCAAAATCCGCTTGTATGTGACAGAAACTCAAATCGGTTCGGTTCTTCGTACTCCTCATGTCCGACGAGCACGTGCCGCGTTACATTGCATGACACTAAAAGCCCCCCGTGTCTATCGGAATTAGGTGATCAACCCCCGCTGCTTTTGCCGTTGCTACAATATCACGAGATTCAGGAAATCGAAAAAATTCACCCTGGACGTTGTTCTAATTAGTAATCGAAAAGTGCTTGAAATTTTTCACGCGTATTTACTCGTTGATTTAAAGCTCACGTAGCGACCTCCGTTCGACGATAGGATCTCATGTAACTTTGACACGAGAACCAATGCTCGTCGGTAACAATTTTCCAAAGGTGTTCGAACACCCCGTGTCACCCCTAGTCTCTCTTCATTTTACACGAAAGAGATACAGTGCGTCGAAACATTATTAGAGACAACGAACTTGCGCGCGCGAATTCCCCCGTAATGGGACGAGTAATGTTTCCAACGGGGAAAAATCAATGTTTTCTGCGAGGCGTATACGGTACACGGTACCTAAGCTTTACTCCCTATTCCGCTTTCCCTTTTCATCTCAGGAGTAAAAGGGGGCGGTTTAGAATATACGCTTGCAATTTTCTTTTTTTTTCTTCTCTCTTTCAATTTTCTTCATTTCGTTTTCCTTCATTCGACAACTAGACACGTGGGTAGACGTTCAAATACCACCTATACTTTTCCGCTCTATTCTCGCCTGCAGTAATTAGTCGTTCTTACTTGGCGCTTCATAATTCAATACAGCTGTACCTCGCTGTGCGGGATTTGCATCATATACCGACGATAAAACAATGAGCCAGATGTCTAATTGAAATTGTTAATTGCACGGAGTTTATTTGTCGATGTCTTTTGTTTTTGTTTTTCTCTTCTTTCTTTTGGTATCCCCGTTTTATTCGAGTCAATTTTTTTCCACTTTTTTTTTGTTTTTCTTTCAAACGGAAGTTCACGTTTCTTACCAAGTCTCGATTACATAGTCACATTTCTCTGAAAACACTAGCTTGGAGGCCTCGCGGAGTTAGGTGTAAAGTGATCCGATTAATTCGCAAACTAATTGCTTTACTGCGGCTCAACTTTCATGCAAAGCCAATCCTCCGGCGCGCTCGCGCCGATCCAGTTTGCAACACAGGGAGGATTTACTCGGATAAATAGATATATATATATATATTTGTGCGGATGTATAAGTAATCGTGTGCATGTTATAACAACATAACTGTTATATTTGCTGTGAAACAAGTCTACTACTCCGTAGTCAGCGATACTGCAGTGAAATTATCGTTTGTGTACTATACGCGGATTAGACAATGCAAACACCGAAATTCTTGCACCAATTTGCATATCTGCAGCACGAATGCACGAATACGCTGCACTCCGCGCATATTCGTGTACATTGTACGAAATTTTCTATGACTAAAAAGCGAGAGCGTTATCTGCGGAAACATCGAGCGGTAAAAGTACGGCGTGGGCACGTGGCGTGGGTTACATCCATATAAGTTCTTTTGATGTCTACCAATTAGAGTTTCCTCAGTTTCCTAGTACGCGGACCCCACTGGGCACGCGGTGGCTCAGGGTAGCGATGAGATAATCCCAAGCGTATCGTAGAGTTCTCTTTATTCTCGTATTCCACTACATAGATGCTGTGGTGTTCTGGTCCCAGTGCAATATCCCGATTGCTTTAGAAGTTGCGGTCCAAAATGCAGTTTCTCGTTTTCTCAGACGATCACCTCAGCCGTTAGAGCGTTGCACCATCTACTTTTTTTCCCGTTTTAATCGCCTGAAAGAATAATCAAATTAATCAGATACGAACCAACCGGTGATTTATGAACGCGTACATCGTCGACGAGCTCGAGTGATTTGTTGTTCATAGTCTCAAGTTCCACTCACAAACTATATGAAGAGTGGATATGTATTCATCGACTCTGCGGATAGATCGTCCGTATGAAAGTAAAAAATTTTGTATTTGACAAACGAACTTGCGATTGACAGCTTCAAATCGAATCTCTCGTTCTTGCTGTTTGTATTTCGGGGGCACGGTGTACCGTAGGCTGATGTATTCTGCACGATATAATACAGGCGCGAGTGGTAACTGCAAATCCATATACCTATAGGGTCGCACCTAGATACGCGTACACTTCAGACCCCCTCGGTCCATTGTTCCACGGTCGTTAGAATCGCGGCAATCAATATAGCATTTAATACTACCATCATTCATGAAAGGTTGGTATGGGTAGCGAGCTTCAGGTTGGTCGCTTCTATTTCATTTGCACGTAACTGTCAAACCAGCTTTTGCGAATTTCACTCTACGACACGACCAAGTCGAGACGTCTAGCCTGAGGGAAAAGCATTCAACGGTGACCTGAAAGCTCTATGGTACCTGACGTTACGACCGTCTCTTCTTTTATGGTAGCAGCTGCTGCTGGTTATACAACAACACAAAACTAACCCGCCCACCTGCCCCGACATACCCAAGTTGCACTCATCGTGCCCCTAAATTTTCCTCCACACACTTGAAATTTTCCTCAGAAAATTTGTACACGTCATCCAGAAAAATGACGAGCGACACTTAGGGGGCCACTGTATGAATTGTGATAAAAATACCCAATTTATCCTGAGTCGAAGCCTTACGCTCTTCTCTTCCGCCCTTATTCATCTTCGTCCTTTTCAGAGGTATATTCAGTAGGTACCCGATGGCATTCGGAGAGCGTTCGAAATACGTGGAACTTCTGAATCACGTTCATTTCTGTGTAGTTTATTTCTAGGTATACCTATGAGCGAAAGGATATAGCGGGATTTAAATTAAAGGGATTCCCAAATACGAAATTTCGCTGACGATGAACTTAAGAATTTTCTAAACTTCTACAATTTTCTCGAAGAGAAACACGCGACTGGAATACCGATTTTCCTTCGTTAAGCGGTACTTGTTCTGACTCGACTTATCGCGATCAATGAGAGAACTTTTTGTTTGCAATTACATTATGAAAGCAATTAGTTTCGTTAACGTTGCGACGTTACTCGCGCTTCGTCGTTTATCGGTTACTATAGCTTTTTATCGAAGAAACAATATTGGAAGTAAGAAGAAAGTAAATAGACGATGATTTTGGTTTGAAAAATTTGAATCTGAGTTTCATTTCAGTTTATAAATACCACGTTTGCTCTATCAACGTTTTATACGACGTTCGCAGCTCCAAGTTTTATTGGAATATCAAATGAGAATATTTTCTCATCCGTGAAAATTTCGAGAAAATTATAATAAGGTATTCCTCGAAAGAGGTATTCATGCCCTCGAGTCTTACGCTGTAGAAGAATTTCACTAATTTTCCGACTCATCCCAATTCATTTATTCATATATTGTTTTTTTTTTTTTCTCTTTCACGAAAAATAATTCTCCACTAAATTAGGGTTGGGCAAGAATCGCGACTCGATATCGAAACATCTTTTTATTGTGGGATTTGTGGAAATCGTATCACGGAATTGATCCTTTATTAACGATCCCTTAGCCCGAACTCTTATTATCGGTTTCTTTCCCCTCCCTTTCATTTCTACTTTTTTCCAAAGCAGCTCAGCGAGTTTTACGGCTCAGAACTGAGACCCGAGAGAAATCAACGAATGGTACGAATCGGGAACTCGTAATGATAATTGGCGCGATTTCAGTTTGGTTAATTCATCAAATTTTATCCCTGCTCTTAATCATACTCTGTAGCGACCCTCGATATATCTCTGGTTGGTGTTATGCATCGCACGATAATTAGTGTCCACGTATGCCCGCTCTCCGGACATAAACCACGCAGCGATGTACCCTTACGCTGTGTAGGGTATTTCGCTAATCATAATACCGAGGTCGAGGGTCAGTCCTCTCGGGATCCAAAATCCTGGAAGGAAATCGGGGAAAGGTCACCTAGTAATAGATCCTAGCTGCTAGCTTTTGCGAGGATTAACGTTGCGTCAGTGTTTGACTTTGTCGTCAGATTATCATACCGTTGTTCACACGCACATGATCTATTCAAGTTTGTGTAATTTTAGCAGGATATAACAGCGAGAATACGTTGGGATGGGAGATAGCCGACCATTTCCCAGATGAATAAATGATGGAAGGGGAGGAAAAACGTTGGTCTTCTAGAGAGCCGCAAAAAAACTGGTCGTAATTCTTTGCACGCGTTTCCAAGAAAAAGTTGTAGGTTTTCCCGGGTTGCCGATATCAAAACTGGCTGATACCAAATTGCAATATTTGGAAACTGGTGTTTTTCAACTTTCAACGCACGCAGGATACTTTGAGGTCACTTTCAGCTCGGCAACGGCCACCCTGTACACGCGGTGTATCGGCATAGACTTTGTCCCAGAATAGCTTAGGGCGGGTTTGCGGAATGAGAGTCGACCGGGTTCAGCGGTAGAGATTCAGGGGTTCGGAGGTTCACGTTCAGGCTCAGCCTCAGGCCGGTTAATACGGGAGGTGATGTAGCTCAACATACGTACCTGTAGGGTAAAAGGACCTCGATGCAAGAGGCACTCAAACCTGTCCGTATTGGATTTCCATAAAGTCAGGGCCTTCCGTAAATAATAATGAAACAGAAACTCTCGTAAATCAGTACGTTAGGTCGCCAAGTGCCGACCAGGTGAACGTATTCGTACGACTGGCTGGGTACTTGTACGTTTTTCAAAAAAACATATATCCACGTCTACCATGATAAAAGTATGGGTAAAAGAGGAAGAAAATAATGAGACTAATAACTACGGAAATTACGTCTTTAATTAAATACGTAATATTAAAAGCGATGTGGATGAAAGAAAAATGTTGCCCGGATAAGCAATTTCCGTATGTTTGAACATTTTTTCAACATTGTACCTATATTCTTTCGATTAAAACTCGTAGGTTGGAAAAGAAAAAAAAAAACAACTATCATAATAGACGGACAAACACCCATCTATCCGCGTAGCTAGTACGCGAAAACGTGTCACGTTCGTATGTGATATTTAAAACGTAAGCTCTGCGAGCTTCGTATTATTCCAGGACGCTCGAGGCTGGGCTCCGCGCTTCGATGTTTATATTGGAAATAGTATTGAGCCTCTTCAAAGCTCGATAGCTTTCCCTTGTCACTGTTATCAGAGAAGTTGGAGCTGAGTAAAGTTTTCTATTCAATTTTCAGATCGAACGCGTTTCCAAACTATTACCGCACACCTAAAACAATCGGGATAATTTATTCATTCACTTATTTGTTGTTGTTGTTGTTGTTTTTTTTTTTTTTTTTCAATAGTTACGAAAAATCGAAAACTATAACGTTATGAAAATTATTATACTCTGTACTACGGTTTCGTCGAAACTCTTGACGGAGATCTAGAGTACCTTGCGGAAACACTTTCCAGCCAATTATTATCTCGCATGTTATCTTCTGCCCCCTTTTCTATTCTCCTCATTTCTTATAGATATATATATTATCTCCCGTACTTCCCATTCCCCGTAATATTTCCCAGGGGAGTAGAAAAGGGAGACTTGGACTCTACTACGCTCCGCTACTGGTCTTACCTAACGCGATCCCGAGGGAAACACTTTCTCTATCTTCGCGACGTTTTACCAGTCTAGCGGATTCTAGCGGTACAATCGACGTGAAAAATGAGGGGGATAGAAATAGAAAATAAAATAGAATGAAACGTTGGAGCAGAATATTTCGAAGCTAATCACGCGGCTACTTACATTATTGTACTCATTGTCATTCGTGATGTCGATTAACTCATTTGAATTACCTGATAATTATCCAGATATACGTACGTAATTACGACACAACGACGATACGCGGCCGCCCTCAAATTTACTGCCAGAAATTAATGCACATGAATTTTACGACTAATTAACTAGAAACCACGAACTGCTGCTGCTAACGATTAATTAACTTGCTGCAAATTGTAGGTGATTCGGTAAAATACCCGCCTACGGCAAAAAAAAAAAACCTTTGCAATACGTTGCATATTGATCATCGATTCTATCGAACAAAAGGCAGAAAATGATGTTAAAAGAAAAAAAAAAATCAATGACGCATCTGGCAGCTGTAGAACTACGTTGCAATAACGTTGAAATAAAAGACCGTATCTTATTATAACGTTTTTCACGCTTCCTTTCTTCCGAGTGCGAATCTCAAGGGGGTATTCAGCGGTGAGGATAGTCGCGCATCTATTTTCCACCTTGGAAGGAAGCTGAGAGCATAGAAACCTCTCTTCTTTTGCATCCTCCCTTCTCTCTTGAGGGTCCTGGTTGGCCGAAACGTCACGATTTCGTACCTCCGACCAACTATAATGGTCATATAAATTTTCAGTTGTAATCGGATACCACGAGAGTCGCAACAGCTGGGTGAACTTGGAAAATAAAGCGTGCCAAGCTTTCGGTTTCCTCGAAACTGGATGAGAAAAACTGACGAAACCGAAAAAAAAATAATATTTATCAGAGAATATAACTGTTAGAATATCTAAAATGTGAAGTGGTACGACCTTCGGGATACCTATATTCTGTATGTACGCAAGTATTCCCACAGGTACGAAACCCGGGAAAAGCCCTCAGAAATTTATAGATCCCAAGATTTCCTGGGGCCCTAACTTTTCCCACTATAAATATCGCGATTCAGAGTGCAGGTGCGCGAAAGCGGAAATATTATATCGTTTTCAGAAAATATTATGGTAGACTGAATGAATATTATCGTAGTGTTCCGATGTTCATGACGTTGTCTAGTCGTAACTGATGTTCCGGTTTGAGTAAATTCTCATTGAACTAATTCCGGCGAAAATGCGGGTCTATTGAAACGATATTTGGCATCGCTTTGATCAAGCCGCGGTAATGCTGGTATCCGATATGTGGTCAATCCTGGGTACCCACTACGTCATACGTGGAATATTAAACATACCACAAATCGGATTCCATTCAATCACGCAAACCCATTTTACTCCGCTCTGCAGATGTATTCGGTCATCCGTGGGACGGTCAGAAAATAAGTACAACGAAGCAAAATTCTGGTTGATTCCTTGATCCACTTACGAGGCAATGTATAAATCTTTTCTTTTTTTTTTCTTATACATTTATTTGCATCTGAAATTCTACGAAGTTCTTTCAATCCCCCTGAGGGCTTGTGAATAAGATTCTATAACAATTTCTCACGTACTTATTCTTTGTTGGTATACGTATACAACTCGACGAGATCTGCAGTTGCAACATAATTATGTTGGTTGTCGGTCACCGGAGGGTGCGCTGAGAGGAATTCTTGTCTTTTTCATTTACAAAAGTTGAAATTACACGGTAGCTCAATGTTATTATTTTATCCTCAAGGAGAAAGAAAAAGTTCACAACTCTGACTCCAGATGCTTCATCAACTACTCCGAGGCCCGCTCTTGTAACTTATATTCGATGTAATTAACAATTGCAAGAAAACAAAAAGAAATACTCTTCCACTAGCACAAAAACACTGTAGTAACTAATTTTCGTGGTTCAAGAAACCCGAGAATACCTCAGCGAATGATAGGAGTCAAGCGTGACATCATCCGGATCGCAAGTAGTAATGCAAAGTTTGGTCAGACGCGGTCCAGTCAGGCGATACGCGCGCATTGTTCTGGCGGTTCTCGCAGGAGTGTGACGGTAAAAATGAAGATAATTTGGCATACGACCAAAGTGGATAGACGTAGGTTGCACTGTCATATTTGATATACGCGCGCCCCCGTGCTTCGGATTGTGAGCTTGAAACACATCAACAAATTGCGAAACCAAGATGTTAATTTTTGGCCCGTTATCGCTGTAGCCTTTAATTTGTTTTCAATTTCGGAATCAAATTCAAAAACGAATTTTTCATCATATCCTCGTGCATTTGAACTCAGCGATCTAAATCTGCTACTTGAATCGATCTATCTATCGAAATGATCGAGTTATAGCCAATTTTTCGCATTTTTTACCGAAAAAGTTGAGATTCATCGATTTGAAAGGGGATTCCTGGATGCGTCCGCTGCAGCATAACATTTGTTCGCAGAGTTCACCACGCTGATTTTACAGAATTTCTATTGAATCATAACCACATTGCCGACGAGATTTCTCGTGTGATAAGACAGAGCGAATAGAATAGTGATTCTGATATCAGGAAAGCAGGATGAGAGATTGCCAAAGGAAAATATAGATAGAGAAATATTTCTCACCCACTTTTCACTTGTACGATTGCTGTTTTGTTCTTTAATTTCCTTATTTGATTTTATTGAATTTTTCTCATATCATTTCTTACCTATATTATCCAGCCTTGCATGCCCCGTAGGACAAACTCATCGTGGGCCGTACATAGTAAGCACATATGTATGTACATCATACATATGTGCTCTAATTTCGAGACTAGAATGTTTCCTACATGTATCACCGGAACAGAGAACGCGCGAACTGCAGTTGTGAAGTGAGCTAGCAAAACCCCGAGGCACTAGGTTTCCGTCTTTGACTACATCATTCTGCTTTTTGGAATGTTCTATTTTTCGTAATTTTTTTTCTTGTTTCACCTATTTCATTTTTTTTGCTCACGTACGTGAGGCCACGAACTTGTTTTCTTTTCTTTTTTTTTTTTCTTTTCTCTCGAAATCAAAACCTTCGAACATTATTTTTTCTCGCGGCATTTTATTTCCACGGTAAAGCAATATTAACGCGCCATTAAGAGCGTCCAAAGCCTCGGACTCGTCGAAAGGCCCGTAAAGCCTCTTTTACGGCCATCGCCAAGTTCCGGCTTTCCGGATCATTCGAAGCGTCCGCGTCGCAGCTGCTGCAGCCGCATTGAAAAATTCTCTCGGACTTTTCGTGGCGTGCGGGATACGAATTTACGACGATGAGTCGATGGGCATATTTTGAAAATTTGTAACTAGCCACTTACCACCCTATGTCGTTTAGATTGCTCGAAAAATATTTCAGAAGAAAAGACCCATTCCGCGGATGGTACACGGAACGATCTTGACCCGCGTTATCTTCGTTGATCCCCCAGAGACACAGGTGCGGAGAATGGTCAAGAAATAGAGGAGAAGAAATGTACCGGCGAGTAGAAGCCAGACTAGCAAAAATAGTTAGAAACCAACACCGAAGAGACAAAGCAAAGTGAAAAAGCTGCCTCCGCGATACAGCTGTCTCAAATTTTTCGTTCTTCTACACTCCATCCCGCAACACGATCGTTGATTGGTTTTGTTAGAAAAAGTTTTCTTGGTTTTCTGAACACACCTCGTAAACCGATAAAGTTGAGGTTAAAGCCGAACTGTGGAAAGGCTGAAAAGCAGTTCTCTCACCTTTTCCACCTCCGGAATATTCGATACAAAAATATAGAAGAAAAGAAAATGGCATTACGTCTTTTGCACATACCTATATTTCCATGGACGGCATAAATATTATACGCACTTGTATATTCGGCGTAATGACACCTCGTACGCGTTTCAGTCAAGGGCAACAAACTCTGCTTGACATTTGACATTTCCTTGTGCTTTTTTTCACGTTTTTTTCTTCTCCCTTTTTTTGCGCGGTCTGTGCTATCGAGACAAACTCATCTTATCTGCGTAGGAGCTGCTCGGTGAAATGTGAAACGAGCTTAATTTTATCTCAGTCGTGACTATTCCGGCCAGCTTATTATTTACCCACATTTTTTCTTTTATTTGTTCTATTTGTATTTTGTTGTTGTAGTTTTTTTTTGTTGATGATACATCGGTTGATTGGCACGATAATTTTGTTTCAGAGATTACGAGAGCAGCAACATCTTAGACAATCTTCTCTCACGAATGGAACAGTATGCCAATAATTTGGAAACTTTGGTCGAAGAGCGCACAGCCGACTACTTTGAGGAGAAGCGTAAATGCGAGGAACTACTCTACCAACTTCTACCAAAGTAAGCAAAAGCCCACGACCTTTGGGAGTGCCAAGTCCTCTCTTGTCTTTCACTCAAGATTATATCTTACTCACCCATCATAGATTGCGTGATACGCTCTCTGAGTCTACGAAAATGATTCGGAAAGCTCACGGCTATTAGGATCTAAAATGAACGGCGGTTTAAATATCGTCAACTTCTTGCCGTCCCGACATCCCTCAACGGATACAAAGCAACTGTCTTGACTTACAACTACTCTGAATGTGAATGAAGTTAACTTTACCTTTGAAATTCGATGCTGATTAGTTGGCGCCTACATTTTATCTGAGCTTCTGTTCCTATAGTTGTCGTATATTAGATACGACCTTTTTGAATCCCTGCAAGTATTGAGTTACTTCAGATATATATCAGATCGAACGACCCCATAGCAGCTTGTTAATCCAGTGAATGACTTGACATTTCCAATTTCAGACATTGCGTGGGTAGGAGAAGTGTCGCTAAAAATTTATTCAGGCTTATTTGGCGTCCCCCTTAAACTCCCCGTCAGTTGAGAGCGGCTAGTTAATTGTTGTTAACAATCCGATCAGACGGGCGTCTTTCCAGACCTGTTGGATTTTCATTCAGGAATTAACGAGCTTTGGAAGCTTCGCCGAAAATTTTTCGAATTTTTCACGTATTTTGCCCTCGGTGTAATTTTGTTTCGAGAATGAATTCTCGGGACCAGCCCGTGGAGTTGTCGGTATGGAAAAAAGAATTCGCGAAATTCAAAAGATGTTACGAATTCGTAGGATAAAAAAATTTATAACATCAACCGAAAACCCTGTACACAGAGGTCTTGCAGGAATTTGCTCAATTTAAATACAAAGGTACGACGCGTGCTACGTGGTAAAAAACATTTTCTATAAACGGGATTGGTTCCGAGAACTCAGGTAATAATTCATCTGAAAAATCTGAACGAAAATTCTGGTTCACGCACCAGCGAGAAGTTGAACGGCGTCGATAAAATCGAGACTCACGCGTCCGCGCGTTTCGCAGCTCGAGAAATTTTAGGGGCTTTCCGGTTCCAGAAACCCCGAATATAAAGGGAAGGGAGGAATGTCTTTTCCAGTGTTTGATGTGAACTACCTATACATATACCAACCCTCGCAAAATGACCATTTTCACACCGGCTGCTTTGTTCCTTACGGATATTCTGAGCTGAAGAAAAAAAGAACAACTCTGTGTCAATAATAATATGAAGCTGAGCTTTTCTTCCAATATAACAATAAAGCTCGAAAATCCTTTCGCTAATTGCGATTTGGACAACTTCCTGCCGCCGCTGCCATACTGAACTTTGAATAAACGGACTACGGTAGAAAAATTATTATCCGAGATAAATTCATATCAGAAAAATCACTGAAAGATTCCATTCGCGAATGCTGGATATGAATATTGTATAACCTGCGCAATAACTCACCGCGATATTGCAAGTTGCATGTATATTTTTTTATGTAATGGAAATCGTAAGTTTCATTTAAAGGTATTTCCGCTGGCTCAGCACTAATTCTGTAGGTAGTTGTTGAGAACATATCGATTGAATGGGACACCCGTTGCGTGTATTATCTGTGTATAATAAATATAGATATACTTTCGACGTATAGATGTAATACCAAATGATTTTTGCGATGCCGTCGGCGTTCGACGGGAGGTCGCAAACGCAGAGAAGCTTCAGAATGAAGGTTTGAAGGATGGAAGTTTTCGGGCAGATAAATTGGAAATCTCTATAGAATATTAAGCAACGGGTGGCGAATAGCGATATGGATTTATTCAAAGTTAGCGGCGGCGATACGGAAAGTGGTTGTCCGGAGTTTTGATGGTGTATATAGCCGAGATAAGAGACGATAGAATAAAGGAGAGATAAGATAAGGGAAAGTGAAGAAAAAGGAAAACTCAGGATGACGCGATATCGCTGCTTGGCTTCCTCCGCTCGCGTGGACCGAGTACAACGCGAATGTGCACCGAGCAGCATAAACACCGATCGTTGGACGTTGAATAAAACATGAATTGAAGAAACCGAAACGTACGTCGGAGGGACGCAAATGATACATAAAATTAGGTCGGATCCACGGAAACGATATATGCGAATAGGTTTTCAAAGTGATTCATTCCGCGCTCTCTTTGTTTTAAAGGCCAGACGCCCACGTTCTCGTCATTTCGTACGGGCTTTTAATTCACTTCATTTAAAATCACTTGAATGTTATTCATTACCTACTGTGCGCTTCCTCAAACTGAATTTAATTGCAAAATTTGAATCCACTTCGTAAATGGTTAAATAATCAAGCGATTAACCGCTTTTATATTCATTGTCAGTGTAATTATTATCGCGATGGATAAATACCTGTAAGCATTCATTAGAATTTTCAAGTAAAGGAGGAAAAGGAACGTAATAATTAGATATTCAAAAACGACATGGATTTTCAATTCGAACTCTACTTCACCAATATTATGTCGCTGGTAAATCTATATCGTGACTACACAGCCATATATATTCAAGAGAATTTATTCGTCCGTATGTTTATTTTATATAAATACGATTCGGAAGCAGATATCAGAAGACTGGTAATTTTGGAACTGCGTTCGGATGACGGGGCCGGGAAAAAGAAAACCGAAACGTGAAAAGGTAGATAAAAACGCAACACGAGCAGCGCTGAAAATACAATACCTACCTTTGTCTCATTCGCGGTAGATCGACAAAGTAGAAGCGAGTCCTGCAGGACGTCGTTACGCTTTTGAATTTAATGGGATTTCGTATTTCGTCAAGCTTGGGAAGAGACGGATGTGGAACCCCAAAAGGACGCGGTCCAGTACTTTCGGGATTAATTTCTCTTTGCCAGAGAAATGTCCATACCGGGAATTCGAAGTGATGCGTAGATCTCCGCGCCCCTTAATCCCCCTGCGGGAAATTTTTTTCGAACGTTACATAAATATCCTCTTCCTTTTCATACCTCACGGTAAATCGGTTTACTCAACTCTGTGATGTCATCGTGTCCAGCGCATTTGTTTTCTGTTTCGGATTTTCGAAATGGTCGTTTTCAAATCAATTCCTCTTTACCGGAAGACGGTGTAATCAAAAGACAGAAGATCCCCTGCGGCACGAAGTTTGCTTCTTAATCCTTAAGACCAACTTTCATTTTACTGTTTGGGATTAAGCTACCTCGAATACGCTTTGGAGCCAGAATTATCCGCAGGGGACTTCTTAGAGATGAAAAGCTTATCAATGAACGGTATGAGGAAGGACAAGAAAGGAAGAGAAGATAAAGTGGAAAAAAGCTGGACTTTTGAGATCGATCGTTGAATTTAACAAGAGCAAGCGAGGAAAGATGAAAGGTATAGTCCTGTGGGTCAGTGTGGCGTCGTGTCCATGAAGGTTGATCTTCGTTTCGGAAACGAAGTAACCCGAGTCTTTGAAAAATTCTTTTCGTAGTGATCTCGACGCGGTGTTCCTATATACCTTCCGTTTCGCTACAGGGTATACATATACGGGGTATGGGTGGTGGGATAGAAGAGTCGAAAATGAGAGGAAAGATTGACAGTCGGTGGGAATTGCTCCTCCGAATTGGACGGATGGCCTATTTGAGGAGTAGCAAGATCTAACAAGGCAGGTGGTTTATAAGGAGGGAGTGGGATCAAACCGAGATCTATCGACCGGGAATAAATTGGAACAGACTTAAATTCCGGTAGCAGATATTTCCGGTAAAATGGTGCCGCGCGTATATACCATATACATGTATACTTTTCGTGCGAGAAACTTGGTAAAATAAAATACGAACGATACCGCGTGAGAAAGGCGGAGAACAAGAACCCCATACTTTGCAATTTTATACTCACGAGAAAATAGAGTTCACTGTTCTGTAGTTCCCCTATTCGCGCTTTACCAGCTACTATCCAGGATTCGACTGAAGATACTTTATCCCATACGTGATCCGATGGTGAATATGGTACCGTTATTCGTTATTTGAGTTAAGGGGGATTCATGGGGGTGGGACAGTAAATGGGGTCGTTCTCCCGGGTTTCTACGATTCTCTTCGATTGCGTGGAATATATGCCAATTTCCTTGGGTAGGCTTCCCGTTCTCCTTCCTCTTCTCGTCTGTGATATTATCATTTGATATATTTTTTCTCGCAATTTCAGATCAGTCGCTTCACAGTTGATACTCGGCCAGAGCGTCATCGCTGAAACCTATGACCAAGTCACCATATACTTCAGTGATATCGTCGGGTTCACGAGCCTCTCTGCAGAAAGCACGCCGCTCCAGGTGGTCGACCTACTCAACGACCTTTACACATGCTTCGACTCCATCATCGAAAATTTCGATGTCTACAAGGTGAGACGTAAAGACCGCGCCGAATTTCATTCAATTTTTATTCTCTTGTGTCAAAATCCCACTCTTGTTTATCGCCACATCTTGTACCTACAAGACCCATGTACGTACCTACATATACCGAAAAAGTTTACCTCTGGTTATATTAGGTTTCCAAATGCCAGTTTCTTACAGTTCTTGTTTAAAGTTGAAACTAACGGAACCTTGTTTCATGTTACTCAGTACAGATGTTTCTCTCCCAAGACTATATTCGCTCCCATTTCTGCAACACCTCTTTGGCTCTCGTCCATTTCTTCGAGCTCGCTGGTTTTCTTCTACACTCGAATTGTACTTTTTCCACCCTAGATAATTCCGGATACTCCGCTCTCCCTGCGAGTAATACCTACACATTTTCATCCTCATTTTTTTCTTTTACAAAAAAAAAATACATACACTCGTCGGCAGACTTAAAGTTCGCAACTTTCAATATACCAGCTTCGTCATAATATTATGCAATGCCAACCACAGCGGAGGGAATTAATTGTAAGTTCATAACCACCGCGAATGAGTCGCCCACGTAAATTGGACGAATCTTAATAACAGCGCAACTCCGTTAGGCTGGTATTCGCAGAGACATATTCACTAGGTATTTCTTCATGCGTTACTAAAATGTTTACAAACAAGCGGAAGGATCAAGTCTTCCAAAACCGATATATACTCAAGACTACTTATATGTAAGCGGTACGAAGGGTGAAGAAAATTCGTCTAAATAATTATCGACTTACATATAAGATCGTGTGTTGTAGTTCCAAATAATTTCAAATGAACTTATCTACGGTGGAAAGCTCAGGGGCGAGAAAAGAGAAAAAAAAGAGAGCTTTCGGAGTGGCACCTGATTCGGTATATCGTGAAATAACCTTTCTCTAAATACGTTGGTTATATCGTCGGCACGTACATACTAATACTCACGGTTTTACAGCATGATCCTTGATATTTTTTTATTTTTTTTTATTATTTTTCTTCACATCCACACGTAGAGCTTTTAATACGTGCTATTCAAGGATATCGATAAGAGCGTTTGCCTACCCTCTTCGCCATTTCTATAACGAATCTCTTACGTTCGATTTTATTTTATTTCCCAATACGAAACGAAAATTGCTGGTCCCGAAGTTGGGAGTGGAGCGTCTGCAACGTTAGCGAATACTGCATTGGGAATTTCCTGCTTTTCTCCGTCACGTGGAGCCGCAGCTTTTCTCTTACGCTGTTGCCGTCAGACGATATCGAGGACGACAGAAATTTTTATTTTTCATAGACCCCGGTTAGCAACCCCTGGGATTCTAACGAGAGTTAAAACGAGCTTGTGTACAACAAATCTTTGTGTAGCTTGAAAGCTCTGGAGGTTGGGGGCGGGGAAGAAACGGGGTGTAACGTTTTACTGTATGTAATGTATGTTATGAACTCGCTTTATTTTAACACCGTTGTTAGCAATTTAAGATGAAATGTGCACCACTTGAGATGTTTTTTTTTCTGTTTTTTTTTTTTTTTCTTTTTATTTCCAACTTTTTCTCTGTAAGGAAAAGGATAGAACTACAAGGATCGCGAGGTTACGAAATTGGATTGCGATACCCAGTAGATCTCTTTGATCCTTTATTCTTATTGTAACGCGCTCGTTTCTGCAGCAGCTCTAAGTTATACAGTTCGTCGAGCTTGCGATCGTCTCGAGTGTATCTTATCCCTATTTCTTTGCTTTTGCTTTATATATACTATGAAATTCTTACCACTTATATTGAGAAAACTGAGTATAGAGAAAATACGCTAATATAAGAGGATTTGATTGGGTGTCGACGCGACGGAGCTACGAACCAATCTCTACACGTTACTGCCCCGTGGGATGAAAATGCGGAAGTTATATGGCAGAGAGAAAGATTTGAAACGTCGAGAAAGACCGCGTGAAACCTTGAAAAAAAAAGAAGCCTTCTTCCTCCGCTGCCCACTTCAGAGAATTGAATTTTAAGTAACCCACCCGCTGCGGTGTCATGGCTAAATTGAAGAAAAAATACTAAGACTGAGCCAACAACGTGGGGGGCGATTAAATTGAACGCGTCTTTTAACGAAATCAATCTCGGCCTCCGGTTTTCCGGAATTTCCAGGCGTGAGGATATAAAGCATAAGCCTCAAGAGCTCAAATTCATAGTTCATGAATCTCGCGTTGATCCTTTCACTGGTATGAACTTGTTCCCTCGTCGCCTAACCACGTGGAGTAAAATTAATATTTTACCATCAGAGACTCGTTTACTTATCCATCAAGATCAAGTCATGTGAATTACTCGCCCTGCGGGTGTAGGAGTCTTTTCACGTTTCGAAAATTCAATTCCTGGATAAAATGAAGTGGTTTTAAAAATTGAAAACCCTGAGTTATGCGGCACTCACGTTATCCTCGCGATATTTCATAAATTCAAGTTATGTGTACCAACGCATACATGCACGTGTTCACGTAGGACCTCCACACACATATCTATTTCACATGTGTACCTACCCAGTTGGTCGGTACGTGCAGGATACATTATGCATACGCCACGTTCGTGGACTAGAGCACTTGTTACGGGGCGGCGGTACTTTTAACAGATGAAATTACCTGGTGCTATAAAACACTCCGAATTTTCGTACGTACACCTTATCCTACTCGTCGCTGCTATTATTTCCTTATATTTTATTCACCCCTTTCGGGATTTCGAAACTACTAGCGCTGCCGGTGTTACGAAATTTCACACCACTGAATAAAGGCGCAATGTGTGTGTAAAGAAAAGGTGAAAACCTCAATTTGATACTCCAACGAAATGGTATTGTGCCAAACACTCCGAGGATCCTCGACCCTACAATTAAAAAAAATATCAGTCACGGAACGTAACCTTGAGGGTCCGTCAAAACTCGTTTCCAGATGTGACCCCTGCGCATCTCATATTAACAAAAATTAATTTCCTTATCCACGGACCTCCACTTGTGTACTTTTACCCCTGACTTTTTTCCACTCTCTGCAGCTTCTATTCATAAATTAAACATGCATGCATGCATTTGGTTTGACAGTGGTCGCGTGCATCGCGTGATAGAATATTTTATTATAAATTCTTATCATCGCCATGATAATCACCCCTTTGTGTTTTTATTTTTTTGTTCATTAATTTTTCTGTTTTTTCATTTCGGTCAAGGCAGCCGCAAAGGGTGGTCTTGCACCCACTCCTGGTTTGGCGCCGATATAATTTGCGAAGTTTGTGTCCCAGTTAAAACAAGCGTTAATTAACTCGAATCGATTGGGTGTGTCCGCAGGTTGAAACCATCGGTGATGCGTACATGGTAGTTTCGGGACTCCCGGTAAGGAACGGCACCAATCATGCAAGAGAAATAGCCAGAATGAGTCTTGCACTCAGAGACACCGTCATGACGTTCAGCATCCGCCACAGGCCAAATGAACAACTGAAACTACGCATTGGAATGCATTCCGGTAAGAATAAACTTCCCCAAAAGAAAACAAAAAAGGAGGGGGGAAAAAAGACAAATGACTCGCTCAATTTGAATCGTATAGAAATAGTGGATAAGATCAGAAAGGAAAGCTCCGTCACGATCGACTCATGTGCTTGGTTACCTCGTCACGTGCGACGACCTAGAAGGCGATACTAATGTGGGTTTTGTTCCACGTAGGTAAAGGATTGCCCGGATTGTTGCCTCCGACAGTTTCATGGTTAATCTCCGTGAATTTCAGACGGGGAGATAGAATAAGTTGCATCCATTGTAGGTACAATTCCGGGACGCAAAATACAACCTTAGACGAGACATACCAGACTAAATTATAGTCAGTATAACTTTTTCAGAAAATCATTTCGCTAACTAAAGCGACAATTAAAAATTAATTACGCGAGAATCTCGGCGGAATTTTTTGGTCGTTGAGCGAATTAAAATTGATTAAAAATTACTCGATGGACAGACACGGAGTAAATTTTCTTTTTTTTTCGGCTACTCCAGATACCTCAAACAAAAAAAAAAATTTATCAACTGCACCTTGCAGCTGAGGTAGAAATATCGGAAAAATTCGGAGCAATTTGTTTGCCTGGAAAAAGTGCGGGCTTCAAGTTTAGCTGGGTTAAAGCCAGACACGGCTCGGTATCGCCAATTAATATCACCTACCTAATGGTCTTACATGTGGTGACTTTAGTTCCATCAATCTTTTTCTACTTTTTGCCAAATTGTCGCGAATTTTTCAAGATAGCGACGTATTAGAGCCGTGGCATTTAGAGACGGCTGGTATGGTGTCGTAGAAAAGTTTGGGAGTAAAAGTCGTGCAGGGGAAATAGTTTTGCAGCTTCATGAACTTGGAAAGCCTCGGAGGCTTATCTTTTTTTCACCAAGATATTTCGCAAGGTTGGATCTTAACGTTGGCTCAAAGTCATCCGAGATAAAGGGCAAGGATGGTCCGTTTTTATTTCTCTTTTTTTTTTCTTTTTCTTATGGATACTTTTTTTGTCACGGTCTTTTGGTTTTTAATATTCCTCAGCCATCCTTGTAATATGATCCCTCGTCGGCGAAGGCCTGTCGAAGTTTGTTCACGTTTCGGATGATTTTCAAATCAGCTTCTGAACCGACATGATATATTCTGTTTTCCCATCGTCTTCGGAGAGCAAATTAAAAATTGGAAGAAAATTTGGAGAAAACTCGTCGCCTTCTAGGAAGATACCGAAAATGCTAAATCTTGGATCTTATTGTTGATGTTTTTCTTTCCTTATTTTCTACCCTCGACTTCTGTAGTTTATTTTCTTCTTTTTACTATCAAATAAATTTCCAAAAAATTTCCTCATTTTTAGGACCCTGCGTCGCTGGGGTTGTCGGACTGAAAATGCCGAGGTACTGCCTCTTCGGAGACACGGTGAATACAGCTTCTAGAATGGAAAGCAACGGCCAAGGTAATAAATTCTATTTATCTTTTGAAAAACAGAAAGGAAGGATAAGGCATTGCTTTTTTTTTCGCCCACTCAAGACGCCCTTAGTTTGATTTGAAACTCCCACGCCCCTAGTTTCAACGTCACTCTTTTCAACCTCCACACTCTCGTTCTCCGGCACAATAGGGTTGCAACCACTTGACCGAATGACCAGATTCTTATTTTTTCATTCAACAAAATGAATATTCCACCATTGTACTTTCGCCACCCTCTCTACTTGCGTGGTACAAGATTTCAAATTAATATCCTGGTACGCGTATTTTCGCTGCAATTTTTCTGAAAATTCATGACAGCGTTATAACGGCAAGAAGATGTCATGTTTGATTTTAATTATCGCCTTTTCAGTCAACTGTGATAAGTGATTTTGCAAATTACATGGATACGTTGTTTAAACAATCGTTTAAACGGAGCTGTTTGGTCCATAGAAACGTGATACCCACACCTCGCACGATGAAACTACCTTTGTGTGGCTAATTGTAAGCTAGAATCACTATTTGCTAGTTACAAACGGTGTGCGTGTAACAAGTTTCGTTAGCTTTACCTCATCGGCATGTTTGCTGAGGCCAAATTCTAACGCGAATTCCCGGCTTTCAACAAATTCACCGGGTATCCTAAGTCAACAGACCATTCACCCTGTTTGAGTGAAACTAAAATCGCGTAAAGATTTTGTTCTAACAGGCGTAAATGAATTTTCATTATTTACACGTTGTTGTAACAAAATTTATAATTACAGCTCTCAAGATTCATGTCAGCCCCCAGACCAAGGAGATTTTGGATACTTTTGGGACGTTTGATTTGGAGTGCAGAGGAGAGGTCACGATGAAGGTCAGTGTTTCGATTAATTCTTTTCTAATTGTTTCCCATTTTTACTAACGATTAGAAAATTTTAATTCCCCTCTTTCCGGGTTTAATCCTTCTCCCGCATATTTATCGCCTTAATTATTCTCACCTGACGGGAGTTACACTTATTTTAACGAGTGCGCTGTAGAAGTAGTCTCTGGATGAAGTTTTTTTCCCCCGCATTTCTTTTCCTCTTTATTTTCCCTCCTTTTGTTTTATTTGTTTCTTCTTCCCCGGCGTCTACTCCAAAAATTTTCACAGTTATTATACTCCAAACGAGAATCCCCAAATGGAAGATCATTATTTAGATTAAAATGCGAGTTGAAAGCTTGGAAATTGTGAAAACCCACCTCGCCGGTTAGATTTTGTTGACTGAAAAATTTGTATACACGAAAACTTTCTCCATCGATCTCATGAGGCCGAATTTCGAGTTATTAACGGTTTTCAGTAAATATGCACGATCATTCAGTAAAGTAAAACTTGTTTATTATATTCCGTTCAACAAAATTATTAGCAAGTTTGAAAACTTTTCATCCTGCCACGCAGAATTTTCCCGTTATCGTATCACCGCTTGAGGAAGAAATAATCGTCTTAAATTTCTATACAAACGGCACTCGAACTCTCTCGATTATGTGTATACGTAGGGTTCTTTGCGAAGGTTGAGGAAATCAGAACTCTGATAACCTTTCATTCCTACTTATGAACGAAGTTTATTGAATATTTCTCCTTGATTTATCCTCTTTGGTGGAAGATCTGCGGCCGGTGTAATGAAATTTTCCAAAAATTTCCTGCGAAAACCCCTGTTCTGTGTTCTATCATAATAATGGCAATATATAACATTATTAATAACAACAATAATAATAATAATAACAATAATAATTTCACTCCCGTCGTATTAAATTTAGTGAATTTTATCAACTTTTTTTGTGCAGGGTAAGGGAACCATGGTGACCTACTGGCTTCAGGGTGAAAAGTCCAAGCCTACGAACAACAATAACGTGCAGACGAGGCCCAACGCTACGGTGAATCAAGTACCGGCGATCGCTCATCAGCATCAACATCAAATGCAGAATCAAAACCGCACAGCGGTTAGTTTGACGGGAAATGGGGCGCCTTTGAGCCTTGTTTCTCCATCGCCCCTTCACCGAGCGAACGAGGGTGCCCTGAACGGTGCCTCGACACATTCTCCACACTCGACACATCTGAACCTCGACAGCGTTCCAAATCACGCAGATTCTGGCCCTGGGGCTCCGCTTTTACTTCCAGCAGCCGGTGGAGCTCACCCACGCGTTTAGCTCTTTCTAGCCGAATCCTCAACTCAACCTTAACCCGTTCCTTCCTTTCCCAAATTCCTTGAACCATAACGCACCCAAAACTAGAGATTAAAACGCGCTCTATTCCACGGGCGACCAGGTATTACATGGAACCAATGTTGCCGAAATTAGCGATTAGGAAGAAGGGGATCAGACCTAGGGAACAATTCCCCTGATACGTTAGTTCGTACCTACGTCGTTTACCGATATAATCCAACCAGAAGCTATATTAGGACCGGATGGAAGGCTGCGAGATTTTGATTACAACGAGAAGAGGGAGGGAGACAGAGAGAGAGAGAGCGGGAGAGAGAAATGGAGAGAAGGTTCAGAACCAGAGGAAGGAAATGAATAATTTTATTATAAGGGACAAATTGACAAAAGAACAAAGTATACGAAAGCGTAATTTTCTACCTTATAGTGAAAATTGTCTAATAGGGGATAAAATAATGAATGACTTGCGGTGAGATCCTCTTCGTAAATCGCTAGGAAGTGATCTCTTTGTACAAGGTATCGCGGAATCAATGTTACCATTTAATAGCATAGCTATAATGATTAGGGAATAATATAATCGCGGATATAATAACCAGATATTGTATCCTAGTATATCATAAATAAACTCGCGTCAATATTGTGTAATTTCAAGCGCAATGAAAGCGGGGTGGAGGTCGAAGACGGTTATGAATATAAATTTTTTTTCGTAATTCTCGTATATTTCGAGAAAAAATAAATTCAGACCTTGACTCTCGCCGGAAGTACACTTAAAGAGAATGACGTACTCTTTTAATAAAACATCCCACTGAGTCTGCGCGGAGTTGGTCTTTTTAGAAATGCTAAATTTCAGAGCACTACCGTATAGCTTCACCCCTGTCTGGAAAGGTGGAAAATATAAGAGAGGAAAGAAGCCAGTGAGACTATAGAAAAGAATTAATAAACGCTACGAAAAATAAAAGTAAAATGAAAAAAAAAGAAGAAAACCGAGTGTATAAAGCAAAGTTTTGTTTTAAGTATTGATCGTTACGAGAACTAGATAATGGAACGAAAATCAAAGAATTTTATTTAATCTATAATCTAACCTCGGAAGGCTAATTTTTTATCCTTGAAATTATATAGGGATATAATACGTGTACCTATAGATATACTGCGGACGATTAACGAGTACTTCGCAGCGAAGTATATGTATATATATATATGTACTTATATATTTGAATATAACATATATATGTATATATATATGTATAATTACATAAATACGGCGGGATTTTACTCCCGCCACTCAGTATTATACCGATCGTATTTTTATAATTTATTTTTTCAAACCCGGTATATAAGACCCGTAACAAGGTCTTCGCACCCGGGGATTCTTATCTAGCCTTAATATTTCATATCCAGATTCATTTTTCACCACTAAAATAATTATTGTTATTATTATTATTACCATTATTGTTATTACACAAATGCACCCCCCCCCCCCCCCCCCCCCCATTGGATGTAGTCAGTCGTTCATTATATTGCTACGAGTAAGATAAACGGTCCGGCCTATTTCGGGGCCTTTAAGCGGCCAGCGGAAAGCAGTTACGTATGACATTACTAGTTTTAAGCACAATTCACAATTTATCGTTAACGAGAAAAGAAAAAAAAAAAGAAATTATATATATATATATATTATCGAAGAACCTTTGATAGCCTGGGATCAGAGATGTGTACATCTATATCGGAAATTAGGACATAATGAATTTTTCTTTTTCATTCTTCCATAACTGAATATTGTGTCGAAAACTGTGATTTTTGTCAGTTCAGATGATGTTCTTCGGATTTTATCAAATTGTTTCAAGGTCACAGACTGTCAGAGGCAAATTTTGGAATGTAACATTATAGTATTACGTATTCGAAGATATATGATGATATATGGTATATTATAAAAGATTTATGAGTAGTCGTAATAATAAGAAAAAAAAATTATACATATATATATGCATATATATATATATATATATATATATATATAAAATTGAGCTATTAAACCTATCACAGATCGATGTGTAGAGTTTAGAGAGTCGAGGCTGGGCCTTCGGCGAGTGCGAGACTTTGAGGAATATTTTATTATTATTATTTTTTTGTTTTTTTTCACTTGTTCGAACTTTTTTTTTCCAATGAGTGTATAGCGGAGAGAAAGAAAAAGAAAGAGTGAAAGATGAATAATAGAAAAAGAAAGGGAAAGTAAAATTGGGGTGAAAATTGAACGCGCAAACCGATCCAGCGGGTGAATGACTGACGACCGATGAATGAAGTTTGAAAAGAAAAAATTGACGTCAAATACATTATACGCGTAACGCTGAACGAAATAATATTTGTGTCATCTAATTATTTTAAAATTGTGTATACCAACGATATTGCACCTCGTAATAAAGTTGAAATTGTTTTCAGACGCTTTTGCAGATATCGCTCATATACTTCATACGCAGTTTTCAAATGAAAAAGAAAAAGAGTATCCTGCTGGAAAAAACTTTATACTTCGAAAACTTTGGCATATATGTGTACAACGTATGGCGAAGAACATTTTCTCTTTGTAAATCTTCGTTAAAATATAGCATTTGCAAATATCCAATCCAGGTAACTGTTGACACGTGTATAAATACCGGGATGACCAGGTTCTCCGCATCGGATGCCCCAGGACACGATACCAACGTTTACCCACCGCCCGTTCCCCAACTGATGAAGCAAAGGACCACCAGAGTCACCCTGAAAAAACAAATGTCAATGTGTTATCGTTAAATTTGCCATTCCCACGATCCGAATTGCTAATGATTAATTTATAATGCTACCCTGGTCTTCCGCTTTATATTTTATTAGAGTAACCTAGTTGTTTATAATTCCTTAATTTTGTAATCACCTGGCAGGAATCACGGCCGCCATCGTAGGCGGCGGCGCACATCGAAGTTTCAGGTATTCTCTGATTGAAACTACGGACGCATTTTTTTTGCGGCCAAATTGGTACCGCAACTTCCATTAGCACGGCACTTGCTGGTCCGCCAAAATATTGAGTACCCCAACCTGCAACATACGTCATGGAATTATTAAGAAGGTGAAATTATGTGAATCCAATCTGAATAAATTTCATTTAATTCGAGGATATTATTCCACATCGGGGCTGCGGAATCCACCGGGCTAATTAGACCGCGTAAGATATGCAAATTCGAATATAATGATGAATAGGGGAGGAAAAAGAATAAAGTAATAAAAATTCCTAATTCTACTGACCGGTAACGATGGCGCTTTTATTCTCGAAGGTCAATCCTACCGGAGGGAGGCAAATTGGCCATACGTAATTGTTGAATGGGGTCGGTCTGTGGATTTTAATCACCGCAATGTCATGCTCGTAGGTCGCAGGGTCAAAGCCAAGGTGTTGGCGGATTTCAGCGACCCGGAAATCAAGCGCCCTCGATTCATCTGACTGCCGAAAATCGTATTCGCCAAGTCTGACCTTGATCTCTCTGGTTTTGTACCTGCGCGGTGGGGCGTTGCAGGAGAAATTTTTGGATAAGTTGTTGATCGATTCGGGTATTACATCAGATCTTGATTTGCATAATAAACTTACTGATAGACGCAGTGCGCCGCGGTTAGGACGTGCCGATCCGTCACCAGAACACCCCCGCAGTAGTGAGTCGAAGGTTCTCGGAGAAGCGCCGCTATCCAAGGCCATTCTCGAGGATCTGCTGGCCGCCCGCCGACTATTCGCATTCTCGATTTGGTACTCACACCGCAACCCCGAGGGCCCCGTGGCTCTCCTGCTGATCTAGTTGCTTCCGAAGTTGGAATTTCGGACTCTTCTTCCGATTCATCAGCTTCAAGAGATCGCAACAGGCGAGTGTTTTATAGATTATACCAATTAAAATACTAGTGATTTTTACTGACTTGCGATTGCTGGTAGGGGTCCAGCGATGGTTTCTTCACGATTCGAAAAATTCGTTCTTGAAATTTCAGCGCGATCGGGACAGCAAGCGCCAACGTACCTGCATCAACAGTTGCATTCGTATAGATGAATTTGTTATTTAATCAGCCGTTTACCGTTTTTGTAATTCGATTAAGATAATTAACCAACGTTTGTTCGATTACACAGAAGTAATCCATGAATCTTTCGAGGTTCGTTCTGAATTCTTCCAAAACGCAGTTTGTCAGGTGTCTGCAGTGTCCTTTTTTGTCACCGGGTGCTACACATGCTTGGTAGCCCTTGCTAAACTTCAAAGAAAAAAAAAATAAAGAAAAAATAACGATGATTTCAATGAAGAAAAATGAGAAAGATTAGAAATATTTTACTTTTTGCTCGCTGGCTGCAGGACTTAATCGCTTTCCTCTCAATTGTGGAATTTCCAGATCTTCCGGAAGGTGCTGGAGGTTTTCCAATCCCTGGAGTCTCGTTCCCCATTCCAGGCTGGCCAGGCCTTTCGGATCTACGGTGAAATGATATTTGCATTTTGCACGTACACAAAGCTTTTAATTAGAGAAAAACGATGGTTTTTTTTTCACCGATATTCTTTTCACAAGTAGGAAAATATTATTCCAAGAAAAATAAATTCCCGTACAGACCGCGACCCGAAGTGAATGGCTGAAGAATCGGAGTCAAGAGTAAAGAATCACTTAACATAATCGTAGGCAGACTTTGACTTCTGGTTTCTCTGGTGACGACCCGATCAAGAGAGATGGTACTTTCACTCCTGTTTGCAGATCCACGTCGCCTACACAATCCTCAAACCTCGCTTTCCACGCGGCATATATTCGGCTATCGCCCGAATTCAAAGCCGCGGAAATTCCAATATCTCTCAACGTACTTGACATTGTTAATATCGAGTTAACGGGGTACAGAAAAATATTCTTCACAGTTGTTTGAAATTTGAAAATTTCTCACTGTATCCTAATTGCGACCAAATTTCTAAATTTTCTACTTATAACCAGACTGATAATTCTACTCACTGATTATCTGGTCCCGGTCTTTCTCCTCGACAGGATGAGAGTTTACCAAAACTGTCAGTACCACAAACAGGAGGGTGACGAGCTCAATTTGCAAGGGTCGGTAGTTATCAGCGTTGAACATTATCGCGGTATTGGAAAACGACTCGGTTCCTCATTAATATACCACAGAATACCTCGGCTGCTAATTGAATTCTCTCAAACCGCGAGAGTGAATCTGTTTGAAACACCAGCCACGGTTGTAGCCTTCAGACAACACTACCGAATTCCCAAGACCACAGCTTATATAGTAGCGCCTATCATCTACCGACTACTTCACACAGGAACGAAACTCCGACAGCGGAACTCCAGGCGTTCCAAGATCAGACCTCCTTCACCCGTCCCGGGTAAAGAATTATATTTTCTCGACTCGAATCTTCAACACCTTCATTCTCAATTTGAAAGGTGATTACCTGCACGCCGTAAATACTCGAGGTAATTGAACATCGTAAACCATGCAATACGAGGCGTCAAGTAACGGCGGTCAGTTCCTCTTCTCGCCCCGATTGACCTCTTTATATTTTATCACAAATTAACTAACATTAGGTGATCTTGCTTCCGAACATGCAGTGACGTATAAATAACATTCTATGACTTCGAGACGACGTCAGTTTCCGAACACCCTATAATCGGAAGAGTTGAGCCTCGTGGAAACTTCAAGTTATTATATACTCATCGTCAAATGTGGGTGTGTCGTGTGCGGTGGTATCTCTTTTTAGCGAATGAAAAAAATTATTGTTACAAGGTGTTATAAGGTGTATTTTGCACTTAGTAGGAGCATCGCAAGGTATACGTGTGCAAGATATTCAAGCTTATTTACAAGTCGTCTGGAATGGAAATAGTCGGCATCGCATTGCGGCAAGGCGTGTATGAGATACTCATGCACGGAGAGATCGGATTGGGGGCAGCCCGGGGGCACTTCCATTTAAGGGACCCCGAAGGAAGCCTTCTCTTCTCTTCTCTTCTCTTTTCTTATCTCATGTTCTCTCTGATTTTCACTGCAGGTTAAGTGTCGGTGCAACAACTTCTCTTCGTCGATGAATTTTCAGCATCAACTTTGGGCCTTCGGTGCACGTCACGAGTCGTTCGCAAATGTAGATTTCAAAGTATGTCATCCCCTTATACTGCTCGATCTTATCCCCTTGCTTGGTGAAAATCAACATCAGATTCGGCACCGCGGCATACTTTGGGTACGAAACCAATTAGAAGTGAGTTCCTTGATTACAGGTTGTGTCACGACCTCCTGTACGCCCGGAGGTAAATTGCTAAAATATTCAACAACCAACTTGATGTATTTATACGCAGGCCATCGCACGTTACATCAGTTGAGGTGTTAGTGACCAATTCTTTCCATATGGTGAAACTCTTCGATTAATTCTATTCAAGCTAGAAGGCGGTGCGTCGATATTGGTTTCCACGTATACTTCACGCGCTTCTTTTGTCTTCCTTCGATTCATCGGTAATCAACTTTCAAAATATTATAATTATCAAATTTATTATTCATAATATTTTTCTCCCACAGAAATCATCTCTTCGGTTTTCTCTCCCTCTCTTTCCTTTTTTTTTTTTTTCTGCTCTTACCAATACGCATGATTTTTCTCTCCACAGGATGTTGACCTACGTGCACATCAGCCCCGTGTTTATTTTCACTGGGATCTATTTTTCGTAGGGGACTTTCAGACCGCTCGTTTTACTCGAATTCAAAATAATGTCCTCCGCCATTGCGAAGGGGGTCCAGCGGTGCTTTTATTACCCCGGGACTAACTTCTCTTCCTGCAGCTAAAGCTACAGGGTTAACCAAACCGTGAAATTAGTCACTCGTCCGTTCAAAATTTGGGCACACCTAAACATTTCTAACTCCCGAAAAAAAAAAGAAGAAATCATCAACCGAAGGAGGGGAGTCTCTAAAATCGCCCATCTCTGGTGTATATTTCGAATGTGTCGTGTACAGTTGCTGAGATTGAAGGGGGTTGGTTGGTTGGTAAGGAATGGTAGGAATCGTATGGGAAATGATTTTAAGTGGTCATGTCGACATGGCCTAATGAGGTGTAGCTGCCGCTGTTCTATGTTACGTGTAAACCCTTTAAGAAACTGACGTAGCCTTTAATTTGGGTCAGGTTTAGAAGAGTAGAGTATAATATAACGTATGTACAGGACTACGAGTTGAGTTAAGATAGAAAATTAGAGGTTTACACCGTGATTATTACAACCCGCTGGAATCGTGCCAGTGCAGCAGGCTGCTTGTGATATTGACGTGCATGATGCTGCTTCATCGGGTGAAATAGAGAGAAAAAAGAAAAAAGAAAAAAGGAAAGGAAAAGATGAAGAAAAAATAAAGTTCGTATACACCCGTACAACCGACGACGTTTGACGTCTACGTTAAGTATCGTTGGACTTGAAATACTACGTTTCAGGGTACCATTAAAGAGAAAATGTAACTCGGGTAAACCCCTCCCACCTTTATTCTATGGTTCTCAGTTAACTTGACTGTAGCTGTAGGGCAATCGGTTGTAGAATTTCGATGTAAATTTTCCGGCGCTCTTCACTACAGTCCTCTAGAGTCGTGGAGAATAATGGCTTATAAAGTGAAGTGCAGGGAGCCGCAAGTTGAAGAGTTACGGTTTATAATATAGGCGCGGCTGTGTGGAGAACGTGATGGTTAAAGTGGAAAGCGCGGGAAGATATTTGGAGTTGTTTCAGAGATGGGAGGAGTATTAAGCGTCGAGGTACAGAAACTGCTAATGCTCGGTACATCTCGTCTTAACTAGAAATGCTAACGGCTTGATTACGTTTTAGTTTAAAATACGGCCTAGGGCCGGTCGTACCGTTTGTCCCAACTAAATGAAGACCATCAATCTATTTACCGTCATCTTTACGGAGCCTAAACGGCATCGCCGAATCGTTATATTATCCTGGGAGTTCGGACCGCTCGCGTACGAGGTGGTTAAACTGGTTCCCTCCCAAATATGGTACGCCCCTAAAAATGGTATTTCTTTAATTAATTACGCACGTCCCAAATGTCTGCCGTTTGGTCAACGCGCAATTACTAAATTATATCTAATTACGAATCAACTCTGATCCTGATCCACTTTGCCGGAATCATCGCGCCTCATCCGCGCAATTATCAAAATCATTTCGTAACAGTTGCCACAGAAATTAATCCGCTTGGAAAGCAGCTTGAATTAATGAATTCTCTTCTTCGTCTCATTCTTTTTGTTTTTGTTTCTTAATTTTTTTTTTTTCCCTATAATTTTCCGAGCAAGGAATATTCTGCCAACAGAAAATACCTCTCGGGAATCTCAACGCGCCCTTTATTGGTCTAAGTCGAGGGGTTCCAAAATTCACTTGGCTAATCAAATACACACTGAATTTAACAAACCAGCTCAACAACGTGAAACTAGTTTGCTAATGAGCTTCTGGCGCCTCTCCGTCCTAAACTACGAGACTTGATCTTCACAGGCCCAAATTAGGACTAAGTAAGGCCCAGAAACTCCTAAAATATGGTCACTTGCCTCAATGGATTTTTCTTTTTAATTTCTTTCTTGCATTTACTTCACCGTAAATTAACTGTGATTCCAAATCAGTTCGAAACGTGGAAAATTATTCCCACAAAAAACGTACAAATCAGAGAGAAGGATGTATTCGAGATTTCGAATTACAGGTGAACTCGACTCGTAATTTACTTCATGTAATTACGTTGCCGGAGTCCCAGTGATAGTAAGGGATGAGCCTTCGTTTCTTACAGATGAATATAATTGCTACTCCAATTTTTCAAGATTTCGCTTAATCGAATCCGCGACAGCTACGCGCGCAGATAGTTGTTATCTCGCGATAGATTTTCCAATTATTATTACACTTGAAAATATAAGACGTGTAATAATTATCGGTTACGAGAATTAAGAGTAAAACGAAAACTGGGAGAATAATTGCCGGTTGAATTTGAAAAAAACTCCAACTGTATACCCACACATACTATATACGTTATGCGGGCGCAAAACGTGCCATAAATCTATGAAAGGGATAGTTTGCGATGGCGTTACCCGCGCGAAATAACTCCGTTATATGGAGTTACGAGGTCCTCGTCCAGGTTATGTAGCGCTGACTGATAATCCGCCGATAATTGGCGCATACAAAGTGGAAATTAAACGAAAAACGAGCCGATATACATATATATATATATATGTATAGATATACAGTCGGAGTCATGGCGTCACTCGCGTTGGATGAAGTCGGGAAACGACCAACGAGACGGCCTACGAAAGGCGGTCATAAACATCAAACCGACCTCCGAAGTCTCTCAGATATCTGCAGTGCAGCAGCGGTCCACCTTATTCCATCTTCCTTAACAGTATCACCTGCACGCTCGATATAATTAGCGGGACGATGCGAACCCACAGGACCCGATTAAGTCGTTCTCGTTGACGGAGTGACCGAGCTAATATAGGTAGGGAGTTGAGAGGCGGTTTGTACACGCATTTATAGCGGTTAATGCATACCTAACTCAAGCTTTGATTTCTCTCTCTCGACGAAATGCAAAAGTTGTTTCGCGTTTCGCTGTCCGCACCTTTTTTATTGAGGTTTTTGGCGCGATAATATCGCAGTTCCGAATCCGCCGGCTGGAGACCCGAAAGGACCACTTCGATATTCCATTTTATTTGAGTGGTTCATCTTCTTCTTTTTGTTTATTTTGTTTTTTTTTTCCTCTCATTTTGCGATAAGAAAATTTTCCGTAATTGTTTTGGGGTGCAGGTAAAGGAGAAGATTGAGAGTTTCTTATCTTTGGATATTTTAATTCCGTCTCTACCCTCATTCGTGTTCTGAGGCGAGAGCTTCACCTGTTATCAAAAGTAGACAGTTGATAAACGATAAGTTGAACATACAAAGTTTTCTTATCGTTAAAACGTATGTAGAATTATCATACACGGACTCTCGTCGCAACTCGGTGTAAGTGTAAGTGTATAAAACTACCCAATAGAGAAACTTTCTAGCAAGTTATTACTGCACCCCTTTTATTCCTGAGACTTTTACTCATCTAAAACCGGCTCGCCGCAGCTAGCCTATAATTCCCGAAGTCCCAAAGGCATCATCTCTACGGGGTGCAGTGCTCCGGGTTTTCTCAGGTGTTTTTCTGGGCGTCGTACGCGTTTCCCTCCAGACATCAAAATCGATTGAATTTTCTTTTCCGAGGGTGGATTATATCTCGGTTGAAAATCACACGGCAAGTAGTCCTTGGACGTTGATCGAGGGCTGACAAATTAACGGTCTTTGCGTTGGTCATTTCCTTTGTATATAACTCAGCTCTCCCGAAGATCAGGTGAGCCTTCAAGTTCCGCGACGCATAAATAAGCGGTTCATTTTTATTTTTTCTTGCGGTATTTCATTTTTTTCTGTTTTTTTTTTTTTTGCTTTAGCCTGAAGGCAGTTCAGGCATCGAGGAGTTGTAACTTCAGCAAGCATATTCAGGTTTATTCCGCGAATGGTCGTCCGCGGTCCTGAAGAAATCACCTTATAGACGTATGTACAATATGTATATACCTGTACTCTGTTATATGTGCTGCCGGTGAAATACCTGCAGCTGCGTTCAGAACGTTCGTTTTTTTTTTTTTCTTTTCCAACACAGGAGATCTTACGAAGAGGCAGCAGAATACATAGCTAAGTTTGAAATTAGCGTATCTAAGGAACACACGGCACGGGTTAGGTATACATATATGTATACATATATTATATACCTCTACAGACGGAACACGAAGAACTCGCCGACAGCTACGCTTGGAGACACAATAGATTCCTCTCTTTCTCTCTCTCTCTCTCTCTCTCTTTTTCTTTTCTTCGCTTCTCCTTCATCCCATTTTATGCATCCAAGAGGTTCCACACCGGCAATGCATCTTTTGCCTTACCTCAGGTTGGTTCGCGGCCTTCCGCGGTGTGGCGATGGCGATGGCGATGGTGATGGTGGGTATGGGTACCAAGGTATTCTTATTTCAACGCTCGTATTTCTCTACTGATTCTTCCTCCTCAGCTCTCCTCCTTTCCCCTCCCCCCTCTCTTTTTCTTCTCCCCAGCAGCCAAAGGTACTTCTGGAGAGAAACCCTTTAGCGTGGTTGAGATATGATCGTCTGCAGCAATACTCGCGAGCTACCTAGAGGCGTGATTTCGTACGTATAATATATGGTATGTATATTTGATATCAACCTTATTCCTTCGCCAAAAAGACTGCTCTCTCCGGAATTAGGACGGGTTTCTTTTATTTTTGTATGAGTTCTTTTTTTTCTTTTTTTTTTTCTTTTCTTCCAAACTGGTCATCTGAGACAAAGTATATAACTATTATACTTCTACAAGGTATCTTTTCTGCTGAATATGTACGTATGAATAAATTTAATAAGTTTACGATCCGAAATCCTTCGAAGAAAAAATGAACGAAGATAGAATTAAAATACTGTTTCACGCAAGAAAATGTGAGAAGCCATAAGAAGGAAGATCTCTTTCTCGAGCGAATAAAAATAAGACGGTGTGAACAGCAACGGAGATTGACCCGAAGGAGCTCCGGGCGCGGAGCTGCAGGATCTCGTTCAAATCTTATTTCTTCTTCTTCTCCTTTTATTCTTGTTGGTAAATATATGTATGTAGCTTGAATACTGCAGCACGTGGTATCTCGGCGGATGATTTTCCATGGCATAAAACCAGTACGTAACCCCCTTGCACATCACCTACCTCATTTGTTTACGATGTGTAAGGGCTATTGAGAACTTGTGGATAATTTGTTTGTTTTATTATCTCAACGACGTCCATCGAGCGAGAAGATTTATCTTAGAGGGATGGAGGGGGAGGGTCATTGCAGCCGGCGGTGGCCACGTTGCAGTTGAGATAACGGGGCTCCTCTTCTTCCTCTTCTGATTCTTCTTCTCCCGAAGTTCAATCCCGTCCGTGCTACTCCCGCTACGCTCCTTCGTCACGATTCTAAAAAGAGATTAAAACCACGCCGTATATAGCAGTGTGCAGCTAGCATCACTGTACGATACGGAGCTTCGAAAAGCCGTTCCCAAATTTTTTCGGGACCCACTTTCGCCCCCTTAGAATTCATTGTATTCTAATGCGTCCCTCGGATGGGTCCCCCCTGGGCCCTGCAGGCAGAAGAAGGTTTATACGAATCTCGAATATCTAGGCACTGCGCGTGGTCCACGGGATCCAAATTTCCCCTCCTGCCTCCCACCTCACCCTCTGCTCGGTTATTTAGCTCTTCGGCTACACGTACCCTGCAGGGCCCTTCTCACACCCACGGTCTCAACGGGTGGCCTCGCTTAAACAATGGGCCCACATCTATAATAAGAAAATAACGCAACGCTGCTACCGCTGCTTCGGTATAGGGTGAAAATATACATACGAGTAAACCCCATTCGTAGTTTTCTTTGACAATATGCGTACGAGTACCACATACACAACCACAATGGCCGAGCTCATCTTTCGTGCATTTCATCAGCTATTCACCCTTCTCAAATTTCTACCAGTTCATATACACGTACACCATACTCTTCTAGCACGTGCACAGCGTTTGTATTTACGCATATGTTAGAGAAAAAGTTTTAATGTTTTTTTTTGCTGCTCATTGCTTTTCTTTTTTTTTCATTATCATTCTTAATTACCCTGGCTCTTGACCTGCAACGTTGTTTTACATCGGTTCAAATTTTCATAGGTTATTTTCACTTACACGTGTGTGCGTATCAGGTAATATTATACACATGGAGAGGCGCGGTTGTGAGAAGAAATATGTGTACGTGCGGTTGTGTATATTTAATGCAATGCTGCTGCACGCGTAGGGAGAGAAAGCCTGAAAGACCGTGACTTTGGGAGTAAAAGATCTCTTACGTAGGAATGCGTGCCACCTGCACACCTGGCATTGATCCCAACAGTTATTTTCCTTATTATTATACCGCCCGCCTTCCTCGACTCAACGCCAGCTAAATACGAGCTACTGTATTGGAAACCATATCTCTATGATTTCTATGCGAGGTGTCGTCGTGCAGTTCACGACAAAAATTAAAAGAAAAAATCAAATCAAAAATGAAATAAATTTAGATGAAAAAACAAAATACTAACGAGTCTCTAGACTAGGGACTAAAATTGAAGTAATCACCGCGTTTACATACGACAATATTTTCTTGATATTAATTTCTCGAGCCCTTTAATGGTTCAGTCATATTAATTATATTTTTAGTTTTTCACTCGTTAGTGTTTCTGTGGAGGAGACCACTGAGGTATTATTGGAACAAGGTACTCAAGATACACATGAGATGAGTTGTGGAAGGGTCGTGTATGCGGTGGGAGGAAGTATAAAGGGGGAGATTGGGACAGGTATGAGACGTAAAAAAGGCTTATCTTAGTCAGGCGCAGCAGAAACCTGATAAGTTCGTGTCACTGAACCGTCGAAGAAATGTTTCTTAGAAGTTTGACGACTCTTTGTCATCAACTCCGACAAAATGGAACTACCTGTAACATATCAGCGCGTTATTATACGGAGGAGGTGAATCACGAATTCGTCAAAGACATGCCGAAAATGAATAATCGAAAAAATAATAAAAATTGAGAACCCCCCTCGAACTCCGGATCATGTGTCTTCCACGAGTGACGATGACGATCGACTTTCCACTTACCCTCATGCGCTTCTCACCTACTACCCCGTGAATTTGAAACTAGATATGCGGGGGCAACGTGACAAGGTATAAAAAGAATTGAAATTCTCCCCGACGGTATAGGGTGTTCCAATCTTCTTGAGCGTTGAGGAAATGGATAAATCGTTTTGATAAAGCATATAAATGTATTTAATTGAAATGAGAATAGAGATAGCAATGATCGCGTGTTTTCAAAAAAGTGACGAATCATCAGTTCGCGGATTCGGCGGCAGATGACGTTTTTGATCCTTCATTTGGGATCGTCATGGTACTTCTTCGTTGGTTCATTGGAACGAAGACGGGCCTTGCGTTCGGATCTGACAGATCGAGGGTGTAGCGGTGCTCGTCCATGGCTTGGCGAGTATGGTTGTAGATCCTGGTGGTATGGTACAACGTATTCTCGATGACTACGTCTTCGTTTTCCCTGTAGTACAATCGACCGTTTGCCGCTCTGCCGGAATATATCGCTCTCGTACCACCCGGAATTGAATCGATCACGATGGACTGTCCCGGCAATCCACGACCGGAATGCACATTTATCGAATCGGCTCCATCTTGACCTGTGAGAAAAAATAATTACGCGTTATCTCTAGCGTCTCTCTATACTGATCTGAGATTTTCTCACCTACGACGACCACATTTCGCCTGATTTCGTCCGTTATTTGATTGATTCTTTCCTCTTCGGTGCGAAGATCCTGCTGAATGTTGCGATTGAGGTTCTCAACACCTTCCTGGATATTGGCGTTCAAATTAGCTATACTTTCCTGACCACGTTGAACGCTCTCCTGAATTCGATCATTCAAGTTCCTCGCACCTTCGCTAATATGACTCGTCATTTCGTTTATATTTCTGTATAGATTGTCCAACCAACGTCCTCCGTACATCTCACCTTCGGCGAGGCAAACGGATGAACTATAAATAAATAATTAAAGAATTGTGTAATCACAGCATGTTATAGTGTAAATTAACGCGGTATTTGATTGGACACTTGATAAAAATCGTCGCCGTGCATTTCGTTCGTGAACGCGGCAAAACTTGATCGGTACGATGAGTCGATGTGTCTGAAAGTTCGGAGAAAAAATCTGGTATCGATTGAAGCTGAAGAATTGGGAACACCCAGTGAGCGCCGATCAAGAGGGTATAAAAGATAGGAAAAGGATTAGATCGTAGTAACCCTGATTGATTGACCGTTTGTTCGGATATGAGGATATAAAATTCTCTCTGCCTTTTTACTCAGCGATAAAGACATCGGGTGGTTCCAATTCATTAAATAAAACATCCTCTAATTGGACCATATCGCGTTCATCCCTCTGTTAAGATATCATAATTGAATGGACGCCCGATGGGATCGAGAATGAAAATAGAAGAAAACAAGTCAAGAAGAGGAATTGCTTTGGATCATGAAAATGAAACGATCTTCGGATTTTATGGTGTCGGACTCGAAGATTACACTCACCTCACTAGAGCGACGCAAGCGATCAAAAACTTGACCATCTTAATTTATTTACCGCGTGAGCAATATTGGTTCTATTCGATAAACCAGCAGCTGTTGTCGGTTTTTACTCGTGTTTTTAACTTCGCTTTAGTTTTATACTCGTAAGAACGTCTCTTTTTATTTTCTCTCGAGTGAATTGAGCTCGGTCACGACTGTCGCGAAGTCGCAGATATTATAACTGCGAAGACGAAACAAACTGCCACTTACGCTGATCTCACTACAACTAAATTGACCCAAGCTTTGCGGTACTGCGCCGATTGCAGCACTGACCGTACACATTGTACTGTATGTATAAATATATATATATATATACACAGTATGTATAAATTGTTATCCCCAGATACACATGTATGCGTACGGAAACACCCATGTGGTTTAAATGGTGTAATAATATAAATCCACACACACACAGGACGTCGTTATCGCTGCTATAAATAAACATTCACATATACATACATGTATAAGTATATATTGTTAGTTTTAGTGGGGACCCAAGCAAATATTTTTCAAACGAAACAAAATAGAGAAAAAAAAAATTAGATTAAAATTCAACATTTTAAACAAGAGTCAAAGATTTTTTCTCAAAAGTAGGGGGAATGAAATAATGAAAAAAAAATCATGATTCACTCGATTTATGTGAAGTTTTTGTTCCCGTAATTGACACCTCCGCATCAATGAAAAAAAAAAAAAATCTCAATATATTTCATTGACCTGATTATGAATTGGTAAAAATTAATATTCTCTATATTCCTATCTCGTAGGAGAAATTGTATCTATTTCAAGAATCAAGTAATAACGCAATTCCGCATATTATCTGTAAAGGAATTATGTCGGTTCAACCACATCCTTGACATGCGGAAATATTTTAGCTTACTGCTAGCTTTTCTCAATCGAGATGTATAGATATAGGTATGCGCGTATGAAATTCAAAGAACACTCGATTTATAAGATTTAAAAAAGAAAAATTCTTCACTTTCTCGCGTTCGTATCAGAGGTGACATTTTATCGATGACTTATTTTCCGAAATACTCCGCATTGCAGGTGATAATAAGATAAGGTAATATTATTAAGAAAAAACAAAGTCACTCGCATGATTTTCATGGAAAAAATCTGGCGTCCGTAGGTTGAATTTGAATGAAGTTATATAAATCAATCTTCATTAAGCAGCTCTGGAGCACTGAATATTTCTTCGTTGAACAGACCGGTCGAGTGGACGCGTCGAGGTTCAAAGGGTAAAAAATCAATGAGATAAAGGGTCGTAAGGTCACATAAATGGGCTTGAATAAATACGACATATGCTTCCCAGCTATCGTAGATTTTCGTCATAATTTCAAGAAATAATTGAGGGAAACAGAATAAATGAATAATCATTTTTATTTATAAAACGTTGTTACATGCACTGCAGCCTTGCATACTGCATACGTACATACGAGAGAATAAACTCTGCTCACAACACGTCGGTACATGACAGATTATAACCACGTTATATACATAGATATATATATATACGTATATACGTGTATCCATTCGTGACCGACGAACGACCATATAAGTGAACCCTGCGATGCAACGGTTTCACGTTATACCTACGCTGCTTTTTTTTCATTTTTTTTTTTAACTCTTTTATTCTTTTTCTTCTCCGCTTTTTGTGATTGGCCTAGGCCATCACCGTCGTCTCATGGGACGATGCGGATGCTGATGCTGCTGCTGTAGGTTTTGTTTCATTATTTTCTTTCATTTGTCTTTTCCTCCAGTCGAACGTACGCTGGAAGGTCTGGACCACGGAACGAGTTGGGATCAGAGACTCGAGACCTGGGACCGGATCAGAGACCTGAGACACGGGCAGCCAGACTCAGGGGAGACACGTATAGCTACTAACCACCTTTATCTACGCCCCCATCTATCATGTACTGAAATATATACGTATAGACATATATACCTATACGTATGTGTGCGATGGTTCCTCGAATTTTGATTCCGTAGTACGACGAGGGTCGATGTGGCCTTGAAACCCACTTCCAATCCCTTTCTTAAAACACGTGATCCTTACAAGGTCAATGTTCCCCGCAAATTAGAAGAGCGTATCCACATCGTTCGTTTAGGTGGGTATATACCTATATCGCGATGCGATTACGTTGGCAGCACGCGAACAAAAACCATCGCTAATTTCTTGTTGCTTTTTTCTTTCATTTCGCGTTCGCTATAACAACCACTCGCTGCGGATAGCTACCGTACCAAGTTTTGTCGTAATCTTCATAAAGTTACGCGATCATAAATCTAATTATCAAAGCGAATCATCGACAGAGCACGCAGTGATAATTTGCCACCTGTATAAACAGCTGTTTTCATTTGAATTGAAAAACAAAAAAAATCAAATCGTACACTCGAAATGAGAAAGAAAAACGAAAAGATTTTCAATTTCCCAATGATTTATGGGTGTCGAAGAGGATACTCCGAGAGTATAAAGTGTTACATTATGGTTGCGGTATTATAATATGGGGAGATTTCGAAAGAAAGGAAATAGAGTTATAAAACGTTATAAAATACTGTAACCACTTTGGTTTACACGAAAGGTATATCCTTCTCATATAATATACAGTGCCCATCGTGGGTTAAGGCCCCCGCGACGATTTGGGCATTTTACTATACCATACTATACCTACTATGATACGTTGTACGGGTACGGGGCGGTGTTGTTGTTGACCCATCCCAACTCCTTACTGCAGAACAGGTTTCGGATTATACGAACGGGGGGCTTGGAAATTGGAGTTGGAAGGGTTTCCTGCGTCCTTGAGCCTCGCTTGGGTCTCCTTGAGCCAGCTTCGTTTTAAAGCAGGTAGCTGCGAAGGACGTGCCTATTTGGAATTGGATATGCATCGATAGGCTCTCTTCCACACAGCGTCGCGATGCGGCCCTACAGTCGCGCATGGTCCTTCGAAACGAGAAAAAAACAACAAATTTAAAAAAATGAATTAGGGAAAAAAAAGATCCGCCAGTTTTTAAAACCCCTGAAAACTTGTGAAGAGGGTTTCCGATCAGATGCCATACATGTCGCTTCCGGTCACGAGGTAAAGTCGGTGAATTTTCACTTCGCATCAAGTTACGGATTGTTAATTTCCCTTTTATACTTTTTTCGTAATCGATGAAACGTTAAATTGGAAACGGAAATTGTTCTATACGATTAATTGATTTAAATAATTTTACAACATCCCTACATCCTGGTGCTAGTCGTTTTAAAGGGAGAAAAAATAAATATTTCCGACTACGAGTGTACCTCCTTTTCCTTACGTGATAAACACTTGTGATGTAAAACGAGATTTTACGACTCACCGAATAATTAACTACGGGCAATCCGAACCGAGTCGCTATAAATAATTTTTCTATTGATATATCCGAGATATCGAGTGTCATATGGTGAATACTAGGGAGTAAGAACCGCAGTATATTTTCCATAATCATCCGGGACATGCGGGAGAACGACGAATATTGAAGCTTGAATTTTGACGGCGTAAAAGTCGTTAGAATTCTTCTTTTCTTTTTTGTCCTCCAAACCAAGAAATTCTTACGCCGCTATTATATGCGGTAAAAGTTCACCAAAAATTTTGTCGCTACGCTCGGTTACCGGCAGCTTTGTTAGCCACTTGATCAATGGCCATGCGCTTTACGAGCCACCGGTTCTACACCATCCTGGGGTTTATATTATTCGGAAGCTTTTTACTGCTCGTCGTACAGCGCGTCGTAAGTTATTATAAATTATTACACCTCATTTCGAAAGCGTGGAGGTTAAATTTCCCGTGCCGAAGGAACTGAGCGTCTCTGATTAGGGATGTTCTGATTTTCGACTGATCTTCAAACTTTTCACATGACTTTTACGTTGAAAAAAAGCAAATATATATTTTTCGCTGTTTTGATCCACAGGATTCCAGGCCGAGGATGGAGTCTAGCGAAGATTACACTTTCCTGCAAGCTCCGAGACCTCGATATTCCAGGGATTTAGACTCTGAAAATATTCCTAATCCAAGTCTGAAAAAGCAAGAACCTGAAGAACAAGCCGAACTACCGTTGATGGCGCTATACGCGGGATGCAATTGGGAGGGTCCTGAATATCGTTATTAAGTCTGAGTGAAATTAATGGAAAGAAGAAGCAGTTCGGGAAGTTATGTAATTTTTATTTTCAATAAACATGTTGACTTCTTTTTTAATGTATAAGAAAATTTGTGGAGAAAAAAAGAAATTATGATAAGTTTGCTCGGGGATAACGCGGCAAAAGGGAATCCTCAATCCCTCAGGAGGTCCCGTTGTGTGCGATGATTGAATAATATACTCTAGTCTCTGCACAGTAGCTACCCTGCAATTAAACTCTGAGAAATTCAATCTCCCGTAGAATTCCGTTACAGTTCACTCTGGGTTGGATAAAATTTAAATCATCAGAGTGGAGGGAGAAAGAGAAAGAGTGTGGAAATTATACTAAGCAAGAATTATTAACGATGAAGATTTACGAGAAAATTAAACCGGGTTAACGAAGCGTTTTTGTTTTTTTATTTTTTAGATTTTTATTGCCTCACCAAATGCATCTCCTCATTTTATATTGTACTCAAAGACATCTGCCATTGCATCGACGAAGATGATGGGAAGGAAAAAAATAAGGCAGTGAATATTAAAAGAGATTTAATTGAAAAGCAGCGATTCATGGTTTATTCAAAAATGGATTTGTTGTTTCGAAAAACTAGTTTGATATTCATGAGGCGTCAGTGCGGCAAGGTAGTGCTGCTCTGGCGGCGGTAGTTCAAACTTTAGTTGATAGTTGTACGAGCGACTGGTGAAGATTTCTGATCAGTGCTCAGCGCAACACCATACGAGCCGTTGCTCACTCCGGAAATTATCCGTACCTCGTTGATGAGGATATAAACAAACGTTTGTTTTGATATTTCGGAAGTTCCTAATCCGTCGAACAGCGGGTGAATAAGTTGCGAAGAAATATCGAAGTAATTCGAAGCAAATTCGCGCAACGAACCGACGATATTCTTCAGTTTTTAAACAAACTTTGGTGCGCGCTCATCGAGTAAAAGTGACTTTACACTCAGTTAACGATAAAACAAATCGACATTCATACCCCGTTTATTACCAGTGATCGTGCTTTGAAGTTTTCCACTAATTTTCCCACAAACTTTGTGAATTTTAAACAATGTACATCGGAGTTACAATAGCTAAAAGATAGTCGCGCGTCGAGCATGTCTTCGTCGCACGGTGTGGGTACCTTCGACTCAAATCGTCATCAGGTTTAAATAACCCTGCTACTTTTTCAACCCACCGGTGAGTAAAATGAAACATATCTCCATCACATGGATGATTGGAGATATTACGAGGAAATGATCTCGGCATTTAGTTCGTCAAATCTTGAGTAAAACTCACCGATTTCGGATTCGATTTTTGTTCATGCGGTATTTAATCTACGACGCGCGGGTATATATGCTAAAGAACAACCATTTTTATTCCGTGTATAACATTGCCAAGGAAATTTAAATGAATACTATATACCCTGGACGACGGTGTATTTTTTTTCAATAGTATAGTTTCTATGAATAATTTATCAAGCTGCACACATTCACGTCTAAACATCGCGGGGCTAAGGCAAAGGCAAGCTGGCGGGAACCGAGGGCTTCTTTATGCCAGTCGCGCGGCTACTCTGCAGCTACCATGAAATAATCTCACAACACAGGCCTTAGGAAGTTCTCATATAATGGATCATCTTGTCTCTCCGAAGACGAACGTTGCCCCCGCAATCAAAAACGAACGAACTGACCGCGCGCGCGGTTCATGTACTCGTGTTCGCGCCCTTCGGATTTCAACCTTACAAAAAAAAAAGTATACGTACAGCGCCTCGCTAATTGCGATAGCAGATTTTTCACGCTATGCTTAATTTTAAATACGTGACTAACGGAGTTGCGGATGCTTTAGGTATAAGAATCTCCGTATATATTGCTTTCACAAATAAATCTGGGCGCAATGTTTATCCAAGAAAGTTTGTTTTGTTAGGCGGGAGTGGAGGATATAACGTCCTCCGAAAAGAAATTATTATAACTTGAAGAGAGGCAGCGGTTGATCTTTAAAAAAAAAAGAACAATCCGATCTGTTTCTTTTTTTTTTTATAATTCCAATTCTTTCGTCAAAGTTCAGGTAATCTAATCACGCGAACGAAAGAATGCTTTGTACTTGTTGCGTAAGATCCACCGCTATAGTAAAACGAGTACAGCGATCAGTTATCGCTGGGATCAACGTCTTTTTAGAAGAAATAATTTTTTTTTTTTTATTTTCATCTATACCCACGATGAGAAGCCATTTACTCGGATACTAGGAAAAGTGAAAACCAAAAGAAACAAAATTGAAAAAAAACAACAAAAAATGAGAACAAAACCGTCAGAGTATTCGACATTCAATCGCCACGCCCAACGCACCCCTGTAATTGCCGGTTGAATTCACTCGTTTTTAATTAAGCCAGTCGAAAAAAAGGGGCCAAATTTTACCCGAGAGGTTATTCAAAACATCTCTTTTTTTTTTCACCCTACGCCCATGATCCTCTCGAAGAGGAGGGGCCCCGCCGTTCCGTTCTGGCCCTTCGGAGAGGCGAAGGATCCTTCGCTCTACCCGGACCCCTGCAGGCCTTCGGAATTGTGCGTGTAGCAAAAGGTCGGTCGCTTCGAACACCACCCTAAACGAATTTTCAAAACAGAGTGCTCACATGCTTATGAAAAGAGAGGAAAAAAAATGAAAAAGAAAAAAGAAATACAAAGGGTCTTTAGAAGTCAGAAATTTGGAAATTTAAGATCATCCTTCGCACGAGTAACCCCGTAGAGCGAGGAGAAGGAGAAAGAACGGTATAAAAATTGTGAAAAATAAATAAAAAGAAATGAGGATCCTGGGGTGTGATGGTTGTAATGGACTTTATGCGATCATTATATATATTCCCCGCCATTATATTCGTGAATCCGAAAAAATATACCGCCAAAAGTAGGTATAATATGGAAGAAATTTTGTTGCATTTATTCCAAGGCACGTACGAATTATTTATACTCGGCCGTACTACAGCTTGTTCTTTACCTAATTCATTTTCTCTCAACCACGACGATTTTTTTGGTTCTTACTCTTTTTGTGATCCTTAACGTTCAGTAATACGTACCCCGAAAAACTCTCATCCTCTTTCTTCCTCATCCGTTCTTTAGTCTTCTTTTTCTTTTTCTTTTTCTTCATGGTATATTTCGAGGTATATTTCAAGATTTATCAAAGTTTTTGTCCCCCACTGCAAGACCGTTTGGTATAGGGATATGGTATGAGACGCGTGTGGTCCATCCTTATATTTAGGAGGAGAAGGGAGAGGGAAAGAAAAACTCCCTGAAATACTTACCTGCAGTGGGGTTTAATCTCAGTAAGAATGTTCGCCCTTCCGGATTTACCCATTATGGGAACAGGTACTTCGTGCCTTTATTCACCAGTGCAGTGGCGCGTCGAGTTCCAAGTAGAGTCGGGTATACGGATATAGAAACCTCTGAAAACTTATAGCTTTCTATTAAGATTTCGACGAAATACAGAGCAGAGGTTTGTGGAGCGTCGCGCAGATTAGATTATGGACCAATATGATTTTCTCTCGATGTTTGGTTTGGAAATTTTTCACGATCCACTATAGCTCTGCGTGAGATTTAGGTATATAATATAAAATTTGGTAAATCACCGCGTGAAAATTCTCCAACGGGGTATTTTATATGACCTTTATGATAAATTGTTATAATGTTGGCGAATATTTTACGTAACTGTGAAGGTGGGCAAGCGTAGCAAAAAACCAACTGACATTCGCTCTAAGAACTACATGATTAGGTGATTATCCTCATGATCGGATATCCATACGTCGACATTTACTTCGATCGGTTATTATTATACACGTTCGAGATGTACGTCGTACGCACGTACCTTACGTACTATTACGGTATAAATTTATTTAATCCACCCGTGTTGCCGCAGACTACATATACGTCTTCAGTACGTAGTAATAACACAAGTTGATAATATCCAGGTATGGAAATAATATAATCTTGTAAGATAATTCCTATCTTCTATCCACATACGTATGTGATATCATTCCGTATAAAAACTGTAATAATAATAATTGTATAATGATAAATTCGCAGAGGTTCGCCAAAGTTTGGATTATAACGGTCATCCAATTAGAATCGCTCATATGATACACGTATGGGAAAAGAGTGATGAAAAAAAAAAGGAGAAAAACTGATCGCCGAAAGCGTCTCGCCATTCTCGGATTGACCGCATGATTTTTTTATTTGTTTATTTATTTATTATTTCTTATGTGGTTATACGCGATCTCAAGCAAAGACTCGACTCAAGATTCCGGGTCGTTGGCAATTCTTTTATTATACTAGACCAAACTTTATACTGTCCAAACATTGAATTTAGAAACGCCAACTTTTAGAGTATAAGGTATGTCTTACGTAAGATGAAGAACGGAAAAAAAAAGTGGGGAAAAAAAACGTGAGCCGTTTTCGGTTTTCTTATACATCATACGTTGTTTCGTCTCGCGAATTCAATGCTCGCTGGACTACGCGCGCTGAAAATTTGATCGATAATCAAAATATTATGAAATCCGTAGCGTATAACACGAACAGCTGACCGTATAGGTACTTAATGTATTCTGGTATATTTCATATTTCGCCCACTAAATTTGGTTAGTCGATGGTATAAAATTTATTCACATACGAAAGTGTGCTACTACACCAGATGACCGACGCTACGGGGGCCGGGCACCACGTGGTCACCAGATTTGCCTACGACTTTTAAAACAGTTTCGCAGTTAAAGCTGTAAAGAAACAGCAGCTATAAGGCGTATGTAAGGTATATAAGTGAGAATTGGGGCCGCGTCGCGACGACCCAGCGGGTCTTATAACAGCTAAACGCGAAGAAGGAAGGCGCGCTCCCTATATGGACGGAGCTCGGGCCAGTCTGCCTGCCAGGCGCTTACATACGCGTATGACGATATATACAAACATAATATATACGTGTACATCACGTATGTAACGTAGGTATGAGGGGGCACTCTTATATATACGGTTTATATTAAATACATACATATTTATTCCCATCGACCTCGGCCCTCGCGATTCTTCACTCAGCATGCACGGCGCCTTCTCAACATCGGCGTCGCGAGATTGGTGGTATGTAATATTATCGAGAGACGTCGATAATTATTTGCGGTACCTGCATACCCCGATTTTCAACGTATAACAGGAAGACGACGTGCGTATTTATAATTCCCCTGGGAAACTTTCCGACACACGTACGTTACGTGCGAACATTGGTTGGGATTTTCATTTGGTAATTTGCAAGTGCGAATGCGGAGGGCGCCCGCGTATCACCTTATATACTTATAATATATATGTATCGAATCAAAGATACACGTACGTTATACATATTATCTGCACGGGAGAGCACCTCTCGCGTAAATATATATATAGTTATAGTTATAAATACGTACGCGACGTACAACGTTGGTACTTTCTCGCCTCCGGCAAGGCTGCAGTTTATACACGCCGATGCTTTTTATGTATGTATGCGTATCTGCGCCACCGTACGTACGTTCGTCTAACGTAAAGCCGTTCCGACTTTCCAAGTACTATTGCATGTCTATCTCGGAGAGTAAAACAAGAGGGGAAAAGGAATAGTAGGTATAGCCATTTTATTGAGCAATAAAATTAAATATTTTATCGATAAAAAATTAGAAGAAATAAGAAATCTAGTCGTATACTCGGCAACAGCTGACGCCGACGATCGTTTTACAATTAAAGACATTCACCAATTATAAATATCTGGGTAACTGAATACATGCTAATTGATATTATAAGGTCAGTCGACTACTCCTGTGCGTAAAAATTTTGTCGTTGCTAAGCGTTATTAGGTATGCGGTGTTAATTGACTCGGAGTATATCGTATAATTACTACGCGGTGATGCAGATGCAGCGTATGTATCGCTGGTACATACATATACGCTTGTTATATAAACTACATATGTATAATATGTATATTATAATACAAGCTTGTTAACAAATTAATTATACGATCTCTCGCTATTAATTATGTCCCACTATTAATCCTGTAATATTTTATATAGTCATGCTTTGATTCGTTCAAGTGAAACCTACATGAACGTCCCTCACGATACATCACGCAGATTGCAAGTATCAAATTATTATACATGACATATTGTATTTTCGATCCACCGACGGTCACGATATCCGGCACATACGTATTATACGTACGTGTGAAACGCACCCTTGAGTAAATCTGAGATGGCCCCTATATTTGTGTGATACGTCGAGTGGTGATCAAATAGCCCTTTTTGATAGACCGCGGTCCGGACTTTTTAATTTATACGACAAACGTCACATGGGCGGATCGTCGTCGTCGCAGGATGAGAGTTATTAAATACCAACCAGCTCCTCCGTAGGTCCCGCGATCGTTCTAATATAACGTGAGACTCCTTGACACGGGCGGGTTACATGAAAAAAAAATTTCAACCCGCCGAAGTTATACGATATATGATGTGACCCTATGAGTTTTTTTCTTCCACGGCCGACGTACTTGATGAAATTGATTCTTCAGGCTAATCATCTTAACCGATTCGAGATGATGCTCGAAAAAAAAAAAAAAATAGAATCCGCGTCTCATCTATATATTTATCCGACTATCTATGTTACACCGAAGTACACTAGGTGACCTTCGTAGCCACGTAACTCCGGTACCCAACCGTTTCTCGATGACCTTCACCTACACCTTGTAACTCCATGTAATGCAACCGGTATTATAAACACGCGATGAGCCTCGAATTATTGCCATTTCTGGCGTATACCATAATCGTTATTGTTTTCTGTAAAAAGTGGTACCGGTTTCGAGGTGGCCTTGATCTAAGATCTTCGACTATTATAATATAATACGCTTCAAGTTTCGGTATATCGGGGAACACTGGTTGGCCTATGCCATCTAAAGTCTGGCTTTTATTATCGAAGCCTTGCAGCGAGTTTCTGTGTAAATGTATGTAACGCATTGTATAATGTCCATGAATATTACCCCAGCCCTTCCTTCGCGTTCCATAGAACTTTGTGGTCACAATGCGTCCTTTGTATTAATACGAAAACTGTTCGAACTTATTGGTACGGTACATACACCTAATAACGCCTCTGCAGGAGTGACGTTTTGAAATTATTTTACTTGGCTTTTTATTTTTGTTCTATTTTTTTGTTTTTGGTTTTTTATTCTTTAATTTTTTCTCTTCTCGGGTGTTATACGTGTGTGAAAACGAGTAACGAACAATCACGCAATTATAATTTACTCCGTACCTACGTAGTGTGACGAGGAGGATATATGTAAAAACATGTAAAACAGATACGTAATAATGAGGGGTTTGTTAACGATAATGAATAGCTGATTTGGAATGGAATAATTATTACCGAATCTCAGCCGCCGAAAGAACAATCGTGCGTGAGGACACAAAAATCAAAGAAAAAAAAACAAAACGAAAATGGAGACTAAGAACGTCGTTTTTTTTTTTTGCTTCATTGCTCGGTATTTAAATATGCATATCTATAGGATAGATAAAAAATACATATTATTTCTAGGCCACGATCGACGAACGGATATAATTTTTTTTTTAATAAAATAAAACGCAGTGTAAATTTGCAGAAAAGAAAAAGAAAAGAAAAAAGAAAAAGCATTTTTGTTAATTAACATTGCAAGATTTGCATGAATTTGTATAATGCCTACGTATGTATATTTATGTACCATATATTATATTATATGTGCTCTTACGCGAGCCGTATGAATATACACGTGTCTGAAGGTAATTAAATGCATATATATGTAAAGTACGAAACATGGTGTACAACACGTTGTTCCCTATAACAAATGAAAAAACGAAGAAATATAAAACATATATATACATAACGCCTTGCATTACAACACGTCCTTCGCAAGAATTCGACCTTATTATATCGACCGACGATCGACATAACCAGAGATAAGGATAATGATGTAGAGATACAGAAAATTATTTTTTTCGGTGCTTTATCTAATCAGTTGTTTTTCAACGTATACGTCAACACACGGTGTCGAGTAGCCACATAAGTACAAAAATCATTTTTATGTATACCTAATCAGTGTAGGCGTATAAAACGCGTATCGCTGCCGCGAATCTCGATGATATAAACTAACCGATTTCCAGGCAACAGTTTCGCAGCATTTATTTTCAATTTTTTTTTTCTACCTTCTGTTTTTTTCATTTTCGAATAGAATTGACACGTACACCGTACGTACGTACGTTTATTCATCACGTACACGAATTAACAACGGAAGCATCCTCTTCTGGTTTGCACAAGATTAAACTTTATAAATATATATAGGTATATAATGTAATTGAGTTCGTATGTTACATACCTATACTTGAAGTATAGCGTATACCGTTATCGCGGTTCTTACGCAGGTATATAACTTGTACATACATAAATGTATAAATATAGATATATACTATCTACCTATTACCTATGTATGTACATATTAACGTTGCGCAACCGATGGTGCAGATACGCCCGCGGAGTGGGCGGAGATAATTAACGCCCTACAATTAGTGGCACGTGTTAATCGTCTGGAAAAGAATTACAAAAAAAAAAAAAAAACTGAAACGGAATAAAATAAAATAGAATAAAGATTCTTCAACTTGACGTAATAATCGTATATGTTGGTGTACAGGCCCCGTTACCGTGTTAATCGTAAAACGATTGCCCATCTTTCCGCTCTAATGAACTATATGTAACTTACATGGGTACCTACGTGACTCAAATTTCTCCCTTCATTTTCAGGACCTTCGTATAGGTATATATTTATTACATACTTATCGCCGATGATCGTCGTATTAACGTACATGTACAAGTATAATGGGGCGCAGTAAACGCGAATGGGCCGTAATTAATCATTAAATACGCGGAAATGGTAATCGCGTATATGTGGGTGGCAGCTTCTTTTTTTATTTTTGTCTCGTTTTATCAAAAAAATTTTGGACGCATCGGTGAGTTCTTGGAACGAAATCAAGTGTTCGAGAAAAATATTATTTCGAGCCCGGTATAATGATATGGGATGATTTGAAGATTTTTTTTTTTTTTTCTTCTGTTCTCGCGGAATGGGTTCTAAATACCGCGATTTCGCGTTTTAGTCCGCGCAGTTGAGAGGGTTCGAAGGCCCGAGATTATTACGATGTGCCAGACAGCACGTCGCCTTGCTTGTTATCTGCAACTTTCAACACGTTTGCGTTCGTCTGTCCGGTATTCCACACATTTATGTACCGCGTACTACAAATATATGTAAGACTCGAGTACTGGTAATTGTGTGTGTGTGTGTGTGTGTTATATTTACGGGCATCAGTCCGTGAATTTTACTCGTTAAATTTATCTACACGTATATATCGACACACATACGTGTATCGTAAATTTGTATTTTACCTCCACCGAGTCGAGTATAAGAAGCGAATACAGGCGTATCGCGTATCAGCCACGGTCAGGTGTCTTGTCACCTCATTTTTGCGCCCGATTGCTTATGGCGTGACCGCGTGCAGCGCGGAGGACTATAACCGATGAATTCACTTGTCACTTTCGATATTACGAAGATCCCGAGAAGATATCATCCACGATCTCCTATATAATATTATAATCATATTCTTTTTGTTTTTTTTTTTCTCTTCCCTCAGTCACCATCGAGATATTTTTTATAATTGGGCCAAGAATGAAATTTTTATCGACGAGATGATCTTCGCGCTGCGAATTTTACACTCGAATTCATTTCTCAGCATACCGATTTCTTTTTATGATTTAATTATTATTGCGAATTTTTTTGTTTTTTTTCTTTCCATAGGTAAAAAGAAAAATAAAAAAATAATAATGTGTTAGACGATCGGTGATTCACGATGCGAGCGGATCAGCGTAGAAAAAAAGCAAAAAAGAAAAGTAAGCAACATACTCGAGATGAGAAGTTGTTATACTTATATTCGCACGGAGCAAGAATTGAGGGCGTTTCCCTTCGGGGCGCGGATGTGTAATTAAGAAATTTTTTGTTTTATTCCTTTTTTTTTATTGATCTTCTTCGTTTAACCACCTGCGAATGGTCGGTCTTGATCGTGAATTTTTATAATCAACTATTTTTAATGATCGACTTCGTTAATCGTAACACCATACGGTCGCAGGGAATGGATACACAAGAAAGGCTTCGTTTCCTCAGAGGGATCGGATAACGGGCCCCACATATTCTTGGCACCTTCTAGTTACGATCACTCGTCAAACCCCCAAAGAGCTTTCGAGCGTAAAACCGTGGAAAATGCTACGCACCACGCGACGATGCGTCACCGTGAACGACCACCCTCTTATATACCTCTTCACTTTTTATTCTCTTCCAAAAACTTATCCCTGCTCATCGTCGATGTTCTTTTTTCCTTTTTTCTTTTTTCCACTCTCTACTCGATGGCGGCTTCAATCAACGCGTTTAAGTTTGGCTAACGCTATGCCGAGTGTAAACATCGAATCTACTCTTGGCAACGTCAAGACGACGGACGAACGGAGGTGCGAAGTCTTCGTATACTCGTATACCATACTTGCGCACCGTATAAACCGTGAACCGTGAACCATAAGCCATAAAAACCGCGCGAGGATAAACCATGCGGGAATATAAACTCGCAGCTCACAGAACGACGTTGTGCGTGTGTTTACAAAACAGGAGAGTGTAAGCGTGAATTGCTACATGGCCCAGTTTCGCTCTTTTCATTTCTTTTTTCCGCCTTTTTTTTCTGATTTTATTTTCTTGTTTTATCTCTTTCGTCTGCTTCCTGCTCTTCAAACTTTTGCCCATTGCAGCTGCAGCGCGGCTCGCTCGTTCTTATTCCACCGAGGCACTTCAGGTATCCCCATTAATACCGTATAACTAAGGATTCCCATTAGCGAATCTACTGAAGACCTCGAGAATCTCAAGAATTACAAGAAACTATACAAATCGGCAATTCCGAGTCAACGGAGCACCTCGAAATTGAATTCGCAAACTCGAACGACGCGTTTCGTTCCGACAAGGAATTCCGTACGCGACTTGATGTGACGATTTTGAAACAGCAGCTACGGTATATGAATGGGAAATCGTAATACGAGCTTTTTTTTTCATATCGAAGGATTCTGACGAAGAGCTTCGGCAAACTTTTAGGATAATTTTATTAGCCATTTTGTATTTGAAATTTAAAGTGAAGCTTGATGGTAGGAAAAAGTCCGCGAGTTGATCTTTTCGATCAGGTTTCTAAGAATGTTATTTTATTTTTTATTTTTTTTTTCATTTTTCATCATCGACAGGAATTCAGATTGGAAACTATAACTGACGACGTGATAACGTAAATAACTTGACCACAAGTTGGCGAGCGTTTGGAATTAGAAAAAATCATCCGTGACGAATCCACGAAATGATTTTTAAGGTTACTCGTGCGAAAAATTCACACGTATCAGTTCGGTTATTTGCCATAGGTAAAATGTGAATCTGCATTCATTCCTTTCCTTGAAAAAATCATGTCAGGAATTGTTGAATTTATTGAATAATTTTTATTGTCTTTCCTGCCTTTGGAAACGTCGACTAAATTATACGGCAGAAGAAAATTGAAAAGTTAACATAAATTTGATAAAAAAGTATACGAACAATGAATCTGTATCGGCGCATTCGAGCGCGAACTCACATTTCACATGTATAATGATCGTAGTTGCGAGCTCGCGTCTTCGGCGTTGTCTTTTTAATGTTACGAGCAATACAAGTCGGATAAACATACTCCTATATAATAAAGTGTAATAAGAAAATGATGTAGGTAGTCCTTAAAAAATATTCATTGCGAATATCACATATGGTGGACAGGTTATATGATTCATTGCAATTCCCGATGCGATGCCTCTTTGTATCGTTCTATGAATAATGGCTCTCCCTCGTTCTCTCGACGCTCAACGGGTACATATACGTGCAAAGCCACGTGCGAGTGCCGGCATAATCTGCATGTACCGAAGTTGTTTACATTAATTAATAACGACGGGTCAATGGTGGTCGTTTTATTAAATCAGAGCTGTTACTTGCACTTTAGATTGCTTTGCCGGAGTTACGAGATGCCGCTTCTTCTCATTCTTCTTATTCTGTACTGCTTGGAAACCGCGCTCATTATTACTTATTATTTAACGAAAGAGAAAAGCTTAAATCAACCGCGTGATTATATTATCGAGTTACACGCGGAGAATCCGACCTCTAGCTTTGCTTAATTCACATCACAGCGATCAAAATTTAACCATACAATAAACTCCGTTTGAGTCACGTGATTTTTTTCCCGGACTTCCTGCCTCAAACTTCGGAGAAATCAAGGATAGGTATATAAAAGTTTTTTATTTATTCCGGGTTCAAAAAACGGACTTAATCTTCTTTTCGTTTGTGAAAGAGAAAATCTCGGAAAGAATCACACCTCGTTAAGGACCTTCCCACGAGTCGATAAATCTGGACATGTGCTACAGGCTAGTTTGTTTCCTCGTTTAGCCTTTTTTGTACATTCTGCTTCTCAACGAGTTTTCTTTTCCTCCTCCTCTTATACCAGGGATATAATCAGAACACTTCGTAACGTCGATGCGGTAAATCGCCCATGCGTATACGCGTCTAGCCAGTCCGTAAATAAAATACACCATATACTCCAAGTATAAAGCGTTAAGGGTTCAATTTTTTTTTCATCTCTTCTTCTTCCTCTTTATTAACGGCGTTAAATTCTTTGGGCAAAAAGTTTACGGAAGAGAAAATTCATCTCGTATAGTAGTTATAACCAGGAGGATGATTTACGAATGCGTTGTTTCTATGGTACTCTAAGCGCATATAGCTGCAGCTGCCGTAAAGCTATTTTAACTCTATTATAGGTTTATTTTTTCGCCACGTTGTATCGCCCGCAGAGAACTACTTTGCAGTTCGTATAAACACGCAATACGTGTATTACGTCTTACTTTGCCCGTGTTTACTAATAATTATTGCGATATAAAAGCTATCGCGTTTATTTTACGCAATTACAAATATTATTTTATACTCATTTTATCAAGTGCAGCTAACATGCACGGAGATTTCCACCGCGCGTCTCTCCGCATTCAATTCAGATAATTTCCTTTTCTTGCGGCGCGAAGAACGATTTTCTAATAGAAATGAATAAAAATTGTGAAAAAATAAAGGAATAAATTAATAAATCATGGTTGCGACGCGAGAGAGTTCAACTCATCAAGGGCGTCTGCGGGCCTCCCGACGTCGTCTGGGAGACGTTGAAACCACCTTGCGATGTGGACACGCGCCTTGAGGGTCCCGCGTGGCAGGAACGGGGCTTATCGACATCGCATACCGAATGACTTGTTTGCTTCGTACCTGCCACGCGGGTAGGTTGCATGTCATACAAGTATAAAGGGACATTCATACCGTTACGTTAGAAAGGGATTTTGACGAGAGCTCGATGGCGCGGGAGACGAACCGGTGATCTTCGTGGCGCCGTGAATTCAGAGAAGATTATAAAGAAAAGTAACAGAAAAAAGAAACCGGAGAAATATGTTAGGAAACAAAAAAAAAGAAGAAGTAACTGAAAAAGAAGAGGAAGATGTATTGGTGATTTATCGGAATTATAGTATTAACGAAGAGCTCCAACGTGAAGAAGAAGAATTAGTGGACGTGAAGAACGTATACGAGGGAACCGCCCACACGGAAGAGATCTAACGACGGATAAAGTCATTTTCTGTTTTCTACTACGGACGAGACTTTCAAAGTTTTTTGTTTTTTTTTACCTCCTCATCTCTTGAAACTCCTCTGTAAAGTTCAGTGCAGCTTTGTGGTCATTATCGTAACAATTTTCTTTTTTGGTTTCTATTTCTCATCTTAACTTTTTCTTCTGTCCCGCATTTCTTTTCCGGGCAAGTCCACGTCACCTCGAGTATTTTTACTCATCACTCCGAAGTTAGGGATCGATGATTTCATTTTGCGATAAAAGTGACGAAGTGACGAAGGGCGAAGATGCAATCGCATCGAGTTTACCTGATGCAGAAGTTTGGAAAACCTTCGGCAGAAATGACCAAAAACAAAATCCCTCGGTACCGAAAGTCCTTGAGATTTTCAATTCTTGTTTCTGGTAGAACGCAGACCAGAGTGTCAATATTATTCGAGGTATTATAATTGTTGAATAATATATGACGCGGACATTATGTCGTTTTAAAAACGCAGCCCGCGCGATTGTCGTCGAGTGTGTATAGATACAAATCAACGTTCTTAACTCCGTATGCCGCGGGTCCTGTGCCATCCTCTTCTTCTTCTTCATCGGCGTTCTCTTCTTCGTCTTCTTCTTTTTTCTACCTTTTTAACTCGTGTGCGTCTGTCGCTCGCAGCCGACTAATAATTATCCGTACGCGTCGGGCGTGGATAGAAAGATAAACATTCAATATTACCATACTTCGTTTTTCGGTGATGGTCAAGAGGAAGATGCAAACATGTATAAATATTAAGAAACCTGTCGCCCGATGCATCAGCTTCCAAAAATCTGACCCATGCATAAACGAGAAAATGTCTACTTTGACTCTTTTTTCTTCTCTTTCTCATCTATAGGCATTCGCCGATTCGTAATGCAATTTTTTTCTGCGACATTTACAAGCAAAAATTTTAATCGAGGATTCGAGTCTTGAGAAAGACATGCGGGGATCCGCGATCAAGGGCCTTATAGCAGCACCAGGTGAACCGAGGGCATGTTACCATGTAGGGCGACTCGCTCCCATAAAACTCTTACGTATGAGTACGAACGTACGTATATGTACAGAAAATATGTGTGTGTGGTACGTAATATACCGCACCTTCGTATTCGTTATGCCAGGCTCCCTTCTCTTTCTTCTTCTTCTTCTTCTTCGAGGTCTGTCCTTTAGATACAACTTAGCGGAGCTTGCGCGGCGCGAAGTTAACGCGTGCAAACTGTTACAGAGGTTCACAGCTCCGCGACCACACCCCGAAGAAGAATAAAGAAGAAAAGAAGAAGAAAGAGGAATAAGAGAAAAAGTAACAATAATAATAGTCGTCGTTCTCCGGCGAGAACATATAAAAAGAATAATAAGAGAATCGCAGGCGCACGGCGGCGCCGCAGATTGGGTACATGTATGTAACGTAGGTACACGTATTTATCGTTCCTCGAGTCTGCCGAAAATAAATTTGACGCCAAATTGGCGACGCATCGATTTCAAGCTGCGAAATATTCTTTTATTTCTTATTATTTTATTATTTTTCTTCTTTTTTTGTTTTTTTTTTTTTCATCACGTATGTACGGTTGGTATGCCGCCGCCGATTATCTTGAGAGGGGGAAAAAAAAAGTAAGTGCGAAACGACAACTCGCGTTGCTAGCAATTATTTTTCTACATTACACTACCGTTCGATTTACGCGGTTGCAGATTGTTATCGATTGCGACGCTTCCAAAGCCCTGAATGGTGATTATTACGGGCATCGTGCGCACCTGGGTTTGTATCGTGTGTATACACCCACTGACGTATGTGTACCACGAGGAATTAATTGACTGTGAATTGTACCTTGATTACATCCTGGCGCACCCGCACGCGCCCGTAGGGATCGTGAATAAAAACCTGTGTGTGCCGCGAAATTTGTTATAGGTATGTACCTAACTTCGTACGCGAGCCCAAACGCCTATAATCGCAGAGTTCGTCAGAGGTCAGAATAATATTGGTATACCTAATTCGACTCGCGTATATATCTATCGATCCATGGAATATTTTACCTGCAGGGAGATTAAATTAATGAAAAATTTCATGAAATCGATACAGTCGTTAATTACGGATGAGTGAAGTCCGTTTAACAAATGGGTGATTAAACGATAGAGTGTCGCAAAGATCGACGAATTCGTTCTGGTGATTATTACGTTACCTGGCGCATAGGTATGTGAGACACCGTAAGGATACTTTCCCATTATAACTTCTTTAGGCGTTTATCTGTCTCTCACTGTCAAATGATAACGCGTATTAATGGCCCATTCATACTAAAATTTCACTGCAGCTTTTTGAATTTGACAGAAGACATATAATATTTTTCGTTTACACCGGAACGGCGGCGGAAGATTAATCCCGAATGTTAAACGCGGGGAACTTTTGCGAAACAGACGTTATACGCGCTGACTTTAATATTATAACGACTTTCTCGCGAAACCAAACTCCAAAATTTAAAACTGCAACGCAACGACGCTGACGACGATGAAGAAAAAAAAAAATAATATTGCGCCACCGTTTATGCTGCTGGTTCCATTGCCGCATGTGCCTCTCGGTCCACCCGAAGAAGTACGTCTTGACGGAGTTGTTTATTGCCGCTAGTTTATATAGGCAGTCCTTTGTTTGCGGTCTAACTTAAACTCCAGACTTCTCTCAAATTTAAATCCCTATTTTTAGAACCACGGTATTATGTTCCTTGAGATCAACAGAAATTATTTCAACTCCCTCGGCTCGGTTTTCGAAAGTAGCGAGCCCGTTTCAAAATCCAACAAGCATGTTCGATATTTTCTATAATACCTCATGTTTTTTTTATTTCGTTTCTCATTCTCGTTACTTATTTTTTCTTTATTTTTCGTAATAATATGCGAAAGACCAGAAGGTTCGTTCACGAGTCACTCTCGAAAGTCTACGGTCGAAAAGTATGTACGATCAAAATCGGGGCGGTACCACATCACATTTAACTCTTACAAGACCATCGCATCATCTCGCTGTGAAGCTGTGTATTAAAACCATAAAGAGAAGCTAACGACTGCTCTACTTAACGCCGACTTAATTAATGGGCGTAAAAACTCCGCGGTCAGAGATTCTCAGCCGCAACTCAATAATATCACACACCCGCACACATTTTACACACCCTCGCTGCCAGCGACTGAAACGCGACTTTTATTCATCACATGTATCTGCACTTGAGAAATGAATGGATTGGTCTTTTTGAGATTTTGCATCGTTCGTTTAACTTTCCGCAGATATAATAGTGAATTAATTTCCCTTACACGCCATCTGTGTCTCGAATCTGCACACTCTACGGATGTTGATATAATTATTCACGTAAGCCATTCGCTCTATGTGCTATTCAATCGAAGGATCGTGCGTACCAAATTATCCTTTTTGCGCGTACACCATAGACCTGCGGTATATATAAGTTGGATAGCCAGTTAATTTCCGGTCACGTGTCCCCGGTACCATCGCGCACTGCCAACCCTTTTGTACAATTTCCGTTCGTAGTCGCGAGCGTTCATTTATAATATACATATCTACTCAGGTACTCACCTACCGTCACATTTCCTCTCCTTATATGCTAATGTTCATTAAATTATGACCTACAGGATCAAAAATAAATTTTACAAATTCATCCCTCGTATTAACCGTGTAGCGGTCGTCCCGCCGTCTTCCGATCCTTAGCGTCTATCTTTACGTTATTATCACATCGCCTGAAAAATACTTAATTTATTTATCGTCGAGGTAGTCGATATCAGATTTTCTTGGCCGATCGTTGTTGCCCTGGTATCGTTAGGTGAGTGATCGCGGTCCGGATTGGAACGACTTGGTACCGCTAGTCAGCCTTCCGTGACGGGAAGTCGAACCGCTTTTGTCACGGACGTCAAATTACTCGGCGTCCACTGACCTAGCGCAACCAAATTAAAAAAGAAAAGAATAAAGAACAGAAAACTGAAATCCCCTTCTCCTGGAACAACGTAAAGGTGAAGGTCCCGTCGTCAGGACTCTCGTAGTCGTCGTGCGCTGCAGCTGGGGTGGCACCCTTATAAATTTTCGATCCTTTAGATTTTTAAGGGCACTCGTAACTCCGATATGAGAATAAAAAAAAAAAATATATAATTGAACGGTGCGAGTACGAAAAAGGTTCCCACTGCCGCGAGTTGGTTTATGGTACTTGAAGTTTTATTGCGCTTTCGAATTTTGAAGGAGGATTAATTGGAATTCGTCGTTCTTCCGTACCATGTCAAGTATCATATGTATAAATTTATTATATAGGTACTTGATGTGAGACGTGAGTCACGCCCTACTGGTATATGGACGGTACATTATTGCTCGATGTCCTGGTTCGATGATGGTAAAATCAAGATCGCGATCTTAGTAGTCGGTACCGCAACACGATATTCGATCTGAGGCTGAGAAATAACGTGTGGATCATGATTTAGGATTAAACTCGTTTGGGGTCAGCTGCCAGCTAGCTAGCCTCTGCACCCACCGCAAAAGGCATGAGACAATCCGTCTTGCTCCTCACTTAGTAGTTCCCTCTCTGTTTTCTGTTATTTTTCTTTTCGTTTTTTATTCTCTCTTTATTTCCACGAAGTGTAGTCAGCTGCGGGTCGTATCGCCCGTCTCTTTCGATTTTGCAATCTCAACTCCCGCGCGCCCGCGAGAGCTCGCTGAATAGAAAGAGAGAAAAAGATTGTTAGAGATGTAGAGAACTATACTCATCGTCAGCAGCTTCACAGAACGTAATTTACATGATTATTTGACGCCAACTTGCTGAGTCGAGATGCGGACGCCTCGTTCTCGGAGTTGAAAAAATTTCAGATATACCGGTTGGTTGGAACCGTGTCTGCTCATATCCCGTATAACTACCTATTTTACATTTGCTCATTTCTGGGTGGGTGGATCGTGATCGATGCGATAACCTTGCGGAGAAGACTCCTTGGATTACATTTAAAAAACTTGAAATATACGAATTTTATAACACTCAATTTCTGCCCACGGAAATAGCATAACGTGGCGCTAAACTAAGAATTTCCGGAGAACCGTTTCTTCGAAAAAAAAATCTAAATTAATGCCGATCTATCTGACGGATTAAATGTTGAAAATTCGTCGCGATCGTAGATCAATTGTAATGCTAATCTCGTCGGCTACCGGGTTCTCTTACCTCCAGCACGTGTGCAAGCGTTCGTTCTCCTCCACCTCCGCGTCGTCGTCCAGAGCACACGTTTAACTGCGTGAGTAAATTTCCTCCGCACACATATAGATACGTGATATAACGAACGCAGCTTACCGATCTATCGTTCTGTAACTTAAACCCGACATCGACAACAACAGATTCGATCTACGATAAAACGTAATTATTATGTCACTCCGGTCGCCGTGCCGAGATCCCGTAGTACGTTCGACACGAGGTGAATGCTAAATTTCAAAGACACTTTTTTACCTACGACATTGATTTGGCAACGGTGTAATCCGAGTAGATCGTTTGGCAGCTGGATGAATGAAATCCAAAAATATGCTCATGAATCTCATCAACTATTACGTGATATATTTTTATCCATATGTAGCAATAAAAAATGGCTGTCAAATACTAAACGTTCGCAGAGATACGACGAGAGCGCGACTCGATCTTAATTGAGGAAGCGATTTGCGATCGTGGAATCAAACCATAAGTTTTTTTGTTCCTGTAGCAAGATGCTCCCTTTGATCGCATCATCATCATCATCATCATCGTCGGATGATGCGAGTTTATGATGTATGGTAAACATGTTACATAGGAGGTTCGTACCTACGAATATAAATACATAGGAAGAGCATCAGAGGACGAGATAGCTCTAGCCGTTCACATCGCGGCGGTGAGGTGCGAAGTCTATAGCCTGCATTTTACATTATATATAGGAACGACCGGCCGTAGTACGTCATGTCAGAAAAGATGCAAAGCAGACGCGCGCGTCCACAGGAGTTATTACTTCGCTAGGATATTAATAGCTAATTACGAGCCACTCCCTCCTTGAACTTCCAACTCCATCAGTGCAGACGCGAACTAACTAACCAATGTATAGTTGGTATGATATTAAGTAACGGGCATTAACGGATCTTGTTTATGACGGCGTGCTGTTTTATATTATTAAAAATTCTATCCGACTTATCTGTGATCTGTCCGAAAGCCTCAGCCGACGTTCTGCTCTGCTCTGCTCCGTTTTAGTTTTTAACCTCGAGAGCCACCGATCATCGATTCTCCCGCATTAGAAACACCATCGCCACAATCAGAAGCTGTTCAGTTCGAACTTTTGGGTCAAGTGGCACGCGGAGGTATCGGTACCAATGTGGAGAAGGAAAAAATTTTAATCGAGTGAAATTAAACTAGATTGACCTCCGAAGTGACCCTTAATTGTCTCGGCATAAGATGGATCGCCGTTCTCCGATGTACATTTTTTTTTTTTTGTTTTTTTACTTTCTTTCTTTTCCTTCGTATAATTCTCTGCACAACAACAGCGCTCGGTTTAGATGAGAGATAGATGAGAGATCTGGAATGAGAAAATATCACGCTCTATCGCGTGAGATGTCGTGAAGTTTATGTAAACTAGGAGAACTATTAAGATTAGAACCGCAGGTTTTTAAAATAAGTGCATTGCGGAAGGAAAATAAACCACGTCGAAGTCGAGGGGCTCTTTAAAAGATTTCGTGTGGACCACCTTGGCGCGTAAAGTGTTATTGCAAGAATTTTTTTAAATGGATTCGTAACACCGTCTATAGTGGGAATAGTCGGACCCACGCGATGCCTCAGAATAAACGCGTCGCACCGTCCTCGTGACAAAGAAGTATTTAAAATACGGAATTCCACTTTCTGAGATTATATACTCGTATACTTCCTCCCGTGTATACCGTCTTGCGGTTTCAACGAGACGAATCCCTCACGCCGTGGTTCACCCGGAATATCCAAGACCTGCACGTGGGTCGGTTCTTCGTCTTATTTTCTCCCAACGCTATCCCTTTAAATACTCTCATCCTCATCCTCGGCATCGCCATGATCTTAAGCTATACATAGCGGACCACTAAACTCTCCTATTGCAAGATAATTTTTTCTCCGTCAGTGTGACAGAAGCCTTCAGCTGGTCACGTGGTGAATACGAACTCCGAAGACGTGACCTCACGCCTGTCCGTTTCCAGCTTCTTCGTGGTTAGCTTCTTATTTCCTTACATTTTTCATTTGAAAAAAAAAACATTTTCTTCTTTTTTTTTTTTCTTTTTTCTATACACAATATAAATTGTTTACTATATACCGTTAACCATAATCTATCCGCTGCCGCGCGGCGCGATCATCATTCTCTTATATATTATTAAGTCTGTATATAGATATAGAATATTTCTCCCACAACTCCGAACCTTTGTAATTTCTACCCATCAACTCACGTTATTTTCTTTCTATCATTTTTAAGAAAACTTACTTTCTTTTCTTTTCTTTTTCTTCTTTTTTTCGTATATTTACCTGCTGCACAACCTGCACCACCGATCATTTAATACCTATAGAGAGCCACGTTTAATCTATCAACAACCGATCACGTGACAACGCGAACACCATGTTCTTAGGTCGGGGGGTAACGGTTAACACCGGTGTACCTAGTAATATAAGTACATACTATACCCATAACGCCATTGCAAAGTGGGTCCATAGGCTCATTGATTGAGACGCGTACCCTGATGGGGTACTCCCCCTCCCCCCGGCAAAATAAACTTTCTTAAGTGGCAACGCGTGTCCGGTATATTATAAGGCGTATACAAACTTGGCTTATATATACTATACACACCCGTTGTGCCAACGCTCCGAGAAGCCAAGAATTTTTCATATTTGTTTTTTTCCTCATGAAGGATCCGAGTTGTTACTCCAGGATTCGATCCGAATTGTCATTTATCTTTTGTAGTACTTGACAAAGCTCCGCTCAGCACGGATTTATAATATATTGTATAACTCAATAGCTTTTGAGAGCTGATATGAATTTTTTTTTTTTTTCTATCATTGCGTCGTCGTCATCCGGGTATATAACGATTTAACGCTGGTATTATATTTTAATTCTTTTATAGTCTCTGAGTATATAAGAGTTATAATAATATACGCACTTATTATACGTTGTAACGTCCATTTCGGAAGTAGATATATTCCTTTTTATAATATATCGTATACACGTCGTAATCGTATAGACAAAAGACTCGTAAGAAACGTCAAGAGAAATTGGCGACTTTAATGCTTGAGGAGAACAGGAGACCGCGCCGTATAGCTGCCGTTGATGCGGCAGCCCGTTAAGGATAGGTTTTCCTTTTGCGAGTATTATATATACCTATGTGTATGTCTATACTATGTAATGTGGAGACGATGCAGCGTTGGGCATCTCCCGACCATCCCGAGGGTTCGTTGATCTTAAAACCACCGCACAGCCTCCGTATATATGTTTGTGTTGTTCAGAGTCGTACCACTCTCGTATATATATATATACCTTACCTATGTACGATATCTATATCTAGCTCTTTCGTATACACCTAGAGTAGGCGAGACGGTCCAACTATAACGTCAAGGCTGACCAGCATAGCCTCGGGTCGAACTGGCACTCTATTCACGATCGGTTTGCAGCCTTGCCGTTGCTGCTGTCTTAGAGACCGGCCATAGAGAAACGCAATCCAGATAATCAACCGCTACTGGACGGCTGTAGAGTGGAGGAGGGCGATGGTGGTGCAAAAAACAAAGAAAAAAGTAAAACTAAGAAAATCGCGAAGGCGTCTTCTTGCGCCAGTTTCTGATATCTTGCGGAACGATACGCGATCCAGTCGACGTTGAATTTCTTTACGGTAGAAAATCGCTATCTAAATTATCATCAACTGACTGTAAGGCGCTGCAGGTATTATACATATATGTATAGTGATCGAAACTGAGAACTATTTCACTCCCGAAAAAAATCGCTGAATTTTACTCGAAGAATAATTATAAGAAGATTATTATTTTCCCTTACCTAATTTGATCCGTCCGATCGACCTTGACGATCAATCAAACGTATGGTATATAATATTACCCATTTACACAGAGCATATGTAGATACTCGGGATACATGTGAATGTTGTATGCATCGACGTGTGATACGTGATCATTTTATATGGTTATCCAGTTGATATAATCACGCGTGATTCAATGACGAAGCTTCATAGAGGCTAAACTATATCGAGTTGATCTGAATCTCCATTGCGATTATATACTTACCTTTATAGCGTTATAGCGTAATTTACTACTGAGGGGAATTGAAACGATAAGAAATTATCTACAGGGTGTCTAGCTTTGTACTTTATATTGTACCGCCTTTACTTTCTTTTACTGTCATAATTATATACAGTGCAGCGGAGAAGTTATATATTCCTGGTACTCGAGTCGCGCCTCCTTTTGATACTGCAAGGATATAATTTTATGGCACCGCGTAAGCTTGAAAATCGAACATGCTTAGATTCTTGAACATATGATTATTTATTCTTCTCATTTATCCTCTTTTTTTTTCTTTCCTTTTTCCTTTTCTTATTTCACACATATATTCGTATTTAATATATCGCACGTGCGTGCGGAGTTATTTTAAATCTTATACCGTGTACATATTGTGCGAGTACGTGCGATAAAAGATATCGCGGTGTAGAGTTGGTTTATATTGCGACTGACAGGTGAAAAGATAAAACTTATAGGTGCGAACATCCTGCACACACCGAGTGGTATTCAAAGTTTATCTTTTTTACGCATGTAGTTGTAGGTACGATTTGATATAGAAAACGTCGCGATATACATATAATACTTTTACCATGTTTTTAAAGTTTTTAATTAATGAGAGGACTTTCTTTTTCTGATATTTTGTTTTCTATTAATCTTCCAGGGTGTATAAAGGGCCGCTCTTCAGCATGGAGGGGATCACGTATCTCCTGGTCCTCGTCCAACTTCTGGGTTCAATTATGGGCGCGGAGGACTTTCGACACATCGCTTACGAAGGTAAATTAGATCGACAATTAACCCCGTGACACCATGACTTCTGTAATAGCTTCCGCTCTTTCTTCTCATATACATCGTTCAGAGGTTGGGAGAATATCTCCATTTATATTATGCATTGCGCATATAGGTATAGAAAGGACTGAAATAATATGCACCTCGTAAATTTTAATAGTCGTATTAATTAGGATTATAGTTTCTACAAACTCCATATATATGTTCGCCAACGTACCTACTCTTAAAATTCTCACTAATGTAAGACCGGCAAAGGTGCCGCGCGCTTTTAATATCGCGCGCTACGCGGTTATCTCATTCACGTGCATTTCACAAATCCTGGTTGGTCAAAGCGCGCCTGTGCAATAATTTGCGCTCAACCGCTGAGTCAATTTTCCATGGTCTATGCAAATGGAAAATTTTTTACCCGCCCCGCAGCTGCTGCTGCAGGATGCATAAATAATTCCATAGACCGATTCTCTTGGTTAGCCTATATTATGCAGCATAGGATAATCCGCGCGTTGAGCTCGCGTTTTCTGGATATCAACCAGCTCTCCTGATTATTGCGAAACTTTTCATCCGCGCTGCGCAACTCGCACTTTAAACAATTACCCGGAGAATTACTCCCACAAAGATTTCCCCTCCCTCCCGCTATTGCTCCTACCGTTATTATATTGCTGCACAATGTTTTATACCCGCGCTGCAACGGAAATTCCGTCATGGAAGAACGGGTCTTTTGTTACCCGGCAGCCAAAGCTTTCGTCCATTTTCTTAATGAAATCGTTAAAACCGCACCCTCGAATCCATCTATGGAAAACGCCCGCTGTAAGGGGCCAAAAATTTTCCTCGATATATACCTCGAGCAAGCTCGTTAACCGCCACTGATCCTCGTTATCCTTAGCTCCGGGCGAACGCGCGATATATACCAGACGCTCCGTTTCCCATGCCTCGTATATCTGTACATATATACCTGCGTATATATAGTAGTGGAAATAATTAAAATAACGGAAAAATAAAATGGCGGATTCTTCGGTTTCGTTTTTCATTTTTCACTCGTTATAGTATAGCAGCATAATAGGTATGTTTCGCCAGCCAATTTTTCTTCAAGATCTTGCGGATCGAACGTCTGCACGCTAATTACGTGTTGCTAAATTCTAGTTTTACACCATAGAGCGGCATGGTGAAGCGCTCCAGTTAATATAATTCACAATTATAATTGTGTGTATTGCGATGTTTATGGCGCGTCGTGCATTTACAACTGCAGCATCATAATTATCGTTATATGGCTGCATAATAAGTTGTTACCTCTGGATACCCGTCAGGATATCCAGCACCGCGAACACTCACGATTAGACATTATTTCATATTTTCATCTTCGGGCTCACCGTATCCATTCTGTACGATTGAATTTTTAAAATCCCGCTAAATATCCAACTTCGTTCGATGGATCTGGGTCATTTTCACATACCCAACCGCTCTGCATATCGTCACGTATCGCCTTTACGGAACGTACACCTCCGCTCAGATATACTATAATCGCTACATGCATGGAACGGTGTGGAGTTCAACGGTTAGCCCATTTTTTTTTTTCATTTTCCTTTTTTTTTCTCACAACCTGCAAGGATCATTCCTACGCGTCGTTCGTACAGATGCAGGGGATGATTGGGCGGCGGCGCTCTTATTATATGGCATGAAATCAGTTGAAAATTAAATTAGTAATTAGTATAAAAATAATAATTATCTCCGCGTAAGGTAACTGTTGTGAATATAGAATTATTTTTCGTCCAAAAACTTATTTCATAAGGATATTTGTCAAGGGGATTATAATTCTTGAATTTTTGAAAAACACTATGAGGAAAGAAAATAAAAAGAAAAAAAAAAAAAAACTGTTGCATTATGCGTAGAAACGTACAGAGCCGTGCAGGATGTTTGGGGTAAGAAAAATGAGAATTATATGTACCGTTACGGCATCTGCAGTACAAGGGGACCCCGACTATCGCAGAATATTCATGACTTGGTGTATTCCTGAAAGAAATATTATTGAAATCAGTTGGTCAGAACGCATAAAATTTCCCCTGAAATATAACGGAGCTGAAGAAGAGCAGGTATAGAGCGGGGTATGGCCTGAGGAAATAAGAAAACATGGGTTAAAAAAGAAATTATGTTTAAATTCAAAAATAAAAAATAAAAAAAGGAGACCGTTCTCTTCAGCTTTGCCATTCGTTTGCTGAACTCTGCTGTTGCTAGCTGTAGTTGATGCTGAAAGACGAACGCGCATCGCGTTGTAAATCCTTAAGCCCAGTCGTAAATCATTCATTTATTTACATGTTCTCAGGTCACTCCTCGATCCGCGGGGTGTCTGATATTCTCGAACTCAATAAACACCGTGTGACTTCGACCGTTTTATGCATGTGAAAATTATGAAATTATGCAAAAGATTACACGACCCTTACCTGTACCAGGTCATTGCGCGGCGGGATGATGGTTCTTTTTTTTTTCTTTTGAATTTGAATTTGAATTTGAGTCGAAGGAGGTGCGAAGAGAATTTTAGGGGTGGGTCAGAGGGAGGGGGAAAAAAAATGAAAATATTCAAATAATTATGCCACGCGAGGATGGATCAGGTGAGGAAGAAATTTCAATATCGAGGACAATTTTCAACACTTATATTATACACACGTAACGTAGCTGCAGAACTCGAAGCGTAATAGATGGGCACGTGGGATGCTGCAGCGTACGGCCCACGCTGCATTGTGTGCTTTTAAACAATCTCTTGTGTATACAATATACATACATATATGCATCGACGTTTATCTGGAGGATTAATCGATCGTATGTAGCAAGATTCGAGCCTCCCACGAGGTGAGAGAGACGTTGATAAAAATAAAATACGATGAGGTATATAAAGGGAGGTCAGCGGTGTGGCGGCTTCCATGAAAACAATATTTTCTCGAGGCCACGAGATCTTACGACTTTGGACTTTCCAATATCCTGTCCACGCCCCTTCGCGAAAAAATTCATTCTTCTCCATTATACTTAGATATTTTAATCTTATCTTATACGCATCTCGCTGCAGGTAGCCAAAAAAAAAAGTCAAGATTCCTTCGAGACAATCTTCGTTCCTTCAAAATTCCCCTTAAGGGATATACTCTGCCGTTGTATTGGAGAAAACTACGTGTGTTTCCAGATAAGAAAAAAAAAAGATAGAAAAGACGTCATACCGATCGCAAGGTATGAAAATGAGAGTAAAAAAATTTAAGAGATTCGCACGATGTCCAAAAGCGCGCATCTCGATGCAATTCCTACGGGAAGAATTTCTTCTGGTCGGCTTTGCCGAGCGTGGTATCCTTTAAAACGTGGGCGACGGGTTTGGCACGCGCCCGCCACGTGAGATCGGTGGGTGGATCACTTCACGTTTGTTTATTTTTTTGAATTTCTTTTCTTCTTGTTTTATTTTATTTTTTAACTTCTCGCTCATTAAACCGTCCTTTACTTCTTTTCCCATTTTTTGTTATCAATTTATTTCATCACAGCGCGCGCCGCCGCATGTGTTTCGTCTTAAGTTTTTTCATTTTCTTTTTCTTACTCTTCCTCCATTTTTTTCTTCTTCCTTTTTTGTTTAACGCCAACAGCAATCGAGACGTATACGTCTGAGCCTAGATACGTCCTTATAAAAAAGAAAAGCGACGCGTGCAGCGCTTTTATACGATCGGATGATTTTTCTTTTGATCCATAAAAATAAAGTCTAATAAAATACAATATCCTAGCACGCGAGGACCTAGTAACTTTGAGATTTATAAGGTAGCCTGTTGTGACATTCCTAGTAGTTTCCTAATCACACCCCATTCATAACTCCCGCATATATATGCCTAGGCGCCATTAACCTCTCGCCCACGCCCTTCGACTCTTCTTTTCCGGAGACGCATTGGAACAAACTCAATTTTATACTCCATTCTTCCTGGCCGGCCGACATGGGAGTTCAGGAATAATACTGTGAATTACTTTTATACTCATTTTTCACTGGAAACGTAACGTTGTCTTCCACATTGTTTGAAGATCGGTTCGCTCCGTACGTAAGATTCGCAAAATTTCATTTCGTAGCCGTCACATTTTTCTAAAGGATTCAAATACCAATTAAGCGAACAAAAATTCGAGACATCTTATTAGTTCCACCACTTTACGCCCATTTCCTAACATATTCAACATCGTACTCCGACAAACCCTGCTATTATACAGTTTCGTCAGGACTGCTTTGGGCAGTGGTTATACGAAGTCTGGAATCGCCTAGTCATCGTAGAAGATTTTGGAATTGATTCGAACGAACAGGTGTCTAAGTTTCGTACCTAGATCATATACCCGGTACCCATCACAGTCTGGAAGTTAAATACGTATAATTTTTCCTGTTAGTTTGCTCACTTTTTTTTTGTTTTTACCTTTTTTTTTTGCTTACATCTCATCACCCTCGCGAATACACCTAGGCAACAAAAACTTGATTGGTTAATGAATCGGATTAGAACATGAATATCGTGAACAAACGAACAAGCATTATAAAAAGGTTTTTTTTTGTTCTTGTTTTCTACTTCTTTGCCTCGAGCAATTCTTCTCGCGATAATAGGAGAGTTGCATGTATACGAGGTACCGAATAATATCGTTCAAATTTCAGCCTGGCGGGCAGAGAACGTAGTTCTAAGGACCCCGTAGCATTTCGATGATGCCCAAGGACTCTTTTGTGCGCCAGCTTCGAAGGGCCCACCACACCACACGGTTCCATACAAGGCAGTCTTTAGTCTTTGCGCCATGAGGGCACGTTCCTATCCAACCTGGTTGATTTTATTGTTGTTGTTGTATAAGCCGGAATATCAAGACCCCGTAGGTACTCTATGGGGATTCAACGAGGTACGAAATTATTCGAACACGTTCAAATAAAATAACCTGCTACACACCACCGCTGCGGAGTTTCGATACTCCACGTTGGATCGAGCGCGGTGTTCGACAACCACATTCGTTAAATACGGTTCCTAAGGTCGTTGAAACTCCCACACGATCATTTCAGGCGTTACTTTTTATAACGATTTTATTTTATCATTAGAGATTTCATTCCGGATAAATTTAATGTATCTTGCGCCGTGTATCAGACCTTCGGTAGCTTTGAACCCGATCGAACTTTATTACCTACCGGTTATTATTGGGAGGATGGATCGGATGATCAATTTTTCTCGAGATCATTCGTGTAGCCGAAGATCTTCCGGGGGCTGTTTTACGGTTCTTCGTGTCCTTTCTGAATCCTCTTTCTTTTTTTTTCTTTCAATTCGTGCACCGAATTCGCTTCTATATCCTTTTAGTTACAGTATACCTGCGGTCTTGACCGACTACCTTCCGCAGTTACTTTTCTTCCAAGAATTCAGCGGTTCTCAAAATGACGTGTTGCAATTTGTTGGTGACAATTCCGCACTGATTGAATTCACTTTTTTTTATCGAGGTATAATTAATGTGTGAAATACCGTAAGATGGTTTATCGATAAACTAGGAATCGTATATATTTATAGCTGATCCAGTATCTCCAAGAATGTCCTTTACGTGTCATGGTTGATCTTTTATCTCATAGCTCGGAGGCACCAATGGTACGTTGCATGGGCTGGTAGGTACAATATAACTAGCGCAATGGTATTTGGTTGATGAAAAAAAAAGTAATTGATTCTTTGTGCAGTACACCGTGGACGTGCGTAACGACGATTACACGTACATATACCTGAAGACCCAACTCTGACTGTGTGTATAGGAATTACGAGCAAACGGTACACAATGTTAATTGTCCCCTTCTTATAACAATCTTCGCACTGTGTGTCCGAAGGAATGAGAACGGCCATGACATCCTCGTGTTCTGAAGTTTAATTCTTTTTCTTTCTTTTCTGTTTTATTTGGAACTTTTGTTTCGTATCGTTCTCGCGGACGTTGTTTGGTGGAATCGAAGGAAGAAGAGAGCCGCCGCCCGCGGAGCGGACAAGATTCACCCGCGCGCGTTTCGCCCGATCGCGCATCGAGCATTCAAAGTTTTGCTTTATCATGCGTTTCTCATACTCGTATTATACTGCCTTGACCGCCGCGCCGTGGTCTGCATCAAGTACTCAAGCAGCGCGCGCGCCGGCCATAACGATAACGATATTACGTCGAGCATAACAATCGGCTAACCGGACCCCGGTCGAAGATCATTCCCATAAATTTTAGCTACGACAATGAACAAAACCGTCGCTTGTTGCGTCCGATTAAACAACTACCAACGATCAACCATACCTATACCGCAACACCGTGGCAAGCGGACGATGTGCGCCACGTAAGATCGTGAAATCAACTCTGATATGATATTATGTCGATCGCCGTCCAGGATTATATGAAATTTTGTTTACTCATTGCGGAGAACGTCGAAAATTTTGGCGAAAAATTGTCCGGAAATAGAAACGGCAATGAATACGACTACGGGGTGGTGTGCCATCGCTGCAGTGCGCAGTTGGGAATAACATGGGAATTAGAATTATTGAATTTTCATACATAAGCCATATAATCTCCATATTATATTATTCGTGTTGAGACGCGAGGGGCAAATAAAAATTTCATATGCACATACCAGATTAGATGCTATGCGGAGATACGTTTATGAAGCTTGCAGTAAAATGCATGTTGGTATGCAACGTAGGCATATATACCCTATGTAAGTACTTAAGGGGTCCAACGGCGATCTTGACAGCCGACAAACGTACTAACGGACCTCGTATGTTTTTCAAACAACTTATATATGCATCGACCAAGCCTTCGACTAATTACCGCTCTTAATTAATTACTACGCAATATAATATACCTACCTATGCAGGTTTGTATAAGCTTGTCCGCGCGCCAACGTTTGTTTCACCTCTTGTCATACCTCTGCAGTTCTATGACATATACTATAAATAGTCTTCCAAACTATGAAGTGCACACACCGATAACGGAACTACTTTTCATGGTCAGTGTAACGATGTTTCACGTCTGATTTCATACGTGATTTTTATTATTTGAATTCTTTTTTTTTTTCTCTTCTTTATAACGAGATGTATTTATGCTACTCTCCTCAGTCCGTGTCAAGATCATTCAACTGTTCTATTATTATCTTGCTGCAGCCTTTATTTTCTTTCTTTCGTTACTCTTCTTCTTCTCCTTTTTTTTCATGCTTCACTTCTTCTTGGGAGAGAGTTTGAGCCGCGGGGGTTCCTGGAGCGGACAATCTCTGAACCGGCGTAACCAAACGCCTATTATTACGATTACACGTTCGATTACGTTCCCATTAATGCATCGGTGCACCTTCTTACAGATATCTCGTCTCGCCTTCCGTTCAGAGATTTAACATCGCTTGGCTATATATTAAGTTGTAATTGCTATGCCTCTGCCAATTGCCGCCAGTTTGGTCGGAATAATAATTGAAGAATGATAAAAATTAGTAAATCAGCAAATTGCGTTTTGAACGAAAAAAAAATAAAATTGAAGTTGAAAATATAATTTTCAGAACGTAATTTGCGTGCTAATAACGTCGTAATTTTACTCATAGCAACTCTCTAAACGGATCTGACATTGATTGAGTTGGGGGAAAAAGAAGAAAAATGAAAAAATAAAGTGCGAGAGATTATAGAAAAAAAACAAAAAGATGAATTCCACGTGCCAAATTGTTAGCGCGTTCTTACCACCATTTTTGGCATTGTAGAGAAGCCTGGAAGGAAGATCCGGGTGCCTCGAATTCTTTTTTTTTTTCTTTTCTTTTCTTTTTTCTTTCCTTTCATTATATTCGCTTTTATATCCTCACATTCTATGGTGCTCTCTTCAAGATTAAGATTCTGTGATAATGGATCCAATTAAACTTAAGTTAGATAACGAGTGCAGATATAGAATTATAGGGTTCTGCCTTTTGTGCATGCGGTAGAAATATTTTGGTACACATATACATACGTATACACGAAGGATATGATAATTATTAAATATATGTATATTGGTAGTAAAATGGAGAACACCTGCTTGTACGGAACGTTGGAACGGTGGAACGTAGATCGACCAAAGTTCATATGTATGTATATTATTATAGCTTATGTATAGTGAGGAATCTGAAATAATCTAAATCTTATCAAATTATGAAGTTGTTTCTACTCCACTACTTCGCTGAGCCTATAATATCGATCGATATCATCTTTGGCGTGACACCGATTCTTGTAAAACTGTCAATCTCATATCTCGAAGAACGCTCTGCAGGCATTAGATTCTCGCTAGTTCGAAGCTCGGAAGAGCGGTAGAAGAAAAAAGTGAATAAAAATTGATGTTTACCTATCCTAAATCGATCGCGCTACTATATACTTCGCGGTAGATTTTTTTTCCCTTCCTTTTCATATCTGTCATCGTTCGTTCGATGCGCAAGAAAATCGACAAGGATGAGAAAAAAGAGATGAAAAAAAAAAAAAAAACATGTCCGTTCACTGCACTCTCACGATGTATGCAATTCGTGAAAGTTAGTCCGCAGATTCCCCTCTCGTCGCACAAGTAGGTATAATAAAGTACAAACGATTCTCTCCATTATTTTATATACAACGAATCGTACTTGATCCACATTTCGTTTAACGTTCATGATTTCTCGAATGCGTGAGAAAAACAGAAAACTGTGTAATAATAACAAATAATAATGATGAAAAAGGACGATTATATTATATTTATACTGGCACATTAGGGTCACGCATATTACACGACGTGCGATACATGAAATATTATATATATTTCGCTTCGGATATACATATGTATACATATTTACTTCGGTAACATTATACCAACCCCAGCAATTACCGGCGTCACACGTCTTTACAAAATGATGAATGATTTATAAATATCATCGGCATTTCGTGGTCCTGCAGCCAGCCACCGGCACCATGGGTGTATAGACATGATATCGAGCCTTCGTGAGCCGCGTCAGAAACTCTTACTATTTATTTTTTATCTTTCGAATACCTTGTCGTGTGTATATCTTTCAAAATATTTCACACGCGATCGAACCACGATCAAACGAACGAGAACGTCTTACGTGAAACTTGACCATACCTACCTGTCTTTTGAACGCCGATGCAGTATATGGACAGATATATGTCCGTACATAGGTATTTGTACCTCCATACACACCTATTTTATACTATAAACTATAAAGCGATCGGTTCGGATACGAGTTATTTTTGAACAATTAGTTCTTTTACCTTCATCTTCTTTTTCTCATACGCGCTCTTTATCGCCGGTCTTTAGATCGAAGCTTGCCCTTCGCTGCAGGCTGCATCGATAATTAGACTCAATTAACGTTAGCCGCTCTTCGCTTTTCTGCTGTACCGCGGACGGTGTATCTTCGTATAGGAGCAATTTAGAGTTAAGGGTTAACGAAATGAAAAAAATTATGAAAAAGAAAAAAAAAGTGAAAAAAAATCAGTACGTCCTCGCATATAATATATATATAAGAAGAAGAAAAAAATGTAATTCCTGCCGGGATTTCAACGGGGGGGAAAATATTAGGGCCAGTTTCTTGTTAGATATCGCGTACAGGGTTATACGTATCATCGACGAGCACAGCTGCACTATGCACACCAGAAGCAGCATCCGTGTTTCTTGTTGCAGTTAAGAATCGAGAAGTGAAGGAGATCGAAGCCCATCCAGTTTCTATCTATATGTAATATCCAGTCGCGCTGCAGCTGGGGGAGAAGACAAAAAAGTAAAGAACAAAAAGGACAAAAAAAAAAGAAAAAAACGTATGTACGCACGGTTGACAATGCGCACGGCGAGGTCAACTGGACCGGAGGCTGGAACTATTTTCTGCGGTAACCGTGCGTATGTGTTACAGTATATATGTGGTATGTGGTAGTGAAGAACACAGAGAGATGGATAAACCGCCGATCATCACCCCACATCTTCCGTGAGATCAATGAGCTTGTCTTTGAAAACCTGCATCGCTTCACGTACGATGAGACCGGAGTTGAACCCGATTTTCTACCTCTTCTTTTGGACTCTCCTCCTCCTCTTCATCCTTCCAATCCATGCTGCACTCAACTGCATCGACGTATACCAACGACGAACGTGGACGCGACACGCGTTCTCAGAAACTCAATGGCCTTTTCTTAATGTCTGCGAAGTTAGCAGGACATTTCACTTAAACGAAACCCATCGTGGGAGTTCTGATAGCGCTTCAAAGAAATCTACAGTTCCTAATGGTTTTCAGCTATGGTTCCGATCATCCGAGTCAAAGAAATGCGACTGAGAGCAATGGCTTCTCGAAGATTTCGAGAGTTACTAGTCAAAAAATCTAAATCTATCAATCTGCGAAAGTCACGAACGATAAACTTCACAACTTCAATCGTAAGAATTTCGGCAATTTCACTTTCTTTCGAATCGTTAATCGGAGTATCGATCCTTTAATTACTGAGACTTCACATTCCTTGGATGAAAGATTTATTCATTTTGAATTTCTTTTGTCTCCGCTTATGTGTAGATCGCACGTTCAAACCACGACTGCAGCGTTCATCATATTGCCATGGAAAGCCGCGTGCCAGCACCGCAACAGGTTACGAAAGAGTCTTTTAGTGGAGTTAGAGTTGCCTCGTTTCTTAAGCTCTTGTAACCCCGTGAGACTAAGAGGATTATAACCAAAGGCCCCGGCGTCCGTTCGTTTATCTGGTAAAAAAGCGCGTCGCGAGCACCGTCTTTCGCAAGTTAGAAAGATACCTACATGACGGCCGTCGCGTTTGGGACATGTATAGTACAAAAACTGTCATCGATTGATTTTTACGTTGGGATAATGTGCCCAGTTTATACTAGCATCGTCTGATATCTATCTTCTCATCTAATCCTCGCACGGTTCATGTTCCTTGTTAAACTCGTCAACCGCGATAATCGGACTAATCGAATCTTAATTCCTGCAATTTTTTTCCATCTTTTATTTGTTTTCTTTTATATTTTCTCAATCAGTTGCTGTGAATTACACAGATGAATGATCACCTTCAGCGTTTGTGTATCCAAGATCGCACCTCTCGCCAAATAATGTGTGATATGGTGTAAATTTTTCAATACACGGGTGTTTAAATAACAAAGTACGTTCGAGTGGAGCGAGACGTAGTGTATTTTATTTTGATTCCGCGATCTCCCGCTCGGCGACGACGTCGGTGATCCTTTTGAATTCCAGTTTATTCGATACCGCGGGGTGGTCCGGGGGTTGGAAGAACTCATGGACACCCCGTAGAGACAAGCCTCGGGCAACATTACTCGCCTATCAATCTCTCGACGAAAGCCTGGAGGCCGAGGCGCGTCGCGTAGCGTCTTCGACGCTGCTTCTGATGCTGCTACTTCGGTTGCTCGATCTTCGAGTTCTTCTCCTCTTCTTCCTCACAGCAACGGCAGCGGCCAGCAGGTTATGCTAAGTCGCCGCTTCGGACCGCGGCAATGTCCGAGAGAATCAAGCTGGCTGGCTGGCTGGCTGGCTGAAGCTGCTGTTGCCCCTGCCGTTGCTTCTGCTGGGTACAACCTTTGCGGAATCAGTTTCGAATAAAAAGAGATGTACGCGACCAGCCTATCTTATGCGCGCTAACCGAGCTGCGGAAAGCCGCGCAGAAGGAACGTACCCTAAGAACGAAGAATGGAAGGATGGACGGATGGACGGATGGACGTGCGGACAGGATGGGTTGGGGTTTCATCCCGGTGAGTGAGCTGCACTTAGCTGTTATACCCCGATGCACATATAGGCGCACGTACGTAAGTATGTACACATATATGTCGGTGCAAACCGAGTCTTATAAGGGAGTCGAAACCTGAAGTTGGAGAACTGCAGGAGTTTGCTCTCCTCTTACCGGTAGATCCATACCCGTTCAAGGAAGAGAACGTCTCGAAGCAGCAGAATGCAGAGAAAAGATGAAGAGAATGATGTTGAGGATGGAGGGACTTATACCACCGGGTAAGAAAATTGCTTTTACAGGAAGAGAAGAAGACGGATAAGAGAGATCGTGGTCAAGAGACGTATGTGGGTATAAAATACGCAAGAAAACTTCGTGGACCTGACTTCTCGGCCTTGCCGGCGCCGCGAAGGCGACGTACTCGAGTATAGGTACTCGAGAGTGCATTGGCGTCTCGGACGTTGGAGATAGTAGAGAAGCGTCGCCGTTGATGGAATCGATGGCGTCGATCCAGTCGTCGATTTCCTTTATCGCGCTTACATGGAGTTTCATGAGCTAGTAGCAGCTACTGCAAAGAAGTAGGATGCGAAATGCGTGCGGTGAAGTTCCTCCTCATCGCACTGTAAGGAATTGATTTAATCCCAGGTTCTTCGGTAGCTGAAAATACAGCTACAGCATCAACTTCTCGAGGCCCCCGATCGTTAGCGGCCACATTCCTCGCTTCAACAGAAGCAAGTAAAAGACCAGAGAGGGTCGTTCGTCTCCAATGGAAATAAATCCCGAGGATTCAATTACTCTCGCTGTCTCACTTTTAGCCCCTCTTCCACGCTTTAATTCCAGTTTTATGGAACGGGCTAACCCGTACGCATCGATGCCATACCTGCACGCCTGTGAGAGGAAAAAAATATCGAGGGTTGAAGAAAACCGGGAAGTTTCCGATCGGATAAAATCACACACTTTTGCGCTCATTATGGGAATATAATTCCATAGGTGAAAAATTAAACATTGGGAAGCCTTCGAGAGTGTAGCGTTCGCAGCGATCGGTTGATTATTCCAGGAGGTAAGCTATAATTAAATACATCAACCAACCGGAAATCAGGTATCGCCAACCATCATGGGAATGTCAAGGTGATTTCATACCATGCGTCATTATAATATCCTACCGGAGACGAGAAGTATATATACGTGAGCGATCGTATGACTTCGACAACGCGATTTTCTCTTCACCCATAAAAGATATCGGACATAACAATGGTGTGCATCGAAGAGAGGTGATTTAGAGAACCAGCCTGGCTACTTTGACTTATTCTGAAGAATATTGTATCCCTCGGAATGTGCAAGCGATAATTTCGAGGTAATCTCCATCCTTGACATTTTCAACAAAGGAAATCGAATAACTCTAAAACAAAGATTTGAGTCAAGGACTCGAAGGCGAAGCATCTTCGCACTGGATTCAGAAACGTGACTCAATTAAAAACTGAGAAATCTTTTCCCATTCTTATCTCATATAAAATTGAATTCAGAGTGAAAAAAAAAAAACAAGAAAAAGTTTCATATAAAAAAGACGTGTCAAATACGGCTACATACTCACGGAGTGTTGAGTTGAAATTAGTCTGGAAGGATTTTTAAATAAAGTCCATCGAGCTTGCCAGCTTTTGTAATCCTCATTCGATGCGCAGCGTTTAGCTCGGCTTATAATACCAAATTTGGAATAATCGCGTGCCTTAGAAAATACACATAAATAGTCGAATGATCTCTTAGTCTCCACGAATAGAAGCGAAAATATAAATTAATAATAATAACAACAATAATAATGATAATACATTATATAAAATATACTACGTGGAGATCCCAGTACGTCTATCAGCAGACCTGTCCTATCTCCTTTCTAGGAAGTCTTACCAAGAGATTAGACGTGCCCCCGATACGCGTTTTCTTCTCTCCACCAACGAACCGTCCGTCAGTTGGTCCGAAGCTCTCCCCAACGCCATTATACCGTACCTATAACGCTGCTACATCAATCCTCCTACGTGTGCGTTATGTAAACAACGCCAGTCTTTATCTGACTCAAGTTGCTACAGCCGTAAGATACTTTGTTCACCCATCTTATGTTATACCCCATACATGCTGCTGCAGTTATTCTCTAAACTATAGCTCCTAGCTCTCCCGTATAGTACGTAAGTTTTCAAACGTTTATCTGTCCGTAAAGAATAGAATTAAGAAGACCCTCCAACTAGAGAGAAAGAGAGAGATTGAGAGTGGAAAAAAAAATCTACAGGGTGAACGGTTGAAATATGATTATTACGTTATCTTTGTAGTCAAACGAACGCATGTGTTCGAAGTTTTTTTCCCAGAGACTCTGGTTAGTTTTTCGAAAAACAAGAAAAGATAAAAAAAATTATTATAGTTGCCAATAGTACAATGGTACTCGAGAGTCTTGCACAGAGAATACCACCCACGTTGCACTGCACCTTCAATAGAAGCGAACGATGCGTAATAACTGTTATATAGGTGATCCTTTCGCTCGCACTCTAGATGCTCGTGTGTTCATTCGTACTTATATGTATACCTGTGTACATGCATCTTATGCAGGTACGTAAATGTGCGTAATTGTGCCCGATGTATACGCACCGATATAAGTACGAATAACCATACCTGTGTAAGACGAGTACACGTGCACCAAAACGATGCACGAAGAATTCGAAGGAGTGCATGTAAGGCAATTATCCGTATTAACATAGCCAACCCGGTGGTCCCCATTCGGGTCCCGGGACACCGGCGAGTTATCCAATATTCGTAAATTTTTTTTTTCTCTTTTCTTTTTTTTTGTCGTAATCGTGTGCACCAATTTGTCACATTGATTTTTATACCCCGTGTTCTTTTGTCCGATCTCGCATAATTTGAACATGTTTCTGTAGGCCGGGATAAACCTCATCAGTCGATCGAGTAATTCTGATGGAAAAAAAAGATCTTTTTTTTTGTTTTTTATCCTATCCCTAAGGAGACGTAGCTGCAACGAAATGTTCTTCGTCCGGATATCGAAGAGGGCTTAATCCGCAACGTTATCAAATACTAACTTCGAGTCGGTTTCATATGAGAAAAAGATTGTCCGTCCCATTACGTAGCTTCGAATAAATAAGAAGTCAATCCTGATAAGAGCCCGAGAGTAAGAGCCTAAGAAGATCGCAGATGAAAGAAGAGGAGGAAAGAGATGAAAGAAAAAAAAAACGAACGGGAATTGAAATGCACTTTATAATTCCGCAGATCCTTGCGACGCGGTATGCGGCTCTGATGAGTTTCGAGTGATAGAACGATGCGGAGAAATAATTATTTGCGAGTGGTTTGAGAATTTTTTGGGGGGATCGGAATACTATAGCTTTTTCCAGTTGTTTAGCAGCTCATTCGCGACTCCCTGCTAAGATGATCCTTGACGTCCATTGGGGATCGTGGGGAGCGAGAGCGAAGAGAAATGAAATTAAGGGAGAAGGAGGGAGGGGGAAAAAGCTAGATGGGCAGAGGGGAAGAGGGAGAAATCTTGAGAGACGGGATTACTATCTTTGGACGATGCCACCATAGTACAGCCCGAGGGATTCGCTGCTGGAAAATAAAAGGAAGAAGAAGAAGAAGAGGAGAACTGTAAGATCAGCAGCGTTTGCCATTGGAGCTTTTTTTCGCTGTTAGCCGCCATCAAACCTGGTTTACGATACACCAAAGGAGAACTGGAGGAGAACTTGAGAGCCTCGCCTCACCTCCTGGGGCTCTCTTCTCGTTAGTTGCTCCTCCGCAATACCCATTGCAGCTATGGAACTGATGCAGAAAACGCATGTGCGTGCGAAGGCGTGGGTATATCCCCGTATACTATGGAGCTACTTTCATACGGGACGCATGGAAAAGTATGTATCGTACATACGTAAGGTACACGCATATATCATCGGACATTTGCACGCGTCATTGCGTGCGACTCAAGGCGAAGGCCGAACCACCACGACGAGAAATATCAACGTACTCTTCTACGCACTGAAACGTATTATATGGATAAATGTATAAGTTCATCTCGACTATCTCACGCCTGTTAACCACGGTAATCTATAGGTATATCTTCCCTTATTTATCTTCACTTTACTTATGCGATGCCCATTCACGACGCCATAAAAGTTGACCACTTGATCGTTATCCTAGCATCCCCTTCTTTTGCATTCTTTTTTTTTCTTTTTTTGTTTCTTTCTATCTTCTAGTTAATACCCATGACCGCTTATCACCCGCGCTGATCATCTTGGTACTTCTCTTTTTCTTTTTTTTTTTTCCTCCGCCGACAATTCTACATACTGGGTATTCTAATTAGCGGAATACAGATATCGCGGACCGGATTACCACCTAGCTGCAGCGGGGTCGTAAGAATTAAACCATTTAAGCTGCTGTTGGTGTACGTTGAATGTTAAGTCTTTAGCTCACGTGCATAAAACTGTTGTACGATCGTAATTATCGCAGCTGATTCTGATTGAGACACGCGTACCTCCGGTGAAATTATATCCCATTAATCTACCGTACGCGATTACACTGCGGGACATTATTTTATGCCGCAAAGGATAGCTCGGCGAAAGCTGGGAAAAAAAATAAAAATTTGCTCGTTGCACACCGCCGTGCATTTGCCGAAGACGAAGAGACGACGCCCAGCTCGAGGTCAAGGGACACGCGAGGCCTATCCTCGGATGAAACCAGACACTGGGTGGTCCCTCTTCGAATACACCAACAACTAACACTTCCTTTCTTTGCAGCTAAGGCCTAACCTTTGCCCAAGGCAGACAAACCCGCGATACTCCGACCTCACGGTGCGATCTCTGCAGGGTCCGGTGCGATGAATCGAGTCTATCTTGAGCTTTTTTGAAAATATTTTTCAAGCTGCGTCGCGATATCCGTACATTTCTCTTCTCGGTTCTTATTGTCACTCGAGATACCATGGCGTTCGTGGCACACTAAAACATGCGTTGGATTTATTTATCTTCCTCTTCTTCTTCTTTTTTTTTATGGATTTTTTGACCCCGCTCGAATCGAGTCGTATTTCCAGATGTAGAAGAAGTTGAGACGTTTCGTTTCGTATCGAGGGCACACAACAGAGTGTTAAAATCGTAAATCAATACGTGTAACTGCTAGAACGTGAGGGCGATATTCTATGGTACATACATATGGTACAGTTTCTAATGTTTAGCTTCGTCCGTAACACCTTTTTAAAATCTGAAGCCGTATACGCTTTGACGATTCAACACGACCGTAGAAACGACTTTTAAGAAATAACTAGAAAATAAGAAGAAAAAAAAGTCGACCGTCATCAGCTAATCCATTCCTCGTTTATCTTTTCATTGCAGATCTAGTCGGTAGCAATCTCTTCCAGATGGATGGCGTAACGTCTTTCTCACAACTATTGTTTGACGTAGCGAGACAACAGGTTTTCGTCGGCGCTCGGTAAGTCTAAAAATGCATAATTTTCATTAAATTTATTCAAGGCGTTTAGATTCTCTTCCATTTACCTTTTCCTTCGAATTTCAAAAATTCTCTGTACTCCCAATTTAAACTCCCCTGATCTTTGTCAAGGACTCCGTAATATTTCCCGTTGTATGCAAACGTGTTTCTTCACGGCACATAGACTTCGGGGTAACCATAAATACTCCTCGTTATCGGTACCCGCGGTAGCTGCAGCAACAGCAGCGTGCCTACTTGCAGTTATTCCGCATCAGCTGTACCCATTGCCATTGCGCGAGCAGTTAGTATATTTCCCATATAATATACTGTGGCGTGTACAAACGTATAACAGCTTCTGGACCGGAGTTGCCGTAACGAAAGCTCCGTATAACCATTCAATTCTTTTTTCTAATCTCAGAATAGATTCTCAGTAATTGGCCAGGCTACAACACTTTTATGAGTTTCATACCAACCGCTGCAGGTCCCCCCTGAAAAACATATAAGCACGCACGTGTATTTATTATTAGTAAGTACATTATATATACATATGTACACATGGGTACATACGTATATATGTGTATATTTTATACCCACGTCCAGACGCGATACATGTATAATTCTTCAACCGGCTGCAAGCACGATTTACACCTCGGCAACTCACGAAACAATTCATCTGACCCCTAAATTATAATGTATAAATTTGCTGAATTTCCAAATATTTTTCGTTCTCATTTTTTTGTACTTCTTGTTTTCTTTTTTTTTGTTCTTTGCAAGTAAAACTTTCTCCGCGGACTTACATTATACGTGCATTATTGTAGCAAACGCGAACTAATCTTTAACGGAATATAATATATAGAATAATAGAATTAATGTCTCTGCAGCTGATGCAGTCTGCAGTCAACTTTCTCGAGATACACGTTACGACGTTCAGCAATTTGCTATATAGATTCTCTCCGTCTGTTTTACTTTTTTCTTTCTTTTCTTTTTTTTTTTTTTTTTCATTAATAATAATGGGCTTGACATCCGGTATAACTAAGGTGGTATTTCTAAAATAATGAGCTTTTACGGGAGAATCTGAACCTGCTCGCGCTTTCCCCACGATCAAGTATAACGTATACTATATATTATATATATGTAAAATATAGAAAAATTTTCTTCGATCACCGCAATAATCTCACGTGTACGGAGATTTTATCTCCATAGGCAAACTAGCCGACGTACTTGTAGTTATAGTTTGCGACTACCTATTTATTCGTGGAGTATATTATATACCTATAAACCTACATATGTATGTTATATATTAACCGATTTCTTATGGTTTTGTTATTGTTATCGCTATGGCTTGTTATTTCTTCCCTTGTTACCGTTACCGTTATTATTATCATCGTCATTATAATCATCATTATTACGAGTGTTAAACAGATAAGTTCAAGTTCGTCGTTATATCGTCGTTGGACGAAACGAAAGATAGAAAAAAAAATCTATAGCCGCAGTCAAATAACGAAAATTCATTTAATTATTCAACTTAACCATCGAAATAATTCTTTACAAGTAACATCGGTGAAACTATATACAATAATTTAAACACCGCTCGTTCCCTGTAGTATAAGAGCTGGTTGTAAGCTGTAAAATATGTTGAACTATAAGTCGAGTCTCTCTCGTAGTTTTCTAACAGTCCTAAGATGCAGCTCACCGAGGGCAATGTTTTATATGTAATTAACTAAATCCTCCATCGCTTGGCACGGATTGCCCAAGATAAGCGTCTACGGGCCTCCAACTGCCGCTCTGAGCTCCGCGGTGCAGCGAAGCTACGCTTTAAACAAGAAAGCAAAATAAAAGAATAAAAAAAAAAAAACACCTAAAAAATTGTGACGGTAGTGGGGATGACCCTTTCCACCCAAGCTTCTGGGCCTCTTATTTTCCGTCCTTTATATTCTCTGTCGTATTCCGTGCCGATGCTGCTGCTGCTGCAACTGATGACGTGGGCGGTGGGACGCGTGCCTCTTATATATGTACCTACCTCATTCCCAGCTCTCGGATTCAACTCTTTTCTTTCCCTTCTTTCTTTTATTTCTCTTGCGTATAGCGTCCTTCGCTTAGTACGACGTGATCTTCTCTTTTCTTCTCTTCTCCTCTTTTCTTCGGGTAGTATACGGCACAACGCGCTGCAGAATCGTGGAAGCTGCGGCCGCGATCTTATATAGTAGATAGAAAAAAAGATGAAAAACTGATGCTGCGATGCAGCGGTGCATTTTACTTATTTTTTGGTCACCGCGTACATACAGCTGTGAGTCGCGCTGCATCTAGAACTCCTGACGCGGTTTCTTCTACTTCCTTCTCCGTTTTTTTTTTTCTCTTCTTTTCTTTTCATTTTTCTTTGAAAAAGAGATTGTACGAACGACTCCTCCTTACGCGAGAGAAGATCTTGGCGTTGCTGCAGATCCTACTTGCACCGCGTCGCTGTGCCATGCTGCGAGAGTATAGCAATAAAGTCGCACCCACACAGGGCTCATTAGGCCTCGAGCAACCGGCCTCCGCCCATCATTGGATGAACACGCTCGACTCGTACAGTCATGCACACTGTAATGCAGCTTATATTATTGCGCAAAACATTAAACATAAGTATATATTGCAATCGCATGTGTACGGCATAACGCTACCCGTACGTACTGCACCTTATATTAATCTTAATACTTATTATCCTTGTATTATGTAGAATTTTATGTATCTGACCGCTCGTGCAGCATCTTCGACAAAGATAGTTAACTCGTCATACAGATCGGTACGGTGGTGTCGGATCTGCATAGATCTCTGCAAAGATATAGAAATTTTATACGCGTAAGTAACTCAATTATATACATCCAATCGCGAATTTCCTAGATACGAGTGAAGAGATAAGCTTCTATTTTATTACGGGATGAAATTTACGTGGGTATATATATCAAGTGATATAAATATATATAAGGTGCAGATATTTATATATATAATATAAAACATAAAAATTAGATTTCGTTTCTTTATCGATAGGAGAATATGTTTAACGATGATAGAAGTATAAAAGTAAAGTGAGTCGGTGTCCGGATAGCGGTTATATAGGCCCTGATAACGTCTATATATACACGCGGCACGAGGTGGATCAGGATCAACGGCTTTTCGCCAACAGAAACGAGGACGATGTTACGGAACTGCAATCTGGTTTTCTTATAACACATTATAAGGGGGAGTAAGGTACACGCGTAGAAAACATGATGAAAACAAGAAGAGGAACATTAAAGAGAAAAACAAATGAATCAAAGAATATAGAAAAAGGAAAAAATGGAAAGCGGCGCTGCGGCGTATCGCATCCCGACGAAGGAAGCTGCACGGCTATAAGGTGCTCCGACGAAGTCCGCGCCTCGGTACGTGGGTAGCGGCTAATAACTATCGTTCTATTAATAGTCATCGGGTGTGTCCTATTTTCTAATATCACAACCACCGTGCAAGCTTGAGGGCCGGTTGTTGAGTGCGACTTGTAGTGTGTAAAAGACATGGGACTCGCACGGTCCACCAGTCGCTAATTGCGTGGGCGGTATATATATAGGTGGTAGTAGTCGATCGAAGGTAGGCACAACATAGGTGGGTAGGGTACGAGGGTACCTTATACACCAGGTTGTAAGTTTGAATCGTGGGTTTTAGATATTATATACTAAAGTGCGTGCCGCGATTTGCCACGAATGTATTACCGATATACAAGAGCTGAGCGTGAGCGAGTTTAAATAGCTACCTGTACGTACCGCGAATAATTTCAAACATATGTTGCGGTAGTCCACATTGCAACCCAGTCCAGGTTCGTTGATAGCTAAAGGAATGCCGTACTTGAATCGCACGCACGCTGCAAGTTCACATTGTAGTATAATACGCCGTATGATAAATACGATTCCCCCGCTCCACGCGCAACCTCTCATAGACTACAGAGACAGTAGAATCGAATTATAAATGTCACGGAGATTAGAGATATAATGTATAGTGGAAGGAATTATGTTTATCATTATTATTATTATCAACATTATTATCATATGCAGATATTTTCACACAACTCAAATCGACTACCTCTATACTATAACGGAAAATTGTTTCCGTATACGCGATTGTATTCTCGATCGTCGTCGAAATCTAAATAACGCGGTAATTTTCACCCCACTCGCAATCAATGCATGTATATAAAACACAACCTCATTCCATTCACCAATGTTTCAGCCGATCATCTAGATTCCTAATATTTGAGGTAAGTAGAATCGGATGAATCGCGCGCTGCATTCACATCGCCTCGTTGCTCGGATTTCATTTGCAATTCCTCCTTCCGCGTCTTATAGAAATGCATATCCGACATTAATTGTGACCGCAATTATAATTATTGCATGGATAAAAATAGTTGGATAGATGTGCGTACGTATACTTCCGTAAGACGTTTCGTAGGGAATACAAATGAAGTTATGTTACGCCACACCCTGCAGTATTTGCTCAACTTTTTGACGAGCATCATGTCTGATGCATGTAGATCATGTTTAATGCTATTAGACACACGACATGTATAATAAGCAGACATATGCATCGGTTGTAGTCGGGCTAACCTGAGGCATTGTACCACTTTTGTTGTCACTATTGTACCTACGGTATATGTATGCCACAGTTGTTCGTTTAACTCATATACCTATATACCCATTTGCTTGGTGTTAACAACCACGCGATGACACGAGACACGGTGTAATTTTCACCGTATATACATGCCTACCTATATACGTAGGTATTATACTGCACCGAAGTAGTTTGCACACTCTACAAATGGTGAAACTATAATATCCAGTTCGGACGACCTCCTTCCATCTCCATTAATTTGTGACCCGCGTTATTGCACCGCCGCAAATTTCATACCTAAATACGATGATGCGGTAGAAAAGATATCTCTCACCGCAATACCAAAGCGAAAATCGTGCGTCTCAACGAATTCCTTTATTTTCTCTTATTCTTTCTGTCGCTTCCAAGACCGCGCAAGGAGAAATTTTCGAACGCGAGCATATCATCGTTTCTTGTCGCTCTTCTTCTTCCAGCGTTATATGCGTTTTTTAACGATATTTTTATCCCTCATTTGCGCACCTCACTCATGTCCTTATATACACATGTATCCTCCGGTATGTTGCTGCCGCGATTTATTGATTATATATACCGGTCGTAAAAATGCGTGATTACCGTTTAACTACGGTCTCGGGGGGTCGGAAACAACCGCCGCCTGCCTGCATGTAATATCGCCAACCACGTTTCGTAAACGACGACCGATCCGGCGGTAAGGTAGTGTGCGGTAAGGCGAGAAGTGAAGCGGCTAATGAAAATGTACGAGCTTTTGCGATCTCTCGAGTTCATAACCAGCCCCCCTTCTTTGACGTTATAAAGCTCCGTACATGAGATTATAGATGTACCTATCCGTTTACTTCCGTTTTACAGATTGCTGTGTAGTGTACGCGAAAAGAGTAGGGTCGACGAACTATAAATTTTCTATGTGTTTCTAGCTTCTCCAGAGATTTATATGTATAGGCGCCACATATCCTGCGGACGTCTGTTTTATGTATAACAATATGCGAAAAACTATACGCTAGCCCTGCACCTATACATATACTTAAATAAGTTTATCAGACACATATGTAAGCAAAATCTCGGCGCCAGCGAGCACGAATGTATGCGTAAAATCTACGTGCTGTACGTATATGAAGAGAGGCAAACGCGTTGCAATCTTCCACGCATAACGTAGGTAAAAGTATAGTTACGAACGTAACTTGGTTGCGCGGAGCAGCGACACCGGCAGCGGCAGATTTATATCAGTGCTTAGAGCAAAACTCGACGTATATATGTACGTTTGTTCGCGTAGGTAACGCGACTACAATTGCACCGTGCAGAGAATTGAATGCGGCGACGAAGGGCGAGGGGGCTTATACATTGGAATATGGTATAAAGCTCGGTGAACAGAATGCACAGGTATAAAAGAAATTGATTCGATTTGCTAGCCGCTCTTAATGACGACTTATCGCGAGTCTAGGTACCGACGCGACGCGACGCGTTGCGGAAAACCGTACATAAATAAACCCGCAAGAGCTACGTTTATTATAAATATTGAAGAAAAAGGAAAATCCAGACAATATGGCGCCGCCGCGTCAGAAACGAATAGATATTTTTCTTATACGCGCTAGCTCGATAGAGAGAAACAAAAATGGTTGTGTTAATTTTATTTTATTAAACTAGATCGTCGAGTCGACGCGAGCTGTTTGTAATTAATTAGCTAATTGACAACGGGAGGATCGGAGGGTGGGAGAGAAGAGTCTTGAAAATGAATTCTGATGAGATTCAAGCGAGCGTGTGATCCGGCTTAACTTATCGCTTAATCTTCGCATATAACAGACTACGCCGCATGTTCAGCATCTCGTGATAGGCAGGCGCCTCTGCAGTCTCTCTTCTTTGCAACGTGCGTCTGATCTATACACGCACGAAAGGATCCTGTTTTTTATACATTAGCAGGTATATACCTACGTAAATATATACATATGTGCATGTACCTATCGCACGTCGACGTGGATCTTAAAACCCGGACCGCCCTCGCCATATAGCGAGCAATAAGAGCGGGCTGATTGTGAGAGTATATTATCCTGCTGTACAGCGAGGATAAGACGAAACCCTTCGAACCCCGCGCGCGATATCTCGAGACTCGGGGCCTCAAGTCGCATCGGCTATACGACGACGACGGCCCCGCCTCTATCCTTCTACGGAGTCCCTCAGAAACTGAGGGACTTTTTAATACTCAAACACTGCTGCTGCTGCTGATGCAGAACCTATCACTGGGTAAAAACATCAAGCATTCATATATATGCTGAATATCGCTACGTGTGCACACTTGTGAAACGGCATATACATAGTATGTAAGTTGTAACCGAGAGAAGTTTGCTGCTTATGCAGCGTATGGAGAATCGACTTGGGCCTGGCGGCATCCGTAACGTGGGCTGTCGCCAGCGGCCCACGGCATCTTATAAGATTTCATGATCTTAACGTATAGTATCGTACGTACCCGCGACGCCTGCATCTCCAGAAGATATTACGTTGCTGAAGCAAAAAGTGAGACAAAAAAACGAGAAAAAAAACGCATTCACGCGATCAACAATTTCAAAAATGAACATAACACCTCGATCACCCTACATCATGCGTTATACCCCCTCCATTACTTATATTATTATATACACGGCTCAGTCGCGTGCCGCTCAAAATATATATAAACGGAAAAAATAATTGGCACAAGGATAATTTTTTTTTTCATTTTCATCTCGTCGATAAGAATCTACTCCAGAGTGCTAATATGGTAGCGCCACGTCCTACGCGAAACTTGACTGCGTAGACTAAACCGGCGCTAATATAAGAATCTCATAGGTAAGAAAAATGTAAGAGGAAAAAAAAAAAAGAAGAATTTAAATAACTGGTAACACCTACTACACATCAGGTGTGAATTAGTGACGGAAGTGTTGAACCGTAAATATATGTGCGTTCGAACGTCGCGGTTTATTTATATACATACGTTAAAAAATCGCGGGAGGAATTACATCGGAGTCGACGGGATAAAACGGGGGAGGTTGTGAAATGTATAAAAAAAACATGTTGTATTTTACGTTTTTTAATTTTACAGCAGGATTGAAAGCATGTCTGCCTTAGTTTCCTCCCCTGTAAACGTTCCCTCTTGCGTACCTACGTACTGCAGCAGCCGTCATTGCGGCGTCGCGGCGTCGTTGAGACCGCGGCGACCGCTCGCAGCTGATGCGGAGAAAGTACGTAAACTAGGAGGCAGAGACGACGACGACGACGTTGAAACTCTTGGAGCCGCATAAGATTGTCGGTTAATAATTGACGCCACGTCTAGACGTTGACCTGGTATACGTCGTACCCGCGTAGCTGCAGCAACTGAAACATCAGCGGCGGTTTAACTCGGCGCTGATTTGTCAGATCGCTTTTACCCCCCGCAGGGGCTCGTGCAATGATCGCTCTTGTCGCTCAACCTATACTTCACCACTCCGCCATAGAATCAGGACGAAAAGCATAATTTCACACGCGATCTCGTACACCTACATATGCGCACCACTCGACCATCGCCACTTCCTTCGCCGCGGTGAAAGTACGATACTCACGTATGTGTATTATCTAGTAGAATTATACTTCGAATGCTGCAGGCGTTGAGTAGACGTATTTAAAGTAGACACATCGCGTGACGTTTCGTGTATAACCTATCTAGTGATATCGATGCACGACGATTATGGTGATTTAAATCAAACTGTACGTAATTTATTTTGTTCCTTCTTTTTTCTTCTTTGTTTTTGCTTCTTTTTCTCTCTTCTCTTTTTTCATCAGGTCCCGTTTAATTGTTCAGGGATCGCGAACCCCGCGGTTGTATATATGGTGGTAAAAAAATCGACTCTAATGAATCGGGGCAGTCGGAGTTTCGATAGCGGAAATCAGTCTGTGAGATAACTTAATTAATGGAACGAATGTCGTTCCCGGCGTTTTGCAAGTCCATGAGCGGCGTATAGTTATACTACTTGGATTTATGCAGATTCTACCTGCACCATGAAAGTATATAGGTATCTTGAGCCCGCAGTGTTCATCGTTGCAGTAGAGTTTCGAACGATACGGTCTCGTCTTCTTCTTCTTCTTCTTCTCCTTCTGCAGAGACCTCGAGGTAGACCCATGAGATGTGCTGCAGGGTCGCGCGCAAATGCAAATGCGATCTTTCATGCCGATAGGTAATGCAGAATTCGCTTTTATAAGGGGTTGCTTAGCTTAAGGCTACGGCGTCGTTCGCGCGGGCTTATAAATATTAAACGGTCCACGAGCCTCGCCCCTCACGTATATTTCCCTCATATATCCTTCCATCGTCCTTCTCGCGTTTTGATCCTGCTACGTACCTATACCAGATGAGAACGATTCAAGTCTATAATATATATGCGCAATATACCTAGGCGTAATAATAGTCTTTTGGTGTTGCGTCGTTGCAACGAGCAATTACATCTCATTTCGCTACGACTCTTTTTTCTCTTTTCCTTTTTACACTTTTATTATATACTCTCTCTCTCTCTTTCTCTCTCCCTGTGTTATTTTTTGTTTTATCAGTGTCGTAAATCGTTCACCGTAGCAACGATAAAAATCTATAAAAACTGATGCATTCTTGAGATCTATATACATTGCATTTTTATCATTTCTTTTTCTCCACAGATATTTATCTTTTCACTCAAGCGTAATGCGTGGTATTATAGGTATATATAAATAAATAAGTTACACATGGGGGATAAAATACACAAAGATTGTGAATAGCTATATAGTTGCTTGCGAATATAATATCTATGGTGTATAACATAAGCCATACTATGTGTGTATATCGAGAGAAGTGTAACACCGAGTTGCAGGATCAAGACACGCCTCTGAAGATAGCGATAGAGCTTTTGCCGTTGGGCTGTGGAGTCTCAGGTGCGGCTTATCTGCGCCACTAACTTCGCTCCTATCGACGTTCCTGTCGTTGTTTCTTTTTTTCTTTTTATCTCTTTTCTTTTCTTTTATTTTATTTATCTTCTGTTATTTTCTTTACTTTTATCCAGCGCAATCCTTTTTTTGTTTGCCGTTTTATCAGACCCGTCCGTAATATCGGCGCATGACTGCGGCTATTTCTATCGACAGGTCTCTCTGCCGACTTACTTTTCTCGCCTGCATCCTTCTGCGGTGCGAAGTTAGCTCCGATCCAACTGCCGCAGCCACCCGATGCAGTTCAACTCTCTTAACTACAAACTCGACAACCGGCGCCCACTCTTTTGCATATTTGCCGTTTCGTTTATCGTTCGTGGGCATTGTATACCTGTTAACTCGCATGTCCTTCACAGGTATATACTTTATAATATATTATTACTGTACATATGTGGTACATATTCATGTTGCGGAAAAGAAATTCCGTTCCCTGGGTATTACAATAAATTCCGGGAATTCATCGCATAGCGAAGTCAATCGTAATTATCATTGTTGTTATTCAACGATGAGGTTTCGAGAAAATTTGCCGCTAAAAAAATTAATAAACAAATAAATGTTCAAGTTCTATATTGTGATACGATGAATTGTGCACATGCATAGAATATTATACCTGTACTAAAAATGCGCGTGACCTGAAAGCGCGGATTATTATATGACGATGGTATACGTAAAAAGCAAAGCGAACCGATTGGAAAAGAGAGACTCTCATGATTTATCCTGTCATTTATATATAGGTATATACACGAGTGCTTATTTTATGGGCTTGTATATGTATGGATCGCGATGTTATATTTCTTATGGCTGAGGTATAAAATGCGGTAGGGTATATAATATAATATAAGTACGTACAGCGGTACTATTAGGTATGTAAGTTGCGTACTTTCGCCTTGAGTTTCTTCAGGTCGATTCAGAAGCTAAACGCTAGTTATATACCTACGTTGTCCGTATACATGCAATCGGACATTTCTGTGTGATATTATCACTGGTGTGGAGATAACAGCGTGATTTCGTAATTGTCCTCGCGCAGCAAGAGAGTATTTGCGCTCCTGAGTGCGCCGCACTACAGCTATGTTAGTATATAAAGTCGTCATCCCGTCCGTCTCTGCACGCGTTATATTATTCTGAGCAGGAAGTAATCTGTTTCAATGTTGTGTATTTGTACCAATCCGTTGGTGCCACCGCCGTACCGTACGACCGAATGATTCGAATCAACATTCAACTATATCTGTGGTATATGTGCGCTACCGTATGTACCGCGGTGAAGCTGATGATTCCTCTTGACGTTTCAACATCGCGTCGTTACGTCGATCTTCCACCAACGGTAGCACTTATCCAAAGTTTAATACCTAACACAACCTGCCTACTTCTACTCGTAATGTACTACAGAATAGAGGAGCGCTAATTGACAAATTGGTCGAACATCGGCGGACGTCTCACGTCCTAGAAAATTAGGCCACACGGATTCTCTGTAGCGTCGTTCGCATCCGATGATAGCAAACGTATCTGCATCATCCCGCAAACTGGAGTACCAAACACGCGAGGATCGAACGCTTTTATCATTGTTTTCGAAGGACATCAAGTGCGGCGCGTGGGCCGCGGGGGGTCCCGCGAAATAAATGAATAAATAAATATTAAAAATAATCAAGCGATATTACATAGTACATACTCCCGATCGTTAGAGAGTGTATTATTAATTGGAATGCAATGGCTGGCACTTGTAGCGTACTTAATAATAATTATTTATTAGCAATCGCAGACTGAGTTTCGCCTACGCAGGCGCCGCGTCGCGGTTTGCCGACCGTACGACGTCGCGTCTTGTGAGCAAATCCGTGTCCTTACAGTCCGCGATATTCGATTTTCTTGACGTTCGTGCGACAAAAAAAAAAAAAAAAAATTGAAAAGTTAAAGAAAAATGATTTGCTCCTTACTCCCGTATACGTGCGCGATAATAATACGAACTTAGTGCACGTGTGAAAGAATTTAAAAAAAAAAAAAAAAAATTAAATTGGAGAAAGAAGAAAAAAGAAAGGATTTTTTTTTTTTTCTCTTCAAAGAGAGGCGGTGAAAAACGATGTAAAGATATCGGCGGCACACGTGTGCACTGCTGCACTGCCGCTGTTACACCGGAGGGCGGTTACGACGAACGAGGCAATTACGCACCGGGCGCCGCCGCACTTATACTTTACAGTCCCGAGCCGCGTGTGAACCTGTCGTCACCTTATTAGTTTTAATACCCCTTGACTATGATACCCATATGATGTTTTCCTTTGTACTAATGAGCTGCTATTTCCTTACGTTATGATCTAATGTTAAGATAAAACAAAGCGTGGGCGTACAGCTATTCAAATGCGTTGTGTGTATGTACGTACCGTGTTATACATACACATCGGTATACCTAGCTGTGATACGTTATACGTTAAATAACGCGTTCATTGCAGCTGCGATTGATTATTATCACAGACGATAACGCGTGAGCGCTAGAGAACATTAGCGCGAGAACTAGCTGGCGAGAATACACATATAGCGATCAGGCAATTAGTGTAAACGAGAACAGATTGATTGAACAGTCCAATTATACAATGAACCGCGCAAGGGTCTCCACATGTATAATATAAGTGCCGAAATGTCAAATCAGAGATGACAAAGAGCGTAGAAAATGGCCACTCTAACAAGTTAGGCGTTATATTTTTTTCCATGCATCCATTAGGTGGTTGAAAATTATTTCATCCTAAAAGAAAATCCGCTGGTTGTGTATTTTATTTTTTTTTTTTTTCTTAAGCTGCGACTGAGTGGTGAGCTCGGTGGTCTAAAATATCAACTAAGCTTCTCTAATTAGCGAAGTAAATCCTGTCGCTCGTATGAAGAATGATAATAATATACTATACGTTATGTACGATCTCATACCTCATGCTATATGCACTCGGATATCGAACGGCATTAAAGTCAATCTGTACGATTAATCGATGACGGATACGTACATTCGAGATCTGAATTAAAAAAAAAGGAAAGAATTTTTCAAATATATCCGCAAATAAACTGAACAAAATGACCGAAATGGTTAATTAACTGCATTCGCGTTGACGTTGAAGAGATCGACTGCATAAAGTCCCGTTTTATCCCCCAGAAAAATATTACTCGATCTGCTCTACCTTTTGCAGATTATCGTAGTGTGCTATGTATAGTAAATTAGTAATACCCCAGGTTACCTCGTACACGTATAGGTGTACAGGCCGGTATAAATTGAGCATATAATATTTATCAGTTTCAGCGGAAGATTTGTCCTCGGAAAGTGGTGCGCCATGCGCGTGGTTGAAAAAAGAAGATGAAAATAAAAGAGGGCTCAAAGGAGCGAGCTGAACTAAAAAGTAAAATAACAACAAAAAAAAAGAAATAAGAAAGAAAAAAAAAAGTGAAAAAGAAGGGTTAAATCGACTTCGTGCGATCGCGACCGAACGTGAGACTATTTATAAACCGATGATAATTTATCGTCGCGAGTGTGATATTTATTGCCATCGATCGGCAGAGGCGAATGGCGGGTCTTATTTTTCTGCCCCTCCTGGTATCCGCCGCTTCTCTGCAGCTTTACGGCCGCGGCCCCCGGGACGCGTGCTGGCTGCTGGTCTGCATCGGCTACTGCGGTAGGCGGTCGCTGCGGATTATGAAATATATATATGCGAGTGCATATAAGTACATATAGGTATTTAATGCGGATCCAGAATCCCTTCTTATACAGAGATTATAATGCGAGATATCCGAATGCTGCGTGTTTCAATTATAAAGCGCAACTCGTTTTATTGATCTATAACCGTTCAATCAAGCGAGATCCATCACCGATCGATCGGATCGATCGATTGCGGATATTTTACATCCGATTCACGGTCCATCGACGATATGTATGTACGTAACTACCCGTATACCTCATACCCATGAGCTATATATGCAAATTGTGAAGATCATATAATGATTTGCTGCTATCGGTACCGCCTGGGGTTAGAATGATTGTACGGCTCCGTGAACACACGAGAATATTGCGGCCGTTTGATGTGTTTATCTCTCAGTTAAAATCACCAGCTGCTGCTGTTGCTGCTTGCTGCATCTATAGCTTGTCGTGTTAAGAAAATTATAAGTAATCAGCCACGGATGGGCGGAGGTATTTCCAGAGGATGGAAGCTCTTCGCGGTTTAGTTCTATGTGCTCAATTTTATCACATCATTTTCAACTCCTATATACATATACATATACATACACACCATATACCCTATTACAGACAACTTGCTAAATCTTAGTTCCTATACTGCATATTTATATTAACCCGTACTTTAGCCGTTCGTTAATTTGAAAATTATGTTATACATTATTATACACGTACGCGATGTATGCGTTTAAAAATGAGATTGAAGAAGGAAAAAAAAAAGAAGCTGCAAGGCACAGAAACTTCTCCGTGGCATATTTTATCGGTTGGATTATGAGTTACGTGTTATTATTATGTACCGCATTTTTTACGTTTTTTGTTTTTGTTTTTTTGTCTTTGCTAGCTGCTGCTGTTCACTTCGCATATATTTTAAAATATACGTGTGTAATTGCGAGTATCAGCGGTTAGGTACGTTCGGTTTACGTTACTTACAACGCGAGGAGAAAGAAAAAACCTAAAATAATGAGCATGGAAGGTACTTTTTTTTTTCAAGCCTGTAGAGATTCTCAAAATTCAGTTACAACGGACATAATGATCTACGTGCTCCGCATGAATACCTGTAACCATGTAGTATACGTATATATAAGACACCTGTGATACCTGTACCTACACCTACCTTCGAAATTCTTTGACCGCGTGCGGAGAAGTCGAAGCGACACAATGAGAAGAAAAGTATGAAAGTCACCAGCTACGTTACTAGTCGGTACGTGACTATGTGCTATAGGTATAACTGCTACATATTATTTGCATTGAAATCACGACTAGAGAACGCGTTCTGTTATTCCTGCGGACGTACATCACCTGCGCTTTCTCGTAAATAGTTATTTAGAGCTGAAAAAGCGTACACGTATGTACGGGTATATCGTTCGTACGTATACCTATACCCGAGTTAAGAGAAAACGGGTGAAAAAAAGCGTCAAAGAATTTTTGAAAAATGAAAATAAAATGTATAAAATAAATGAATAAATTCCTCCCGTATACCTACTCTTCTCGGTATAAAGAAGAAAGAGTTGCATTCTCGGTAAACTTTTTCTCTAATGATTTTTTAATTTTTTTCTTTCTCTTATTATTATTCCAGGGACAACTTGTACCGATTAACTTTAAACCCTTTGGTTGTCCTCGAGCACGCACCTTGGCCAGCACCACCAGAAAAAGCATCGACGTGTCAGGATAAAGGGCAGAGTGCCGACGACTGTCACAATTATATCAAGGTGGTCCTCAGCAACGGAAAACGTCTCTTTGCCTGTGGAACGAACGCATTTAGTCCTGAGTGCACGTGGAGAGAGGTAAGAAATAAAACTAAAATCAATAATCTGTCAAATATTTAATTCTGCTGCAGACATCGCGTGATGATTTTTCTGTCGTTAAGTTTCTTTTTCTTTTGCTTTCCATTTTTTTTTCTTCTTCGTTTCATGGATATAATTTACTGTCGATTCGCAAGGAGTTGACCTTAGCCCGTCACATAGAGTCGATGATGTATTACAAGTCTTGTACACGGACAGCCGCTGTTCTTTATTACCATTTTATTTTTTTTATTTTATTTTATTTCATTTTTTTATTTTCAAAACTTTTATAGTTAATTTCTCTGGCATGTCCGAGAATAATAACGAAGCGGTGCAATGGGTGAGATATAATGTGCGTGAGCGAGGCCACTACAAGTAACTAAAATATACTATTCGATGATAGTTAGCGATATCATCAGTTTTCTCTGTACGTATTACTACGCTATGTAACATCTGACAACGTCCTTGCGGTGAATGCAGCATATGCAGGATCAAGGAAAGTCTAAGTCTGATTTCTGCCATTGGAACAAGATGAAGAAGAAGAAGAAGATAGATCGATGTAGTTTGTTGTTGGATAGAATGAGAAACTTCGCGTATAAGTTGCAACGCCGTTCACATTCACTATATATTATGTCTGTTCGTAGAGGAGATATAAACGAGATAAATAGAGAGGCTGGAATATCTGTACCTTTTATTCACTCCTAGTATACCTACATACGTATATGTATATACCTATAAATACACCTACTTACGACTTCGATAGACTAATCGACTTATACCTGTATCATTATTTGCTTCACTGCACCGCTAACAATATCATTATATACGAACCCATAATAACCATCGTGAAAAGTTTTTTCGCTCGAACGCCCTTTATGTTCATGGAAAAGAATAATATTTTTATATATATCTAATATATATTCTTAATATTAATTATCGTTGAAAATCACGATGGATATTTTTGTCGTTTTTTTTTCACAGATCGAGAATATAAACAGCGTTACCAATTGGATGACCGGAGTTGCTATGTGCCCTTATTCTCCACATGCAAATGTTACCGCTTTGTTAGCAATGGGACCATCGGGAGGATTGTTTGCTGGTGCTCCGACAGATTTTGCGGGTGCTCATCCTGCGATTTACAGGACTTTGGCTGCTCCGACCTTAAAAACACATCAATACGATCCGAAGTACGTTGGAAAAAGACAAAAAAAATTGATAAACTCCCGGTTACATCAGAGTGCCGATTTATATATTTATTCACTCATCGACCTTGTATCTTCAGGTGGTTGAACGACCCGCAGTTTGTCGGAAGCTTCGAGACGGATGATCACGTTTATTTTCTCTTCAGGGAGTCTGCGGTCGAGTACATGAATTGCGGGAAGGTATGTACAGATGTGTCTGACATTTAGATGGTTAAACGATCGTCCTCTCAACTGAGGATAGACACGGTGGTTAATTCGGTTCGGTAAATAATCGTGTTCATGGTTATATAATTGACTTGTAATTGTCATTACGTGGTATACAGGAGAATGCGGATCGTCACGTCATTACGATTTTTCTTCTTTCTATTTTCTGTACTTACAGCTATGTACACTGAAACATTATATATCGCCGGTTTATTTTATACGTGTGAAAGACTTGAAAGAGATTGTTTTACACGTATACATACATACTTATAATATTATATTTTATTTTATACATATCATTATCATATGGTAAAGGCCATCGCGTACACGTCTTATAGAGTCGTCGTCTTTGTAATATAATTGCATCGGTTTATCGGACAGGTGTACATCACGATGCAGTTTACAGATTGGATCTATCCGTTATAAATTATTGCAAATTATTTCCAGTCGTGATGGGGCGATGCTGATTATTCGACCTTCGGATCAAATTTTTCTTTTTCTTTTTTTTTTATTATATTTTTGTGATTAATCGTCATTCCCACGTATTACCTGTAGGATAATGATTTATCATCATCACGGCAAAGACACACATACAATAGAATCTCTGAATTGCAAAAAAAAAGATACGTTTATTATTAATTATTATTTTCAATCGAAACAGAGAATCTATTCGAGGATCGCTAGAGTCTGCAAAAACGATCCGGGTGGTCAGACGATAATGCAGGATAATTGGACGACATTTTCGAAGGCTAGACTCAACTGTTCTTTACCTGGAGAATTTCCATTTTATTATGACGAAATACAAGGAGCCGCTTATCATCCAGAGGAGAAAATAGTCTACGCAACTTTTACCACACCTACGTAAGGATATGAAAAATAACAATAATCATGATGATAGTAACAATGAGAATAAACGATATTATTTTTAGCATCAGCTCCGCGACTCGAATTCATTTCCTGCTTCAAATCAGCTACTCAAATCGCACGTGCGGTCTTCGACTATTGATAGAATTGGTCTTTTATTGAACTACCGTGGTTCAAATATCAACGATCCGCTTTGCCACCCACGTAGTACGGGGATAAAGTTTCATCTGTAATTGAAGCAATTATCAATTCCGAATTAGATTACGAAGAACCAAAACTTGAGCCGTGATTCAACAATAAACGTTGCGGCTGATCGCGTGTCATCGTGATATCTGATTACGTGATGGTAAAAATAGCTATGGTTGCGGTCGGCATTTGATCAAATAGCCGCTGCTTCGGCTTTTGCTGTAGAATTCGTTGAGTTTAGTTAGTCGTGATTATATCGTCTGTCTGTACAGGTATGCCGATGTCTAATTATCCGGTAAAACTCACCTGCTGTTATATCCCATTTCAGTAACAGCATACCCGGCTCCGCTATCTGTGCCTTTAACATGACAGCCATCGACGCTTCTTTCAATGGACCATACAAGCATCAGGAGAACTCTGGATCGGCATGGGAAAGAAGATCAGTCGCAAATCGCAACAGACAACACTGTGGAGCATCTACGACCAACGCTGCCAATCAACTACTCGATACCCAGAGATATCAACTCATGGATGACGCTGTCCAAAGCGCAACTTTGGAACCCCTGCACACGAAAATCATGGAAAGGTAAATGAAAAGAATTTTCAAATGGGTTTTTCTTATTTTTTTTTCTCTAGCATTTTTCACGTCTTCGTTGCCATTCTACGCTTTTTTTTATTAATTCAAGGTTCACGCACATAGCTGTTGACGCTACACCAACAAAGGTTCACCGTAGCGTGACTGTTCTGTACGTGGCTACGACGGAAGGGCTCATAAAAAAGATTTCAATTCTACCTCGCACTCAAGAAACTTGTGTGCTCGAGGTTTGGGGTCCGCTACCCTCAACCCTGATGACTTTACAGTTTCTCAAGGACACCCAGAGTCTGTACGTCGGGATGGAGAACGGTCTTCTCAGGTAATAATATCCTGTTTGTTAACTCAAAATCTCATCAAATTCTTTTTCAAGACTTTTCTTCTGATTTTAAATCAAAATTTCTTTTTTATATTATGTTATTCAGAATCCCGGCAGCCCAGTGTCACAGACATCGAGGTCGTCAGGCCTGCGTCAATTCCCAGGAACCTTACTGCGGATGGAATGACATAACGCAAAAATGCGCTGCTATTCCAGCTCACGCGCACCTGGATGGTCACTGGATCCAACAGGCTACTCACTGCCCGGTATTAACCGATCCAGTGGATGGAGGATGGAGTTCATGGAGCTCATGGACTCCCTGTCAACACGGAACCGCAGCTCAAGACTCGCATTCTTATCACGGACACGGTTATGACGATAGTAGAGAGGTTGGTGAATGTCGATATCTTCAGGGAATTTTTAAGCTGAAATATTTGATCGAAATTGATTCCTTGAGCCGAATTTCAACCGCATAAAATTAACTTCCTTTTTTCGTCTCCCTTCCAGAGCACAGATATGTGTATGTGCCAAACCAGAGAATGTAATAATCCTCCACCAAAACACGGAGGTGCAGGTTGCGAGGGTACGAAAGTGCGGGTGTCAAATTGCACGGTACACGGTGGTTGGACGGCGTGGTCTGCCTGGTCTGAGTGTTCTCAGACTTGTGGTTTCGCGATGAAGACAAAACGAAGAACTTGCGGTAACCCTGCACCCGCTTTTGGAGGAAGAGTATGCGTCGGTCACGACCGCACTGAAACGGTATGCCTCGGCGTACCGCCCTGCCCTACCCCTGCCAAGGCTTCACCACCCCCAGTAAATGGGCAATGGTCATCGTGGGGCGTGTGGGATAAGTGTTCCAGACCTTGCGGAGGAGGTAATTATCAAGCTTTTAGCCAATTCGTCGTTCATCGCGCATTTTTTTCAACAACGATTTCTCCCTCATATAGGAACGCGTACGAGGAGACGCAACTGCGATAATCCCCCGCCTTCCGATGGCGGTGCAGAGTGTCCAGGTTGTGGTTTTCAGGTGAGTAGCGTGAAAAAAAATTTCGGTTCCAATCGATTCAGGTCACGAGGCAAATTTTTCAATGTAATTTTCTTCATCAGGTCGAAGACTGCAACGTTCACCAGTGTGACGACGAAAAACGTTCGTCCGCAATGACGCCATGGGTTCCAGTGAATCTGTCGGTTTCTGGTTCTGGGTATACGGAAAAACGCTACCGTTTTAGTTGCCGCGTTCAGCCGAAAGATCCCTCAGGGCTCAGGGTTCAAATGGCGAAGGAAGAACGATTCTGTAATTCTGACGGTTCCTGTCTGAAAGCGACGGGCGCGGGAACCAGTGATACCTCCGAAGATGGATGGGGCGAATGGTCCTCCTGGACAACGTGCTCCAGATCGTGCGGAAAAGGTGTCCAGCATAGGGTAAGACCTTGATTAGACAATCCTGCTTCATTAAGCCACCGTGTCTTTGCATTCATAACGTTTTCGCTGTAATTTTCAGGTGCGACAGTGCGAATCTCCGGCTTGCGAAAACGCGGAGGCGATTTCCGGTGATAGTTCAAAGCAAACAAGGTTCTGCAATACGCAACCTTGCAGAGATTCTTCAGGTGGGCAGTGGTCATGCTGGACGGATTGGTCGGAGTGCTCGGTATCATGTGGGATCGGAGTACGTTGGAGATCAAGAAAGTGCTTGGATGGATACGACGAGGATGTCGAGAACAGGTGCGAAGGGCCAACCACTGCTAGAGAATCATGCGAAATGCCAAGTTGCGAATCTCTTCGTGGATGGGATCAATGGAGTACTTGGAGTTCGTGCAATTCAGCCGGGCAACAACACAGAAAACGAGTTTGCCTACAAGAACCTTGTGCCCAAGAACGATCCAGAGAGTCGAGGGATTGCCTACTTGACTGGATGGACAATGGTGAGTAAAATCTGAGGATTACTTCAATTCTTCGATTTTCTTCAAGTTTCTCATCTTTCCAACGTTGATTTCCAGACATATCGAACGCGCTCCCTCGTAGCGTCGCTGCAGCCGGCGTTTCGGTTGGTGCAGTTGTAGGTAGCTGCATAAGTGGAGTTATAATCGGTATAATATTAGCCGGTGTTCTTTGCTTCGTCTATCAAAAACGTCGGCAACCCAGAGTCCCTGGGAGTCCGCACTATATCAGCAAACAAAATCCCTACGTGACCGTTCCGCTGAAAGAAGTGAGTTGACTAAAAAATGCACATTTTTTTACGATCCCCTGATTGTAAGTGTATTTATTTTACTTATTTTTCAATTCTTCTTTTAAGGTGAACACTAAGAGGCAACCAAGTTTCTCCGGAAGTACAAATGGCAACGGTACCCTTCGTACAAAAAACAATCCGAACGTGAATGGCGGATTGGGAAGTCCGAAGTTGTATCCTAAGGTCCTGGACTACGAGTCGGCAACCTTGAAAAGGAATAGCCACGGTCAACCGCACATAAGAGCGGACTTGGATCAAGACATGTACTACTGAGGTGGAGTGCCGTGGGTTATACCGCGGGGGATGAAATCGCACGTGATTCGCTGTAATCACCGCCGAAATAATCAGGCGAATCGGTCCCGAAGTACCGGTAAGGTATACGCAATTAGGACGAGTTATGGGAACCTGCCGCGTGGTCGATCAATCTTCAGTAAATGAGGAAGGATTGAAATTCCACGTAATGAAAAACGCGGGATTTCTTTTCTAGTATTAATAGGCCTCGGGGTTCTTTCCGTTATTTTCGATTCCATTTATTTTATTATCATTATTTCGTTTTCGGTCCAATATCGTACGATTGCTGACAAACGGCCAGCAACAAAAGGCTGTGCAAATCAACCAGTATGGTAGAGAGTTCTATTGGATTTCTTTGACAATTTATGTCGAGGGAAATGAGTGATACGAGTTAGGAATTCTGAATGACAGTCTGACACGAAGTGTATGATTTATACACGTATGCACGATATACGTTTTGGAATAATAAGTGCCTTATTAAAAGTATAGCTCTTAGCTTTTAATTATCGTTAGTTACTGCGAGTAAGTATTCTACTTGTGATTAATAGTTGCTCAATATTGCGTGAACGCCAATATTAATATTAAAATGGAGAAAAAATGAAAATAAATAATACAACAAAGTAGAAGGAACTATAAAATTAATCGCAAGGGAATAAGAATAACGTCTTAATATTACTATCAACAAGAGAATAATATCATCAATCACATTTCGATTATATTTTCGGAGATAGTGGAAAAAAAAAATCATTATCGATTGATTCCAATGCACGGGCATTCAACGGAAGACATTTGTATAAAAATTCACAAAAATCACTCCCTCTACTAATACCTATTATTATTACTTTAAGGGCACGCGATGGTGGTCAATCAATAAATCGACCAACTGACGAAATATTGTTTCGCGATATAATATATGCGGTTACTATAGTATGTAAATAGATTTATGAATTATATTATATATTTAAGGAACAAGTCAGAAAATCAAAAAAATTATGTTTGTAAATATCATGCATCTATATAAAAACATTATTAATATCGTCATAGTAGAATAGGTAGATGAATATGAATATATTTTGATGTAGTCGTTTGTTCGAATTTAGATTAACTTTATTATCATACGAATGACATTATTGTGCCATCTCTCAGCTCTATCTGTATATATACGTTCAACACAATATCGTAGGTATTATTAATGTGACGAAGCATTTAAAATGTAGCGAATGAAAATGGTGCCTTTTAAGCGACATATATATAATATTTTAAGGTATTATCATTATTACTATCATTATTATCAGTATAGTTAATAATATTGTTATGAAATTTACTTTTGCAGATTTAAGTATACAGACATGACTCATATTGAGTTACTTATATTTGTAAGCAAGTTAAGAATCTTAAGCGAATACGTATATCGATGAATCTAGTAAATAGAATTTATACTATGCACCGTAATATATCATAACTCCCGGTAAAATATCATATTATATTACATCTTTAGCCTTCCCGTGGAATACCAGTAATATTTTATTGTATCGATATCATGCTGCCATTTAATTTCAGATCCTTTTAACATGCTATCGTTAGCCTATTATTTTATGTACCCTATTCGCTGTGTATTAAAATTTCATTTTCTATATATTATGTTGTTCATTTATTACCAGGACTCCAAGAAACTGAAATGACTTGGAAGACTATCAAACCGATTCTGGAATCTCAAATCTACTATGAAAGTTCTCTAAACTATTTATTTTCCGAAAATCTCATTTTCATCACCTTCTTCAAATTCTAATCAATCACGTATGAATTATTATAGATATATAATATTATTACATAAAATGGAGTGTAAAATTTTTCAGAAAAAGCTGTAGACAATCTAAAAGCTTAGAGATCTTTGCCGAATTTTTCGATTTGCTCGATAACAAAATTCATTGACGACTCCTTTGCTTCCGGGCTGCAGGTTACTACCATCCTGAAAAAATTTCCTAGACCTTTATGAGTCAACGGGGTATATCCTACCATTAAGGATCCCTCCATAACCATTCGTTCTTTAATTTTCGGAGCAACTTTGTACAGTTTGGTCCGCCATTCGTCGGTTTCCTCAAGGCCCCTGAGACTGGGAGGGATGTACCTGAATATTTAAGTAATAGAAATGATGACATATAAACTTTACATATAAATGTATTAACATATTCACTTGCCAAAAACAGACGTTGCTACATTCAGAATTTGGGATGACTAGCCGGAAGCCTTCACGAACCGAGATTTGTTTCTGGAAATACTTGGAAACAGTCATTGCGTGATCGATAGATCTTCTCAGACCACTTGTCCCCCTCGCCTTCCACATCATCCACAATTTCAGAGCGTCTACCTATGATCCCGATAGATCGGTCAGATTTACTAAGTTTATGAAGGACGTGCGTTGACTGTGTACTGACCTTTCGTCCGCATTGAACACTTTTGTCACCCGTATCCCATGAAACATCGTAGAATTTGTCCTGCTGGAATAGGTACCTAGCAGCAGCGCTGTTTGCGCGATGAAGAGATCCTTCTTCTTTTACTAGGAACAACGAACACTGCAAAGGTGCTCCAAGCAGTTTGTGTGGATTCCAAGAGACAGAATCCGACCTGACGAACATTAACGATCGATCATAAAATTTATACACCCCATCAGAAGATACCAATAACGTACAATTCGACACCTGTTAACAATTTTCGGTATTCCTTAGACAGCAGTAGAGTTCCACCAAGGCACGCCTGAATTTGAAAGAAAAAATGACGACGATATATATTTCTTTTTTTTTGCTAGTCAGGGATTTTGAACCCCAAAATTACACCAACATCAACGTGGAACCAAATATCCTCAGATTTGCAGATCGTAGCGATTTCTGACAGCGGATCAACTGCCCCTAGGACCGTAGTTCCCGCGGTTCCGTTTACAAAAAATGGCAATCTTCCATCGGATCGAGCTTGGGCTATCGCTCTTTTCAGGTCTCCAGGTATCATTCGGTCTCTGTCATCCGTTTTTACCTGACATAGATTACGTATTTTATCGCAGTTTTCAAATTGCTAATAATTCGTTACCATTTTCACCGTAAATTCAATCTACGGACCTGGTAGACGGAGTCGGTCCCAAGTCCGAGCCAATGGGCCCCCTTTTTAATCGAGTAATGGGCAGCGAGGCTGGTGAAACACGCGAGAGGTGGAGACCCGCTTAGACCTTTGGTCTTCACATCTGGCAGCTTCTTATAACGAGCCATAACCATTCCGTACATATTAGCGATGCTTCCACCGGGACAAAGCATACCATCGCCTATGGGGGGAGGAGGATATCCCACAAGTTTCAAGGCCGCATTGAGTACCTCGCACTCTATAAGAGTGAATACCGGGGCCACCTCGAATGTATACCTGCAATTATCCCGACCGTAATTATGCCGGACGCTAGATAATGTATGTAATAATGTCGCGCACCGTATTTTATATGCAAAAACAAAGAGAGAACAAAAAAAAAAAAAAATTTGAAATTCATGGGGGAGAGGAAGAAAAACTTTGAGCCGGACTTGGGTCAATGACTTTGGCGAGGGAATATAAGTCGCAGGTAAAATAGATATCGGTAGTTTTTATGACAGGTATTACTATCGTAATCTCCTCGCACCGTACGTCGTTTCAAAGGATGATTTTTATTAGTCAGCTTCTTACTGGCTTGTATTGAGGGCTTCGGTCAGCCAAGCACCGACTAATCCGTATATGTCGACGCCGGCGTATAGCTGATTATAGAAATGAGGATTTGAGGTCTTTACGGAATACCGAACGATTTGTCTGACCATCTTATCCAGCTGCTCTGGTGTCGCCGCATCCTCAACTAGATCCAACGACAATTTTTTCTGAAAATCGAACAAGAAATTTTCAAAATTAAAGTCCATTGAATTCTGAAAATATGAATACTTCGAACTGAAATGTGTAATAAATCTGTCGTAGCCTCGGAGTCATCTGCGATTTTTGTAAGAAATAAAACGTTCTAATGATTCAAAACTTTTTATGATTCTAAAACTTGTTACTAGCACGCGACTAACAATAAGAAAAATACACAGCTATAATCTGCTGAGAGCAATGTCCTATGCCAATGCATAATGAGTAGATATAGCATCAGCAAACCACGGCGCAAAATCATGGTCTGTAGAAACTGCAATACGTTGCATTGTCTGCGCATCAAGTGACGGGGCAATGCACCGTTGCAAGAAGATTACACGCTAGCTCTTTTCCTTTCGAGCGGCATTCACGTTCTTTTAGATATGATAAATAATTATTTCTATTGGCAAATAGGAAGAAAAAAATGATACAACTGAAAATTATGAACTTAACTCATTCAGCCAAGTGAACAGACAAACGTATTTATCTTTTTTCCTTTCTACTCGTTTCTAACATAGTAAATACATTTTAATTTTCAGCACAATTTCCCTTACCTTGAGCTCTTCGGGGTGCACGAACTCAACGATTCGGTTATTTTCGGACTGATCCAGGACATTTTCTTCGGCAAGAATCTTCAGAAGTTCTTCTAAAACCTTGAACGTCCTGCCATGTACTTCAGCCGCTGTCATCTCGACGGCTCTTCTGTTCACAACTGAATGGCCTATCGACTCCTGGTTAACCAGATCTCAGCTCCCACTTCTTAGTCTTCGTCTTCTTCTTCTTCTTTTTCGTCTTTATAGTCTTGATTTACGATCAGCCCAGTGGGTACGATCTTATAACACTCGGCTGTGAACGTTCAGCGTTATCGCGTAAATGCAAGTGCATCGTGAAATGCGCGTATTCGATTCACAGTTTTTTCTTATTTTTTTTTTTTTTTTAATACTCCGATTACATCGGATAAACTACTGATAAATGAATGGAAGAAACAGGAACAGTTTACATGTAGTTCGTGTGAATTATGAGCAATATATTGGAATATCATAGGAGGTCGATAATTTTTCATATTTTATTTGAAAAAATGATTCGATTCTTAAATTAATGCAATGATTATTCTCTGCAGCTACTGTAAAACTTAATCGCTATAATTTTTTTGAGATCAATGTTGAATCTGGAACAAATAAAAAAACGAGAATTGAGATCAGTTCGGAACTCTGCTTTACAGACGTATTATGAATTCTAGATACACATTATTAAGACGTTTATATTACGACTCGGGGTACATTCTCGTAATTTAAGTTGCCTGTCCACGAGCGCTCTTTGTAATAAATAATTATGTGAAAAATTATTGTGATCCTTGAAAATGATGAATGGAAATCGAATTAAAGGAGAACCAGCCACGTTAAAAAATGTTTTCTTTTTTGTTTGGTTCTTAGAACTTACGGTGGACGGCAAAGTGGTCGTGGGTGGTTCGAGCGGTAATCGAGGCACTAACCCTCGCATGGAAGCCCACTGACCTTCGCAGAGCTCGTGAAAGGACAATTGAACCAGAAGTCTCCCACCGAGAGCACCTGGACCTCGACAGACGGCACCAGCTCCGTAATCCCAGAAGCTGGATTTGTTGCTAGAAACAGAATATCCCCTGGGAGTTGCCAGATATCTCTTCCTCAACCATCCAGCAAGATAAGCCGCACCGCAGTCGCAATGCCATGGATTTCGCTCCAGCCTTAATTGCCGGATGTTTGGAATAACGTCTAGAAATCGCGACGGCAGATACGACAGGTGGTTGGCTTCCAATTGCCTGATAAAAATGAAACAAGATAAAGAATCACGTGATTTTTTCAGAACACCCGAGACACCCGTGACGGTTTTTTTCAGTGTACAGTTTTCTTACAGTTTTCGAAGGCTTGGCGTGTCCTTGAGAAGATCTGAGTGCATATTTTTCAGATGATTCGCATGAAGAAGGAGGATCGTCAGGTTCGAGAGACCCTTGAAAGCGCCAGCGTCTAATGAAGCTAAACCATTCGCATATAAAACCAAACGTTCTAAAGATCTAACCGGAAGAAAGAGACCAGGTGTAATACTCTTCAATGAATTGTGGCCCAGTTGGAGCTCCTTCAAAGAAATCAACCCCTCGAAAGCTTTCAGATCGATCTGTGGAAACAAAAAGTGAAAGTTTGAAACCGATCGGTCAGTTCTTTTTCTTTTTTTCTTGGATCTTCTCTTTGATAAATAATTAGTTGAAAGTCGGGGAATTATTATCGTTCGATAAGCATTTCAGTAGCTGCTGGTGCAATACAAGTTTGAAAAGTCACTCTGCTCGCACGTAACAGTTACAGAAGCAGTTTCTCTTGACACGAAATACTATGTTTGGCGTATGCATATTGCAGGTATAACGTAAAATATACCCAGCGCGAAACACGTTCTTCGATACATCAGGAGAACCGTACTCCTTAATGATCAGTCCTCGGATGGTGATTACTGGAATCTTATAAGGATCCCCTGTTTTTAAAATTGAAGAAATCAAAAGCCAAATGATCGGTATGAACTTACATGTGCTATTCTATTGGCAGATAGTTCGAGAACTATAAGATTGACCAGAGGTTCAAAGAGTCCATTCTTGATCCTCGTGAACCGATTACCCCTCAGATTTAACTCGGTGAGATGAACTTGCGCGGTAAAAAATTCAGTGGGGAGATCTTGAAGCTTGTTTTCTTCGAGTCTCAAGGATACTAAATTACTCAAGTCCTGTAAAATCGACCCTGGAAGTGTTGAAAGCAGATTATTGATCAGGAGTAGCTCTTCGAGTTCCCTGAGACCATTAAAAACCCCTAAAGGTAATGTTGAGATCCGATTTGAAGAAAGATCCAAAATCGCGAGGGTTGTTGTGGTCAGAAACAGCGCTGCTGGTAACGTACTTAGTTTATTGGAGGAAAAATCTCTGAAAAATATCAAAATCAAATCCGGGCTAATCACCTGACAAATTCGAATAAAGTCTTACAAAATATGCAATCGCCGCATTCGCAGTAACTGATTTTGGTGCAGCTCTCGCAGAAGGTTTCTGCTGAGCCTTAGATGGGTCACCGCGTGGAGGGAGAAAAAAAGATTGAGTGGCAGATGTTCGATCTGGTTGTCACTGAGATCCCTATAATAGAAAAAAAATCGAAGGAAAAAGCTCAAGTGTTCTTCGATTCAGCTTTTTCAAAATCAACTTACAGGTGAAGAAGCTGCGTGAGATCCAAAAAAGTGTCCCTGTGCAAGGCAGTGAGCTGATTGCTTCCAAGGTCCCTGGAATGGATGGGATATGCTGTTCTTTTTTCTGAATTATAACGAGAGATTTAGTATTCTTGTATGACTCACAACTTGAGGAGATCGTTAGGGACAAGCTGCGTCGGTGGAACGTCCAAGAAGCTTCTTCCCCAACAGGATATGGACCTTGTTTCCGGTCTGCATCTGCACGGGCCCTCAGCACAAACTTCCCAGTCATCGGGTCTTCCGCTGATTTGCCAAACTACACATAGGAAATGTAGGTGGACATTATTTCTTGCCGTTTGTACTGGAAGAAGCGGTGCTCACCCGGCTGCTCTACGGCTCTTAATCTTCGTTCAATCCGCGATATTTTGCTCTCCAATTCTTCCAGGTTCGTCGATGGCGTCGTCGTTTCGTCGAGGCTAATTTCAGCGCACTCAGTCGCAGCATCCGGGCAAATTCGACCCCCGGAACTCAGGGTTATCCTCAGAGTGACCTCGAGAAAAAATAGGAGTTTGAGATTCATGACTTGGCCGATACGTTTAAGAAGGTATAACCGTCAATGGGAACGTGTTGCGTGGGTCGTTCGGGGCGTACTGAAGTCTGGCAGCATCCTCATTATCCATTTATTAATAACGATGGTAATTACGCTAATTGAAGGGTCAACAACAATTGCTACCAACCGACAAGAGTACTTGTAGTGTTTATTCAACACCCGACTCAATCCACCGACAGATACGCCAATCCCGCAAATTCATTTGTCGCAATCATTATGGCATGCGATTCAGTTAGCTACCCTTACAGTATATCGTATCAATCTTTTCCAGGGATCGACTAGCGGACTTTCTGAAAACATCTGTCGGAAAAGTGGATTTTTATATGCCTGAAATCTGGCTTTAATCAAACGACCGATGCCTACGTTCATTGTCTTCTTTTTTCTGTTCACGTTCAACACGATACAGTTCTAAATTTGGCGTATTTCATTCATATAATATTTATTTATCAATTTTATGGGACTAATTATGTCAAGTCAAAGCACTGACGTCTCCTTTGAAGCAGGAGCTTTATTAGGTGACTGGGGAAAATTGCCATACGTAGCGCTGGCGCTAATCTTTTCTTATCTACCGGACCGTGACAAGTTCAACGCCAGTTTGGTTAACAGGTATACTAACATGAATTTAGATCAGCTACACTATACGGTGAATTCGGAACACTGTACAATTTTTCTGTCGAAGAATGTGGGGCGAGGGTTTTTCCTGGCCAGGAAACTGGCGCCATCGCGAAATGATTTTTTATGGTGCTTGCGAGGACACTGTAGCTAAGGAGACAGCATTTGCTGATCGATTTGGGGCTCAGTTGAAATCTCTGAGGCTAAGGTGTTGGAGTCCTGCACAAGGACCTGCTCTGGATACTTACTTGAGAAACGTGGCCAAGGTCTTGGACATAATTTCCTTAAACTCTTCACTTCGAGAGCTCCACGTAAGGATTTCGATTTGACGGCTGGGAATTATTTTTTTAAAAGGATCTGGTTCCAGGTGGCGGATGTGGAGGGCCTCGGGTACACGGATGACGAATTGATAACGGTCTGTTGCAGTATCTCCGCATTCGCCTCCAAATCGAGAGTCAAACTGATTGAATTGAAGCGATTTTATTTTTCAGGTAAACGATCTCCTTTTCGAAAGCGAACGGAGGGCGGAGGGCAAAGCCAGAATGGTTACTATTCTGGAAAACCTAATCCAGTGAGAATCACTTTCAAGTTGAGCGGCCTAAACTTATCCTTAAATGAATTTAAAATTTTACTCAGAAGTCAAAGTGAGCTGCAGGTTCTCGATCTTCAGGAAGTCGATTGTGCATGGGAAGTTGGTTTGCGTCTCGTAAAAGCGGCGGCATCGTCAGCCGCAGCCGGAAACACGATGCATACTCTCCTCTTATCTGGCACATTCAATGACCTACCTTCTGGAATGGCTGCTTCCTCCTCGCCCGATTACATCCGAACGATGTCCAGTTTTCGTAAACTCGCCCATCTTCGAATGGACTATAGATGTCTAAGCTGCAAACTACTCGACACCCTTGGCACCTCTTTGGGTGACTACTTCCGGCGATTTGCTATACTCTGTTCCGAAGAAGATGGACCAGAGCTCCCGAACCTTGGAGACGTAGCTTGGAAGACCTTGGCTTCGAGATGTCCATTCCTGAGGGTTGAATTGACGATAGGTAAGTAGGGATAGAAAATTCACAGTGTCGTGACCTTGGCTGTTAATCACCTGTCAGAATTAATAATTTGATTCATGTACAACGGAACCATTAAACGCGCTTTTCCAATGGCTCTAGAAGGGTACAACAGGAGTATCGGATGGAGGAACGCCCTTTTGAAGCCAGGTATGCCTCTCGTGTCTCTCCGTTTGGACAGTGAAATGTACCGTCAACATTCGGAGTACTGGGACACCACGCCAACCCTGGAATTGCTCTTGAGGGAGTATCGGAACACCCTTGGTTTGTGTTTTCGATTGAAAATTGTTGAGATTATTTTGTCACAAGTGATGGTTTTACAACCTTAGAGCATCTGTCGCTTGGCATCAGTCATCGAACGATGAGTATGACGGCTGAAAAATTGACGGCGGAAATGGTGTCCCGAGCTCTACGTTTGAAAAAATTAAAAACGCTGCATCTTTCGGGGCCGATAGATTGCGAAGCGGTGACAACGCTATACGGGTTACTCGATCGGTCTCATGGGGCAAAAAATCTCCAACGAGTTGATTTGACAGTCTGGTGTAGCAGCGAAGAAGAAATTGACAACCTTTGGAGGATCAATCGGACAGCGGCGCAGAACAGGGTCTCCAAAAAGATCGAAGTTCGGCTGATTCCGACTCTTTAACGACGATTTTGCTAATCTTTTTTTTTTTTGTTTTATTTTTCAATTCGCACAGGTGCAGGGTGTGAGGTACGAAGGTGGTAATAATAGGAACTTTTGTATGTGAAAACTGTTTTTATTTGTACACGAAGGAGAACAGGTAATTACTATGTGTATTCTACAGAATCGAATGCATGACAGATATGTTATTGCGCGAGGGTGGGTTCTAAGGCGTATACATGTACAACTTATTAATTATGATAATTTTAGTGAATCCGTTTCGGCATAATATATAACATAAATAATACTCTTCAAGAATTTACCGGGTGATCAATAATTTATATATACACCATTTATGACAGCCTGACGCCACCGGCTCCAGCGCATTCTCCCTTGTTTTTAACCGTCAGTTCTGGAAAAAGGAGAAAGAAGAAACAGAATTAGCGATCGATTAATCGATATTAATCTCATTTTACATAAACCATAATATACTCACTAGCTCCGGATTCGCAGTTGTGAACCTCCATTGCGCAAAGACTGCCAAAAGTGACAGGTTTTACGTTGACATCTGTGGCAAGGTGGGCGCAGACGGGATCGTATGCCTCGGTACAGGGCTTGGCGCACTCTTTCTTGGTCTTCTTAGCATCCTTTGCGGCCTTGATGGCGTCTTTCACGTCCTTTGATGCCGTTGCAGCTTCCTTGATCTCTTTCGGTTCCTTAACATCCTTAGGAGTGACGGATTTCTCCGTTGGCAAGGCGTAGACGACACAAGCGCAGAGAAGAACTAGAAATTGTGTGAATTAGATATTTGCAGACGTGCGGTTTTGCGGTTCCGTTAATTATCACTCGACCGTTAATTTGTGAATTTATTAATACAGAAAGGTGACCGCTTAACGCGTTTGATGCGTCACTGTGTCACTGCGATTCTATTGTGTGGATTAAGTATTCATTTGAATTTTAAATTGAATGATTGCCCCGCTCAACAGGATAATAATGATCAAGTGGTAAGCTCGAACTATAGGATCGTCGGATCTCGCGGTGATTCTGTCTAAGGACGTAACGTAATGCTTCGTAACGTTACTTCGTATTATCCAATCCCCGCCACAGGTCGGATACTACAAGAGCAGATCTTAAGCTCATGATGAAATATTATCGCTGACAAGGTCGCTGTGTCGTATCGCTGAGAAAACCATTACCTCCGACAAATAACTTTTCTAATTACATTTCGCTTTGATATCACCACGATTTTTCGTTATCCAATTAAAAGAGAGTTGCGTGTGAATAATTTAACGCGCTCTGTAATGGGAATGCAACTTCTCTCCAGGGTCAGTGATCAATAGATGCAGTTTTTGCGACTCACCGAATGCAATGGTGACCTTCATCTTGTTTAAGCTCACTCTTTCGGTAGAAAATCTGACTTGAATGCACGTGCGAATTGCCGTTAACTGAGAGATTTAGGAGTTGACTATTCTATCTGGTCCAGGGCTCTGGTATATAAGCAAGTGGACGTCGGTCATCCCCACCTGTATGACAGTCGCCGCAGGATTACGTCCCCATCACACGGTGTCGCGCGTAGGCGCCTGCTTTAGGGCCGTACGGATGCTGATAGGCAAGAATGATCCGCAAAATACTGCCTACCACGTCTGCTCGTATCCCTCGTTTATTCGGCCGCCTTGGACAGCCAATTTATTCATTCATTTATTAGTTATCCCATTGAGATAAGTACCCCTAGGATTATTAGATCACGCGATGGAAATCTACTAGTCGAGGTACCGACAATTACCGGCCCTAGAAGTCCAACAACAAATTATATCGGACTCCTGTATACACAGCTATCGCCAAATCTAATTTTTTACCATTCTCTTGGGACGGACATTCGTAATTATATTCTTTGAGCCGCGAAACTAACCGCTATAAAATACACAGTCAAGGCTATAACATCATCATTCTATAACACGCAGTCGTTGCTCCCTGGCTTGACTGCCTCTTGCAAAGATTACGCAAGACCAATTCGCGAAATAAGCCTTTCTAAGTCTCTTCGTTTCTTTTTTTTTCTTACAAACTTGTTTAGATGATCTATACAGCCGGGGTGTCGCGTAATTGTAAACGGTTCATCTTCATCTGCTGCGATAAATGAATTTCTCGAATCACGTTGAAAAAAACTGCAAGTTCAACCTGAATCGTGACGTACCGTGGATTGTTTATAATTCGACCGAATTGTTCGAGTTAACAAAATATCCAGGCCATTTCAATAAACAAATGTGTACAGCCTTGATAGCCTTGCACGCATACGTAGACGTGTGCGCAGGCGACCCGAATCCGCCGCAGGAAACCACCGGTGTACCTACTTCCGGTCCATTGATCATACCAACCGCAAAACAAATCTACGATCGCTCCACGCTTGTTATGTGAACGCTAAAAGAACGGTGGAACGTGTGACACATTCTCGTCTCATGCATTAATATATCTACAATGCTAATTTTTCACGCTCACGATTTTCACGATTCACTAAAATCTGGCGCGTTTGCGAGACAACCTGATATAGGTAGATGCGAATCGTTTCATTAGCTAGTCACGTGACCTAAATTACGCGATTTGATTTCAAATGCAGATTATATATATATTTTTTATTGGGTGTAAAATTTTTCCAAGAACAAAAACTACCGCGATTATATCCGAACGATCGGGTGTGAGAAGTTTTTTAAATTTCTATCCGTAAACATCGAGATCGGTAATTAATCTCGATTATGTCATCCATCACCGCAGCCTGCATGCAGCTGAGCTCGACAAAAGCATATCGAGTTGCAATTATTTTCCTACTGCACTGATTCATCGCCAAGCCGGTTATAGCGAGTTAATTCTTTCTTGGCTGAACTGAATCTTTCTAGCTGACCAGCTATTGCAAAATAATAAGTTAAACATCGTATAGTATAGATATAGTGGCGAGCGGCTCTTATCGCCAATTCTGTATAGTTACGTCAATATACGATAGTGTAAAATGTCAAACAGTAAAAAGAAAATACATAAATAAAGAATGGGGAATACCCCGTATTTTATGGCCAACAATTCGTAGAACGATTTCAAGCAGGTTTGTTAGGCGGTCGATATATAAAAAGCACTTGTTTTTCCACAGTCCTATAGTAATATCGATTTCTGCATCGAGAAGAACGTATGAATAAAAATTTTTTGAAGCAAAATGAAATTCGCAATAGCTTTGGCATTGCTTGATTTTCTGCTACTTTACGCTGCCGAGATATCTGCAGATTCGCCACCCGCACCGCGATTCACCTGTCCTGGACATCAGGTACCCGTTTGCGTTGGTGGCAACGGTGACTACGTGACAACTTTGAGGAACGAGTGCAAATTCGCAGAGTTTGCGGCAGAAAGTGGCGGAAGTGAGTTATTTGCCGATAAAAAGATTTGAGTAATCGATCGGCCCTTCGATTCGACTAGTTTGCTCTATTTTGTTTATTCATTTGCGGTTTCACGGTCCAATGCATGGCCATAGATCGTTACTTGTATTTTCTTTACAGTGGTGAACCGCATCCTTCATCGTGGCGTGTGCAACCGATTTGGAGATCAACAGAAGTGGTCTGGTTGGGAAAGAGACAAAGATGACATCCCTGCAAACTACGATGAATACAAGCTGAAAAATCCAGATTCAAAATACTAGATTTTCAAATTTTCCAATCCTCAGACTCTCATGTGTACAACCACGGTTGATAAATTATATTGGGTTGATTGGAATAATTTTTACACACGGTGGGCGTTGTCGACGGCGTAATCAAGGTTGTCATATTCTTTTTGCAGCGCATAGCAGCCAATGATTTACGCTTTTGTCTCGATATTGACCTTTACTTTGTGCATTATCGTCGCACGCACGAATGGCCTACTATTTCCTACCTAATGGTGTTCATAAAACAAAACCGTGACTCACTCAACCGAGAATATCGTACCGTAACGATTTACCAGATCGATCACAGATCGATCGGATCAACATGTATGCATGAACACATACCGCTATTAAAAGAATTCTTAGCAATTCCAAGAATCCCCTACATACCGCATAAGGTTGTAGCAAAACAATCGAACCGGGTGATTCACGTTCATGTAAATGATTAATTTTGCATTCTAGCTACTACTCGTTCATTGCTATAGATTTAAGAAGCGCAATAAGTAAGTTTCTGCAATGTTCATATGTGTGACAAAACTACAATATCATTTGATAGTTTATCACCATCATAAGTTGGTTGCACGATCGCCCCGAGGCCGGATAAACGCGACAATAACATCGTTGAAATTATATTTTATGTAGTCGTTGGACTGGTTTGCTCTGGGCCGACCGAGATCTCTGAGGGCTCCACCATAATGTTAACATCCGGCAGCTCAAAGTCTGCGATGTTTAGTGTCCATAGTTCTGTCACGACGATCTAGCACGAGAAAATCTCAAGATCCGCAGGTAATAACTCTGTGTAATAATCTGCGGGAATTTTTCCAGCCGCGCTGATAGAATGGGACTAAAAAAAACGAAAAACCGTGACAGAATCGTGACTTCCGGAGTGATTTGCAAATGAAAAAAACAAAAGGTAATCGTCATTGAGATCTCTGCGGAGAGCAGAATTTCGTGAATTGGTACGAGTAGCTAATCGTGTAGATCCATTCGAATTTCTACCCAGCTAAACCAGAAGTTATAAATTAATTGGGCAGGGAAGCGTTGATCGGAATTCGGTTGTTCGTCGATCCCATCTGCAGCGAAACTTAAACGGTGTAATTTTGGTGATTTAATTTCAGCTGAAATGAAGAAAGGTGGTAAAAGTATGCTATACGAGGATCAAATCAGGAAGGAAATCCAGTCATAATAAACTAGACGAATTTATTTAACAAATAGATAAATAAATAAATAAATAAATAAATAAGTTAAGGCCTTAAAATTTCGTTCGCATTGCCCTAGACCCCGATCGAACGATTATTCCGATCAGTTTTCGGTTCCAAGCGGTACGATTATCGAGTTTTGGTACAACTCAGATCATCGGAGTGTTACGATTGGTCCACGAATGCATCCGATCAATCAGTCACGAATTTTTCATCTTGCGGTCGGAAGATTGGTCGCCAGAAATTTTTTGCAACTCCTCAACGGCGAAGCTCTTGAATAAGCGGAAATAGTCGCTCCAGGACTCTCCGGAAGTAAGAGCATCTCTTAGACGACAGACGAAGGAGTCGCACTGGTCTTTCGGGGCGCCGATCTCCAGGTTTCTACCTCGCTGTTTTTCAATCGCCCTCATCACCATGGAAGTAAGAAAATTTAGACGTTCGGTTGCTCCGCTTGCTGCAAGGAAAGAAAATTAAGATCAGGAACGGTCGGATTAAATGGAAGTCTGTAAAAAAAGACAGAGTAAGAACACTTACCCGGCTGGAATGCTCTGCCTTCCTCGTCATCGTCATGCTTTTCACTATCCTTCTTGCCGATCTCTAATTTCGGGATAAACAACAGCAGACAAATGACGGCGATAAACTTAACGATCATCTTGAAGATGACTAGCTTCAACAGAATCTTTGCTATCGTGAAGGCGTTTAACTTCAGAGCAAAGGGCCAGGTGAAGTCGATCATTGGAAGGGACGGCAGACTCGGCAGACTCGGCAGACTCGGCATCCCGGGTAAGGCATAGGGAGCTCCGTAGGCGGGGGCTGGAGGACCGTAGCCTAAAATCGGAGCAAAGATTAAAGCCCGTGACTTTAAAGAACCGAAATTTTCCTGTAACAAAACAATTATGCCCTATATACCTCTCGTCTCACCTTGCTGCGGACCCTGAAGAGGTGTGTATCCACCTCCTGCAGTTACCCCGTAAATATTTTGCTGTTGGGGAACTCCATACACAGATGACGGTGGTCCGTAATTACCCTGAGGAATTTGCGGAGGACCATGAGATGGCTGTGGAATTCCGTAGGAAGGTTTGGGGCTCCCATAAGTGGGTTGTGGGCTGTCATAACCCGACTGTGGTGTCCCGTAACCCGTAGAGGGTGAGAAACTTTCAAATGGAGATTGTTCCGGGAGCGAAAACGAGTTACTTGGGGTTGGAAAGAAAGTAGGTTGAGTTGGAGCTGGGGCAGTAGGACCCTCGTAATTGGGAGCCCCATAAGCGGAAGCGGGATTCGTAGACGGTGGGTTGTACCGGTCAGAATCTAGAGGACGGTAAACGGGACCCTCGTGGTAATCTCTACGAAAAATTTTTGGCACTTTTGGTCTGACGTCACTCTGAACGATTCCTTCCTTCTGGTCTTTGCTGGTGTGAGAGTGTTCAAGAGCGTCCAAGTAGCTATCTTTACCGGATATTTTCGTCGTACGAAGACCCCTGACTTCCGGTAGTACCGGAGAAACTGGAGCAGATTTTTTTTCGCTCACGGAGATTTGACTCCGTCGTTCTACACTCGGTGAAGTTTGGGAAGATGGGTTCAAGGAGGAGATCCTTGGCGCTGATATCGCCGTTACGTAAGAAACGCCGGGTTTATGGGTAACTTGAGAGATGGGTTTGAGGAGATTCTCGTTGGCTTCGAACTGCATCAGATCGAGTCCGTCTCCCACGTCGATTCTGGCCTCCATTTTTAGCAAAGTATTGTTGACACTTGGCTTGAAGTTCCCCTCATCGATTAAATCGGATGACTTATGATTAGCTGGCAAACTAGCGGCCACCCTTTCAGTAGCGATAGTTTGGCTCAAGATCGCCAAAAATGTCAGGGCTGAATACGTGATCCGCATTTCTCGTTGCTTCTCCTTCATTTTGACCCTCGGATTGCTGAAAAATTATTACGATGAGATTTAGTCCTCGTTTCTGATTTTTCATCGTATATGCACGCGTATAATAAATTTCGTCGCATGTGTGGGAGCATCGTTGAATTTATTTTGGACGTCATAAGAGAAACAATAGGCACACCGATTGTTGGGAGAAGGAGGGGAAAGATCGTGTTCAGAATTAGATACGAGACTCAACCGCGAGTCTTTTGCTTTGAATACCAAAGTCACTCGCGCCAATCCTTTCTCTGCATACAAAGTGGATAGCGGTCGCTACCCTTATCCAGCGGAATCACTGCCAGATATAAAGTATGTTAGTAGACGCATTACGCGTAACGTTTATACAGGTGTCTACGTACGCATCATATACATTTATCTGAGGAATTCCTTCTAGTTTTTTATGCAAAATTTTCTCACGATATATCGTCCATGTAATTTCTGATCAACGTTATACTTGGATTCACTGAATTTCAACAGGGAGGACACGTTGGAATGAACTCTGTTGTATCGAACGTCGTTAATTAAATTCTTCGGTAATTTAACAGAATTTTTTACCCCTTTTCATCCCTATAACGTGCTCTTTGAGATTCAAACTTCATAATTCTCATTACAGAAACGTCGGTCGAGACCTTTGGATGAGTTTGCAAACACACTGATTTTATTTCTCCTCACGTTGTAGATAAAACTATCAACTTCTTGGAATGATCGTGATTTAAAAATATGCGAAAAATCATCCTCGTTGATAGTTTATTCCATGCAGACAGAAAACAAAGAAAAAAAAAAAGACTTACAGTAGAAAGATCGCTATCGATTTTTCCTTGTTTTTAGTTATTATTCGAACACTTACACAGCTGATCAAACCATCCAATGCACTGGTGCTCGATTGTATTATGCAAAATCTACGAGACTGAGTCGAGAGATAAATAGACAGGTCACGAGAAAGTTTACTATAAGTCATATATCACCGCGCTCGATAAACTTTGAACAAATAAAAAATTGTCGTGGCTACATCGCGACTATATATGCGACAGACCTTGGAGGGGCGTAGTATTCGTAAACTATGGGTTTACTGGGTTACTGTTCCACCACCATGCTCGCATGCACAAGTCAAACGACAAGTATAGAATACGAGGGCCAGAAAAGCATTCGGCAAGTCTCCACCAAAAACTGGTTTATTGTAATTTCTTTTGTTATTTTCGTTCCCTTTTTAATACGTCAACTTTTGTAATTCGGTTTTTGGTCTCACTTATAAACGTAGTTCAGAAAAACGATTGCCATTCATTTCACCAAACATCCGGCCCATGCACTCGAAAAAAAGAAGGTAGTTTATTGTTATGACAGTGACAAGAACACGTTCTTCTTACATTTTTGGTATCATACACGAAGGAACTCCTCGTCCGAGGATTGCGAAATATGATGATACTGAGAAACTACCGGTAACTTTCATACCGGAATTAAAAATATATCTTGAAACAAAAATCTAAGACCAGCTTTCAAAATAGATTAGATTCCTATGGCTAGAAAGATTCCAGATCTATAATTTTGAAAAAAAATCCGAAGTTAACAAGGAACTTGGAATCGGGGGCACGCTTCAATTAGGTTCGATCAATCACCATACCACCTTTCTTCATCCATAATGTAATTTAAGTTCGGTATTTAATACCACAATCGTAAATCGTCACGTTTATAGGTGAGGACCCGTCATTATGTAGGGGCGACGTGGTTCGTGACGGGCCCCTTTCCCCTCGTCTACATTTTTCCACTCCTCGATGCAGTGACTTCAGTCCTCATTTTACAGGCCCACTGGCACACTTAAATCTCTGCCAATTGGACCCTGAACAATTAATTACTGATCGATAATAATTCGATGACTGACACGACGGCGCAGGAATGTCGCGGTAAAATTAAGTATTATATTCAAAACGAAAGTGCAGCATATTGGCATACAAATTGGCGTCTCGGATTAACGTGTGTTTAAATATAACGAGAAATATGCACATGCACATCATATGATGTGTTAAGTGCCACAGGTAATTTGTAGCGACGACATTGCGGCGTTTAAGATACGGCGGCCGGAGGGCATCACGTTTCCGCGTGCAGGTTGTCACTTTCCGCAATTTACACGCGGCGACTGTGACTCGAACAGGATATTTTTACGAGACATTGTTAAGTGCTCGCACATCCCGTCGAGACATTTATATCGACTTGAAAATATATGGGGCATACATGTACCTCCTGTATCGTAAATATTATACTTTCATTAACATGATTTGTTGAGATTTTTTAACGACGCAATCACGCTGGACTCCGCTGTAATATGGTCGTGAACAACACGCGTTCTCACGCTCGAATTATTCAGGAATTCATTCGTTCAAATTCTAGCGGGAATTAAATTGAGGGTAGCGGTTACGAAGGGGTTGCGTTACTAGGCGACGCCTAAAAACGACGCTTGGATACGATGCGCGTTTTGGTGAGTCGACGGGATGACTACACTTGGTATTGTTGTAGAATGGTTGGGATTTAATTATTATCATAAAAGCGGATAGCAGAATGGAATACGCAGAAACGGAAACTAGGTTTGGATTTTAGAAAATAACATCTGATTGTCCAACAGGAGGAGATAAAAATCCATTTTATTTCAGATGGGTGAAGTTCGGAAACATAGAAGACCTTGTTTTGATTGGAAAGGAAATTGTTGGCTGTGCGTGGGGCATTTATCTCCGTTTCCACAACCTGAATACCGGCGAAAGCCATACAGAGAAATTTGGAGATGAGACGAAAAGCGATGGGGCATCCTGCCTGGCGGGACATCCGGTATAATTCAATTGAGAATATTAAAAAATAGATGTTATAATAATTTATTATAATCATTGGTCTCGGCAACTAATTTTCCATGCAAATATAGGTGGTCTCAATGTTCGCAATCACAGAAAGAAAACCCAATCCCAGAGTTCTGATATTCACGTATCCGGAAATGACCAAGGTTTCCACCTGCAGTAACGGCGCCCCGAACGGGTTCCTGGGAAGTGTTTTCGCGGGAACGGAATACCTGGTCACTCTGTCGTCGTTCCCCCACTTTGAAATTACGCTATGGCAGTGGCGAACAGGCGAAAAAGTGGCAGTAAGAAACACGAGTATCTCGGATCCAAGGCAGCCCATTAAGTGAGTCCTGAGGGATTCGTTTTTCTCGCTACTCCCCAGAGATTTATAAGGACAGAAGTTCTCGTTACAGATGTTCAACGACGTCGCCTTACACGATATCCCAACTCGGATTGAAATCCGGAAGACTTTTTGTGCACGAGATCAGCGTGTGCTCTCGTATTATATCCCTGCTACCAACAGAGATAAAAAATTTTAACGAAAAGGTGGCGTCGGTCAGCTGGGCTTTCGATGGAAATCTGGTGGCCTGCGATATCTTTGGCAACGTTTTCACTATGGGTAGCGACGGAAGAAGACGCAGTTTGATTATCCGGGCTGATAGTACACCGTGTGAAGTTCGCGAAAAAAAAATCCCGATGGTTGCGGCAACCCAAGGTGGAATCTTGGTCGTCGATATCAACTCCCAAATACGAGTAGGTACGAATAGGACGGAATACAAATTTGAGAATCCAATTCAATGATCGGTATAATTACAGTTTTACAAAAAATTATCAACTGAACGGCCTCTGAGTGACGCGCTCTGGGAACTACGATGGGAACTCCGAGCTCCCTCTCACCCAACAAAGGTCCTGGTGCACTCCCAAAGAAACAGTACTTTATTCTGGGGAGAGCGAGGAGATTTCTGGGAACTATTTTTAGAAGATTCTACGAAAACTCCAATTCCGGATGTAAAGTACAGCCAGGGATCCCGGTACTCGACAGTGGCCTGGGCGTACCCTGGAGCTCAGTGTTTTACTTCGTTGGACAAATTTTGCCAGCTTAACGCTTTTGAACCGATGACGGGAATCTGCACGGGAAAACTATCCTTGAAGGACGAAGGAGAAGGTGGGAAAATTAATGAATTGAAAGGAAAGACAGGTAGCATTATTTAAAAAAAAATTTGCAGTTCTTTGCATCGTGTCTCATCCGGACATACCGATTGTCGCGGTGACTACAGATACTGGAAAGTGTCTCCTGATTAGTTTATACAGAGTATCAGATCCGATGCTCTTAACGTCTTTTCATCTCCACGAACTACCTTTAGATATCGCAAAGTTTTCATACACCGGCGAAGTGTTGGCGGTCGCATGCTCGAAGACTGGAGCCTTTTTCTTCCTCAAAGGAGAGCCAGGGTCTCAAATGTACGTGCAAAGTTATTTAGAGACAGGAAGACAGGTATATAGACATGGACTTATTGAGATTCATTTTCACGAGTCCATCCGAATCTTGATGCAGCTATTTTTGTTTTTAAAGATAGTAGATTTTCTTCTGTACGAAGATGGGGATGGAAGCGCTAAGCTTCTCGCGCTCGTCGTAACGAATACCTCAGCGATTGTGGGTGATATAATAGTTGTGTACACGCGTAAATCCGGGGATAATGTTTTTCTGGAGGAGAATTACATCTTAGAACTGCTGAGCGCATTTAAATCGTTACATTACGGTCCAAAAGACAGCCGTGACGTAATAGGAGCGCCTTATCTGTCTCGGCAAATCCAGCGCTTTGAAATTCAGGTGAATATAATCAAACGGATTCAAAGCCGACGGGATAAGATACTGAAAAGAAGTCCATCTATTTTTTCCTTTTCTTTATCCGCAGAATAACTTTACGGAGGTACGACTCGTCCAAGCCCTACCGTCCGCTCATCAGTTTAGAAATCCCAGGGTTTATTCGGACCGTCATCACGTAGTAACGGCGGGTTTCGATGGCCTAGTTATCGTCAGAGACGGAATTAACCTGGAGAAGGTCATCGCGGTCTTTGCACCACATCATCGTCAGGAGGGTGGGGCAAAAATGGCAATGATATCGCCATGCGGCTCAGCGATTTTATCTCTTGGAAGGAACGGCACTCTGGTACTCACAAAACTAAAGTACGTCCGCCTACTATAAGAGATGAGTAGCTCGATGGATCCGTTGCTCTTTATTTTCAACTCTTCGCAAATAGGCTTATCGCGAATTCCCCTTAGGACACAAAAATCCGGAGCATGCGAAAATTTTTTACCTACCACTGAAATTTCAGCTACCGTGAGCCGAACGCAAGGCTACTGGGTCAAGCAGCCATCAAATTAGATTCTCCAGAAATGCAACGGATGTTTTCAAAGCCCACGTGGGGATTCGTACCCGAAGATATCGAAGACGAAGGTAAAAGCTGGGTAGAATGTCAAAAGGCGATAGAACGCAGGAATGAAAATCGACTGTCACTCGCTGCTAGGGCTGACATCAGAAACGACTTTCAGCAATTGAAGACCCAGGTAACAAAAAGATTTCTGTCCATTATACCTACCTCGTAACTTAGCTCTACACTCACTTTCAATTACCACATGGTAGCCGTACTATCTCGTTTGCGGGGGGTTAAAAGGTCAGGAAAGAGAAACCGGTACACCTAGCCAGTGTATGATGTCAATTATCTTATACTACTTTTACTATGCTTATTTATACGTATGGTGATTTGCGAGACTTATAAGGTCGGTTTTCCATCACTGTAAAATGTTTCGTCAGATAATCGCTTTGCTCGATGCTAACGAGAGAGCGGATGCGAACGAGCAGTTACCGATCTTTGAGTTTGATCTCGACAAAGAAGGGAGAATTCTGAAGATCGAGAGCGCGGCCGAGGAACGAGCGGAGCTCGAAATCCAGTTGGACAAAGAAATGCAAGAAGAGGACAGGATAGTTTCGTTCATACTGAAAACCTGCTGGGAACCAATGATGGTTCAAGCCAGGTCAATCTACGCGATTTTCGGTGATACCTGCGTCGACAATTATCCGCTCGTCGCGAGAACTGGGCAGGACGAAAAAGAACAAAAGTGGTCACATTACACGAAGACGCTCTCCTTGGAGATATCAAAGTATACTTCGATTTTTTTTCTCTTTATTACGGAGATTCGCAGCTCGGTGAACTTTACAGTTTCACTTTTAGCCTTGAGCCCCCCGAAAACCGTCAACAGAAAGTGAAAATCTCGTCGGTTTTTGAACTTAACGATTTATCGGATGAAGATGAAGAAAATGGAGGCTCCGCGAGAGCTGAGGCTATAGCCTTGACGGGGACCACCACGTACCGTTGGGTAAAACGTGATTCCATGCACTTCAATCAACTACAGACTTATAACTACACGCAAAGCGCAATGGAGAGTGTTTTTACACGGGGAGAAATCCACAAGTTGAAGGTCAGGGTAGCTCTTACAAAAAAAGAGCAAATATGCCAAATAAACAATCGTGTTTTAGATTCACTTCAATAAACTCTTTGACGAGATGATGTCTACGAAAAAACGTGAAATGGAGATAGTTGCGGAGAGGATGGATAAATTGAGACACATCGCGAAGGAACTCTGGACGATGTTTCAGGTGGACTTGGAAGCTTCGATTCCTTCGAATCCTGTCTGGTATCCTACCGAAAAACCCGAGACCATCATAACGGTGACCGACGAAGAGACGTCTATCAAACCCTACGTATCGCCAGAAGAACAACAAATAATTGAGGAAAGGAATCGTGTCGCAGAAAAAAATAGATTGGATATTCTAGCCGACGATTTCCGTGAAAAAACCCTGGTGGAAACGATGGACGGACTTTTGGAAGTCAGGTAATGATCAATCCGTTTGAAAATTTTTCAAAAAAATTAACAAACTTGAAAAAATACAAAGGTGGGAAGATGAAGTCAAAAAAGATATACCCAAACCCTCCTGTTTGCTCGAAACTGATCCGGCTTACTATACCGAAGAAAATATCGAAGAGATTCAGGACTACGAAGCTAAGGTTGAAAAACTGAAGATCGAACGCGAACGGTACCGGGAACTTTTGCTTACCGATTTCCGCCAAACGACTCGTAAGTATAATTCGGTATCTCTTCCACATCCTATAGAACGAAAGTATTAAAAAAAACTGATTCCTATTTACAGAAGACATGCAGGACGGCATAAAAAGCTTCAATGAAAAACTCGATGCATTTTCCGTAGAAAAAGTAAAACTCGAATCCGCCGTTCTTCAGGAGACCCTCAGGCTGCTGCGATCTAAATGGAGAGATCTAGGAAAATCTCGTCGGATGGAGATGATATCTGATGTCAAGGATAATGAATTGCTACCAGCAACAAGGTACAGCCAGGAACTGATGGAAGAACTGGCGTTACTTGACGTAGCCGTTGCGGACTTGCGAAACCGTTACGAATCATTGTGCAAGCGTGAAAAAACTATGGACGAAAAATTTCGAGGTGAATTTGCAGATCTGAAACCACCGATCGTCGAACATTTAGCGAGGCATTACAAGAAGAGGCCAAGAGCTGGCAAAGCTTGCACATGCACTTCGATCACCTTTCTCACCGAACTCGGTAGGTGCGTTATTAGCGGGGATTCTGCCGACGTACTCCCACCGGAAAATGTCGAGTTTCTGAAGGGAATGAATAATTTAGATGTCATGCCGAACAATCTGCCTCCTCAAATTGACAGTAATCACTGGGGACACTTGTGTAAATTGAGGAGAACGAAAGTGGAGACAGAAATAAGGGTGAGTTGGGAATATTTAAATATTCATGAATATTTTCTAGTCAATTATCCTCGCGTGATTATAATGTCACGTATCGATCAGTGAGAACGATGGAAAGTTTTATAATAGCTGTGGTGATTCTAATGAAACCGGTGAGCAGCGGTAACAAGAACGATAATAATGGCAAAGTATATCTGCGGTGAACAATGCAAAGTAATATTGCAAAGTAATATTAACACAACGACACCATGAAAATAATTGTCGATGTTTTTCTGCTGTCGGAATAAATATTTACGATATTATCTCGTATAATATTTATTAAGGAAATCGATTCCGCTTGCACATAATTATTCGAGCGCGTTAACTCCGACTGTTTTTTCAAGGTAAAATGCTGCGCCGTGGAACTGGCTGAAGCTGAACAAACGGTCGCTCTGTATCAGAGGATGATTACAGCGAGCCAAAACCGAATTGGTCAACTGAAAGAAGCGCTCAGAGAGCACCGCATGTCGAGACAAAGATTTGTCGAAGATATGGAGGTCCAGTTGGTCCTGAAGATGGGCCAGATCGAACTTCCTGCTCTTCTTGGCAACGTGAACGACCTTGTCGACGCGGTATTGGTCCCTGCGGAAGAAGTCAGAGCCGTTAACGACGCCATTATCAATGCAGGTCGCCTAAAACTCTCCGCGATGAAGAGGACGATGGACTTTCGGAGGGGAATACTTTGCAAGGAGTGGCAACATGCTTACATGTGTAAATCTCTTGAGGATCTCAGGGCGGAAATTAAAATACTGGAAGACGTTAAGGTACGAATGTTTTCCGCTAGCGTGAGCCAAAATAAACTCGAAATTTTTTTGTCAATTCTCTGACGATCCAAAATCATTCTGGATATCTTTCACAGGTGACTAGGGAGATACAAGATTACGTGAGGAGGGGTACTGCAAGTTCAATGAAGGAAAAGGACGTGCAAACCTTCGAGAGAGAAGTGGAGTCTATGAATCAAGTAGGTATTATAAAATGATGAATGGGAATGGCAAGTGTTTCGTTCGGGTCAAGAACTGTGCAGGGTTAAAAATTGCGTCCCACTATTCAAACGAGGCCAACTAGAGTGGCATTGTCCTCTTGGCGGTGTTCACTTTAACCACAATTTAACCGTGATCACAATCATGCTCGGTGCAACTCTAATTCCAATTGGCCACATGGATGACACATGTAGAGATAATACGAGTAGGTGGTCTCAGTTGTTCATAATCATCGTTACTACAATTTATTTTATTCTTAAGCCTTTTTTAGCCAAACTCCGATCCAATTCAGGAGCAGCAACGATATATCCGCAGAACTTACTCATCAATTTATCTTTCGTCAATTGTATTATTTTTCTTCAATTTGTTGTCCCAGAGATTCAAGAGGATGGTCGAAACCGAACGAAAACATTTGGAGAATTTACGGCAGCAGACTAAACACTGGAAAAGTAGAAACGAAAGACTAGACGCTATGATAGAAAGGATAAGCGTAATGAACGCCCGTGATTCTTCGGAGGTTAAAAAAGAGGTGATGGACAAAGAGAGCAAGTTCACAAATAGCAGAATGGAAGCCATCATGAAGAGAACTAGATTGGTTAAGGACGTACAAGTCAGCTACAACGAGCTTCTCGGCTTACAATCCGAATTAGAACTGCTCAGACTCAAGACCTATCCTACTTTGAAATTCAAGTCTGAAGGTCGAAAAGAACCGGCAACATATAAGAAAGACGGCTCTGATACATAGATAAATAGATCACCTTGGCTTTTCCATAGTATCACAGTAACACGAGCCAGCCCATTTTTCCTCAATTATTCATCCTCGCTGAACAACGAATTAACTAACACGTATGTATTCGTAAGTGAAGGCTAAGAAATTATAAATCAATTATATGTACCGACGTGGGGATTTACATAAATTGATTAGAGTACAGTTAGTTTTTTTGCGATTCGAATTTTATTATGCTAATTACAATTTTGTTTACGTAATATTTGTATTTCATATCTTCGTTATAACTGTTCCTGATTCTTATCGTGAATGTGGAGTACCGTATGGAGTGAATTTTATCAACCGGTCGGTCATAGGCTATCGACTTTTGTTTTGCAATTTTTTGCGCAGCCAACTATGGAACAGATGTTCGTGCGGATTGAAGTTATAATTCAATTTTTTTTTTTTTTCTCTTCCATTTGAAGCTCCAATGAGTACGAAGTTCAAGGGTAATTTGACGATTACTACGTGATTTGTCACGTACAATATACCGGCTGCAATTTAACAATTACTTCTTAACCTTTCCTAACATCTTGACGATAACTAACTCCGAGCGGCTTGGATGATCGGGAGTTTTCCATACATCGTTCACAATGTTTTCTAGTAGATTCGAAGAAAAACAAATTAACAGGTCATTGACATCGATTTTTGAAAGAAGTATTATTCGTGAAAGAAAAAAATGAACGAACGTCTTTTCCATTACTTTATTCTTTGAAAGTAAACAGAAGCTATAAAATATACAATTTTACCGAGTCAACGATTTGCAAATTCTCCTCACGAATGTTTATTCAAGGACCTACGCGTCGCGGAACACCATCTCGTTGAAATCGTTCTTTCTCTCTTTTTCCGGCTAATTATATTCGCCTGGCAACGACGCTAATAGGATAATCTCTATATTGATGCAGGTTCCAAGATGGACTACACGATATATCATGCTCTGAAATCTTAGAACGCAACAAGTAGGTAGGAGTCAGCTACGTTAACGCGCATTTTCTTATCGGGGGAACTCCCGCGTTACGTCACGTGATCAGATGTTATATTGTATGTACACATAATACCCGCCCGCCGGACGATCTGAGAATAAGAGGAATAAAAAAAACTTTCAGCGATACGAGGCCCTTGATTTTATCCCCACGCATGAGGCGAACGGAGTAAAGATGCGAACGAGACACTTTCATAAATAATAAACATGTATCTTGATTCTGAGAAAACACGGTGAAACGAATGTGTGAATTTAAATTTACGCTTACCCACACTCGTTCGAGTTAAATTATTATCAAATGTCCATGTGAAGAAAAAGACGCTTGTTATGCTCATCCAATCGCTATCTTTTTACTTTATTTTATTTACACTTTAAAATTTGGGCCTGATTCAAAATCGAGGACGTCTCTCGTAACGTATGTTGAACTGCAGATGTGAGACATTGTTATTCCTCTCGAGTAAAAAGGAAAAAAAAAGTCTCACAATAATAATCTCACGCAGGTTTCGATCAATTTGGAAAAGTTTAACAATATTTTATAATAGGTCTTTCGAGTCACGTTCAATTCTTTTATTCAGTTTTTTTTTTTTTTCAAATTACTCAGGCACGACATGAGTAAGCGTGTAATTTAAAATAACCATAAGAGTAAAATTTATGCGCATTCATATTTTGAATAGATTTTATTAAAACTACTCTGTCAAAATTCAGCTATTGAACAGAGGAAGGAAAAAAAAATGACAGCTGCTGCTGGTATTTTACTATCACTTCTACGATCTTTGGGTAAATCTCATTAAGTCAAGAGAATATCGGAGTTACGTAACGTGAGTGGTTCCCAGACGGCCGAATTTATCATCAACGTCGTTTTCGGCCGCCACGCGACGTTTCGCGATCTCTGATGGGAAACCACCCGCCGCACTTCCTGATGATCATCCTTATAATATGCAGATTTCTAAACTGCATTCATGTATAACATATATGTGTAACCTATACGCAGGCCAATTTAATATTCATATAGGACATGAGCTACAAGTTGCGTTCAGCTATTATATCACAATCTCCGAATTGAAAAATACCCGAGGCTTCAATACAGCAGCAAGTCGGATGCTGTCCCGAGCAATATTCACAATTGATAAGGACGTGAAGTATATGCAAAGCGAAGAGTGCGGGAGAAGCCCCCACCATAAATGTCTCCACCCCACGACGTGGAAGACCGTTCTGCATATAAGAAGCACCGGCAATGCTTTTGCCCAAGCAACCTCCTGGTTGTCGAACGTGTAACATTACTCGTGACTTTGTTTTATACCGAGATTTGATTCCGCCGCATATTAGGATGATTCCCCGGCAGGCCATCCTAGTGGCCCTGGTGGCACTCTTCGCTGTCGGCAACTCGGAGACTACGCGACCATCAGTTTGTGAGTTTTCGCCAATTATTATCGCAATCCTCCCCGTAAAGCTTTTTTTTTTCCTCTTCTTTTCCCATATCTATTCCATCGCTAGAAAATCAGCTGCAGGTGTGATTTCTCCTTCGGGTTATTATATTATAATTATTATGCAGAGAAGATGACACCGCGAGTGGTCAGTCTGCTCCCAGCAGCATACATGCATGTATTTTGTTTTGTATACGACCGGTTCTCCATGCACTTTCTTTTCTCGCGTTATCGCCAACGGCGATAACGTACCGAGTAGAATCCCCAAAAAGTATGAGACGTGAATGAACAACTTGTTACACCAACTTCTTCACTAGTCGGCTTACTATGTTCATGAATATTCGAGTACATGAAGAAGTCATTGACTCGTAGAAGCTCGACTACCTTTTTAACATGTCTATTGTACGGATTAATGTTTTTCTTCAGTCACAATATGCGTACCGGAAAGATACTGGGAAGAATGCGAACACATGACGAATGATTCATCTGTCAAAGGAATTCCAATTGCCTGTATCGCCGGCCGCGATCGGTACGAATGCATCGAAAAAGTTGGCAGAAAGGAAGCTGACATCGTCGCCGTAGACCCCGAGGACATGTATCTCGCGGCGAAAAGTAACCTTGCAGCTACGGCTGGTTATAATCTCGTTGAACAGGTAATAAATAACAAACTCGAGTGAATCCATTGCTTTTTTACATCTTAAAAATATAAATGAGATTTCGTTACGACGTCGATTTCCACTGGCGATTTACATTCGCATGCATACGTATCCGCAGGTGAGAACTAAGGAAGAGCCGGAATTGCCGTACAGATACGAAGCGGTCGCCGTTATCCACAAGGACTTGGACATCACTTCTGTTCAAGGATTACGTGGACTGAGATCCTGCCACACCGGGGTCGGACGTAATGTGGGCTACAAAATTCCGATAACGAAATTGACTGCTATGGGTGTTCTGTCGAATGTCAATAACCCGGAATACTCGGCAAGGGAAAACGAACTTCGAGCACTCAGTAATCTCTTCAGCAAGGGCTGCCTCGTCGGAGAATGGTCACCCGATCGAGCCATCAATCAGCGGCTCAGTAAGCGCAGGAAATTATAGCAACGATCAAAATCTCGTGATGATCGAAAATTAAATCTTCCAATTTTTCAGAGGAAACCTACAGCAATATGTGTGCTCTTTGCGAGAAACCCGACGTCTGCGATTACCCGGATAATTATTCTGGATACGAAGGTGCCCTTCGGTGTCTCGCTCACAACGGGGGTCAAGTTGCATGGACTAAAGTTATCTACGTGAAACGGTTCTTTGGACTTCCCGTAGGAACCACAGCCGCTGTTCCTTCGACAGAAAAACCTGAAGATTTCCGGTATTTCTGCCCTGACGGTACTAAAGTAGCAATCGACGCAACGACAAAACCTTGCACTTGGGCAGCCCGACCTTGGCAGGGCTACTTGATCAACAATGGCCTCACCGGCGGATCCGTCAAGGCTGTTCAAGACGTGAGTAGTCTCGATAGCATGAGAAAATTGATTGAACTATGCCAATTTTATGACATCAAATTATTATAGGAAATTACTAGTCTGGGAACTCTTGGCGAGGAAAATAAGGCCCCATGGTGGAAAGACATCCTTTTATTGGACGAGAAAACTCTCGCGGTTAAAACTGATCCAATCAGTCCGCTGGATCACTTGAACAATGCCAAGTATACGGATGTGATTGAGAGGAACTCTGGAGCTCCAGAGAGGACTGCAAGGTGGTGCGTTACGTCAAATGAAGCTCTTGAAAAATGCAACGCTTTCGCAAAGGCTGCGTTCTCCAGGTAAACGAAATTTTTCAACACTGAAACTCATTCCCCAGCCAGATTATAAAACGAGGATCATATTCTTTTGAATGATGCGATGACCATTATTACGATGTTTCATAATTCGTGCGACCCCACAGAGACTCCAGACCCAGATTCGATTGTCTACACGAAAAAGACACCGACGCCTGTCTGAAGGTTGTTAGAGATGGCGGTGCCGACGTTGTCGCCATTGAGGGTGGTCAGGTTGAAAAAGCTGTTAAAGACTTCAATCTCAAACCTATAATCGCCGAAAAGTATTCGGAAGGTGCAACAAAATTGAGCGAACAGGCAGCCGTCGCTGTAGTCAAGAAGACCAGCACCATTCAGAACCTGGGTATGTAAAACAGTTCATGATCTCCCTCCAAAAGTATAGGAAAGACGAATCAAATTACTGATCCTGATTCCAATCTCTTCAACTTACAGCGGATCTCAAGACCAAAAAATCGTGCCACAGTGGCTTCAAGGGTGATTTTGCTGGCTGGGCAGCACCAGCACACGCACTCAAAGCTGCGAATCTAATTACCAATCCCAACGAGCTTCTGGAATTTTTCTCCGCTGGATGTGCACCTGGAGCACCTCAGGAATCGAAGTTATGTGCACAGTGTGCCGGCGACAAAGCATCTTCGGACGACAAGGTCATTCAGGCTACAAAATGTAAACGCACTGATGCTGAGTCTTACAACGGTGACTTGGGAGCGCTCAAGTAAGTAATCACAATTATCAAATCAACTATTCGTAATACTTTCTGTTTTTTCATCCTCTTTGTAACATTACTATTTCATCTATTTCTCTTTGCAGATGTCTGATTGACGATAATGGGGATGTTGCGTTCTTGTCTATCACGGCTTTACACAAGCTTGGTGAGTAACTACATTGCCTCAGATTTTTTCAAGAGTTTTGTTTGAAACAGATTTATAAAATTGCCGATGTGTTTAGCTAAACTAAGCAAGCCCGACAAAGAGGTGAAGGAAACGGACTTTGAGCTGCTATGTCCAACGGGAGGTCGTGCTCCAATCGAGGAATGGCAACGTTGTAATCTTGGCCTTGAACCTCCACGAGTCATCGTAAGCTCGGCAACTAAGACACCAAATTCTCTGGAGGAACTAACTCACGGAATTTTGGACGCCGCCAGTACCTATGCCAAGAGCCCAGATCTTTTGCAACTGTTTGGAAGCTGGGGTGGTAATACAAATCTCATCTTCAAGGTAAGATCGAAGCATACTTTCAGAATTAAGAGCGTCATGTGATATCACGTTGACTTTTTTCTCAGGATGATACCATCGACCTGGTCTCTGTCGATAATACATGGGACGCATGGAGTCGTTGGGCAACGACTGAACAAGAGTACAGCATTGCTTAAGCTTGATAAATCGGTGCAGTAAAAAAGCAGCATGGCTTCGTTGGAATCACAACCATATCAATAAATGAAGGTTTCCTAAATGCTAATCGTTTTTACGCATCAAACTGATTGTTAAATGTATGTTTATTTTATGTAATAATAAGTGAAATCTCGTGTAACAAATTTTGTACGAACTATAATATCAAAAAGATATTGATAACACGAGTAAAAATCCATTGATCTTCTACGATTTCCGACAACTGGCAGAACTCATGACAGATTCATTTTCTAACGACTGATCAGATTCCGCAGATGATAGTTCGGACGCGTGTAGCGTTTGCATGCAGATCGAATTTTTGTTTTCGAGTTTCGTTAAACTTTTATGTTCACTGTGAGTCATCTGTTCAGTTTTCAGCCTGAGAGATTCTTTCACCTCAGGTAGCTTCGAGTCCCTCCGCAAAATGTCCCTCGTCGATCCGCCTAACGTACTTAAAATGCAACGTTCCTCCGCTAATTTTGCCACCACTTCATCCACCGCTTCTTGACAACCCAGAAGAACGAGTCCATCATTTGATAAAACAAAGCACTGCATCGATGCTAGATCTTCATCTCTGGTTAACGAAGGAAGTCTATAGAATCCGTGTCTGTGAAAGATATCGGTATTTATTGGCAATCCATGAGAATAAGAAATTCCAACTCGCGAAACTAAAGTTAACAGACTCCCCCGTAAGCTTACCCGTGCCGATAATCGAGGATTGCTTCATAAATAAGCCAAATGAATGATAATATCAACAGCGCTGCAGAAGCAATGCTCACGAGGGTCCATTTTTTCCATGGTATCCCGCCAAATTCTGGGAGAAAAAATTCATTTCTTGTCATGATGAGGTATTTCTCGACATCATAATTAGTGATTGGTAACCTCTGTTTTCATCAATAATCGCTACTCCAAATGTGAAAAGTATTTTTCCCGGACTTCCCGATAAACCAGCTGTTGGATGAGGTAACCAGCAGGAATAAAATCCTTCGATCATGTCACGGCTTAAATAACTTGCAGCACTTATCGTGCTCACTCTTCCGTCATCTTTTACGGTGTACAAGTCTTTCCTTAGTGAATGTATACAATTGTTGGTCTTACGATTACGATTGCATAGTTAAGATTGTCAATGATTTTATGAAATGTCCAAAGACATCAGTTGTACCTTTTATTTTTAGACTTAAGAGGCGCGTCTAAAAGAAGCCAGATGACGTTGCTATCCACAGTAGGTGGTGGATGTGTTTTTTGGCCGTGACTACTGCGGTCATAAAAACAAGATAATTCCAATTCTTGACCGAGTAGAACTTGTACTTCTTTATAGTGCTCTGAAAGTAATTTATGCTTAAAAAAACAAATAAGTTTATGACAAAGGTCCACCTGAATAGTCACCTGAAAAACTGGCCATGTGACTGGAAAAACGTTGTCCCGATATTTCCTGAGTCGGCAGAGAAATCAGATCGTCCTCCTTCCCATCAACGGTCACGATTCCGAGAACAAAAGTTAGCTGAGTTATTCTCTTGCAAATGGGACATATCTTTGTCTAGAAAAATGTCAGTGAGCATTGAGTCATTTTTAATAAATGAAAAATCGATGATAACATTCTATTACTTTTATATCATTTGACAGAGCTCCTATCAAAATATTATTGACGCATTGGACCCTGATTTTCTCTGAGATTGAAGAAATGTATTTTTTTTCGTCTCCGTTCACTTGGATATAAACGTCCTCCTCATTACGAGCTACGACAATTTCGAGCCACTCGCCAATCACTGCACTATCTTCTCTACTCTCCGCATTCGTATGCTCGTCTCCCTGATACAGACTGAAACGTACGCGGCCTTTCTCCAGCACGAGTAGAAAATAATCGTTCAAGGTTTCTCCAGGAATTATTGCAATTAATCCATCGATTTGATCGGGCTTTAAAGCTATGACCAACTGAAAATTTGCACAATATTCAGCCATGACTTAAATACAACTATAAATTGTATTTCTGAACGCACTCGCCAGGACTTTGGGTCAGCTGGACACCGCACCCGCATGACTTGAGTTTGTTCAAGGTGAACGAAGCCCTCATCATCATCTGCTACAACGTAGTCCATGAAGTTGCTAGTGAACGGAGCTGTGCCACTTGCATCTTCATTTGATCCCTGCAGAGGTGATAATTGCGGAATACTAAACTGTTATACGATTCTAGTATCGCTGAGAAAAACATACTGTCTCCAGACGAAGGCGGATGGGTGTGAAATTTATGGAAACTTGCTGAATTTGTCCATGAAATCTTTCACCCAATTTCATTGTGTGATCCAGATCAGGTGCGATAGGAACACAGGAAAAAGAAGACACTGAGCGTACGTTATTGTCTACGCGTATAGTTCCGGTTACCCCTGTTAATGTTACCAAAGTCTCGTGCCATTGACCAATCTGTGCAGGATAAGAGATGACTGTCCAGTCATTTTTTGTGATATTTTGATTTTCAAAGCGCTAAATAAATACCTCTAATCGATCCTCCCGCATCAGAACCAAAGTGCAACCAGAGACTTGAGCCAAAAGGGTAACTTTACCACCCTGGAGAGAAAGTCTTACAAAATCGCAGGTTACACCTTCGCAATCATTTTGCCAGCGATTAACGAGCACACCGTAAGGAGCGAGGGGATAAAATCTGAGATACATGTGGAGTAGACGGGATTGTTTTCCATTCGATGAATATATAAGATTGCTCTCGCCAGAAAATACTGCTACCTCATGCGTTCTGACTGGAACGGAATATGAATTATTATTTCGCTAATAATGGCGATTTGCGGAGAAGAATCTACTTGAATTTGTACTTGCTATTAACCAGAACACGGTCTTGCAAAGCATTGCCTAATTTCAGTAACAGGACCGTTACAACTTGCTCCTTTTCCGCTTGGCGCAGGATTACTGCACATTCGGTTTCTTGATTGCGCACCGACACCACATCGCGCGGAACAAAGCGACCATGATGTCCATTCGGACCACATTCCGTCTACTGCAAGTAAATGAGAACACCGATGTATATAATCGATGTGCTGCTATCATTCGCTAATCTGCAGGGTTTGGCAAGTTAGAAGATTACCCGAACAATCCGTGATTTCGCATTTTTTGATTTCTGCATTTGGTCCTTTGCACGCAGTTCCCTGCAATGCTCTCTTGGAATATGTATGTCTTTTTCGAACCTCCGTACATTCTCTGATTCGCTTTACAATGCCATTACCACACTTAACGCTACAATCGGACCATGCACTCCACTGGTTCCATTTTCCTGCTGGAATTTGTTCAGCATCAAAATTTGTTTGTCTTTAATACCACGGCCATTAAATTTGTAAGGGACATGCAGTGAAACGCAACACGCACATAATTGCTTCTCGCAATAAACTCCAGTGCAATCTTCAATCTCCAACCCCGATCCATCGCACATGAGCTCAGAATCAGAGGGCTGGGGATTGTTGCAAAACCGTTCTCGATATCGCGATCCCTTTCCACATGGCGCGGTGCACAAAGACCAGTCTTGCCATGGACTCCATCCGCCAGTAACTAACGATAAAAAAATTAATTGATTGATTCGGAGCGGATCGCTACTTTCGATTAAAAACTCACTGGGACAACCAACTCCGTGCTTAACACAATTCATGGCATTCCAGTACGTCATCTTCAATCAAGAATGTTGAATCGTTCGTGTCAAATCAAATTCAACGTGATTAACGAATTATGCGAATAGCTGTGACCCGCAGGTTTAGGAAAATGAAAATTTTTCGTACCGCATCAGTCCCCAAGACTTTATCAACGATTGGAAAGTCACAGTTTGCAGAAAAGCAAAGTTTGTCCAAGGCAGGGATTCTCTCGTGGATGGCCTTAACCATTTTTACTTCTTCGTTCCGAACAGGATCACCTCGAGCAACTTTTTCATAATCTCTCATAGTACATCCTATGTAAAATAACTGCAATTTTTCAATACTGCAGGAAATGAATTCATCAAAGATCTGCACTCACCAACGATCTGGCAAGTGAATATCTGGGTCTCGGGACCGACGCATGGTACTCCGTCTTCCGAAGGTGGAGGATTATTACATCTCCGATTCCTGATTTTTTTACCTGGAGAGCCACAGTCTCCGGCACAAGGACCCCACTTTTCCCACGAACTCCACCCACCGTCAACTGGACAGGAATCGTCCTTGACTAGTCCTAATGCGCAGTGCAAACGTCGTACCGCTTCCTCGTCGATGTCACCTGCAGGATATTTTCGTTCATCGTTTTATGAATCAAGGTAATTGATGAAAGAAATTATTTACTTGCAGAAATGCCATTAATAACGCTTATTATTATGACGTTCAATAACTTATACATTATTTTTCTCCACTCTACATCCTGAAGTCAACTTCAAGAAGATTCAAATTTCAAGAGCTGCAGTCTTCAGACATGCAAACTGCGATCGGCCAAAAACGATGTACTTGAACAAATACAATGTCTATGATTCCGTGAACCATCGCAATTGAGTCTTGAATACCGTGCGCTCAGTTGATTCCCATAATCTGCAATATTGCGAATTCCACTCAAATCTTGGTTTTTTCAGCTACTGATGGCGCCGGTAGCACCACCAGGGTTCGCGAATCTTCTATTTTACACCCCAGAGATCCGTCGAAGAGGGTGATCTTCAGTCAATGAAAAAAGATCCCTACGGAACCTGCTGTCGCGGCAGTACAATTCAAATGCCATGAAGGCGGGTATACGTAGGTATCATTCGATAAACCATTCTATAATTGAATACAAGTATTAGGTTGTTAATTTAGCTTGATTTATTGTGAGTTCCATTACGTCTTTTCTCAAACATATTTAAAATTTGTTTATCTCCAGGGTCATGCGAATTCCAATCAATTCAATGTCATCGCCGGCGCCACCTTTGTGAGCGCGCGCATGCTTTTACTTCGCCTCTGCATCATGTGTATTCATAAATAAGTTACTTTATGCATGTATGATTATGTAAATATTCTTTACATTCAAGTATAATTGAAATAAAATTTTAATGTAACTGAAATTAGGTGGAAGTAATGTTAGTGTAATATTGTAACGCATTACTAATAAGGATAAACTACTCTTTATGATGAAATCCAGAATGTACTTCATGATGCATCGACATGTATTCTACACTAATGATTTATTAATAAACGGTCACTATCACTCAACATTTATCATGTAATTAATATCCATTACATCCCTGCACGCATTATTCCCTGACATACATTACTAGCAACACATATATCCAATCATCATGACACACATCATGATACATCTCATGAGACATCATCCTCTGACTCGGAAGACCTCCTCGCCGGTCATGTTCTCCTGATACTTTTCTGTTCTTGACCCGAATTTTGCTTTAAATTTTCAGGGCCGATATTGCAGGACTCTACATTATCATTTCCGGTTTGCCAATTTGGTCCAAATACAGAAAAGTATCAGGAGAACATAACATGCGAGGAGGTCTTCCGAGTCAGAGTATGATGATAGGCAAGCATGTGATGATGTATGATATCTTAGGCATGTTGAACTATATCTATGATGATATGATGTGTGCACATGCATGATGAGACTTGCATGCAAGCATGTAATGTCGTGATGATTCGGAAGACCTCCTCGCCGGTCATGTTCTCCTGATACTTTTCTGTTTTTGGACCAAATTTTGCTTTACATTTTCAGGGCCGGTATTGCAGGACTCTGCATTATCATTTCCGGTTTGCCAATTTGATCCAAAAACAGAAAAGTATCAGGAGAACATAACAGGCGAGGAGGTCTTCCGAGTCAGAGCATGACGTGATGATGTGTGTCGTGATGTGTTGCTGATAAAGGATGTCAATGAGTGATGGATGCAGGGGTGTAATCAATATGTTAACCAAACAATGAATACGTGGATAGTATAGTAAATTTTTATTGATGAATCAACAATCAAAAATAAATGCTATACATTATCATGTACAATACGGATATATTATTACAGAAAAATCTTTTCTTACCATAAATAAGTTATAGTATAATTGACATTGTGTATTATTTAAATGAACATCAGAATGTAATTTTCATTTTTTCAAGAAGAACTTGACTTATAATTATATAACGAATAATGTATGTAATGTCGTTCTCTTGGTACAGGATTTGGCGAATTTTTTCGTAATAAACAATTTCGTGGATAGATCGACGAGCCTTGTGTTCTAGCTATGAGGCGGAGTTGTTTCTTACGCAGCTATTTCTCCTCCTGAAACAGAAGAAATAAATGTTGAAAATTACGAATAAATACTGAAGTTTACAAACTCATGACAATCCAACGTTGATTTTGAGATTTTTTCGTGACTAAAGCTCTTCAAAAAAACGATTTTTCTTTCACTTGAAATCGAGACCTCCCTTGTTTCATCGTTTGATCAATGTTAATTATACTTAATTCCAGAACTTCTCTACCTTTTCATTTGATCTTATTTGTCCACCGTTTAGAAGGTATTTGCAGGGTTTCGGATATGATAGTACGGGGGTTTCATTAAATCACGCCACCTTGACACCGATTACTTTTATAGGCATACGCATTACCTGCTTCAGGATCATATAATATATCACACGACACGTGACTATACTAACGAATGCATTACCTAACCGGAAATGATTAGCAGTCTACTTGATGGCGACGGTGCAGTTTCTGATATTTAGAGAAAAAGCCTCTTGAATTCGCGAAGATGCTTGGGTAGATGAAAATTACTATTTTTATGGTGTTTACGAGCACTTTACAGTGAACGGTACGGCGGATGTCGACGAGAGGTATATAGATATAAGGAAGGGGATAATGACCGTCGATTACGGATGATCATGACTCTCTTTCTCCTCCCGGCCGATCTTTTTTCCTCCCTTTCCGCACTCACGCTTTTTATTTCCATTATTTTTTACCGCAAAGATGCGTCACCCTCCTACGCAGCCGCGCGGAAATCTAAACGGCAGAATATCGTGTCACGGAGTTAAGAATGTAAATCGCTTATGTCGTATACCATAGTTCTTGGGATGACGATCGCCTCGCCCCTCCGATGCATTTTATCATACCGGCTTAGGCCAGACGCTTTGAATAAAAAATTGCAGCGATTTTTCTGGATGATGGTATATTACGGGGAACTATAAAACTTGAAAACGACCGTTCAATTGAGCAGCCATTGAGTGGCTGCGATGTTTACGACCGTAATTAATTACAGATAATTGAAATTCAAGGTTCATTCTTTAAAGGGTTCTTAGAAATAATACGATAAACTCTAATAAACGCCTTTTGAAATTTGACCGGGAAAGAGGCAATGTCGAGCTATTATATCAGTCCTAATTCATTAATTTATGAGTCGGTGAGTTTTCCTCGGTATTCAAGGTAATTTAAATCTTCCAGCAACGAACCTTTGATGATCTTCCCCGCAGAATATTATTCTCCATACATCTGCTGTTACCAAGAACTTGTAAGCATAAATCCCAAAGCATTTGTGAGGTAAATGACACGAGGAATTGTTGTCCTTTATTATGATCCTAATAGTTCATTTCAGCAGCGAAGTCCTTCGTATCCTAAAATACAAAGCTTTGTTAATTGTTTTGTCGTAGGAACCTTAATTAATTCAGACACTATTATAGAGCGACATACGTCGGAGGGGAACTCTCGGAAGAGTTAGGGTCGATTTAGGAACATATTTTTTCCAAACTATAATTCCAGTCCCCAGTTTCATGTCACATTAAATTTACGCTTTCCACCCTCACGGATGTAATTCAACGTATGTACGAATAAGGCATTCATAGGTGTATCTATAATATACTTATATATACGCGGAATTGTTTCGAGTTTGACAGGCCACAGTGAAGCCGAAATTAACGTCACTGTTTCTCAAATAATTCACGTTAAAATATTGCAATACGAAGTGTCAGGACATTGCTGGCTTCTGTAGTGGCTGTGGGTTTGAGAAGGAAATTCGGAAAGTAAATTCAACCACCTCCGTGGTCCAAATTCAATCTGACGTCAATTACGAGTAGAATAATTGTCCGGACGGGCGGGACAGATAAATCGAGGAGAACGCCCTCTAATTTTAGGGATTCCATCTCAATTAATGCGTCATGGAATATAGTTGCGGATTTCTCGTAGAATAACAAATTCATTACTTTATTTTTCTCTGACGCATACATTTCCTTCTAATTTAAAACCTCATTTGATATGCAAACTGGATACCTATACGGCGGCTGATAGAAGTTCGAGAAGATTTAAATTTAAAATTATCGATTCCCTAGCAGTATCGTCTCTGCACGATACATTCGTTTAAATTTTAGAGGACGTTCTATTTATCCTGCTCTTTGATTCGAGGGAATCCACCGCGGTTGTATGTACAGCGGTTGAAAAACGGACGACAGAATTTTGAGTGCATGTCAAATTCAACCCATGAAAACGCATGTTCCGTTTCGATGTATGGTGTACCGATATAATTGTATTTTCCTCCGCCTGCAGTGGAGGATTTGTGTTATAAATTGAATAAATTACGACAGCGCGACCGATGTTGAAATCTATCGATCTTGTATCAGGAACAATTAGAGAGATTTAGAAAGAAAAGACATAAGTGTGAGGGAGAAACAAATCTGGTTGAAAGCGTATAAGATACCTGAAAGAGTGGATACCGGAGAGTCCGGAAGTTTGCGGAAAATGGACGGAAGTAATTCTTTATTCGGTGACACCTCTGCAGGGCGCATTATCCTCCGTTTCCAAAGCCGACATTCCGACGCCAAAACTTCTTTGCGTCTTTTGTTCTTCGACAAGAATACAGGCGAGTAGAAAAATCAATGAGAACAGCGTCCGTCTCATTCTACTACAAATAATTCAAAATTTGATTATTCAATTATGCGCAATGTGTACAGAGACAAATTGAATTGGAACAAAAAACAATATCCTTCGAAGATTCTTTTGTTTCGGATATCGTTGAACGTATCTGTATAGTTTTATGCCCCACGATTTTCCCCCTTAAGCGTATCTATTTCCTCGTAGAATAAACAACTCATAGGAAAGACATTTCTCCCTTGCGGCGTCAATATCCTGATTATGCAGCTTTCTATTTCTTTTTTTCGTTCTTACCTACGTACAGATCCACATCGTTCTTCTTACGATAAATAAATCATAAAAAAGTGAAGAAGAGCGCACTGATTTAAAGTGTAAAGGGAAAACTATATTTTATCGTCGTGACACTTTCGGAATACTAGGAAAAAAAAGATGAAATAAAAAGAAATAAATAAATCCAATACGGAAACATCCAAATGTAACGGTATCGATATAGTACCTGTTCGTCCAGATAATATAGATACGCTGCTATATTAATTTTCCGGGGAATGAAAAATAAGTTCCCCTTTATACTAAGAATTTCGTATATCATATTTGAAGGTATATGGTGATATAACAGTGTTTGATCATACGACATAATATATGAATTAAAGCTTGTTAAAGTTAAAACACACACATTCTGCAGACATTTTCGCATACGATCTCGTATACATCAGCTTCTAATTGAATTCTTTGTAACGTGATATAAATTCAGCTCATTAGACCGGATCGTAAGCACAAGTATGCGGTACGGTTTCTTTATTTTTTATTTTATGTTTCATGCTTAAAGGACAGCAATTTACAGGATACAGTTTTTAAGGTCGAGCTATACATCGGGTATTTTCCGAATTCGATAAATTCTCTATATGTAATGACAATTGATAATCGGTTGCCACTAACCTTATAGAGGTATGTTAGTGTGAATATATTGCCCAAGTGTATATTGCAATTAGCAGCGAAAGCTGCGTCGCTATAAAGGAAAAAAAATAATTAATCAATAGACGGCACAGTATGCCAACTTGGAAAGAATTTAGAAATCGGTCACTCCACAGTTCAATTCAAAGTTTATTTAATTATAATATTTTTTTTCTTTTGTTCTTTTAATAGTCTTATGTTACATTATTTTTTAAATCGGTATATCATTGTTTAATGGGCGGGAAAGGGAGAAAAATTTGTTTATGGAAATCTTATCTATATTGCACAGATCGATCAGTTACGTCGATAACAAATATTATTATAAATATTCTAGCTACTGAAAAATTTCATTTTATTTCATTGAAATTAGTCACCGCTTTTGGTTGTGCGTTAATTTTTTTAATTTTTTAATTTTTTTTTTTTCGTTTATTTTACTTCCTTAAACATTTTATTTTATTTATTTCTTTGGCAATTATTCTCTCGAGAACAATTATACATACATATTCAAATATGTATGTATAGGTACCTATAAATTATAGCAATTATATTCGCGATCAACGTGAATATTTATGTTTACCATCGCAGTTGTCATTCCCCTCGCAAAATCACACGTGTATATAATCATAATTGATAATATTAATTATAATATTATTATACATATAAATTTATAACAAAAGTTTCCTTGAAGAGTATCAAAGTATTTTATATTCTAACCCCCTCAATTATATTCGAGATATCACGTAGTCTCTTTACTATATATTTTTTCTCTGCAATTTTATTCATAATTAGTAAATTATCCGCATATCGTCGATCTCGGTAGAAATTTTTTATAGTAGCTGGTAACATATACAGATTTATAATCGCGTTTTACATATTAATCGAGAGAAACGCGTTACCCGTAACTACATATTTTGTTCTCAGCCAAGTTTACAACACTCCGTTTCTTTTTTCTTTCTGTCTTCATTATCGTACTATCTAATCTATTATGTTCAAGTAATCAACGGTTTAATAATTAATCCCGTTTACAACAATTTTACGAAGTTGTAAGCTCACGATTTAATTAATTACTTGATTGTATGTGCACGATGAATATGATTTATAGTTCATCAATTTATTTGCTATCGAAATTGTTTGACTCAAATTTCAAAGGTATGAGAGGAAAAAAGAACGAGGCAATCGATCGATTGGAAAAGAAAGATGAATTGATTGTTGACGGAATAAAAATGTAGAGTCAACACCGATCACGTTGTTTTCTGTATATTTTACTCTTCGTGAAAATATATCGCACCATTCTACGGTGGACTTTTGACCTAACGATGTGAATTTATTAAAAAACGGTCAAGACACTTTGAACATTAAATTATAATATGCTTATATGAACACATTTGTCGCGTATAATAATGCGTTTCTTGAGGAACGATAAATTTAAACAACGTTGCGCTGCACAGCTGTTTCTAGTTTCACCTTATATATTGAAATGCGGAAAATAAAGAAAAACTCCACGCAATCATTTTAATACAGGCAGATAACACAGTCGATTTGGTCCATTATCATACCAACCCCACGAATTCAAAACTTCACAATTTCATTTTTTTTTTAAATTTTTTTCGCTTCATTTATATCGTCACTGAAATTAAACATCAAGTTTCAATATTCACTTTCATCCTTTTCCACGTACACGCGAATTGCGTCGCTTAATTATGAATGAAGCGTCTCGTGCTTCGTATCCAAATAACTAAATTATTACGTCTCCACTCACAGCTTTCAAAATTCAATTTTCGAATCGATTAATAATTATAAATATCGTAACTACATAACTACCGTTATTACATACGTTGATTGATTTTTCTCATTTCTGTTTTTTTTTTTCTTTTTTTTTTACATTTTTTTTTCACATACTATAATAATATACCTATTACAATACATGTCACATATTTAGGTATGTACATAATATTTATTATTTACGTGTCTATATATGTATAGTATAATATAGCGTACTTTATTATCGCTTGGAAATTGGCAACCGTTGCTCATTCTAAAATTAACGTTTCACAATCCTTAGTTTTTAATATTTTAATTTATTTAATTTTTTTTTGTCTTTCGAAATTCACATTAGAATTGAAAAAAGAAATGCATTATTTACATATTCATCGCCATAATTATAATGCTCGGGTCGACATCGTCAGGTTTTCTATAACTCACATCTGAAAAAATTTCTCGATAGCATCCGTTGTAGAATTATTAAAAAGTGACCCTACCCGGTTAGATCTAATACAATTGATTTCAGTGATCCTCAATAAATCGGGTAAAATTTTAAAGAAATTTCGATATTGAATAACGTCAGGAGTAACGCTCGACGACCGGGTGATCGTTTGTTTGCATATATTATGGAAATAGTTGGATAGTCGATATCTTCGGCGAGTTTGACGATCGCGATGTCGATGGGAATAATAATGAGGAAGACGAAGGTGAAAATGTTCGCCGTTTTTGTTAGCCAGAAGTTTCGCCGCCACGCAGTACTAACTGCAATGATGATCAGGGGACGAATTTTCGTCCTCCGTCTGCGTGGCGACACTCCGCACTCACGTGGGGCTCTCTCTGCCACCCCCAATACCGACGCCGACTCCAATCCCTCCGCCGCCACAACCGCCGCCGCTTCCTCCGCATGCCGGTCCCGTTTCCCAGGGCAGAGGTGGAGGCGTCGGCGCCAACGAGAGCGACGAACATCGAGCCATTGAACATCTTTCCATCGAGCACCTCTCCATACCTGCAACGAATGAGACTCGAAAACTACTTGACACGAATTAACCCCCATTCGTCTTCTTCTCTGCTTTCGAATCAAGCCCCGCAGAAACAGCTAGTGTACTACTACTTTTTCAATAAAATTTCATTCCAAATCTATTTGTCATGGGTTTCAACACACTGCAGTTGACCTTGTTGAATCTCATCAAACGTGCGTCATTAAATCGATGACTAAAAATCGGAACAAGAAATAATTCCATCCCTTAATTCTGGACAGATTTTATCACAGAGGAAATAGCTCTTCTATTCGTTGCCTCGCATTGCTTCAGGACGGATATAATGTGTAATTGTGGCGCAATAATCAATTCGCGTTCAACAACACCGACCGCGCACTGGACTGCGGTGTAATAACAATTAAACAGGGTAGTTATGGGCGCCCAGGGATATAAACTGAAGGCTACACGATCCGTAAAAAACAGCATAGATTTATAACGAATGTTATTTGCGTGTGAGTAAAAAATGATTGATTATCTAATAATCGACAGTATTGTATGAATAATCATGCGTTAATTTTTTCGTCGCGTCATCATCCGCCGACCGTTTTTCGTTCCAACCGGGAATAAACTCTATTATTATGATATGAAAATCGCGAGTGGAGTGGCGTCGAGAAAAAAATTTCCGGTAGCAGGGTGAGTGAAAACTTCAAGGAGGATCTGCAGACTCCAAACTGTAGCTCCGAGATAAGTGTAGTTATAAAGTTTATCTAATTAATATGCTACACCGATCGAGATCATTCTCAACGACTGTTTTTGAAGTCTGATACTTTTTTTTTTCAATTCATTGTTTCAAAAGCAACATTTCTATGATTTTTTCTCACTCTGTGCACATCGATTGTGGGTAATAAGGTATACGAGCAACAAAAGAAAAAGAATTAGAATAAAAAAACCTGTAAATCGTTTTACCTGACAAATCCAAACCACCGATACTACAAATGTCCAATCCTCCAGTACTTGTTGCGCAACAGTGCTGTTTCGGGCCCAGAGGTTTCGGTCTGCATAAAATCTAGAAATGGGTGTAAAATTTCATACCGTTAATTTTCAAGTGTGTTTTGGAGATCGAAAAATACCCAAGTGTAGTTTATGGTCTCATGAACTGTAGAAATCAGGTTTGCCGAACGAAAAAGGTAAAGTTGAAGAAGTGACGTTTACCCTGGTGTATAGTAGCTCCTTGGATATTCGCCGAAAGTGATTGTTCAACAACCAGTAGAGAAAGGGGTTCCAAAAACTGTTAGAGAGAGCGAGCCATGTGGCTAGGAAATCCAGAAACGGCGGTGGCTTACTTCCGGTACAAGCCGCGACCACTTCCTGAATTGTCCACGGAGTAACCATCACAATGAACCCCAAACTCATAGCAGCCATTGTCCGCGAGGCTGACGTGGACAATCGTCTTTCGTGGGCAACCAGCTGCAAGCAGAAAATCCAAAACTTTAAGCCAACGCGTCGTAATAAATTTTCCCCCAAGTTACGAGATGCCTTTAAAATCGGTTAAAACTACCCCATAAAAAAAAAGTAAAAGTTGATCGTTGTAAAATAAAAAAAAAATTTCCTTATTCTTCCCTCACCGCGGTATTTCCTATTCCATAACGTAAACGCTGTAGTGCCGTTGGGGATGAAATTCCTGGCAACAATTTGTTGGGAGGGATGTTAAGAACCGTTAACAAAAACCGTTAGGGGGGTAATCGTTGGACGGGTATTGTGCGCGGGGATTTTAGCTAAACAGAAACTGATCTAACTACTAGCTAATTACGAGGCAACCAAGCTTCAACGCCTGCTTAAAGGGGGTGGGTAATCTCGTCGACGTCAAAAAGCTCAGAAAGTAGGATTACGTAACTGTTTTCGTCTCGAACACGGCGCGGCGCTCGGCAACGGTAGGTATAAGGATTAATGGCCTGGACCGAGTCCCACCCAACCTCCTTGCCTCTCCCGAATCTCCCCCCTTTCTTCCTTCTCTTTTAGACCAGCTTTTCAAGCTGTCGTCATCGTTACCGAATTTAACACGACGTGTAACGTACCCATACGTACGCATTAAAAAGAATGTATGACATAGTACATGTATGGTGTTCGCATAAGGGGGTGTTTTTTGATTGAACTTCAGATAAATAAGACTCGAGTTTTATCAGAGGGTTCACAGAGCGCGCTTCACTCTGTATCTTCCCTTGCGAAAATGGGGACGTTGGATATAGAAACGCGTTTATATATTTTCAGGAATTGGAATATGAAAATGCGAAATGATTAGCATACGCGAGGTTGTGGCGGAAGGGCATAGCGCAAGACAAACTACCTCGACAACATTAGCATGTGCGGGATTTATTGCAGAAACTTCCCCGATACGCGAAAGCCATAACTATATACGAATGCGAGCGATCTTGCCCGCGTTTTCCAGACCCAATTTTACATGGGATTCTTTCCCGTTATTTCTAGATTCTATCTATCTATCTAATTTTTATTCGAAAAACTTTTCCGCACCCGGTGCAATTCGACTCGACCGATCTATTCGGAAGACTCGGGTTGTAGGCTGAGAAAATCTTTGAAAAGCGGATTCGTATCGATGAAATGTCTTTTGATATTTGCAGGTTGGTATTGATGGAAAAATTTAGACAAAACGAGATAAAGTCAACGACATTTATTACACCGCCAACGCCCGGGGAGTTTGGCGGGCAGGGTGGGGGGGGGGGGGGGGGGGGGGGAAGCGTTCAAAAAGGGTGTAAAAAAGAAAAGTCGCCGAGGTGGTGAAGCTACTATTTTATCGTTTCACGGTAATACCCCTCAGTTGAGATAAAATATATAACCCCGGGGGGTCGACCGCGTTATCCGTTTCGCGGGGGGAGAGGTAGAAAATTTCAAATGACCTGTTAGGCCTTTCATTAAATTCTCGGTTTCGTCCGGAATCACGTTCGTTATTATCTTTTTCGCCATTATCCTGTTCTTGGCCGTGACGCGCGTTTCTCGATCCTTTTATTCGATTCGACGTCGCATCCAACCCACGACAGCCACCTCCCACTATCTGGTTGTCTTTCCACCTGAATCGAGACTTTTCCCCGAGCAAAGCCGACGACTCGCCCCTCAAAATCCCGAATCTCAAACCCAACTCCACCACCTTGTTACGCTTCTTTATTAAACTCCGTGAAAACGCAATCATCTGGACTGGAGATAAACGTTGACCAAAATTGAATTAATTATTAGTAACCCCAGGGAGTATTTTCAAGGAAAGATATTTCAGAATTCTTTATATTATAAACAGAGAAATTGAAGATATATATCAAGAGGGTTGGCCGAGTCGTGATCGGATGGCGAATGTTGAGCCAAAAATGCGATCACTGCGTATTTTCTGGGCATTTGGAATCCGGGTTAATGCGTGCTCTTTTAACGTCGAGCAGAACGGAGCCGTTGTCGCCGCGTTGGAAAAAAAGATTCCGTAAGAACGACCCACGGCAGTTAACGGGGCGGAGGGGGAGGGGGGGGGGGGACTCAAAAAAAGAGAGAGAGAAAAAGGATAACAGAAAAAAAATGAGTAGAGGAGAGTATAAAGGCCGAAGAAGAAAAGAGGGGAGGAAATATCGGGGGATGAGAAAAGCGAGACGTGGTCGATGCGAAGTAACCTTTTACTGTTCGGTATATTTGCGCCTCCAAGACACATATGTATGTATGGTGCTAGCGCCGGATACTTCCGGTCCGAGGCGTTACGCATCAGGAAACGGGGGAGCCAGAAATTATCGATCATCCCTCCGCTTAGGGAAATAAAATGGGGGCGCAGCGCCCCATTATTCTTTTTATCCCCAATGCTTACTTTCGTAAATTTCTATACGTCCTTTCATAATTTTTGTATTTCGAGTCCCAGTGGGTTTGTCGCTCGTTGTAAATAGTCAATTCGACAGAAAGGGGTATCCGATGAAACAAAGAGAGCTATACACACACGTCAGTCCCGGAGGGATGAATTGTTTACGGGTATGTGTCGTAATTGAATTCTATTATTCAAAAGCATAGAAGGGTCCCAGACTTTATCTCGTCTTCGCATTATTCCTTGGTGAGTCTCGCCACCTTTTTTCTATACTTGCATTTCTTATTTTATTTACCAGCTCTGCAGCCCGGGATCGAATCGCAAGGCAGGATAATCCAGGATAAGGATATCAAGCGAACCTTCTTCACGAGGCGTAGCTCGTGAGCACCGCCGGTTTAGATCTTGACTCCGATCCTTGCGGATGATATACGTATAAATTACGTACTATATGATCTCCCTATTGTCCACACCGCAACATGGCTTTATAGAGACGTGTTCAGAAATGCCTAATGCAGGCTGTTTTCGCGTTCGTTTATCTACAGCGATTATTATTATTAATTAATCACCACAGGGGCCATACCTCGATTGTGTCCGTAACCGAAGTTAATTAATTGCCCTCATAACCATCGTCAAAATTTACACGGATATTTACCTATAACTCACATGGGTTCGATGTAATCCGCACGAAATTTATATTTGTGATGCAAAAAAAAAAACAAAACAAAAAAACGACGATTCATTCCTCCGCTAATTCATGTGCGCCCCATGGTCGTACAGGATGTGCCACAGAATTTTTTTGCATCGATGCATTCAATCGTGAGAATTTGATCGAATCGCGGAAAGCCACTCGGACAGAAAACGATCATTTCCGTCAAATTGAGCGACGTAAAAAAGTATACAGTACGATTACCTTCATTTATCGATTGAATCTTTCGATCGCAATCGAACATTCCAAATGCTTCTTATAAATCGCGTACATATCGATATTGTACAGTCGGCACGACAATTAATCAGCATACGATGGATACAGAAACGAGATTCAGCTGGCGCTGAGAGATCGACAAAATTAGTCAAAGTATCCGAACGACATGCCTCTGCGATACGAGATCATTCTTCCCTTCATTAATTTCCCGTATCCCATTCTTCTTATTTAGTTTCTTTTCTCCGATGCGGACATTCCAATAAGGTATACTCATAATATCATCATATGTTTCGTGTACAATTACATGGACATATGCTGGAAGCAGTTGCTACGTGAAATATGTGTCAATGCTATTGCTATATCGATCAGCTCACCCTCGCATTTTTACCATCTAACCTCCTTATACCAATCTTCACCGCCCCCCCCCCCCCCCCCCTCCATCTTCCTCATCTTGTTCTGGAATACTTTCTTTCTTTTTTTAATGAACCTGTAAATCTAGCGATTGAAGAAAATGACAATTTATCGTGTAATGTACTCGCGCAGAGGTATTTACACGTCCAGTTTCCTCATCCATCTCGATGGTCGGTTTTACATAAGAATAAACTTTTGGAAATAAAAAATATACCTAATTTGGAATGCGCGGATAGCGCGTAACAAAAAAATACATCAATCGCTGTATTCTGATCAAGCTTTTTACATAGTCGCGGGTTTTCCTGGAATTCCATCCAGTTATTCGTGAGGTTGAAAAATTGATATGCCCGCGGCATGTATAATCATATTTATCATCCGTACAATTCTATGGATCCACAATATCCAAAGACCTTTTCACGACCGAACGGAATTATCAAATTTATCAAGATTCATTAGGGTAGGATAATCGGTCATCAGTGTCAATCGAACCATCAGCCCCTTTGTTCGACCATTCGAACGTCTTCCTTTGAATCCAAAGGCCTAGATATACTGTGTTCGGTTCGAACCCCCGGTCTCCGCCTTGGAATACCACCATCATCCCTGCTCCCGCGACCTCCACCCCTAACGTTATCCCTCGCCCTTTTCCCTTCCCCCCCCCCCCCCCCCCCCTCTTTTCATTTCAACCCGGCAGTAAGGTAATTACCTACCCAACCTCGGCACCAGATACTTCTATCTCTGAGGCTTCTGTGTGCTCGAACTCGACGCGAAAATGCGACTGTGTGAGTTTCTCCGTAGGCCTAAGCCAGAGAAATCGAGAGTTTTCTTCGGCGGTGACATTCACGGGGATCCGCATTGACCTGAATTCGGAAATCATACCCAGCGATTTCGCCTTATATTCAGGATAAATATACGTGAAATTATCATTAATCCGCGGGGATGTTGGAAAGGGGGATTGCTAATGCCATGGTCATTTTCTTTATCCAAAACGATTATTGACCGACGCACTCGGACAGCGTCGCGGCGACGAACATTCCAGTCCACGGGTAATTTCTATATGCTTTGGGAATCGGTGGATCAGGCATATAAAGATATTGACGATAAAAACTGTGAGCTTGTATAAGGAATTTATACATGTCGCAGGTTCTCAACGATCCGATATATTATTCTATTACGATTATTATTGCTTACAATCTCATAATTCGTGGAATTCATTATTTTCGCAAATTTTATCACCCGCGTCTTTGATTTCTTTCAAGAATTATTTCGCGGTTAATACGTCGACTCCCTTTGCTCGACCCAACGGCCCTTACTCAGGTAATCACACCGCGCATACAGATATAATACCGCAAGTCTTACCGAATATCGTACTAATCGAGGAAATATGGTAATCATTTCATTTAGAATATGTAAATTTGGATTACACAATCGTATCCTCACGAAGCTGTGCAGTGTAACGTTTATGTGTCGAGGGTTACGATCCACGCACATCGAGCACCTTGGATTTTCTGCTTTGCGTAAATATCGTGAAATTTGTTATTTATCCGGAATAAAATATGTAAACCTGCACGGCCTATGAGATTACAAAATATATAGTCGCTAAGCCACTGACACGTAGTCCTATTTTATTGACCTGGATACCGGGAAATGAAAATTAAATGAAACAAAAAAAAAAAAAGAAGTAATCGGATGTGATTTGCTGAAAATTTCATCCGCATTTGGTTTACCGCGAGAATAACGAATATGTGATAACTTTACCGCATTTATAATAAACGAAATTGTTAATCCCGTGCCCCAGAGCGCACGTTAGCGCGTGCACATATAATTCCCCTGCAGTAGATGCTTTATGTGTACACTCGTATACAGGGTGTGTCAAAAGTTCCGGGACGGCATTATAACTCGGCGAGAATGCATTTTCGGGAAAAATGTTTCAGACAAATGTTTCAGGATCCTTTCCTGGCTATCTGATAGCGACCTTGGATTTGACCCTAATTATGACCTTGAAGGTCTTATCAAGGTCAAGATCATTTTTTCAAATGGGAACCCCCAATTTTTATCACGGATATCGAAAGAGCAGGAAATTTTACGTCGAAAAATGACCCCTACCATGACCTTGAGGGTCAAGTCAAGGTCAAAGACCACTTTGAATTTGAGAAAAATTTCCTCGTGGCGAATTCGATATGAACAAGCAAATTTTTGTCTGAGTAACTCTTGAGGGACATATCAAGATCAATAACATTTTTTTGAATGGGAACACCTAATTGTTATTGCGGATTTGCAAAGGGCAAAAAATTTTACATCAGAACCTGACAAAATCAAAGTGAAGGCATTTCATTAATGGAACTTATTTTAATAAGTGTTCAAATTGTATTCCTTCTACCTCTTGGAGTCGCTGAACCCGAATCTCGAGTCAGTTTGTACCATCGAGCCGACTGAAGGTCATTTTAAGGTCGAAGTCATTCATATCGAAGTCGCCACGAGGAAATTTTTCTCAAATTCAAAGTGGTCTTTGACCTTGACTTGACCCTCAAGGTCATGGTAGGGGTCATTTTTCGACGTAAAATTTCCTGCTCTTTCGATATCCGTGATAAAAATTGGGGGTTCCCATTTGAAAAAATGATCTTGACCTTGATAAGACCTTCAAGGTCATAATTAGGGTCAAATCCAAGGTCGCTATCAGATAGCCAGGAAAGGATCCTGAAACATTTGTCTGAAACATTTTTCCCGAAAATGCATTCTCGCCGAGTTATAATGCCGTCCCGGAACTTTTGACACACCCTGTATATTCCGTTTGAAAATCCCTTGCGCCATATACGCAGCGATACTGAATAAATATAATAATTCTAGAATTTTAACAACCAAAATAAATTGAAAGGAATTAACTGTCGCAGTGATGCTGTAGCATTGGCAACTCTGAAGTGCACCACTTCCATTGACTTCCTGTTTCAGCTGCAGTACCGGAAACGCTTCGAGTCCCGATTCCTCGAGTAGCGTACATAGGTACATCTAGCAATTCCCGGTAGGATAGCTGGAGAACATACGTTCGAGGTTGGCCTCGTTACAATCCCGAGAAGTGTAGCGGGAAGAAATTCCGAAAGTGTCCAACGGCGGAAGTGCGAGAGAATGTATAAGGAAAGAAAAGACAAAAAAAAAAGAACAAATAGAAATAGAAATAAAAATAAAAAGAAGATGAAGAATCTCCAAGATGGCGGCGCCGATGCGGAGGTCCGCGCGTCGCCTTCAATTCCCTACCCCTTGAAAACTCTCGGGTACCAGCTACTTCTTTTTTTTCTCCCGGCTCAATTGTTTCTCCTATCGTGAACTGCCCGATTTTCCGTCGCCGTAGAAACCAGTCGACGAAATCTCAATCGATTCCCGCATGTAACGCTCTCCCTATACACATATTGCACTCGGGGTTCGTTGTACGTGTGTATACCTGTTGTTCGATAAGAATGGCGTGGACAGCGCATTCGCCCCCTTCGTATTTCTTCGATCTATCTCCAATTTTCGTTCGCGTTTATTTACACGCGAGTGCTGCGCGGCGAGATAGACCTGCCGCGAAATAGCTGGAGAGATAGACTACACATAGGATAGGATAGAAAGCATTTGATTGTTTTCAACGAAATACGTATACTACGTGGCTTATTCCTCTCGGAACTATCCCCGCAAATCCACCTCAATTTCTACGTGTACCGAGAAACACCCCTTATTCCCTTGTATAAAATCCAATTCTGCAGTATACAAGGTTTTCCTCCGGTCGGCGGCGCGGCGTCACAGATCGTGACGACTCGGTGCAGCGCGCCGCGCCGCCGACATCTGCGGCGGCGGTGAAATTTGGGTGATTAAAATGCGATACTCGTGATTAAAATCCCGGTTATTTTACTCCTCTAAACTTTTACCAATTTATCATTTGCCCAGAGGTTTTTATATACCACCCTACCCCATTCCGGACTTACACACCTACTTCCCACAGAGCTACAATTCCTCAGTTCAAACTTTTCGCACGAGCTTTAATTAAACGGGGGAGCTGAAACGTGTTCGCACAGCTTTTCCTCATCGCACTTCCCCCGCTCGCTACACCGTTGCAAAAATGATATTCACACTTCTGACACTCGCTCAGTTTTATTCAGAGACTCGCATTATAGATATTCCCCGTATCATTTCTGCTGTATGAGTTATCATATTATTAATCACATCCCTCGCTCCGAGGAAAAAAAGGTAAAAGAGGAGATGAAAAAAAAAAATTGTTCTTTTTTCTTTCATATGGGACGAGACGTATAACTATAACGTACGATCTAGACCAGATTAATTTTTGCTGACATCGAGAAGGTTAAATGCGGATCACCGACGATCAAGCGCATCTCAATTAATTGCGAAAAGAATTACATATATACATTATACCTATATAGCGAAGAATAAAAACAGAAATATTCCAAGCTATATGAATCGGAGCAACTATTCGCGTATAAAAATATATGATCATTTGTCGTCTACAACCGTGAATGGCGGAATCGTATACTTGTATTTTCCTGCATTTGGCATGGCGCATGATATTTCACTGGGATTACCTTGTTTACTCTGTGCGCGGTTTTCGAAATTTCCGGGATCACATAATGTCGTGGAAAATTGTCTGACAACGATTATGGAAAATATGAGTAATTATCGTGATCGGTTATTTTCCAAGTCAAGAATAACGGAAGTACATCGCTTGCATTTATATCGGGTATATATCGGAGTAGATCGCTCTCGGCGGTTTAAAACGTGCTCTAACCTTATCAAGATATATAGCTTCATCGTTGCACCGCGAAAACCGATAATTCATACCTCAGACATGATTACGTTGCTTTGTAGATTTTCTCGAACGTGAACATCGTCGTCTCTCGGCGGAAGCTATCGAAGGGAATCTACTTTAAAATCAAGTTCAATAAGAAAAGAAAAAAAAAGAAGAGAAATCGTAAAAGGATATAAAAAAGTAAGTGGCAATATATCTATACATATTGAACTTCACGTAGCAAATTTTTACAATCTAATAATTTACCTATAACTCGCATGTGCCGCGATATTCCCTTCCGTTTCGCATTCTATTTTATTTTATTTTATTTTATTTTATTTTATTTTATTTTATTTTATTTATTTATCAACAGTGCAACAATATATCGTATCAGCATTGTTTGCCACGATCGTATCGAATCTACCTACGTCACCACGGAGAGGCTGCAGTCGACGGAACAAATAAAATTGATGATATTTTTGTTTGCAGCTTTCATAAATTTTACCCCTCGGCGTGTTTCATATCCTGAATCCCAGAGAATCACGCGAAATCCCTAAACTTTATGTGCATGATTTTTTTGCATAAATATTTGTGCGACTGTTTCGCACATTTTAACAGCTATCGTACCTGCATACCTACTTGCAGGCCGGATATACAGAAATAGTTTGACGTTGGAATTGAATTCTGTCACTCTATAGGCGAAGTAGGGGAGTGAAGGGCGGTATATATGGCAGCCACTTTACTCGATATCTAATGAAAACTTTTGCCCTTGAGTCTCACGTTTCAACTTCTACATTAAGAGGAAGACGAGACTAAGACTGAGAGACTAAGGACGAAGGTAAAGACGAACAAGGAGACTGGGACAAACTTCCGAAAGCGCGAGCTTTGCCCCGGAATTAAGCTTCTCTCACAGAGAACAGCTATAGTTTTGGAAACCAGATGGCCTTAATGTCGCACAAACTTTTCATTCAGACATTGCACTAAATTAACCATGTTAATTTCGGTTAAATAACCCTAATTAAAAGAAAAAAACCAAAAAAAAAAACCCTAAATCATTTTCGGTATGATGAATTCTTTACAGAATCATCTCGCTGAAAGAGGTCATAATTTTTGAAAATAATTTTTAAACTTATACTTGTGCGCGTGAGGGGAAAATAATGTTGTTTATCGAATTCTCCCAATTTACCGTTCTCTCGTTCTGCAAATCAAATTTTCTCCGACATTAGCAACTGCAGCGTTCTCCTGCCCACGCCTGCGCGAGTTCCACACCGTAGGAAGAGAGCGAAAAAGCAAGAATAGTAACAGAAAAAAAAAAGAAAAAAGAATAAGAAAAAAGGCTGAAAGCTCCATCTTTTGCAATTTCCTGCCTCCCTACGTTACTATGAATAAACGAGCCTGTAACACGCTAAAGCCAGCATATAACTACCCCTGAAAAAAAAACAATGGAAATTGAAGACTCAAAGTTCACGTCGGTTGTCCAACGAATATACGTCGAGCGCTGCGATCGTTCGAGGGTAAATTTCGACCGATCTCTTGTATCGGAGATTTGAGAATTATTTTTAATTTTTGTCTTCTCGGCAAAAATAATGATCCACGAGAGGGTTGGCTGTGGATGCATCTTGAGGGCCATAAGATCTCATGAAAATTTCAAGCATCGAAACGTCGTAGTGAAGAGTCTGCGATAATCGTCGGCTATAACTATTATCACCGATCCCCCTCGCGCCCAAAATAGCGAACTTGAGACGAAAAGACCGGCTGCGGCATTACCTATCACAGAAAGTCTGCGTAGAGTATAAAAAAAAAAAAAAATTGAGGAAGACAAGGGTGCTGAGTATAATGCGAAAGAGAGAGGAATTCCTGGATTTTCATCGACTCTAAGTAATAACCGACGAGGATAACAATCGCAACCGATTCTTCTTCATTCTCTCTTCTTCAATTTTACTCGGTTTTATTTCTTAATTTATTCTCTTTTTCTCGCTACGAATTTCTCTCTCGCTTTTCTCTCTCTCTTCTCTGTTTTGAGTTGTTGTTTTTTTGTTTTTTCACTTCAATTTTTTACTGCATATTTATTTTTATTCTGATTTTCGGAAGCAAAAAAAAATAAAAATAATAAAAATCGACCGCCGGCGCGCCGCGCGTTAACGACCGAATTATTTATATTCTCTGGAAAACACTTAACTCGCAAAGAAGAACCCATCACTTTCGCAGTGCCACGCAAAGTTTTTGCCCCACTTTTGCCCCGTTTTCTCTTTTTTCCGTCGCTTTCTCAATCTGCACGACGAAATCGCGCTCGCTAACCCTTCGATAAAACTCGTGGCACTTTGTTATCCCGCGGGAGTTTCGTGTTCTACACATTCAGCTACACTTCACCTGGAACTGGGACCACTTTGTATGAAAACATTCCCCATGGAGGAGGGCGATTGCAAACCAGACAAGATGTCCGCATCTTTTTCAACGTGGATGATACGACTATATGATTTCTTGGACAAGATTTTTGATTTCCTTTTTTATTCTATTACCGATTACTCGCTAATGGAAGCGAATCAATTCGATCGTGGATCGTTTGCGTTTCAAATGTGATTTGGAACGGAAAATTGGCGAAATACCGTATACTACATTCGGCACTTGATTCGTCGTTGCTGATTCAGAGGGCTGTTAATAATTCCCCTCAATATAACCCCCCAAAAGGCACCTACGGTGCAAAAAACTTCGCCAAGTACATTAAATGTTTGAAAAATTCATTATTAATAAGAAAAAAAGGATCCAAATCAATTATTGTGCCAAGTGCCAAGTACATGTAACTTTGCATCGTGTAAAAATATAGAATTGGAAAGTAAATGAATGAGAATCAATTCAAAGAATTAACAAAAAAAATCAAATAAATAAATTAAATGAAATTTAAAGAAAAAATCAAAAAAACAAATTGGAGTACGTGGTTCTTGGCGAGCTAATGTTATATTGCCATACGAAAATTCTTGATTTTTTTCCGAAAAAGCCCGCCAAGTCCCACTACCTCCAATTTGTTTTTTTGATTTTTTCTTTAAATTTCATTTAATTTATTTATTTGATTTTTTTTGTTAATTCTTTGAATTGATTCTCATTCATTTACTTTCCAATTCTATATTTTTACACGATGCAAAGTTACATGTACTTGGCACTTGGCACAATAATTGATTTGGATCCTTTTTTTCTTATTAATAATGAATTTTTCAAACATTTAATGTACTTGGCGAAGTTTTTTGCACCGTAGGTGCCTTTTGGGGGGATCTCATAACTTTTTGTATGTTGTTGGAGAATATTACAGTATTAATTATGGTTCCTTTGGTGTACTATTGTTGTAAGATGTTTGACGCATATATGTATATGTACTACTCCACATCTATGGTTTGACGGGGTAAGAAAAATTTTCGAACGGTAGCCATGAGAGCGCCATTTTTCTGGGGCCCAATGAAAAGGAGTCGCTGTGCGGTGGCGAACTCTGTAAGAAATAAGACGTGTACCGTAGTGTACCAGCTACGCTGACGCCACCTGCTAGGCGTGCGGGAATTATAACCTTTTTCCTACTTGACAGGAGCTAGCTTTGACAGGAATATTACGCGAGCCGCGGCTTCCCTTCTATACCATTTATGTGAAAAGGTTTTGTCTCCAGATGACATGTAGCTATCATCCGACGAAAACGTCGATTCTTAATCGTGATGAAACGAGCCCACCGGTGATCAGAGATTATCATACCTCAGCTCTCCGACCACTGAGGTTATTGAAATTACGCTTGAATAAAAGCACGTCCGCGATTCATATAGCGAAAGTGCATCCAAATTTCCCGAAATACTTATGATTTCGGAGATACTTGATAGAACGGTTGGCCGTACAGCGCTTTCTCTATCCCCTAGCAGTAAAGATACTCGGTAGTCCGCCCGTTCGTTTAAATGTACTTGGCGCGAGACTCTACCGAGTCTCTTGATCCCTAGCGCGATCCCGGATTATCATAATAGCGGGTCATATAATACCGAATGCTGTGTATGATCTCCTCTATACAGTAGAATTCATAAATGTACCTACACAATATAGAGATGAATGTAAAGATCGATTTTTTGAGTAAAACAATTTTCCGTTTCACTATACCAGTAGGTACGTGAATTGCATGTGCATGCCCTCGTGAATTATTTCAACCGATGACCGTTGTATTAGGACATGTCATATATATATAAATGAACGTAATTTTGCAACTGGCATAATAAACGTATATTATAATTCATGGGCTATAATTTCCCCAGCCAAAGCATGTCCCGCGGGGAAACGTTATAAAGCGACAAATACGCGATTCACGTTTCACAAATATGAATTATAATCGATTATTCGTGCCGCTTGATACTTCGCTAATAATATCAAATTATTGAATGGCTATCGCTCATGTTTCGCGACGTGTAAATATGAATAAAATCTATCGGTTAATTCAAACCGGAATATCAGAATCGCCATAATTCAAACACGTAGCTTTTCTGAGGAGGTGCAGCTTGCAAGGGGTGTCTACGACCTTTCCTTCATTCCGTTAACAGTGTCGAACCACCGACCACGAACCAACAAAATCACCGTCGAAACGTCGAGCACGAGGTCCCGAGGGATCTTTCATAAAGAAAGTGGAGTGTTGCGTTAAGCAGCCTCCTGGGAATATCTTTCTCTGCACCACCACCGGTGTAGCAACTGCAGCGGCGGTAGCAGTAGCAACGGCGATGGCGTTCAATGAGATCTCGACGTCTCAGCGCATCTCGCCACCCACGGATATAGTCTCTTCCTATATCTCGCTCGAACTTTATTACTAACAGGTTCGTGACTTTCCCCTCTTTTCTTTTTTTTTCCCCCAACCTTACACACGTTTTTTCTGAAATCTATCAGTTTTTTTTCCTTTTTCAATTTCTTATGTGAAAAAATGGTAAAAGATTCATGAATTTCACTCTTTTCCGTATACATTTCCATGAACTCCTTATTTTCAGACAAGATAGAATTTGACGCCGCTCGGCGTTCCCGCACACCTTGTGTATTATAATCGACAAATTAATTGTTCATCAACGTCGCGCAACTTACCCTCTCGATGTGGCCGCCGCTAATTACTTCCGGTGCGTTGACGCAGACGACCCTCTTAAGTCGAAGTTTGTTTACGTGAAACGCCGACCCGTAGCAGTACATTAGCACCATCGTCGTCGGGAAGTAGAAACAACAACAGGCGAGTATTCTGGAATATGAGGAAAAAAAAAGAAGATATATGAAAAATTTCTGAAACTCTTAGGGTGATATTAAATATTTGCATTAAAATAACAAATGCAATTAGTTTTCAAAGTTTTTACCATCCATTTTATTTTATACGTATCCAGACATTCTTTACTCCGCAAGCCTGCGGGCTAGGGTTTATAGGAATTACGAAATACTTTGCGAAAATACGAGGAAGAAAAAAAAAAATTCCGTTTTTCGAGAGACGAGTACATAAAAAACGAAGTTCGAAGGATCGAATGAATGTACAATTCACCGCTTGAAATCCTGCTGGTTCGACGATTCCGTACACTTAAGTGTATTAAACGCGTTTGCCAAAAAACCGCGATCTCAATAAGTTGTTGTAATATGCTTCAATGCATGGATATAGAAATTTACATTCATCGTATACCATTCGCGAATATAGTTGAGGCGGTGCACGTGTAGGAATATACATACATATACAGGGTGGGGCAATAACTATTACCACCTCAAATATCTTTGAAACTAAAAGTTATTGCGAAAAATTCTTTCAATAAAAGTTATTCAGTATTGAGGGGGACGTTGTATAGAGACACCGTTTTTTTTGTTAGTGGAGGCGCTCAGGAGATATCAAGGTCATCTTCATTTTTTTAAATGGACTCATATGTTTTTGGTCCCATAGCGTGATAGCGGCTTTTGAGACGAATTCAACGACCTATAACACGAGATCGTTTAAAGTTGTACAAGATCGTTAGTTCATCATTCATACCTTACAAGATATGCTCAAAATGATGGCCATTAGCGTCGATGCAATATTGTAGCCTTCTAATTGCTGACTCGGTCGCACTTCTTATAATGTCAGCATTTATTGCGGCACATGCTGCAATAATTTGTTGTTCCATATTTTGACGCGTAGTTGGTACTTCTTTATAAACAATATTTTTGAAGTATCCCCACAAGAAAAAGTCTAGAGATGTCAAATCTGCCAAGTATCTACACATTATTTGTTTTATTTCTAGGGTGAGAATGATGAATGGACGATCTCGTACGACCTTAAACGACCTCGTGTTATAGGTCGTTGAATTCGTCTCAAAACCCGCTATCACGCTATGGGCCCAAAAACATATGAGTCCATTTGAAAAAATTGAGATGACCTTGATATCTCCTGAGCGCCTCCACTTACAAAAAAATCGGTGTCTCTATACAACGTCCCCCTCAATACTGAATAACTTTTATTGAAAGAATTTTTCGCAATAACTTTTAGTTTCAAAGATATTTGAGGTGGTAATAGTTATTGCCCCACCCTGTATATGTTTTGTTCGAATGTAAATTGAAATGATAAACTCACCTGAGGGATGCTCTCGCAAAAAATGGGTCGCAGGCGAGGAGACCGGATCCGTTGAAGTAGTAACCGCCTCTAGGGAGAACGAGGGCGCCAAAAAGCGCTACGCTAGCTATCCATGTTGTCGAGATCACTGCAACGCAACCCTGCCGCATGTAATACTGCGTCAACATACACAAAAAAAAAACCTTACAGACGAGACTACCACGAATGTCGGTCGGTGGTTCCTACGACTCCCTAAGACCGTTCTTCCTATCTTTTTTATTTTCTTTCTCTAATAAGTCTCCATTTTTTCATTTTTGTTCTTTCATCTTCGCTCGAGCCGGCGTTGAAGGCGCGTGAGCCATCGCGTATATAATTAACTGGAACAAGATGATTCAATTGTTCTTACTCCCTGCAAGAGGAAAAAAAAAAAAAAAAAAAAAAAACGGAAATGCAAAGAAAAAATTACCAATTTCGCAAGTGCTTCTTTCGGACCCTCGAATAACAGGGAAGGAATAATTACGAAAACTGCTGGCCCAGACCGGGCTGTCTTTGCGGCCCTTGAAAGAATCCAATAAATTCATCGGTATAATAGGAGAGGGGGAGATATATTTCGCGTGTAATCAGAATTTCAGATTACTTTTCGTCAAATATGATAACTTCGTCCCGATCCAGAGTCGCTGTTTTAAAAGTAATTCTGTTTCTTTTTAATTCCCATACCACTCGATGTGGAATTAAAAAAAATTCGTCGAAGTGGGTCGAAAACAGAATCTCAAAAAACGGAGCGGGATGTGGGGGGCAAAAACTATATGTATATGCAGCAAATATTATAGTCGGTGATGATACACCGGCTGTCGTTCTATCGGGTTCACGGATGGCTCTTATATAAGTTCCAACAGGTTTTATCGCGACTGTTTTACGAGCGGTTCACGAAAGGCTCGAGGCGAGGCGATGGTACTCGTAAGGAAGAAGATTCGAGGAAGAGAGTGAAACCGACGGGAGAATATAGGGAGGGAAAAATGTGAGGGTAAGTAGTTCCTAGATTAGGCAAGTCTCTCGAGCGTACCACACGATATCCTTTTTAGTGTTGAGCCCACTCGTTCGCTCGCGTATATCAGCTATTAGGCTGTAAATAATCCATGTATTCTGTGGCGGTGGCTGACTGTCGTGTACATAACTATCTAAGGGAAGGCGCGTGTCGTCGGGTTATTCGACTGCGCGATCAACCCTTCCGTTGGAACGGGGGAGTGGGGCGTCGCGACGCCAAAAGCGCGAGGGCGACGCGCGTCGGCACGTTTGTATCTATACACCACACACGTAAGCTCATATTATGTATATACATATATACCTCATACGCTTGAGTATCCACTTGTCTCTGAGTAAATGTATATATCCTCGCAGACGCAATGGACCCCAACGAAATATAAATGAGCCCAAATTACTTCAAAATTTCTATTAATTAAGCTCGAGTCGTTCCCCGACGTTTCATTAAGCACGCTAATTGATACCATCACCGTGTGCGGGGGGGAGGGGGGGGGGGCAAGGAAGTAGGTATATGCTATAGGATATACGGGAACCTCGAGAATATAATTCCGTTCTCCAACGAAAAAGAGGGATAGAGATGATACCGAGAATTGCAAGTGCAGCGAGAATGCAGATATATATATACATATATATATAGTACAAATGAAAGATGTTACAAAAGACGGTCTGCACGGCCGCGGTCTTTCAATGAATAGAAGATGGGCAAAAAAAAAACCAAATAAATAAAATGTAAGAATAAAGGATCCGATTTGGAACTCCCGCCGATTCATTAGAGTTGCTCTTTTTTTTCTGGCACCGATTACTCTACCACCCCGGCGGCTTTACTGCCCTGACTAATTTTTTTTTTTTTTTTTGGTTTTTTTTTTTACAGTTTAACGAGTGAACGGTCTTCAACGAGCCAATCACTGCCAATCAAAGCGTGCCTACCACCGAACGTTCCACTGCATTAGTTCGCCGTTAGATTCGCCGCAGCCGAAAAACCCCTTTTAGATTTGTAACCCATTCATTATACCTTTCTCCCCTTGCTCTGGTCCCCATCGCTCGATTAACCATGTTCCCAAATCTAAACTGCGTATAGAACTCCCCCCTTTTTTTTTTTTTTTTTGTTGAATAAATAAATAAATGAAGCATCGGACTTTAGTCCGATTTCGAAGAGCGAAGTGTTGAAAAATTATTTCAGGTATGAAGAATGTATGGATTTATAGACGAGAACTGCGTGGATTGTAGATTTTTCCACGATGGAAAAACGTGGAATTATATCGAAAGCCAAAAGAGGTGGAGTTTTATGCTGAGAACGACTTTATGCGAAGCGATAAGCGTTCTTGGTGCAGCAGCAATATCTTCGTATCCGATCCGAACGACTTTCATAGGTCGTATATCCAGCTGCATATAAAATTTATACAAGCGATCTACACCCTCCCACATGTGTCTGGGGTGGTATCAGTTACACTCTAATACATACTCCGGAGAAGGCGTGACTGGCTCTATTTCAGCTCGTAAAACAAGAAATTCGATTATATGCAGAAACTAGTGAGACCCCTAGAAGAGGAGGAATAATGCTTTTCGAGCTGAGTCTTATAGGTGTGAAAATTTGTTTAAACAGGGACGACAGAAAAAAAAAAAAAATAGAATAGAATAGAAAAAAACGTAACGAAATTCCGGAGAGGTATGCCGGCTGCGATAAAATCCCATACCGGTAGAATTCAATGGTGTAGTAAAATAGGGTCGACAAAGCCCTAAAGCGGATCAGGTGAGTTGGACTTTCTACATCTTTAAAACTTGGGGGAAGCGTTTTACTTTTTTCTTCAACATGCAGCTCCCTCGTTGATTTTGCAGATAGTATTCTTACGTGATCTATACTAACAGAACTAGGTGAATGCATATTACAGAGATTCGAGAGATGGTTGATTGCAAGCGAAATAAACTTGAGGCCTCTGGAGGTTCAAACGACAGAAGGGGTTCAAACGGTAAAGAAGCGAGATCGAACGCGTGTATAACGCGGCCCCAGGTAATTGACCCTGACTCGATTAATTAGTGTAAAAGCACCCTTAGCCAGTGGACGGCAAAGGGAGACCTTAAGCCATTAAAGTCCACCTGCTCAAACGATTCACTCGCTGCCTCTGAACCACGCCAATGAAAATACGTCTGCAAAAAACAAAAGTGGAAAATAAAAACCAGTCTCGTCGTCCTGTTAGAAGCCAACGCGGACTCCGGAACATGATCGTACAGTAGCGTAAATTTTTTTTCTCTTCATCGCCGAATGAAATATCCAACTTTGAAGTTAAAGTGAGAGCATAAACGTTAAAAAAAAAAAAAATAAAAAAACATTATACACATTTCTCGTACTCCATTTTATCACTAAATTTGTTCCGTAATTACTTCGTGGAGGTAATTCACTTTGCACCCGGTAATTAAATCTGCACCTCATGTCCGGAGGATGCCCTTAGAATTCCGATTGAAAATTATTTTTTCTTTTTTTCTTTCGCGCAGGCAGGTATATCTCGCCCGGTGCGAAACAATTTAAAAAAGATATATCCCAGGACTATTTCACAAAGTAAGGAAAGTGAGTGAGTGAATATCACGTATTACGGGGAACATTTTTTCATCTTTATCGTTTTTTTTTTTCCCTTTTTTCATATTCATCTTTGTCAAGAGAGTGAAAAGGGGCATTGGAGTGTCGCGGATAATAACGTTTCTAGTACCTAGAACCACCGGGGAATCTCTTGCGCACAATCAAAGGTACAAAACATACTTGAACAAGGTATCGAAATCGGCGTTAAACCCGAGAAAGTACTCGGGTACAATGAGACCAACTAATGGTCGGATTTGGAAACCGAGCACGAATATGAGGGAGCAGGGTACGAAGGCAGAAGGTAGTGAAAGTGAGAACGAGAGTGACATTGAAAGTGAGAGTGAGAGTAAGAGTTCGAAAGTAATGGATATGACCTTGCAGATAGCAATTCTCAACTTTTTGTTAAAATAATGTCTCCGTTGACACGTCATTAAACCTGCTCCATTGCGATCCCCTCCCCGACCCCTGATTTCCCCCCAGGTTTCGACCCCGAATCGGTGGGTTTGAATCATCCGCAAAGTTCTACTTTGCCACCGATTTCCTTCTACTGCAGAGATCTGTTTTCCCCACTATAAAATGCGCATAACTTTGACACCCAACGTGCGGTTCAGTCAAGATAACCAACTTCTGATAGATTTTCAATAAATTCAACCGCGAGTTATTTGCTTAGATAACAAAGTAAAACTTTACCCAGGGCAAAACTCTCCACTCCAAACCCGCCGCTATACGATATTATAGTCGCCGAACTTGACAATAGTCAAAACTTCAGAATAATCTATTCACAAATATATACATATACTTCCCCCCCTATCCGCCCCCTTCATAATGCTACAAATTGAAGGATGGTGACCATATTTCGCGATGAAAATACGACTAGAAAAAGTGGTACCGTAATAATCCGCGACCAGATTTTCGAAAGCAATTTATTCCTTTTTTCTTTCGTTTTTTTTATTTTTTTTATTTTTCCGAGTCTCAAGTATTATATCTTTTGGGATAAAAATTGGAAGACGAGAAAGATCTTGGGGGTTGTTACGATCGAAAATCATGTTCGTCTATTTTTATACCGCGCTAGACTCCACTCCACTATATCCTCGGGGTCGTAAGATAAAAAACTAATTCATTGTCGTCGACGACATTTTTCAAGGCAGACATTTATCGAGGCACTTGTTGGCACGGGTTTCCGTTATACGTATGAGCACGTATATTATACACACACAAATTATACATAGATATGTAGTACATACGATTCCTATCCCACCACTGCAGTGATCTTAAAATATGAGGTCTACTATAATCGAAATACGAGTCAAGTAACGCCTTTCGAATGCAATTATTTATGAAAAAAAAAATGAAAAAAATATATGAAACATAAATCAAAGTTCATTACACAGTTGAACAAGTATCCGAGAATTTTGAGGAGGAAAATATTGATGAGAATTGAGATAGAAATACTAAATAATAATTATAAATCCGACAATAATCGAGTCAAATTTGCACCGTAGCTGCCGCGATTACGTGACCGGAATTTCACTTTTCTGGAATGCCGACATTTCATGGGCGTATACAGAAAATCGTTCGATGAAAAATGTAGGAATCGTATAATGAAATATAAAAGTGTGAGCGCTGGTGAAAGAAAAAAAAATGGTGAAAAGTTATAGCGCGAGATAAATGGAAAAAATTGCGGACAACGAACTCGTCACTGTTATTGGTACGAAATTATATCGGGGAAAAATCTACAGATAATAGTTTTGTCGACAAAAATATAAGAGTTGTATTGAGTAAATCGAATTGTACGCGACCGGAATAGGGAGTTTTCCCGAACGAAAATACTACCACTTTCGCCCTTGCCTGCAGCAACAGCAACCGCCGTCGTGCTACACCCTTTTTTTCTTTCTTTTCTTTTTTTTTTCTTCTTTACTTTATCTACCGCCTAGTTTTCTTTCGTTTTTTTTCCCCTTCACTTCTACCCCAGCGAATTTCGCCGACTCGACGCGTTCGCCGCGTGAACTTTGATAAAAATGAAGCTCATATAATAATATAAAAGCTCGTCTTATACTGCGAGTATTTTCACTTTCCTTTCTTTTTCTTTTTTTTTTGCTCTTTTTGTCCATCAAATTTTTATATAATCTCCCTCTCCTTATATTTCTCGTAATATATTGGCATCTGCAGAACGATTTCTATTCCGCGGTACTGTGACCTCCTTTTATATTTGACTACAAAGATTCACCCCGTTATTCTTGAGTTTTCTGTACACAGCAACTTTTGCATTTCTTCGCCATGTATTCGAAAAACTAAACGTATTTATATCTGTATCCGGTTTCTACGAAAAGCTCGGTAATATTTTATCGTCACTCACAGGCAGGTAACGTCCCGCGATGTAATAAATAAACTTTTCGAATGTTTGTAACGAGTTCGGTAGCAGCGACGGCAACGGCAGCACGAAACTCTTCAATCTACGATACGGAATTTCGTATCACTCCGCGGCTTTCGCGGGTAGAACACGATTAAAAGCTTGTTTACAAAGTTCCGATCGCATCGAAATAGCGATATACCAGCTGACTTGAAAATTTGTTCTAACCACTTCTGCAAGATGCGCGGACACTGTGCAAGCTCAGCGAAATGCTACGTATACAGAATTAACTGCTTAATCTACGTTCAAAAGACCGTAAAAAACGAGGGTGGAAGACTCTCGGTTACTAAAATCTGAAGGGGGGTAGGTCAAACAGCTCAAGGACAAACAAGTTGAATGGCTTGCAAATATTTGCGGCGATTTAAGTGCAAACTTGCCTCTTCTCGGTTCTCCCTCTTTTTTATTCTCTTCATTGATTTTACTTCTTATATTTTATTTTCATTTTTATTCACTCGTCGGATTTAATGAACGGCTTTCTATCAACGGCTATTATGGGGATAATTTTCCCCCCAAAATTTATGGACACCTCTTCCAACATCGGCCTCGTGGTATAAATTGACGTAAGCCGATCGATATAATCGCCGAGTATAAAATTAACGGGGAAATAGCGATGAAATATTATTACCTTCTTCGACGAATGCCTGTGATAGTGGTGAGGGTGAAGCATGCACATGTATCTGTCGATCGCCATGCAGACCAAAATCACCGCACTTTGCTGCGTCAAGGCCCCCCTAAGAAGTGCCTGGAAAAAAGAACAAGATGAAAATAAAATACACAGGATATAGGAACGTGATTTCATTACAGATTACTTGGTATAATGTTTGGGGTTGATTATTCGAAGGAAAAAGAGCTGGGGGGGAGGGTGAGGAAGGGAATTCTTTGACAAATAGATGAAGAAGGGAGGAAGACGAAACGAAAATTAGAGGAAAAGCAGCCGAGGATCGTGATTACAGCATAGGCAGTAAAACTGGCTATGTATAGCCCTGATTGGACGAGGATTTGAAAACGTGTGAACTGAGATAGCAGGGGCCACCGATACGTGCGAGACTCACGGCGTACCCTCGACGAACGAGTCTCGAACATTATTCTCGACGGGAATAACGACCTAATTCTCACGACTCACATACACCAGCTCCTGCTACCAGCCACTATATATTTTCCAACTAATTCCCCGAAAGAAAAAAATAAAAATGCTGAAGGTATACGCGATGCTAAAGAATTTTTTTCCCCCCACTAAAAAGAAGGAATTTTAATTTCGCCTTAAACTCTCAAAATTACAAGGAGCGAGGGGGGAGAGTAGGAAGAATGTAAACCAGCCTATTTTTTTAGGCCATAAGTTTCGACCGAAAAACTCTGATATTTTACAAGAATTTGGCACAGGTATATAAACCGCAGTAATTTTTGTAGGAAAAAAGAACGTGGGTTCCCGGTGGATTGGAATCACCCGGCTATGGCGATCGTGTATCCGATGAACTTCTTTTTTCCCCCGCGACTCGATCACGTGCAGGGTTTAGTGGTAATTTTTCAGGATCTGGGGGTAAGGTTCGTAGTGCGGCTGAAAAGAATTGAAGTTAATTTGTCCGAGCTGGTTCGGCGGCTACCGCGTCTCGTGAAAACCCTCGGCTGTAGCCACAGTAACTTCATTCTCGTAGGCTTGTATTTAATTAGTTCCACCCGCTCGAACCTCTTCCCTTCCCCTTTATCTGGCCCTCGTACCTACCTACCCTCGGCCCTTGGCTCGAGAGCCAACTCCGGACCGCCGCCCCTTGTGGGCGCCTTTTGGCCCCTTTCGAAAACCGCTACTCTCAGCGAGATGTATTACACGGTTTTACCTTTCGCGTTACAGCAAATTTTATATAATCGCGCCGCTCAATTTAAAAAATGCATTCAAACGAGTGCGTCGAATTTCTAAAGAAGAATTTCTCTTGGAGGAAAACCTAACTCTGATCTCTTCTCCGCTTACCGATTTTCGCTCCTGAACTCAACGGTGCCATGAGAATGGGATACTATAATTCGCCTCGCAATCTCTACCAATATAATATATCAGCCGGAGGCGTCCGGATCGCCTCTGATATCTCGCCTTTACTTTCCCTCAAACCCTCGCTTTCTTCCTGTTCGCCGTCATTCGCCACCCTCGCGATATGGGCACGGTATAGAAGAGAGCTCAGGATATATACTGACCCAAAAAGCACCTCAAGTGCGAAAAACATCGCCGAGTACATTAATTGTTCCAAATCAATCGCGACCAAAAAATCGTCATCCTTCGGAGAAAAAAAGATCCGAATCAGTCGGTGTGCCAAGTACGTGAAATTCATGACGCCTAGCCGTACGGAAAAAATTGAAAATCAGAATAAATTTGAAAAAATTGGAGGTAGAGGAACGGCGGGCGTTTTGGACAGTAAATAACGGATGCCATTTCGGTGCGGTCATTCAATTCGGTAAAAACTGCCCAGATACTCGACCGAGTCTTTTGATACACCTATCGCACCAACCGCCCAGACACGGGTCTGATGAAATCTCACAGCCAGAAAAAAAAGACGAAAAAACATAACTCATATGGTGTTCGGATAACATGAATCCATACCCCAAAACCTAGTCGCTTTGAAGATATGTAATATATTTTCCCGGGATCCTAACATCTTTCCAAGTCCGCAACGGACAATCGGGAACGTGTTGTATCGCAATAACAATGTAGGTACGTACGTGCTGCAGAACCTGAGATGAAGGGAATTAGCGTTCGAAAATCACGTGCAACACGCGATAATAAAAGAATATTCGAAAGTTCAGGAATCAGATCACACACGAAACACCCAAGAATTCTTCGGAATTTATGACTGAATTTATGACGGAACGAGTTTCACAACGTCTTCTTATACAGGGATCTTATGTCATATTTCTGTATCACATTCATCCCTCGAAGATCAACACTTCGTTTAAGATCATCTCGTAGTCAAGGTCTCGTTAAACCGACGATGATATAAATTTATTCAAGAAAGAAAAAAAAGAAAAAAAAAAACCCTATCGAGAGACAGCTGTAGCGTATGAATTACCCACCCCGCTGATATATATGTGTAAAGGTAATCGAATGACGTTGCTCTGGTGTATACCTCACGTACACATCATCTCTCATCTACTTTCCACGCGTGCGCTCAAAAGATTATATTTTTCCTCGGTGTGTACCTACGTGTGCAAGGTAACATGTTTGTATTATACGTGAATTTGCGCGTGAAGGACGAAAAGAGAAGGATAGCGGGATAAAAAGAGAGAAAGACATTTAAGATGGTTGCCATGGTGACCGTTGGCGCGACGCCAAGAAAAAGCTCTGATAATCTGAAGGACTTGGACCGCTGTGGCCGCAGCCTCCTTCCCTACAACTGAGACCTTCACCTAATATTTTCCACTCAAACGAACAACGCGAAAGACACGCCGTACCCTCTCCACATTCCCAACCCTCTTCTATTAACTAAACGTTGAGGGTGACATTCAGGTGAATCGTCCGCTACACCTAATTTTCGCTCCCCTCTAACGTCTTCTTTTTCAAATTTTCGCTCCTATCGTTATCGAGAATCAGATACGTAGTTCGGTAAATCCTGCTCCATGTACCTCGGAGATTGTACAAAGTTTCCTACGATACACAGGCGAGGGACATGCGCGTTCGTGATCAATATTCGATGAGGGGTTCGTGAAGCCACAAACTCGTGGTTTAATCCGTCGATAACTAACGCTTTCGCTTCGATAATCCCCCTCAATGAAGAAGACACGCGCGTATGCCATTATGACAGTATACCTATATGACGTTCTCCACATACCCACCCGAGGTAGATATGCACCACCTTCGACATCTACCCATCATCCCATTGGAAAAATCAGTTTCATATGTGCCCATATAGTAAATCCATAACTGTACCAAAGAACGAACGAAGGATCGGACGGAACCGCTGCTGCAGGGCCCTCGACGTTGTCTACAGTCGCGGGTATGTGGAAGTACTTATCGGCTTAAGTTCGTGTCGCGCTTCGCGGCTGTCTCTGCAGACGAGTTTCTTACTCTGACAAGAAAGAAGCCCGGCTTTACAACCCCCGGCGGTGGTCGCGAACTCAGAGAACCTCGACCTATGCCTGCCTGCAGTTCGCATTCTTTCTTCAACTATTTTCTTTCTTTTGTCATTCAACTTTTTTTGCCTCTTCTCTTTCTTTCACGTTCCACTTGATTTTGAAAAATTCCCATGACCCGGTCAGCGAGTCTCAGCTGCTATGGTTCACTACGTAACACATTATTTGCCGCATGTAGTTGGAATGATACCAACAATCGGGTATGATTTGTCGTTGGAGATACGCCTCCCAGATTTACGAGTTATTGTGTATACCTATAGCTATACCTTTGGTTAGGAAAGTGCCGGTGGAAAGTGCACTCGGGCGAATCGTACATGGCCACATGTATTTATCCCGCGGAAAATTGCTGTCATGGATTCCACGATGTCGCACTTTCAAAATATCTGTTGACCCGGACCGTTACTTTCGAGGTCAAGCTCATAGCCTTCGCGGTTGAAACTTGGGTACGTACGTACGTACATCTTTCGTATTACCCTCTTTTTTTTTCGCTTCTTTTCTGCCGCGCTCTACGTTACGTAGTAGAATTTATTCTGCGTTTCGAATTAGGTTTGCAGGTCGGTTAAATATTCAGGAGAACGTGCGCACCGGATACAAGGACGCGATGCCGAAGAGCAGCAGCTGAGAAGGGTATAGTGAGATTAGATTACGCCGTTCCTAAAGGAAAATGAAGAAATACGCGACCACAAATCATGAAGGTGATGTACGTACCGGATGGGAATACATGGGATAGGTTTCGAGCATGTTTTGCTAGCTATACCTATACGCATAGCCTTGCTTTTCGGGTATAGTAGATGGGTTCTAAGAGAAAATTGTCGCCGCACAATTTTCGAGGGATTTTATAGAGAGAGGAGTCGCGCTTTATTCGTGTTTCGTGATTCACGAGATGGTGCGTGCGTACCTCGTATATTAGCTTTCTGGTTCTTGTATTCTTCTTCTTTTTTTTTTCTGATAAGGTTTCAACGAGGGTAAAAAAATCAAACCCGGTATCATATACGGCTGTGGGACTACCGATATATAGTCCGCAGGGTACGTTTTGACGGCCACGAAGTTAAACGGCTTAATAAACGGGGGTTGTAATCGAGATTTTATTGTCGTTTTTCCCGTAATACGAAAAGTGAAACGGCGGGTTGTCTTCGGTATACCAAAATGGCGACGAGTCGACGTGCCCCGAGGCCTCGACTCGAGATTGACAACAATTACTTTTAAGACCCTTGCTAACTGAGGGGACATTGAACGCCAACAATTTCTCTTTAAAACCTTGCTGGAATTCCACACTCTCTAGACTTTATATAAGAAACGGCAGAAATACCGACGTTATACATTATGTACGAGTGTTGAAATGGAGAACGAATTTCTTGGAATTTTCAGGTGCATACTTGAAGGATTCGAGGGAAAACAATTATAGCTGTAAAAAAATAAGAAGTATTCTTCCACTCACTTGAATTTGACAGGCGATTTCTCCGTAGGGCCAACACCCGTAAACTGCTGGAAGAAATCCAAATGGCGTGACCAAAAGGCCGATGGCGAGGTCGTTGCTGGCCAAGCTGGTCAGCAAATACCTGGGCTGTGAATAAAAATATATTTGGCCTACCGTCACAAATTCAGGGACAATATATGTATGATAAAAGAATATATTCAGTTATGTACTATAAAATGACGGTGAAAGTGTTTTCTTCTGTTGTATTATACAGTTTCCATTGGTCTTTTCAACGGTCTTTCTCAAGAAGAAAAGGTAAAGCTGAAGTTTATTCATCGCAAATTCGTTTTGGTAATGCTCGTACTATTAATGTTTGAACGTCTAGAGACCCCGAGTTGCGAAACGAGCGGCATCCTATTGTGGGACGCCAATTCCCCTGGGTTATTTGAATTTCGATCAGCAGAGCTACGGCTATAGATTTACTAACCCAGCTGTAGCTTATCGTGAATTCCTACCTTCTGCAGTGAGATATTACACTGCAGGCGAAGATCGAACGTGCATCGTCGCTTAATTGCACCGGCTTACTCCCCCCCCCCCCCTCCTCCCCCCCGTTTCGATAATCCCGATCCCACTTTGCATTTATGCCCCTCCGTAAAGTACACTTTTTACAACCCGAAATATACTTCTTATTCATTCCAATTAAGTCTAAGACAAGTTGTTTGTATTTTCAATTTTTCTTTGCATATTTTTTCTTCTTCCGAATTGATATCCGCATTTTTTCCCCCGATAGACTTCAAAGGCACAAAATGGCAGTCGGTTCCTTTCATTTGTCAGAAGTATAAGTTGCACGTACGTACGTCAGATGTTGTTTTGCAAATAGATTGCCTCGCTTTTATGTTCATTCTTTGACTTTCTCGACGGAATCATCAGAGAAGTACAATCGTCTGATTTCGCTTATAAATTTTGTCGATAACTCGAAACAATCCCAGATATACGACGAAACGAAGATTGAGCGAGTGGCTTACAGTTTTTTGTTATCGATCATCATACCTGGCACTGCAGGTACCCTCAGCGTGAGTATAACGTAATAGACATTGCCCTGGTTCTTCTACCCCAAGGGATATTTCCAGGGAGTGATATTTGACGGGTCGTGGATAATCGTTCCAATTAAAAGCAACTTCTGATAGTAGGTATGTCTTCGTATATATGATCACGACCGGTAAACCGTCAGTGAGATCATTAAATCCAAGCGATCGTTTGTCTCCCTTAACTCGCTAGACGACACTGACAGTCGTCGCGTGGGTCGACAGATTAAGGGTTGTCGGTAAAAAGCCTGGGAGAGGGGATCAGAGATCCGGGAAACAAGGGAGAATAAAAAACATTAGTGAAATGCGAGGTAGTGGCGGGATGAGAGGACAGATAGGGAGAGGGGTAGGACAGCCACGAAGCAGAGTCTATTAATTGGTCTCAGTTTGCGTAATTAAGAAGGAAGGAAGAGAAACGCGCACGGCACTAAGCTATCCCTGATCAAACAATTAAGAGTAGGAAGGCACGTCCCGTGCACGTTTATATACTCTGGAAGAGCTGAGAGGAGTTTGGCTCCTGTAGAGAGAAGGCGGGCGGCAGCAAACAGTCGCGCAAGCCTCGAGAGAGTCTTGACTCGTACCCCCTCAATTCTCCACTCTCCATTCTACGGGACCACGGTATGAATTCGTTAGCATCAAATTACACGTTTTAACTACCTCGTCCTCCTTCCCCTCACCTGCACCCTCCTCCTTATCACGATGCTTTCTTCCCCTACTCCTCGATCCGCGACTACCTTCGACGCTCTCTGTCTCTCTCTCTCTCTATACCTTTTCCCTTTCCCTTTTCTACCCCTCCTACTCTTATTGTGTAACGTTTCTCTTCTCAAACCCCCGTCACGAATCGCGACTCTTGTCTCTCCAACAATGACAATGACGACGACGTCGAGCGTCCTTCGTCGAACAGATTCATGCATATGCAGGAAAACCAAACAGCCTACTAAATACACTTATAAATACGTTGGAAATCAAGATCGACCGAGATCCTTGCGGTACGTTCATGTTTGATGGGAATTAATATAGACGGCATTGCATTGCAGGTGTGTGAGATAAAATTTTAGTCCCTCTTCAAATTCGATTTCCTTTTGAGGTTAGCAGTGGGTCACGGTTAGGGTGAAAACCCTCCGAAAGTCAAACCAACCGTAACGGAAATTCCAAGTCTCTGAATTGTTTTAACTTCTCTGCGACTTTTCGTATGACATGCGCCCGACGAAAGGTTTGGTTTGCTTGTTCAGCTCTAAACCAACCGAAATTCGAAAGAGATACGAGCTATATGGTAAGTGGAGTTGAAAGCCGAATGGAAACTGAAGGGCTGAGTTCCCACGGAATGAGAAAATATTACCCCCGAATATGATGAAGAAGTTTTCAGCTTATACCCGTATAAAGCGCAAACCGATTTCCCAACTTATGCATTACCAGGGAGATTTCTTCTTCGTTCTTTTTTTCTCTTTTTACTTCATTACTCACTTATTTCTCACGCACAAATCGCGAAATAAAGAAAAGCTGCGTCGCCTGTGTTATCGCTCGGTTTCACGTGATAACGAACGATTCTACAAGCTGAGAATTCTCCTCTTCGATACGAGGACCTGATATATAGAGAGAGAATATCACCGACATCGAGTATATAGTAGGCACAAATCACCGAGTAACAGTCTTACGGGCGATCGTTATGGGCGGTATCAGTTCATTTCGGTGAAGAGATACTCCGCTGGTGAATCCAACCCCGAACCCAACTCCCAAATCGACCGCGACTCCCGATTCCAGCGTCGTGACTAAGGATTCCAGAATTTATCGAGTCATTTCAGCGTTACCTAATTCCGTAATAATATATTTACGCGATCGTATAAATTACCCAGAACTTTCCTTCACCTTGAAAACAAGAAAAAAAAAAAAAAGAAAGAATGACGAAAAACGTAACCGTTTTCTTTCATCGGACTCACCTGTGCGTGTATGTACTTGCTGTACCTTCGGCTATTGATGACACAAATTACGAGTAAATTTGCGCAAAGGATTCCAAGACTAAGAGCAAGGATAAGCGCGGCTCTGATGAGTTCTCCGAGTCCAGGTCCTGACCAAGAATTCATCGGTCCGCTCCGCCAGCAGCTGCTGTTGCTCAATGCGGGTGCGAGGAGGATGGTTTGCTTCTGTTCCAGCATGATCTTTAGAGCCGTTCTTTTATCCAGCTGCAGATTATCGCTAAGAAGATCTTTGGCCGTTAGTTGGCCTCCTCAGTAACGAGGCCTCGAGGTAATCTTTTGCACTCCGCATCGCCCTGTGCGGCTTTAAACCGCAACGCCGCGCCCGAACAACGATTCTTTCCATATGTAGCACCCGCAGAATTAGTATCACATTGTCGTTTCTTTTTTTCTTTTTTCGTTTATTCTGATCCTACCGGAAACAGTGGAACCGCATCGACGCCTCCAAAATTCGCCCCATTTTCATGCCTGTTGGAAAAACACAAATTTTTTAATTCAAATTATGACTCGGAGATCATTTTTTTACGAGGGTTTTGGAATAACGGCTGGTGAAGTCATGGAAGAAGCTGATAGGATTTAACAAACAAAAAATATATAATGAGTAATGACCGGAAGTTGCAACTATGAGCTATCGACATTTTGTTCGCGTTATCCATTCACGCTTGTAAATCTGCAGGTGATTTAAAGCACGGCTAACGACGACCCTTTGGCGGTGTGTTGATGGTATTCTTGAGGTTGATTGATCGCTGGTTTTTATTATTATTATAATCTTGCCGGGAGCTTTTGTTTAAACTTTTCACTTATAAAATTTGTTACGCCCGACTCAACGCGCGGCGCGCGAATCATGTGGCGATGAATACGTAAATATATTCTGACGTTACACGATGGAGCTTTAAGTTTTTCTTTCGTTTATCTCACGTTAACGATGAATAATTAATTACACGTTTTTATCCGGCTGACAGATCATCAGACGCCCACGTTAAAATTTTCCGAGCGCGGGTTGCAATATATTAGCAAGATGCATACGGAGAAGCTTTTTATCCGAAGGTCATTTTGACCTTTGGCTTTCTCGTATATCATTCGTCGACAAAACGACAGATTTAACAGTGTCTGGTTTCTACTCCGGCGGAAGGTCGCTTATAGATTTCAAAAAAGGTGAGCTGCAGTTGGTCAACGTGATTCTAATGCGCGGGTGTAAACATTAACCGGTCATTTTTCAAATTTTCTACATGATGTGAGAAAAACTTCTCGCCCATTCCCATGAAAGCGAAAGAGTATAAGCGAGCTGGACTTTTTTTTTTACACTGATTTATACCGCGCCAGAATTTTCGATTCATCTTCCAGTTTACTGCAATTAATTTTCACCAAACTCCCTCCTCTGGTGCAGCGACAGGATAGCTATGAATATAATGTGGGCGGCTAGAATAATAAAGCACTGCTTTCTTTTCGCGTTGAAAAAAGCACAAGCGACGATGAGATCGACTTACTGTAGATATAACGCTGAAAAGATTGGCCGGGCTTTTCGCTATAAGCTTCCCAAAAAATATAGAAAAAAGAAAAACAAGGAGGATATGTAGGAGATAGAAAAATAGTTTGCGAAGCTCTCTAAATGGATGAAGCTCAAACGAAATGTGGATTTGCCGATTTACATACAATTCACTCGTTTTGAAACAAAACGCCTTGCACACCAGCTGCTACTTGCCTCGTGTTTACTTCTCTTATTGCTGGGAAATATCAGCTGGTATTATATTCTCTATTAACCTAGTTATAAACATTTCTAAAACTACGACTGTGCCGCATTCCGTTTGAAATAATGCGCAAGAATTTCGCTAGTACATAGAGCGTGTGTGCTAATTAGTTCCAGTATTTAATTCACCTCTGCTATAATTATAAAATTCTAATTAAATTAAAGTTTGAGCACACACCCTTCGGTTGTAACATTGAACTAAGAATTTTTGGTTCCAATTTTCCGCAATGTGCAGGGAACAGATCGATTCCTATAAATTTTCGAAAAAATTCATTCAACGCGATGAAAAAAAAAAATTAGAAAAGCGTATGCAAATTATTATTTTTTTTTTTTCCATCTTCTCATTATGTATAAATATGTCGAGTGATTATTTGACGCGCGGTGACCATCGGAAATTTTTTATAACGATCTGATTAATTGGAAGACCCTTAGCGAGGTTCCGCTGAGACTCAGCTGGTTATACCGACTCGACTACTTTCCAGTAATACTCTCGGTAATATCAAAACGCTGATCGTAAGTAGGAGAGCAGCTCATGTAAGATTCGGATAATGAGAGAGAGAGAGTTAACGAGGCGAGTCTCTCCTCAGCGTTTCAGTATAATTAAAACATGGCCGCCAGCAATTCTCCACACATTTATTTTATCATTTTCACCACGATTATTCAAAGCCCCACCTCCCTTATTCGCCCCTTCATCGTCGTCCACCTACTTTTCTTGATCCATCCGCCATTCATCCCCCAGAAATTTTCATCCCTGAAAAGCGTATAGTCCATCACCCCCGAATACAAATCGCACTTCACTTCAAAGTCCCAACAGAGGCCCCGTTAGAGAAATGCCCCTGCCTGCGGAGTTTGTTCTAAAAATTTCTGCGCTCCGTATAACTTAGATGCTCGTAAAATTTGAAAAACCAAAAACGTCTTTTTCAATGTGCTTTTTTCTATTCGTTTTTTCGTTTTCCATCTGATTATTTTCATTTTTAGTCTAAAAAATATGTCGGATCTTCGGAGGAGTCGCAAGGAAATCTGGACATTGCATAGAATATTAAATACACGTGGGTGAAATTGTCGCGGTGACGTTTACGCGCTAAAATGATTATTCGGACAAGTGATAAATTAATCGGTTTTCACGCGAGGACCAATCAGGGGACCGGGATCTCCTCTGGTAATTCGAACGACGTGATGTTGCGGCGCATTGAATCGACCCCCTACCCCCCACTAACGCACCTAGTGGGGGTCGTTTCCCGAATGAATAATGAAAGAGTACAATGACGGGCTAATTACCTGAACCATTAGCCATAACTTTGTACAAACCACATCGTCGTACATAATTTTTTGACAGCTTATTCCTGACGCTCAAGCCAACCGCACGCGCGCCTTCGGCCATTTCGGCTAAAAAACGTTTAATAACTTTTTAATCCCCACAACGATTTTTCGTGGGGGCAAAAAAAATAAAATTCATTCTACCAACCCGCTCACGAAGCTGATGAGAATTAAGCCTCTTTCATTTTCGCCGAAAACCGAAAAAAACGAATATAACAACCAAAAAAAAGCTCTAAATCCGATATAGCCCTACCGGCAGTTTTTCTAGCTTCTGTGTAAAATAATATTATTCCTATGGAATAATTATTGTTAATCCCCGTAGGATTCTTCGTGGATCAAATTTTAACGAACATTACGCTACCGACTCAGAAGCTTATTTGTGCGGATATGCGTGGCGTTAACTAACGCTCTTGAATAATCAGATTTACCGTGCCTCGCAAGTTCCTAGAATTCTGCCTCGTGCCTTCTGGATGAAATTGGACGAAGTTTTCGTTCGGTAACAAATCCTTTAACCGTGCATTATATATCTGTTCTGCAATAACGTCGTCGACCGTTTTTCTAGGCATGAAGTTTCGTTTTTACTGAGGACAACGAAAGACACGGTTGTATTAATTTACAGACGTGGTCATATACAGCCACATCCACTCCTTTCAAAAGCCGCCCTTGTTACCGAAGCGAGAATTTGGAAAGCGGCCACAATCCTCTCGGAGGATACTCACGCTAAGCCGTGGGTTTTGGTCCTGTAGGACGAATTAACAGACAACTAAAAAGTAAGCTGTCACTCCTCATTTGGAGCATCAAAATGCTGGACATTCATTATATCCCTACAAAAGTATCACGATCTACCCACACGCATGTAATTTTACAAGGTTGACGTTAAAAGTTGAAATATGTATTACATGCATACCTATCTACATATATACAATGCATACTATGGATGATGTTCACTGAATTATTCACCTTCGCCGTAATATTATATTCATATATCCCGCGCCCCAGCAGCTGGAACTTGCTGGAAGTTCCTCCCTCTATTTGAAGAGACGTTATAGGATTGAGTTGGTGTATAAACGTGAAACTATTTGTAGCGGGCAGTAGAGGCAGACAGAAGCGACCGAATACCAACTTTAGACCGGACCTTGTTCAATATATTACAATGATTCACTTCCCCGAGATTTATCATAATCCCCAGCGGAGAGATACGCGCCTTATTCCCGGACCGATGGAGAAATTTATCTTTCCTCTGATTTTTTTTCTATTTTTTTTTGGGTAAAATCCGCCCGCGGTATACGGTGCGAATTCACTTCGGTAGGTGTAGGTGTATATCTATACTGCGATTATATCACGAGTTTACCGCAAATCGCATGTTGTGCGAAAAGTCAACATGATCCAGCAGGGCTCGGCGAGCAGTTAGCGGAAGTGCAGAGGGATGCCGTAGGATTAAGTGCGAACGGGTTTATTATGTCAAAAACTCCCGTTCCATTTAGGTCTGGAAGTCAGTCCGTTCCCCACTCGTCGTGCAGCTTTTCCTGGAACGTTGCGCGGGTTGCATTTAGATGACAAAATTAGAATTTTTGGTTCACTGTTATATAAACCCCCCAGTGCTCGAGGCTCGGTAAGAATGAACGTGATGGCTCTTGGGAGCTTCCGAAATGGGCACGCGGACAAGAATTCTCGCGAACTCGTTGAAATCTCGTTAACTCCACGGCTGCTACTTTACCACTTTCTTTCATACCAAAACGCAAATATACCTACGCTTGATTTTCAAAAGAAACTAACTTTCCCGCCACCCCCGTGTCTGAGTTAAAGAATATAAAATGACAAACAAATGAGAGAGTAATTAAGAACATGATAAAACATAATCGTCGAGAATGGTTTCAGTTGAATCTACATACAAGCGCACCTTTCGCTTCGCGGTGGATGTTAAAAATTTCACGACCGCGTGTCTCCTCGCAACCCATTTAGCGAGGGTAAAGTATGGGCGTGCGCCCTCTACCGAGCTTCATATATATGTACGTGCGATGTATAATGGCACATAAGCTGCACAGACGCGACGGTCTCCCCTTATAACGAAAAAGCTGGCGTGTAGCCCGCAACCCCTAAAAGGTTTGAATCGTCTGGCCGTTCGGCACTTCCGCGAACAAAAATCACCCCGCGTACACCTCGTCGTACATAAACCAGCGGTGAGGCTCGCACGGGGATCGTCGTAATGTAGGGGGACATAAAAATGGTCAATAATAAAAATCGAACGGCATAAAAGTGGTTTATTTCCCCGTCAAACTTACACCCACCCCTCAGTGATCGAACGCTGCGGCGCAGGGCGACCGGAAACATATCTCAATATATTTATATAAAAATCACGTTTCCGGTAGCACTGCACCGAGCGTGCAGCTTGCGTACAGCTTCCGAAATCATACTCGGAAACTTTATCGTTCGTTTTTTTTGACGTTACTTACGATGAACAGCGATACAAGATCTAGCGCAAAAATAGCAGTCGGGAAAAACAACTACAAATTTTTTGAGACCCCAGATTATTATTTTCTTAGGTCAAGAGAAGGTGATACGGAAAAGTGAAATATATAGGTGCGAATTGACTCTGGAAATAGTTGGGATAAAGTAAAATTGTCGTACTCGACGATGACGATATTGGCTCACCACGCAAAAACCGACGCAACTCCTACGATCGAGTGAAAAAAAGACAAATAAAATAATATAAATAATGTCGACTGACCCGCTTTCGTATATGGGATATACGCTCTTTAACGTTAGATTCGCCGACAAAAGGGGCCGAAGAAAAGTGCGCCGGAAAGCATAAAGATCGTCCGCTTTATCTACGTCTCCTATTCGTTATTCGAATTCGACACCCGCAGACCGCCAGGCCGTACCGGTACAGAGAAAACGCTGCCACAAAACGTCCCGCTTTCCGTTATTCGAACGATCCTGGTGTCTCACCTATATATAACTAGGTGGGTTTAGTATGCGGCCATCGGATCGGCGACCGCCCAAAGGAAACATAAAAGATTTTCAGTCGCGGAGGAAAGAGCGAAAGGAAAACGTGTACCTCCATACCTTGCTGTCCTTGCTGCTTTAAAGATAGAACCATTCCGCAAAAGCGTTTCTAGCTACGCCCGAGGATATACAAGGACTTGCGTAAAGAGAACTGTCAACTTGAACGGCAGGATACTAAATCCTCCCTCCTTCATCTACGCCCAAACTCCTTTTATTCCGTAAAGGAAGGATTCCTCGAGGAGGATTCCTCGAGGATTCCGAAATTCCACCCTCTCGCAATACCCGCGCTGAAGCACGCAACCTTTGCTTTGTCTCGACTGTTTCATTTTCAGCACCCTTCCTGATTGACGTTTTTTCCCCATCTCTAACGCTCTTTTATACATTTTTTTTTTGGTTTTTTGGTTTTTTCATCTAAACAGAATTCTAAAGTCGCATAGTTACCAACGACGGAATGCGGTTCACGTTTCTTTCGTTTCAACAACGTCGAGCTCGGTTTAATGAAACACCTGCAATTATCGTAAGTAGCTGGTCTGTCCCATAAGATTAGATGTATATAAACGAGTGTCGTCGCCCAGGTTTCCTGAAATCGTGGTGCTCGTTTCAAGGGTGCAATGTGCTTGCGGCTACGGTACCAGTTAGTTACCACTTGACTAGCTTAGGGAGAGAACTGATGTTGAAACCACAGACCGCGAGCCTCAGGATTTAGTATTAGATATACAGCAACTTCTCGGCGCAATCGCCGAGAACAAGATCTGGGATGATTTCATCGTACCGCAAAGTTTCGTGATGAGGAACAGAAAAGGAAGGGTCGAGAAGCTTTCATATTTTCCCTCCAGACGTGAGAATTGGAGAAGAAAAATAGAAGAAACAGAAAAATGTGAAAAAAAAAATAAATAAGACAGTAGAACGTGCAAAATAAAATTAGGTATCAACACCGACATTCTTTGTCCATTCGAACACGGTCATAATTTCAGACTCTTTCTTTTTTATTATTCTTTTTTTTTTTGCAACTCCATCAGCCCTAAGGTGGAAAGGGGCGAGGGATGGGTTCATTTCGCACGTTGGAAATAAAGGGGGGGAAAAGAAAAGAAAGAGCGCAGAAAAATGTGGATCTTTTGAAGTTTTGACAATTTTACGAGTCGAAATGCGTTGAGCTACAGTTATGTATACTTTTTATTCAAGGCGTCTACGCGAACCCGACTAATTTTCAGTGTATAGCTATGCGAGCATGAATAAAAATAAATGTCATTATCTACCCGTCGACGAGAGAAGTTGCGCCTTAGGTATATAGTACGTTGTGGACTACGGGGAAACATGACTCCTTTAGAAATACATGGATAATAAAATGAACGAAAGTGAAAAAGATTTCTCTACCATTCCGACATTCTATCCCCTACATTTTTAACCTCCCCGGGGATTTGGCGCGCCCACAGTCATCCCTTCATACAATATCAACCCCCGCAGTATCGATATGCGGACAATCCATTTTTGTATTTCAATACATAGCTTTATGTGTAGGCACATATGAATACATGGTAATAAGTATATAGTAGATCCTTCTCGCATTATATATCAGGTATCGTAATATATATGTAATAGTTGTATCGAGCGAAAAAAAAATATGAATAAATACGGAAAAGGTTCGAGAAAAACGAACGGATCTAGATAAACTCTGGACAAAAAAAAAATGAAAATAGATAAATAAATTTGAAAAAAAAACATCTAAAATCGAGCGAAGATTCTAGAATCGCTCTGGTAATATCCAGATCACATTTTCTATACCCATCATGAATACAAAATCGAATATCTCGTGCCCGCAGCGCCGTTTGTTATAGCCTCGCGTGGTGCATACGCTTCTCCGGAGGTACGAATATAGCTGAAAGGGTGACGGATTTTACTACAAGCCCAGTATTATGTAACAGTTCACACACCTGATATATAAGCTTCTTATCGGAGTTCACGAGCGGGTAAAAAAAGGTATAAGGTATCCATTATATGAACTCGGTCTCGCTGCGGCAAAGAGTTTTGGATGAGAGACCGAAATCCTGTGCACTGATTATTCTTAACCAGCTCAATTGAAATTTACGATACCCGCATATAACCGTACGTGCTGCAGCAGCACAGACGCCTTTTTCCTCTATACGCTCGGTTACGCGGAAACGGAGTAAGTTTCCAGACACTGGAAATAAAGGAGGTGCAGATATTCCTCCGCAGGGTGAAAGGAAACAACCATAACACTATGTCTGAATCTGAATCTTTTCGCTGGTGGAGGAATCTCATAGGACGGTGACCAGGGATCGGAGGTAAGAAAGAGATATAACTGACGCAGGCGTGGAGGCGGAGATATAAATTGTTCCTGAGTTAGAGAAAGGTGAAGGCGGAATAAAAGCGAGATCAAAAAACGAGGGGAATAATAAGAAAAAGGAAAAATCGGTGCCATAGTCGGAAAATAGAAGCAGCGGTAGACGACTGCTAACGTTTTCAACGACCCGCAACTTCCAACTTGAAAATACGCTAAGGCGACGTAATAGCTGGACGAACTTGCGATTTCAAAACTTTTTTACGACCCTAAAACCCGCGAGGGGTTGATGGAATGCAGGTGGTCGGGGAGACGCTCTGCGTACGTGATGTATACAAGTTCAAGAACCTTGGAAAGGAAACGAGCGCTGTTCGGAAAACTAAATAATTGTAAAATATTTAATATCCGATTTTTCCACCACCCCCGAAATCTCGCTCCACGTACTTTCTCTCCCCTCGAATGGAGTGGACGGTGAAGGAGAGAAAGTCGTAGACGTTTTATCCTGAAAAGCTCAATGTCAGCGCGTATAGCCTCAGATATAGCGAAGATCGACTCGCTCTCTCGGAGAGCAGCAAACACGCACGGTTCTTCGCCGTGTCTCGTTATCCCTGTGCTCCGAGGTATTTCTCCCTTTCCAACGATTCGGAACATTACATGATCCCGACGGACTCCCTATACGTATACCCTATTCACCCTCAACTACCGAAAAGATCCGTCGAAGTCTGACTCGCCGGAGATTCCACATCAACAAAACCGTACGCGATGCATCCCCTCGGTTTTTCAGCATCATCCCCTTCGGCAGTGGTCCGTACAGATTACGAAATGCGGGCAACGATTTTTATGAAGTAAAAATGGGTCGCTAAGTAATTAGAACTTTGTGTTCCGAGAATATTTTTTTTTTCGGAGAAACGATCGCCACTAAATTTCAGTATCGTATTATCGCGATTTCAAACAACATTATAGTCCCCTATTTTGCATAAAACTCTCCCCACTCTGTGAATTAGCATAACGATTATCATCCCTGGACTAAAAAAAAGTTCCAAAAATATAATAATAAAAAAAAACAAACCCCACGGGAGATGATATTTAGGAGAACATCATACGCATCCGATACGATCCGACAAATTACGACGTCAACATGCAAATTCACTTATAATTTCCTAATCGTGCCGAATATATAACTTTTATACATCGAGATCGTTAAAATAAAGTATTACATCGTGATAAAAAAAAAACAAAAAAAAAAATGGATTATAATTTGTGAAAGATAAAAAAAATTTATAGGCACTATCGCTGTATGTTTGGTTTTTCTCAAACGCTCCGGCCCGTTTTTCACCTATTTTCTTTGTGTTCCAAACGTACGTTGTGACACGGTACAGTGACTAGGCTTCCTTAATCGAAAACAGATAGTTGAGGAGGTTATCTGAAAGCTCTGAATAAATAGTTGATCGATTTACGAGCCACCCAAGAGGCGTTTGCAAAATCCTAATATGTTATATAGGAAAGGGTATAACGTTACGTTACTGTCGTATTCGCGGTGCAAAGGAATCGATGAAATTCAGAAACGAATTCCGAATCACCCGCGCTCGGCGAGTTACTCGGAAACCGGATAAACAAAAATTCACCCTACTCCCTATAAAACAAAACGTTTCGGTATCTCCCTCAGTAGTGTAAGCGCGTATCATGTGTGTTGAGAAAAATAGAAAGAGAAAAAGAAGAAGACGATGAGAAAAAAAAGAACAAAAGGCTACAATAAAAACCACAATGCGATCTTTTATCGCAACGATTCTCTACTTCCCGCACTTTTTCACCCCTTGGCGATGTTCCGCGCCCGTCCAATACAAAAAACCCCACCGATGGTCCTTTAAATGGCCTCCTCATCCTCCCGTTTTTTTCTTATTTTATTTATTTTTTTTTTTTTCGAAAGGGGACAACCGAAAAATAAAGAGAAAAAAAATCAATGTCGAAGCTGATACGGACGTACGACGATTATCGCAATTTTATTCCAAACGATTCGCCCGACCGTTTGTACCGTAGGTATATATAAATTTTTTGTTCCAAACTATGAATTAGTATTCGATAACCGATGTTGAATAATTTTGTTTATTTTTGCGGTGCAGTCGCGGTGGGACAAGAAAATCGAAAATTCTGCAGCGAGACGATTCTCCGTGTATGTAGATACATTTGTATGTGCTACAAAACCGACGGGATCGGAAATGCAATCCACGTTTATCGCGACCCGCCTATGCCGGATGACGCCATCCGCACGTACACATCTATACGAATACTACCAAGTTGAATGAAGTTGAATTTATTTTATTCAATAACCGCATGTGGCCTCGGCACGTATCTCTTTCAATAGTATCCATATTGGTGTGCGTTGAAAAAACGTCATCGGAAAGGATAATGAGGATCGAAGATATCGGTAAAATTAACGAACGACAATAAAAAACCGAACAAAACAACGGCGACGAGGATAAAAAAAGGATAGAGAAGTGCGTGATGTGGATTAAAATGCAGGATACCTCGGATACGATGGTACCTACATATATACCGGTACAGGTCGCGCGCGTGCTCGCAGCATCTTCCCTCGAGTTATGGACCACCTACGCGATAGCCTAGCTGTATAACTTCCCACGTCTAGCCGGGTGCTGTGTAAAGTAAAGCGATTAGATCTTTACGCGGTAAAAGTTTGAGCGCGTGAATATGTGCAGCGGGAGACAGATCGTACATTTTCATAAATATATAAATTAATCTGACGACCTAAACTTACGACGAAAGCTAATTTCAGCCTATCTACTGCAGCAGGATCCTGTACAACGCAAACACTTCGCCGGCGCATCTGGGACTCAAAAACGAGATGAAGAGATTTTGAAAAAACTGTAGATGGTGGAATTTTTTTCTCGAGTATATAATTCAACGTACAACAGCTGCCACTGGATTAGTCGCGTAATTCAACGTGTATACTGACATCATTTTTTTCAAGCCTGATCCTCGCGCACCTGGATCAGGTATGTCTACCTGAAGTTTTTATAAGGCTTTTGTGACTCCATTACAAAGCTTTCACAAAGGCCACGGGGATTCTAATCGACATAGTTTGTGTTGCATTCGGTCTAGAACTGATTCGAATATCATTCGATAAAATCTGAAAGGGAAGCCGCTAAGGGGAAACTATAATACTTGTGATACTCGAGCGGAGTTCTCCTTGCGATAACAGATTAAGGAGAGGGATGAAAGGGTTTGAGCGAAGGTTGTATATGTGAGTAGATGCAAATGTGGAGGCGCGGTGGCTATTTTTTTGTTTTACTTTCATTATTATTATACATATACTCCCACCATTATTGATTTAGCCTGGGGATCAATTAAAATTTGATGACTAAGAAGAACAGCCGATGTGGAACTCGGAGACCGTCAAGAAGGCGGAACTAAGGAATATAATGACGACGCGAGCAGCAAGAGAAAGAGGGGGGATGGCCAATCTTTTTCTCAGGGTTAGAGTCAAGGTTTAGACAGCCCGATTTAAGCTGGTTTTCCGCTGATTTTCGGCGGAGGGAAAAGTCGAGTGGGCCGTTCAAGAGGGAGTATTGGGAGTAGGGGGTGACGGAGAGCCGGCATAAGCCAGGGAGACAATTGTCTCAGTCATTAATTTGTTTCGTACGCTCGTAAAAAGCTCCTTTCTCTCTCAGACCTTCATGATTTTATTTCGCTTTCTCCTTTAATTCTTCCCCCTCTAATTCTCTCGGTTTCGAACATCCTACTACGAAAAAAAAAAAAAAACAGGAAAATCCTGACCCACATCCTGACATCTTTGGGAATCTATATATAAAGTTAGTTTTTATCGGTGTAGACGGCGGTAAAAAGCGAAATTAGGTGTCAGCTAAAAATGGGACTTTTTTTTTTTATTCGTTTTTTTCCAGTCCCGGGGAAACTTGCCGTGTTTTATGGGGCGAGGGACCCAAGGGACTCCCTTCGAACAACGGAATAAGGTCACTTCCTTTTAACCAACTACTTCAAAGAGGAAGTCTGTCGTCGTATTCGTTCGTTCACAATAACCAACCCCGAGCTACTGTCCGTTTCATACCACCCGCTATCGCGCTGATGTCCAGTAAAATAAACACCAACGATATTTTTATACCAAACTCCCGAGGGTTTCTGCCGTACCAAAATACGCAAAGGGAAAAATATTCAGGGACCATGCGGATACGCATAGAACAACAAATGACACGTAATTTTGAAGTGTCCCGTGCAGGCCTGATTCCCACGGAGATGAAAGAATAATGAAAAAAAATAAAACTGGGCTCTGCGAATCGAATGAGAAGGGGAGTAACGATAAATGCGGTACGGCAGCAAGTAGTTCGGGTAGCAATTCGTCCGCCCAGCTGCAGTAGCAACGTTCCGTCGTTGTCAGACGCTGCGATGCGGATCATGCGTTCTATCGGATCACGATTTGTACGATATTCTGCGGTAAAAAATTTGAAAAAAAAAAAACACAAAAAAGAAAATTGGTACGTATGAGAGAGGGTATTTTTCGATAATGAAAAAATATTCGAATCCTTTCTCTTTGATTCAGTTATGTATACATGAATTTTTTTTTTTGTTTTTTCTCCTTGTTTTTCCTGCGGGATATATGCGTAAGCCCGGATTACGGCGGGAGGAGAAATAACATATATATCTGTGGATGATTGAAGTCATAATAACAAGTGCGAGATTAATATCAGCGATGAGAACTGCAGGAGATGAATTTGCCCCGATTAATCCTCGCGTGGTTGCAGGAACGTTGACTTTTGCGATATTATGTGGTACATTACATATTTATTTTTTTTGTGGATCAAATTTCTGAGAAATTTTTGTAGGAGGAGGAATAGGTATTTTACAAGTTGCGGGTTAAGCGATTGTATGTGGGAGAAATAGATGGAATAATAATGTATTCGAAACTGACGTCTCCGCGGCAGGGGTGCTCGCGTTATGCGTACTTTGAAGGGAAAATTTATTCACGTCAGATTTTTTTATGAGCACGATGCAGATGCGGGAGCTTAGCTGTTACAGTCGGTTATTTTCATAGGATCATCAATCATACTATACTACGTGAAGAGATGATAGAATAGCGAAGAGCTGAGTTAATAAATCGGATATTAATAAAATTGACGTTGATTTAATCGGCGGTACCCGCGCTACGCCGCCATTCGTACAAGCGCGAGTGCTACGCTGTAAGCGAAAATGAAAATAGTTTTCAAATGTTTTTCAAGAGTTCTTCTCATACCGCGGTATTCATCGAGTTTCAAAAGTTTCCCCAACTCAAATATATATCGAGTATCAGCTCATCCCGTCCCGAACGAAGAATTCCATCTTTATATTCCAGCATTTTATTAATTTTATGTTATTCTCATCTCTCGTTCACGTTTGCTGCTCTGAACCGCAATTTTTTAAAGCTTTATATCTGCGAATATTATTCGTACCAGAGAACAATTTAATCCGTACGAATATAACTTGTATTTTTTACCCGTTCAGTTTCCACCAATTTTTTCTCCATAAATTTATTCATTTATTTATTTAAGTTTTGCTTCGATTTTACTTTTGAGTAAAACAGAATTGGGAGGCATTCATCGGGATCTCGACGATCGTTGAAGTGAAAATTATCGAAAGACAGGAGAGATTTTGAGGAAAAGGGATCGGGGAACGAGCGACAAACGGAAAGCCAACCGCAGCGGTCAACAGAGATCGAATGAATCAGCCGCAGCTGTACAGTACTTGAGATACCTATACGCCTATATTTCGGAAGAACTTATCTCCGACGTGAATTTGCTTCGCAGACATTTAGAGACAAAGGGAAAACCGGGGATTGTTATCAGCTGATTTACATGTGTCCCACCCCCTTCCTACCGACCGTTAAATCTCCCACCCCCGCCACCGTGCCGGCCGATACGTGAGCTAATATATATTTTTTACTTTCCGATTCCTCGCTTGGTTTACCCTGTAGTGATCGAGATCGCCCCGAAACTAGATAAAGTAGCGAGGCTGGACTCTGTTCTAAATTTCTAGTCTAATGCCGCGATTCAATGTTCACGTTTAGAGATATTTATGATCTAACCGCGAATTCAAAGTTTGCGATAGTTGCACTAGTTTGAATTCAGATTATAATTTAAGGGCTCGACAATTTGACCATAATCGATCTCAGATAAAGGATACTCACCTTTCGAAAGGCGTAGTCAAGAAGATCCTTTTAAAATAATCGGATAATCATCTCGTCAACAGATTATATCGAACTGAATCAATTTAAAGAGAAAAAAAAAAAAAGAAACGGTGGTGCAGATTAAATAAACTCCGAAAATTTTGCAGTCCTACACCGTTTAACGCTGCATTAAACTTTGTCAAACTTCCCGCTCGTCGAAGTTTGAGTTCTTTTTACTTTTTTCTTTTTTAAACTCGGCAAACTTGATGGTGAATTCAAAGAGCTTCAATTGTTCGAGATTTTTGTTTACAAGCACTCCCCGCTAACTTTTTTCTGCACGACTATAATTTTGGGGTTTTTATTTTTTTTTGTATCTTATCTTAACATGTATTAGTCGGTTTCTTCCTTTTTCTCTCCCTTATCTCGATGTCGGTTTCATTGAATTCAACCCCCGCACTATCATCGCCGCCGATATTATCCCCTAGAGTTTTTCTAGGGGGGTGAACTGAATGAGAAAATTTCCGACACTATTTATTCGATCCAAACATGCACTCGATCACCAAAAAATATACCTGGACCACATCCGATGCTCTTTTGTAACTTAGAACGGCACGTCGCGGCGCTCGGCGTCGCGTACTGAGTGAGGGGCGTCGCGACGGTGCGGAGGCTGACAGCGCACTGACTACTACCGAGGCGTGCGAACGCGCGGTCCGAAGCATCCCCAAATCTCCGAATCGTTCATCCACTCTTCTCGTCCCTGAAATCGTTAGGATAACCCATGCGACAGTTGCTGTAGGCGATTTCGCATTCTCTACGCTTTTGCATACCAATCTTTTACAATATTTTGGGGACCCGTTCGGACCCCATTTCGATTGTTCGAAAGAGGAAACCAATTTAAACCGCAGAAATATATGCATGTGGTACATATTCGTGTCTTCGGATCGAGTATCGCGAAGATGCCCATGAGACGTTAGCTCACAATGAGCTCACAAGTTTCACAAAGGCGGTCGATTACTGCGGCGTATTAGATTTTGATTGTTTTCATCATCGGTGTACGGTATAACGTCCGCTACTAGAATTCTCTGAATACAGATGAGTCGATTGCGAATATAGCTGCTTTCGGAATCCCATTAAGTGTTTACGGGTTCGGGTCGGATGGGCCGGGTTAGGTTAGATTTATAATTACAGGAAACGTTACGTCTCAGTTCGGTTGATCGGAGGATCGCGCATCGCTTCTGTCACCTTTAGATTTTCGAGGATCGCGGTCTGCCAAATTTTCTAGACATACTTCACGTATATATAAGGGCTCTCCCGTTCTTCGGTTTTTCCTTTATCCAGCTCCCATGGGGATATACATATATTTTTTTGGTTGAATCGCGAGTGATTGGAAGGGACGTGACAAAGCCAGGAGATGGATCCTCGATACTCGGGGTGTCCATCTGAGAGAAAAAAATAAATAAGATACACACATCCAAACATATTTCTATCGAAGAACTCAAGTCGATAGTCTTATTATTGTCGGGCATATCGTAATAAATACAAAGTTTTTACTTTTCTTTCGTTTTAAGCACGGAGAAACTTTCGAAGAGTATAAGAGCTTTCTTTCGACACCTATAACTGTATTTTTGAACCTTTTATTAGCGGCGTCCTATACGTCCGTCGTGCGCACTTTTATGCCCTAGCTGGAATTATCGCTGGACTCCCGGTAGAACCAAAATGGACGTCTGTCTCAGCTAAACCAGAGTCGACTCGCTAAAAGCTTTTACCAGCCGCTGGTCACGATTCGAAATAACAACGAATAACGCCTACAGAAAAATTACGACACCTCGTTGCAATTTGTCCGTTTTCATGTACAGTCATTCTCTCATACGGCATCGACGTCTCATTTTTACAAAGTAGAGGAATAATTTCTGACATTCGTCAAGGGATTGTAACGAGACTGGTCGTGGGGCGAGAGATAATTTTGTCGATAGTTCGCGGACTGTACATGGCGAAGGAACGTGGGCGTTCCGTCGGGACTTTGTCCCAAGGAATTAGTCATTTTAACGGAATCAAGATTTAGTCGTGGAAGCTTATACGATCGCGTGTAACATGGGCGCTGAGCTTTACCCTGACTTTATATGACTTGACCTAAGCTCACCTTGCCAACTTGACTGAAACCCAAGTTGTTTCGCCGATGATCGCGGTGAAAGGGATATCGTAGCGAAGCAAATTTCTTTGGGTTTTTTTTTTTCTTTTTCATTGCTTGCAAGTGGCGGGAGTGCACTTCCACCGGTGCTACGATTTAAGAATGACCTTGAGTGAGCCTCGTTCCGGAAAGGGAGTTGAAATATATCAGGTTAGGGAATTCCGTACTTAGCCTAGGATTAATTATTTCCGTTTCAAACTCCCGACCCGCATTAACTAATTTAATTAATATTATCGCTGTTTCGGTCTCGTTTCCGCAGTAGCTACCTCTTGGATAAAACTTGTTTCCTGAATAACTCGAGCACCGTATACATCTACTTCTCAAACAACCATACGATATATCACTGTTTACTAATTGTGAGATATACTGGACTACAATTAGTCGAACTCCGCAAATGCTTCGTGCAGATTTCACCCTATCCTTTAGGTACTAGAAACAGATATCCTATTTTTCCACGAGTTTCTACGACTTCGAAGATTCCGCACAAACGAAATTATAAAAAGAAACTCCGAAGTTTCAATTGAAAAAAAAAAGAACAACCAGACTTTGACCTCCTATGATATCTAGAAGTTACAGGGGGAAAGAAAGTATCGAATCGGGATGATATATACTAAATGCCAGGATCGTTGGAATTATGATAGCTCCGTTGACCATTGAGTACCTTGTTCACGAGTCATATGCAATTCTCCGGCAAGTGTTGTTCTTCCCCGAAAACATTTGGGGAGATCAGCCAGTTCTCGCTTAGGGGGATGATGGTTCTAATTCCCGAGTTTATGGGCTTGCAGCCCGAAGTCCAAGGGGCGAATTTCGTCCGGATATGACCGAGCGTTGCTGGACGATCGAAAATCGAACCTTGAGATAAAGTCGGCGGACTCGATCAACTTCATCCATCAGAGCCGAACGACTCCATCTTCCGTTCCATCCTCGTTCCCCTCCCTTTCCGACGAGGTTTCCAAGAGGGCTTGGCGCGTGGGCGCAGAACCGATCTTTTTCTTCTCGTCATTGGGCCACCGCTAGATTAGAAGAGAAAGGTGAAGATTTGAGATTGCGAGAGATTCCCAAACATACTATTCAAGATTTTTTTTTCCTGATTGAGGAAACACAGGAATTCTGAATCGCTTTTTCTTTCTCTCCTTGGCTCTACGGGGTATCGCCGTGAGCCAGACGAGCTCTCTTCTCACTGCGAACTTTAACGTCTTGCAGGATATATTTTCGCGTGCCAGAGTTCCCGTAAATAGGCATTGGACGATCATTTTCATTACTCGTATGTATAGGTATGTATGCCACAGGCTAGAATATTGGCTCTAAAAGAAGACTGGAAGAATGAACGGGTTCTGTTTATCTTGGAATCTGAATCCCCGAGGGGTCGAAAAACTAGTTTTAATATACCGGCCAACAATCCCCTTTCCTCCGTTATGGGTATTGAAAATTCCGGTTGATTCCTTAATCAGTAGTAAAACACGGTCTCTCCTCATCCCCAGGAATATTGAACCCCTTTCGGCGTATACTTTTCCACTGTAGTCGTGTTCACGTACATGTTTACGTCTAATACTTTGCTCCGGCACCCGATGCGCAAGGTGGGAGAAGGGGTGGTGAAAAGCTCAGGTATAATTTCATTTGGCGATTGAAAATCAGAATACATACCCTCGAAGGCAAAGCATCAGCGGATAATGCAAGGATCTAAGATAATCTTTTGGATCAGGGGCGTTTGCTGACGAGCTTAAATCAAGGATCAATGTCTTTCCAACGTCTCACCTTCGGGCGGTTCACGATTCTAACCAGATGCGGCTCTCCGGCTCAAGGTTCTTCCCACGGATCAAAGCTCGTTCCTGCAAAGCTCACTCGAACAAATTGACTCTGGTATTAACAGCCACAAGATCCAAACAGGTCATGCCATCTCAAAAATCACCCCGTAACGATGTGTACCAGCCATTAACGGATAAAAACCGATCTCTCAATCGGACTAAATCTGGTGAAGTTGTAGCAGATAATAATAGAGGAAAAAAATGAAATGAATAATTTCAGATTGAAGATATAAGTACCATCCAGCCAGCGAAGAATATAAAATGTGCAAAGTGGCCGTTGAAATGTAACGCGATATTATTTGTCTGGCGAAGTTATAGGTATACGTATACCTATACGTATACCGCCTCGAAACGGAGCTGGGCGGAGGCCGTTTACTTTCTGCGCCAACTTTTGAAGATTATATTTTATTTACATCTCAATAGCCAAGGGGTAGTGTGCGCTTGAAAATTCGTGAGAGCATCATCACGAGCAAAGATAAGGTAAATCTCGATGTCACCGAACGAACGGGGAATTCTACATAATAATGCCACATGCTTACACGGCGGAAGTCTATGTACTGTAAACCCCGGGCTATTATACGTCACTCTGCATAAACTCACCCCGAAGAATGTTCGCCCTGAACTTAGGTACCTATTTGACGTGAAAAGCGGAGAAAATTTTACCTCGAAGATACTCCGAAGGGACCCCCGCGAACTCACCTTCGAATCTTGGAGTGAACATCAAGCTTTTTATTACCCACATCAAAGTATTACAATTAAGGGAAGAATGTTTAACCCCACCTCGAAAACTCTTCTCATCCACTAGTGGCAATTAGGTGAAATATACTTTGTGAACTCAATGAATATTTTACTTCTGTTTACAAGTAATTAGCTTTTTCAACAACTCACGCGAGAAAATTTAAAACCATTCATTCGTACGTTTCACACCTAACGAGCTGTGATGCAGGGGTGTCTAAAAATAAACCAATTTTATTTTTCATTCAGTTTCTTTTTTTTTTTGTCATAACGCGCCCCAATTGCCGGATGAGAATATCTGGGATCTTCGGTGAATTTTGACAGTGGCTCTAAGGAGTCAAGATGTATTCAATTTTTGGCTCCAAAAATTGCAAAAATACCGCGACTATGAACTTCGATTCTTTTCGATTTTGGGACCAAAAATTTAAATCATTCGTGTGACCCCATTCCGATGTAATTTAAGCTCAGGAGTCCGAATTTGCTACTTAAGTTGATCCATCTAACGAAATGATCGAGTTATCGCCATTTTTTTGCTCTTTGGAGCGAAAAAATTGAGATACATCGAGTTAAAGAAGGTCTTCGCATCCCGTAGAATCCAAGGATTTTTCGAAGTGGATGTACGAAAGTAATAATAACAATAATAATAATAATAATAAAATAATAGCACAAAAAAAATTTGTGCCGCATTCATAACGTGCTTCTATGAACATAATAGCGACGCGTGATGTTTTTTTTTTCTGTTATACATTACTCTGCCCATATTTTCGTTTCCCTCACGGTGGTGCAGGTTTGTGCATCGGTAACAGTATACTTTGAATTTTTCTATGTATGGAGTGTATAGAAAAGAATTATATGATATGAAAAATAAACATTATAAAACTGCGAACGACCGTAAGATTTATTCTCTCATACTATAACCGTTCGCTACCAAGAGAAAATTTCCATTTACAACCGAGATTTCTTCCTTCTCTCCTCAGTTTTCCAGCCATACATGCAGCAGTTAAGACGATATTTCCACCCCCTCCATTTTGCTCCCGTTCAGGTTCTCGCGCGAGCCACGTCGATATATATTCTAAGGCGGTTCACACGAACCTTTCAAAGCAAAGAAAAAAAATAGAAAAATTGGAATACGTACGGATAAGGGTGAGTTTTTCCAGCAGACCGGAATGGTCGTGAACACGATGTTTCCGTAGTCTGCAGCTCAACGGGATGCGATTTAGCGAAGGGTTCGAAATACCGCTAAATAAGCTGAGGAACTATACGTGACAAACTGATCCGTTTGCAATTAGGAGTGACGAAGGTTTCAAAGCGTGGGTGCGTGTCGGTCACGCAAGGTTCGTTAGAAGTAAGACAATTAGGATCTGATTCCCCCTACTACCCCTCCACTCCACCACAGTTCCCTCATTCTCCGGTCAATAAGTTTAATAGTGACATCGGTTTAATATTTATAATAAGACCTCTCGGACAAGTATGAATGAATTTTGAAGGGCTTCAATTTATTTTCACTCTCTTTACCGACCATTATATAGAGTAACCTATTTACTCATTTGTTATCCGTCTTATCCTATCGCCCCCGACTCTGACTCCCCCCGTTACAACCAAACCCGGGGTTAGGGGGTTAGGGTTCGACAACACCCAAGTATTTTCTACGGTTTCTACGAAGCCCCTGCAGTGATCGACACGACAGTCTGCGACCATCTCTTGATGGCAGCGCTATTCATTTGTTCATTATTCTTTATATGCATATTTTATCATATAAATTGCATAAATATTTACTCAATCAAAGTTCTTGTTATTCAATATACGTGATTTACGGGATGCCGCTCCTCCGAGGCACTTACAATTTTACAATTTATAATTACACTTTCATTTACTCATTCACTCAATCGCGATAAATATTCAAATTAAACACGTGAATTATCCTAGTGGCGTAGAGTTAAAAAATGAAATCGCTTCCGGCAACATGTCCCCTTTCCCCCACGTCCCTATTTCTTCATTTATTCTTAAAATCCAATTTTTATGGGGACGTGAAGGAAGAGGACAGAACGTATCACGACTGATTTATGTATTCAACCAGGGTGCACTTTACCGGAGATTCGATTACAATTACTAAATAAAATCTAATTTTGTTTTTTTACTTTAAAAATGCTGTGCCACGGCCGGGATCGCGAGTACTTAATTACCTAGGTGGACCCGGTGACGAGACTCTGTCGAGTGTAAAATTATTATCGGCTCTTTTTAACGCTGCACAAAAAAAAAAAAAATAAGGGGGAAGAGAAGGAAAAATGAGAGAAAGAAAAAAATTATTGTATCAGTGCCCCGGAGTAACGTACTTATCCCGCGTTTTATCTTTAATACGATTTATTATATAGCTAATTCTTTTTTCTTTAACATTCCGTTTACCTTTTCTTCTTCTTTCTATTTGCTTATTCTTTCTTTGTTTTCCAGTGATCCTTGTGATTTTAGCGTCGTTAAAGATTTCCGCGTCCCAAGATGCGAATGAACTAGATTTATTGAATACCAGTAACTGTTCCACCACTGATAACAATTTTGATTCACCGCGTAACGTGACAATCAGCGAGGAAGATGAGTTCGACGAAAGTTTTGAAGAATCAGAAACTTTGGCCGACGAAACCAGAGATAATACGAACGTCTCACACTTGAAAACCCTGAGCCTACCCAAGGATTGGGACCAATCACCTATTCTCAAATTTCCAAAATCCCCTCTGGATGATCGCTACAAAATGGCCGCCCTTCACCTCGACAAGGGATACTTTGTATTCGATTTCGTCAGGAGTTTTCTATCCGCCGTTCAACCCAACGACGTGCCGATCGGTAAAACTGATGTAAAAAAAAGAAAAAAATATCCGATGGTTCCGAGACGGATTTTTAAAAGCGTGACTTCCAAATTACAGATTTATTGAGGGACGTATTCAACAACAGGATTACCGTAGCAAAGCTAGTTTCGGAGGTGATTTTCTTTGCGATATCTAACGAATTGATATATCTAAGTGCATGATTTTCGGTGAGGATTAAGCCCGCGGTTTTACTTTTTAGTCGATCTACGTGGAAGCAGGTTTTTTGGTGCTAGTTGGAGTGTGCTGTCTTTTGGCCTGCGTTACGCCAGGGATAGAGATATGGCTAACGTGTCGTCCTATGCATTCGGATCCCGAGCCATCCCAGCATCCAGGATTTCTGGCCTTCCTGCTCAGCGTCTTCGTTTTCGTCTTGGGGTAACTAAACTGCTTCTAATCCGTCTAGACGAATAAATTTCCGGTGAGGATTTTCCTTGCGAGAGATTATTGTTGGACGAAAACGTTATTTGAGGTATAACTATAGCGGTGTGGGGGGTCATTTGAAATTGGGAGATCAACCACGCGAGTTAAAAGTCGGTTACCCACGTTGGAATGCGGTCTGCACTCTGTCTTCGTTACGGAAATTACAGTGACATTTGAAGCACCGGTGCATTACTATACAGCCGAGGACGAAAGTCAGTCAAGAAAACGACTTAAGTGCTTCGTCTGAATACAAACGACGCGCGCGGTTGCTCGGTTTACGTTAACCTGCCAAAGTTAGATTCCAACCAAAGCTTCTGGAAACTTTCTACTCTCATGAAACTCGTAGGAGTGTGTCTAAAAATGCTTTGTATACAAATTTGACCTCCTCCCAGATGCGGAATGCTCACTATGATGGCCTGCAACGAAGCCGTCGGTGCTGCGGTAGAAAAAATTCCTATCACGATGCAGACCGCTCTTGAAGACCTTGGAAATTATCACAGCGGTACCACGACGCAGTTAAGACTCACCCTTACACGGAGCCTAGACGTCGCGAGTGAAGCCCTACTCGCTGACTTGGACAGTAAGTTTATTTTTCTTCTCTTCTATTTTTTTTTTTTCTTTTTCTTTTCCGTAGAGTGAGCATCGAATAATTGTGGCAATTCATCCTGTGCAGGAGCTTACAGTTTGTGGAGAATTTCCTTTTTGTTTTTATATACGGAAAAGGGATGAGCCGGCCGGGATTCCATTTATATTTTGTACACGATGGAGGAGGCGACTTCAGCGATTAGGGGGTTGCTCCGGGGGTAATATTTCGTAAACAAACGCATAAAAGTGAAAAGCAAGACCCTAGGGAGCAGTGGTGCGTTTTCCTCGCGTTTTAACTTCCGGTCATGTATGCCTCGATATAATTTTCGCAAAGAAGACCACTGATGGTTGGACTGTTTGCCATTCTATTACGTCACCGTTCCCGGAGAGCGTGCGCCGAATAATGCCGCGAGGGACACGCGCCCAGAGATTCCTACAGGGCTCAAAGGTAGGCTTCACATATTCCGTGGGAGCCCAAACCCCGACCCTGGATCATATTCGTGAATTAAATTACGCCGTCGCGCCAAGAGACTCGGTAGCACTCGGTTTTCACTTTTCAATTATCAGAAATAAGAAATTATAATATTCCGAAGATTTCTGGACTTTCAAACGAACTCGAATTCTCGAATGAAATTTACAAAGTGAACAACGTGTAACCCGCCGGAATAACGAGTCTCAGGACTGCATCTTTTTTTTTTTTTTTTCCTTTATCCGACGATAACTTTTTTAATCCTTGTTATTTTATTTATTTTATTGTATCGCTCGCAGACGTTGAAGATCTACTTGGTAAACCTGTACAAGAAGAACTCTCGGCGGAGACTGGCTTGGACGTCGCTTTAGACGCCCTCCTAGACGTCGCGAATGGTGAGTATATAGTTTTTGCTTTGTCACAACTCTGAAGATTGCAGAGTTATTGCAGCTGGGATATAGGTATATATTTCGAGCAGCTGTGTAACACTTGAAGAATGATTTTAGCCAGGAAAAATAACGGGATCCTGAAGTGCGAGGAGAGAAAAAAGTGGAAATAAAAGCTACGTGAGCAGCGCATCTTTCATTATTTTCATTTTCTTCACCGTCTTAAATTTTTTTCATTTTATTTTATTTTATTTCATTTTTCTTTTTCTTTTTTCTTCTTCATTTTTCTTCGCTTCGTCTAAAGAAAACGGAATTACGAAAAGGGCGCTCTAATGGCGAAGACGACGCGTTGCTGAGATGAAAGCAAAGATTTTCTCATCTTCCTTGCGGTAATAGAAGCTTCGCATATTATATAGCTAAAACCGAAGGAGCTACTCGTATCTTCGTATACTATCAATGCACGTGCTACGAGCAACCGCAAAGTCTGCAAGGGAGACCGAAGCGCAGAAGCAATGTCTACACTAATTCAGTTAGTTTTCAGTTAGGAACTTCAGCGTTCTCCCTTGACTAAGTGTTACCGCGACATGGGCTCACTTAACGAGGAGGTGGTTCGCCTTTGTATGGGGCTATAGCTGGCTGCGTTACGAAACTCGCGGGCTACCCGAAACCCAAGCAAATCTTGTGACCAATCTCCAAAAAGCCCAAATAACGATCGATTTCCTCCCGCGAACTCCTATATGGCGGGGTGATTAAATTCTAACGGTATAATAGATCCGACGATGAGCTTTTTCAAACCCGGTTAACTTCATGCTCCGACTATATAGTTTTAGTTCAAAACTCATCCAGAAACTCGTGTCGACGATTTTCCGACTAATCTCATTCTCAACGAACTTCAAATGGGATATAAAACTCTTCGCGTTTTATTATAAAAACTGAACTTTTCATGCACGCGATAAATAATAATAAAAATAACAAAAGAACGCTCGATCTTATAACTCCTACAATGCATTACAGTGACAACGGAGCTTTCCTCCCGGACAGAAGCACTATTTAAAGCTGCAGAAAAAGCGCGGGCGGCTGGCGAAGAATTGGGAAGAGAAACCGGCGAACTTAGACGGCAGATGGAAACGGCCGCAAGGGGATGTCCTCAGCCTGACCGACCCCTTTGCGCCACCCTAGACCCGTCAGGGTTACACCTGGCGCTCCGCCTCGACCGGGTGAGTAAGCCGCGAATATAATTTAACCCTTTTCATCCCCTAATTAAGATGAAGAGCCGCTTTTGTCCCGCTTAAATTCCCGGGTCCAGATGGAGGGAGGGGATACCCGGGGTTTTGGTGCGAAAAACCTTGAGGGTGATAATGAGTTCGCATTCCCCTATTTTCCTGACTCTTTTATTAAGATTTGAAATACCATAAATACGCTCTTCGGTTTTCATCGATTACCGAATTATAAAACTATTTGAAAAATCCGACGCCAATAAAAAAGAATTTTTTGTAATTTTCTCCCTCGATTGCAACGGAAGCGGAATTCAAATTATCCACATTCTATACGACACGCGGTTACGCCATATCAATCATTTACGAAAAGTTTTATTATGGGCCCCCCATTACCCGTACTATACATCGCACGAAAATCCTCCTTTTTCTTGCAGTTCATACACTTTCATATAGGATATCTAACGATGACAACGAGAATTGCTATTGTAAAAAGTTGTGCATAAAACTCACACTTTTGAAACTGCAATCCGCCTCTGATTCCATTACCCACGAATACGACGTCTGATCATAGAGATAAGACGAGACAAAATTATTCATGACAATAAAATAAAAGAATAAAAAAAAAAAAAACAAAGAATAAGAACTATAGAATCTGTGGAAAAATTTATTCTCTTTGTTCGTGGTTACGTAAAAATACATCTCTTTCCTTTGATCAAACAAAACCAATAAAGCTCTGGCATACCTATACCTTCATTTCAGCCACTGCAGAACCTGTGTGTAAAGAGTGGCAAATTTCACTTTGATGAAAGACCGGAAAACTTTGATCAACTCCATTGAAGATTTTACAATCCCTCTGGAACGTCCGGTACATCGAGATGAAAAAATAAACAATAATAAATAGGATAAATAAAAGATACCGGGGAGAGAAGATGAAATACAAACCATACCGGCTCTGTACCGCAGCGGTATTAGCTCACTAGAAATAATTGCAAATCCTCATCCGAATCCCGGTAAATATTTGGGGGTCAAATTAATGCCAACGATCGATGCGCCTGATATTCTGATTTCTGTGGGGCTCCGCGTGCGCGCAGCTAATCGTTGAAAGTGCTTTAGGAGAGAGATAATATCCTCACCATAATTGTGATTTCGTTCGGATACGCGTGCAGTACGCGTTTAAAAAATACCAATTATTTTCGTGCGCGCTGATACTGCGAAAATTTTTATTTCCGATATATATATATATGCAATAATACGTGGGTAAATTTTTATGGGAAATTTTGCCTCACACGGTTGAACAGGGGAGATAGAGATGGAAGTAAACGCGGTGAACTGCGGAGGAAATAAAGTTACGCGGAATTGAACATCTGTTAGCCAATATATCTGTCTATAGTCGTACTCAGCGACGGATGCTCGTCGTAAGGGAAGATTCTCCGTGCTATATTCCGGTATCTGACTATCTCCAGACTCCCCAACCACCGGTAACTTCTCCCCCCTGCCCCCCCGCCCCCTTTTACCGGAAGATGGTTAGCGAGTAAACCGTACGTGAAATTCGCGAATCGGAGTCGCTCGCGAGACAGAACGACGGATAATATGAGCGTTGAAACGTTTTTCCCGCTGCTGACATTTTTTTTATTTTCTTTTGTCACGGGAACTATGAAAATCATGTAGGTGATTTTTCAAAAATGAGATTGTCTCACGTTTCAGCTCCTGAGGGATGACCGACTTCTTCGACTCCGGGGGACCGGAAGAGATAATCTGACCGAATCGGGACGTCAAGCGAGAGGCGAGTACCTTTACGTTCCTCATCACGTCGCCAGGACCACCCTCGATGCCAGGAATGGTGAGCAACTCAATATTCCCGCCGATGTCATTTGAAGTAGCAGGAACGCGAAAAAATAAATGAAAGAAAAAAAAAATACAGGGTCTAGTGATTATTATTTGGAAAAGTGGGTCAGGAGTCGACTCGAACAACATAAATCTGTACATTTTATTTTTTTTATTTTTTTTTCTCTTAAATTTTTTTGTTTGCTGCCGGAGACTCGATTCTGCAGGGGGTTGAGACATAGAGCATTTTCACGGCCTTTCAAGTTCAATGAGTCGATATTAATTTTCTGACAATTGCGTCGCTCCCCTCAGCCAGCTAGTGGGCGCCTTACACTTTTAAACTCCATCCATCCGTTCGTTCGCACGAATATTTTCTCGACGTCCAGATCTCTCCTCTTTTTCCCTCTCTTCTGAGAAGACCCATCCAAATATACTCCCAATAATCTTTTTTTAATTTTTTGCGGGTCTGGCCTATCTTTCCATTTCTACAGACCCCCTTCAACCGTATCAAATCCGTTGTCAGCCAATACGTATTAAAGCCGTGAAACGATCCTTTGGATGAGGTGGAAAAAATTCAATTTTCTCCTGCGTCATTTTCGCTGAAATTTCGTGCGAGGACTGCGGGTCTACGCAGTTCTTAATTATCGAATATTATGTCCCGGTGAACGATGCGAAATGTACGCAGTTTCCCCGTGTGATTCCGGTAGGCGAAGGGATGAAATGCGAGCCACGGAGGGGCGAATTAAAGGGTGAAACAGAGTGGGAGGGACAGGCTGTGATTGATGCGAAAAAAGTCCTATGTTGACAAGATGTCCCGACTATTTCAACATCTTTTATACGCGTCTGTCCAGCCCGGCACTCTTCCCTCACTTACTCTTTATCTATCTCTTTTTCTGTCCGTCTGTTTCTCCCGGTCACCGATAAGCGAATAATACCTACTGGCGTAATGTAAAATCCATACCAGCGCATTCAACGGAGAAAAATATGTACGTACCGATAGAAACACTTCCATATAATACATGTATATATATACATCATTTTTTTCTTCACGTAGTACAATTGAAGAAAAATCTTTTAACGAGAAAAAAACTTTCCCGGAAAAATCAACGAAAGAGCAAACAAAAGGGGAGGACGGTTTATAGATGAGAAAAAAGAAATCGGTTATACCTTGAAAAGTGGACAGTTTTCTTGTCACTGTCACTGAACGACGCCCGTTACAATTTGTCGATAGCAATTCGACGTGAGATTAGCAACGCCAGGAGCAGGATAACCGAAGAAGCGAGGGGCCTGGAGACCACGACAACCGAGCTGTCCAGACACCTGGAGACTGCGAGGAAAATTACCAACGATATCGTTCCACACCTCGCCAACTTTGAGCAGACCCGATGGCTGGTTGGCATAGGTGAGTCGAAGAAAGACAGAAAAGAAGAAACAAAATATATATGAAAAAAACAGACGTTGAAAAACTTTTTCAATTTTCTTTTCGCACCTCTCGTCTTACTACGCGTACAGAATATGCGATCAAACGTACTCCGCTTTCTCCATCGGGTGGCTGGTGGCAGTTTTGATTTAATTACTGTCCTTCGGGATCCTTGATTATATACTTTGTTATATCAAAAGACGCGAATTCCTTGGATTTGAATCTGTAGACGAATTAAAGTTTCCGACCTCATTCATCCCAAGCTCCGTTTAATTTGGCTCCAATTCTCGAAACTGAGTCGCGGAGTGGTGGTCATACTTTTAACTCAAGTGGTATTTGAAACTTACGATTAGATTAGAACCACAACTTTAAACCTACAGGTACCGTTCTGGCGGTTTTGGTGGTCTGGACGTTACTTCTATCGGCTCTCTGTTGCCGTTGTGGATCTGCGGAGGAAAGAATCCGACCGATTTTATTAAGGTAAAGTATTAATGAAAATTATCGACGTTGCTATGCGGATGATACGTCGTATTGCGAAAGCTGCTGCACGCATACCTACCTGCATAGCTATCAAAATTACCCGCTGCACTTTCATTATTAACATTCCAGCAGTCTCGACGCAATATCGTCGCATTAGCTGAGGGTTTCGTTTAGTCGCTTCGCTTGTTCCCTTTGCTTAGAATATTCTTCCACCAGATTGTATATATATACCTATAGTTAGACTCAACAAGTGTGCACCTGTAGTCGCATTCCACTGTAAATTTCACTCTGGTAATAGTGAAAAAAAGAACATAGTACGGGACAGAGGAAAAAATTTTCCACAGCATCAAACACTGTATTGAATGATTTCAGCGCGGTGATTCTCAGCTGCGTCATCTCCGTCGCTTTGTGGGCCGTTGTGTTGGCCGATCTAACCTTGACGACGCACACCGAGATGCTCCTCTGCCGTCCCCTGCACGATCCCGAGTATCGGACGGTCGAAGCGCTCCTGGAAACTCGGGGTTTCTTAGAAAAACCCTTAGGTGTCCCTCTAAAGGAGTTACTCCGGTAATAAGGGTCCGTCCTGTCGGCCATTAAGGTCCACTTTGTTGAACCACTTCGAGAGCTTAGTAGCGCCAAGCTCTCGACTACCCGTTTATAAATTGCTTCGATGTACCTAAAGGGCTATATTTATTTTTATTTTTATTCTTGTTTTTCCATTTACTCTCCTTCCTTCTCCGTGCTTATGGGAAATCAGCAAATGTGAGGAGAATCAAGCGGCGTATCCAGTCTTCCATCTAGGCGGCTCTACAACCCTCGAACACCTTACGGCGCACTGGACTTGGCCAGGACTAGCTAGGGCGATACCGAAACTCAAGGTCGATCTCAAAGGACTCAAAATCCTCACGCCAAATTTACAGCTCCGACTCCAGAACCTTCTCTACGCCTCCGGATCGAACCTCACCGATCATAGAATTAGGGTAAGGAATTCGAGAGATGAATAATTTGGGCACGAAACTTTACCTCGATAGTTTTGATTCAGATTCAAGGGCCAGTCCTGAACAAGGACCTTGGGGCGCTTTCGGAGCAACTGGACAACGTGGCGAGACAACTGCGAGACCGAAAAACAGCCCGTGACCTTGACGCGATCGCATCAACGACGCGAAATTTATTGGACCGCAAGGTGAAACCGTTAGTGAAGATGTACGATGATCTGGTTTACCAATTAACCACCTTGGAGATGCAGCTGCAGCCTCTTCAGCGACAAGTAAACCAGTCGATGTCCCATCTCAAGACTATTCAGTATTACATCGATAATCAGGGTGAAAAAATAGCCCAACAAAAAACAAAAGCCTACGTCGACAGGATCGGAAGCTACCTTGATCAATGGCGTGTTCACATCCTCGCAGAAATGGGAACGGGTGTTGCTCGTTGTCGACCACTATGGGATGTTCTCAACGGTGTGCGACTGCTTCTCTGTCAGCACGTTATGGGACCCTTGGTAATTATTTTACGACGGAATTCAATATTTTTTAGCTTTTACGGCTTTAACTGGACCCTGTTTTATCCATTACATTAGAACGGCTTTTGGCTGGCCACGGTCCTTTGCGCATCGGTGTTAATGGCGAGCACTCCAACGGCGCACCTATTGGCTGCTGTTTACAAAAAGGAAGATTTGAAAAAGGAGACTATTCTTTTACCCTCCAGAATGTTAGTGCACATTTTTTATTTTCTTTGATCCACGTAGCCATGAGCGTGCGATAATAATTTGCAATCTGTTGTACAGGGAAAGTCCGGACACTATCGTCATGGATCGAGAAACTTGGCGCACTCCAGAGTGAGTGAATTTATTTTACACGTTTTAATACAGAAGATACAAAATTAGATTAAAGGTAGGAAAAAAAATGTTCGAGCATCGATTACGGAGCATTCGATTATGTTCGCGATGACGTGGCGTTTAAACGAGCGTCTATTTTTCTTACTTAATGCCAGGTCCGATCTTTGTCTTCCGTCGTCACGTCTTGACGCTAATTGATAACCTTATCCCTGTGTGTATAGCGTTCAATTTATAGCCCGTCAAAAAAGATGATTGATACCCCAGACGGAAACATTATTCAATCTGAGACTATTACGAAATTTCACTTGTTTTATATTCGTTTTTTTATTATTATCTTTTATTTTTCGCTTACACACGATACTTTGCGGTTGTCGTTGACTAACCGTTACCAGTTTCAGAATTGTGAATAACAAAGAGAAAAAAAAGCATGGTATATATATTGGAGAAAACTGACAAAAACTTTTAAAACTAATCACGCAGACGACGAGATATTTCATGAATTATTTTTCATTTTTAGAACGCCACCGTCTGACGGCTGGTGATGGAAAAAAATCGCTGAGAAAAAACAACTACTCGCAGTACTCGTACAGAGTTGCTGCTGCAGCGGGTTAGTAATAATATTATATAGTAATGTGAAAGAGAGATAATCAAAAACAAAAAATTTTCTGTATCATTATCGTTGAAATATTTGGTTACACTGCCATTTTTTTTTCTTTTCTTTTTTTTTTGTGGGAAAAATAAAAAATAAAAGGAAACACAATTTCAGAAAATAGAGAATCCTCACTGCAGGCAAAATAGTTCCGGAGCCATCCCTACAGTTTAGTCATCAGCGTTAATTTGTAACTGGTTCTAATTAGAGGCAATTACATCCCGGATCAAAGCTCGATCACACCGTTCGACTTGCATGTTCAGACGTTTGAATTACGAAACTAATCTGTAACGTCAAGGTAAGCGTATAGGGCATCTTTTCCGCTTGGGTTACTCGCGATGCATTCGTAAGACCCTCTGTGATCTTTCGATAAACGAGCGAGTTGCATGGTGGAACTTCTTGTCATGGGGTCGGGACCATCCATGGAATTTATAACCGCAGCGTGTTCCGGTCCTGAAAAATTAGTGCCAAACATTCCACGAATCGAAAGATTCAATCCCCTCTCTCTCTCTCTGATTCTCTTTTTCTTCGTTTTCCTCACTTACCTGGCAGTTCAATGAAGATCTTTCCATCCGCGGAGCGATATCGCCAGGATATTTTCGGTAACGGAAATCCCTTGACATCACATTCAACGGAAATCATTCGCCCTGCAGATTCAACGAGTACGAGATGCCTGGCAGACTGCATTTCCGGTCGGCTTGGACAAGGACCCTTGTTTTTCAGGGCGAGAGTTTTTTTCTTCGCTTGACGAGAGACGTCCAAGAGTTCACAGGATGTTGAATAAGTTATATTGTCCGTTCCACAGGCGTAACCTTCTTCGGCACAGACGCATATCGCCTCAGGTTCGTCCTAAGAATCAAAGATGAGGTGAATTCTGATCTTGGAACAAGTACGTGTTTGAGGGGGATAAAAATTGAGGGCACTCGAAAAAATTTTCACAGAAAACCAGCCTAGCTGACTCGTGAAACCGAAAGTGCAACGTAGTATTTCTCGTGGTCTGTGTGCATTAATCAACATCCATTGTTTGACCGTGTCATCCTTTCATTGTTTGATTGTCGCTGGTGTGACAACATTGTTCATTTGAAGCCTCGCGTATTTTATCACCTTCCTACGCACCGAAGAATTTAATGGAACAAAGTGCAACATGCGGGCAAACATCGGGTCGTTGACTCTTCTCGTATATAATACGCGATTACAATTTATCAAGCGGGCATATAACACGTGATAATTACACACCACTCTATAATCTTCCTGCAGACTCCCGACAAGTATGACTTAAGCAACGATAATTGTTTGCCGTGCACCAAGTCTTCTTGAAAACATCCCCAGCCAAGATCCAATGAAATTTCAATTTCCAGGTAGTATTTATGCAATTATAATTAGCCAAAGGATTATGATTAAATGTAGCATCTTCAGTTTCGAGCTAAATTAGATCGCACTATCGAAAGGTATTGTTAAATTTCTGTATGGCCATACCTCAGCGTGAAGATCGGTGCGTAGCTGACACTGGTAATTTTCCGCGCAAAATCCATCATTGCGTCGTTCCGGGGCTAGTTTACCCTGAAGAGTAGAATTCCAACAGGACTCTCCCGGAAGTCTTGCGCAAACACCTTTGGAACAACATCCACAGGAGTCGGTAACCGGGCCTAAAGCACAACGTTCCAGGTCACCGGGACACCTGTAATACGCGCACTGATTGCAGCCGGGACTCCATGACGGGAGAGGCGTTTGGTGAAGAGCCTTATGAGCATCTTCCTCGACGGACCAGGAGACCCGCACGATGGAGATAATCAGTAGCAGCACAGTTTCGAATTGAATCATCTCGGTGAATGCAGTAGAAGAGTTCTGACGAAGGTTTAAAAGCCCGCGACTATTCAACGGAAAAAGTAGGGACGCCCACACTCACGACCCGGATGACCACATCGAGGAACGAGAGGCAACTGCAAGGAAGAGATTAGACAGGAAACGAGGATTGTCGCGTTGACAGCTGCACAATCAACGCAGCTGCTCAGCGCATTTTACGTTTTACGTAATTTATCTTGGTGAATGACAACACGCAGCATCGTACTACGATCACACAATTGTTTATTAGACTCTGTAAAAATTCTACAAAGGACGAACCGAACGCGAATAAATTACTAATTATTTTTTTCGCGATGTGTGGGCGTTACTTCGCGAATGCCCACTCATCGAGTCATGTGAAGTTCCGGAAGCTACAGATCTTTCGTTGGTAGGATGATGATGCAAAGGCTTATCGGCCATAACGAACGACATTTTACTGCAATCGCTGCCCTTTTTACGCGGCTTTCGCCGGCGATCCTGATAAACCTCACAGCTGATCGTCGAGTCTGTGCTACCGATGACCTCGCGCTTGTTGTATTTCTTCGATTTGATCTTATCCTTGGAAATTACCTTTGGCCAGTTTTCCCTAACGTTATCCCTCACCACGTCATCTCTTTTGTCGATGACTTTATCGCGTACGTTTTCTCTACAGGTATTTGACGACGTACTAGATCTTTCTAACGAATGATCCCGATCATGACGATTATGCGCACCTTCCATATTGTGATCGATTCTTCTCTCTCTGGAATTTTCTCCCGAGTTATTGGAAGAGTCTTTCCCATAATAAACATGACGTAAACCGTGATCCTTATTAGCAACGCGGGTACGAGAATCGTTGTGAGGAATATTAGCGTTATTCACGCGTTCCTGATGAAATGGTTTAGCGAAATCGTGCCTAAGGATCTCCTTTTCATCGCCTACCGCCTTGTCTTCAAAAATCTTCCTTGGGTCATGTATAATGTTTCCTGTTGCAGCGTCATGGAATTTTTTTCTTTGTAAATCAGAAGCGTCCATCACATTCTGTGCAACTTTCCTACCACTACAATTTTCGCTTGAATTCCGTATCAAACAGCATCCCCCATCTACCACTTTGTCATTTTCATGAACCCTACCGCTGTCTTCCTTCTTATCCCATTTCGAATGATACCTGACACGATCCTCGGGATAGTCTTGCAGTCTATCCATTTCTCGCAACACACTACATCCCGATTTTACATTATTGTTATTGTTAGTTGTGATTGGAACGATCATTTTCTCCGATACTCGAACAGAGGAATGTCCTTCACAATTTCTTAGATGATCCTTATGCGTTTCAAATTCTGTTTCTCTACTTCCAGAGTTATACGGAATTGGAGAACGCTGATTGTTAGGTTTGCTGGTATCTCTAGTTACGAAGTTCCTATGTCTCGGTGACGTCATCGGGGGCTCAGATTGAAAAGATTTCACGGTTCCAGAGGATGACAACGAGAGTGCTTCGGTGCAAGAAGAAGCTGGCGAGCTCGAATGACGAGAATTGAAGCAATTTTTTCTGTGAAATTGAGAATGAGGAAGAGACTCGGACCAACAGGCAGCGCAACGACAGGGTGGATCACGCGGTAACTTTATTCTGGAACGATATCGATCCACTTTTGAAAAAAATGCCAGCGCTAGCTCGGCCAGGGAACGATGACTCTTTGGGTCTGTTTTTGAATTTTTGAACCGTGAAGGTTTGCAACGATTGCGCCAGGGCATCATGCTACCGGTACTACGCGGGGCGCTGAAAACGAATCAGTATTGGATTTTGTAGCTGGATGAATGGCGAAGTATGCGTGGATTTGATATCTATTTTTTTATTTTTTTTTACCTGTGGGTACTGAAGTTACGAACCAAAAATTCGTGATCCGAGGAATTCCGTTCAAGCTTCCGAAAGGTGGCAAAGCACTTGCTCCGTTCTGGGGAGTAGGGGTGAGACGAGGGTATCTTTGCTGTAACGACGGTACTGACGAATTAGTTTAATTGCCGCATAATTAAAGACAGCAATTAGATTGATCGTTTATTTTAACAACGTGAACAAGCGAAACTTTCCTTGCCGACTTCCAGCTCGATTGCTGTTGACATTAGAACCACCGGAAAGGATCTTGCGAAACAGTGACCTACCGTCACCCTGTACAGGAGTCTTCTTGCACCGTTTCGATTCGTGATTCCGTATCACCGACCGCTGCGGGCGATCGATAGTCCAGGCTAAAAATTTGACAATTTAAATGAAAAAAAAAATAAAAAAAATAAAACTATGCATGTGGACACGGGACTGGCGAGGTGACGACGCTTCGAGCGAATTAAGTAATTCTACCTGATGTTCACGAGTACCTTTTATAATCGTGAAAATGAAATAATCAGACTGTTTTTATTTTGCGTAAACATCGATCTATTTCCACAATCATCGGCCAGAGTACCTCAGACATACTTTCTTGAGACACAAACAGCGGTGGTAAAGGGCGAGCCCAAAAGCCCAAGTAACGGCAACGAGGATCAGCAGGACGAAGGAAATGAGGGTGAGAGGACCAGGGACTAGAATGGAGTGGCCAATGGTCCCGATGTATGAGAATAACTCGCAGCCACCCCCGCTGCACTCCCCGTCGCACGCGCAAGGGCGATCAGGGCAAGGGAACGAGGGAATTTCCGCGTCGCCGCCACCTACTGGAGGCACCACACCGTCACACACCTTTAGTCATAACAAGGGGTACACATAGCCATCAGTCTTCACGTTACATTAACAATCGGCACGACGTAATGGTATCCACGTGGGAAAGTTAAAAAATATTCGTTAATTATTTTACATTCCTCGTGACTAAGGTGATTAGGAATTGATAATTGGAATACCCAGCTGCCGCAGCCAAACCAATACCTTTTTACCGTTCACTCCATCCCTCTAAAAATCTTCCCTTCACTTACTCTTTGGCTGAACTGCGGCAGTTGATGAAAATCGTTTTTGAATCGTTGCCCTGAGGGGATTGACATATCTCTTTGTGGTAATACGGGAATAAAACGCGTTGGTGCCGATCGGGGTGCGGTTTATCGCGGGGGTGGCTGTTTTGCGAATTTTACCCGCAGGAAGGGCGGTGCCGCCGCCAGCGATGCGTCCGGTTGTAGAGGATGACGTTCGCCGTTGCCCAGGCAATCCGTTCCAACCATGGGCACCTTGAGTAGTACTTACTTTACCAGGTGTTCTTTCTACAGGTAATTGGGGAGTGACGGTGATTGTTGCCTTAGGATTGACCTGGGTGTGATCTAAGGCAGGTAATTCCTGGCTTGTCGCCTGTCCCTCGTTTTCGGACGAAGTTTCTGTAGTTACCGGACCGGTCAGATCGGGATTCGCCTCGGCGCAATTTTGAGCACAACACCAATCGCAGTCATCGGCACAACCCTTCCCGTCAGGACCGCATTGACACTGAAGAGTTCGCATAAAATAATCGCCCTGAGGTAAATCTCGCCCTCCGTCATCGCCGCATCCCGTGGCCACCTGCGTCTCGCCGTTATGATTGCAGCAGGGAGATGACTGACCTGGGACTCTGCACGGTGAACAGCAACTGGAACCCCTAGATGACGAACGAGCTAAAGATCTACAAGGTGAAGATGACGCCGGTTTTCTACACGGTGAACATGGTGGGCTGGAACGGCAGGTCGGTCGGACGGGTGACTGAGGTCGACAAGGTGAGCAAGGTGGGCATGGAGATGTTGGTCTGCAAAACTTGAATCTTGGAGACGGCGAACAACACCGCGATGATGAACAAGGATCGCAGGGAGGAGGAAGACAAGGTCTGCACTCGGTGCAGCAGCAAGGTGGGCCAGGCGGCAGCCTCGGAAGAGGACAGCAGATTCTTGCATTTGGACACCTCACCTTGGTCCTGGAAAACCTGCGCTCACTAGGAGGGCAAGCACATTCCGGAGATGAGGGGCAATCGCATGAACATTCGTCGTCAGCGCGAGCATCGATTTGAACCGGAGGTGGACAGTTGCAGTTCCGTGGCATTGGTTGACACATGCAACCCGAGGGGGCACAAAGACAGCAGCTTCTTTTTTTAAGGATGGGTTTTGGCTGAGGAGCGCACGGCTGACAGGGTGATGGTTGAGCACAGGATGGAGGAGAACAAGATTGAGGAGGACAACAGTTCGAGGGTGGAGCACAGGCAGGTGGTGGACAACCGGAAGGCGGTCGACTGGGTTCGCAAGTCGGCGAACAGCAGTCTGTGGAAGGTTGGCAGCAATTTTGAGGAGGTGGTGAGCAATTAGGAGGTAATTGACACGGTTTCGGTGGGGTAGGGCAGCATCCCGGAGGTGGAGAGGAGCAGCACGATGGTTGGCATGCACCTCCACCGAGCCTCGAACCCTCGCAGCAGTTCCGCGCGCATGGATCAGGGGGTGGACAGCACGGATCACGTTTTGTGCAGGATACGGAAGTGGAAGAACAGCAGGGGGTTGCTGGAGGACAGGGAAGACAGGGACGACACGGTGTGCTGGGACGGCTGGTGAAAGAATCGAAACGGGAAAAAAATGAGACAGGTGGAAGGTCGTCGAAATCGACATCGCTGAAACGCTGAAGTTCACCTGGGGCGGCAGTTACAGCATTTACAGGACTCGCGTCGTCCGTGGTCACTCCACTGTCTTCGAAGTTCAGTAAAATTGGATATCCATTCGCAGTTTGGTTTCGGAGGGACGTTTCTGTTCCAAGAATCTTCGACTTCACACTGGCAAGGACCAGGACAAGCACCAGTTTCCGCAGTTCCTCGAGGTCGAAAACCACCACAATCTGGACGATCCAAGCAGCCCACATTGGTCTGACACAGACATGTGCGTATTCGTGGCTCGGAGGCTGAACACCCTGACCTTGAGCCAGCGCAACTTGTTCCTATCATTATGAGAGTAATCGTCTGAGTAGATATTTTTTTGGGCTGATTATGTAATGGGACTGACCGCAACATCCGGTGCCTGCAATTCTCTCTCCTGCAGGACTACCGTCGCTGCAGGACATTCTACTAACGCTGCGACTTCGACCGGACCTGACACCTCCTCTGCCGGTGTGTTTAGTGGCAAACAAATTCCGCAACAGATTCATTCAGGGTCGATTTTTATTTATTGACGATCCGAGAATTTGCGAATCCATTTGGGAAACACAGAATTTTTTTCTTTTTTTAATTGTGTATATTTATTATCTAACTAGACATTTTATATTATATAATTCATTGGAAAGAAAAATGGACTGAGCATGTCGAAGCCGAGCTCGACTTCAGGGTCATCAATTCTTCTGTCTTTTCATATCTGACATTTGAGTGGCTACGATAACGCTCGCTTCAATCGATTTAATAAAAAACCACAGCTGATCGATCTGCGCTATCTCCGCGAAAATTTCAGTCCGTTTGTTGAAGTAGTAGAAAAAATAATTCTTCAAAAAGGTATGCACATAAAAGAAATAACGAATTTCTCATAATATAAACATTTTTCTTATTTCAAACGTATGGTTCTTACATTTACACAGTACAAAAAATTATACTTGAAGCCGCTGGCACGCGCTTCATAACTGTTATTGACTGAGGGCGGCCGGTGATGGGGTATTGAAAGAACACCGAAGGGTGTGGGAAAATATGAGGATTTACGACTGAGGACTGTACATTTACGACCCTTCCATTCCGCCCCCAGTCCACGGCTCCTTTCTTTCACCTAGTCATTCACTCATTCTTACTTTCTCTATTACGCATTCATCCACACAATCATACCTCTTTTTTTCACTTCCTATTCTCTTCAGCTTGATCTCTCGCTTTGCAGGCTTTGCCGCACTTCTCCAGCTCACTCTTTTTTACCATCTCTTGCCATCTTCTTGCAACTTCTTCTCTACCTTGTCCATAAAAATTCACTCTGATTCTGTTTCTTTTCTTTCTCTTCTTTAAAGTCATTTACACTAGGCAACATTTAAATATCAGAATAATCCATAATATTGGTAATAATAATAATAATAATATTAATAATAATAATGATAATAATAATAATAATGATAATAATAATAATAATGATAATAATAATAATAATGATAATAATAATAATAATAATAATAATAATAATAATAATAATAATAATAATAATAATAAATCAATTAATTAATTATTCAGCGATGATGGTGTTGTGATAATGATATTAATAATAATAAGAATATTAATAATGTATACTATCTATCTACCGATGTAAAATGTGTAATATGTATATTGTGTTTTTTTTTTGCAATATTGGTTAAAAATAAAGATGATAATATGAATAATAGTGATGATAACAATAATATTTATAATAATAATCATAGAAATAATATTATGTGCATGTATAGATGTACACGTGCGACGGCGGTTGTGTAAAAATACAATTATACATGCACATCTAAATACGATATACGCGTATCCATATAATTAATGTACAAAAGAAAAAACGAATGGTTATTTTTAGCTTTTTTCTTGTATGCAATAGTAATAATAATACACAGAGTACGTTTCTAGAAATTTATACAGCGCCCGTCAGCAGGTCATAGGTATCTTCAATATTATTATTGATTAATTACTATTTGTTTTTTTCCTTGTTTTTTTTTTTTCTTTTTCTTTAAATAATTATAACGTATTATTAACACTAAGATAATTTCTAAGCTTTACTCTTTAAATATTATTTACTCAAGTCGTTGTATGCTAGACGAATATTGAGATCAAAGAAATTGCAAATTCCAGTATTTCTTTCTTACACCTTGCACCGTTATTTCTTTATTTTATTTAATACCACTTTTCTTATCGTTCTTCCGCCATCCTAAATTCTACCACATATCTATAATCGTGGAGATGTGCAAGAAGGATGTTGAAAGCCTTATTACGTTTAAGACGACCGACGACCGTAAAGGGAATCTTGCCAACGTCGGGGTCGCCACGCATCGCTTTGCCTTGACTGACCCGAAAATCGAGGATTAAAAGAAATTTCGTTGATTTTTTTTTCGGAAAAACATTTGACTACGTGTATACACCTAACTACCTATTTATCTATTTACCTATATCTCCCTTTCCTCTTCGTAATTACTTTGCAAGGTCAGTCAAGTTAACTAATGAAACTGAATAAATTAAGGGCTTCTTTTAATGAACGAATAAAATAGAATCGAATGATTTATTTACGGATGCCGACAAAATACCTATTTTTTATTCATGTGTCCCGCCCGTCACAAGTGATGAAATGTCAATGTTTGAAAAACGAAAAGGACTTCGTCTTCTGTTACATGTTCAACTTGAATAGTTAAACTCAAATTTATTTACGGCGTCGATCGACAATCGCAATTGTATGGCCAGCGAATACGTCATCTAATTGCACTGAATTGTATATTTGGGAGTGTGTGTCGAGCATCATCCGACATCATCCGCTACCGATATTTATCATTTTTAAACTAGATTTTATTGTGGTAAATTTATTATTTTTTTTTCATTTTGTTTTTTCTTTAGGAATTTGTTACATAGTAATTTTATCTACATTTATATAGTATAGACAAGTGTGTATTGGATACAGGCACGATAATATTTAATTACAAACAATTATGATCCAAAGTCCCTCTGGTATCACAAATTCGCAAATTCGATAATGGACGCGCGCAGTCGAGCGGACACGATCCACGGGTGAACGAAAGCCCTAAGGAGAACAGAAGGGAGGAAAGAAAAAAAATATATATATATATTTATGAAAAAAGAAAAAGTCTCGCAGACTTCATGTCCGACAACATAATTATTATTATGTGGTAAAAATTTTTCTTTTTCAAAAATCGAAACTAAATAATTAACAACCAACCAATTGGCTCAGCCAATTAAAATGAAACTTTCGAGCTACTCGTCAAATATCACAACAAACTCCGCAACGTTTTCACCACCTCAATTTAAACCGCGCAAGAAACGTCGCCATCACCTTACTTCATAAGGTGATTCCTTTTTATTTATACTCCATTATTATCTACGGTTTAAAAACACCGTGAAACTCGGTGTGCACTCGCCGATAACGAGATTTAGTCAGAAATCAATTGATCCTGCGACCATGGCGGCTCGACCCCTACCGCTACGTCTCCTCTTTAATCTTGACCTCGTTTTTAGGCTTAGCTTTAGCCAAAACTTCCTCCTTTACATTCTCAAGAACGGTCAACGAATCCTTAACCGCATGGTAAATAATATTCTTTATCTGTAGCTTATCTTCATGATTTGTGTGCGTGTCGGACAGAGCACGGAATTCTTGTGTCAGATGGAAACAGTGGGACACATTTTCAGGCGAAACGAAATCCTCCGCTACTTTTATGCAATTGTGAAGATTGCGGACCTGGTGAGGTGCACCCGCGGGCACGAAAACGGCATCTCCAAGACACTGTACTATGGCGTACCTGAAATCATTCAATTATTTGTTTTAATTCATTGGCTACTTGGAAAGCGGTTTCACAAATTATAAATTCAACAGAAGAACGCATTACGCAACTATCGCTTACCCTTCAACACCGTATTCGCGGTACAGACGTTCTCGGAGTGGCCCATCGAGGTAGCAACTCTGATCGTGAATAGGGTCATGATGGGGTTCGAGACGGGCACCGCGTTCCAGCGAAACGGCGTTTAGAAGATCGCGAATTTTGTCCGCGTCCCTGGCCGCATAAATATGCCAAAGTGCTCCCGGTGCTTCCCCGCGATCCCTGACCCTACGACGCGTCAATATATCACAGCCTGCCTCGTCGATTGCCCTGAGTGCCTCTGAAAAGGATTAATTGAACGACCGATGAGAAGTGTCCGAGTGATAAATGAAAATCGCATCCATTCGTAGAAATATTGATCATAAATACCTTTCACATGTTCGTCGTTGTCTCCGTCCTTGGGAATCCCTACATAAACCATGACATTAACAGCGTCAGAGATGTCAAGGTGAAGATTGGTGGTCCCTTTGTTCGGATACAGCGCGGATCCGTAGGCGTTGTACATTTTTGGACCCAAATCTGGCCTGACGAAGCAATCCGGTAATCGACTGGCCAAATTCAATCTCCCGTTTCTATGAGTATATTCAGAGAGAGGCAATACTTTCATTAAATCGGCGAACCTCGAGGGCAGTAACTCCGCAAAATCTTCACCCGGGGGCCAATCCTTGAGTTTTAAAAGCATGGGATTGCCGCGATCGTCTTTTAAACGTTTTGAGAAATGCTCAAAGCCCTCCCAGAACTTGCGCATCGGTTGATTGGGTACTAAATTGCCAGTCATACAATTGACGAGGTCGTTTTTCTCATCACCAAAATCTCGTGCGAATGAATCAGGGTGCCACAGATCCATGTCTAGAGCTTTTGAAACCTCAGATACAATAACAGGCTGCCCTCTCTTCCATTGATCCTGGAATATTTGATAATTATTCGGATTGTTCGGTTCGTTCAATCTGAGTAGTTTTCCATCACAGAGCCAGGAGTGTGGTACGTCTGGATAAAGACTCTTGCTTTCCGTAAGAGTCATTATCCTGATAGGCAATGGATCTCGTCCTCTCTGCGTCCACTTATACCGACGAACGAAGTGCTTTAATTCTCGTGGTGCTTTTTCATCCATGAGTCCGCTGTCTCTCTCCTTTTTAGCACTGTGCTCTATAACACTCGATATCACTTCGTCAAGGGTATCCATTTTAGATTTCTTTCCGGCTTTAGCTACAGCAGCATTATTTTGAGTTGAATTATTCGTCGCAGTGGAATTTCCGGAGTTATTCGTCGGTGAATTAGATCTAGAACCACTACCGTTGGGTTTATGGGACGGCCTAATAAGAAGCTCCCTCAACGTCGAGTAATTTCCGTCTCGGTCTTCGTCCGAATCTGAACTAGTGCCGGAATCGTTTTTGTCTTGATTTTGCAAAGCAACGTCAGCCAGCCAGCTGAGCGGTGAATTTTTATCTTCCCCGTTCGTCTTCTTTTCAGTCGCTCCGTTTGACTCGGTTTCCTTCTTTTCTTCCTTCACTTCCTGCTTCATGCTTCCGTTGAGGACACCCATCGACTCACCCTTTATCAAATTTCTCAGGGTTTCATTCACCGGTGCAGAAGCCACCAAATTACATGAACAGTGCTGAGGTATTCCCCATTCGCAACGACATTCGTGAAGCCGAGCACCCAGCCGAGACAAACTGTCACCGGCAATAATTTGGGTCAACATTAATCTCTCCGGTTCATGAACTTGTCGATTTGTACACAATAACCACGAAAAATCATCCCTGTCTTTTCCACTTTCACCCCAGATTTTTATCGTTCCGTTCTTGCGTCCCTGTAATGGAGGAATACCATTTGTTAACGTTGATGAACAAGTTTCTTTTTCCTGACTCAAAAAAATTGACTTGATTGCGTATCAGTGTTAAAAAGCTCAATCTTCACAATATCATAGGTGATCATCGAAATTTATTACATCACTTTAACCTCATGGATCAGATGAATATAGGATAATTAATTATTTTTGGGGCACCTAGGTGTTGAACTGACCTTGTAGCAGTCGATGCATACGACGAAACCGCACTTAGCGCAGGCCCAGTGAAAGTTGAATAGAGTAGTTTCGCAGACGTCACACATCTCTCGTACCCCCTGGACGACGCGTTTCCAAGCTACTGTTCCGTCTGTAATCCCCGAACTCGCTGTAGAGGGCAAGGCCAATGTCAGGGTGCAACAACAGCAAGCGTTAGTGTCTCATGCGAGCAGAAATAATAATCGTAGCAAACTCAATTTAGCTACTTCGTGGGAGTTTAAAGTAAAGAGAGGAACGTTGATAAAAAAGAAAGGTGATGAGAGACTAACGTAAGCAAATGACGGTATGATGAATCAGAGCGTCTACAGGTTGATTCATTTCAACGATAATGATGATACAAGTGTCAATTCATCTGAACGTGGAGCCCAATCCTGCAGACACCTTGTTTTTAAACCGACACCAATGAACTTGAGTATATCGAAGAAACGGAAATGACTGAGAGTTGAATATGAATACGTGAAAAAAAGGATAATTTTAACTAATTTCGCCAGTTAAATAATTTCAAGAGCAGTAGAGGTTGAAGTGATATTTTATGAGGATTTGGGTAAAACTTAGAAGAAGTATAATGTGTAATATTTTTTGTTAGTTCAAGACTGTCATGCTGAAGATAGCTTAACTGAAATATTGTGGCAATCAGTGTTAAAAAGCTCATGACAATATCATGGAAGGTCACATCAAAATATATTTACATCATTTTGCCAACGAATAATTACAGTATTGCATGCAATTAACTGAGTGAAAACTTTGTGAAAAAAAAGGTAGGTATCACAAAACAAGTTATAAATTGTGCCTTACTGTTTTCATTTTAGAAAAAAAAAATTCCTTGAACATTTTTCTTACCTTCTGCCATATGTTCCTGAAGAGCATCCTTCTCTTGGTGAAGTAGATCGCAAAACTGATCTCCCACTTGACGCAGGAGCCGATGAGCCATTTCTAAATCAAGGTCTTCCCTCTCCCCTTTATCGGATTTTTCTGATCTTTCTTTATCATTCTTATCCACTTTCTCATCTTTCAACCCTGCCGCTTCCTGACTGTCCTTAACTGGTAACCAGAGTCGCAGGTCTTCCTGCAACGACACAACGCTGTGCTGCCTCATCTGACCCATTGACAAAACGATGCCAAATCCAAGGATAAGTAATAAAGCGATGAATCTCTACTCACCTCAGAGGCATCCTTGTGTGGATCACTGAAGCCCGCGATAGCTACCTGTCCATTCTTAGTGTATCGAATTCTTCGAAATGCGTAAAATCTACAGAAGATGTTTTGCGGTAAGTTTTTTGACCGCTGATGAGGCGTCCATCTACACTCTCGACACTTTGCTAGCTTGGGAGCAACTTCAAAGCACGCACCATCCTGTAGCCAACTGTCTCCTGTTTTTTTCAACTGCGCAATTGGTGGCTTCCGAAATGGATCACCTCTACCACCCCCTCCACCAGGACCACTCCCGCCACCTCCGCCAGTGTTCTCTTCTCTCCGTTCCTTTTTTTGTCGGGGTTGTGGATCTTCACCTCCTAATTCGCTGCCTTTGGTTGATGTCTTTGGTCTCCTACCTCGTTTCCTGGGCTCCTTGTTAGCATTGCCACCTGTGATACAGAAAAATCATCTCAATTGCTGTTGCTTGCACTTTAAGCAAGGAGAACCAAAATTTTATAAGCTTAACAATTTGCAATCAGTGTTAAAAAGCTCATGATTTAACATCACGGGATATCAACGGATAATTTTACATCATTTTGCTGGGTTTTCAGAACAACAAAGTTTAATATCTATATTCTGATTTAAAACAAAGAATAAGACTTGTTTAAACTAACCATTTCCAGAAGAGTTGGAGTTACCAGTAGTGTGTCTAGCCCTAGAAGTTGGTTGGCTAGAACTCAACTGTTCACTGGCATCACTGGCTGAGCCAGCTTCGCTTTCATTGCTAGATTCGCTGACAACACCACCGCCACCGCTTTTTTCGTCCTTTCTCCTTCTGTGCTCCTCCGTGGCTGCCTGCTGCCTCCTTGCGGCTCCCTTCTTTCGTTTTACCTACCACAGGGTACATATTATTAAGTAGTCAGGAAGTTCATGCCCGTGTCCTATCTACCAACTAAAGCACAACATTATACATGCAAAATAAGTAAATAAATGTATGATAAACTTGAAGTGTGTATAGAACACACGCACACGCAATGGACTCTGGGATTATAATCGTAAATTTGACGCAGTGATTAATCGCGAATGGATTTCCTTGTTATCTCAAAAGAGTAACGATTAGATAAGATGTAATCCGTACAATATTATTTCGGAAAAACAGACGATATTATTGCACACGTGCGTCGCGAAACAAGTCGTCGAATACCCCCGGCTATTGCATTTCCTTATCTTCAGGCAACCGGTATCTTCTCAACAATGTCACTATCATATTGTAATTGAAAAACCGAACCACTGTGCAGGGACTCATGATAACTGCGAATAAGATAGAAGAATCCATAAAAAAAAAGAACGAAATCGAACGACAAAGTAGGGTTATGTCCGATATTGGTTCTCTATACAAAATGGAAAAGCTTTCTTATTTCACTTTACCATTTGAATATCCATCATGCGTCAGGCGCAGAGCTCAAATTGGTTCAAAAATGTGCGATCCACCTCACATAGGTGATGAAACCGTAATAAAACCGCATAAGACACAATGAAACGCGACGAACGAGACCACTGTGAGAAACGAACGGAGCAGCGTCCCTAGGAGACTGGACGCCATTCCAATCTGCCCGGCTGCACGTAGGTATACGACGAGACTGGTCGAGAGCTCAAGAACGGGGCTGAAGGGGGAACGAGGAGGATTGGGGCACCGGAGAGACGACGCGGCACGTGATGGAACTCGTTCACCCGTCTGCTGCGCGAAACACGAAATGTGACACGCTGACGCATCGGTTGCTCAGCCAATACCAACGGCAAAAGTGTGCAGTTCGAGCGCGGATTTCAAGCACGTGTAGAGTTCGTTGCATATACACAACGAATTACGAAGAATTCGTAATATTATATGGCCGGGAATGGTTCGAGTTACACATGTGGCATTAAACTACCGACTGACTTGCAAAGGAAATACTGAGATATTTTCATGCAGTGAAATGTTTTGGTAGACCATATTTACCGAGCGCTCGTATTTAAAAAAAACTTCGATAACGATGCTACTACAGGGTGGTACGGTTTCTACGCTATTCAAAGTAACTGAGATATATTCATGCATTTTAAACAAATCTACCATATGCAGGGGGAAAAACGTGATTATATAAATTGTTCCGCTAGTACAGAAACCAAATAATACTTGATCTAACGTTCACATCCTCCTCATTGGTCGGATACAACGAAATGGTTTCACCGACTTCAAATATCATTGTGATAATCGAAAGAAAAACAAACTCTTGCAAAATCATTTTCCAACAGCGTTACCTCTACGTGTGTCTACGTCGAGTCGTGTAAATAGATACCTTGGGTGGTTTCCTTTTGGGGGGGGACTTCCTCTCAGGATCACTGCTAGACGAATCTTCCTGGATGACTTTAGCATCTTGCGCGTGTCCATTAAGGGATTCCTTGTTGTTAGTTTTCCTCCCCGCGTTCTTTCCCGTAACTTTACTTTTGTTTATACTATTAACAGCCATACTTCCGATATTATGTATCGAATTAACAGCACTTGGTAAACTTGTCGTACTTGTAGCCTCCCTTTCTTTACTCGTTGGCAAAGGTTGCGAAGGAGCCTGCGCTATGGTCAACGGAAGCGTAACGCAGGACCCACTACCGACGAGTCCAGTTGTATCTTCGGTGCCATCCTCACCCGAATGCCTCTGAAGCCACGCCTTTTTAAGCTTATGGACGGGGTAGCTCGTACTACTCGGTGGCCTGGGCGCGGGACTATTTGACTTTTCGCTATCAGCAGCATTTGGAGTCGCCTTAGCCGGTGTTCCAGGTGCGCTAGGTGCAGGACTAGGAGCGGCGGAAGGCGCAGGACTCTGCGTAGGTGCAGGGCTAGGTGCGGCACTGGCCGTTGGATTAAGGGAACTGACGCTGCCAGTGCTAGCAGGTCTGACAGACCCGTCGCCGCTGGCAGTTCTAGGCGCAGGACTGACCGATACGACGTTTCTCAATTCCTGATGCAGAGTTTGAGTTTGACTATTGGGTTGCCCTTGTAGAAGTGCCGTATTAACGACCGTCGTTATCGAAGTTGCGGCAGACGCTATAAGTGGACTAGGTTCACTGACCCTGGACAGAACGGGGGGACCAACGCATTGCAGGGACATGGGGTGCTGAACTTCTTCAGTCCTTCTCTTTTTACAGCTCATTTCGAGTGAAACAGGTTGCCCGCAAATATCTACCGGTGTCGGCGCTTTTCTTTTTGGAGATCCAGACCTCTCGACGCCCAAGTCGAGGGGTTGCGTTTGAACGGAAGTCGCCATCGCCTGTGGATGAATCTGCTGGTTTTGATGAGGGCTCGTTCGATGCCCAGGAATGGCAGTACCGGACCTCGAGAGACTCATAGGCGCCGCAGCGGCACTGGGGGGTGAGCCGTGATGAAGGGGTGGTGGAGGTAGTTTGGATGCCGGTATCGAGCCGGCGAATCCCCTTGTGTCATAAACAGACCTGCTACTATGAGCAGGTGGTGGTAAGGGTGGTGGCGGAGCTCCGTGATGACGAGGCACTTGCTGGTATGGCGAGCTATTAGTTTTAGAATTCAAGGGCAGAACGCTCGGCACGGCAGGTTCAGGTGCCCTGCACACCGGGGTGCCCGTCATAATCCCAGAATTTGGTTTACCGTAAAAATGCTGAGGCGCGGGACTGCTAACCTTTGGTTTGGACCCAGGAGAAGCTGCATAATGCGACGTTGGGGAAGAGGAAGGGGGATGAGGATAGGGATACGTAGATTTTTGCGTGGCATACGGTATCACAGGTTCAGGCCTGGTCATAAACCTCGGTTCTGGCGGGGATGGATGAGGTGTTTGATGGGGGTGCGGGGCGTGAGGCGATTGCCTGTTATGGGGATGCGCCGGGTGTCCGTGAGGACTCGGTAGCTGGTTTGCACTTGCCCTATGATGACCTTGAGGAATACCTTTAGCAGCTTGAAGACTGTCCAGGTGATGAAGGTGGTGCGGGCTCTGGGTAGGACTCCGATACTCGTATGGAGTCGGAGGTTTGTGTTGAGGGGCGACGGGGTTAAGATAATGACCAGTCATCATCTTTGGGCTTGGCGAATGGGAGGGCGGCGCTTTAGAAAGTTCTCTGCCTTCGTTTTTCACTATAACGGAACTCTTGTGGTCGGATAGTAAGGGAGGAGGATTTGGAAGCATTTCTCTTCCATGATGGTCCCTGTCCAACGTAGACTGCATACTTTTTACAGCCATTTGTTTATGCTGGTGTTCCGCTTTGACCTTGATCTCGTGCATGTACGGTTGGGGCTGGTACGTCGAATAGCTAAAAAGGTTAACGTTAGGTTCAGCCTTCGGAAGGGCCGTGTGAGGTGGGCCGACACCAGACGGAGGTTTATCGTGGTGACCGGGTACCGGCAGTGACGACTTTGGTTGCCTGGAATGGGCAGGGGGTGGATACTCCACCACTTTTACAGGTACACTGGACGGTCGGGACACCTTGAAAAACAAAAAAATGAAGAAAACCATAAAGACATGAGTTTAAACAAATGAAGAAGGAAGTAATTACAACAAGAGCGAGCGAGAGAAAGAGAGAGATTTTGACGTACCTGTTGCACGGATGGCGAGGCTGAGACCGTTGCCGCGTAATATGCGGCTCTCTGTTGCGCAACAGCATGTTCTCTAGCATCGGCTTGTCTCTGAAGTCTTTCAGCAGCTATGTGTTCTCGTTCCCTTTGATCTCTGGCATCTCGTTCATCCCGTTCTCGTTGTTGTTGCTGTTGATGTTGATGTTGATGTTGTTGCTGTTGTTGATGCTGGTGCTGATTTTGGTGTTGGTGTTGATGCTGAAGGGGATGTTGGTGTTGATGTGGCTGCTGATGTTGGTGTTGCTGCTGTTGGTGCTGCTGCTGTTGCCTCTGCTGTTGTTGATGCTGTGCTACGGTAACCGAGTGATGTGTTGCCCCAGCAGCAACAGGGTGATGGTGTCCGGCATGAGGCGGAAGTGCGGGGTGACCCCCATGTGACCTGCTCCCAGGTGGTGGCAGAATTTCCCACGCCATGCTCACCGACTGTATGTTTTTCTGCGAACCATAAGGCGCCTACTTCAATCAATACTGCCGTTATATTTAGCACGAGGGTGAAACACGCGCGGATGAGGTATACGCGTGTATATTATTACACTATATACACGTGAGCAGGCGTATTATGTACTTACAGTATAAGAGCGTAAATTACAGCGGAAGTAATTTCCGTAATATTAGAAAATTGTCTCGTTTGAAAAGGGAGGGTTTGCCTGCTGCGATATATCACCGCAAATTGAATTGATTATATCCTGGGTATATAAATAAATATTTTCTTTCGTGAGATGGACTTCTTAGAATTCTAAAATTCTATACAAGTCACTTGACAGGTGCTCCGTCTTGGGAGTTTGTACAGAGGCAGGTCGCGACGTCTCTCTGCAGTAAGATTTCCTTGAATAACTGTTATACAGGTATTAAAAGCCGCACAAGTGTATAGGGTAACCGTGTGAATAAACCAAGAATGATCGAGGACGACGTAGTTATTCATCGGTGTAAGCGTCCGGTTAAATTGACAACGTTGCACATAATACAATTCGCGTATGCCTATAAGAATATCTTTACATACAGATAGTTCGAAATTGATCAGTCTCGGAGATACATAATGCATTGAAGCGACTCGCGTCGTGTCACCTCGAGAACAGAAAAGAGCAACAGCAATTAACATAACCGATAAGCAAAGAGTACAGATTCCTGCAGAGTGTCGTCGTGCCATTATATGCACAGTTTGCATACCGCAGATATGACACTTATTTGCATGACTTTATGTATTGCTAAGTCATACGTACGTACGTACATAGAAGGTCCGTATCTGCATGCGCACAAAATCTTTAAAAATTACTAAAGTAACGGTCAAACGACGAACACGTGAAAAAGGGGTGATCAAGGACGAAATGAATAAGTAATAAAATTTTGAAATCAGCTCATCAGACATTGAAATCCGTGGAACCCGGTTGAAATACAAATGTTACAATCGTATAAATCGTGGACGTGGACGTGAAGTTAGAAATGTACAAGGTCATGGAATAAAATCAAGCTGTTTTAATGTCATCGTACGTAGCGCGTTAAATTGCCATTAGCATGAGGCATCTAATTATAAGAGGAAAGATTACTATGCTAATTTGAACATGGCCGCGTGAATGACAATCTATATATAAAGCTACATCTATATAAGTATTTACTCCGCAGGTGACGTAACGTGCGTAGAAAGAGAAATATATATATATATACATTATCATATTTATATATCGGGATAATTCGCATACGCAACGACCAGACATCGAACGAAGCTAAAACGGAAATCAGAATCAGGTGTATTTCGAGCAAACTCAGAATAGGCGTATATAATGTATGTATAATTGTAACAAATTACGCAACTGCGCAACTTTAATAGAAAAAAAAAAAACTCAAGGATTATTGATTATGCACAATATTACACAATGGCAAAAATAGACTCGGCGCAAGAGCACGTCACCATTGCGCCAGTAGTTTATCGTCGATCATTATCACGTCCGATGCCCTTTGGGGTCCTTGCAACATTCTATGACGTATTATACAGCGTAGAGAAGCAGACCCACGTATACATTATGCAATGCATACACGTGTGGAATTTTTCTCACAAACAAATTCGCGAAAACTGTTCTTATCTGTTACAACCGATCAGAGACTCGGAGGAGATTGACGCATCGAGACCGATAAAAAGACCCATTAGCGAATTTTTTCAATCATTCAAACCACACCTCCTACTTCCACGATTTCCGGCATCGCATTTGATAGGAAGACGGGTATAATAGTATCAAAACCAAAATAAGCGACATCTATATCGACTGAAGAAAAAAACAAAAAAAAAATACGAAAATGAATAAACGAATAAAGCCCTATGTGAGAACAAAGCTTCTCGGATCGGTGACCTAAATCAATTTGTCTTCGTAGAAAATTCTCCTGGCCTCGCCGTTGTCGTCTACCTACTCTTTTCTCTCCTCGACTCGCGTCTCGTTTCTTATGTTAGCGAAAAGAAGAGTGGGACACCCTCTTCGCCTACCCTTGTGTAAGCTTACCGTAGCGAAGTTTAATGAATTATTTATACGACGGCAGAAGAGATAGAAGATATATATTATAGTCTCTGTATAAACGTGGTCCTCCCGTAACAAGAAAGTGGTGACGCACGAACCCTCGCGGAACCCAAATAACAGAGAGGTTGGTAACCTTGGATCGATGTCTGTCCGAACCCCAACCCTATTTTCCGAACCGCGCCCTCCACCGGTTGTTCCTCCGTATCTCCCAAAAAGCGCGCTAATCGACGAACCCTTCGCCGCCTTCCCCGGGCCTTCATTATTCCTCGCCTCCCTTTTCGCAAAAAAGAAGAATAAACGCGCGACTCTTTTTCCAAGAAAAAAAAAAGAGGTATCTACTGCAGCACAGCCTACGGGGATAAAGGGGGCGAGAGAAGTAAAAAAAAAAAGAAAAGAAAGTAATATCAAAACTCGTGGGGTTGTATCGTGATTTCCTCTTTTTTCATCGTCTCCGTTAATCAGTCTACACTTTCTTCATGAGCTTTTTTTTCTTTACCCCCTGCAGCTACCAATGGGGTTTCCGAAGGGCGAGAAAGTGACGGATGTATACAGCGGTCCTTAATTAAAAAAAGTTTAATTCTCCCTTTTAATTTTCAATCTCCTTTATACGCCATGAAGACAATTTTTAATAATTGATCCATCGAAAATAAAATTGCAAAATTCATCGAGTTGATTATAATATATATAAGTTATTAGGAAACCGCAGAAATTTGATATACGATCGGGTGCCTTCTTTGTTCGCAAAATATTAGAAGGTAAGACACGTACTGATATATGTGGTACTGTCTCGTTCTCGCATATAGCGTTATGGAACTCTCGGGGATCTGAATCACGTGGAATTTAACGATTCACCTTCTGTGTGACTCATCATCACCTGCGCAAGGGTCATGGCGTCGTAGCTATATAGTAAAAGAGACCTTATTTCGCTACCTGAACTCCACAATATGCGGCAAGTATTTTATACGAACGTGTATAGGTATACCCATTCCAATATACCAAGAGAAAGTAAGGTGAATAAATTTCACCACTCGGTAGTAACTATAACTGGAATAAAATAAACTTAGATGATAACTCATAATAATTTCTGTATTCCACAACTTTTTATTCTATGAGATATATATGCATGTGTAGTCAATTGGCGGATAAATAAGTAAGATTAATAAATATATTTATCGACCTCTCTGTGTACCAGAATGTCGTCGGGGTACGTTTGAATAATTTTGATATCAATCTCTAGACATCGCGCAGGCATATATACGATCTTATCATGATATATAACCCGGGAGCCGCGCAAGTATATAAAAAGCTGAACATATATATGTATCTAATACGATGTAGAGACGTCAGCACTATTATATTGTATTATAAATAGTTCACTCGTATAGAAAACAAGCCGGTAGAACAATACGGTTCATGGATCTGAGGGAAAAAAAATTTCCGTCCTTGATTTTATAACCATATAAATAAGTGAATATATAATTACAGCATATACATACATGTAACCAGAAATACCACAGGGGGTATGACTGCTGCACTATCGTAAGATCATCGTGGAATTTCTATTTTCATTCCACAGACGTTTATAATTATACCACGTCCTTCCTCAGCCACCACAACTGATAACGCAATAAATGGAAACACACAAATAGGGAAAGAAATTACATCACTTTTTCTCGCACTCCTGGATCCGTGACTCAATTGCTCCGATGTAGTGAAACGCCAAAAATGAACCCGAACTTAAATTGCAATAGATTTCAGAACTTCATTAATCTCTCAATCATTTTAGTATTGATTAGAATGCACGACACACGATAGAAAAAACTAAACAAGTCGCTAGACAATATGTCTACTGAAAATTGCGCAGCAGATATAATAGGTATCCACTTTCCATATATACCACTCGCAGTTTTCTTTGTTCTCGGAAAGAAACCTACTTTTTGGAATAACTTTAACAGCGACGACGTCGTCGACTTATAAATCCGTATACGTATGCAGTGAGTTGGTGTGCACCTATGTGCGAATATAATGTAGAATAAAGAGGATCGTTTTGCGCGTGCGTTTCTATGGGCCAGAAACTCCCAGCAGCGAATGCCTCGTAAATATCTGGTCTGCCGCATTCCTGATGCGAATACAACTAACTAAATCTCACAAGCGCGCGCGCGCACACATCCAGTGCCGGGAGAAAAATAGAGTGGTCATGCATCCTAGCCGCATTTGCAACGTTCATTCGGTGCGGAATAAAATTAGGAACCGGGAGGGGTTAGAAATAGGAGAAAAAAATAAATAAAAAAAAACGAAGCAAGAGATGCTAGGGAAACTTGACCTTTCATATATCATTGATAACACGTATTTTCTTACGAATCCGAAGAGCAAAAAAATGACGATGACTCCATCATTTCGATAGTTGGATTAATTTAGCTAGCAGATTCGGATTCCTGAGCTCAAAATACACAAGAACACACTAAAAACGGAATTAAAAAAAAATGTTGATTCTTGACCCCAAAATCGAAGAAAATTTAAGGTCATTTTGGATTTTTTCGGTTTTCGGGCGAAAAATCAACATTTCTTTTTGCGCAGTATTCTGACGTATTCTTGTGTATTTTGATCTCAGAAACACGAATCCATCGACTAACTCAGTCAGCAACTAAAATCAATCGCACGATATATACTATAGTATATATACAATATCAATATGTAATTAACGTTGAACAAGCTTTTGATTTAAGGGACAGTGAACTATAAAGTTCTATATACTGTAACTAATCTAGGTTGTGGATAGGGATAGCGCAATCTGAGCATTCGGAGTTGCGGAGTTTCATAATCTATTGTCGGCCCTCGGGGTCTGGCTTAGAGAATTCTCAAGCGCAATCTAATCCGGCGTTCGATCCTCCAGAGAATTTTGACCCACCCCGAGTCTGGTCAATCTCACTCTAAAATTTTCTCCCTCTACCCGGTGACCTTCGATCGAATTGGAGCCAGTTTCTCGCCCCAGTTGGTTATCCCAACTCCTACTGCAGAGTGTACGTTTGATGTTCTCGTGCGAGTCACCGCCGCTGCGCAGGGGATTCCATCGCTTTTCCATCCATAAACTCTCCCTTTTCAGAGTTTCTCGCTATGGCTCAACTTCCCGCCTCTCGCGGTAGGTGCGTATATATAGATATAGATTTACCCTGTTCAAATTACTTCACAAAAGCTTTGATCCCCGGTAATTGGACGAGCCAAGTCGACCGGCGAAAGCCGAACGTCAATCTGAAAACTTCTCGTGAGAAAAAGGCCCGTGCTTCCGGACTTCCTCTTCAGCCGAACCGCATCGAATAAATCAATCGTCAAAAGTTAGTTCCGCACGTTTTGGTACACGGCGTTAATATATGTATGTATATAGGGTGATCGAAGGAGGGAATATATACCTATATCAGTTTCTTTTTTCTAGAAATTCATCAGGATGTACAAACAACCGTTATATATATAACCAGGCGCGTGTAAACCGCTTACGAAACGCGACAGAAATAAAACATGAAAGATAATTATTGAGATAAAGTGAAAGAGCCGCCACCAGCAGCGACGATTAACTTTTGCTATAGATTTTTAACATCCTCCTCACCTCGAATATATAACCTGCCGCAGTTAGTTTATTTGACTTTATTTTATCCGATTTTTTTTTTTCGTGCTCTCAAATTCATTTATTTTCTTAATTTTATTACTTTATTTACAATTTTTAAACTCTCAGTCAACGGACACGACTACGAGAGATGGCGACGGCTATAGCGTCGTGCTCCAATAAACGCGATTAATCGACCTGGTTGAACGACTCACACTTCAAGTGGTGTATATACTGGACTTAAAGAACGCTGAGCAATAATGTACAGTACATATACTATAACACTATACATTATACACCGCGCGATACGTGCGTCAGGTCGACGATAAACTTACGGCTCACATCTTCCGCTAGAAGATTAGTTCCAGCTGCGTCCCGTCCATACTACTAGATAACAGGGAAGATTGTCGCCCAATTCACAACAAACCCGATATTTAAACAACGTCGAAACAAAAAAAATTCATTCATTGAAAATAAATGGAAAAGCATCGGTTCATCCACATCCATATTATGCGAGGTTTAATAGCTCTCAATCTTCAGGTGGGTAAAGTTTTCATCTTTAAAAACGTCGGTATAGGCGCGTAATCCAAGGGAGTCTACCTGTAGTCGTACTACGCAGTAATGGTTAAAAAAAAAAAAAATAACAAAAAAAAATTTAAAAGACAAAGAAACAAGAACAAAAAACAAAATTTTTTTTACGTTATAGACTGAATTTTTCATACCGGATACGCGGAGAGAGAGCGGATATACCGGTTTTCTGTCAGACGGCGGGCTGCTCAGGCAGGTGCAGCTGACTATGGTATATAAAATGAGACACAGAAAATGTTTCGATCGCTAAATTATATCGTAAGGCAAATCGACGAATTAATATAAGGACGAGGGGAATCCGCTCCCTAATTTCCCTTTGCTCTCCCTTTTCTTCCCTTCCGCATTTCGTCCCTCCTAATAGCGCGCGTTTGACTCGTGTTATCGACCTGCCAACCCTGCAGCCCTCGTAGCTTATACGAAACCTCGAGGGTTATTTCCGAGCAGCTATTCACTGACGAAGGATTCTGTTTTCCCAAACTTTAATCGAGTCAAATAATGGAACTTGCTGCTCGGCGTCACTCAGTTTACAACGAGAGTAAAAATACACATTGTAACGTCGCGTCGGTTACATATTCTAAAAATTTCTGAACAAGTACAGAAAAGAAGAAACTCCGGAAATTTTGGGACCTAAAATAATTTCAGATCTAATCAACTCACTCACCTTTTGTTCCGCGAGCCTTAGGGATTCCTCAAAATGTTTATGTACAGCTTGTTCCGCGGCTTTTTGTTTCTCTATTTTCTCTTGTTCCATTCTTGTTTCCCTTTGTCTTTCTCTCTCCCTTTTTTCAATGTCCCGAAGCTCCGCTTCGCGTCGCTCTCTGTAAATTGAAAAATTAAAATACAAAATTAATTCACATGATTTCAGCATCGTTACAAAATTATCAATTCGACATGATCGATCGAACAACGTACGACAATTTGGCCAAGAGCTGTATATTTTTCCCATATGTTCATTTCCAGTGAAATTTTTCAACCGAAAATGTGATCAACGAGTATAATTAAATTGTCGCTGATATACGAAAGATAATAAAGACCTAGTGTGTATAATTGACACATTAGAATTCCCCCTTTCCCTTTTCTCATTTACACACATATATACCCGGCAGACGAAGACAAAGATAAACATATTATGATGTATACCGTCGTCATCGTACACTTCACCTCACACGACATATGCAATGGTATGTCTCAACACGTGTTTATCATCCATAACGTTCCCGGTAATCATTCATTTAATTACGTCACCATCGCTGAATATTATGTACGGCAGAAAAATATGTGTGTATAATATTTCTGGGTAATCGTAGTTTTGTTTCTGGAAATTTATATTGTGAGCTACACCGCGGAAGAAAAATGAAATAAAAATTATATCATCTATATATTCCTACTTGTACGTGGCACGCAGAATTTCCGATTTTCCTCGAGAGCTTAGCGCGAATTTCTATTCATTCTCATACTGTATAATTGTATTACCTATAAAACCGAGACGTGGACAACTTGGCAAGCGTGTTTATCGAACTGATAGCGAAGAGGTTTTTGCCGATAACCTTTGCGGGCTGAAATACGATGCGTAAATATGAACATGCTTAAATACTTAACCTCTACTTATGTGTACATATAATAAAGTACATATATACATATGTAACGCACTGTGTAAATAAAGACGATATACATATGTATAATGTCATCATATAATTGCAAAAATATTATTCCGTGCGACATTCGCATAATAATTTTTCCATCTCTCTATCTCCATCTCACTTTCTATTTACAAACAGATTAAACTCGTACAAATATATATGTACATAAAATTTATATACAGATATATGTACGCATCGTCCCACACAGCTTATTGATATACATATGGCAGCTATTTCGCTTCTTTTTTGTTACCCGAGGATCAGGAAGATCGGGTGCTTGAAAATTCCAAACAGGATTGTAAAAATTCACCTTGACAGTTGAAAAAAAACAAACACAATTATACTACTCCGATTTATTTATTTTCTCGTATGAAAAAAAAATGAAAAAAATTATTCAATGGTAAATCATCAATCCGTGAATTTTCAATCTGAAAATGTGCAAACGTAAAGAAGTTGCGGGACGAGAGATAGTTCTAAGAATGATCGCGTGGTGAATATAATATGAGAAGTGTCAGGGACGCCCGGGTCGTCCGGTTTTCGCATGAATTTGCTGACTCTCTATTATTAATGAGATACGCGGTAAATAATTGTCGTAGTCGTCGCGTTATGTAGTCACGTGTAGTGTAGCGTATATAACGCGAGGAGGCGATGGATCCGTGACCCAGATAACTTTAGATTTTTGTATACCATGTGTACACATACCGATACATATTTACATGCATCATCGCAACGAGATTAATGAACGAGTAGATAAGAGGCGAGTGGATGTATATATGTGTACCATATATGGAGTGTGGAGGCGCGCTTATTAATCATAGAAACGAGATTATAGCAGGTTCTTATCACCCGACCGACCATAACGTATATATATTAGGAGACAAACACGTATGTATATACGTGATACAAATAACGCAATGCGGAACGCTATTAGTAGACAATTTAGAACAGATTTATCGTCACAGTCAAATGACTAGAAAATTTACGTAGAAACGCCGTAATAATATTACTGTCCCATACGCAGTGATCGTTATATAATTATAGATACCGATATTAGTCTTCGTATTCTATCAACCGATAGTCAAATTTGTCAAAATAAAGGACTTGATGTAAAAATTATACGTGAAAAAAGAACTGAAAGTGAAACGGATGTGTGTAGAATATAAGTATAAACAACATCGATAAATGTCAGTAAATGTATTTAAAGTGGGAAAAAAAAAGAGAGAAATATGGTTCAACGGTCGTGGTTTACGGATCGATATTATATAAGGTAGGATGTACGAGAAATATACACACTACTTTTCCCCCATCCATTCTTGGTCGTATCATTGATTGATGGCGAGGCTTATGGCGGTCGCTTTGCAAACGGTGAATGGAACTCGAATGGGATCGAGGGGGTAAAAACCTTCGGGGAAACGAGGCGAGTTATAACGGCGAGGGGAGAAGCTTTTCGCCCTTCTCTCTTATTTTTCCCTCTTTCTTCTCTCTTTCTTTTTTATTGTCTTTTTTTCTTCCTTCTCTCTTCCGAGCTGCAAAAGAACGTAAACCCGGATAATGGGAACAGCGCGACGACGTAGAGAGTAGAAAAGGGGGGAAAAAGGTAGGAAGGGCGTAATCATCCGTGAGTGAGGAACGACCCTCGACTAACCCGACCTGTCATGTCTGGTCCTCGCCATCTTGGCTGTGACTGAGTCTGTTTCTTTTCATTCCATCCGCAAACCTCATCCCCGTGAACTCTCTCGATACCTTTATTCATTTTTTCTTTATTTTTTTTTTTTAGCACACCACCACCGCCTGGACCATGGAACTTGTTCGAGCAACTAAAGTAGATATTCCCATGTATCCTTTTCATCGGGATTTCTTTTTCTCTTCCTTTTTCCTTCTATTATATGAATCTTATCCATTATCTAAAAACTCTGTGATCCTATGCTACATCCTTCTTTCTTACTTCGTCATGTCATATTTTATAAAGGTATTCGTTTTTTTTTTATTTTTTTTTTCTCCTCGCGGGCTTTCAATTTTTTCTTATTAATTTCTCGCACCCGCAACGTTACCTCGTTAACTCATCAACCTGTTTCTCGATTATCTCGTTCTCAGCAACAACATATTATACAAAAGTTGTGAAGTAAAAAAAGAAGAGAGAGAGAGAGAGAGAGAAAAAAAAGAAGAATCTGCTTCTGCATGGTCTTTGTTTTTTTTTGTTTTTTTTTTTCATTCTATTTATCGCCTCCACATCACACACATATTCTACCGACCCGGTCGACTCCTTCGAGATATGAATATTTCATCGCATGACGAGTCCGCACCTCCGCGAAGTAGAATTTGTATAATTTATTCATTATTATACATATTACGATGTTCATCTGTTGTGCAGGTTTTGATATACATATTTTTTTTTTTTTTTGCACCCATGATATCTTCTACTTCTTTTCACGTACATAAAAATCAAACGTTCTCGTTTTTCAATCTCTGATCTATAGTACAACGTCTGCTGCAGCAGTGTCGTAAGTACCTACCTACTGCGGCACAGTTGTTGCGTAAAAATTGTAAAAAGAAGGTTTGGATCAAGTTTTCCGCTTCAAAAATACCAACAATTATAATTATAATTCTACAAATTGGCTGCGTCAGAATTTCTGGGACAGCCCAACACAGCCCTGGGCTGTATATCCTATCAGTATATTACATACGGTCGAGTATATAGAATACGAATTTACATAATAATGTATATATGTATACACACAGCGGATCGGCTTCCGGACGTAAATGGTACATGTACGCATCTTTTGCTATGTACGCAGTAATGAAACATAGTTTGCGATATACATGGCATGATCAAACAGTAAACATTCAACATCGATCCAAAATTATTATCGGTCGAAATCCCTGTGGCGTTTTGGTTGGCACGGTTGCGCGCGGTTTCTCATAGAGTTACTATCCACATGCTATTACCCTCCCTTTATATTTATAATCAACCAAGCGCCACGATACATTAGAGAGAGAAATTGGGTTGCCTTCCTTTCAACTACCGAATTGTCTATCAACTACAGTATAAACTTGAAACCCTCTATTGTGTAACTACACATAAAACAACGCAACCGTAAACTGATTGATTTGATTTCACGTGAATTATCTTGTGATTAAAATCGATTTTCATTATTCATAAATGGAGGAGTGTTCACGATAACGGAAGTACCATACATTTTTTTCTTACTACAAATTCAAATATTAGCCTCGAGTAATGATAAAGTGAAAAGAAAAAAAACAAACAAAACAAAACAAAAAAAAGGTCGAGAAAGTTGCGTTCAAGGATTTAGGTAGGGATAGTAAAACGTCGTATACCTATGTGAAATACAGTTAAGTTTGTAGAATAGAAACGTGAACGTAAATTAAAGAAGAGAAAAAAAAAGAGAGAGAGAGAGAGAGAGAGAAGAAAAAAAATGAATTATAATTATCGTTTGATGAGTAACACAAGAACGTCGCACGTTGTCCATATATTATCGTAATATGAATAAGTAGCGAGCAATGGACTCTGCGCGACACCTTGGTATTAATACATGTAACGTATATCTATATATCGTCTGCTATACGATTGGGATATATTTTATACAAACACAGATGTTGATAATATTATGTGCACGAGCGTGTTATTTGTTTCATTTTATTTATTCATTTATTATCCTTTTATTTTTATTGTTTTTATGATTTCTTTTATTTTTCGGTTCAGCTGTGTGCGTTGGTATACTCGGAAAGTGAATCTCTAAATGGGGATATGCGGTGTACGCAATATATGAAGTCGTGAGATAGGAACCTGACTAGATTACGACGAGGATGCCCATATCTTATTCCGAGAGCGCGGTTACCCCGCGGGTATGAAACGACGACCGCGCGGTATATAAGATCGAGCGCAACGCGATATACTTATAGCGACTAAGAGTTCTCGGAACTCGTAGCTAGCCACGATATAACGTGTCTGCGTACGTGAAGTAATTATCGAGTTGAGATCTCAGAGGTTCTAAGCTCACGGTTAACTGCAATTAACCAATTAGCCAAGAAACAGGAATAGAAAAATTAATTGCTGTGATATAGTGGGTGCACAAGTCCACGTATGAAACGGCTCGGCTATTGTTAAAAATGTGAGAATTATTGGCATTATACATATAAACTATATTTTACAATATATGTACATATATTTATACATATACCTACGTGTATACGAAAAATTCCACTCGCTCCGGCAATAAAATTCCAAAGATACGCGTGTTCGTATATAAAAGCAGGTATGTATCATGTATATCTGACGTCACGTTTCTCCGGTCGACGTTAAACCGAGCGATTCGAAGCTTCCCGGAAACATGGTTTCGTAAGAAAAACCACCGCACACAAGAAATGGGATCAAACTTGTATAATATATATTATTCTCCGAGAACGCAGGCTTACAGAATCAGCTGTTTTTTTTTTCTCCCACGTACAGAAGGTGACGCGGAAAAAAAGAAAAAGATTCAAATATATACGAAAAAAATAAAACGAGAGGAAAATTGTGTCCATGACTTTGTATAAAGAATGTCACGATGGAACGCAATACATTGAGAATCATTCAAAATAGTTTCAAAGTAAAATTTCCACGGTTGTTTTCTGCGTCTAGCCACGTATACATAGATAGTAATTTAACGTGGCATTAACCTATTAAGCAAATTGCTTGTTTTTTTTGTTTTGGTTTATGGTAAAAATTCTGGTGATTTTATCACGGATATCTCATGTATCTGTACACGTAATATCGCGTACACATAAAACGTTCGTGGATTGCAAAAAGAAAAAAAAAAGTAAAAAAAAAATCCTACATAGTACATGGTAAGAGCCATAAAACCTTCTGGGCCCCATGTCCTTGCAGTCTGACAATGAGCGACGATACGTGTATTATAGCGGGAAGTGGGAAGCCTGCAATATTATAGCGGTCACAGCAGCAGCTGGTTCATTGGATATTCGGGTTTATATGTCCATATTTGTGCCCGTATTTGTACTCGAATACACTTCGCGAGATGAAATCTTACGTCCCACTTACGAGTAGATACAATACAAACGCGCCATCGGTGTTGTTTGTTCAAGATTCCAAAATACCGTGCAAACAATATGCGTAATTTATCTACTCGAAATTCGAACTATTTGCCCGTTGAAATGTAGGTGTTGTTTGTATATATCACACCGCTTTTACATACTTGACATAGATGGGTGCATTACAGTCACGACATTATGTGCCAGTTGCCGTACAGTGAACCTCGCGCGGCAAGCGTTAATTCAAAGGCGAGAGTTACGCAATTCGCATCTAGTTTGCTTCTGTTGTATCCGAGATATATGATAGGTATATATTTTATGTATAGATATATATAGGTAGCTACTCTTCTTCAGAATGCCGCTCATGTTGCAGCTGAGACTGAAGAGTAAACGCGTGGGCGTAAACGTTATTGCAAGTATTTTATAACCCGCCAATTTATCTGTCCTTGAAGTTTGAAGCGTGTACGATATATTATAGGCGTAACACGTTACATGTGTATGAAATACAATAAAATGGTCATTGATGAATTCAAGCAGGTTTTCAAACGTTGCGATACAGTAAATACATAACTACTTTGTATTTACACGACACGACCTGAGTAAATGACCAACGCTACGTTTCGCAGTTTTCAATCAAGCGAAGCAATAAAGGCAATATTTTTGCGGTCCGCGGTGTGCACATACAACTCGGGACTTGCGGATTTTCTGTATATTATTATACCGCCGCGGAGTAATGTATCTAGACTGCGTGACTCACGATTCGCATCAGATGTCCTTGGACGATGAAAATCTTGAGCATTAAGCAGAACGAACGAACGAACGAACAAACGAGTGAGCGAAACTCTATTGCCAGTCTATTTGCTCACGCGTGCAGCGGCTGTTGCGTGGGGTAAAACTAACTTTTACACTCGGAGGCGCCTTCCTATGTAGATATAGATCATCTGCGCCTAGTACATAAGTATACACATAAATGTACAAGACGGTTACACAGGAGAGCTGGTCGGGATAAGATCTCTAGCGAATTCGCTGCATCATAAATGAGTGAATTATTACCGGGAGGGAGACGTTGCAGTGCCAAAATAGAAAAAAAAAAATACCATCATCTGGTTTCCATCCACACGTATCGCAATCACGCGTGATAATTGATGAGGATTAGCCAGAATTGTTGTCACCCGATTTACAGGCTTCAGTGGGGGTCTCCGCGATAACAATTCCGATAATGGTATGGTATGTAACAGCGCGCGATTATTACACGAAAAAAAAAAAAAAAAAACACGTGGAAAAAAAAGAAATTAATGATGCGAAGAAGTAACACGCGTTACAGCAGGCGGCACGGTGGTAGCATAAGTTAGCGTATGACACACATTTTTGTTTTTTCTTCTTTTTTTTTTTTTGTTCTGATATTTTTTTCAATAACAGTTATATAGATATAGGTATGTATAATGTATCATAACTGCGATGTACAGAGCGGTTGAAAGAGAAGAAAAAAATTCAGATAACAAGCTCGAGTGAGAGATAAGGTATTTGTGGACGTGTCTGATAAGCGAGATAAGTTTACAGTTCAAGAGTTATCGCGAGCAGTGCCCGCACGAGCAATCGCATTTTAAACAAGTCAGTCAGTATTTTAATGCAGTTCTAAATGATGATTGTACATTACGCGTTATAATTACGATCATCATCATCTTTCTCCTCATCCTAATGCAGACAGAATGTGTCATTTACTCTTTTATTATTCGCGTATGTGCACATTTATAAATATATATAATACCAAACGAATAACGAACGCCCAGGCTTATGCTGTAACAGCTGAGTAAACGATCGTGATCCGAATTCAAAAGTGCGAGATCTGTAGATATGTAGATATTTAAACAGAAAATAAACATGACGAGGGAACGCGTAAGAGAAACAACATTTTATACATTCAATGATAACCAATTTTGATCAAGTAAGAAAAAAGAAAATTTCTTTTTTTTTTTTTTTCTCTCCTTGCTTCAGTGACAACAAAATGTTATTGTACGATTTTCATACATACAATGTCATACATTTACGGAGACGTTTATTAGCCACATTTATATCCACAATATATACATGTTGATCAAATGATAACTTTAACCAGCGTAGTACTTGGATGATATTAAGTACATAGACGACAGCAGCTACTCTGTATTGACCTAGATTTTTAAGTGAACTGTCGCGGCGTTTTAAAACACGTCGTTTTGCTGCTGCGACATTTCAGTAGATTGCATCGGGGGAAAAGTGTATATAATATGGACGATGTCGCGTGATAACGATATAAAGTACGATGGCCTTGCAACTTGTCAAGTGCAGCCGTTACAGAGTTTTTTGACGCCCACTATTTTACGAAGATCATACTCTACGTGTACGCGGGATAATTTTGCCTCGCATCGTCGATGGTTAAGGGAATGAGACTACGGTCGCGCCAGGAGAGATATTTCCGGCTCTGATTCAACGATGGGGCAAAGAGGACGAAGAGAAAAAGAGAAACGATCGGAGTTTATGGCAGAGACGAATGCGAGACAAAATCAACCAGCTCGAATAACGAGTGTTATATATAGTTGAGTGGGAAAAAAAGTCACAGTAGCAGTCACCGACGATGCGATGCCGCCGGTGCCTTCACCATGTTAAATAATTATACTTATAGTAAAACGCTGACAATTGTGATACACATTATAAGTGCATATGGCGTCGGTGGCGGCGGCTGATCTCCATTTGCAAGTCATACGTATTGCAAAAGAAGACGAGAGATATACATACGTACGAGACGTACGTATCTACATATCTACACCGAGCAACGCGACGGACAACAAAGAGATACATAATTGTGCTATAGGTATAAGTTGCAGACTGCAGTGAATTTATGTTTAATTGCTTTATACAAGCCAGTTAACGATGTACGAGTTGTTGACTCTCGGAGTGAGCGAATATCCGATTGGATGTAAGTAGTAAAGAGACGGGACACGACTTATGTGCGCGATGACAAAACATTTCGCATCTTTCGATATACTACATGTATATTTAGTGTATTGGCAAATAAATAACAAGGTTGAATCATCACGTAATAAATAATCAAATTAAATTTTCGTTAAATCCTCTGAACTTCGATAACAATGCTAATAACAATTTGAAAATAATAATCTTCGAGTATTTTTCAATCAAAATTAATACCAGATATAATTCTGCTTCCAGAGAAATTTGCCAATAACCTTGAACGACCTTGAGTCGGTAAAGATCGAACATTCCATATTAAAATTTCGTAACTTCGATGAAAAAAAAAAAAATAAATAAAAATATTTACATGGAATGAAAAGAAAAAAAAGCACAAATCACTGCGGTTCACAAGAAAAAACTACTTTCGTTTCTTTTTTTTTGTATCCAATAATATTTGTGCTTGTAATCCCTTTAAATTACGACGTACTTTTTTCCCCTCAACACTTGTCCCATACCTCTCACTTGACCAGTTTTTGACATTTGTTTTTCTTTGGCTCAAGGTGTACCCCGTTTTCCTTCAACACGTACATCCTTTTTCTTTTCTTTTTTTGCCTCTACCGCATTGCTTTTTGTTCTACTTTTTTTTTTCACTTTTTTTTTCCGTATTCCGATCGGGTTTTTTTAGACTAATGTATTTTCGGGCCAGGGATGAAAGAGCTCCAGACGAGGAGGGAAGGGAGAGGGACACTTGTCCCATGGCTATAACTTGCAACTCTCTTCCCTCTTTTTCTCTCTCGCTCCTGCTCCGACTCGCTCACAATCAGTCACAGAAGGGAGCATTGTGCGCCGAACCGAGACCCTGCAGGGCCAGTGAGGGCTTCAGGTAGACGCGGAGTCCTCGAACAAAGGGAACGACGGTCCCGGGGCTGGGCGGCCCTTCGACGTCGTCGTCGTCGTCCTAAGGCCTTGCCTCCCCCGGCTCTCCTTTGTTAATGCGGAGAAGCAAGCGACGAGATTCAGGGGGAAAGAGGGTGGAGGAGGGAGGAATGAATCTCTTTCTACACAATGTAACAGCAGCAGCGGAAAGAGAAGCGACGATTTTCGAGCGTTCTATGTGCCTCCCACACCCAAATGCCACCACATGCGCGAGTGTGTGTATATACCTATGTGTTTAAGTAGATGCATGGGAATACCTGTGATCCCGGAAAAAAGGGGCGGGGCGGTGCAAGACAGGTCGGGTCAGGTCATGGCTAACCCTCGTAAGCTTTTCAAATCTCAGGCATGATTAACCGCATTGTTAACTCCGTTCAAATTCCTAAAATCGTTACCTATTGTACCTTCCTTCTTCTCAGCAGCAGGGTCGTCGTCGTGTTCGTCGTCGTCCAGTCGCAGGTTGTTAGAAAAAAGTAAAATTAAACGTGCATGCATACATGTTGCACGAATCCCTCTGACATTTCAGAACAAATTTGCGGCAGCCCTAATTTGCAAGGAGTATCAAAACCATACCTACAAATACCTGAAGTTAATCTTTTCCACTACGACGCCAGCGTAGCGTAGCGCAGGCATTAGCAGCAGCTCACGTTTTACGACCCGCCAATGACACGACGACCTTGAGACTTACTATGTCGTAAATTCCCCGAGTTACTCGTATAGACACACGCATAAATACATTCATTGTGAGATAAAAATCCTCCCACCTTCCCGATTTACTTCCCGGTGAATAATAAAAGTAGAACTTAAATAAAAAGAAACCTTCGATAGAAACGCGAATAACGACTTACAAAGCGAGCGCGTTGGCAGTTGAGCTTGTGGAATCGGGAACAAAATTGGACTGTTGGACGGAGGAGATGTGGTGATGTTGATATGCCGCGGCTGCCGCCTGCCCTGGGTTGGGTCCTGGGCCTGGTCCGGCGCCGCCTCCACCGGCTGGCATCAAGTTGTAAGGTTGATAAAGCAGCTGTGGTTGTGAGGACTGCGTATTGGCACCAAGCAGCTGGGTTGTTTGTCCCTGCTGATGATTTCCCTGCGTAGCAGTTTGCGGACTAGCTGGCAAAACCGCCATTGCCGCCGCACCTCCTAGCACCGGTGGCATACTTCCAGCTTATTATTAACAACCGACGAACACTTTAACATTATTATTTCACACACGGTTTCAACAAACCGCATTTCACACACTTGCTGCTCGTTTCCCTTCCCCCTATCACTTCAGGGAGCGGACCACAGACTATTTAAATATTATATTATCGATGAACTGTCACCACGTTTAATGGTACTCTTATTCTTATTATTATCTTCGATGTCGCAGTGTTGAATATTTGCCAGATGGAAAAATAAGAGAATAACGAGAAAAAGAAAAAATCTATTCCAGAATGCCTTTCACTTCGATATCAACATCCCTCAAAATCTCAAGGGCACGCAACGCGTAAATTCATCAACCGGATATAATTATCCCACAATAAATGTAATTCACAGTTACAGAACCGACGGATATTAAATCCTTTGTTCTTTCCCTGGTGACGGTGAGGCGACGGGCGACAGGAGGAATGGAAAAAATAAAACCTCCTATTTCAAAGGTCGGATTTAGTTTCACGCACTTATTTTACGTTCTGCACCGTACGACACGTGTTAAACAAATATGGCTGTTCGTTGGCTACTATCGAATTGCCAAAGACAAACGAGACGATGAGTAAGAAAAAAAAAGGAAAGAAAATAATATAAAGAAATAATATATGATGTATCGAGCTCGTTAAGTTGACGAGTTTATCACAAAACTTGAAACTATATCCTTTAAACGATTATGTAAACGTAATCCGAAATATTGGACGCGCAATATTCATATCTCAGATCGTACGACGTTGCTGTGATTACGATTATAATCGTTATATCCGGCACAATAACTTTTCTGTTTTATCCAATGATATCCAGCACTGAAATCCTTAGCTTTGCGGTTGATTATGGTTCGTGTGTTAAAACTGTATCACGTAAGCTTGTTAGCGGTAGTGGTGGTAGTAGTAGTGGTGGTGGTGGTGGTAGTAATAGTTTTGAAATCAATGAAATTCGAGTACATAATAGTAGTAATAACGATGATAGTGATGAAAATAATAACTATAAATGAAAACTATGCCACAGGTCACACACCACTTGTTTATCGGTAAACGTGAATCACACAGGCCTACGGTAATCGACGTTTGATGAAAAATTCCCGATGTGTAAATGGGTCAATTAAAAAACTCGCTCTCTTGCGTATAGCGTCGTCGTCGTCTACTCAGACACCAAGCCACGTCAAAGGCCGCTACACTACTGCGGCCACCGGGGCTCTCTAACCCCCACCGCCGACCCTCGGGCGTCCCCCCACCCGCGGCGCCAGGCAACGGGCAACCCGACGTCCCGACGTTCGCTCGGCAAACCGAGAGTAGATTTCCCCTCCGTGGCTGTGCAGTCGGCAGTCGCTGGTCGCTACTCGTTACTCCCTCTGTCTCGACGACGACGACGTCGCCTCACCCTGCAGTCCCGAGTGCCGACCCTTCTCTTCTCTCTTCTCTCTCCTCTCTTCTCGTCCCTTCCCGGAGAGAACCGAACGTCCCATTCCCTTCTCGCTGCTCTGCTCTTCGCTCCTGTCTTCCTCTTCCTCTTCCTCTTCGCGTCTTTTCGCTCCTCTTCTCCTACTTCTTCATTGCAGACGACGACGACGATGACGACGTTGTTGCTGCCGCTGCTGCTCCGTGACCGAAGGCGACCGGCGACCGGCAACCGTCCGGCCGGCCAACTCAAGCACAACGCGGCAAAAAATAATACCCGACCCGTTCGAGCGACTCGAACCAGTTGGGACTTGAAGGCATGAGGCATGAGGCATGAGGCATGAGGCTAAGGCACAGCGTCAACGCGTAGTGCGTTTGACGAGGCAACACACTCTACCAGTGCTCTGCAAGTGCAACCGAAAAATAGAAGGAGGAAAAGAGAAAGACGGAAGAATGCTGGTTTTGTGCCCGTTCCGTGTGTCGGTACTAGGGAGAAGGCCTGCCTGACTGTCGTTGTGTGAATGTAGTGTGTCGAACGTGTAGAACGAAGAGTGGTATAGAAGCGACACTGCAATCTACGCGTAGAAAACTGGGTCTTGAATTTTACTAAAAATTACACTGGCTCGCTAGAAAATTCATAGAAAATTTTTTGAATAAATTTCGTTGGGTTTCAAAAAATTTTCATCCTGCAGGTAGATGTATCTTTCGGAAAAAAAAGACACTAGGAAGCGGTGGCGGTTGATGCAGACGTACCGCGATACGCTGCAAAGTGGGGTATAAAGTTGCAAGTTGGTATCGCTATACATGGTATTATACGTATGTATGTACACATGGTGTGGGATAAAGCGTGTATTGGATGGTCGACTGGGCAACGCGTATGTAGCTCGTGTAGGATATGGGAATAGGTTTATATAGGCAGAAACTGGAATGTGGGGAAAGACCCTCTTATATTATTCTCTCATTTTTTTTTTCTCATGCTCTGCGCGTCGCGTTACTTTGCCGTTGTCGTTCTCGATCTCGTTACCACAGGACGCATGGATTACGTAAGGGCGACAATATTTGTCATTCCGGATGCTAATAAGATCGCAGAATTTTGGAATTTCGAATCTGCTTGTTTTTTTTTCTCTCGGAATTACGATAGATGTATTTATAGCGCGTGCTACGTCGTGTTTATTCTTATCTTATTTCAGCGTAGATCGATGTGAACCGTACTGAGAAGGTTGTAAAGGGGGTGACCGTGCGCGCGGGCCGCTCTTTGTTTAAATTTAAATATCATTCGAACCGATGGATGCGATCCAAACAAAGTTCAAAGGAATCCTGTCCAATCAATTTTAAAATGACTAACGATGCGATTAACCAAAACTGAATAATTACGCGTACGTAAATATATGCGTGTTACGTAGTCGATTAAATCCCTCGCTATATTACGAGAGTATGAGTCGGCTGTATAATGCACGAGTGAATGAAAACGATCCAAGAGATCTCTCGTTACCGGATGCGTCACGCGTGACCTTGAACGCCATCCACAGCGTAGCCGATTCAATATAAACGTCTACGTAGTATAGATACATACATTACCTATACGTACCATGCACGTTCGTGCATGTGAATGTTTAAGCAAAAGGAAAAACGAAGAAATAAATAATAAAATAAAGTACCATAACGTTGAGTTGCGGATAATAAACCGTTTTATCTTCAAGTACATTATAATAAATTACTGATTAGTACCGCGAGCGCACAGCTGTTACGAGGAGATTCTCTTTTTTAATAAACACCCGCTGTGCGGGGGGGATTAAAAAACCCTCGTCATTCGGAAGAAAAGTTTAACGTCGACGGCAAAAAATATAAAATCGCGGTAATTTTACACGTGATGATTATAACAGACAGAGACAGCGATTTCACTACACAGAACTTCGCAATAATATGAAGTATGATACTTATACACTGCATATCTGTATTATATTCAAATGAAATAGCAGACAATCAATAATCGTTGAACCCGATTCGACGTAAAGTGTTTACTCGATGAGTTTCGCTCACGAGGTTTCTTCGTGAACGACGTCCCCGCGATTAAAACTAAACGTGTGTATCGTAGATAGATAACGTTGAAAATTACACGAACACTTTTATGTGTAGATGGAAATCAGCAACGACGTAATATCTGTATCAGAGCTCGGAGAATCTTGGACTTAATCAACGTGGGAATATTTACATACCTTACAATACATGGTTTGGCATAAGTATACAATTGTACATACTTTTAGAGCTCTTTATTCGTATGTAAGAGCGGAACAGATCAACGGGCGGCAACTCAACGCGGCCTTGAACGCGGCTAGTATCCCCGTTTTATAGCTCTAGCCACGACGCCGGGCTGCGCACCAACACAGACGTTCGAAAATTCCCTCCTTCGGGGTGTATTCGAAGCTTCTAGGGTCACGCATGCATAGGTCACGAGTGTGCGAACGTGCCCGTCTATGTATACCGTATACGTATCTATACCTAGTATATGTATAATACATCTGTGTGTATGTATGGGTACCAACTTGTTTGCGCAACCCCGTATTGATTATATCTGCTGGCAACAACCCCTCGCGCTGCCATATCCTGCACGAACGTATATAGAGAACGACCAAGCTGGCGAGCCGGCGAGCCGAGTCATCCTCAAAGGAACACCCCAAGCCATATACCTACCTACCTACCTCCCTCTTCACAGCCCCCAACTCCCTACGCTTTCCTACTATATCCCTGCGCCGCAGCCGCCGCGACGTCGAGTTACATGCCAAGGGTAGTAGTATACATACCGAGAGAGAGAGTTTACCCCATTTCGCTGGGTGGGCATTGTTTTGTCTCGATTCCCGCGCCTTCCGGGTTGCCCCAGACGCCCGTGCGGTCGCGTACTTTACACGTGAGTTTTAATCTCCTAGAATTTCTACGATTTGTCAATTGCTTGATTGATGAAAAAAAAAAAGAAGCTATTTTTATTGAATGCAGCGGTATACTCAAAAGAACACGACAGGGTCGTTGCGCCCGAGGACGGTGGGGGTGGCGACTGAGTTGATGTAGGTTGGAGGCGGACCGGTGGTTGTCTCGGATTAACAAAGGTGACGGCGAGGTCACGCCAGGGTCACGAACGAATGCCTTCCAGTGCCTGAGTATTCCGAGTTTAAACTCGAATTATAATGCGAGGAGTTTTGAACCTCGTGGTTCGTCCGTCGTAGACATATTTTACGTACATACGTCGACCCCCTCGCCTCCGGCGTGGAATTTATAATGACGTATGCGGAGTGTTACATCTGTAGTCGTACGATTACCGGGCACATATCCTACCAAAGACGGAGGGGTCAGTTTCCAAGGTCTTTTTATTCAACAGCTCACATCAACGATCGAACTGCAACGACAGGTATAAATGTACGGTGCAGTGAATTGGATAAAAATTCCTATTTACAACACACAGAGAAGATTCGATGTTGTGCTTCCTGTACGTATGATAATTATCAAAGCTTTGAGCGAAGGGAAATTATTCTTACCGCAACGCGATGCAACTTGGAACTCGTAGCACGGAATAAATGTGGTGACGATAGAAAATGAAGAGAGAATAATGAAAGGGAAAAGGAGAGAAAATACGAGGAACTGGATAGAGTGAGTTGGGGCGAGGCTACAAGGCAGGATACACGTACGAGGCTGGTAACAAATAGTAATAATGAAACGGATTCCCTTGGTTCGCTCGGCTGAAACTCATGCCCGCACCCTTGTCTCGCATTTCCTCCTCTTACGCACCACCTGTACACCGTATGTACTATATTTATGTGCACATAGTTATATCATGTGCGTATCTTTATGTAATGTACTGCGTCTGGTACGTAATATATAATATAGGTATGTCCCCGCGCACATTTCACGTACATACAGAAGTTAGTTCGTTGGGTAGGGAAAAAGTTTATACAGTATTATACGACGGGTAAAGGAGAACGAACACTCGGGAGAGATTTTGCAGAACCTGACTAACTATAATACCGTAAAACCCCCCCTATACTGCACATAACCCGCTATAATAACCGCTTGCTATGTATATACGAGTTTGTAACACTCACAGCATGAGGTCACGTGGTAACGGCGGCCATCTTGGGAATAACGATCCATCTGCCCTGCTGTAGAACGACGACGCCGACGTCGTCGTCGTCGCGATGCTATTGCCGAACTCTCTCTGCACACGTTCGAAATACTAGAATATGCACATCTATACCAATATTCATAAATATATGTACACGTGCTAGATGTGTATGCACATATAGAAAACTTATTGTATGTTACGCATATAATGCGTTTGTATATTGCAACTCCTTACAGCACGTACGATCAATTATAATGTATGTAAAACTGGTATGGGGAATGAAATTGCGACGCGTGCTGCAGGTTAAAAATATTGTCGAGTTGATCATATTCATGTGTACACAGTAGGAATCTCGTCTGGGCGCCGATATATCATATGGTACGTAAAAGCATGTGCATATTAGAGTCGCTGCATCGTTATTAAAAAAAAAAAGAGAAAGAAATTACGTAAAATTACAATTCCACGGTTTTTCATTAATAATATATCATAAATGCTGACGAGGGGTGCAGACGTACGGGTTGTATGCAATATCCTGCATTACATGCATCCATTGATAGACGTATATATTCGTACATTATACATTATACATAATATATTATATTACATATAAATGCACATAGATTTTACGTACGTGGGCGATTAGGCGTTGCTGACCTTATCGCTGCTGCAGCTGCTGCTGGCTCAGCTGAAAGTTAGTACCGCGCGTGCAACAATATTTATACGCGAGGTTTATATATATGTATAATATAAAACTGCATTCTTTTATACATATTTTACATATACGTGTAGACCTATTGTACATATGGTATTCAGATTACCGGCGTTATACATATATACGTATAGGTATGCACTTATTAGATATGCAAATTTAAAAAATACATATATAATACGCGTACGCGGGGTACGAAACGAGTGTTTTTACTTTTTGCAAGCGCCGCATCTTATTTATCTTTCCACATACTACGATTGCTCATCCTTAAAACAAACAACACTCTATAAGCTCGCGAGAGTCAAGATTTCTCGTCGTATGTATGGAAATAGGTATGTCAACCCATCTACACGATATCAGCTACAACTATTGTGTAATAATTCCTGCACGCAAATCGCGGGGGGAAAAAAATCTATAAATGTTTCCTCCCCCCACCTTTCATTTACTATTTATTTTTCTTCGCCCCCGCGTCTTGTCGCCTTGTTCCAGCTCAAGGTCGAAGTAAAAATAGAACCGATCCTATTAGACTATATTTCACAAAAAAAGTCGCTGGGTTATCTCGACGGTAAAAACCGGTTTACAGGTTGAACAATGCGCGGCACGGACGACGGATGGATACGCCACACACAGGTAAGTACTTTACACGGAACACGTATACCTGTATGTACATCATATTTCTGAATATATATCTATAGATGCATGTGCAAACGTACGTGGATATGTAGGTAGGTAGACGGAGCGTATGTAGTGTAGCTTGAAAGAGGGCAAAGCGTTTATCGGTTATGACTTTATGAGTGTACAGCCCACAATCGACTGGGGGTATAAATATACTTTCCATTATACGTATGTGTGCAATATATACGTATCATGTTATATACCTGTACATACCACATATGTGGAAACCAGGAGCTTTCAATACGGGATAAGAATAGTACCCCATATTTTATGATTATCCGTACAATAGGAATACCGTGTACCGTGTTGAGGTTGTTGAAAAGATATGAAAATCTGTACAACGTTATATCAATAAAATTAATCGACCTAATTTTGAAAATATCTTCCAAAACTCCGCACGGTGCATCCGATTTATAATTGCAATACGACGATAGACGACCGCAACGTGGAATAGAAGTAGGGGAGATAATTTACGGTCAGGAAATGTTACTCTGGCATCATCTCAAGTCCCGCTTGCCATTAGCCGAGGCAATTATTCAATAGCAATTCAATTCAATTCTCATACATATATGCAGCGATGCGTATGGCAGCAATAGCAGCAGACCGTCGAATACACGTTATAGCACAACTCACAATCGGACACATCGGGGGTACCTACTCGTCTGACACCGGTATATAATGATACGAGTATAATATATAATCGTGTGCACGTATGTGTAACATAACCAAACGCACATGCGCTGCACGAACACACACTCACATGCGTTAAAAGAAACGCATGTGGAGATTCCTACATAATATTAATGCCCACCTAATGCATACCTATGTATACATATAATGCACATATGTAGAGAAAAACATGTGCAAGAGAGGCACCGCCGCGTGCTGCAGCGAAGCTCTCGTATAATGTGTATGTATAAATAAAAAGTAACTCGCACGAAGGCATGACCTTTACTATACGGGACGAAAGAGAACGTGGGAGGTTGCATGGTCGGGGATCCATCCAGGCTGTCTTTCTTTTTTTTTTTTATTCTTTTTTCTCCTCATCTCTCTCTCGCTCGCTTTCGTATGCAAGCTCGCGCGCACGGAGCCAACCCAACAACGAACCAACCCGACCAACCGAACAGGCACGGCGACGTACGCGGGCGAACGCACATGGTGTCGGGTGCCTCAGTTCCCCGTTCGCCCCGTGAACGTCCTCCTTCCTTCTCCCACCTCTTTTCTCTCCGTCTTTTTCGTCCCCCATTTCACCTCCTCCGTTACACACCGAAAGCTCAACTCTCGCTGGTTTTATCGCGCGCGTGCGTGTGCTCGGTACGAATGTTCGTGTGCGTGTACGTACAAGTACCGCCGGAGGAGACGGGGACGAATGCAGGTCGGACAGCGGAGCGGAGTGCCAGGGCCGCGTGCGCGATGCACCATCATCATCGTGAATGCGATGGGAGGGAGATGGTAAATGGGAGACGGGAGACGGGAGATGGGAGATGGGAGAATTGAACGAGGGGATAGACGGGTACGGCGCACCGACGACGGAGACAGAGGAGGTCAAAGGCCTTCGCTTCATTCCGTGGTGTATGTATGAGCTGCCGCGCCAATGCGTGCATCGCTCGGTGAGTAAGAGCTGCGACCGCCATGCCTGCCTGATGCCCGTCCGTATAGCCGTCGACTGAGGAATGGGCGACTAGAGGGGACTCGGAATTGGTGACGAGGGGATCTAGGGAGCTCGGCAGATCCCCGACTCGCGCATTCGTCATTAATGTATTGCACACACACACGTATATTTATACGAAACGGTGCTCTTGACGGTATAAAAGCAACGCCCGCGAGCCATCCACCGATGAGTTGCGACCACGAGTTTTTAACGTGTATTTGATATAACTTGTACATATAACTATATCGTGGATGAGTACGTATATATCTTTTACAAAAAAAGGGGAGCGCGTGGTCGTGTTTTGAAAACTTTCAACAACTTTGTCGAGGTGTTCGACCTTATTGATTATCTATAGGTATATATTATGTGTGTATATAGCGTGTAACTTATCGGTCTCTTATGTACCTGAGCGAGGGAATGACGGGTAGAGAAATGACGCTGATAGGCGTCGCGTTGAAATTTACTTACAGACACAGCTCTGTAACTCCATAATAACGGAGATCAGTTTGAATCACGGACACAAGTTTCAGGAAGCTTTCCTAAAGCCAGAGAAGGAGGGCGTCGCGACGCTCGAAATATACCGTACACCGAGAATGGCGAAGTTTCTATACATACACCCGTTCCGGATCCCGAGTTTGGGTATATAAGTGTAGGTATATAGAGAAGAAGTTCGTGGGAGAATTGCTTAAAGGAGATATGTTGTAGTATATAATGCATAGGCGCTGCAGGGGCCGACCCGGGCCGATCAATACCCCCTTTTATTTCTCTCCATTATCCTCGATCGCCTCCTCGCGCTTCCATATTCATATTCATCCCTATAAACATGTATGCAAAGTATCTGTGATCCTCTTGATCGCAGCTCATCACCGAAACAATTTTTTCTAATTTTTGTTATCTAATAAATTTATATTGAAGTTTCAATATCCTCCCGGTATACCGTGACGTTAATTCAAACGTCAAAGCTGTATTCGTGTATCATGACTGACGAATTTGACTCAACGATCGAGATTTCATATCAATTCTGCTCGGTCATAAAAATATACGTTCTAGAGAAACTATAGAACCGGTAAAGATCCAAGGATCGATCGATCGATCGAAGCCCATAAAGAATGTGCTGGAAAAACCGGCACTGATTTTTACTAGAATTCATTCTTCCAAGGTGTGACCCTCGTCCGCGTACAGGTTCGCCCTTGGGGCCCCATAGAGCAGGTAGGTAGGTAGGTAGGTAGGTAGGTAGGTAGGTATAATGTGAACGTCCGTATGGTTAGAGATAAAAAAAAAGGTGTTCCATGTATAAATGTGCAAAGTTTATGGTATAACTTATACGTGTGTGTGTATAGATGAAGAATACGGAGGTGGACGACTATCCGGTCGCCGCGCCGGACTGACTACGGGAAACAACCGGTATTACAAACGTGAACTCGCGGCTCATTTATTTCACGGTTCTTTCTTGTTGCTTCGATTTTATAACAGGCTTTGCGCGCGGCATGGCTATGCGGCACGTCGAGCAACCAACCGACAACAACCGGCCCGGTTATCTATCCCGTCGCAGCAACACCAACGACAAGATCCGCGATGACGACTACGCGGCGTTATTTGCTGTGTGTAAAGTATAGAGAACCGATCGAGAGGTTTGCTGCGAGAACTTGAAGAGGAAAAAAGTAAAAAAGTAGAAAAAAAACAACAAAAAAAAACTGGAAAACCTGTTCCTCATATCGTGCCGTGCACGCCTTATATATACTCCCATGCATGCGTGCCCGCAAGCCTCGATGTTTCTCAGCCTGATGGGGTCTGCAAAACGCCATGAATTGCGCGCATGCAGGTACGCGGAGAGTATTGTACTTACAGGTATATAGCTGCGAGTACTTTCAAGTTCTCGTGTCGGAAGGTAGTAAAAATATTAAAGGCGTCGAAATCGATAACTGATTACTAATTACGAGCCTTGAAAAAGTTGAATTTTAATCACCCTCCATTGAATTTGTTCCATGCAACGTATATACACGCAAATTTCGCGCGTTGAACGACGCCGCGGTAAACTCGAGATTCATTTTTGATCGAGAATAATAATTAATTGGTTTGAATTTTAATGGCCGCGGCGCGTTGTGTTACGAAGATTGATGGGGGGGAGACGAAAGCTGACAATCTCTGATGGTTTACTGCCACGTGACTAATTGCTTGCGATATATATATCCCATCCCTGGGACCGATTGGATATTACGATCGAATTAGTCGAGCGAGTCAATAATTGCTCCTGCTTCAAAAGTGATACGATTCGTAAAATCGCTCCTCATGGGAATAAATATTACATTCATACCTCCGACCGGTGGGTGAGCACTTTACGGTGCTTGAAATACACCGGAAAACGGATTAGCATATATTTAATACGAGAGAAGACACAAATGAGAATTAATGTCAAGTGTGATTAATTGATGCGAACAAGTCGAGCCGCGACAGAATTTACACAAAGCGATGACACAATGATTCGTTGAATAAAGATAGATAAAACACAGTAGGAGAAAAAAAATAAAAAATATTTGATCAACAAACATGATATACGAGGCACAAAATGACGGTCATCGATTTGCATTAATTAAGTATTATAATTTCAACGATTCGATATAAACGTTTCTCAAAATTATATATCTGAATACACGAGCCGCACATCAGCGACAGACTGCTCGCGATCGATTTCCTCGATTTGTAATTCGATATTTTATAGAATTCTCGGGTATACACGGGCGTTGGCACGCGAGCTGGCAAACCCTACGTGACCTTCAAGGCATAAAGGTTAAACGGATCATTCGGTTCCTACATAACTACCGCGATTTTTCATTCCCCCTCTTTCCGTCCGAATCGTGCTGTGGTATCGATCCGCGTGTAAAGATGCAGTGATAGCATTATTATAAGTTGATCTGCAAAAATAGCACGAAATTTTTTTTTTTTACAAGTTATAAGTAAAAAGAAAGAAAAGATACAAAACCAGAAATATTTTCAGGAAACGTTGCCGTATGCGATCCGCAGAGCCACGTGATCAGGTTACTCGCGTAGGTCGTTTATACGCAAATACGTCACGAAATCGTAACGCCCTTCACCCTTCGCCCTGCGCCCTAATTCACAGTTCCCAAAACCCGCAAGCAAAGCTTTTGTGAACCGATGACGCGAGTTTGCCACACGTACGTACAGCTGGTACAGCTGTCCTTGAGATCCTAACGTCACGCAACAGCATTATCACCGTCGTGTTTGCCGGTATTATAATATTTCTCGCATATATACCTATCTCGCGATCACGTTGTGTGTATGTGCACCAGGAGGGTAAAATTTACGTCTGTTTATTATAATTTACAACTCCGACAATAAGTGCCGTAAAAATTATTACGCGAAGACGCGTCCACGTAGAAATTAGTGTACTTTCGAAACATACGTGCATAAAAAAACAACAACAAAAAAAAAAACAAAGTGCTCATAATATGGGTAAGAAATGATTTTCTTCTATTTTTTTTTCTCTTCTGTGTTATTAATTGAACTCCCGGGGCGCATTGGAAGAACAATGAGATTATAAAAGGTACAGAAATAATTATTACAAATTAAATCAACACTACGCTGCAGCACCACCTCGGGATGTTTCATTTGGATGCAGTTGTGCAAATCATTCCAGCTGTCGTCACCTCCCTGCATTATCTCCATCGAAATCCCAACGCCATATTCATCATCGCATATAGGTATATATGGCAAAGAGTAAGAGAAAATCCTACGACCACATTCGCAGCCTGCGGTCTACGCGTTGATCCGCAGTACTACGTTGCCTTTGGGCACACGTCATAAACCGACGTGTGATATTATTGTATGCACGAGGTATAATACAAAGTACAAAAAGTGCACTGGAAAATTGCATTTTTTCTCTTTTTAAAAGCATGTGAAAAACTGCAGTTATAATTCTGAATATTAAAACTACGTAGGGGGAATCGGTTACATTTTCATTCAGACTGACGAAACATCTGTACAAATATGTACGTGACTGCCGTTCTCAGTTTATTGTATATCAGGCGCCGTTGAGGAGAGTCGTCCTCGTCAGATCATCACGCACCTGCGATTAATTATATCTGGTGAAGGTCGATCTAAAGTCAGAGTAAGGCGTCTAGTGGAATCGCGACAAGGTGGTCATAATATTATGCGATAATAGTCGCGAGAATGTTCTTATACAGGATCTTCGATGGTCTTATCATTGATGAACGGTAGCCGGGGTTTCCAACCGCGCAATCTGAACCATGTCGTCGGTTCCTACGTTATAACAAGGTTTTATCTGGCCCGGAAGAACGAGGGTTCTCAAGTTCTCGATTTATCACTGCAGTAGTGCGCAGTGGCCGAGTCATTCGACCCATCCCGGATCCTAGTCTGGAGCAGCAACGTATAACACGCCAAGAGAAACTCACTTCGGGATTGCATGATTCACTAATTTATGACCTTGCCGGCTGCTTTCCAGGGTTTTATCGATTTTGGAAAGACTCTAGAGTTCTTCGCTCCCCTCTTTTCCATATAACATAGGTATACCGTAATTCTCGAACCCTCGCCATAAAATATAAAAGGCTGCGAAAATATCTGCAGCGACTCGATACTTCTGCATACCGCATCGCGGTTCGGATTGGGAATCACTCAGCAGTGGATAATTCAAAATCCACGCAGGTGAGAATGTGACCTTGTCAAAAGCAACGGTGTAGTCTTAAATTTTTTTTTCCTTTCCATGGAGCGAAGTTAAGATCGCGATATCTGCAAGAGGTGATGAAGCATTCGCGTTCTTACAAAACTGAATGCGTTTGGTGAGCGATTCGATGCAGAAGGAGTTGCCGTCGAGGCTCAGCGACCTGGATGGCGTGTTAAAAGAAAAAAGACAAAATGAAGGATAACGAAATGGAAAAAGGTCAAAAAACGAAACGCGGCATTAACAGCGATCATGATGATTCATTCGATCGATCGATCGCCATTACCCCCGTTGGCCGTTGGCCGTTCGCTTTTCTTTTGCGTAATTCTTATTTGCTATTATAAACTCGGTTACTCGGGCAAACACGCGCGCGTCGACTGCGACGATAAATCTGCGTGGACAGGCGAGAGAGTGCGAAAAGGAGAGGAAGATAGAAAGGGACGGTATAAGTCGGTTCGGTCGGATAGATGAGGAGGTAGATAGCCGAGCGGCAAGTCAGAGGAAAGGACAAGACAGGGCGGCGTACATATAAGATGAAGAAGAAGGATAAAGGGAATCTCTGGAGCGAGTCGTCAGCTAGTGATCGCTACGTAGCTACTCCGTTTCGTTTTCAACGCCCGCGATTCCGGGGATCGAGATACGAGCAGCGATCCGCTGATTTTTTTTTTCCTCTTCTTTTTCCCTTCTCATCCATCGTTTTTTTCTCCTTTTTCCTAATGCCGCAGTGGTGTCAATCTAGATAAACTACATTTCGTGGCGTGAAGAAAGGAAAAAAGAAATAGATGAACAAAAAAAAATAATTGGAAGGCTGTACGGCTAAACTATTTTGTTGCTCGAACAATTTATATTTCAATATTCCAACTCTGCAACAGGGCGTGCTGTTCTCTATAGGGTATATTAACGCGCGACCGCAACCGCGCGTCAACTCCGCAACAACAACCACCACCACCATCACCATCGCCGTCGCCATCGCCATCATCAATTCAACGGCCTGCCATTCGAAGTGAAATAACAGTTAGGAGTTTGCGGGTAGACAAGAAACGGCCACGGTCTACGAACGAGACAATGGATCCGTGCGGCGACGTTGCGTGACGCCCATCAAGAATCACTCCGCAGAAATTGAGCCAGTTGGGTCAAACGAACTCGATACGCGCGCGTTATACGCCGCTATAATGCTTTTATTAAGACTATCCTTATTCCATATATACCAGATATTATACACCTACAATCACGGGGATATTTACAATATACACACCCTGAAACCTCACCGCGCGACTATGTAATACGCGTATACACGCAACATTTTGCGAAAAGAGAACTTGAAGTTCTAGAAAAATTTGACAATTCCGCGATCGTTATATTTTATACGCATGTCATTATGGATACTGAAAATAAATTATTGAGAATATCACGTTACGGGCGCGGTATGCTAGCAACATAGTAGTGGAATAATAGTTTCCATATACGTATAGCAAATAGGTCAGCTGCAGATTCTATGCAAATTTGAACGGTGCATGTGCATAGATTCAGCTTCATTTCGTATGCATGCAACGCGAGGGAGCGACCGGACAAGGGTTGCATGGGTTTCTGGCTGCCTTGGCCGAGTTGTAAAGGTGATTTTGCACAGGATATATAGCCGCGCATTTGCCATGAGGAGCAGAGTGCAGTTTCCGTGATAGCAGCCACCCTGTTACATACTTTCCATATACAACGTCTATACATGGATATGCATATTATTCCATAGAAAATTCGTGTACACACATGTGTGTAAATAGATACGAGGGTTCGTATGTACATTTCTATATATATATATATACGTACGATCGCTACCCGCGTTGCAAGCGAGTCAAGTGCAGCGAGCGCGATCTCCGAGGAATGAGAAAATAAAGCGGTGGGAATACGAATGGAAACTTTGCCTCGAACGCGAAGGTGATATTTACAACCGACCGTTCAGTTGCGCAACAACCGCAATACTCGTAGTGGAAGTAGAGGAGCGTGTAACGACTCGGAATCGTACCATAAGGTTCCCCAGGGTCCCCCGTATCAAATTTACAATTAGAACCAAGGATAGCAAGCGGGAGAGAGGAATCTCGGAACGCGACTGGTTTTCTCAACATTTTTTTTTTTTTTTTTCATACTTCAGTTATCTACATATTCTCGTTTCTTATCCAACGAAGACGTTCATTTATTTTCCGGAATCTGAATTCATTAAACACACCAACGCGGAACGGAAAGAAATCATCGTGTTCGATCAAATTTTAAGGCGGATTTTAATTTATTTACATCGAGATGAATGTTATGCCTACCGACTCCTATATACACTAGGTATATAGGTATATATACATTTGCATTCATATATACCTACGTATATAGCATATCCAGGGATAATCGGACGGGGAGAGATAATTAGGCAGAAACCTACTTGGCTAAATCAGCTTTTGTATCTATACCATAAAAAGGCAGAAGAAGAGAAAGAGAGAGGAGATATTATACGAGTCGCCTTGAAACCGAACGCCAACTGTTGACCGCTTCGCTTCTCCGCGGAGTAGCGCGGAGTAGCGTAAGCCATGAGATCGAGCAAATCGCGTTGGCCTTGGTAAAAGGAACGCACCGAACTATATAACCGTCAACGAAAAAAAGACGAATTGATTTCAATTTGTTTGCTCAGAATTATTTAAACCAGTTCTATACTCAAATCTTTGTTAATGCGCTTCTGAGAATCTTTACGATAATATCATTCGAAGATTGGGGCAAGGTTGTGCTGAGGTCATGCGATAGGTCCCGATCTAATATACAAGTGTTTAATCAGAAGACGAATATTCGATGTTCCGAGACAAGTTTATCCGGAAGAGCGATGATTGCGTAATAGGCGATAATTTGAGCGACGATTTTGAAACGAACGTTTTGCATTCGCACACGTGTATAATGTATATAGACCAATGATATACGTGCATGTGTTTCATGCACATTATCTTACTCACCTAACGAGGTCGCAAAGACTTTAGCCAACAACTTTACATAGCCGGTAAACCGTTCGCTTTGGAGAAAATCTGCATATACAATTTATATATATGCGTGCCGTAATTTATAGTTATGTGTTACATGTACATCGAAATACATAAAGAGAGCGCCACTTTACAATTAACATTGTAACTTGGGCACGTTATGCTAAATTATAATGGTATATAGAATAGCATCGTTGAAAACGAGTCGTTGCACAGTTAACGCCGTATTATCTGCATCGCTCAAGACTTTCTCAAGCCCAAGGTCAACCGGGTCAAAGTCTTGGGGCACCAGCATCAGCAGCAGCTGTCCGGAATTATATCGCGAGTATGTTATAGTCGCGGAGTTAAATACCTGCTTATATGAGCTGTATACCGCGATAATCTGAACGAAGTATTCTAGTGTGTAAGAACAAAATAAATTTACATGATCGACGGAAATGAGCATATGACATACATGTATTTCCGAGCGATAGCTTCCGTCTGTTCGAGTGGATGTTGAAAAATTTTCAAGAGCATATCGGTTCGCCTGTCGTTGATGTTATGGTATGCGCATACCTACTATGCACTGCACATGTATACCACTCTTATCCGGTGCAAGGATCGGTGACCACGGTAAGGAGAGACGGCCAAATAAGGCGTGCCAGTTCACGAAGAGGAGATAGAACCAGGCAGGGGAGTAAGAGGGACGAAGAGGTACGAGGATCCTCCTTAGAGACGCGAACGGTGAAAGGAGAGGATCAGAACTATGGTTGTACGTTACACGTATGTTCGTTCGTTGCATGTGGTCGCTGTAGCAATCTATCCCGATGTGTATGCGAGAGTTGCGAGAGCGGAAAAGGGGAAGAAGAACGTTCGACCGCTACCATGCCGTGGCATGCTATCCCGTGCAGACCAGACCAGACCAGACCCAAAGCCTTCGGGCTGCACTGCGTTGCGGTTCGGTGTCGTCGTGATCTTTCTCTCCTTCTCTCTCTCTCTCTCTGCTCGAAGAGAAGAAAACTACGGGAACGCATACTTGTGTATGAGGGATGCAGGGAAGAGTGAGAAAAATGAGAGATATAAAATGAGAGAGAATGGGAGAGAACGAGAGTCGTGGCAGGCGGCCAAGCCGGGTGGCGACTACTAGGGGGACGCAGCGGGGGACAAGAAGAACAGGTAGAACCGGTCTGGCAGGTACGGCTTTTATTTACCTGACCATGTAGCGCCTGCCTACGTTTTAGGTTATGTATTATACAGTTTCCCTCCCTCCCACCCTGCCTCTTCCTTCGCCTTCCGCCTGTCTATGTAAGGCAGGCATATTTATCTCCAAGTATATAACCGCGCACTTGGTGTATTATAATGCGAAATTTGCTCCGGTACAATAACGCGACACACTAACGGAGGGGGAGGGAGATGATGAGAAGCAGATCTTATGATTGTATAGAGAATTTAGCTGAGGTAATTGTGAGAAAATACTCGAGCAGTGACCTCTCGGTGATCTTCACTCTCGTACGCGACGAGTTCGTTTTCGGGAACTGCAGTGGTGTCCTTCTCATACTCATCGGCCTCCTTTCTTACCTCCGATCACTCTCTAATTATATACCCCTGATGCACATTCTCTCTCTCTCTCTCTCTCTCTCTCTACCGACATTTACACACCTACATAGCTGAAGATCCGACAGAGGAGGGACTCGCTCAACGATTCATTTACATGTCCTCCTCACTACTAACGGCAAAAGTATTCGCTCAATACGCCCGTATTGCATTATTGAGTCAGGTTGACGCCGCCGGTCGTGTGAACATTTTCAATTAAAGTATATAATACACCGGTGGGTGATATAGGTGTATCTATAACCGCGTATCTATATGAGACGTTGGCGTTGGCGTCGCGACGTCGAGTCTCATGGGACGCGCGCTTCAAACTTGCGCACCTCTCGTACACGTGTACTTCGTACATACGTATGTAGGTATATGATACGTTGTATATAAAATAAATTTATCGCGTGCCTGAAAGCGATGTGGGTAATACTCAGCCACTGTTGGTGCCTGCTGTACAGTTTCAACAACTTTCAACTCTCCGCGTTCAACTCATGTTCGTAATTAACGAGCTCCCCGGTTTTCACCGATCCGCAACGACGACCGACCGCGCACGAGTTGCACATTGGTTGGTTCCACTTAACCTGTACTTGCTTTTTCCTACCTCAAAACTCCGGCATCGCTCATCTTCATATTTACCAACTAATCCCACAACTTACCCTCGGGAATTCATTAATTATATTACACACCTATATGGTATAACGACTCGTCAAAGTCCGGATCTCGCAAGAGACGGGGAGACGGAAAATTTTTCACTTCGGATTCATCGACCGGTCAGGAAACTGCTTATATTGACCACGATTTTAGTGGGCTTTAATATATGCGGTGGGGCGATTAGAACGGATCAAATTTAGGATTATTTAAGTATTTCAGGTAATATCGAGCGCACGGCTATTAGGTTCATTTTTACGTAAGTTAAAACGTTTACACAACCCTCAAGCAATACGCGATGATGACGGTGATACTTATCGCCAGGTAATTAGCCGGACGTTCATAATTAACCGCTATAGATGTACCGCTTAACAGGAATACGAATTTCTGTCTTTCAAAAATGTCAACTGCTTAAATTATACTGAAAAATGACGTCTTATACTGTAACGACGGATGCCGGCTCGTATTATAAAGTTAGGAAAAGTACGAATGGAAAAAGCTGCAGTCAATTAAGAGCACCGTCTATCGTTATAACGGATCTTCGACCGACGGTAGCGGTCGTCGCTTTAGTTGGCTCACTTTATATTACAACTAATATAAAATAAAGTTTTCATCTTTCTCAAGACTCACGTCATCCACGTCCCATCAGGGTCGCTGGCCTGTATAGTCACGAGCGTCTTTCCGCTTGTGTTAGAGATTATAATATTTCGAAATACGTGCGTCACACATGCACGTATGCTACGATCGGTGTGAAACTTCGATCGAGTTGATAAAGAATCGCGTATATATATCGTTAATTTGCGCAGGAAATTTTACTTTTTTTCTTTTCCATCCATAATACCAGGAGTTTCCTCGTGTCTTCGGTGCTCTACGTAATTTTTAATATCGCAATGAATTTTCCAGCTAAGCGGAAGTGGGGCGTCGTTGTTACGCGGCTTCGACATTTTAACCTTGGAAAGAAAAAAACAAAGAGAGAAAAAAAAAAAAAGCACAACGTGCAGCGGCGCATAGTCTGCAAGAATTCCTCGGCGCAGTATTATCGCGAAAACTCTGTCAGCGTTTGACCGCTGGTTGTTCCTGGAACTACCCGACCTGGACACCGATTCAATCCGGTTCTCCAACAGGTCGTTATAACGCGAGATATAGTTGGGTATAGCTGAACTGGTCGGTAGGCTTACAATAATCAGCGTTCTCGGCGGCCATGACTGTTGTCCAGGTTACCGCGACCGGCTCTCGCCGTTTGGTATTCGAGGCGTCCTTAAAGTCCCTCGTCGTTTCGTCGCGGGCATTCCGCCCGTCCTCGTCGTCCTCGAGGCAACCGGAATAAATATTTCGAATGCAACGAGCGTAGGTGGGACCAAAGTTAGCGTGTGATTTAAATTCACGGATCGAATTACATTGCCGCACCTGGGAATCATATTGCGTATGAAAGAAACGAAAAAATGACAGTGATTATCATCTACTTCATAGCCGCACTGGTAGTTCCGTGGTTATCAGTGGTCGCGTGTTCTAGTTTCCATTCAAGGCCATTTGAGTCATCGGGTTTCCTGGTGAGTGCTTTTTTTTTCTTTCTTTTTTAATTTTTTCATTCGACATCGCGTAGTAGCGCGACGGGGTCGTTGGATCGAATTGTCGTCGTGCCACGGGTGATCCCTGAGTATACGTTGACTATTTCCGAGATCAGAGAAACCCGAACGTTGAATTTTAACCAAAGTTATTATCGCTGCAACCAGGTGATGTCCGTCTTTCGAGCGTAATCGATAGTTGAGAAATTTCGAAATAATATCTGCCAATGTTCTTCGCTACTTTCATTACAAAGTCTTTGATCTTCTTCGGTATAACAAAATGAAACTTTGCTCATAACAATCACCTCATCTCGAAACATGACGTCGTATAACGAGGCGTTCGCGTGTCAAATGGCGAGTAGCTTTTCTACACTGAGTATATGATGAAATAAGAGAAAATAAAAATTAAAACAAAAAAAAAAAGGAATGAAATAAAATTATTTTTTGAGACCTGTAATCACGGAAGGTATAAGGATAGAGTTCACGAGCGAGGTTGATCGTTGAATATGTAAGGAGGTGTATAGGTTTATAACTCCTATTTCAATCTCGTATAAATATTCGAGCATTTGTATAAAATGTCTGATAGAGCTGAATAGGACACGGCCCAACGTTCGTTGCTTGTCACATAATAATGATAGACGCTCGCAAAAACAGAAACAATAAAAAAAATGTAAAAAAATTGAAATCGGGATCGACTACATAATCAAGACGATGTTAAAACGTATCCTACGTATGTAAAAATAGTTCTCGAACGATGTTGACCTCGTGCCCCGATTGGAGATGCGATAAATGCGATCCGATCGAAGGTAATTAAAGATGATGTTGTCCGTGAATTAACCTGCAGACGCGAGGTGTGAGAAACTGTTGCTTGAGGAGGAATTTCCATATTAATACGCTCGATATAATTGCACCGGTGAAGTTGCAGTATCGAGGTCACCGGATAAGAGTAGATCATTACACAGACAAGAGAGATTCGATTAAGGAAAGGGTGGGACAGAACAGAAGTATATACCTACACCTATTATCGTTTGGTAAAATGAGTTCCAAGTCAAGGCCGACCATCTAAATGGCAATAACTATAGAAACAATAATCGGTATATCATATCCCGATCGTTGTGTTTTTAACTGGGCTATAGGTTTGGAAGACGAGAACAATTTACCTTCCAGGTTTTGCTCCTCATCTGCGGGGGCGGAGCAAACGATGGAGGTATAAGTTGAACGACAAGCTCGGCTGAGCAAGAAGCGAGTGAAAACGATTCGCTCGATAAACTGACCACCACGGTGTACGAGTACAAGTCACGAAGTCACGGAGTCACGGACTCGTGACTCGAAACTGATTGCTCTGTAACCGGGATAGGTTACTCAGGATAATTGTTGGTCCGGTTATGTTCTCGGCAGTCGAAAGAGCGAGGTAGAAATATGGAGGGAGATAGAAAGAGAGAGGGGGGGAAAAAAACGAGCTGAATCCGAAGAATGTCTACAATATAATCATGTACGCGAGAGATGGAAGTATAAAAAGTAAAATGAAACAAGAAACTATACTAGGTAGGCGATGACTGCGGGAACATGTTATAAAATGTCATAGCGTAGCAATTCTTAGCGTGGAATTGGAACGCCGCCATCGATGCAGAGCAAATATAGCTGCTAGCTGCGAGGGTTGACTTTAAAATGTGACCAGAATAAGTGGCTGCGGAGTAACTCATTGAAGAGACAGGTATAGATAGTAGTAGCGGTTTTTTTTTCTGCTTGATCGCGAAGGATGTATAGAATTTTTCAGTGTTGCGTGGGAGGCTAGTAGGACGACCATCTACCATATCATAGCGTAATTTCTTGAGCTGTATAAATTTTTATCAGTCGGTCAAACCGGCGAGTCTGCGCCACGTGGAAGCCGCAAATACGGCAACACGTATAGGTGTAGTTTTATTATTTTTCTTTAACGGAATTTGGCATCCGTTCAGGACAGTTGTCGTATAACGAAGAAGCGATCAGTTATCGCGATCGAGTGAAAAACATTCTGGCAACTCCGATTCTCGAAAGCTCGCTACTCTCGAGCTACTTATGTATTGTACGTGTAAATAAATGTAAAGGTATACATTATTATGTGTTCAAGCATGGAAACCACAAACGCGTTTTGGCAAGGCGTCGTTAAGAATGCGTAATTATTATTGTAGGAATATCATCATCGCCACTTCCACTGTAGACGTTCTTCCGGCGTTCCCAAAGGTTGTAACTGGGTCGTAGTTGGTGATCGCGAAGTGAGATATATGATTATATTTCCCTCACAATCACTACACTGGTATTCCGTATTTATTCCGAGAAATTGATGTAGGCAAATCATATTTGAACTAGCAAAGTTGACTATTCCCCTAGAAATCGTACATACATAATGTAGAGAGACTCGAAGCGAGTTCGCCTACGCTCGAACACGTGTGTTGACGATGCGACGCTACGTGGACAGCGGGTAGTAAAAGGTTTAGCTATACTCGGAATACGTTGGCGTTAGCTCTCGAGCAGCTCATGTAACGTGGCTATCGGTCATAGTGTGACGGTTACAGTCACCCAGAGGTCCTCAACCCATGTAGGCAGTGAGTCATTGGCCGGTTGGAAGTTAATAATTAACGACGGATGAGCTGATGGCGATTCCGAACGGATGAGGCGCGACCCTGTTGACGAACTCGACCAGGTGCACGGTTGGTAGAAGACGAAGAGTGAGGAGAGTTCGCATCTCGTTGACGATGGCGTTGCAGCAGCAACAGCAGAAGGAGAAGAAGAATAAAAAGTAGAAGCATGAGTAGAAGCAGCGAAGAACCGCCCGCGCCGCTAGCGTAGTATTTATACACATCCGAACTCCACGCCAGGGCTTCATGTCGTAAATTAGTTTAAAAATAGCTCTTCCCGCGCACAAACACTACCGGCTATCAAAACGGATAAAGCTTCCACTTCCACTTCCATCTCAACTCCCACTCGGCGTGTTCAGCTCGTCGTGGTTTATCGAGACAAGCGCTGCATGTATAGCCACACGGGGTTTGAAGAGAGAAAGATGAAAAAGTGGTTGGCTGAAGGTGGCGGACGGGGGAAGAGAAGAGGGGAAGTTTGTTGCAAAGTTTACGGGCGGCTCCATTCGAGGTGAGGGTGAGGCTGCTCGCCGCTGGTTTACGGCGCGTTTCGCTTTAACTCTCGTCGTAAAAATTCCTCTCGTCGCAATCATGCTTGCACGAGGTGAGCTCTGTGCAGCTACGACCACATAGGTGCATGCATATATGCAGTATGTATACCTGATGCATAGGCATATAAATACTCCCATGTACAAGTTTGTACAATATACTGTACAATACAACCACATGAGCGTGCGCCGTGATGCACGGAGAAACACATTCAACCCAGGTAACGAGATTCCCGCAGCAACGCAACGACTGTAGAATAATTAAAATTCCCATTCCCAGCGGAATCGTGGTTGAATTACGACTATCGATTACACCAGAATCCTATGTAGCTCTACGCGAATTCATGCGAACTAGAGAAAATCGATTGTTCATTATTCAAAACTTTTTGCGTATACACCTATATAATTTTCACATCGTTACATCGACGGCTACAGAATTTCGTCGATTATTTTCATATATATGATAACTGTCAATAATTCTCATACCCTCCACGTTTGTTCGTAACAATTTCCAACAGTTTCCCAATTAGAGAAACTTGTAAGTGACTCCGATTACCAGTTAACAGTCTGAAAATATCCTCCAGCTGTAGCGGTGGTTTTGAGCTTGCGTTTGTGTTTCGGTTTAGTTAATTGAGCGTGATTTGTCGAGCCCATATAACACGTGGTGTTATTCTACTCCAAGTGTGATTCAATTATACCAACTTTGGTCTGTCGCTAAACCAACAAACTTGGTATCATTACCGCTGCAGGTAATACCTTATCGAAATAATTATTCAAGGTATAATAGTTGTATAAATACATATCCATGGTGTGTGCACACCAGTTCCATTCGGCACAAGGTCATCAACTCTTCCGTCCCGTTTCGTTCCGTTCCGTTGTTAGTCTGTGTTCTGCTGATCCTATGGTTTTTTAATTCTCTAATGTTCCGTCGAGTGTTACGTACCGTATTAGCAGGTCATGTATTTTTATTCAGCTTCATATCCATCGCCCCGTTTTTGTCAGTAGGTCAATTGATTAGCCAATTGTGAATTGTTAATCAAGTTAATCCGAAGCAACGTGAGGAAATTAGATACCCGGAAGTAGTGATCAGCATTAATTTGAGGTACATATAAATCGATGATGGTGATACGTATATCTATTTTCGATGAGTTGTCACGGGTTTGTAACATCGTTTAATTAAGCCACGAAACACGTATGTATGATAAAACCACTCGGGACACGATTGCGGCAGATTATATAGCGTGAGTTTCGTAACACGGCGAATGGCTACTGCATGGAGAACATATAGCGAACCGAATTCGTTTAATTCAGTCGACGGGTGGGGGTTGGAGTGTCATTCGAAATGAACAAGTGATTCTCGTTCTGGTATATACCCAGCGGTGCATCAACTCGCTGACCGACTTGGCTCCGGTTTACCAAACTAAATAAATAAGGAGTTGCGAATGTAGATATACGAAACCTTGCATATAACTAAACTGCCCCCGGTACAAGTGACGCGGCCCAGAAACTGCGATGCGATTAAAAATTATCGGTTAAAAAAAAGAATCAACATTTAGTAGAATTATTTGAGCAAGAGAGAAAAAAAAAAACAGGTCCTCATCGTTATCCACGAAGTTTAGTTTCACTTATTATACCGATAATTGCCTCACGGAATTGCGAGTGATCGGCCGATTTTTCTACATCACGCGGTTAATTCTGTACCGCGCGCGATTACCGTTCGCGTAACCTTGTCCCAGAAACGAACAAGCGAACACAAGAGTACGAGGGACACTGGAAACTGAATAACAAATACAAATTACTTGATATATGTCTTATGTAGCAGCGGAAAGTTGAACGTCGTATCTCACTCTCCCCACTATAGCCGAATGCAGCAGCATCTGCAATAGCTGCAGGCAAAATATATCTGGTAGTAGTTTAACTTTGCATTAGTTGACGTGTTTTACATTCACAATAATTATATCAAGAGATCGAAAGATGATGGGTTTTAATTTACGCCTAGATCACCTCGGCAGCTATTTAAAGCGATAATTTATTCGTTTCTAGAATAAATAACCTCGGTCAACATTACTGAACCGGCTCATTCCGTGACGTGTTGACGCATAAATGGTATATGTACATATTTTACGTACCGTATACATATAAATCTAAACATGTTGCGCGAGGTACGTAGCATCCGCATATTAGGTGGACTCACCCATATTTGAGGTCGAGAGCGAAATAAGAACCACGTCGTAATTTCAAAGCACGCACTCGCTGTGTAACTAGCCGTCAATGAGCTGAGAATAAATTGAGAAAAAAAGCAATACAAAAAAAAAGAGGCAAAAATGAATACGTAATATACCGCGATCAAAGCGCGCGAATGCCTTCGGGGTACTCTCAACAACTTTCTCCGAAGAATTTGTACTTCAAAGTCAACTCTACCGAAACTTGAACGGCGCGGCGTTTGGGAGTTTATGGCTACAGCCGCGTACACGGTCAGCTAATTCCAATGCAAAAGGATAATCGCCGTTCTCCATCGATATGGAATATTCTCTCCCTCCCTTACTTTGAGTGAGTCGAGTCGAGAATAACGGACGTCTTTGAGAGCAAGAAAGAAAGAGAAAAAAGCTGGTCGGCGTTCCTTCTTTACTCTTTTCTTTTTATCTTCGTCGCATTTCTTTTTTCCGTCTCTCTCATTCTTTCTATGATACTATCGAGCAACCGGCAATAACTGTGCGGCGCGAGGTTACGCCACTCTCACATATCGTCGGGTTAAGATTCACCGTTACGAACTCCAGGTCCGCACCTACCTCCGTATACATAATCCTGTGTTTAAACGTCAGCTTGATACAGAGTTTTGATACGTGTGAGCGCATATCCACATATATACGGGAACATTATACTTATACACGTCGTGTATTATATGTATATTTCGTTGCGTGAGCACGCGCGTGTCCTGCAGTAGGAGAAAGGCGACCCACAGCGTGAGTTGTCCTTGAAAATATTGAAGCGATCGGGATTAAAGTTGGTAATGACAAGCTCCGAGGGGGAGATCGCGTATATTAGAGCGAATATGAAATGAAATTGTTTTTTTGAAAAATAATAAAATTGATGAATAAAAAAATTACCATATCGGGGATTCGGTTGTTTATACTGCCACGAGAGCTGTTGATGCAGCTGATGTAATAACCGTGCGACGACGAAGAGGAGTTTTATGTACATAGTGGGAATAAAATTGACTCTTTAATGAACGGTGAAGAAAGCGATTTTATAGGTATGGCGTGAAAACTATAGTATAGCTCAGATAGCCGTAGGGTTTGCGAGTTCGTATAGATTCGTCTATATGGCAAGTAATTAGCGTCGAATCGCAATTCAAAGGCCAACGAAGACGTAACTCCGGTTTAGTGGTCGTCGTCCATTACGCAAGTGAAACGTGTTACGGTACTAGCTCTCCTCTCATTCGTCCAGCCGTCGTAGCTTCGTCAACTAAAGGAGCAGATTAATATTTCGATCACGCAATGTTAATCGTTCGGCAATTCCCCGTTGCTGCTGTAGTATATATAAACCTGCAGGTTTCGACGGTGCGCGCCAGCAATGTTTGATACACATCTCTTCGAATAAAATAAATCGTTGATAAATTATTTTTAGAAACCGATCGAACTACTTTTTACATATATAATTTTTACGCTCATACTTTGTATGTGTACAATATTCTCACGACTAGCGAGTGAAGATAAGAAGCGACCCTTCAAGGTCGAGCGATGTCGCGAATCAAGTTCGGCAAATAGGAGAGAAAATTCTCCACGAGTTTGGAGGCGCGTGATAAACTTTGACCTTAGTTCTCTTCGGGTGATGTGGTGCCATTCTGTCGGTGGTGCAGCAGCTTTGACGTGAATTATTGTTACCGAATATGTAATGTTCTCTATTCGCTGAACTTTGCTACACGACAAACGAGAACACACAACGTTGTCAGAGGGAGTTCGTGTGGACGTGAATGCATGGGTTTATTATACGTATGTGCGTATACCTATATACATATAGAGACAACGAACCACCGGGTAAATATTCATGAACGACTGCGTTGGTACAAGGTACTGTAATAGAGTAGAAACTGAGAGGAGGAGGAGGAGGACGGAGTAGGAGATTGCAGGATTCTCGCCCAGCTCGTTTTATATACAATACATATAGGTATACACAATAGATATATCCTCGTCTCCCGCGGTTGTTTGCCCGCATGCGTAAGCGATTAGGAGAGGAAACTTTGGGTGTTATTTAATTTACGGTCTAACAAGAGCTGCCCGGAGCCCCATTTGTGCGTGTATTGCTCATAATCAGACGAAATTTAACGAGCGACGTGCCGCAGCCTCTTCTCTTTCTTTCACCGGGTCCGGGGGTCGTGACCTTGAAGAGCCGTCGCAGATGACGCGGGTGAAGAGAAGACGCGATGAGAAGGCGCGGGAGAATTTTACCCCCTCCAGAAAAAATGTATAGGCGCCGTAATTCCATAGAGTGAGCGACGGGGAGAAAGAGGGAGAGAGAGAGAGAAGAACGGGAGAAGACACTTCAAACTTAAAGAGAGAAGCGATGGAAATATCACGCACACAAGTGAAACACAAAACGACTTTTGTACTCGCGGTTGGCAGCTATATAGGCGCGATGTTATTTTTAAATTATGCAAACAAGAGTAACAACTTTTTCTCTAGGTGTTTCAACGAGACGTACTGCCAAGTGCCAACGCTCTCCGAGTACTTCTCTTCTCAGAATTAGGCAATTTGTTAATATCTAATTTACGAAGGAAAATATGTGTTTAAAAGTTATTGACGAAATGGACGGGAAATCATTATGAAAGATAAAAAAATCGACGAATAAATCGGAGAAGAAACACGATCGACTAGTTTTTAATTACATGCAGGAAATAAGCAATCGCAGGCTCTCTCGGCCCTCTTATCTGGTTACCACATTACAGCGCGTAAACAGCCTCTATAGGTGGATTTTTCGAAATTTATCTTCAGTCATCAGTATTATGCATATTTATTTGAATATAGTTTACGTAATTCTCGTCTATATCGGCCGTTCGATTTTTCAGGATATAATATTAACCTTGGCATATATTAAAATTTCTGATAGATAGTTAATAAATCGAGATCTCCCGTCTAGATGAAACAAGCGACACTCCGGCCCCTCCGGCGTTATCGCTCTCGAATAAAATTTCATTTGATAGAACGACAGCTCGGTTGTATGTCCTAATCACGTACACGCGAGTTACGGAGATCCGCCTCCTTGTCTCCGAGTTGTCGTGTATCAGCCCGGTGACGCTAAAGTTTGTAGACGTTAATAGCACTGGCAGTGACGCACGCAATAAGTTTGAGCAGAAGGAAGAGAAGGAAAGAAACGGAGTAGCGAGGGGTCGGGAAGAAGGGGGGTAGAGGTAACCAACCTCATCTCGGGTTACCTAGCAGTATCACACGATTAAAAAAGCCGACCCAGCACGTGCGTCTCCGAGTTGAAAGTGTCATTAATAATTTGTTTATACCTCTGGAAAATCCTGAGCAATGTCCTGGAAACGGGAGAAACCGAAAAAATACATAACATTTGAAATTGAATCTGGACTCACCGGAGCATCCTCTCGTGTCTGTCTCGTTCCAGCATTTCCTCTGGGCTTTGTTGCGCGGGTCCAAGCAGTCCGTGGGGAAGTGGTGGAAACCTCGGTGGTCTCCAGAGCATCTCTGTAGCGACCGCTGCCGCGGGATGATGATGACCAGTGTTTTGTTGCGCCGGACTTTGATACCCGACGGAGGTAGTTGATGTGGGACCAGTCGGAGCGGCGGGTGGACCCTGCTGAGGGTGTGCCATCAGAAGGGATGTGTGCTGAACACTTTGCACGTGCCAGACGCGCGCGGGGGTTGCAGCAGCGGGTGTTTCTTCGGCACTCAAAGCCGAACTTCTACTACCGCTTCTTTCGTCCCCCGAACCCGCGCTCCTGAGGGAACTTACCCCGCTGTCAGAACCGCTATCCCCGTACGCGGCACCACCGCGGATACCTGCAGACGTCGCGACGCCACCCAAGACTCCCGCGACCCCGACACCCCCTGCCTCCACCTCCATGAGGCTTGCCTCATCGCCGACGGTAGCGACCACCCTCGTGTGATGTTGCGGTTGTTGTTGCTGTTGCTGTTGCTGCTGGTGGTGTTGGAGTTGGTGGTGAGCTGTTGCCGGATGAATTTGTTCTCGCTGCTGGTGCAACTCCGTCACCGAACCCCCGACCACCAAATGACGGGGACTTCCACCCGCGACCAAGGGAACCTGTACGGTATGATGATGATGGGGGTGAATCACCGGACTACCGCTCGAGTAGTGCCGGTTATGAATAGCGGCGTTATTGTACTGTTGCTGAAGTTGTTGTTGATGCTGTTGGTGAAGCTGATGGTGATGAGTCGCTGATCCCGTTCCCGGTACCGGCGGGGGTTTGTTAAGTCTTTCAGCTAGTATGACGGGGCTCTCGTTATGCCGTTCTCGTTCTCGTTCGTGCTGCTGCTCCTCGTTCAGCAGCCCGTGCCGTCCCCCAGCACCGCTGCTAAGCGGACTCAACCTCTCCAGCACGGAGCCGTCCTGACTGCTCGACTCCACCAACTCGACCACCGACTCTACGCTCGGTGCCCGCACCGCGTTCAAGCTGCTCACACTATCCCCTGTACTTTCCTCGGTAACCGTTGCTTCTTCTTCTTCTTTTACTTCTCTCGCGAGATATTCCGAAGTCTCTTCCTCTTCGGTATTCCTCCTCGCTACCTTGACCTTGACCTCTTGGCCGACTATCACAGGTGAACGCTGATCATCCCCGGAAACTACTACCTCTTTATTCTCTAGGTTCTCTTTATTCTTTTTCCTCTCTTCTTCTTCTTCTTCTTGGTTTTGTTTCTCCTCTTCCGACCCTCCCCGATCTACGTTATCCGGAGGTGGAGGTTCCGGTTCCCTGTCTCGTTCTCTGGACTCACTTTCCTCGTCCTCAGCTGCAGGACCGTTTGCCTCTCTAGGATGTTTTTTGTCAGAGTCTGCCTCCTCAGACTTTCGACCCTCTCTTTTTACCCGTTCCTCGAGTTCCTCCCCTCGATTTTTCCGGCTTTCCGATTTTACCTTACGACCTGTGAGGCTACTTTTTAGCCTTTTTATCAGAGGATCACAGTCTTCCTCAGTCTCTCTATCTTCCGATTTCTGTGATTCGGTTTCCTCTTCTTCTTCCGGTTCCAAATTATTCTCAAGCCTTGCTTCGACCTCAGAGACGGTTATTTCCTTCGCTGTATTCCTACCCGATTCACGAGCAACTCCGGATTGCGGTCTGAGTCTTCGCCGAGCTGACCTTTGCGCGGGGAAACTATCCGCCGAACTTTTCACCACCGGTGTACCTCGACGACGGAGTTTAGACGCCGCAGAAACTCCACCGACAATTCTTTTGCCCGTTGGGATTTCCTCAACAGCTACCACACGACTCGCGCGGTTTCCCGGACCCTTGTTTTCACGATCTTCCTGCTGCTGTTGCTGTTGTTGCTGTTGTCTGGCCGCCGCGACGCCCTCGCGATCTCGATCAACCCTTTCCGTTCTCTCACGACTCGGTGCTCTCTCGCTAACTTGTCTTCTACGGTTACCCCGGACGTTGCTTTTTTCTGTAAAAACAAAAAAAAAACAAGATTCACATTTCGTTAAACTTCATACTTGAACGGTTCGACAACAAGAAAGTTAGCAAAAGTATCTGTAGATCGTAACGATAATCGACGACCACTCCGTCCGGAATGGGTACGAATAAAATATCCCAAGAGCAATAATATTATATAACAAATGGGAGGGTTTCAGTGATTGGTATATATCCGTGCGTTGCTACTACCTATTCCAAGGGCGATGTTGGGACCAGGTATAGTTTGCGGTGATGCACGATCCGCCATGAACACGAGTAACAATTCACAATACACGTTAAGCTACCTATATGGCGGGGCTGAGAGGGAAGAAGAGAGAATGGATTTATGGCAGCGGATTTACTGTTATTGCCCTGCAGTAGCCGGGAAAGGGAATAGAAGGGCCAGGAGGAAACTGCAGGCCAAAGCAGACGCGTACGTGACCGAACCATCCCCTATTGCAGCACAGCAATTTACGCACCCTTTGTTTCCCTCCACGCTACGTCACCCCGCGCAAACCCGTCGGTCTCTCACATTGCATGGTGCAGAATTTGTCGAAGTGCGGGAATTATTCTGTAACCCTGGAATTATTTCGAGGACGTTGCCACTTGCGGGGAAATTTTTTTCTATGTTCTCTCTTTACTTTCCGTTTGTTATTTGCTTTTTTTTTTTTTTTTTCATCAGACTGCGTCGGTGTTACGTGACGTCCTGTGTTCGCAGGCGTTACTGGGTGATGTATCAGGGCGCCGGTCATCGGCAGCTACGCGCTTCTGCGTCCGCCACGATTACAAGGAACGTAGAAACAAAGAACCGGCAACAGCAGCAGCAGCAGCAGTGGCAGAAGCACCACCATCACTACCACCAGTAGCAGCAGACTGCACGCGTCACGCTGGAATATCCCGGCATAATCCGTGTCATGAATTATGCATAGGCACGCGGGGCGAAACAGACCGCGAGAAACAGACCATTTCCTTCGCGAGTCGGACATGCAGCTTTACTGCAAATAACATGAGATTGCACTATCGGCGAGCAAACTCTTCCGTATTAAAATAAATAAATACCAAAAAAGAAAAAGAAAGAAAAACGGAAACAAAGAAAAAGAAACCAACTGCACAGATGGTTTATTCTGGAACGTGTTCACCGAATGATAAATTCAAGATAATTCCTGCACGGTCGCGTAAATCTTGTTTCGAATAATTTTTAAGGCCTGCAGATTTATACGGTGTATCTAAAAATACAATGAAACAGGTATCAGGCTATACCGATGTAAAGGGATCAGTGGTTGAATGTGACGTAAATATGCTGTGTATATTTTGTAGCATTTACCCGAGCCGCAGATTCAAAACTGGAACGCTCAAACCACACTTACTTTTCCTCTACAAACTATACACAGCCACGAAACTAATATAAACTTTAAAGTGGCGGTATCCATAGATTCGCTGTGAAATATTTCCCTCTCACGATGCAAATATTATCACGGAATTCAAACGTCGTACCCAACTTGACCGATGGATAGGTTTTTTTTTGTCTCTGTTTTGAACAATATTCTATTATCTACCCATATAACCGCTCCCGCGGTTTGATATAGACAAATTGAAGTTTTGTAACCATGCGGTATTTTAATTAGAGTTACGCGACATGCGGGCATCCCATGAAACTTGCCTTTCACCCCTCCCGCATACAGTCTCTAGCTATTACCCTTCGTAAGGGGAATAAACCCTTTCACGTTAACGGTGGCAGTCAGTGACGCCCATCTTTATGAATAGGGCAACTGTAGTACGGCGGGGGCGCCGTATAAAGAAGGGCGAATCCTGACCGGGGTGCAAATAGAGTGGGTATACAAGTTGAAGGGAAAGTGAGAAAGAGAGAAAATTAAAGGGGGACGCAACACAAAGAGTTTAAATGCCAACCAAACTCGAACACGTGTGTGTGAGTGTCTCCGCGCAGATATATATAATCGAACCCCTGGGGAGTGCGGAAGGGATTGAATACAAGGGAGAAAAGGTCAGCTGTTGATATACCGTTATAATACCTTCTACAAGAGATCATTACAGGCCTGTGCGAGGCACAAGTTTTTAAACCAAGGATTTAACAATACATTTACAAAAAGCAGGGACAATGTTCATATTCGCAATCGGTGCGGTATAAATAATTTCGAGTTAGTATAATGTTCAAAGATAAAACAAAAACGAAAAAAGTTCAAGTTGCGAGAGGTGAGGAAGCAGAAGAGAAAGAAAAAAAGAAAACGAAGTTTGGGGCGCGGACCGTTTTCATCTGCTATTCATTATTTTATACCAAAGAAACTTTTATCGAGTTCAAAACTTCTTCTACAATGAGAATATACTCACTTTCCTTCAATTTATTTCTCCTTTTCCTCAACTCCTGTGAACCTTAGAAGAGGATTACGATCTACGAGATAACGCGACACGCAGCAACGAGAAAAAGATGGCCGCCACTCAGGATCAATTTCCATGACAGAGCGAAGCTCAATGGAACGACACGGAAAAGATATTCCAACAGCGACACAATTCGTCGAGCCACCTGATCCCGGCATCCACCTAAAACCCGTTTACTTCCGCCCCGATTCAAACCTGTACGAACTAGAATATCCTGATTGAAAAATACGAGAACGATAAAAAGAGATTTTATCGATCCTTCTCGATCCCAAACTCTCGAGTACTGCAGAGCACGTTTCTGTAATCGACGATGTGGGAGCTGTTGGCTCAAGTGTGACTCGTTCACAGGTGCCAGCTGAGTGTTGATCCATCACACGCGTAACGGTCAACATGTAGTCAGGTGCTTCAGAATTATAATCGGAACCGTGTACCCGATGCATATATTAAGCCGGGAGCGGGCTCGCTTGAATAACAATGTATACCAGTGAATCGAAACGCTGCACGTTGCAGGTGTATGAAACATATTAATATAATGCATCGGAAACAAAATAAAAGATCTGTAAATAAAGACTGTTGTGGCGAACTCACAAAGTTAAATATATACAGCGGGGGAATCACCTGAACTGCAGCAATGTAGGAATGCATCGTGACCGCATGCAGGAGAGGGCGGCGTTCGTATAATTATAGTTCAATAATATGCTCGGCGCGAGTGCCTGTATAGCTATTGGAACTCGTAGGTCGTGTACAGTTGTAGTTTGAGGGATTTCTCAAGCGTCATTTCAGGGTGTAAGGATATCTTTAGAATGCACCCTCGATCCGAAGTGGGGGAGGGGGTAGCGCACAAAATGGCGGGAAATCAATACGCACGACGGCGCACGTGCAGCAAAGCCAACAACCGCAGCGCGTAACCCAGTTTGATTTTATATACCTTCGGTATTATATGAGCTGCATACGTCTGTATATAGCTAGACACCGTAGTTTCTGTATAGTTGAAAAGTTGTTCGACTCTGTAGAATTTTGCAGGTTACCCGCTGCATAACTTCCTAGTTTCTAGTCGATCCTTCCCTCTCCCTCATCTCCGTACCACTAGCTGTCAAGGATTCAGCGTCAGTCGATTCTATTCCCTCTCACTAAACTGCACGACATGCACGATCGGCCGCGATTGGTATAATCGGCTTTGATTACCGCCGCCACCATTCCGCAGAGCGTAGCATAGTATGGACTGAATTCGTCGAGAGTCTTTATTAGCAGCGATACTAATCCGGAAGTAAATTTATCAAACGGGGAATAAAGATTGAACTTGAATTATATATGAGAAGCGAGTCGTAATTTTTATTCTTTTATCGTAAATTATCTACATTGTATAGAATAAATATCGACACGGTGCCAAAAAATCCTGTTGCCCATCAATCGCCCCGTGCCGAGGAGGATAAAATGCCGGATGACGGAGTCAGTTTGTGGCCTAGTTTTCTTTAGATGAAATATACTCTCTTTTTACTTTTATCTTCCTTTCCCTTTCTTCTTCTTTCCCTCAACCGATGTAATGTATCGCGAGTTTTAGAGGGAGGTTGCCGAGACTCCCGCCTTCGCGTTCCACAAGAACAACTCGCTCTCTATTTTTATTGGATTCTATTATTAGGGGAGTGGGTTTTGCCAGCGTGCAGAGCCTTTGAAAATTTTCTACGTAGAGTTTGTTGATAAACTTATTTCCGACGCCGTTATACTCGACGGGGGTAGGAGACGAGAGGGATGAGAGATGAGAGAGATGGGGGGAGGGGAAAGGGAGGGAAAAAGCGTTCTGGCGAACCGCCAGGAATCGTTACTAGACTCTCGGGACCCATGCCAAGACGTCGGTGTGGCGTCTGCTTGCTAACCGCAAAGGTGCTGCAGGCACTTAAAAGACCGAAGTCAAGTACCGAAGAACGACTCGCACCAGTTACCTTCATTTCTCTGAATGACTTTACCAGCTTGAGAGCCACATTACGCGACTTACCGGTATGATGATCATCACCATCAAACTCAATTAGTCCCAATGACGCCAAAAAAAAACATTTTTTTTTGGAGAGAATCAGGACTGTTTAATGTTCAGTGATCCAATCGCATGGCTTAAGGGGATAAACTGACCGGATATGAGATGCAGGCTTTCATGGTGGTCAGTGAAAAGGAGATGGCGAGAGCTGGTGGACAGCCAGAATAATTATCGACGCTATATGGTGTGCAGGGTGGTTAGGTACGTGTACGACGACGTGACGGGGTATAACGAGCGACCTCGTCTGCGGCGGACCGATAACGTTGTGCATAATTATCGCGCGTGGAAACACAGGTGCCTACAGAGTGAGTGGATGCGTAAATCATTCAACGTATCACACCAGCAAAAACGAGGTCTGCATGTAATTTGTACACCTCGGACCTCTTCCTGTGCGCCAAGAGAGAGAAAGAGAGATGATAATTCAACAATGCGTATTTATAATGAAAAGCAACAGCTTCACAACCTATGTATATTTATGAATTTAACAATAAGTAACGGTCGCGAATCGGAGGTCGGTCGAGGTACAAAAAAAAACTTCTGAAAAGGTCAACAGAATTATCGATGCACCGCGCTTACTCGTATTTTACGAAGTATAATGAGCTTGGTAATCTTTCGAAATCGCGTGCATATGGATGCCGGGTTTATGTCAGTGATACGCACACGTGTTTAACCCCCAGACCGTATGGGGCCTCGGAAGAACAGGACACCACTGGCAAGGTCGTGCACGCACGCGGGCACGCATGGATTTTACTCACTCGCTCACTCACTCACTCTCATTCGAGCGAGCAAGCGAAGTGGAAAGTGAAGTGAAGTTGAACTTTTTTCACTTCCATATCTTCTTCGGGTCTGAATGTATGGTGACCTTGAGGATATTTTCAAGTAATATTTCTGCGGCGTATAACATCGCGGTCATATACATTAGTTTCGTCAAATATCCATACGCGGCGTAGAAATTGAAAGCTCGAAATGTAAATGCGGAGTGAGCGATGCAGATGAGAGGTATAAAAAGTGTAAGAGGAACAGCAGACCAAGGGGATTAGGTTACTGCAGGAGAATGCATCGCGTCAGAGGTTTACGACCGGGTCCCCCATCCCTGTTTTCTTTTCTTTCATTCTCTCTCGTATTTCGTGTTTTCCTTTTTTTTTTTCTTCCTTCTTTCTGTCCTTTCTTGGTAACCGGAGCACGGAGTTCCACCGGGTTCCAGGTTCTTAAGTCCAGTCTTAGGTTGTTACAAAGCCGACCAGCCGCCTGTACGTCGAGAGTGAGGAGTGAGGCGGCTCGTCTCACTCAGCCTGACCTAACTTTACCCAAGGGACTTAAGGAGTACATAAACTGAACACACAAGGAATCAGGAGAGAAGAATTTGGCACATGGTTAACGTATACGCCTCCGCATAGCGCGCGTTTTCAAGAGTTGTTCTCAAGGCCGCTTTCATTTTTTATGCTCCCGCGCGAACGTGCGATGTTAAGAAGATAAAGATCCCGCGTCATCGTTGCGATGCGGGGGTAATACCTGCAAAGTATTATAGATCATAGCAAACAGCTAACATGTGCCATAACACTTAATTCCACACTTGCGAATTTACATAAAGTGTAGGTGGGATTGATCGCAGCTGGGCATTTGACATTCTGAAAATGAGATTTACGAAACAAAAAAAAAAAAAAACATGTGATAAGTTTATTCAAATTCCTGGGCAACTCGTCCGTAGATCAAAGTGTATAACCCTTTGCAAACGTGATATTTTAAACTCAACGATCGTCATGGTCAGCCACGTCTACCGGGATTACGTTACGCGACCCGCGGTGAACTGCAACAAGGTGCGTTAAGCAACATTATACTACCAGCTAGCCGATGACGATAGAACATTGAAAATGAATTAACTGGTACGCATTTTACGTGGGAATTGACTAACGCCTCTTGAGAAATATTCCGGTCTCCTATCGTTCTGTGGTCGTGATTATTCAACCACGGACTGCAAACGCATTCCACAATCCATTATGCCATATGACGACTGCAGGTTACAAATAAAAAGTAATGAGAGAAAGAAAAAAAAAAGGCAGAGAGAGGAGATCATCGGAGGAGGGGAGGTCGACTCTCAGAGGCGTGTGGAACAGAAGGAACGCCGTAGGTAGCGAAGCTTGACGATAATAATTTACCAGATAACCGTCGTAGTGCACGGACGCTGCTAGCCGGTGGCCACCTTTAAGCCGACTCGAACAATCAGATGCTACGCTTTCACCTGCTTATCTCTCTGTCCGATCAGGAGGCACAGAAAAATCCCTAAAACGGTTTTCGCGCGGCTTAACGGTAACCCCGTAATTCACAAGGGATCGATTTGCATAGAATTTATAAAGGCACTATATTACCCGTTGAACAGGATTTTTTAATACTTATTCATTATTTACACAGATAATCTGCACGGTATAACCGTATTTGAAGATGGGCTGAACAGCCCCGGGTGATTCGTGAACATCGAGCCAGTTAAAACATAAAACATTTTCATCCTTTTTACAATCCTTTTTCTTTTGTCCGTTGCGTCACGGATTTTGCCAATTCCAAAATGGCGGCCGCGATGCATGCAGTGCACGTAATATAGATGTAGGTACATTATGCGTGTATCAACTGTGGTATAAACGAGCGTAACAGGCTGCGATGTAATATCCTTGTCTATACGAACTCTGCATGACACACACCCTGTTACCGGTGAGGTGAGTCATATCGAAGAAGGTGGGCCGGGGCCGTTTGTTGAGAGGGCAAAAAAAAAAAGGGAAGAGCTAGAAGGCTAAGTGAAGAGGAAGAGTCAGGTTATACCGGACCAGGCCGGTTAAGAGAGACGCCGACACGCACGCGGAAGACACACGCGTCTTTTGCTTTCTCTCTTCATACAGTAGATCTTTTATTTATCTCTTCATCTCTCATTGTCGGTGTAACGTTAACGTTGTCTCATTTTTATTCTCACGCTCGGCTCTTTCCTTCTTTCAGGAAAAAAACTAAAATAAAATAAAATTAAAGTAACCCAAGTGGAGAAGTGGAGATGGTATACAGGAGTCGAATATGAGGAAAATGGCAACGGTGAGGCAATGCTGTTGCGATATAGTTATACGACCTAGACACACGAGCTGTGTGATCTCTCTCTCTTTTTTATTTCTCCTCGTCTTGCTTTGCGGCGTTCCTTTTCGACCGCTGATGTTAAATAAGCTGATGCTGATGCCGATACCGATTCCAACGATGGCGGTGGTGATGCAGTTGCTGCAGTTGTAGACGCCGTTCTATTTCCAAGTGGAACTTGTCTCGACTCAAGAGCTGGAGAGCGAATGGAAGAGGAGAAAGGGGGGAGTCGATCTTCGTTATCAGGTTACGCGCGGCATAATGCTGCAACGGTGAGTATATGGAAATAGTGGGTCAGCAGCGAAGGCAACTATACGGCTTGGCTCTCCGGTCGCAGTGACTCCCCGGTAAAAGATAGTGAGAATAGACGCGAGATGAAGAAAAGGAGAAAGAAAACTGAGAGACGGAGATGGAAAGATACTAGTAGAAAAAAAAAATAAAAGGAGTGTGAGCTGAGTAGAAGGTTGGTGGCGTGCGGTCGCCGGGTCTGGCTGGTCTGGTCTGGGTTAGCCTGGCGGCGATCGCTGCTCGGATATGCAACTGAACTCACGGGTACGCGACGAAGAGAACGAAGATGGAGAAGAAGAAGAAGTAGAAGAGGGAGCCTGGGAGCGGGTCGAATGCCCCCGGGGTCTTTTTTTTACTCCGGTCCGCCTGCACCGCCGGAGGTATAAAAAAATGAAATAAAATAAAATAAAGAAAAAGAATGAGAAGGAGTAGAAGGAGAGGCGGACAGACCAGTTGAACCGGTTCCATAGATACCGAACCAACTGGTGTCTTTAAACTCCGTTTCTACCACCTCCTCGCAGACTCCCGTCTCCCTCACCTCGCTAAACCTCTGAACAGGATTTTTTCACACAAGAGTAAACCGTGTCTGTAGCAACTCACCGAAGATAAAAAAAAAGCAAAAAAAAAACAAACAAAAAAAACCGGTAGGTCATGAGGAAAGGGACTGATCAGTACCGAGCAGGCAGGACATGAAAACTTCAGCAACCACGGCTCTTTCCGCTCTGATAACCAACACGGATCAGAAGCTTGGTAAATGACGTCACCACCGGCCGTTTCTTCCGTCTACTCCTCGGTCAATCGCAGAGACAAACGCACGGTCAGCGTGGTTATACAATATATCATTCCTGTGAACTATAATATAATTACGCGGAAACGGTAGCCGGCTCGTCTCTCCCTGCAATTTCTGTATTCCAGCAATATCATCGAACTCCGTGACGTCAAGGCCATTCGGACGACGTATTTATTTTTATTTTCCCAGAAGAACCATACAACGATCGGTACATGACTAAAAAGTTATTAATTTCAACTCGATACGCGATGATGCGTGTACTTGGCAAATAATTCATCGGACTTTAATTCCACCTGACCTCGGTTAACCCCTAATTGCTAGACTACTCTCTTATTCGTAGATTAGAGGGGGAGTTTTTTCTCAATCGTCAAAGAATTTCGAACGTATGGCGAGGGGTGACGCGAGGAGTTTAAAATGAGGAGGAATCAAATAAAACAACGATCAAAACTCCTGGCTCGAGGCCAGTAGTCGCCGGGTAGTCCGAGATATAAATTATTTATCACTACACGTATATCCACCGAGCTAAGGAAACACGACGAGTGGAACCAGGTGCTGATGTTTCCGAACGATCCGCAGCTGCCGTGCGTCGCGGCGCCTCCGTTTTCGTGATGCATATATGAACCTATCTTTGCAAGCCGATCGTGATGCCGAAGAAAAGGATATGAAAACGAGATTTCTATCTCCGATTACGATTACGTTCGATAGTTTTTCATTCGACGTCGAGTAATTTACATGAAATCAGATTTTGCCGCTGTTACGTAACGCATGACGAAAATCACATTTCTCCGTGACTGCAGCGTTGAAATGAGGCGAGGAAGACGTAATATATACATTGGAAGAAAGCAGAGGGAAGGATGCGTACGAATCTGACACTTTTTTGGCAAGTCTCGTGACGCGAGTTAAAATGGTCAAGAGTGAGAAAGAAAATTTCGAGAAAGACAGAAGAAAAGATTCTCGACGGACAGTTTTTTTAAAGTCTGGAATTTTGCCAGCTAAAATAACCGGTTGTCTGAGAGTCTAGTTAGCCATTCGGGAAGCAGCTAGTATAATCCCGTAAGCAAATGGGTATGTATATAATTCCCGTGGTGACCGTTGCGCGTTGAGTGCCGATAAAACTAGCTGATTAACGTTGACGAGACCCAACTTGCGGATCGTAATTTTAAACGGCAAATCAACGCCATTCGCCGCACGATTTAATCGACGCTGATCGGCTATATCGACACTCGATTTCAATTTAAAAAACAAATCATCCGCATCGTTTCACCGCGTGATCGTTGGGTCTCGAGATATAAAAAAAGAAAATGAGAATAAAACAAAATAAAGAAATTCAAATAAACAATAATGAATTAGCAAAGGCTGTGAATGAATTGCGAAATTCCGAAGAGCTTACGCATCGTGTTTTCCGGATCTGCTTTATATATTTCGTTCCAACAGTTAAGAGAGAGAGAGATCAGGGAAAAAAAAGAGAAACCTCACAGTCGAATACTTACCTATAGGTAAAAAAAAAAAATTTGGCAGCGTAACATTTACAGGAGTGAATATAAATTGAAGCACGGCCTAAAATTATATCTTTTGTTTAATCGAATACTATAATCGTACGGTGGGTATTTCATCTGGCAATATATAATTATAATGACTTTTATCGAACGGAAAAATCGGGAGTTCGATTAAATCCTGCAATTATGAAAAGGATGTGGATATAAAATATATATACCGTCGTTCGATCGAAATGAAAGGCAAATATTATTCTAAAAAAGATGAGTAAAAATAGCCGACGATCACGATCATGACGTAACACAAATGTACTCTAAAATCTATACGGACACGTAATACATAAATTCTGCTCATTTTAGGTACACATGTATTCAGGAATTATACCTCCTCTTACCATACCGTTGCTACACAGAATTTTCTCGAACAAACGGATGAGGTATTCGCACCCTCAGCTGTACGATGTGATAACGATTCATCCCCGTCGCGGTAGTCCAGCTGCGTAAATAATTTCAGTGTGAATTGTTTCGCGTTTAAAATACACGTAACGACTGTACGCGATAAAGTACAAATTTCTATTGTTGATATAGTAGAGACTCGAAGGGGATGTGAAACGGGACGTTGCGATCTATACGGGACGAATAGAGAAAGGGATGGATCGAATAACGCGAGGGTGTATAACCCGCTATATTTTATATTTTCGTTGCATGGGGAGACGTATTCGCAGTATTGTAACTTAAACGAAACTTTACCAACAAATATTCCCCGTCTGCCGTATGTGGAATTATTGTATAGTATAGCCATACCGCGTGTATTGTGCGGATAGATTCTAGTGGAATGTTGCACTAATTAAATGGGAATAACCAGGATCGTGATTCTATACATATACGGTTAATTATAATTAATTGAAATCTCTTCTACCTCGAGGAGCTGATTTAGTTTATCCTATATATCTGTTCCATTCCAGACAAACTTATTATAACGTACATGTATGTCTGGGAATTACGTTGATGCCATTGTTAGAATAACTTCCCGCGCTTTATTTGTTCACGACGACGGTGTCTTTTTTTCATTATTTCATTACTATATGTGTACCTAGAAAGACCGATGAAGGCGACGGCGGGGTGGTGGTAGAGAAGGAAGAGGAGAAAGGGATGAAGAATTCGCGTGTTGCAGAGTTGCGCTTGAGCGCGGTAAAGGTTATCGCGTTTCACCGAGATATGGGGGAATGGCTGACCGAGCGGGACGGCTTATCGGTGTTTCCTGGACGCCCGAAGCCCTGGGGCAGAGAAGGCAGGTAGCTGTGAGGCTTACGCGCCTCCTCTCGTGTTTCCTTTCTAGCGAATGCTGATCCGCCTACACGTGCCGTACGAGGGGGTGAAAATAAGAGGATAAAGCTAAAAAGGGAAAGAAAAATGGTCGAGCAGAAAACAAAAGGAGAAAAAACCCATAGAAAGAAAAACCAACAAGAACCCCTAATGGAAAGGAGAGATAGGTACCTTGCAAAAAATAAACAGAAGAGAGGATTTGTCCCGTTACGATTCGCGCACGAGGGTCTCTAATTAACTCGATGCCCCTGAATCCGCAACTCTTTTAATTAGGTAATTATATACTTACGGTGTAAGGCGTTAATTTCGGGCGATTTCAGATTACCTACCGTCCGACAAAAGAGACCGAGGTCGTTCTTACCTGAAACAGAATGAAGGAAACGAAAAAACAAATTAGTATCGTACACAATGCACAATGTTTTGCGTGGGAAACAATTCAACGAAATAATTAGATTCTAACAATATATAAGCCACTCGACTTAATTTCTTGCTCCTACATCGATTGATATTTTCATCGTTAACTGCCTTGAATACTAGAACTCGCGATTGGTTTTCTCCTCGCGTCGCGGCGCGGCGATTCCACGCGATTGAGGATTGGCGAGGAATTATTATCAGGGAAGAGCTACGCGGAGAGCGAGTAAAACGGTCGTTCGAATCTCTTCTCACTCGCTTAGGCCGTATTCCCACGCGCTTGCGTACAGTTCGCTTATATAAATGAAAAACTTAAATAAAAATAAAAGGAAACAACATAACTGGAGATGAAGTAAAACTAGAAAAAGACACATACGATCGCCAGCTCCTATGTATAGTCGAGTGTAAGTACGTGTTTTAACGTTTCAACGTGCACACGCGTGTTTCGTAAGTATAGAAACATCTGAAAGAAGCACGATAGCAACTTCAGCCGGTTGTCGATGTTGGAGAGCATTCGCTTGTCCCTCTAGTCACGATTCCGCGCGTAATGTTCCTTGGGAACAGCGAGTGACCGCGGAGAAGCGTATATTATAACCTGCCACGATTATATACCCAGACGTATACTTTCTATCGGCGTCGCGACGCCGTATACGAATTTTTGAATAAGCAATTCAACGAGTTTGAGTGCATACGAGAAGATGAGTAGGGTGCGGTTTATTTAGTTTCTTTCTATTTTTCTTTCTTTGTGCGTTATATCGGGAATCTGGATCTTCAGGTCCACTATGCGTCACCAAATCCTAACCTTACCTAATAAAATATCTCTTCCAGGTCATTTCTATGAGCTAAGTTCTCATCTCCTTCTGTATTCGGCCGCGCCCTCGTCTGGACTCGTGTCTTTCTCGGCGACAACGACGACGGCGCCGGAAGAGAAGAACGAAACGGAGGGGCGAAGCGAAAGAGGAAGAGAACGAGGAGGAGAAGGAGGCAACTCTTTGAACAAACGCTATTGAAATCGCTGAGTCAAGAACCGTTACTAACTTCCCGTCGTCTGTCTCTCGGACCCTCTCTCGCCTGATGCAGGATAATAAATCACGTTCCCTGTCCACGCCCCCGCGCAACACCCGCGTCGCCAATATCATCCTCGTCTCCTCCACCAACCGCCTCCTCCTAACGATAACCCGAACCGGTCGAGATCAACTGCGGAGCTAAAGACAACCGTAAATAAAATCAATTAAAAAGTTTCCTCGGCTACATGCAGTATAAGCGAGGAAAGCAGTCGCCGTTAACTTCCTTCGCGGGAATTAATAAGTGCGAGCGATGTTGGTAGGTATAAAGATATATGTGCATGTATTACATGGGTAGGTATGTAACGTATTCGTAAATGTAAATGCAGAGACCTGTTCCTTCGTCTCTAATATATAATAACCCCCATTTTTCTCTCTTCCTTTCTGTAAGTCAGGAGCTTCGCCATGTGGAGAAGCTGGAGAGTTGCTATATAAGCTCGGCACGTCATCTACGACGCTTTCGCGTAGTTTCCCCAAAGTTTTGGCACTTATGTCGAACTTGTTAATGGCTCTGTGGCCGTTGGCGTCGGTCGCATCCCTCGCTTCCCCTCAGAACTCCTTACCCCTCCATCGCCTAAACCTTAAGCCGCCGAATACCCCTATCTTCCGCAAGTTGGTGCAGTTTGACTTGATTGCCTGAGTTAACTTTTGACGGTAGTAGTTAGTTTAGTCGGGATAAATTTCCACCCCGATGCCACCCCCGTTTACGTTCACGTTTACATACATATGTACTCATGTATTTGAATCTCAAGTACATACACGTATATGCTGCACGTCCTAAATGTTTTGCATACTATACGCGCCAAACTTTCAAAACTCTATACAAAGTCAGTCTGAAGAGTAATGTATTTTAATCTGCAGTCCGCACGATTCTGTACAACGCAAACTCATCCGATAAGTTACTTTAATCACACGGTAAAATTAATTTAATCTACAGCGACATCAAGTTACATAAACATAAAATTGCCTCGGATAGTAGGTAGAATCTATAGTAATATTATAACGTATGAAAATATCTTCCACCAGGAAATTTCCTGAAAGAGTTGAAACTTCAGAAGTGATTCTTGAAAATTATAACTCTCGTTCGCGTGATATCGACCTCGCCAAGTTCAGCTCTTCTGCCTCCAGACATAAGAGTTTCTATATTCCAATGCTGATACAGACCGTGAAACTGGCAGCAGTTTGGGGGTCGGAGCAACAGGTATATATGTATAGATACAGGCATGCCGAATACATACGTCGTAGCGGTTGAGAGAGACCTACTCTTAAGAGATTGGAACTTTGTCCCGCGGTGGAAAGCTGGTAAATGTTTATTTTCAAATTGGTCAAGAGAAATTTGAATGTAAATAAAATTAAGCACATCATATTATGTTCACCAGAGTCCGGCGTTTGGTGGTATACTGACGCGGGCGATCGAATGATGAAAACACATTTGGTCCGTCCGAAGGGGACATTTTGTAGCGAAAGTGCTCTATACTCAGCAACTACGGTGACAACTTAATATTTTATTAGCTCTGCAGCACGACAGTCTCGCCTTCCCGTAGACTCCTTCTTGCTTCGAACCCAGGTCGTACTGCAATCACCTAACTACCATGTCGAGTCGGTAACGTTCACACAAATTATTCATTGTAGAAACCAGCTACCCGCGGCTGCGGGACGGATTAACCAGGAAATCGTTAATCATACGCGAAGCAAACGAGTCTCGATCGTTGGTCGAATCTCGGCGATATAACCACCTCGTATAGATCGAAATACTACTGCTGCTGCGGGTTTGTTTCGTCTTCTGATGAATTTCGAAATATTTTTCAACAGTTATTGATTATTCATGGATTTTTTCATGGTAAAATGTTACGAGTTGAATACTTATGTTGGGTTCTATAGGTTTTCGAGGGCCATGATATGAATATCTCCGAAAAAGGCACGTGGCCGACTTTCTGCCGATGGGACACAAGCAGAGGACAGTGGATAGGACATAAAGAAATCCAGTTTTGGAATGTCACGCGCTTCACCTCGAGATAAATATAATCTGAGAGCGGCGAACCGGTTCTTGAAATGATTTTTATCACTTCGAACGAAAGATAACCAAGAGTCGAATGACTCCGGTATAAATTGGATAAGGATAAGTGGTCACCGTTGATTGGTTGGCTGCTGCCCGAGTCACTCACTGATAGTTGGCCACACTTTCTCCTTGCGTAACCTGTCTCTCCACCATCTCCATCTCTGTCTTTATCTCTTCTCTGCAATTACTCCAACGGATTCTTTGAAAGCGTAGGTATATTAAAACCTGGAGCAAAGCAAGACAAGAGTTGTGGTATTCGACATGAAACGCATTACTTCTTCCAGGTCTTCACCTCGCCAAAACAAAAAAATATATACATATGCGATGTACCTCGCATGTGATAGACCTTACAAGGCTTCCGACTTAGTACCGTTTCTCGGTATGCAGACCAAGATCTTCTGACATACGTTCTCAGTTATCTGGTTGAAGTACTACGGGTAGCAGGGTAGGTACACGTAAGCGATGGCTGGGGGTATATGTGCATTGTGAAGTGAGTGGATATGCGCGACCCGGTTCGTGGGCAGCATGCATTATTCAAGAATAAATCTCCCCCTACCACACGTTCCTTGCAGCACCGGGTTTCTCCCCCGTTCGTTGAATAGTATCCTACCTTGGAACTAGAACCACTTCCACTTCCACTTCTGTTCTTTATCCGCATTATAGTACGCTGGCAAATTTGATTCTGCATACCAGGGATACGGATGCCGAGGAGAAAAGGAAGAAGAAGAATAATAATAAATGAACGTCATGTTGCAAATTTCTATAAAGTGGTCTCTTGGATGATTCTTTAGTTGGAAAGCGATCGACCGAGGGACGACGAGTAGCAGCAGCTGCAGCGGGACAAACAACATAGTCTGGAGAGTCGGAAATGGTTGCAAGCCCTGTGGCAGCAGCAATTAGCCATGGAGAATAAATTCCATTCCAGCGGTTGTTGGGGAATGAGGAGAGAAACCGAAAGGGGAAGTGGAAGTGGAAGTGGAAGAGTGCCTCGAGTGGTCTCGTCTAATTGTAAATTACAAAGCCCTATAGCAGCGCAGCAGCACAGCGGTAGAAGCAGAAGCAAGTTCGTGCGGTAATCGTAACTCGTATAGTTCTCCAGGTCTTCGCTTTCCCGTTGGGTAGGAGGTAGCTTACAGTACACGTGTACACATAGATATAGCTATGTATACCAGGCCAACTAACCCTGAATATACAATTTCCTACCGGATCCTGAACAACACAACGTTCATTGCACGAGACTGGATATACTACGGAAATGTTTACGTCGCAACTAATGAAACCCTGCAGCTGACAGTTTCTTCGCTTCTCGGACTCAAATCGCGCAAGTCACGTGGGTGTACACATACAATCAGGTGATCGAGGAAATACCCTATCTTTTTCAAAAATTCCTTTTCACCGGGGCTACTGTGGATAGCGAATAATATCTTCACGTCTCGCGTGTCTCTCACGTGTTCGACGTTCAATTGTTACAGATAATAATCGTTAGATGATGATAATTCTAAGCTGCAGCCGTCGATCGAGGCTTCGGATCTTTGACCAAATATAGATATCTCCACATACGCACACACCGTGCTGTCGAACGACGTCCGTAGTCCCGGGACGGACGTCGTGGATGTTGTTTATCGGTTAACCTTATCGGTCGCTGGTTCTTATCGGTATACACTCGACGTGATAACCGCCTATCTCTATTGGCGTACCCCACGGGCTGGCGTGCAAGTGGACAATGAGCCGTTATATAGTTACAACACTAACTTTACATGGGTATGTGATGATATGACTGATGGAAAAGTAAAAACTTGTCGAGTATCGCCACGACGAGTGGTAATCTAATCTAATCACAGATACATTGACTTTGATCAGGTGTCTGCAGCGGACTATGGTATGAAAAAAAAAGAAGAAAAATACTAATAATATAATATTAATACAAAATTCATTAGCGTTATCTATCGAGCTGCAAAAATACGCGCCTACTCTAAATAATCAACAGGTATGTGCAGTCATATGTATAACTAGTACAGACAGACCTTATCAAATGCCCTCATTAGAATCAATGACATCACCGGCAAACAAGACATGCCTCCAGACCTGAATAAGAAAAAAGAAAAAGAAACGGAAATTCCGCGAGAGAGATTACTCGATGAATATTATGCCGATTAAATTGTTGTGCAGAGCTCCAGCACGGGGATCGTAGGTCCTTTGATCATCTAGCATACATCGGACTTGAATATCACGATGGGATTAAAAACCAGCGTCGATGTCTCGAAGTGAAATCGATCTGTATAAGGAGTTTGTTCGATTCGTTCTTGCGGTATGAACGCGGTATACGTTATAAGTTTGGTTCGATTCGATTTGGACATGTAAATGTATTCGCAAGCAAGATCACGTCGGGGCTGGGACCAGACCAGCATTACCAGTTACCAGCACCTCACCGCTGTTAGTCAGTCTTATACCGGTCGTACTGAAAACCAGTCCCAACTCTGAACGCCGCATAAGGATTCAGGGCACCTTCGGCCATAAATCGAGGATAACGAGTGGTTCGTGTACGCGCTGCGAATGCCGCCATTAAAATATAGTCCGCAGGCAAACACTCCCCCGCCGCCATTTTGCCTGGCAGGTACTTCTACGGCCACTGAACGCATACAGATAGTCGAGAGAACTGCGAAATCAAGTGGTATGGCAATTACCAAACGTGTTCAACTTGTTGAGATTACTTACAATACGATCATCGCGTCTATCCCTATAGGTATTATACCATCGAACGAACCAAGTACCACCATAAAGACACACCACGTCTCTACGTACACTTAAACTCTTAAGAGATGTGTATCGCCACTTAAACTTTGCCGCCACTGTTCTCATGTGACCTAGATATCTCTCTTTTTCTTTGCACGTTCTCGCGAGTTCCAAAGAAGAAGGAATTTCAGGCGCCGGGGTTTCCACTTACACTTATAACTTCCACCTTTTCTCCTCCCTCGCTCTTCTCCGATCCATCTCTCTCACTTCCACCTGCTGGTGATGTCGACGGTAGTGGCGATGGTGGTGGTGGTGGTGCCCTTCGTACGAGGGAAGGGAATCGGGGGGTCGATGTCTGGCTGCTCTGACCCCGGAGGGATCCCTCGGCGCGTGTCGCTCGTTCATTTGTCGACTACGTAACGCTGTGCTACCGACTTTACTATAGGTCAGTGACGGGAAACGAAAAGGTACGTCGACCAAAAGCTGCAGTGCCATTACGAAATTTTCGAAACCTAAGCGGTGACCACTCGTTCTACGGTTCCCGCCTAATGTTTGAATATAGCAATGTGATTTCTACGTGAGGAAACCGCAATAACGGTAGTGAAGAATAAACTAAAAAAACTTAAAAAAAAAACGCTACTTTCTCTCGCGGTCAGCCGAAAGTGTTTGCTCACGTTCAACGAGAAAATCTTTATCCAAATGTTAACAAATATTTCGTTTTACATTATTTCCATCGAAGAGGTGATTCTGATGTGCACATTGAGCCGAGTTGAGAGGTGCGATAGTCATCCGTTTGAACAAAGAATGCAGTTTCCGGTGTTGGACGATTACGTGGTCTCAGCCACCGTTACGCCGCGCCTATAATATGCATACCTAGGTATACGTGTACGGAAATATGTGAGGGCGAGGATTCTGAATTGAGCGTACGGACGGCTATGGTATACAAAGTCTGTCGCGTTACGAATAATAATGACCTTTGAACGAAAGTACTTGATGTAGTTTTGTCGTTTTTAAAGGTTGACAACTTTCTAACTGACATGGCGTAAAGAATACACAGCTGTAACATAGGTACCTAAATTATAAAACTTTCATCGTTTTTAGATACTGTGTATCGTAAAATCTGATGAATCATGTCGATCGAAATACGTGTGTCTAATTATTGTGAATTTTCGAATACAAATCAGTTAACACTTTCCAAATAAAAATAACATCGACGTCAGCTGTAATTTGACGCTATGCATTATCGTTAGCGAGCATTAAAACTAGTCGGTCATCGAATATTCTAGGCACGTGGTTTAGCTTCCGTTTGTTACACATCGTAATGTGCCTACGCCAACAAATTCATATCTGCAAATCTACCGAGTATTGGAGTAATCGTTCCTGGGTACGAACTAAATGCGGCTACACTGGTTGACCGAGCCCGAGTTATGCTGACAAGGGAGTTAGAGAGACAGAACAGAGGTGGATAATTCAAGTGAGTAAGTGAGAGGGAAAGAGAAAAAGAGAGAGAGAGAGTTAGGCAATAGGCGTGGATGTCCACTTGGCAACGGAAAGGAAACCCAGACATCCGTTATGTCACTGGCCTCTCCACGTTCTCTCCACACTCTCGCTCGCTCCTTCGTTCCCTTCTCATTGCCAGCTCGTTTGAAGACAGAATGTGCTACAGGGTTACCGGATGAGCCTCGACCGTCACCCGAGGCGACGATGGGCGTCGATTATTGGTCCGAATTAATGAAGCTGTTCTAACAATTTTTTTTTTAGAAACTTCTACCGAATGAGTTATGATTCTTGAATATCTACGGACCAACTCCGAATCGTTTCGCTGAAGATTATGGATGAAATAACCGCATAAACTTTATTCACGATACCGATATCTGTGTATAATTTAGACGAATAAGGCTTTTGGGGAATACATCAGGTAGCTAGCTATACGTTCCATCGATTCACACGAGGACATTAGACGAAATCACGAAGGTCAAAAGGTCGTATCAATTGCCAAAACGATTCCGGGATACAAATCTTTTTTTTCTTCCATTCACTGAAAATGAGAAAGTATATATGGTCGGTGATTATTGGATGAGAAGGGGGGAGAAAACCACAAATGATGTATCATAGACGATATTATCGTTCAATGCACGAACTCGAGACCTGTTCCGATAATAAATTATTGACACCGTCGAATGTAATAGAATTCTTAGAAATATGGTATCAGTTTTCGACCGCGGCATAGATGTTACGGAATCGCCTGTACAGGTATACCTACGTATAAACCGCGAGAACATCGAGATGCATATGGTGAGACAAACGTCATCGGCAAAGTTTCTAAAGTGGATTCAATATAAATTGCTCCCGTTACAAATGCGATCGCCGTAAATGGTAGCGGGTCGTAGACTGTACGAACACATGACATGTAATAAAATGAGTGCAGTAATACTGAAACGAACCAGAAGCCCAGTGACACCGTGAGCCATGAGATTGTGGCCATACAATGGTGCGGCAGCATCTATACAGAGGATAAACTTCAAGCACGCGAGATAAGATGGAACAAAGCTCGAAAGTAATTACTAATCAGATTAAGCACGGATGCCCACTGATAGGAAGGAGAGTGAAAGAGGGGGGAAAATAAAAGTTTTGATCAATCAGCCTCGCGTTATCTTTCGTCGTTCTCAGAGCTTTAGATAAGCACTCCCATTATTAATTCCTTTCTGTTTTTTTTTCCAGATACTCCGGGCGTTTGGGAGTTTCAAATTAGCCTCAATTTCACAATGGATTTTATCATCCGGTCTCATAAAGCGTAATCAATCTTCCTGTTTAGATCAGTGATTTATAATGATTATATCCAGATGTTGAATTTGCATATATGCCCGCTAAATTCGAACCCCGCTTTACCATAATCCACCGCAAAACGTCGGTCTCGCTAATACCTCTACATACGCGTCCGTTTCATTCCGCAACTTATGCTGACGAAGGAAGCTAGGGGTTTATCTCGGTCAGGATGTGCCACCCAGAAGCGATAAAAGTGCTGCCTTAACAAGCGATAATAAAGTTCCGAGAAATAATTGAAGACTGTTGCAGAACAAAATAAATAAATAAAAAGAAGAATAACTCGACGAGACGACGACTGATCTATTTATTCAAATAGGAAGTAACACTCATGCACCGGATTGTGGAGTTTTATGGAATCACGGCTTACCTGATTCTTATCCATTTATCTATCGGTTAAACGTCCATCCCCTGTGATCCGAGGTGATGGAGGGTGGTACCCCAGTAGGGTGGAATATCCATAATTTGAGAACGTTTAATAAATGTCCACTGCACACTATTAGAAAAATAATTCACACCATAGACAAATGTCTACATGGCTACTCCAAAATCACGCTCGTATCCACACTGGACGACCACCGTATCCGCGTCCCACATCCGAGATAGGGGAAGTAGGTATAACGTCCGTAGCACTTTGATGCAACGAAATGATATCGAATGATAAAAGAAGAGTGAGATAAGAATTTGCGATATCAAATAAAAATCTCCTCACCGGCCCGTGGTTCGCGAATATTAAATGATTACGAACACAGTGGCATCCAAATTTTATTTGAATGAAATAACGAAAGATCGACTTTTAGGAAAATTCAAGTTTTAAGTTTTGTGTGATAAGTTGTTTCTCCTTTTTCTATATTTAAAAATCCGGGTAAAAGTCACCGCCACAATTTCACTGAAAAAAAACTCTTTAAGGGTTGCTTTTGAAGGGGTGAATAATGCGCGCGGCGTTACCTCCCGGGACTCGCACAAAGGACTGGCTCCGAAACGCGATTCGTACCTCGACAACGGCGCCGTGCTGCGGCCAGACGAATAACCGTTCCACATCACACGACGAACGGACCCGCGCCCGGTCGTTTCCACGGTCGACGGTCGTCGTTCGTCGGTCGTACGATGGATGGATGGATGGATAGACGGATGGGGTCTACATCATACCGCTTCACATAAATGTATATATTCACGTGTAATTCTACAAGTGTATTGGTCTGTTTGCCGTATGAATAACACGTCTAGCTATACGGGTTATATGCACGGCCACATTCACCGTACCCGCTGTTTGTGGTAGTAAAAACACGCGGCGCACACGCGGAAAGTATGGGCGCGCGACTCTGATACGAAACCCGCTCTACCGGCATCAGCAACAAGTTATAAACTTCAATTTTTTCTGCTCCTTTTTTCACTCCTTTTCTCTTTTTCAACCCCTATCTCGTTCTCTTTCTCACTTGCGGGCGCGATCGGCGCTATTAACCGCGTTGACCGTAAATATAGTACCATGTACTATACAATCGGCAAAGTTGCCGGTGCACCGCACAAATCGCGTAACGTGTTCGTTCGCCAGTTTTATTTAATTTCTTGTATTATCGATCTCCAATCAACAAACCGATAACAAAATTTATACGATGTGTCCGCTGCAAGTCGATTCATACATTGATACATACAACAGTACGATAATTCATTCGATGTTATTCCGTAACCTTTGCCAGTGAACCCGATCTCCTAGTAAACGAATTTATTTATAGAAACACACGCGAAGCTCTGTCAGCGTCTATCGTAGCTCGATATACATAATTACAACTGCCGTTTACATAATATAATACGTTTCTCATTAAACACATATACCTATACATTAAAGGTACACAGCTGCGTGATACGAAAATATAATATTTAACGTACCCATATAAAACTCATCATGCCCGGAAAATATGTGAGCGAAGCGATTAAAAATCAATCGAGCTACGGAGGTATAACGCAAACACATGTCATTCGCTTTTAATACGATCCAATTACTGCAGCTATTTTTATAACCTGCTCTATTCACATCACCGCAAACGTTATACACTTTATACCCTACATTTTATTTTATTTCATTTTAGTTTATTCTAATCTTCTTTTTCGATGATTATCCGACTATTATGCAGTACATACGTATACACACATCGGTCACGAATACATACAATATCATGATATTTAAGAGGGATGCAACAGAGCTGTATGTTATATTAATGTTGTAATCGGTTTATGTACGTATATACGTATGTGCACGTATATAAGGTGGGTGGTAGTTATATGAATGATGCGGTTCCGTGACCACGGGCAAACAAAAGCTAAGCATAGTCACACTAAACCCCGACACAAATATTTTCGCCGGTTACTCGAGACTTTATCGGCGTCGTTATCGCCTCACCGCTAACCGCAATTAGCGGAATATTTATAATTGAGTAACGCCCCAAGGCATTCAACCACCGCCTGCATCAGTCGATCCCACCTATCCTATCGTGTCGTATAATAATAATCTTTTTAACGCACGATTTCGTTAACTCAACTTGTTCATGTACACAAATTTATTTTTTTAATATTTATACACAAACTACGCACGTATCGTATTTGTGAATTAATCCGCGTTATCCATCGATTTAAAAACAATCTCCCAAAAATTTCGGAATGTTTACATTATTTACGAATTTTTTTCTAAATTTTATTCCGCTCTTTTTGATTTTCACGTAATTCACTTCATCAATTAAAGCTGCGGTTGACAGCTGGATCAGCGAACATAAACTACGCGTGGGGTATTCCTATGAATAACAAACTCTAAACACGTCTATTTATATTTATAGAAACTCTAGAGTATCTAATGCGATAAAATTTCTGCTGATTCAGTCTAGTGCTGACGTAGATTTCGTGTGCCAAGTATTGGAGGTATGTAGTTCGTATCATTCGCCGAGTAATTTTGAAACTATATTGAAAGTGATTTGAAATATTTCACTCGAGAATCGTTGTAACGCAACTTCCTCCCCACACTTGTTGAAAGTAAGATAACTCGAGCACTTTCATCCCTCCGTGGGCATATAACGTACGTAATATTTTACCGCCAATTTCGCTCTCTCCGTATCAGTTGATGAAATTTTTTTGCTCGGTTTTTCAAATTTTTGCAACTTCGATCGTTGCTCCGTAAGTTACGCGAAGGTATTTACCCCGCAATAATGCATTAATTACGAGAAGCGACCGCGAAGAAAAAGAGCGAAAACAAAAGGAAATAAACATAAAACAACGAAAATAAGAAGATGAAGAAAAAAAAGAACAAGATATGATACATAAATAAAGGAAAAGGAAAAGAAAAACTGGTACAATGTCGACTCGCGGCGTGGGAAGGTCTGGTCTGCCGGCTGACGAACACGAGGAGTGCGAGAGAAAGAAAGACGAAAGATGAGAGAGTGAAGAAACGCGGGTGCGTTTATAACATCGTGACGTATACGTATACACGTACCTTTTTAGAGGTAGACAACTGTACGCGATGATGCTATACGTACAATATACCTACCTACATCCGTCGAAGGAGCTTCGCTGCAGGTGTGTGTCGGTTAGTGCCCTGCCCGTTGGTGCAGGCAAAGCCCTTATACTTATAACTATATACATATATCTACCTGCCAAGATCGTCGCCGATTTACCTGCCCGATACCTGATGCGGAGATCCGAAGAATGCGCCCTCAACATCCGCCGACCGAACCAAAAAACGCCGAGTCGAAGAAAAAGCGATAGAAGAAACGGAACGACTAAAAAAATACTCGCCACCTCATCTCCGATCTACTTCCGGACAATTATTCATTTATTTAACAAGTTTTTTTTCTTTTTTTTTTTTTTTGGTTCCGGAGGATTAAAGACCGGAAAGAGTTGTCGATTTTTAGGGGTCACTCTTTTTTACCAAGCATGGTGGAGTCCTCTGCACTCGATCTTCCAACGTCCTTTGACGCCAGACCTTTGCCCTTCGCGGGTTAGGTGAAACCCATCGTTAATTCGGTGCCTCGTATCGCCAAGCCGAGCGTACTATAATTTCGGATTTACATAATCCGGGCGACACGCCGCCAGATACCCTTAGTGTCGTTAATATCGAGGCAAGACTATCCTCTCCCTTGCCCCTGGTCTTATCCTTATCGCTTTGTTACCAAATTGCGGAATGAGAGGATTACTCAAGATTACCTGCAGGTAAATAAGCGACGATTTCAATCATCATCATCATCATCATCGTGAATGAATAAATTTTTCCGAACGGGAAATTCCATGGATGGGTATGTATCACGAATAAAATTGCAGATGTGATATCCTCGTGGTAAATAAGTGGGTAGAAATGTCCTCTTGAGCAATCTTGAACTCTGAGAATTGGGGAAGGTCTTTTTTCCCTACACGCACGTGCGTTGTATTATTTTGTAGGATCGAAATTCCTTCGAGGTAAATGAGGAGCCGAATTTTAAGTCAAAAGTTTGCAAAATTACTCCAATATAACGCTTCTCTCATCCACTCTCCAATCAACTCGAGGGGTGTTATCGTGAAATTATACGAAAATCATGCGCAAACGGGGCGAGGGAGAATTGCCACTTCTCCGAGAGCGTTTTGGTCCCGTCATTATGTATCCCAACAAGTGCGTGTACTGAATGTATGAGTATGATACGTGAATTATTATACCCACACACATGTGTAGACGTTTTCAATGGAGTTTCAGTTAATTTCTATACATGAAAATCGCAGCGATTTTGAACGATGTTACTCCACCTAGGTGTTGACACACTTCATACAATATGAGTAAAGAGTAAACATCGAATATTTTATGAAATGAGAATGCAGCTCTAAGGCGAAGGGTTGACAGAGTGAATTTTCAAAATTGAACCTTATAAAGGGGATTCACAAGCAGAACCTCACGACAATAAGTCTCAGAATCGGACTCCAGAGGTTTCAAAGAGGGTTTAAAGTATCCGTAAAAACGGGCCACCCAAAAGCTGAGCGAATGAAAAAAAGAAGTATAGTAAGAAAAAGGCGCGGGGCGAGTAAAACTGGTGAAAAAAGGAAAGTAGGAAAAGGGAAAACAGATAGAGGGAGAAAAATAGAGACGCTAGAAAATCCCCTGCACCCCGTCAACACGTGCTAAGCAGCCGCCTACGTTGAGTAACTGAGCAGCGAACAAAATACACCAGTTTAGTTAGTGCACAGGAGCTACTCTTCTATTTTCTACATAACCGATTTCGGTCCAACTTGACGTTTCGAAGTAACGTCTTCGGGGGGGATGGAAAATCGCAGTCGAAGGGCAAAAAGAAAGAGGGGATGATGGTTGTCAGTTATGCCAGCAAAGTTCGTACCCCGGGGGCTCACCCGTCGAGTTGCCAGTTACCACCGAGTTATTTATACAGAGAGATAACAAACAAATCTTGGACGAACGAAACGAAGACTCATCTATATCTCAAATAAGATTCCGTACACGAGTTGCAGGGATTTTCGTTTCTCCTTGGTGTTTATTTTTCGCGTCCCAGAACCCCGTTGGATTGAATCACTGCGATGCCTTCTTCTTCCCTACTGTTTTCCTCAACGATTCGTGCCTACCTTTGATTGTTTATACGATATCCGGGCGCATGATAAACCCCGCGAATCCAAGAATTCCGTATTGACCATATAGAAAATACCAGAAATCTTACCGCGGTTTTTTGAAGATGTCGATAAAACCAATAAACCATTTCAGTAGCTCCCAGAATCTATGCCTCCAGGAGTCATGGAATGAAAAAAATGAGTTGGAAAATAAAACGAATAAATAAATAAAATCAAGGAGGTTACGCGACGAGCAAAACATTACGTGCCACATCTGATTGCGGTCGCGTCACGCGGCTTGGTGCAGATCGCGGAACGATAATAGAATTATAATAGACTCAAGTTACACACCGTCGCCTCACCGCATCGCACTGGGAAACGGTTTTTCTTATTGCGATACAAACGTAATTTCGCAAAATAGCAAGCCTCGGGCCGGATTCTCATCAAACCACGATGTGCAGCTCGATCTCCCTCGTCCTCCTTGAATTAACGAACGGTAATTCTCCGCTTACCGGTCCACTCATATAACGAGTTATACAATGGGACGTGATTCAAAATAACCTCATCTACGGCCTACTCCATTTTATGAATAGAACCATCAAAAATCAAAAAAACCTAAGCAATCAGTTTAGAATTGTAGCACTTCCAACCGATCAGCTCGGAATAATCACGATATTTTTCGAATCGGAAAAAGCGAAAACCTAACGGGAGATTCTCGTTGGGTTCCAAGGCCGAGGATCTTTCTGAGGTCCTCGATGGGCATCTCGCATGATCCTTTTTTTCGTTTCTCTTTTCTCCTTTTTTTTTTTGGTTCTTCAGATTAAACGATTCGAGGCTGCTAGGCGAGACCAAGACAAATGGGGGTAGCCAGACTGGGTTCGGGTTCCTAGGGAGTTTGAAAGTATAAGAGAGGCGTATTCGTTGCAGTTCGGGTCAACCCCTGGGCTATTAATATCGGCCGTCTTCTTCCCCGGCACCCCCCGTAGGCCCAGAATCCTCAGCGTTCAGGTCAAATCTAAGCCCTGTAAGAGGAGGACGGTAGTGCTTACGAACCGGTTCTCAAAGGCGCTAGAAGAGAATTATTTATTCCGCACCATAAGACCCGACGCTCGATCCCTCGACGCGCGGAGTTTAATCGAGAGATGACGTGTCCGATATTCCGATGTTACTCCTATGCCTGCAAATACCGTGTCCGACTCTATAATGAATTATCCCTTTTCCACCTCCATTTGTTAGACCCCCTGACACCAGGTAAAAGAATACCGAGCAATATTCTTCCGCGCGACATTTTTACTAACAGTTGTATAAGTATATGGTGTAAAAAAGTTAAAACAAAAGTCGGTTAAGGAGATTTGGTACACGTTCTTATCACACATGTACGAGAAAATTCCCTTAATTCAAATGCAGAGTCTCTACATCGCTGCAAGGGTGTACATGGCGATAGCGATAAAACGTAACAAATTCCGTCGTTATTTTAATGTCATGAGTTCCTAACGAGCGATAAGCCTGCGTCGCGGTTTCCTGCCGGCATAAATTTTGCCCGCGCCCATTGCTCCGGTGTTTTTTTTTTTTTTTTCTCTCGTTTTTTTCGTTTTTTCGCCTCGTGCTGTTTAAGGTTAAAGAACAGGTCGTTATATTGTGTACCGAAGCCCGCGAAACGGTGGGTCAAGATATTTCAGCCTGGCAATTGTGCGAAGACTAGGGCAGGTCCAGACCGCGAGACGGGCCCTGAGGGCCGGCAGAATACCGATGGAGATAATACCGGGAAAAGAAGAATAACTCAGCGGGAGGCTGGTTCGGTTCGGGTCCACGTCTCCCTCCCGCAGGGTGAGGGGCAAGGGACTGGTAGATTCCTGGAAACTCACCAGAGCGTTCGTAATTCGAAGCACCAGCCAGTAGTAGTTTTCTTGCTCTGTTGAAACACCGTGGCTCTCGCTAATCCTGTTTACCCAAAACCCACAGAATTCATTCTGCGATTACGTAAGATATGTGCAGTGGTAAAAGTTAGTCCTTAGTATTTTCGTTATTTCCGGGCTCAAGATACATAATAAGAATACACTAAAAACTGGATTAAACATAATTTTGATTTTTGACCTCAAAATCGAAAAGATCTAAGGTGTACCCCTTTGGACTTTTTCAATTTTCGGGCCAAAAATCAACATCTCTTTTTTTGCAGTTGCAGTGTTTTAATGAAGAAACGTATAAAATTTAGCGAAATAGTAACGTGGCTAGTAAAGTAAAAGATTAGCGTCAAAGCTGGCCTAGATTGCCGACATAATTGACGAGTATAGAACCCGCATCGAATGCAATGACAAATCAACGCCTACGCAATAATAATTCGAACCTAGATAAACCCACGCGTTTGATGTTTGATGATCGGTTTCGCAACGAGTTGTATATAAAACATTACAACGAGCGCGGATGCATTATTGGCGACTACATAACGACGTTTATATTTGTATTATCAATCTTAGGTCAATCGCTGCGAGAAAATTGCTAAAAGAAAAAAAGTATACACATAAAATACGAATGTATGGTATCGCAAATATATGCAGCAACGTATAAAGATACGAGTCAAGTCTTTCGACTTTACGATACAAAGAAATTCGATAACGAGGTGGTACGGGACTCAACCTCTTCTGGGAAATGTAAGATCAGCGACTCGCATGGGGCGTCGAGTGGTCTTATCATCGATGAATAACTTTCCATATAAGCTCTCTTTTCTTATTCACGCGTCAAAGAATTATAATGCCGCGATCATATTCGCTTCCGCGTATCTCTCTGAATCGCGTTAGAATCAGCCGCGAGTCCGCTAAGGTCGTATACATCAAGGACAGTCTTTTTTCTGGATCAATATCTCTCTGGAAAATTTCTGTGTATATGTACGATCTGCATATATGTAAGTTTCTAAGTTTGTTTACCGAAAGTTTGACGCTGACCAGGATAAGGCCATTAGACGGTGATTTGAAATATTTTGAATCAGCAGTCAAATATACGCCGTGCGTGGGCGTTATGATATACATACTTTATTACAAACTGATAAATGTAGATCGGTATATAGACAAAGCACGATGTATGCAGAGAAGCTGCAGCCAGCGTTATGTATATAATTCGTACGTCGAGCAAAGTTCTTGGTTATACTAGCAGGCGATAGCGATATCATTGACAGACATAATAAACGGTTGTATATAAATTTATTTATAGAGCGCGAAAAGTGACCAGCTCGTTCGTTGTTTGGCACCAGTAGCAAACAGTAAACTTTACACCATTGATAAACGATATTACAACCGCTATTGAATGATTCAACCGATGTGCCGCGCCAGAGCGAACTCTACGTATACACGCGTAACACGTATACGAATACATTATACATGTAATAAAACTCGTTACAACAGTTTCTTCATCGCTCGTGTTTTATAATTGCTCCAATAATCTCCCCTCCCAACTTTATCATCCCAGTTCCAGAAATAAAAAAGAACATGAAAAATGGAAATAAAAAAAAAAAAGGTCATCGGTGCAGAGTTTAAAGACTCTTCACGTCGTATCAGGGGGTGTGGTTAAAACTTACCGCTACGCAGGATGCGTCGGGTTGACTAGTGTACAGTAATTCTACGTAGAATCTTTGACAATTACCTGAAACAGAAGAAGAGTTCATTTGTTAAATGGATGTACCACTATAACTACTGGTTTGATACAACATGTGGTGGTGGCAGCGGCAGAAGCCGGTGGTGGATCGAATGGGCTAACAAACAAGGGACAAAATGGCTGCGGTATGGCATTAGGCATTCGAACATTCGCGAACAATGCCAGTACGCGGTTCCCCGCACCTCGTATTTTATCGGTATAGTTACTACGTACCAGTTTACCTATACGGTTCCTCAGCGCCACGCGCACGCACATATTCGACGAGTTTAAATACGTGTAAATATCTCTGTATACCTATATAGTCGAAAGTTTGTAATTACACGCGACGTCTAGGTCGGCGGATGTAAAAAACAATCAGTGTCACTCGAGCGAGACTCGTCAGAGAGAAATGAGAGAGGAATTTTTAAATAAAGAGATGCATTCATGTAAAAATGTATAATGTAAGGGATTGGGATGATATGATAGAATGCGTAGGATGTCGTTATCTAACAACTCGGCAACGGAGCATGTCTCCTTATATGCATTGGTAAAATCATCTACATATTATACGTACATATCTCTATACTTATCGTTATGCAAGAGTCGCGTCGCGGCACTATGAGCGAATGTATATTATATTGGGATAGCTGACGACGTATGTACTCGTGATACATGGTCAATGATGGGTGATATTCCGAACGTACGCGACACACGCACGCCACGTAAACTCCATTACCCTATAACCACGTGTGCGTCGTCGTTCAATTACACCCACACGTAATATGCCCCACATATGTACACATTCTACCCATAGATTCGATCGCTCTCAGATTTTCACTGTATGGGTGCAGAGTATGTATACCGTACGGAATATTTGCATAACTGTGCTGCTGTTGCTGCTGGTATATACCGGCGATGCTGGTCATTAATAAAGTCGATTTGACCCGAGCGGACGACCCGGCCACGTGGAAATTCACCCCATACCTCGAATACTCGGAATTATTTTCACCTCTCGGTGTGCGACGCTTGTATTGTTGTCATTATTATTATACGCGTTATCTTGCGCTCCAATGATTATTTCACAATTATACTTTTGAACGCAGTCTGATTGAAAATCGATACTTTCGGCGACACTGTAATTCCATAAATAAAATTAAGCGTTTCTACCTTGTCTTCAAAAAATGACGGGCAGTATAATGAGGAAGAGATCAAGAGAAACGAGGTGCTTAGAATTATAGGCGTACTTATGCATATATGCACATAATTCTCGGATGGCGAGCGAGGACCGATGGAATTTCAAACAGCGCAGCACTACGAGCAGGGAGCCGAGATAAAAAAAATAACCCGAGAGAAGGCAGGTGCGTAAACACCTGAAATATCATGGGCCCTGATATTTACCCCTCTGCAATACCAAACGTGAATTAATCGGCTCTCGTTACTCCCGTACTGTAAGAAAATATGCAATGGTGGAGCGTATAAAGCCGAGGTAGAGGTATATAGCGTAGGAATTAATTCCCTCGTGCAGCTGCCGCTGTTATTTTTTCGATTTCCATACGTAACTAGGTTATGTGAGAAAATATGATATTTCGTTGTATAAAAGTATCCTTAAATTGCAGGATTTTTTTTTTTGTCGAATATCTACCGTAGGTTGGATTCCCCGGTGATTCCGTCCCTCGACATAACTTTTGATATTCTACCAGAGAAATATCCCCCTCTTCTTTTTTGGGTCGACCTTTATTTCCGCCAATATTTACCGGTATGCGAAAGTGGAGAGTGAAAAAAAAATAAAAAAATAAAAAAATAGGGGAAGTAAAGGAGAAAGAATCAAAAATAAATAAGGAGATCGAGAGGTTAGCGCCGCGGAAGAACCACCCTATCGGGTTTGGCAGCTATCTCTATATCCGGTTGTTTGCGCTCCGTGCAACCACGCCGTGCTGAATCCGGGTTTTCTTCTTTATGGCCCCCGGTCGGAGGTAATATTTTGAATTTTATTGCCGGTATGGGGTTCGCGGTCCGTAGACGATCATCCTTTATAACCCACATATACGCATGCACCTATGTATGAGTTGAAGAATTCCGCAACTTAAAAGCGTGCGAATGTTTCTCTTCTTTTTTTTTTTTTTTTTGCCAGGAAATAATAGAATAAGAATGAAGAGAAGGCGGCTGAATCCGAAGCCTCGAAAGTTCAGGAATTTCCGATCCCGGGATCTATTTGAAAAGAACGAATGTCCTTCGGTAAGGTTAAAGCCTCGCGTTACATTTGCGCCTAATTAACCTCACAGACCGATTTGAAGGGGAAACTGAAACGGGCAGAGGTATTACGTAACGATGAGCAAGCTCTACGAAAACGGGATTCATCCTTTCGCTAACTTTTTGAAGGACAATGGCTCGTTGGTTTCGTTATACTCCAAATTAATCGAGACGCGCGAGCGCTATAATTCCAAACAAATGCAAATCGCCATTAGCGAAAGTGGTAATGGAAGTGGGAAGTGGGTTGAGTAGTACTTCGTTCTCCGTATAACGTTCTCTCTCTGATTTGAGAGGCCGTAAATTAAATTCTCGTTGGATATACGAACTTGAAATGGAGTGCCGATTCTCATTGTCGCTCCCGCTGTAAAGGAACCTCATGACTTTGAAACGTTCGGATCGTAACTTTACGACGGTAGAAATTGCATTCGGCCAAGTTTCGATCAAAGATCAGTCAAAGAATTAACGCGATAAAATACCATCTTCCATTCACCGATCGTCATTTCGTATATGGAGAATTTTTAATGTCTCCATTTAATTAGCGGGTCAAATATCGGAAGTCGACGCGTGGAAATAATCCTAAGAATCTCAAAGGGACCACCCAAAATGACGGAGTACAAGATTCGTGAATATCCCTAGATTATAATATTAGCACAGACTGTTCCTCAAGGTCAAAACGTCGCACTCAGGTAGGTGGCTGTTCCTACGTAGGTTCAGTATACACGAAGACCTCATTTTTCTATGTATAGGATACAAACGCAAAGCATTCGAAAGCGAAGAAGAAAAAGCGGAATATAAAGAGAGTGAAGGGGAGAAGACACGTGGTTCCCTCTGAGGACTTGAAGGTGGAGAAGACCGAGGCAAGGCCGGGGTCGCGCAAATGTTTGCGGAACGTGTCCAGGACTCTGGACCACTCGGAAAGTTCTTGGATAGCTTAGAGTTTCTTTCCAAGTTTTCTTCAACCCTCCGCACACCACCACTCTCCGTATTTACAAAGGCGCACCGCTTTCATTGGCAACACCTGCTACCATTTGCCATCCGTTTGCAGGCGATTGAATACCAGGAATGCCAAGAGGGTTCCAAGAACGGTTACCTCATAGTAAACTCATCTTCCTGTTCATTTCTTTCTCAAGTTCGTTTTTTCGTTTATTTTATTTCAGTTTGGTTTTTTTTTTCTTTTTTTAGAACGAGGACCAAGTATCGTCTGAGATTCACGCCAGTCGATAACGAGGACTTTTATTTTCTTGTTTACGTCGGTCCTTTCCATTCCCCGATTCCATCATCGCCGTTGCGTTCCGAGTTGGGCTGATGGGATATCAGGAGAAGAATGTGGGTGGCTGGCTGGTTCTAACGCCGTGCAAAAACACGCGGATGATTAAATTCCCCGGGTTCCAGCCAACTCGGCAAAACATTCCGTGTGTATACCTTATAGTCTAGTTTCGCAAATTCGCACTGGATTTCGCTATCCCCCGCATCTACCGCCAACGACGTCGCGGACGTTCGACCTACTTCAACGCGTTTACCACAAAAAAAAAAACGTATACACAACATAAGAGAAAAATAAAACTGAAAGATACATAACCTCGTATAAAGTATCCATACGTCGTACACCGCACGACGTGATTCGCCAACGTAAAAGCTGCTACACTCGCACATACACGTAGGTACAGACGAAACTGCTTAAGCTTTGAATCGTTTGAATGAGAGCTAGGAGTCGTTAGTTTCAAGTCTCGTGTTTCGAATTGCTTGTCATTAGATATTCAATCTCCAGGCCTTTCAGTATGGGATAAACTGAATCTGAATTTGAATAAGAAACCCAGGGAGTACATAGGGGATAGGAGGCGGTGGGGTGAGTAGCTAAGCTTAAACGGGAGTAGGTCGCGTATGCCCACTGCCTCGCCTCTGAACTCTGACCTTTTTTTTCACACGTATATATAATCTAAGCGCTAAGCTGCTACCCGCCTCCGTCGTGAACAGCTGCACAGGTTTTTAAACTCGCGATGATGGACGTATCGAAAAATGCAGACAAAAAAAGAAGAAAATCGGATGAGGAGTCTTCTACCTAATTCATCACGGCACAACACTAACATATAAATTCAGGTAAACCGGATGTCGTCGCTCATGGTTAATATTCTTCTCGAATACGGTAAATCGGATTCATATCGTTGTTGCTCAATTTTACTCACTCAAAAGTTCGATATTGTCGTGTGTATAGTTGAACACTATGGGTACAATATGTTGTGGAGGTGGGAGTTGAAGTTAAAGTTAGGTAGGTACGGGTATAGACACATATGAGTAACGCGATCCCCGTATACGTCTCACGATATTATCGAACCGGTTGCGTTTTGCGGTCACGCCGTGCCCATATAGCCGCTGAAAGCAGAGCGCGTAGTGGTTGTGTCGAGACGAGTTTATATCGAAGGTGAACTCCCTCCGAGTCGTTGCTGCAGGATGGATAATGGATATGCCCGCACTATCCGTGGTGAATCGAGTGGCGATTGCACCAGGCATAGTTTCACCGATCCGAACATACAAAAACTAACGTTCATAATTGATGACACGCTAAAGTTTTTTTCATACCATTTGCAGAACGATGCTTTCCTCGTTTCGAAATCAATGTGATGTCCCCAATTGGAGATAATTTATATCAATTCGATTATCCGCCTTGTTTTTTTCAATTTTCTTTTATTCTCACCTTTCATCCGAATTCTGAGTCATCGAAGCGAATTGAGGTCTGCTGCAGAACATTACTCGGAAGTACCTACAGTGGGCGGAGATGGCCTAAAGCTCGAACATTTTAAAGCTCCGATCGGAATCTTTCGAGAGAATTCCCCGCTTCGGTAGTTCACCTTTAATAGCTGGGAACGTGGCGGAAAGGGAGGGAGTCGGTCGATATCGGCGTCTAGAACTACCCTTCCTTCATTCCCTCCCCACCAACTTCTCTTTTCCTGATTTCGCCCTCATCATCCCCCATCTACTCGACAGTTCCGCCCTTGTCATCCTCCACGGAAACACGAGTACATCTATCTACGTACATATACACGGTATAGAGAACATAGGATTTGCATATACATACAATTTCGTGTATGGCTATTACACATATGTGAATATCACGTAAGTATGCAAGCACGAGGCGAGCACATACTACCCAGCTAGGCCAGGGATATGGTCGACGAAACTTGGAACAGGGATTCTAGTACATAGATATGTATATAGGTGGTAGCGATGCTGCCGAGTCCATATAACTATGTAGAGCAAAGAGTCCATTCAGCAACGGCTGTTTATTTAATGCGTTTCATTATACTAGACCCGTCCGCCGCATTTACCTCTCCCACATTTAGGTTTACTCTCTCGCGTGCAGTCTCCCGGACGTGTGTGAAACTTACAAATATATAGATATACGTATAATGTATAATGTAGATGTGTGCACGTGATGCACGTAGTGAAAGACACGCGTGTCCGAATGGGTAGAACATGTCGCGACCATCTGCCGTGTAATAAGGTACAAATGGTCCATCCGATGCTCCCCTACCACCGCCGCCATCGTTGTTGAGAACGAGGTTAACGATTTAATTATACGATGGGGTATCAGGTGTGCATTCTTCTCTATGGACACAGGTGTAATTCTAGGTATATTCATTTTCCAGCAGCGTGAAATGCAACCATCGGATGGATAGATGGATCGGTAATTTTACCTCAACTCGCAGGTTGTCGCGCTCTGGGAGAAATTCATCGCCATGTACGTAAGTAAAGTGAAAAAGGTAAGAAAAGAAGGGAAAAAATAAAAAGAAGGAGAAGATGGAAAAGGTGCAGGGTATACGATTCGCGTTCGCATATACATATACGTCGGTAATGCGTCGTCGGAATTTCCCTTTTTTTCTTTTTTTTTCCTCTTTTTGTTGGAGGTGGAGGAGGGACGACCCTTTTGTTGGGAACGTAAAGTCCCCCACGAGACGTATCCGTCACGTAATTCCGGGCCAGCACCAAAACCGCGATAGAATTCCCAGGACCAGTTCTTGCACGAACCCCCGTCGCGTCCGGCCCGCCCATTAGCATACCTATTACGCGGCCTTTACCACGCCGAAGTTAATTCGATGCTCTTCGTTTTCATCCATCCATCCATCCATTCGTCGATTCGTCGTTTACTCATCCATCCGGACCGCAAACTCTGTTTTCTCTTAGCTATCCTCTCAGTGATGCAGTAATGCCGAGAAACAGGTTCCACTACCTGCAATCTTATACTCCTTTGCCGTTCCGCAGCCCGCTCAAATTATAGAGTTGCAAGTCGGTGCAGCGGCAGCAGCAACAACGTCGGGAATTCAGCCGCTGCGAAACGTTTCGCTTTTTTCTTAACTTGTACAATTATATCCAAAACTGCACCTCATACTCTGTCTGATACCCGACGTATGATGGCCGATTGACACGTCCGGAGTTCTTCGGTAGCGTGTTCTACTATGTTGGTTTTATAATCGCCTCATGGTTCAACTTTAAACGATCCCGAGCCAGGGCGTGGGTGGCGGTAGAAATACACGCTAATCGTATGATCATCATCGCCGTCGTACTACTATAATCCGTACAGTGTACGAGAGTTTCTTTTCCGTAGAATGATCTGGCCAGGGGCCAGTTATTAAACGTTGAACTAACCTGGTGGAAGGAGTGGAGTATAATCGCATAGTTTCGTGTCTTATTTATTATTTATTTTAGTACGTTTTTTTTTTCCTTCCTATTACCGCGCTCAGCTGTCGTTGAGGCAACGTCTGCGATGATGTTGGAGAACGGCACGACGGTTTGAACAGGTATTATTATTACGCGTTCACCGTCGTCCCATTCCGGAGCTCGCGGTTATATCGTAGTAGATGATGGTAGGCGAAAGGCACGGTTTGATAGTTATACGACCGGCATGGGCATCGGGCTATTTCCGAACCGCCTCTAAACCAGCTATTGCGCTATTCTTGAGTTACTCTTGCCGCGCGGTAATAAATACCGAGGATATAGGTATGGGTACTTACTATAACACCTCCGTGGTAGCAGCAACATCAACGATCGCTTACGCCTACGCAACGCCCGGAATTCCCGAGTTAAGGAATCGTAAAATATATGTACCTATATACATCAGCCTGCATGCACGTTTAACGATCATCAAAGAGACAATCAGCCGTTTTTAGACGGTGCCGACAGTTATGAGAAGTGGAAAACTTAATTTTAGCAGGAATTCTCGTGTACACAATTGATTCGTAAACAAACTATTAAAGCTCGAACGAGGTTAGCGTATAATTTCGGAAAGCGAGTCTTGTGGCGGGGAAGGAAACGATTCGATGGAGTTACGCGCGTTGATTTTTTTTTTTACGTTCAGCCATTTTGGCCACGTTACTTTCCATATGCCCTCTGCGTTATTGTTATTGCTACTTTTATTCGCGTAATAATTTAACCTCCGAATTCCCCCTGTCGCTCCCATTTTTACTCCTCGGTGCCAACCGTCGTACAAATAAAACCGCGCGCGAGCCGATTCTGAAGACGTTGGTAACCATCGGCAACGGAGTAGGTACTTCTATTTTTCTCTTCCGCTCTACACCCTTATTCTTTTTCTTTTCAATTCCTTTTGTTTCCGTTTTTTTCATTTTTTTTTCGCTAATAATCTTCTTTTCACTTTAATCTCAGTTTTTTCCTTCTTTCACTGGATGCTTTTCGTGTTGATTACATACCAACTCATACCGTTCATTCATTTCACGTTTTACCGCTACCGCGTTTTAATTAGTAACTGTGGTTACAATAGCTGCAGGCTCATATAGCGTACTTTTTTTTCAACCCTGTAAATCCAAAACTTTTTTTTTGTCTAATGGAATACCGTGAATTGCGGAGCTTTTTACCACCACTACACTGCGATGTATGCGAATTGGTAAATTTCACTGCGCCACTCAGCTTGTTTTCATTTCATTTGATTCATTTATTTCATTATTGTTATCATTATTATTATTATGATTACGATATTTTTTTTTATTTTTTTTTTTCAATTTCTCATCGTTCGTACGGTCCACTCGTTTTTTCATGGTGCAACAGGCTTTACATATCACTCCGAAGTGCTCATGTAGTGATAACCCTGTCGGCTGGGGGCGGTGCGGAGATTATTACACCGCAGTCGTTATAATAGCTGTAAAGTTTTACTGTATAATATCAGCTGTCCTAATCACGAACAAGTTTGCGCCATGCACGCAACTTTATTTATGTATGGTATACAAAACAAAAAACAAAAAAAATGAAACAAAGTAAAATAAAGTACGCACGGATGCGCATTATGTAGATGCTGGAGGCGCTTTTGTTACCGAGACTGTATAACTAGAAAAGTTTTGCCGTAACTCTTGGCCGTGGCTGACAATGAGTAACGAAGTTTGTTTGTATCTTTTTAGAATTTTTGGACCAGCACCAGGTTACAATAGTTCTTGGTTTTTATGTCACGCTTAATTATCGGCGACATCAGCTGTTACCGCTGCTCGCGAAAGCTCGTGGCCAGGAAAAAGTTGCCCTTGGAAAAGATCAAGGAGGCATCGATCAAGACTTTACAGTTTCTTCCTCCTTCCAACGAGCATCGGTGGCAACTTGTAGTCAGGGCCGAAAGTGATATCGGGTTTGGACGACTTTGACCAGCGGGCTAAGCGCCAACTGGCAAACTGGTTCGACGATCTCCCTGCCCAGAACGTAAAATCTCTGCCAAGTTTCTCTATATACGATACGTTCGACGCCTCCGGACGTCAATCGTGCGTACAACAAAGTTTAAGTCCGTGTAATACGCTATTCGTTATTCCCGTACATCCGGGTACTTTACCGGTTCCGCCGATGGAATGAAGAAGATAATCAAGATTGAGTGTAATAAATTCCATCGATGAATCGTTTCTCATTTAATTCTGTCCTTTTATTTTTTGTCGACTAGTCGGCAGATTTACGTCGGAGAGAACCGTTATTAAGAAGCTGACGGTCTGGAGCGTGACGATTAGTTCAACGGCGACTTTCCGGCGTCCGTTTGTCTTTCCTTTGAATATCCTCTCCCCTCGATTTTTCCCCTCCTTGTAACTTTACTTGGCTTCACTCCGCTTCACTCTCGGAGATCTTTCTTAGACACTTGAGTCTGTGATCTCGTTTACTAATGCGAACAATTCTCGACATTGTCTTCGTCCATAGTATCCGTTCCTATCGATTTTACTTGTAGATGACCTTTGGAAACGTGGAAAAACCGATCTCCAATTTCGTATAAAATTACCAAACGTCTATCCAATTTCGCACAAAAACAGATCTTACGCTGCTAGACTGCAGCGAGCTTCGATATTAGAAGTTCATAATTTCGGACGATGTATCTTTATATGTGAACGCTCGATTTTCTCGGCTATTATACTCACGCTCAATTATTTTTGCTTACTCTGCGCCGACCGGAAGTCCACCTCTCACACGGTCAGTAATTTCGCAGATATTCAACGCGATTATACACATCTATATATACCCTTTACTACACACTCATTATACACGTATTATACTGTCTTCTACATACAAAAGTAAACGCCACACGTGTATATTCTGACTCAGGAACGACCTGGCTTTTAAATACGTCGAGTCAAAATATGCAACGCGTTGTTTCGAGGGAACATGAATAACTCATGAGCATATAACATATTCGACATTCAGACGCCTGTTTCGTAAAACTTATGCACGTTCCTTATACTCAGGCATACAAAATACAATTTTCGAGCCGTATAATACGAGGGACTACCAAAGGAATTCGCTAATTCCTTTATAGTTACCGTCATTCATAGTACATGGAATCACCTTCAGCACGTAGATGACCTTGAACGAAAAGTTACAATGCGGTTAGAGCTATTTTCCTCAAAATTGAAGAACTGAACGCTCAGTTATAGTTATAAAACGACTATATGGCGTAACACGAGACACGTGTGCTCGACACGTGTGCAACCGGCGAGTTGCCGCATACGGTCCGTAGGCACACATTCGTATATCAAGTATTATCCCTGTAAGGAAAATAACAGGCCAGTAAACTTGGCTGGAAGATATGCCTACGTCATTTCCGCCGTGCGTTCAATATTACATTTAATAATATGCCGATAAAATTTAAACGAGGTAAAATAGTCGTCGGTATAATTATCGAACGTTGCAATTATTGTTCGTATATATTAGAACGAGAAGAAGAATAAAAAAGTAAAATAAAAAAATGTATTCCTACAGGAAACGAGCGAGAAATTTATTTAAAATTTGGTAATTTATATTCGTGAAAAATCTAAGTTTCTGTTTTCCAGTATAGCTTCATAGCTGAGAGAATTGGTTATGCGGGCACGAGGGAGAAAACGAAAGAAAACAGGATAGGATGACTGAAGAAACTTTCTTGTGTATAAAACGCGTGCGCCCATTGAAGCAGAAGAAGAAGGGGAGGAGTAAAACAGAAACAGAACGTTTTATCAGCTATACCTACCAAGTAATTCTTTGATTGTAAGAGTATAAAGTTAGAAAACTTTCTCAGAACTTAAACAAAGTTTGTTTCGGAAGACAAGCCCCACGACGGGACGCGACGTTCCTGACTGAAGTAAAATCGAGGCAAAGTTTGTCGTTATATTTCCAAGGCTGCAGCAGCATCAACAGCTGGGTATATAGCAAGAACTCGAATAAAAAGTCGCGTTTGACGAATTTAACTTTGAGCCGAAACCGCCTGTATGGCTAATTTCCGCACCGTTGGCGTTCTCTACTCCAATGATTTTCAGTTTTCGACCGGGTGAATTTTTCCGGAGAATTTAAGCAATTATATCGTAGTACATCACGATCATCAATTTTGACTTAAAAATTCTTGCCCATATAACTTTATCTGTGAAAAAAAAGAAAAACAAAAAAAAAAAAACCGAGTTCATTATCACGAGAAACTTTTTTACAATGCTGATTGTTACGTAACTCGAGACGGATGAGTTAACTAACTTGGACCATTGTGGAGAGAATTATAATTTAAACGCAATCTTTCCTCCTTAAAGATTTATCATCACGGAGCGTAAACTTGGTCCCAAGTTGACCGCCAACGTGGCAGCGTCTTTTCCGTAAAATAGAGAATCGCGAAGTACAAAGTCTCTTCCGCAAGACGATAATAACCCTGCACGCGGTAGTTTAATTGCCAATCGAGATAGCTGCAGGCCTATACAGGGAGAGAAACGAGCAGGACGGTCTAGCAGCTCGCTCGGGTAACGAACCACCAAGTCGTTGGCTCTCCGCAGAGACGACGATTTGCATACAGAGTACAGATTATACTCAATATATCTAACCGTACGTCAGGGCGTAGCCGCTTGACACGATGCAGGTGTGTTTAATTTTCGCATGACGACAACGAGGACAGCGACGACACGTTCAAGAGGAGAAAGACAAAAAAAAAAAAAAAAAGGTCGTAGATGAATGTGCGGTGGATATATACATTATATATCTGGGATCGTTTCGAATAAAGAGAGAATCGTTTTCCTCTTCCGAAATTCCCCGACGTTCCGATCCCCGCATGTAATTCAGGTTTTGAGCCTTAAAGCGAACGAACTCCGTCTGCACTCCACCTGCTGCCACGTCGGAACCGCCTGCACCTGTTCCCCTCCCCTTACTCCTCGCGATCCTGGGCTCGAGGTGCAGATCCCGGATGATCGGGAAAAAGGAATCGACCGCGGTATAAAGGACAGCTGTGGCTTCGGACATCGTGTAGATGCCTACGGTGTAGGCTCCGTCCAGTTAGAAGAAACCCCTAGAAATCCTAGATAAAAAAGATTCGGAGCGAGTGGCTGCGCCCCTTTATCCGACCCTATATACTACATAGTACATAGTCCTGGCATTTAAACTCAGGGTGGTTGCCCTCTGGAGCCTGGAGCAGCCTCCGACCGAACCTTCGATGTTTTTTTCCTTTTTTTTTGTTTTATTTTTTCATTTTATAACCTTCTTTATGATCCGAGCCACCCTGCAGGGGTATCGCGTGTTGCGTCAGAGATTCAGAGCGGGTTACCAGGTGCTCAACATGGATATAGATATTTCGTGTACGTATATGTATAGGTATATGGCGCGTGTTTCCGACGCACTGCTGCACTGCAGGTCTGTACTTTACGTACACAAACACGCAAACACAGAGGGATCGGGTTACCCGGTGGTTAATATCCACCCGACCAAAGTCGGAACGCTTCACGTCCTTGAAATTGTGAGAGGCAAGGTGAAAATAAATGTTGAAACTTTACGAGGAGTTATCGTACGTTAAAGGTATCGACCGATCCCCGAAAATCGAGGACGCAATCAGTTTTTCTTTCTCTTCTTTTTTCTCGAATACTACATATGTACTGCAACGACAGGTGGTCTGCAGATATAAAGGATTTGCCCTGCAGCAGCAACATCGTTCTTCTTTTTTTTTTTATAATTTTCGGTATGTATTCACGGCCTGTTGAGTTGTTACTGGAAAAAGGAAATGACAAGGTTATTGGGAACATTGCGGCGCTTTCATAATGGGAATTTGCGCTTGCGAGTTGCATGCCGAGATGGATTCACAACTCGCAGGAGGATCGATATCGCACACTATTCAACCAGTCTCGGTGCATTACGCAATAACCGTTCATTCGCCAGCGTGAAACGCAGTCCAGAATCCCTAAGCGTTGTGTTATTTAATGAGATACGAACCGTAAGATTTCTACAATAGTCGAGACAAAAGGCGTTTATGCGGGGAATTGAGAATTGAGTACTGTCAGTTTCAGTACATCATACATAGATAAAATAACCTTCTAACGTCCTCAGAGTGAAAATCCATATATCCACCTCGTTCTCTTTCTCTTGCGGTTTCGAAGGTCTCAGGAGGCTTTTGTGGATACCACCACCGTGGTTAAGAATTCGCGGAATTCAAGTTCAGAGCTGCTGAATGAAGGAATTGACGTTGGTATCTCGCGTTTAGCTGGGTAAGATCAATTATCTGATAGGGTAAAGAAGACGACGTTATTCATCTTAGAAAAAAAGAAAATAAAAGAATAGTGTTCGGAGTCAAAGCTTTTCCTGAATTCGAGCTAGAAGAAGATTCTCGTTTCTTTGACAGACGTTGAAAATGGGCTAATCTGAGCTGTTGGGAGGGACGTGACAAAGTGCAGCTTGCGACTGGAGCGAGCCAACCAACGATGGTGAAGTTTGCGGACCTGGAGCTTTCAGGGTCGCTATGGCGACGCCCTCAACTCGTTGGGGATGAAAAGACACGTGCCGCGGGTTCGATCTCGGCAACAACGCCCGCTGACGGAGATGGAAATGGAGATGGAAATGTTCGTCCTTCGGTCGGCCTTCGCGCTGAGAAACGAGTAGCGAGGAACAAACAAATTGCAAAATGGAAAAACAAAACGTAGAAAATGTAGAATGAAAAAAAAAAAAAAAAACAACAGCTACACTATAAACACGTGGAAACAACGAGAGAGGATTTACCGTATCAGTTTTCTAATTGTGCTCCTTCTATACTAACGACGCGAAACATTCTAGTTTGCTGCAGTAACAATTAACGTTATCGAGAATGTTTCCTAGCCGAGAGCATCGAGCATTTCAACGAGCAAAAGTTTTAACCTCCGGTGAAAATAGGTTTGCCAATTCGATAGTGTGGGTAGCAAGGGCACCGAATAGTCTACATGCCCACCCCCTGCAACGGATCGCCGTTAATTGAGGGAACCTTGCGCTTTCGTAGCGAAACCCGAGAGGAAGGTCCTCGAGTTTCTAAACCCTGCACTTTGACTTCAACTATACCTAGCTGCAGGTTACACATATATAGTTATATACGTATAGCAAGTGCAACTAATAGCAGCGTCTATGTTACGCCGTTGCTGCACTACCGTATTATATGCAGAAGTGCATTCGAGTCGTTGCCTCCTTCCACTGCCACGCGCGCGGATCGCTATGCTTCGAGTTGTTTTTAACGGGACTACTATACTCGGTTTCCCAGAAGACATTTACATCGGCCCACCGTATATACCTCATGCTTTCCACGCGCCTTCACGGTTCTGCATCAACTTTTCTTTTTCTTTGGGATATTTTTTATTTTTTTCTCTCTGTTTTTCCTTCCTATGCAGCTCGAAAATCTTTTCACTGGAATTCCGAGCACTGAGACAAAATTACAATTCTCCTCTTCTACATCTCTCTCCGAAATTTACGAGAGAATGCGTTTCGTATTTCGTTGTCACAATAAACCCACGGCACACTCACGGTAAAAGTGTTGAAGAAAACTTGGCAAATTTCTGTAACGTTAGTTTCCGGATTACGACCATACCATGTATATATATATCTAACAACGTGTACCCAGAGGCACTCTGCGTTTATCGTTTGTTTGTTCGAAACGAGGTAATAAATTCCGTCGACAATACAGTAGTGGTGGTGGTGGTTCAGGTGCGCGGGTTGCTTTGGTCTAGCCTGTTAGCCGGTTATACAGGAGAAACTTTGCTCACCGATAGGAACAGCCGATCGTAAAGTTTGGGATAAGCGCGTGTCGGTCGTTCCGATCGGTCGTTGCCTCGATTTAGCAACGAGACAACGAGTATAGGTGAACCTGGTGCACTGTGAACGTAAACTCCACTCTTCGATTGTCGTCGCTGTTTTCCCCATTCCGATTTAGTGTCCGCTAATCCATTGGCTAATCGAACCATCGGCACACAGAGCACACTGCGTCCACCCCTTGTACGTCCATCGCTTTAATATATGAATGTCATATCTCAAAATTCGATCGCATGTGCAGTGGTTCCAGGTGTGTACAGATGTGCAGCCGTAATTATGCCCTCCACACTCTCTAATGTCACATTTAGAACCAATCCTTTCTTGCCTTCCGTCAACACTTTGGAGTTCGATAAAATGCGCCTCGCAGGAAGGACTAATATTGACCGGTGCGTCGTGCGTGATGTATTTCGTTATCGCCACGTGTGCCCGTATAATCGTTCTGCATCGAAATTTTAAAGTATAAATTCCAAGTTTGCTGCGGTGAGAAAAAAAACCTTCTTCGTCAACGACCGCAGATGCGGTTCACCGGGTTTTAGACACACGACGAGCCCGGCGAACTTTCATATCAGAGTTTCCTCTTCGATGGGCTAAGGGCTGAGGTGTAGGAAAAACAAAGGAGCAATGAAGAACGGTGATTAGCGATCGGAGAAGAGTTCCAGGCGAATGATTCCTCTGTGCGCGATCACACTTCCTTCGTAGGATATTCCACCCTAAATATTTTCAGGTCATGTACGCAAAAAACCGCGGGAAAATTGGGAAAAATTTTAACCTCATCGAACAACTCGAGAAAATTTCTTGATCAAGCCATCGTTCAGTTGTAGAAGAAATCTCTGAGAGTCTGACGCGATGTAACAGAGTTAATCAGAGTTGCGTATAATATAGTTTCCGTGTAAAAAAAAAAGTAAAACAGAAAAAAAAAAGAAGAAAGTTATTGCTCTAAGTACATCAAGAAACGAGCTTGTAACTCGTGCAGCGATTCCCTTATCTCTCGGAACCAAGAGAAGACGAGGGGGTTGTACGTATATATTCGCAAAGTTCAAAGCGGCGTTGCTCGACTCTGCAGTATTTCTCTGCAAGTTTTCTGCTTTTTTTTTTTCTCTCCACCTCTTAATCTTTTTGCTCTTCAAGTTATCTCCCTTCACGTCTTGCTGCTGTCTTCTCTATCCTCTTCACTATGTATAGTACCTTACACTCGCTTGATGTTTGAGTTCTAGTCCAAGTTTAAGTTGCCGAGTCCAAGTAGCTACGGAGCTTCCAAGAATCTCTATATATCGCGTGTCTACCGCCTCTATTCTACCGGAAGTACATGACTACGTGGAATTAGAAATGCAGTTTATGCTCACTTACCACACGCGAAAAGACGGAGAACCTTAAACTCCACTTTTGATTTTGCATGCTCTGGTGGTGTACATAGACAGAAATCGTGATCGACTGATTAGAATTCTATTCATGTCACGTATACGGCTCTCTGAGAAAAATCATTTTTGCTTGTCTATCATTGATCAAAATTTTTCAACGCAGGTAAAATGGTATTTCACCTTCCGCAACATATTCCCCTAATCCGGCAGTGTTTCGAGTCTCGCTTCAGATTTTTCTTTGGTTCAACGGAAAGTAGAGTCACGGAGAGTATAATATAGAGATTACGTTGACCCCGTTTATTTTACGACCCAACTCGCCACGCCAAAGAATTCATTAATTTCTATCCCCCACCATTCCGTACTACGCTACCACTTCTATTCTACCTACACTGATATTGCCATGTGACTGACTTCAGTAGGAAACCCTCGGCGAATCGTTTTTGTCGTATAGAGTAAAGTACCAGCTACATAAGTGTGTATAGTCGAGACTCGAGAGTACGTCGTACGAAGAAATTCACCCGCAGTTGGTTGTAACAGTGAGTTGACATTAGACTTCGCGAAACCCTGCTTGGTTTATGTATGTGAATTTTTTTCTTCCTTTTCTTTTTATTCGGCTTTCTTTCTTTTTCTTTCACTATTTTAGCACTGGCGCGAACGTTTTAGAGTGTCTCGAGTCTCCGCGAGAATGTCGTACGGGCGGCGGTTCCTGCATGCTGAAGACGACAACGGAGGAATTATAAAGAGAGGGAAGAGAAGTGGAGATTAAGCGACTTCTACAGAGGACAAAGACTTGCTTCCTCTTCCTCACTTCGCTTCACCTCTCTTCTTCTTCTTTCTTCTGTTCAAATCTCCTTCCAGCATCGTATATGTACGTGTATACCTCTTTCTCCTGACTCAGCACTGCGACCACGTCTTATGGCTATGCCTCCTACGTATACGTTGCTACAAACCGTCTCGGTATATTATTTCTGTTTTTTTTTTTTAAATTTTGTTTTCTACTATCTTCACTTTTTTATTTTTGTTTCCGCATCTATCTTTCTCGAACCCTACTTCAACTCAACTTTCACAGCCACTCAGGCGCCCCGACGGCACCGGAGCGCCAGGCAATTTCGCTCGCCCTGTCAAATCGCAGTTTACATTGTGTCCTCGTCTTTCTCCATTCCTCTTTCTATAACCCTAGCGAATCATCATCGTTCGCAGGAAATTGTATAATTTCCTCAAAACACGCGAACCTCGAGTCCATAATCTTCACCTTGAGAATCAAACTTCGTTCGCTATACAGCGCGAGTTATTTATCAATCCTCAGAGTTCAGCTGAGCGTGAAAATAACTAGACAGTAAAAAGTTGAAAGAAGTTGTAAGAGAATTCCGCTGCATCGTTAATTGGTAAAATAAAATTTACGCTTCGGATTATCGCACCCTCATCTCGATATTGACTACATAGAAACTACTCCTAACGATCACAATGGCTGTAAAAATAAAAGGTATAAAACGAGTTTAGGGTGCATAGGAACCAGTCAAGACTGACTGTTCGAATGGCAACGAAACCACTTCGATGTAGCGGGGAGCCAGGGTTATTATCTTTTGTTTCACGAACCGGTTGTCAGTTCCTCGAACCATTTGTTCCCTCAGATTCGCTTCCTTCGACTCCTTTTGCTTTCTCTTCGCTCTCCACCCTCTGCCCACCGATCTCCGCCATGTAATGCCGCCTTCTGCTCTAATACTGCAGCTCCGCAGCAGCAGCGCAGCAGTTATACCTACACGTGCTGTATACATATACGAGAACTTTTTTCGCGCATTTTTTGTTCTACCCCGCTATGCCGGTTCCGCTGCTTTCGTTCGGGTAATTCCTTTTCGTTTGTTCACTTCTTTGTTTTGCGGTCGTCCCATTCCACTGCGGTATAGAAGGATGGAGATCGACCATGTACTCGTGAATGAATATCGTCCGCAGCCACGATTACTTTCGCATATAAATAAATCCCGTGTATAGGATATAGAGCGTGTGTCTAATAAATTCTAGTCAATTTTAAAAATGAAACTCATGTCGACGAACCGATAGGATATTTACGCAAAACAAATTTCTTTTCATTTTCTTTTATGGTATGTAAGCTCAGCTTTCAATTTCACGGTGTAGGGAATACACGCGCGAGGGGAGTCTTAGATCTGTGTAGTTTATGGTGATGAAGTTATATGCCAGAACAACGATTTAGGAAGAGAAAAGGAAAATTGGTAGAAAAAAAAACATTTTGATTACCTTGTAAGTAAAATTGCGGCAATTGATCAGCAGTAAAACGATCACAAAAGCATGTATATGATACGCATAGTTCCCGTACACGATCAACGACTACTGGGGGAGCTCGGTGTGATTCATTGCCCACGGAGGATGGGGAGCGCCGCCTATCGGCGATCTACAATCTCCAATCTGTGATCGGAAATCCTACCTCAGATAAGACTTTATTAAACGATAACGATTAATGGCCACCCCAACGTAATAAGAACAGTGGTAACATTTTTTCCGTACGACATGGCGCACCGCGCGTGGAATTCGATTCGATATATAACTATTCGTAACGTTTCATATTCACGGTGGGATAATACTGCGGATACAGAAATAAATAGTATGTGAAAAATGACTTACCTTTTTCGAGATGCTGAGGAGTCGAAGGCGGGCTTTCTGGTCTGGTCGGTGGGTGAAGGTGCGCGTTAGTTCCTGGACGTCCTCTTGGTCGGCGGCCAACTCTAGGCTGTAACAGTGGACGTCAAGGGAAAATTTGTTAGCAAATTTTATGGAAATACGTAATCGATAATAAAATTTTGATAGCTGTACGCCTAGAGATAATGGGAAAATGTTTGTTTTAGCAAGGTCGTGATCGTTGTGTGCGAGTAAATACACCTCTGGAGTAGGATTTATGGAAGGTTTCCCCGAAATATCGGAGAGTAATACATCGCCATGGGAACAGCGCGGCACGAATCTGCGTATCGATTGGTTCTATTGTCGGGCCGCGTCGCCTAGCTATTTATACATCCGGTTTGAATTCGTGGTTGGTATGAGCGAACGCGCGTTGGTCCTGCCGGATGGTTTTGGTACAGCTTTCGTTTCGGATTGTTTTTATGATCGTTACCAATTCCCTGCAGCAGTAGCAGCAGCTTAACGCGCGTCAGTTAAAAAGCTTCTACACGAACGGAGTGGAACGCGAAAGAAGTAAGGGAAAGTCCGTAAAAAAGTTCTTGAGAAAAACACGAGAAGAAGAAAAAAAAAAAAAGTCCTAACTGCCATTTCGCATGCGCATGTAGCTGAACGAAGCTTAGAATCCGTACATAATTCATATGCATATAAAGATTGACGAGATGCAATTTCAGTTGTACGGAAATAATCGCTCGTAAATCGGATAAACTGAAGAATTAGAAATTGAGGAAATACCAAAAGGAACGAACGTTCCTCTCTTTCTCTCTCTCCCACTTCTCAGGACTATAGGTATAGAGAGCGGGTAATCGTCGCCGGCGGCTAACAACGATCACCCTATTCCATTCCACCCTGATGAAGGTGGGCGTGCTGAGAACGGTTTCCATTAATTTCTCCTTGTCCGTTGTTCTAAGCTCTTCGTTGCGCGGAAAGGTCGAGACCTAATTATCAGCGCAATTTTGGAAGCCGCGATAACTAACTACTATAATGAAAATATGACGGAGGAAAATAATCCTCAAAAGTATCATTATCAAAGTGCAAAAAAATTAAGGATCGTGTAACATGCGATAAATCGTATAACATCCATACGCGGTTGTGAAGTGTCTGCGACGAATCGTCAGCGAAAAACTGATCACCATATCGGCGTTAACCCGTGATATATTTCAGGTACCAACCGACCTAACCTACCTACCTACATTTGACTTGTAATGCGATTCAAGTATGCGCATAGATAGCCTAGGGGGTGAAGGGAGGAGGGGACCGGATCGATAATCGTTCGGACGTGACGCTGAGAATATGCGACGTTGAGTCTTGCAGCACCAGCGACAAGCGAGCGAGCAGAAAAAAATAATGTAATAAAAAGAAGCGGACAAGAAAATTGAATAAAGGAAGTATGTATGTATATATGTAGATGGAAGAATTTTAAACTCGCCAGCTTCTTCCCAATTGCTCGAATTCCAGAAGGCAAAAATTGAGGGTGGAGTACATCAGGATTCCTTAATTAACAACGAATTTTTCGATGACTCTTATGTAATAAAATATGCATCGATGCCATCGCTCGTATAGCTTACATTCGTTTAAGAGCAAGTCGTGCACACACGATTCGAATCCTAGAGTTACAAATATACTCGAATGTACGTTAGCCGCATAACAATCACCCTATCATCGTCAGCTCGAAAGGCACGAGACATAGGGTATGTATATACAATATACCTACACATATCTCTATATATAGACGAAATGAAATGACACGTATAATGTTACAGTGGTTACTCTGCTTACTGGGGAAGAGCAAGCGGAGGTTGGCAGCCCGTTGACATTATGCGGACTTCGATCCCATTATGCAGAATAAGAGGTGGGACGCCAGAGGAGCGAGAGAACTAGCTATAATGGTCGAGTGGAAGAGCAAAGGGGACAGTACCAAGCTCGCTCTCAGATAACCCGGTGCGATCAATCTCCATATCTGTCGTCCAGGCGATATCTCTGCAGTCTACACCGATGCACAATACAAAGAAAATCTTCAACGCTCACATCCTAGTCCAACACATCCATAAGCCCTATGTACGCCGATGCAAGCTTGCAGGGTCGCCAGAATCGCATGACGCAATTTAAAACCCCCTCGTTATCCGATCAATTGATGCGATGGTTCACGAAGAGGGAGTTTCTTTTTTTTATTTATTTATTCATTCATTTTTTTTTTCTATTTTTCATCATCATTCGACGAAGTTATAAGACCCTAAAAGTAAATCGGATTCACGGGTAGCCTATCCGTACCGTTTTGATTTCCGTGTGCAAATAATTCGGTGCGTCCCCTACTACGTGTGGTTTGTTCAACGGAAATGGAACCTGACCGAAACTAGTTATACCGGTGCATATTATGCCTCTATATACCCAGGGTCACTAATACGGATTCGCGACACGAACGTAGCTGTAGATAAGAAATAATGCTCGTTATATTCAATGGCGTATTATAATACCGGTACTTGCAGAGATCCTCTGAGAACACCTATTTCATATAAGGTTCCGAATCTACAGCGAGGTGTATATTGCGGGAAATTATTCCAAGTACTGTAACTCTGCAGGGTATAGAATAGGTAGGTAGGTAGGTAGGTAAATCGGTGAGCGTGGGTGAACCCCAGCGACGATAAGCGTAACAACTTCCCTTGACAAGGAGAGTAGTTCTATGAAATAATAATTCAGGAATCATTAATGGAGGGACGAGGTATTAGCGTCTTTATACTACCCGGAATTGATGCAGGCTCTGTTTATTAATAGAATCGCCATAATTTGGGGTGGAAATTTGAAATTAGCTAGATTAGGGGTTAATTAATTACTAAGCCTTGTAATAAAAGGTACAAGGTCAAAAAAATCTTTGCCAGTGATCACGCAGCCCGTATATATACTTTCACGTTCAGGGAAGTTGTGAGATAAGAAAGAAGGATAACGTCGAAGAAATTACGACAAAATCCCTGCGTCGATAACCCCGCAATCTCTGCTCTAAATTCCTCTATAATTAACCGCAAGTTTACACCGATAAAAAAAAAACAACATATATTAAAAGTAAAGAATGAAAAATACTAACGCCATCCCCAGTCCGTAATTACTTCGTGGTGGAAACGGACGTACGACGTTTGACAAATGAAACGACACCGAGCTTAAGTTTCTTCTGATAATTGCCGATAAGAAAAGCTGATTCGAAGTGCTCGCTGGACTCGACTTGAAATGAATTAGGAAAAAAACAAGGCCAAGAAAATTAATCTTCGGCGATTTTTTTTTCTATTGATAATATTACATCGAAGATAAATCTTTGTAATATTTTCAAAGTCTTGAACTAAAAAAAATTGTCGCGATTCAGGGACACTCACTGTAAAGTATGACGAGGTCGGCGTTGATATTCAACTGACAATGAGTGGGAAGGGCGGTCCCCAGACCGGAAGCGATACGGCAGCTCGTCTGCAGCAGAATCTCACTAAAACTTGAGGTCGTTATCCATAGCGTCAATCTCCAGTCACTGAACTCCGAGTAAAATACAACTTACTAGCATTACTTGCATTGGTCGGTGTTATCAACTGCACACTTTATATTACATTATCACACTGCATTTCGCGTTACTGTAGTACAATGAGATAATTATAGGGTCAGTATAATTGTTCGCGACGACATACTCACGGCGTTATTTCCGTCTAGGTTTTACGTAATATTATAAGTTATAATCAAATTGATTCAATCTTACAAAAACATTTTATTCACTTCCGGTTGGTCCACCGTATATACGATCATGCTACCGGATAAATTTATTTCATTTGATGGATAAGCCGAGACTCCGTCTCGCATTTGTGAGGACTGGGATTGGCGCGTTCAGAAAATGAGACCGTTATAAATAAAAGTGAAACGAATCGTAATGTAACGTGGGTAACGTAATTTACGAAATTAATTTAATTGTGAGGCGTTAATTGATCATCATAACGCGCAGAATTCACTTTGCGAAACTTCAGTTGTTTTCTTTCGGTTCCGTTTGCGTATACCGTGCAATTAATAACTCAAGGAATGAAAATCTAAAAAAAAAAAAAAAATAAATAAAAAAATGAGGAGGTCTCAGCCCGCAACTGGCGGTATATTTTAATTGCCTTCAACCGGTAGCCACACTTGCGCACTTCTCACTACGTACGAGGACAACGGTGACACTTTCCTCGAATAAAAACGTCACGCTGCAGAGATTGCTGTTGCTTTATGCAGAGGCTTTTAATCTTCGTACTGCAGTCTCATTTCAGAACTGATGCCGGCATCACGAGAGTAAGAATAAAAATCACTGACAGATTAAATATGCCGATAAATAACGTTACTGCTAGCTGGCATTTATCATTACGAATTTATTTCCAAAATTATCTTCTTCAATTTATTTCTTTGATAATTTTTAATAAACAATTAAATGTGCGTCATGGTTAATAAAATTATTATAAGTAATCGCCGGCGAAATATCCGCACAGGCGGCAGACTACAGTTGCTGGCAAACTGTGACGCGAAGAACGCGATATGCTCACGACGTGGTGCTGCCGCCTACTGGAGCCTCGATGATATCGCGGCCCCCGACGCCACCCCCTCGAACCCGCGGGACTCCGACGCTCACCTTGACGTCGGATGCAGAATATGCTATGAATAACGAAGTCGAGCAGGGAGGAAGTGATCGGCAATCAGAAGCATTTGCCAAAATGTACAATTGATCCTGATCCTTGCGGCTACGTTGTGACTACCAGTTTCCGGGTTTCTCAAAGGAAAACGATCGCGCTGACGGTGAAGATTTTTCCAGCAGAGTTTAGCAGATCCCCTTTTGGGTATGAAAATAACAAAAAAAATTCTGACCGTCTCCGGAACCTGGTCAGCAATGAAGAAATCGGTCTCATTTGATACCCGCGTGACAGCGTGTATATAGCTGCAAATATCATCTCAAGTAAAATCGAAACGTCGATATTGTAACGAAGTGCAGGGCTGATCGATGATCGTTACGTTAGATTAATTTGTCGGATATAATCCAGATATCATCTAGAGAATTTTTAAATAGCTCGGTTGTCTAGTGGAACAAAGGAGAGGAGAATTTAAGGGACGTCAAAAAAGATGAAATTTAAGTCAGATGAAAACACCGGGGGGTGCGTCCGAGTAATCGGACTCTGAGTGGTTTTGCATTATTTATTTGACCCAACCAGTTTAATATCACCGCTACATCATTCACAAGTTTTACCCGCGTCGACTGGCTGCCTAACTTTGTTTGGAACTAAAACTTTGGTAAGAACTCACCAAACAGGTGGATGGAGGCGAAAGCGCGGAGCCGCTCCTCCAACTTCAGCTTCGCGGGGTTGCGAGGATTTTGGAAGAGGCGGTAAGGCGGGAAGCAAGAGCTGGGTAATACGGTATATTGCACCCCCTCCTCCCAGCAAAGCGGAGAACTCTATACGTGCACTCGACGAGGCCGCGTCAGCGCCAAACACGCGCCGACGATGTCACAGGGTCGCGACCCCCGCGAACAGTCGGACAACCCCGGCCTTCAACGATTCCTACATTCGAGAGATATTTACTCGTATTGTCGCCCAGACTTTTACCCTTCCATTAAATTTACTCGAATAGATTCTTAACCCGGGTTTGACCCAATTTTTTTTTTTTCTTCTTCCTCTTCACTCCGATAATCGAATCCTTGCATGATATGTACAGACAGGTGCCGGGTAGATATCTCCATGGGAATTAAGTGATGGAAAGAAACGTTCGAATCGATATTATAATTGAGACGTCAGTCACCGTATAGAAAATTCGTTAATCCGATTCGACGATAGAGATGTGCGCAGGGATTTGTTTGGAGATCACAATTTCCCGGGGGAGCTGGCTGGGTTGTATGTATACGGTAAATATATAACGCGGGGACAAAAGCGAGAAAAATTCTTAAGCCCTCGATCTGATACAAATTACCAGACCACGTAACCCGTCTGCATCAGTCAGCGGTAGCGATGGAAGGGGCTATTAACCGTCGCGGACGTAAACACGGGCGTCGGAGCCGTCGTGGGGGTATGAAATTTGCAAAGGGTAAATTTACTACACGCGTCCCCCCCTGCGAATATATATGTGCGTGTACGTATATAGGCATTGGTATATGGTATATGAAATATATACACGCGCAGAGCCCTCAGCCCGGTCGTCAACGGCAGTGAGGAAGGGAGGGTCGGTTATCGTCAACGGGACGGGCACCGTCGTGGGGGTGTGTCCCGAGTCGGGAGTCCTGAGTCCCGACCGACGCCACCGACGCCACCGACGCTCTCCACCCTCGACGGCGCGAATCAATACAGCTCCCGTCGTCCACCGGCGACGGCACCACCGAGAAGTATAAAGCCCACCGCCGATTGGACGGGGCGACTGTTTATCACGGGTGTCAGTGGGCGCGGGCCTCTCGCTGCTGCTGCTGTTGCTCTCGAACGAATGAACGCCTCTTCCCTTTCCCCAGGTGTAGGGGTAGAAATAGGGTATTACATGCTCTTCGAACGTCCGACGAACAGAGCAGCAGCAGCTTCGGGGCCTTTGAACTTGGAACGACCTGCCGAGGTTTCCATTATATCAACAGGAATTATTAAACCCCAACCCTCGCAACCGGGCAAATACCTACGTCTGTGTTTCCCATCCCTACTCCAGCCTTAGCCGCCACGGAGTTTCTATTACCTGGGGCGGGGCGCCGCGAAACCACCGCTAACCGAGGGTGGGAGCAAACGAAATTTCTTCCTTCGGATTTTCGGGATTTCAGGTTGCTTTTTTCTTCCCATATACACACCGAAACCACGGGTATGTACACGCGTCTGGCGTACCACGATATGTAATAGGTGGATCGCTACGACGTATAACACTTGTACTTTTTTTGGGGTGGTATTTATTTGTGGGCCGTATTTGTGTGTATAAACCTGGTGTTTATTCGAGTATAATTCAGAGCGAAGACTTTGATATTTACGGTCTATTTCTGCGCGGAGCAAACAAATAAAGGAGACAGACCAGGCAGGAACACTTTGATCTGCCCTCTTTACGACGTTACCCTGGTAAATGGCGGCGCGGGGGGTGCCGTTAAGATTCTCTGAAACGAGAAGAGTCGATGCGGAACGGAACAATAATTATTCGGAGGCGAAGTAGCAGCGGCAGTGAAAATGCCCGAGTCTTCTTACCAAGGAGTACAGTGACTGCAGAGAGAAAAATAAAAAGAACGGAAGAAAAAAAGAAATAAAAAGAAGCCATCAACGACGAACGACACGAAGTTGTTTCCAACCTGTAGAAATATTTGACAGACGCCTGTATGACCAAACAACAAACTTTCCTGCATTTAATTAATCCCAGTCCTACTCCTCCGATTCTCTCACTTCAACTTTCTCTCTCTCTCTCTCTATTTATTGCTCTCCCTACCCAGTAGTTCAAAAGTTTTTGTTGTTCCAGACGTCTGCGGCAACTCGTCTCCGCTGACTCACTCTGAAATGGGGTGATCGGCCCTGTTTGTTCACAATATAACCACTAACCCGAACTTCAATTCGTCTTTTCATTCATTTTCATTAATCACATTCCAGAAGAAACAAAAAAAAGAAGTTATTCACAAATCTGTGCAAAACTCACCCTGGGACGCTTTACAAAATAATGGCTAGCTCGGCTGGTAATGATAGTCCGTAGTGCCGAGTAGTTCTCGTGACTTTGGGAAATAAAGGCTTCAGGTTCGCGGAAATCACCTACATCTTTGCCGCTGATCTTGGGTTAACTTAAGTTCTGATGTATTCAGCACGCGATGCTTCCAGCAGGAAAGGAAGAGATCGTGGCACATTTCTGCACGGGATATTTCGCTCTTTATTCGCGTTTCACGTCAGTTCATTTTATGAATTTGGCAAAATGAAAAGTGACCGTTTCGTATCGGTTTTTATACACTTCGAATTATGATAATTCGCGACCCTTGTTTCTGACTCGAAATAAAAACACATATTCGATATTTCAAGGTGACGCTGGATGTCGAATACCTTTGACAATGAAAATCGTTTCACTCCAAGAGTGTCGGACCAGTCGGAGGTGGTTGGCGTGAGACGGTAATAGGTGATCCGATTTCGATACACTTTGTAAGTGTTGAGAGTGGCTGTATAGCTTTGGGAGGCGGCAGACTCTACTCGGGTTTCGTCTGGTTGGCGCCGCTCCGTATTACGTGAATAGAATTCGAAGGCTGCGCGTCCCTTTTGACCGCGGGGGATCGCAAACTTCGCCTTCTATTCGCCTCCGACTCTGCGTAACTACGGGAGGAACGCGCGGGACGATTTAATTGACTCAATCGAACGAGATCGTGACTAAGGGGGGACGAGGAGCAGAAATAGGTCCGGCAATCCCGAGTTCACGGGTACGTTTACACGCGAAATATACACACACATATTTATACTTATACCTACATCTACATGCAGAGACAACAATGTCTGCTGGTATTTAAACGGCTGCGAGTCAGCCAACTATAGGCCAGTCTGCTGTCGGTCGGTCTGCCGCGACGCCCTCTGCTTTCATATTTAACGAAGATCAATTCACAGGAATACGCGCGCGCGTAATGGAAGAGTATTTGTATTTTATTTTTTCAACTTTTTTTGTTTTCCTTTTTCAAGGGTTCGATGATGTTTCCCACCCTCCGCCCGACGTCGATTCTCTACGCTCAGATATACGCGAATGTCCGTTTACACATTTTATTTTTATTAAAATGTTACCGTCGTTTATAAACTGTTTGTTTTTTTTAGTTAATTTACTTTGTTTTCAACTAACATGGATATGAAAGAAACATCGGATAGAGGAGAGAATCGACGCCACAAAGAAATACCCCCCATGCTTTTTCCGTATACTCTCCCTCTTCCTTTGGCGTCGCGCGTTCATTATTTTTACTTCTTTATTCTCGGCGACAACCTTCGCGATGAACGATCACGTTTCACCCCCATTCATCCGTGCGACAGACCTTGGAAAAGTTGCACCATCAGGTTGAAAGGGATCGGGAATTTAATATACAGTTCCGGATTTCGAAAAGGCAATTTTACATAAACAACTGTGAAATATATCGTCTACTGTATTTGTTCAGCTTATCAAATAATGTAACCAAATAATCGGCACGAGCGACAATATTTTTTCACACAGGCTATCGCTACAGCAGATATGAGAATGCGACGCTCGTTCCACTAAGTTTTACAATGTCGAACTTACTTTCAAGGCGAAAAGATCACGTGGTGAATTCAATTGGGGATACAGAGGGAAAAAGGAAGCTTAATCAAACACGTGCAAGTGAAAGAAAATTCACATGTACATCACCCGTCATAGCCATCGGCCAAAAAGAAAGAAAAAAAATTCAAAGAACGAAATAAAATTATAGTGAAAAATATGGATATTCGGTTGAAATGAATATTTATAAGCAGTTATGCGAGCGAGGTAACAAGCGTCTACATGAACGAGAAAAATGAGCAGTCATTATTTGTTTGTTTCTTCTCCTCTTTTATTTTACGGCTGCAAAATACCGCGAAAGAATGAGGGTGCGATGGAAAGAGGGAAAGTGCTGGGTAGGGAATGCCTGGGCCGAGGACGGAAGTAGAAGTGGAAGTGGAAGTGGAAGTCAGCGGGCTACGTGGATCTCAACATAGCAACAGACGCTATTCGTGGTCTCTCCCCATCCCTGGAAAATTCAAGCCTCCGTCATCCCCCTCGCATGGAGGCGAAACCCTCTCGAGTTCTCCGCGAACTTCGCCCCCGCGCCTTCTGCCCCTCATGCCTCAGGCAACGCGTTCGCCGCCGCTATACCTCCGCCTTCCCTACGCCCATCTTACCCTCCACTCTACCCCTGGGGCCGACCCTCTCTATTGATTTCCACGTTTAAAGGGAAACGTTCCCTCCACGCTTCTTCACTAAATGCGAACCTGAATTATCTAGATTTCATGCTGCACTTCCTCCTATGATCTACAAGGACGACGATAACGACGGAATGATATTTCAGTTTAATTCACTCACCATTACGAGAGCATGGGTCAATGCGGTCGAAGATCTCGATCTTCTCGGTGTCATTCCAACTACTTCCCCTCTCATTATACTCTCCACGACTGTAATCAATGGGTAAAACATTCATAAATTACAAAAAGGGAACAATCAAGGTTCCCGATAAATGTTTGGCCATGCAAAAAATTCAATAAATATCGCCAAATTTAATTCGAGACAAAATTACGGAACTCACCTCCGTCACCGATCAATCGCATTTGTACCAAACTTGGATCCTCGTTATGATCTTCGAGAACAGTGTCATCCGTGACGGTTAGATCCTGAAACAATTGAATGAATATAGAAAATGTACCTGATCAGAATTTGCTTTCATCCTTGTTTGATTATAAAATTAAACCAAGGGGAAAATGATGGAGCTGCAAATATTGAGTTGAGGAAAAAAGAAACATATCGATTATCTTCAGATAGCAAGACGATAAATCAGAACAAAATAGTTCTGAGTTGGCAACGAATTATTGGCAATGGAAACAAAAAATGAAAGAAAAAAAAAGAAAAAGAAAATTTCGTGATCGGTGAGTTCGCGAGGGAATATTCTGCGGCACAGGGAGGGAGGAATCGTATATATAGAGCGAGAGTTTCCAACAACTCGGCTATGAAACGAGAAAAAAAGTAGGATAGAATAAAAGAGAAAAAAAAAGTTTAAGTTAAAGAAGAAGAAGAAGAAGTAGAAGAAGTAGAAAGTGAGACGGGCAAGTTGGGGAGGGAAAAGAGTTCGGAGCTTCGCCCGAATAAATCTCAAGTTTAAAATAACCGAGTTGGTGTTGGCAAGCAGACCGAGTCTCAAAGTTGTTGCGCGATATCTAGCTTGCAGCCCCTGCGGCCGCGACCCTCGATCCCGGTACCGTATTACAGCTATACCGAGGTATATAGATCGTACATGGGTCATCCCACGAGACTTTTTATTTCCCTCGAGCGAAACACACCGGGAAAAATAGGATCCATTGCCGCACCCCCTTCGGGTTAAATTATCGCCAAACTTTTACACGGTTTTCTTCGGTTTTCTTTTTCGCATTCCTATACATATACGAGGTATACATTCTCACTCGACTAACTCGACTCAGGCTATTGGATAGAATTATTCCAAAGTCACGTCCCAGTTTCCCTGTTTCCCATGCGTATATCTCAATTCCAGGAGTGGAATACCGATAATTTCTTTACTTCTTTTTTCTTTTCTTTTTTCAACAGAGGAAACTACACTTGCTTTAAATTTCACTCACCTTAGTGGCCTCGTTGTATCCAACGATTACGGCAGTGTACCACTGAGTTGTACCCTCAGCCCTGTAAACCTCAACTCGGAAGCCAACAAGGACGCTTGGCGTCGTCAGCAGTATTCTCTGTCCATCCTGCATCTCGGCCCATCGTCTCACCGCTCCTGCCCACGGTGGTGAGCTCTTCGTGAGCTCCCAGTCTTGCTGTAAGTTCAAATGAGATAATGATAATGGTAGCAACGAGACAAACGAATTATAAAACAGTTCTCTAATTAAATATTATTCAATCAATTAACATTCATCGAGTGTCGCAATATAGTATACGTAATTACGAAGGCGCGTCAGCTGCGCCAATCGCATCACGAATCGATCAGCGGGTCGAATCAAGGCAGCCGCGGTATAAAACTGTGTCAGAATTTGCATTTGCCGGTGTTTTTCCCACGCGAGATCTCGATAGGTTCGATGGTTCGTAGTTTTTTACCTATACCAAAAAAAAAAAAGAAAAAAAAAAATCTCGTCGTCAGCTTCTCGGATAAGTCAAATCCTACCGGTTCTAGGAAAAGAATATTTTTTTCCATCTAAATAGGCAGAACCATTTACAGTGAAACTAACTTCGAAGGTGTGCCTAATTCGAATGCAAAATCCCACCTACAAACCTACCTGCAGATAACGTACCTAATTAACGTTCAAGTACGCCTATATGCATATCACCACACGCAAGTGCAGCAACAGTCACGCAGCCATAAGGTACAGTAGGTTGCGGAGTATCTACTTCATAATTATGCATCGACTCGAGCTCGAACTCGAACTCGAACTCAGCTGTGTTCCGTAGACCGTGAATAAAAACTATGTCTATGTATATCGATGAGTAATATACCTGCGTGCAAAACGTATCGACGCTACACACACCTGACTGATATGGTTATAGCTAGAAATATTACAAGTACGTTAGGAGGATGAATGTCCAACGATTATGATTAGGAATCGATCAGGCTTTATGGTATAATATCCGAGATAAGCGATGGACATAAACCCGAACACTTTTAGTATATACCAATGGATCGGCACCATCATCGTTGATGGTACATAAAAATCTGGAGCAAAAACGACCGTTGTATAGGAGAAAGAGAAAGTAATTGCCGTAATATCGTTAATCTAGGCTACGTCCGAGCAACGGAACGTTCGGTTGCCACGGCACGTTACTATATCCGTATCGAGCTGAAACGTACGTCTGGCGATGGCGGTCCCTGGTTAATGAGGTGAGCAATAAGATCTTGCGAGTCTTGTGTGAGCGACCCTATCTCTATATCTGGAATATACTCGTGCGGGTTGATATTCCGGTTGATCCGGTAGACTGAATTTTATGTTTATTCATTGCCAATTATTTACGGAATGACGAAGAATGAAAAAAAAAAATGAATAAATAAAATAAAATAAAATAAAAATTCGACGCCTTGAGAACACGGTCCCTTTCTATAATACGGTTCAACTCCGTTCCGTGGACATAGTATTTTTATTCTACGTATTATCTCTATCCTATGTTATAACTTTTCGTTTTTATTTTTAGTTACGAAATAAATTACCGCTCCGCGCAGTCGAAACAACAATCCGTTCTAATCATACGGCGGTAACGTAGGCGTCTATAGAGACTGTACGGTTCAATAGGTTAATTGAGGCATTGTACGAGCACCACGTGCCTGCAGAAGATTGTCAATAAGGGAACTTATACGTCACACATATATAGAATATAATAATAATAAAACATCGCGAGATAACCGACGGACTAAAATAGAATCACCGACTATCGAAACCTGCGACTAACTCTCGAGCGAAAGCCACGACGAGCGACCGACTGCAACTTTGTGGTAACAAAAAATCTCGTCTATAGGTGCATTCGACATGCATCCGATATATTATTTGCATACCGTCGTATCTACACTCCTATATGCAAAGACCTGATGTAAAATTGAAAGAGTCGTCTTCCATCTAATATACCTACGTATTCGTGTCGTTTCAAAGGTCAACTAACTTGGAAGCACTTGACGGTTTTACGGGATGGTGACTATAAGCGAGTGAGTCGGAGCGGAAAGAATACGTGCATGGGTGACGGAATAAGAACACTTCGATCGAACCACCGGAGCAGAGGTGACGACCCTGAACTATGAATGCCCGGAGCCTTTCCTTCTCAAACCACTTTGCTTCTTCTCTTTCGTTCACCTCTACAAACCGCTCGCACCATCCCCAACCCGATCCAACAACCATCGGTATACTGCAGGAACTTATTACTTCTATTGGACTCAACTACAAAACGAACTTCCCCCAAAAATCACCATAGGTTCGATATACGTTACAAAGTAGCTACATTGAAAGATCATTTCTTTTCGTGAATTTTGGTACGTTGTCCCGTTAATTTTCGAATGTGATCGTTGCGAGATTCTACCGAGTCTGTTGATGTGTATTACGAGTATAATGAGACGTTACTATACGATGCAAAGATGCACCAGGGAGGATTAATTCATAGCGGAGAATGGGGTACGGGAGATGCGGGGAATGGTCGGCACCTCGGGGAGTAGAAAGTGCACGTCGAGCCAATTGAGGATACGAGCTGCCGCGTCATTTCCGCAATTAAATTCAATGAAATTATTCCGCTCTCGTACCGCTGCTTATATTCACAGTCACAAGCCGCCGATTGCTGCACCTCGAATTACAAATCACAGAGCAGTAGATAATTGTTTTAATATATCGCGCTATATGGTCTAGCCGTTCTTTGTAGCTGTACCCCGACATCTTCGAGCATAAATCTACAGTTGTATGAAACTCGACTCCAGCTTGTATCAGAATTCATTAACTTTAATTGTTTCTTAGTTAATATTCCGATATCTCCTTATATTCTGCAGCGGTTCATCTTCTCTCTGATATCAAGCGCGCGGTTTGTATAAATGAATAAATTCGGCGCATCGCTATATATATCCTACCTATAACGTCAGAAATCGAGGCTCCGAATACCTAACACAAACTTTTGCGGCAAGAACTTTTTAACGGTAAAAGTTGGTCCAGTTTAATTACTTGGAAACAATCTCGCCCACGTTTGCCACCTCCCGTGCGCATTTCTCGCACCGTTCTTTCCGGTTCCTAGCCGTTCCCATATCTCCCCTTTTCAACCCTCTCCTCTCCCGCTCTGCAGGTTTCCTTCCTCTCGGGTTTGGCTCTTCCGTTTACGCGAAAGCTTTTTCTTTTACGATTCCTTTATTGCTGATAGCGGAAAATTAAGCCCGACTTGCCCGTTTAGTGATAGAACTTGAGCTCGTCTTTTTTTTCCTTCTTTTTATCATCTTCCCTCGCTCTTCCAACTTCTTTTCAGAGTTCTCTTTTGGCCAGTACCGCGATTCGGCGAGCAATTTTTCTTTCGTTCCGGTCTTCACACAGCAGAACGAGTTATTCATTGTCGTAGAAATTGAAGCCGTAATGTGCTGCTCCAGGTCTGGTTCTATTACCGCAAGCAATCTAGTTTCGTTTACACCGTCTCCGTTCACTACCTCCCGTTTCCAGCTGGTTCCCCCCATCCGCGATTGTAATACACGTAGTACAGTCATCGACCAGAATTTTTGCCCGAGTTTCACTTTATCTCATAAGACAAAGACGCCGCTACAAGGGAAACAACAAAATACCAGGAGCGCTTTCCACATTGTAAAAGTTTTTTCAATCCATTTTCATGGTTATTGTAAAATATCATCCATGCAAATCAGACGTAATCTTTCAAGATTACGACTACCGTAGCGGCAGCATTTATATTATACCTTTGTCTCTAACTGTACTCTGCACTAAAGCAGAAAGATCGAGGAGCGATGCATAAAGGAACGCGGCGGAGTTGCAGCCTGCACCGGTCGTAAAGCAAAAGTTTATTCGCTCGTATACTCTATAGCTGACAGTTGTATAAATGTATAGAAGAGTATGCGCCACATATGGTATTGTGTTGTCGAGTATACATAGAGTAAATATATATGGGTACGTATGTGAATGGGTATATATGTACAACGACATGTATGCAGTAGTTGATAACGGAGGCGCCGGTTCGCACGCTAGTCGACTTAATAATTGGCTTGGCACACGCAACGTTTGAGGCGTGCTATAATACGGTAAACGTTCTCCGATATAATACATATGTGTACAGAGAGTGCGGCACATGTGATGTGCTTTCCTCATCGATTCAAGTTAACTAATTTCTGGCACAGCTGGCGGGATTCTTATCTTGTAGGATTCGTTTTATCACTTCGTTCTTTTTATATTTACATTGGCAAGACACAGAGCGAATCATTCACAACAAGTATGAAATATTTATTCGTAATGTGGAATGATGTGCGGAGCGGTGATCTCTCATATCTTCGGCAATTATCATGGACTAAAGGTTCAAAAACTCACCGTCAAAGGTTTCAACTTCGAGTAATCCACGAAGTCCAATCTTCGGTCCTGCATAAACTCAACGGGCATCGTCTCCTCCGAAAGCTCTGCTCGCGCTACTAGAGGATAAAAACTCTGCAAAAATGAACAAAGGGAAAAAAGAATTATTGAAATTTTCGAGTCATCAAAAAATCGTTTATTAATTGGTATTTTTATAATTTGTGCGATCGCTATGCCCTCCACGCAACGATTTTACGTTGGTCGAGAACGCCAAGCAACCGTATTACTTTTGCACCTGTATGGAACACCCGAGCAAATCAAATTCGCAAGGTTGTGGACATTTCTTGGGTGCTTTTATTTCACTATTTTCTATTTTACAACCCATAATTAATTGTTTCAACTTTTTCATTCGTATACAATTTTTCGATTATTGGCTCTCCCCAGTTTGGACTTCGCGAGATTCATCCAATGTCAAGTGAAGGTAAAAATCCGACATTCGAACCCGGAGTGGGATTTGAACACGCTCAACCCAGACACTGGTCGGTGACTCTACCGCTACCGCCACGAACGGCCTCGAAATTAGCTAGAGCGATTCTAGTTACGTACATCCGATAAGAAAATTTTACTAATATATTCCTTTTTTTTTTTTAGTTTTAAAGAATTACGTCTATATGTTAGACATTTTACAAAGAAAAAAAAAATAATTCGAATTGTTCAAGCCATCAACTCTGAACCAAATATTTTCAGCAAAACGCGTCTATTTGTTCGTATGGTTAAAAGATCGGAAGAAGGTCACGTCAGGTGTCGAAAGCTTGATGAAAATGTATTGACAGCTGCCATGGACAGGCTTTCCATGTTTCTGGATGATTTGCCTTTACCACAATAACTCTCGGACTTGTTTTAGGAACGAGAAACACCGAGAGAATCAAAAAAATATTCCTACCGAAACGTGAAAAATGAAATCGCATTGTAGTCGCGAGCATGCAACGACATTTTAACAATAAATTGATTACAATTGACGGGGCTGTCTGTTTCAATAAAAGTGCGATGTTACAGCCTGATCTAATTATCTAAGTGATATGTGTACTTCGTTTTGAGGTACGCCGACTACGAGTAGCGTACGTAATCCTCTGAGTCTCGGAATTGAACATTCTCTACTTTTGCACGACAGGCGACTGGGCAATTAGAAGCCGGCTAATGACGTTAATTACAATTAGAACTTGAAGCAGCAGAGGGCACCCGGCTCAAATTGCATGGCTGTTAGATACGTGTATGTCGTATGTGTACCGCTGCAACTACACACACATCGCAGAGTAACAAACCCTCGTTTCGCTCTCTCGGCCATCTATCCAATCATCGCGATAAAAGTTAGCAAACAAACAAACAAACTACAACTATGACCGTATGCCACGCCAAGTAGGGTAAATTTACTTTCAACTTATACTTTCCCTATAGTTATATCTGAACGAGATAAAAGTACGTTCGTTGATCATGAAAATACTCACGAGTGCGGGCCAGGAAACTGTGCAGGCAGTGACAGTGGCGGCGTTGCTTCTCAAGGGTTTTCCGTTTACCCTTTGAGGATTGTGATGGTTGTTATTGGCGACGTGGTTCGGATGGTTGATGTTGACGAGACCAGAGTGTCGGGGGTCAGGTCGATCCGCCCAACAAAGGGCCTTTTCCACGAGAAAAAGGGAAAAGACAGCATCCCGGTACGGCGAAAGCCACTCTCTCCTCTGCCACTCCACGTCGTCGTACTCTACCAGAACCTGAAAATAGAAGATAGAATAACAATGTCAGTGGTATTTCTTTTTCTCAGTAATTTGTAAAAGAATTTCGTTGAGGAACAAATAGATATTCGCTGAATCACGTGCGGAGAAGAGACAGATCAGTTGGGTAATTAAGTGTCTGGTAAGAGTGTTACATCATATGAGTTCCCGGAACTATTGAGAGACCTCGTTGTCCTTACGAGATCGTAGCCGAGTGAACGATGTATCGTGTACATAGTATTTTCTGTTGCAGTCGTAAATGTGACGGGCGTCGTCGTTCTCGTGATTCACTACATCATCCGATGGATGGAGAAATTGCCTCCAACTTCCATAGTGCAGTACATACATATACATATGTATAGAAACAACACCCACTGCCTGCATAAGAGTGCTCAATAGAGTCTATATAACAACTCGCCCGGGTAAGCGTGTGCTCGGGACATTAGCCAAGAATGTAATCAACGAAGACATCGCTCAGGGTTTGCCACCCTACCAAATTGCACCCTTTTCTCTTGCCACAACTTCGGCACGAGCCATACCCATTTACGATGTACCTGATTATTACAAACGTGATTGGTGGATCAGAATCGTGTACCGTGGAACAGTGTTTCAATTTTGAGATATTTTTTATATCATACAATTAGATTTTTCCAAGGGTACACCTGCTATCTTGCCCTTGATAGGGAAAAAATTCTTGCACGATCAGGGGCTTTCTTTGACTTCGAAGAAACAAAAATTGTTAACGTGACATAAGCTGATCAGATGCGCTCTACCCTTCAACTTTTCACTCTTCAGGTTCAAGCGACAGCAATCGACCAGTATGAAAAAGGTCGATCCCACCGGAATGGATGTGGACTTCGGAGGTTTAGGAAAGTGATTCTGATTCAGAGACTGGCAATCAGATGGCGCCTGTTCCCAGAGACGAGTTTCAGGATGGCCGACGACGACGTCGGCGCCGGCGCCGCCTCCTGATCGGAAAGGCCGCCCTCGCGGTTGCCGTAGCAACGGGGAACGTTCGTCGGCCATCTTTTTCGCGCCACAATTCCGCGACCTGCCTCAAAACTCTTTCTCTCTCCTTGGCTAGCTGGTAAAGCGAGTCATCGGAGCTTTCCCTCCTCCTCTTTTCTACCGCTCTTCGATCTTTCGACAACGACGACGAGGACGTCGACGACGGCGCCATAGCGACGGCAGCGCTCCACCCGGGAGGAAACTTTTCACCGTCCTTGTCTGGCGACCAACAAACCGAAAGTCCCTCTTACCATCAACCGGGTGTCGCGACGGGTTTCCTCCACCAACCTCACCTTGGTTTAAAGAGGATATTGAACTCGGCCGATTACCTACGAACCCACCGTGGGGTTCTGAAGATCCCGTATTTTTCTGCAGGGTGACAATATCGCGACTCATGCTAAAATTCAAGGCCCAACAAGAAGAAGAGCAAAAATTTTGTCGAAGATGAATCCAAAAATGGGCGAGGGAGTGTAAATGGAAGCTAAAGGAACAAAGAATTCTGGTTCATGATCAAAGTAGTTCATTGTCGCCTGTAACACGGTTACATGAATGCGTGTGATACGAGTCCACAGCGACTCATATTAATTATTTTGACAGAGCGATGATCACCCTCGTGGGAATTGTAATCCGATCGTATACATGACACATTGTAAAAATGAGGGAATTCCCGCGGGCAACGAAAGGCACGTCACGGTAACCACTACTCCGCTACCATTCGGCCTTGACCAATCAGAAATAGTCGACAGATGGTACACGTGTCCGAGGGCCATAAAGATCGAGAATTATAAACAGCTGACCGTCCGTCTTCGCTCTCTCTGTTAGACTCTATACATTCATCGAAATAGTGTACGTGCGTATACGTACGACCTATACCTAACAATGAGCGACATGAATTTGCATACGTGTGACATAGTGCAGATCGCAAATTAACTGACTTAGAAAAATGACTAAAGAACAAGCCAGAAAACATGAAGGAACGAAAATTTTCTGGACAGTTATTTGCAACCTGCAGAGTTTAAATTGTAGCGTTAAGAATATCTGAGGTGCTCGAACCAGAGAGAGTGAAGATTGTATTCGCACTGTAGTGAACTAATGCCCGACATAACAATACAACAGGGCTCCGGCCTAGACTGAACACTTCCGTATATTCTTGGAGATGCAGGATGAGCTGCAGGGTCGTGAGTCTCGTTCCAGTTAGTACATACGTACGTGCATACTGAAAACGTATTGCATATAGGTATTGTACTTGTGCATACGGGAGGAAGGTATTCTCGCTCTCATTTCCTCGTTTTCTCGAAGCACACGGAGCATTAAGGCAAGGCAACCCCATTTCTCTGGAAATGATGGCTGTTCGAGCCCGCCAACCCCGGGGGATATACTTGGCAACAAAAACTTTCTTTTTTTTTAAACTCTTTTCTTCTATCCTTCCTTCCCATTCCTTTCTTTTTATGCTTCTAATTTTTTTTTTTTCACATATTTTTCAGGCAGCAACAGCCGCGCTGAAGTCAGCTGGCTGGCAACAGCTAGCGTATTCATATACCAGGAGTATTTTCTGCATGCAGCAGTGCCAGCAGCTAAAATAGGCCGAGTGCATCAGGTGAGTGCGGCACCCGCGTACATGTGAGTATGTAGGTACGTCGTTCATGAGTGCAAAAGCAACCCCCTCGTTGGACCCTGGAACGGTGCTGCTGGCTCAACTGCAATGCCTGTGTATGTATTTTGAGATCTGCAGAAATCCGAACGAGCGAAATAGACTGAAATAACTCTGAGAATAATCAAATTATCACTCGTTTTGAGCCTTCGATTATTTTTTTTACAAAATTACGAAAGGGGAGAAAAGTCAGATGATTAATCTTAGGGGTGGCCTATAGCAATTTGGAAAAGACTGAATTTTGGGCTCCAGAAATTGGTTTAAAAAAACCAAGACTGATCGAGCCTTTGATTTTTTCCAATATTTTTTTCATCTGATACAGTAAACATATCCGTTTGGGATCCTGAAAGACTGTTTGAGTCGTGGATTTGATATTTCCAAAATTAGACGTATCGGAAAAAAAATGTACGCAACTTTTTCTCTGTATATGAGTTCCATGTCATAAAATATTCATTTTCGAAAATTCATTTCAGGCGACGATCTAGCATCTGATTCAGAAATGAGCTATGGGTATAGTTGAAAATTCTAATAAAAAACGGTACAAGTAGAGGCTACACATAGGAGGTAAAATATCACATCATCGCGTCAACGTACGCCGTTTACACAGCTGGGAGCATGCAACCCGTATTGATCGGGCACACACGTACTCAGCTCCCGAGCAGTACGGTAAATTCTGTCAAATTTTCTGAGCGATCGGTTGTTTGACAGCTGTCAAACTTCGTAGCCATTCTAATCTGCATATACCTCCACTTTTTCACGCTACTGCTGCCGTTAGCCACGCGCCGCCATATCATATGTGTCAATCGAAGCTGGAGTCCAATTCTAAGTCAAAATTTTAAGGGACTATCTAACACAGGACCTGATCAAGTCATTTCACAATTCGTAATCGAGAAAGAAAAAAGAAAAACAATCATAAAGAATTTAAACCGAGATAGAATATAATAAAATTATGAAACTACTAGATATTTGCCAAATTTTTCGTAAACAAGTTTAACCATGAGTTTAAACCTATCTTGGTATAATAAATTCACTGGTATACGTACCTATGTACGAATGCATGAATCGTGTAAGAAAAGAATTGGTTATTTGAATATAACACACGGGTTGTCATGTTTTCGTAACTATATTTTTGGATCATGAAACGCATCACTTTGTTAAAAAAAGAAATTGCAGGGAACAACGGGAGAGGTCAAACATTCAAGAATATTCTTACGCTCGAATTTTCCAATAACAAATAACAAAACCGAACACACTAAAAAAACATTTTATATAGATTTTCGCCATTCGGATAAAGATAGCGCTCTCGCAAATTAACAGGTGCATTATGTATCACTCGCATCGGTATGTATACCAACGGTGCACAACAGGTATATATATCAGGATTTTACTACCTCTACCATTTTTTTCGCCCGTCATCTTTTGAAGTAGGTATATAGACGACGCGGTCTTTCTACCAATGTCCAACAGTGCAGCAGGCAAAGCTCTGGCGATTCGTCAAGGCCAAAAGGTCCTCGTACTTCGGCCTTGAAGGGAGCAACACACACGCACACATAAATAGGATTCATGCAAAATATATATCTGTTGACCATACAACGTATACGTATATACTGACAAAGATCATATACGTGCAGAACAGGGAGGCGCGATGACGTGTGTAAATACCTGTACCTCATATGTACACATATGACGACGACTGTGCCTACCGACAACCATATTTCGGCAAGTCACATGTACCGTACATACGTACATACATATATTTATATATACCGTAGAAACTTAATAGCTGTGCAACCGTACATGGTCGTATATATTTACGGACCAGCGGTTATTATCCATATACACGTATACGTACATTATACTATGTGTGTATAGGTACACGTCACGCTCTATTTTATTTTTAAGGAAGTACTTGCCCGTGACACGTTGTACGCGTTATGCGCCCAGAACTAACAATTGTACCCAACCTCGGAACAATTACTATAGCCATTCTCGAGCAGGTTTTACTGTTATTTTGTAAATCTACGGGATTGAATGAGAAGAATGATCCTTTGATTAAAATAGATGAAGAAAAAAGAACAAAGCAATATAGGTATTTTCTTCCCATTATTCCAACCAATATTATTCCATGCGAAATTAAATTCTCCCCGATCCCTGATTCGCTGTTGTTTAATTGAAAGTAGTAAAGAAAAGAGAGTTTCGCTGCGTATATTTGAAAAATATATACGAACAGCTCCTACAGGCCGTTTAACGATTTCTCGTAAAATGATTTTCTTATCCTTAAGTATATTAGTATACCGGCGGCATATTTGATATTCTTAGTGTCGCAGGGACCGAAATTCCTACACATGAATGCAGAGATCTTATCCCCACACGGTGGACCAGGTTCTCGCTGCAGAGCAAGCAAAGTAGGTATAGCTGGCCAGACGTTGCGAGAGGGGCCGCTGCGCTGGGCCTTTTAGATTAATTACTTGATTACGGACCGGCGCTAGGTGGGACCTGTAGACCCGAGGAGACTCGGGACTTGAAACACTGCAGCGGACATGAAATAATCCTCCGCTTATCTCAAAGGTGGGGCTCGAACCTTTGGCTGCATTATTTTCCCCATTAAGTCAGCCGGAGCTTAAATTTATCCTGAAACATCCTACATTTTTTTTTTTTTTCTTTCAGCTCATATAAGTAATCGATTGAAAAATTACTGCGAATCGTAAAGGTGTGTAATTAATATCGCGGTTTATATTTATAAACTATATCCCCGGAGAGTTCGGCGTACGAAATGCGCGTCGCTGCATGTAAAGCGAATTCGTTGCGCTGCCGTGAAACAGCAGCGGGCAGCAACGGCGGTAAAAGCGCGGTTGCAGTAACACCTAGACTGGCACAAAGTTGGACAAAGGAAGTATTCGTAGTGCAGCGTGCCGGACCCAACGTGGTGGTGCAACTCCTCCGCGCCTAGCCTGTACGCTTGCACGTGATTATAAGTAATGTTTCTCGAATTACCAGCGTTTCATTTCGCTGCACGGTGTTATAGCGGTAGAAAATATGGAATGTTTGAGCACCGTGAGCTGCTATGAGGAACACAAATACCGTTAATAACAGCTATATATGCTGACGGCTGATGTTGCCGCAGAGCCCCGCGTGTCAACGTAGATTTACAACACCGCAAGAGTTATATTGCAATCTAAACACAGACACGCGGTTCTATTTTTATTATTATTCTTTTTTTTGTCTATTTCGTTGCATTCCGGATCATAGAAATGTTGAGTATAATCCAAACACCGTATATAACGTAGACCTACAGATACCGCGGTTAATCGTTCCGCTGCACATTATAGTCATTTCGCAAGGTCGGAAGAACACGTTATCGCGCTAATGTCGCAAGGACGATGTTCTAAACATCCTCAATTTTATTACTATATAGACCAATAAAACACTACCAAAACCATTTTTGTTTATCTTTTTTCTCAACGATATACAACATCTATACTATATATAGGTATATAATGTAATCACTAAAATGATAACACTGAATTCCGGATAATAAAAAGAAAAAAAAGAGAAAAAACCTACAATGACCTCGCCGAGTAATCAGCTCTGGCTGTACTTGAGCCACGAACGTTATCTGACTTTGAGCAGCGACAGCGGAGTCATCATCACCGTCGTATCATCGTCATAGTCATCAGGTTTACATTTACAGCGGGGGCGACAGGAAGTTCAAGACACCGACACGGTATCCTGTACCGCATATATATTCTGGTTACGTCCGTCCCAGTGGAGCGTACAAGTGCGAGAGCGAGTCACCGGAAGTTGGAGGCCACGGGGTGACCTTGTCGCTTCGCAACGCCACTGTGCCGAGCCATGCCGCTTTATGGTTTATGTACCCACGGTAAGCGCGCTCCCGCAAATTACAGAACCACGCGCGTCCAGTCCGTTCGAAATTCACGCCAGGCATGATATCAATTCTTCCGCGGATTTTTACCTGATTGGAAAAATAAGCTGGTCAAAATGATAAGCCCACGCGGCGTTACGCGGGTGTTCGAAGACTTTTTTTATTCCTGCGGGAGCACAACCTCTAGTTTTTTCAATCGGAGATTTTCGACATCAGATCTCAATCGGTATATTAAAGAAAAATAAAGGAGCTTCGAAAGAGAGATTTATCGAGGGAATGAATTCCTTCAAGGGCCAATTTAGTTCGTTTGATAACTTGACCCCGGCTCACGAACCCGACTTCAGAGTCTGGCGCGGTTGTTGCTGCCATTAAACGGCACAATAAGCATCGTGCTTCGTTATCATTATTAATTTTTAATTTCGTATGAAAAGAAAGATAACCGCAGCTACTCGACACGCGTTTTCGCGTATTCAGGACTTTGGCACAAACCGACTTACCCTCTATACATAGGTATCTGGGAGAACATGATATATCGCGGACAAGCACATGATATGTATATACTATAATTGATCTGTTCCAAAGTTAAGATGGCGGTAGGAATAAAGTGAAACACAATATACTAATTTTCTATCTACTATATACGGCACAATGAGAGTCGACGTCCGAAAAACTAGGTCGCTTAATCTAATCGTCTTTAATTTAGGCACTTGAAAGCGTGCGCGCAGAGATCTCTGACGAAGACTTTGCCAACAATATATACGTGTAGCACAAGTCTTGTATATTGGCGAAGGCTTTTGACTACGCTGGGACTACTCCGATTTTCGAGTCTTACCCGGTGTTAGCGACATCAAGCGGATATCGCAGACAGGTAATTATACCGTAATAACGAGGAGTTGATGCGTCTAAATCTCGTGTCAATAAACCCGCATGGAATCCATATAGGCACGCATACCCCATAAACTATCTCGTTCAGTTGCCGGGTATATTAACGAACGGAGAGATGAATTGATAATGATATCGTCAGGGTTGAATTCCAATGAGAAATGACGTTAAACAAGAACACATTCACGATTTGACAGTTGACAGGTGTCAATATACGTACATGGTAACATGTAAGCCACGTTGGTACGGGCGCCATTATAGGCGCTGACAAATCCCCTTTCGCGCAGTCACAGGATTCTCTCTCTATATAATATCACCTTTGACCAAGCCGTGTGTGTGCAACTGTGGAGAAAATTGCTGCAGAGATGCAAAATCCTTTTTTTCTTCATCCCCCATCTATATACATAGTTCTCAATTACATATTCCGATACAATAAAATTTTGCGCGACAATTATTACGATTATTCATATAATACGAGGCTATAAATTTATCGATGCGTGAGGGCGGTATTATGTATTACATAGCCCTGATTGTGGAGTAAAATTAATTCGGTTGGTAGGAGAAATTCTTTTGTATAGCATGTATTTAAAAACGAGGGGTGATTTTACCGACGATTTTTAGGTCACCTCGCTAAGCTCGGAGCCCTGCAGCGGGTTTGTGACTGAAGAGAATTCTCGGGGTATTTTCTACCGAATTTGAAAGTTGGAGAGGCGCATCTCGGAGAAGGGGACAAAACTTTCGCTGCTGTTGGATGCTCGAGATCGGATATGGACCCCTTTAACCGTCCGGAACGTTAATATGGGCCATTCAAGCTGATAGAACAAAGTTCCGACCCTCGAGCTCTGCGGCGTAGGCCAGGAAAACTTGCCTCACGAGCAATTGGAGGCCCTCTTCGATTTCTCCAACTTCATGGTGCGTGAGTTGATGAACGAGTATAGGTAATACGCTTTTGAGGAATTACAATAATTGAATGGGATTCGATATGGATAAAGAAAAATTACAGTTGCTCTCATTTACACTCTCTTGAGAACTACAACGCGTATAATAAATTTATTTTCGTTTCCAAGATGGTCCGTTAGAAAAAGAGCTTTTGAATTACAAAAGATGAAGTGGCCAAATGACGTAGTTTGTTTGGAGAACCTTGTTTCGGTAAAAAAAAAAAAATTTTAAACAAAATGAGAAAAAAAAAAGGAACCAAAATTTCACACGATCCGCAGTGTTTAATTCATTCCAAGGTCTAGCGTCGGTCACCCTGTCTGATAAAATATTTACTCAACTCGCGAAGTATTGTATATTCAAACGATTATATCCCCGAGTGGAGATTTTTATTCAAAGTCAAAGTCTGGGTCATAATCACTCTGTCTCGCTCAACCCATACGGTCCAGTATTAGGGTTATTCGTACACATATTGGCAGTAAAGATGAAACTTTCAAGTGTATTTCCAATCGAATGTTATCCAAGAGAAAAGGGAAAGCTCAGGCGCAGACGAAAATCAGCGGGGGAGGTTTTTGATCCAGACATGCGTGGAATAGGCGTCAACTTGCAGACCTGCAGCCTGATTTATGAATCGCGGTTTTACCTATACCATAACTATATTGTATATTCCGATGTATTGTCTGCCCACCTACCAACCCGCAGCCGCGGTGCGTCGTTATAAACGCTAGAGCCTCCAGGATAATTAGACAATAACTTTCCGGCGTTCAGACGGGTCGCGTGCACGTGTTCGCATGTTCGCATGTCCGCTATGTTCGCGTGTTCACGTCTCTTGCCCGCAGGGGTCGATATAGGCATCTAACCAGGTACCCTCCACCCACACCGGCATCCCAATATATGTATATATATGTACACATATATCTTACCGCCCGCCGATCACGCCCACCGCGGTGTCTACCTTCTTCGACCGCTTTACGGATGGCTCATGTACGAATGTCTGGAATTTTCTTCACACTCCGAAGGAAACTTGAGCTCGGTGAAAATCGATTAGATCTCATGAATCTTCAGCTCCGGTGTAGGATACAATTGGAAATACCGAACTCAAAGGTGCGGATTGCGAGTTCGAATTGCTACGATGATTCACGTTATATGTAAGTTATACTCCGTGCGAAAATAGGGCACATTTTTCACACGAACAAAAAGTTATACGACGTCGCGTTCATGAGTCGATTCTTTACGGTCACCGGAAATATTGATCATTATTTATCTGTAGATAAGATATACTATATACGCATGTATTTGACAAAAGAATGTCGTATATTCACGATGACGAGACGAACTTGATGAGCAAAAAATTTATATCATCAACGCAATCAAATTAAAGGTGACAAGAATTTGAATGAGAAAATTTTTTTGATGAAAGACGACAACCACCCGATATACAGCGATATCACGCTGTTGTGTTATAATTTCTTTTTTTTGCTGGTCGAATATATTGTTCGAGGTACAGAAGAACGCAAATTTTTTTTATCACCCGTCTCTGCAATGACAGAAAAAAGTAATGAATAAAAAAAAGTTACGATATTAGATAATATCATACTTTTTACCTCCAGTACCTATACGATAAGAGCGTACGTGGAATGCAATATTAGGTATGGTATATGAGATCGATTTTTGCTGGAGAAAAGCCTAAAAATAGCAGGCGGTGTGGTGCAGAGCTTGCGGGTCGAGCTAGCTAGCTAGCGAACGAATGAACGAACGAAGGAACGAACGTTATAGGAACGGCTGCAGGGCGTTGCCCGATAAAAGAGAGGAGATTGGCTTTAATCAAGCCAGCGACGACCGCTGCTGGCATCAGCTACTGGTGCTGTTATCCCCCGTCGAAGTACAGGGAGGGTTGGCGTATCGGTACATCGGCGTATGTAATATACCCACACATGGATGTACGTACATGCGCACACACATACCTATATGGAGTAGCGGGGAAAAGCGGAGAATGGAGAGCGAGCAGAGAGTAGCAGAGGTCGATGGCGCTGTGTGAGGAGGGTTGCCGAGTAGCCAGGGAATCCCCTCGAGCTTGCGTGTCCTTCGTGAAGGATAATATTGTTGCAAGGACGAGGACGAGGACGAGTACGGGTACGAAGAGGGGCGTGTCATCCTACGGCGGCAGCATTAGCAGCAAGAATAGCGTGATATCCCCTTTAACTACCCCTTTAGGCGCGGTATATGGATAGTCAGGCCACCGCTCCCTGCAGGCTCCCTTCGTTTTACGAATGTACGTAGAAATATATATATTGTCACTACGCACACCATCGAAATTCACCCTCTTACCATACGCCCGCATATATTTCTCCTAACTAGCGTACGTATATATGCAATTCTAGATCATTTGCATATCGGATAAAGAAAATAAAAAAATTATGAAAGGTGCAGCAGATAAGGAATGTGCGAATGATTTCGCCAAGCGTATACGAAATCGTACTTTGAAAAAAACCATTTGATAGGGGGCGGTCAGCGAAGGGGTCAGGGGGTTGGGTACCTGAGTTACGATCTGCAGGCTCGCCCGGTGGAAGTCACGGGTGCCGCCCTATAAATATATTCGCGAGTTAGCGGGCGAGCCCGGGCAATTTTTAACGAACTCCAGTATATCAAGAACTGCCCCTTTTGCAAAACTCGCGGGAATGGAATGGCGACGGGAAGAAAAACTGAAGAACGTGGTTCTGCCGTTCCACCTTTTTCTCATTTACATCTTTCTTCCCTATTATCGAGACGTGATGTTCCCGCGAAATATTAATGGCACTTACTCGCCATTATGCAGGTATGATAATTTAATAAAACCAAGCGATATGATATGATATTGAAAAAAAAGCTCGTACTAACTTTAGAACTCTTCGATATTCCAGTGCACGGAGAAGTCAGATATATCGACGTGAGATTTGGTTGACTTCTAATATATAATATCGGGGGCTCGCCCTTCTCTAGGAGATCTTAATTCGTAGTAAAGGATGGACGATGTAAAAAACGAGCGGTATTTCGTCCTTTCGTGACGTTGTGTGAAGGGATATATGCTTACGTTACAGCCATGCCTCAACGGATAGAATAGGACGCGTATATATATATTGGGGTGTATCTATACCAATACATAAATATACTATACAGGCTGATATACCAAAGTGCCCTACCGACCTCATTTCAGCGTGTTGTCGCATCGCATCGCAAACGGGAGTGAACGGTGGCCAATGTATATGTGTAGATCTGTGTAGTCGAGGAAACGAATGAAGGAAAAGAACTAACAAACGAACGAACGAACGAAAGTACGAACGGGGGAGTTGCGACGCCGTCGATCGTCGACCTAATTCCAGACGATCCTACTGGCAACCATTCATCCTCCGCGAAACTGCGATGAGAAGGAACGACCGAGTAGCGAAAGATTCGAGCGGAAAGGAAAAGGTTAATACCGATCTTCGATCCAGTCAGTATTCGAAGATGAACATGAAAATATGCCACTAAAAAATTCGTGATTTGATTTGAGATTCGCATTGGAGTTTTCACGTTTTTCCGGACCCGTAGGTGACGACTGTCACAACTAATTGTACGAACAAACTGGTTCCGATTCGTTCAGCGCTCGAGTATTTCCATATTCGTGTAAAAGTGCGGGTGTCGTCCTCGCGGCCCCGGAGTATGGATTGGTAGGCTGGTGTAAGTCTGGTTCGTTGTTGCCTGGCAACGAACGGCGACACTGTGGGTCGAGGGCTGAGGGCCAAAGGGAGAAAGAGGACGAGAGGCGAGAGGAAAGCGCCCATTCAAATCCCTTGCAAAGGATGCTGAGGTACGTGAAGGCGGGTACGCAGAGACGTGGGAGTGCGGAGGTTCCTTGCTGTCCCTGGCTCTCCTGCCTGGCAGCTACCCCGTCTTTATCTCAGATTCGAGGGAGAGCGAAGACCGTGGAGGTTTAAATTCGGTCTCGAGATCGACGTTGCTCACGGAACCGTCGATGTATAGGTAGGGCAACGAGGGCTGAGGGGATAAAAAGCGGAAGAGAGTGGATGCTGAATTCCCCTCCGGAAATGTCTGTCAGGAAAATGAATCCTTTCCCGAATTATCATCGAGATTCGTGGACAGCCCCATAAACCCCCGCGTCTTCCATAAGGATAGCTCCGATACTTTTCCGAGAAACAAAGGACGAGAATAAAACGAGAAATAAAAATAGAACGAAGGGAAAATCGGCCAATTCTGCCTTATTGGACTCACAATGCGAAGTTGTTGTTATCGATTTATCAAATACTGTGACAAATTAGACTGTCGCGATTACAAAAAAAGATCACAGCACCTATAACTATAGAGGATTGAATCTCAGAACAATACGTGCAAACTGCAGGTGATAAACGTTTGCTTTGTGGAAGGTCGCGTAGCGGTAGGTGAGAAGTAAGTGGCAAAAGGGGAAAGATGTGTAATGGAAGATTGCCAAGGTCTCGAAAGTCGAGACGACACGTGCAGCGGCGTATTGCATACCTACAACAGCAGCGCCGATATCGAACAATTCTAAGTCTTCTATCGAAACCGTGGTTTTCTCTGGAAAATTGCGATTGGAGGGACTCGTATGATTCTATAATACGATATATGTACGGTAAAATAACTATACGCCGAGGAAAAATCGCGTATCTAAATTCCATGCATATGAAACATAGTCACGCTATGACGTAGGTTTATGTTCAAATTTTCATTCCTAGTATAGAAAAGGCACCCTGGAAATAGCGAGCACGATGTCCTAGTACAGAATTGATGAAAATCCCACACTAGCATTTGTAAACATCCTTTGCCGCTTCCTTCTCACCAGTTCGCTTTTGCTTTTAATGAACTTTTCGTCGAATTTTATCGCGGATATCAAAGAAAATCTTATGCTCTTTTGCCAAGAGAGATAAATAGAAAATGAGTATCCATCCAACGGCACACTGCAGGGCTTCGTACTCTTACGGTATCCAGTCTAATTTTCCGATGCAAGAGAACAAAAAAAATTCGACCATCTGTAAAAACCCTGGAGTATCTCCACAACTGTGACCTCTATAAAACCTCACAGATAAAGGAGAAAAGCTAAATCAGAACGGTAGATTTTCGCTTAGAAAAAAAGAAAAAAAAACTCTATCGCAGAAATGTCACTGCATTATGGCTAGAATATCAACCACATCGTACGAATTGCATTTCGCTGTATAACTTATATATAGTATATGAACAAAAGTAGCTAGATTTTCCTTCATGCAGAGGGATCAACCGGAAGTGAGACGGAAATCTGATGTGAAACGCGACAGCCAGGATACTGACTACGTTACGTTATATACGTTACAGCTGTGTCACGTATATTTCCAATTTTCAACGTCTGAGTGCATGGCCATGGGTGTCGGATGCATGACGCTTATACGTATACCAGCAAATATACGGTACCAACGCCGAACATGTATTATACAGTCGCAAAGCATGTTGGGTGCACATTATGCATCGTGCATATATATACAGTTATACGGTAGACACGCACGCCCACGTGAGTCTGCACGATCCAGCTTTGCAGAGGAGAGGAAAGGAGAAGAGGATGCGTTTCTATCGTTCCACAGATTCTATGGACTGCACGTGCTCGTCGAACTGTGCGAATATAGGTGGTGTGGCTATACATATATTTCTGTACAGAATACATGTTATAGTATTGCTGCAGTCTACGTGAAGTGAAACTTTGTAAGTTCTACACCGGTGGTTCCATCGAGCCAGGGAACCTGCCTTGAATGCAACCAACTACGAATGGCATACCTTCGGCCACGTCGCCGCAGGTGGCCCCAGTTCCTGTCGTACTATTATATCGCAGGTGTGGAATTTAATTCAATTTTTCACCTACACCTACAATAGCGCGGATAAAAAAACACGAATCGAACGTGGTGGGGGTAAGAAAAAAAAAAAAAAAAAAAAAATTGTATACATATTACAAATGCAAATAAAAATCAGCGTGTGGAGAACAGTGAAGAAAAAAAAATAATAACGCATAATATGATACAGATTATGCGTAGAAAGTGAAATATAACGGATATTGAAACTGAAAGCGAGTCCGCCACCGAGCTCCGTGGAGGGTCTGTGTACGGAGTGGTCGGATGAAAGCGTACGAAGGTCTTGTGTATCTCGGTATGTAGATTCTACTATGGGTTGTGTTGTAGATCGTGGCTGATATGCCAAAGGCACATGTACTTATGTATAACGTATCCGTATATACCTACGTAGCTATAGTTGCATAACGTATGTAACATCTAGTCAGGTATTCTATTTACGTTCATCTCCTCACTTGCGGCTCCCACGTTTTCATATACTATACATATGTATATGTACAGACTCCCTAATATCACGTGAAGCTCCGAGTTTTCAATCTCCGTCTTCTTTATATTTGATTTCTTCCTATCTCGTTTTGCCATCTTGACAAATCTGCAAACGCCACGTCCAAGTGAGTTTTCTCGACATAAAATGATATTAAGACTGCACTTAAGAGTACAATTCTGGGATCCCTTTTGTGCGAGCGGCATGGTATGGGTAGCTTTGAGAATTGAATATCTTAAAAAAATTGAGCGCTGCTGATTTTTTCCTGCTTCAGGGACATCATTACGCGTCTCTCCCGCAATGGACAATTTGACGTCTCCTCTGGTTCAAAAATTACGAATTATATACGCTCGATTCACTGATTGAAATTTAATTTCTAGGGAACTGGTTGATATGATAATTCATAGAGCAGCGAAGTGAATGTTGAAAAAAAAAGAAGATCTTTTGCTTTTAAACGAAGAAGACAAGCACGCGTGGAAATGGCGTCAGCCGTTGATGGGTGCGCTCTATTTTGGATCAAGCTACATATAGGCACAGTCCTTATATACTTCTAAAAAGCGTTGAGACTCTGTGGGAGTCCTGAACCCTCGCGGTTGGCCTTGTATTCCGCATTTTCCTTTTTATTTTTAAGACCTTTGGGCTGGACCCGAAGAGCTTGGCAGCGGTTATTATTCGCTGGTATTCCAGATTTTCTTAATTTCAGATAGGAAAAATAAAATAATGAAATTGTTAACACCGCGTGGGGTAACAGAATCGATTCGGAATCAATAGAATTTCTATAGATTCAGAAGCGGGCGCCACACAATACACCCTCTATACACATTTAAACCATCGCACAAAGGGCGTCGGCGTCGGCGTCGAGGCTGCAGGGTGCTGGGGGGCGAACGTTCAGCGATTGAATGACCGCGAGCTGGTGCGAAGCGTAAGACGTAAAGTGTGAGGCGCCAGGCACCGTCGAAAACAACTAAAAGGGTCGTGCCGTTGGTAGGTATATGTATAGGTAGGAATTCAATTACTACTCGTCAAACAAACGTCTGTGATGTTTCTCTCCAATTGAATTTTCAAAGCCCTGCACAGCCCACGTCTTCGACGGTTTGCAATTTATTCATGCAAATTAAAATCAAAAAAAAAAAGAGTGAAAGAAAGAAAAAGCACAAGCGCGTAATCTTACTTTCAATTTTTCACCATTTCTTGGGATGAATCACAATAATTTTCGTGCAGAGCATCATGCTAAAGTTTTCCTTCAGCGCATGACGGGCATGGAGCGCGGGAATCTGGATCTTTTAATAGCTCAGCTGATCTCTAGTATGTATGTATGTATTCGGAGAGATACATATAGTGTATCTTAGACTTGGTCCGTTGCACCGGTTTAGGATTACACCGCGAGTATATAACGTGCCGACCATATAAATACGCTGCGGCCGATAATATAAATGTGTGACGTAGATTTATAATATACGATCGGTATATATAGTTCGTGAATTCATATCCGGCACGATCAGCTGGAGTTCGGCAAAAAGTTGGTTAATTCAACCGTAGCCTCAACAGCAACTCGACGTAGGGAGAAAAAGACATTCTGGTAGTCGGTGGAATTGTGTAGAAAATGAAAAATGAGAGTTTGTAATAAGTGAGCCTATATTATAAGAGGGGAATATGAGAACGAAAAGGAATTAAGTTATAGCTGGAGTAACCATATACATATATATACATACAAACCAGCCTATCTCGAATGAAATGGATGAAAATGGGTGAAATGGAAGCGTAAAAGGCAAGCAGCAGCAGCTGAGAGCAAGATAATGGTAGCGAGTGCGGCGATGCGAAGTAGCGAGGGACTAGATTCATAATGTCCATGGAAGCGAGAGAGAGTGGCACGGCGAGAGTCTAGAGAACGACGCCGACTACGACACAACGACGATGAGAATAACGTAGAGGAGTGGGATTCTGTTGGATGGCAAGAGGAAAAACGAGGAGGTCGGAAGAACGCGCGGGAGTGAAGAGCAGCGAGACTAAAAAGAGAGAGAGAGAGAGAGAGAGAAAGAGAAAGAGAGAATGAAAAGAGGGAGAGAGACGGAAGTTCGGTATGTAGGGCAAAGGGCCGACAAAATCAATAGTTTCCCCTCTTCAACTTCCCGCGAGGCCTACTCTAGACACCCGCGCGCTACGCCACGCTGTACCGCACCGCATACTCCGTAGGCTCAAAACTTTCAGATTTATAATTCATCTCCAACGTGCGGTGAATGTGCAGGTTATATGTACCTTATACTATCTATACATGCAGAAAAGTGCAAAAGTATAGTTTTGCTCCACTCCACCAACACCTATAGATACGCATCCGTGTGGGTACAGAAGAATATAGAGGTATAACCTCAGCTATAATATTTTGATCCATTTCCATACAAGTCCCTTCATTCGCATCTACATATCCCCTCGCCCCTTTCCAACGTCCTCAGTAATATCGCACTTCGATAATTACCGCAGCAGGTGCAAAATGCAATGGCTTTTAGATACTACGTCTGTATATCTAGGGCATGACGTGAAATGGACGAGTTGAAATTATTCAGACTTGTCGGACTGATGCATTTCAGATATTATCGAATGCCAAAAATTTTGTTGACATAAATTGAAAATTCCATGGATTATTTCTATCCCGGAAAGCTCGAAAAGCTCGAAAAATCGATGGATTTTCGCTATGCATTTTTTAAACATACATCTACATCATTTACGGCTCTAAGCATCGCAAATTCGATGTCTCTGAAACATGAATAAAATAATATGGATCGACGTACGAAGCGCGTGGTTTGTTGCGGAAAAAACATTAATAAATTCATGCAGAGAAAAAAAAAGACGAGTCAACATCGAGCGAGTTGTACGATTAGCGTACATGTTTTTATCATCCACATCATATGGCGTTATACACACACACCTCATCAGCCGCAGATAATTTACAGACTGATAATGATTCGTAAATTGAGATGTTGATTCGGTCAGATCGAATCATATCATCCTAACATACGCCTCTCTATAAAACAAAAATTGATTTGAAGAATTCGTTCGAGAGACTGTTTCACAGTATATCTCGATCTCAGAAAGGCGAATTCGTCGACTAAATTAAGCTTCAATCGTCACCATTCGAAGTATCTCAATTTTTCTGCTCCGAAAAGCGAGAAATTGGCGAAAGCTGGATCAATTCCATAGATAGGTCAATTTAGTTAGCGAAATCGGATTCCTGAGCTCAAAATACGTAAGAATTCACTAAAAACTGAATGAAAAAAAAAATTTGATTTTTGACCCCAAAATCGAAAGAAATTTAAGGCCATAGTCAATTTTTGTCATTTAAACAAAAAATGAATATTTTTTGAATCGTTTGAGCGACTGTTTCCAAATGTATAATTTACATTTACATGTCAGTATATACTGTACAGTGTAAATTAGGCGGGATTGTCCTTATTATATTATACCAATCGGTCGTTGGATATAGAAAGTCGCCTCGAGCAGCTGGTTTAGATATCAGTTATAAAGTAGTATTAGTAGTGGTAGTTGTATAGTTATAAAGTAATTAATTCCTCGAAGAGATTATAAGGTACAAATTAAAAATATCTACAAGTATATACCTATATATGTTGTAAATTAAATTCATAGCAATAAAACACGTTTCGCAATTGCGTGTTTTATTTATTTGCGTGCTTAGAAAACTTTGGTCTATCCTATAATTCGATTCGTTCAGGGCATATAACCTACAGTATGGATGCATTAAATGCATCATTCGGTGAGGCGATAGAAAAGAATGAAAAAAAAAATAGACCTTGAATGACACTACCGAAAAGGAAGTAAAACGAATACGTTATACACTAATTACATAGTGATCAATCCGAATGATCCTTTGTTACTAACAGAAAATTACAAAGTTATGCGTACATGGCATGCACGTACTAGAGCCGTCCGTATGAACAAAACTTGCGCGGTGTGTATTAGGGGTAAAAGCAGCCGAGTCACCGTGCGAGCAGCTGAGAGTGAGCCACAGTTGGAAAATGTTTCAGAAGATCGATATGTGGGTACCCCGTATACCTATACCTTACACTTCGTGAGTCGTGTGAGTCGTGAGTAGTCGCGGACCGGCGGCAGGTTCCAGGTCGTTCTCAAGAGTTGAAATAAAAAAAAAAAAAGATGAAGAGTAAGAGAAAGAGAGCGAGGAGGTAAAAAGAGGATAAAAATCAGAACAAGCGCTGCATGTGCACCTGCAGCACCAGCAGCAAAAGAGGAGACTGGTATACAGTTTCACAGATATCACATAAAAAAAATGTGCTCTCATTTTTTGATTGCTTTGTTTTTCTCTGTATTTTTATCCATGTATATGTGCATACATATATAATATGGTATACCGAAGATCCGTAGCATACCCGAGTACTCCAGAAGAAGAACGGGCAGAAGAAGAGGTAGAACAGGGGGGAGCTCCTGAAGGTATGTCCGTTGCCCATATACGCGACTGTTCCGTTATACTATCCAGCATATAATATCCCCCCGTGTTTCGAACCGCGATGCAACTTCGTTCCCTTCGTTTCACCGACGCAGCTTATACATCGGCCCACGCGAATAGCGCTAACAAAGCGAACAGTTGGTTATATTCATATAATTATTTCTAGCGCATGCAAAGTATAAAATACGATAGTTAATATTGTTAAATTATAATTATTACCCGATCGCGATGACGTAGAATTCAAATGAACGAAGAAAAAAAAGAAAGAATTTGTTTATAAACGTAAAACTACATGCGTCGACGATCATACGCTGCACACACGAATGATTTTTCTACACGATAGTTCTACTGATTATGGAAATAAAAAGGTTTAAAAAAAAAAAGGGCGCTGCATCAAGGGAGTTTGGAGGGTGCGACCCCAGCTGATGACCCTACTGGTTTCCGGTTCCCTGCAGCAAGTTCGAAAAAGGTCCGCGTGCCTGATCTTCGTTCAGAACACCCCGTTGCACGCGCCAAGCGAAGGGTCAGTAACCCCACCCTGTTCCCCGTTACATAACGCGTTCGGGCATTCGACGCACTCGAACGTACTCTGACGCCCTCGAGCACATCCCCCCGCTCGCGTACATTCCGCAGCACTGTACCGAACCACCCACGTGTGCATTGAATCTATACCTACGATGGACTGATTTTTGTGCAACTGAAAACAATTATTGCAAACGTTTAATCCAGATCCTCCCGATGAGATCTCCGAATTTTGAGTTTTTCAATGACCGTGAACTATTTACCTATAGTGATTTAGACGGTTTATGAAAAATATGATACATAAAAATCGAAATATACGTAACGCACAGGGTATATATTTGAAGGCAAAATTATTCGATGAGCGAGAGCGATATGATATTTATCAGCTGCGCGGTAACACGTGTACGATATACAAACGTTGGCAAGTACTATCTATACGTCATACGTAGATAGCTGTGAGCCATATATGCAATACGTAACCCGCGTCCTCGTTCAGGAAACAGTTATAGTAGCAGCGGCCTTGCTTAGCGAATATAGAGATAAAAAAGAAAAGAAATATATATATTGAAAGAAAGAGAAGAAACTATATCGTACATATACACATAAACACTGCATGCGGAATTTATCAGCAAAGCAACTACAAGGACAGTATGCATTTTATATACCAATGCCACTATATACATGTTCTGGGTCATCATTTACGTTGCACATATGCCTGGAGTCCGGAACTTGCAACACGTATCAGGCATTATATATTATACACAAATTTTATTTCATTTTACCATCTACTTCGGGGTGATGGAATTTATACTCTTGGACGTTAAGCTAATACGATTATAATTCCTCTAATTTTCACTCCGCAAGCGCCAAATAATTATCCAATTACCACCACCAGCACCGTCGTCGTCGTCGCTCCAAACGCGAAACCCGGATTATTATACCTGCTTTTTCGTATAACTATACGTATACTTATACCGTCAAGAAGAAAAAAAAGATTATTCGAAAGAATTTAGTATAAAATTCATTTGTCAACGTTACAAATTTATTCATCGTAGAAATCTAATAACAATTTGTTATTATATAATTTAGTGTGCTGGTCTTTCTCGTATACGTTATACACAGCGACGGCTTTGAAATTATTGCCAAGCAGTGAGTTTTTTGGGTCTCGAAGAACGTCATGGAGATGTATGATCCGACATAAGCCTGGCCAGAGCATATGGGATGGCATTTTTTGACTCTAGAAATAACTTCGTCTGAGAAACTGTCGGCGGAATGGTATATTCCACGGCGACCATGGGCCAACGTATAGCGCAGTCGCACTGTATTACTATATGGAAACTATTCGCTTGCTTCGTTACATATAGAGGCATAAATAACGAGTCGACAACGACAAAAGCAGCTAAGTAGTTTCACCGTTATCACCAACAACAACGACGAAGACGAATACGATAACAATCCCGAACATAAGAAATTTGTTAGGGATACCCTCAATACTGTGAGAATCGGATCAGGTACTATACTGCTACGGTATACCCTAATAAGATAATTCATATGTGGCCCTGATCAGATTCCTACATGGGACGTCCTATTAGGGGTTGTGCTCAATCCAGAATGTAGCCTCAACACATTTCTGCTCGGAATGTCATCAATAACGACGGAGACATGTCCACCGTCGTCGTCGCCGCGTTTATAAGTAACGAGACGTACGAAAAGAAAGAACGAAAGAAAGAAAATGAGACGAGAGAAAAATTGCGAAAAATGTGCACTCCGACATCCTCCATCAAGAGATAAGATGCGCCAGCCTAATGGCTGAATTTGTCAGAGTATGAATGGCATCTTAGAATATATCGGCCCTGGCAATGAACTCGAAGACCCCGTCAGCTCACCGTTCCCGTATTTTATATGAAGAGAAAAAAAAGAAAACCACTTACTATGTCGGGTTAGATTTTTTATCTGATTCATTCTGTGCAGATTCACGCATATTCGCATATATTTTCTCTGAACCGTGAAAGCGATAAAAAAAAATCTTGAGTCACCGTGACCCGTTTTCGTTGACATAAGTAACATAACACGAAGGTATAATATTCGCACATGAATCAGATCGGTATTTCGTCTCGTCTGGTCTCGAGTGCACCGGTGCAAGCACAGGTGCATGTTCCGTTCGCCAGCAGCGGCAGCAACTCGTGCTGCACTTTAATATACAGATTGCATGTGCAAGGTGCACCAGCTTCAAAAACCCCGAGGCGAGGGCAGGACGCGCGGCGACGGTTGCAGTGTACTACTTAATTTCACTGCTTAAAAATATGCAGAATTATATATACTTTTCGAGAAATTCTTTTACCGCGAATCAGGAATTTCACGGAATTCAGGAGGTATGTAGATACCATATGTATGCATAGCTATATATAGTACAAGGCGTATGTGTAATAATTTTTACCGAAACATTATGTACAGTATAAGACGCCGTCTTAAGAATCGGTCTCACAATTAAGGCTTATAAGCTAATCAACGACTTTATTCCAGCACGTATTAGATTGGAACTACCGAGGTAAGTCCGCCACGCGGTGTTGCACTCATGAATTTTACCACGATATATTCAACGGTCGCAATTTATCACCGTATATAAAATTTTATTTCACATAATATATTGATCTAGTTCTTTGGTGTAATTGATTATATCTCGACTTATGATGTCTCTATATAACTTCATTTCTCGCGCTACTGTAGCAACGCGAATATAACGGAATTGGATTTTGGGGGGAAATTCATGACCGAGAGTATGAGATAACCGTATTATAGACCGATTCATCTTACTCGATACGATAACTTATCTGTAATATATAGAGGAAGAGGATTTGGCGCCCGGTGGCTATAATCTGATGTATAAGCTGATTATTGAGGCGCGAAGGACGGAATATAAATGAAAAGAGGATGAGTGAAAGAATTCAGATATGCATCTACTGTACAAATGAAATTCATCGTAAAAATGATACACATTCACATCTTTTTCCACGATCCGCGTTGCAAAATTAAGAAAACGAAAAGTGAAAAAAAAAATAAAGAAGTACCTTCAGAAGTTTGTGGCATTCGGCCAGGTCTGGTGTTTAAAATTAACTGGCTATTAATTAAGCGGGCGAGATCGTCCCATGGCTCTAATTAGATACGATTTACGTTTATTTTCAGGTTACTACAGTCTTCCGTCGTATTTTCACCATATCGCTTCCCTGTAACTCTATTTATAGCTCAATACTTATACGTTGCTATTCAATCGTTCAGCATTCTCCAAAACCGGCGGCTTGTGTCGCGGCGCGGTGAACAATCAAGAAATAAAAACCAATCGATCGATCGAATCTGTCATTATGCAGGGAACGGAGTTTGGCAGGTGATTGTGAAGAACAATCCCATCCTTTCATTCATTCAAATAAATATTTAATACGAAAGGGTATCTTGTGCCGAATATAACGACGAAACAGTCCTCGGTAGCAGCAGCAACCGCAGCAAAACAACAAACGAACGCGGGCTAGATCTTGTCCGACCCAGATTCTAGTCCTACGTAGAAAGCAGGATCTTGCGTAATCTGCACCATGCCTGAAAACCTCGCCTTTCCAGGTGAAGTGCAGGAGCATGGCAGGTAGGTAATAGCGAGACTCGAACCACGTACCTGTACAGCTACCAGCTACCTCGGTATTCACATTTCAATGACCATTAGACTTTGGACTTTAATCTCAGCGACCCAAATTACGAGCAGTTGATTGGTCTTGACCGAAATTTTGTATAGTTCGTAACTCCATAAATGATTATTCGAATTTTCAGCTGATCGCAAAGTTATACGGTATAATATCTGTACGAGATTCCCGTACGCCGTACCGATCGTTTTAACGTTACATTATGTATACCTGATGCCGAATGCGCACGTGGAGAGTAATGCGGTTTGATATCTGAAGTTGGAAACTTTAACGAGGAGTGAGGGCTCTCTCTTGTTTGGTAAGTACGCGAGGCGGAACACAATGCCTTGGAAAGTAGCAACGGCAGCAGAAGCAGCAGCAGCAATGAACTCATGACGTAGGGTGGTAGCAGTTCGCTGACTGCAGCAGCAGCAGCATCGGTAGTTCTGGTTCCCCGCATCCTGAATGTATATTTATATGCCAGATAGGATATGAGGAACAGACTCATTGTCAGTGCACCACTGCAGAACTGCAAACTGCAACGGCACGAGAAGCGAGTGAGTATAGAGTAAAGGCCCGAAGGAACGAACGAAGGAACAAGTAACCTGTAACAGCCTGCCGAGGAGAGCGGAGAGAACGGATAGTTGGAGAAGAGAACAGGTTCCCGGGTGGGCGAAAGGTTGCATGGCCTGCAACAGCCGCAGATGCCGTCGGCGTCGCGGCGTCGGCGTCGTCGAGAGTAAATCTGACTAGAAGAATATTCTATCTGACCGGACTACACGCTGCACCCAGCTCAGCCAGAAATGTGATCATCCCATATATGATTTCCGATCGATCCGATTCGTAGAATTTTTATCTTGTTCTGCGATATTTCAGATCTAACGATGGAAAAAACGATTTCAGTCGCTGTTCTGAAGGACTCTATGCGCGAGAATTAGCGCGGAAGGTGTTGTTATAACTTATGGTTCGCATGCCGTTTGTTCGATGTTTTGGTAACCTCGATAGCGGCCGCGGGTACCGTTGTGTAAGACGTCGCTTGACGTATATAATGTGTATATAGTAAGCGCGTAGTAAACACGAGACGCGTGCGAGACGCGTGAACGCACAAATATATATAGGTAATACATAAATAACCGACAGGGAACGTAAGTAAATATGAAGAAGTGTGCAACAATTTATGGCAGTATTCCTAAAATCGCGCCGAAGAACAACCAGCCAAAGGAAAGAAAAAAAAAAATTCTACACGCGTACGACGACGTACGTATAATTTAGTTAAAAATTTGAGAACATTTTTAAAATTGAAAGGAGACGAGAAAAAAAGTTATAAGAAACTTGTTGGCATTAGGTATATTCCGCGATGATGTAATACTGTAATGTTTCGCAAGGTTCTACCTAAAATTTCTGATCAGGCAACTTTTATTCTCGATTTTCAATACGGTTGCGGATGAGTATTTTATCCGATTGATTTTATTTATTATTTTTCTTCACGAACGCTTACATACATTATAGACCCACTGGATTTGATCAGGTGATCTATCTGTCATTACAACTCTGTCTAACATTACTACAGACATAATGGTTCCGCGCGTATCAATTTGACATTCACCTTGATTACGGCAACATTCATCATCAACGCTGTCGTTTGCGTACAATGACGAACATTTCGTCCGCATGATGGTATTTGCATATCTGAGTACATAATATTAATGTAATAAACCAGCACATATGTACATAACATACGTTGTACGTATATTATTATACAACCGACCATTTTACATTTATATATGTCATGGAAGAAAAACAAAAAAACGAAAACAGTGATGATTGTAAATAAAAAGAGGCACGCAGCCACCGTGTCCGCTATATGGAGTGACGTCATCGGAAACCTAACGCGTGTATGCAGCGTCAAATTATGTATGGGTACACATGGATATGATATCCTGCATACCTATTACAATTCATGATGCGGTTTGGTATTCACACGCATAGGCGAGTTCAAGAGAAAATGTGGAACAATTACCAAGATTTTACAAACTTGTCAGGATAATTTGCCCGAATTCACATGAAAATTAAATTCTTCATCTATTATATTTTTTTTGTTCTTTTTTTTAGTGGCTCCATATACCGTGCACTGTGAAATGGCTCGGGAGTACGCGAGCATGGGTCAACGACTCCTGCACCTGATTCTCAATCCTCGATTCTCTTCGGAGCAGCGACTATATCCCTGCACTGTCAAAAGTTACTTGAAATTCAGAAACTAGGTAAATGAAATGGATGTCCATTTCCTTGTATGGTTAAAAATTGATAATTGAACATTAATCTCGATACGCTGATGTGAAAATTATTGACATATACAACATTCAAAATCAAAGTCCCGACTACAGATGAAAATTCTTCGATATATCTTTCTAAAATGCATCGATTCGATGTTATCAGTTTCAGAGATTTCTGGACAAATGTATGTGAGATTTTTTTATTCTGCATCGAATTCGATACAGACTTCTCTGACAATGTGTACCTGTTCCTCGGCTCTTTAATACGAGAGATGTCGAGTTCTCAGGATTTTCAGGATCGACCTGAGGGGCGTTTCATCCCGAAAGAATAAAAAACAACTAAAAAATAAAATGAATAAGGAAAAAACCGAGACAACGAGTAACGGGGCGCCGTTTGATGTGCACCAGGGGCAACGCCATTATTATATCTCTTCGAATCTCCGAATCCCCAAAACCGGCAGTATTCGTACGGGCATAATACTGCAGCCCCGCCTTTACTCAGTTTGCTTTCGAAAAAGCGACCGCGATGCACGTACGCACGTACGTCTCCATCCACATCCACCTCCACCTAGTTTAACCAGCCGCCAGTTTGCTTGGTTGGTTGGTTGGTTGGTTAGTTACCTGCCTGCAATCATTCCAGATTTTCGAAGCGTATAACTGAACGAAGCGAGACCGAGAAGGTGAATCGAGGCAAACCGCAGCCTGCAGCGGAATCCCGCGGGCTTCGCCACCGCGCAAACAATGGAATTCTATACTTATAACGGTTTCTGGTAGGTACGAAAATTTTGGTTTCACATTGACCGACCACATGCAAAACGTATGCACGGGCAGCCTACCTGACTATTAGTCTTTCTCATCGCCTACAGGATTAGGTGGGTGCCTATGCAGCCTACACCTATACGCGAGGTCATACGATATCCTGATGCGCGGCTATATTCATTATGACACGACCGCAATCTGCAGCTACGTTACATAATTATCACCGTATAGGTTTCTATAGCCTGGGCCTCTTCATGGATGTAAGCATAAATGTAACCTGTAAATTTATCCGTGATCGCGTATTAGGTAGGCGTGATTATCAGGGGGAAAAATAGGGTGATGCGCGTTTCGATCGATAGATTCTATGATAATAATTTTTCTTTTTTTTTTCAGATATTTTTGTTCGTCTCTCGATGATTCACCGCCAGATATACCTATATAGGTGCGAATATTTTTAACTGCCGTATATATTTTACACCATACAAATAAAGTCCATTTATATACTCTCACGCGTCATGTTACGCGAATCCATACCGGAACTATAGGAGCAGAGGTCAATATCAATCAGTCCAGTCTGTCGGTTCGTTCGTTCGTTCGTTCGTTCCACAGAGACATTTATTGTGTGCAGGGTACTCCGCTTGCATTTCGGTAAGTCTTTTAATATTTAATAGCCATCCCTCGTGTTTTGCTTCTCTCAACCCTTGGATATGAAAATATAATATCTGACGCAGTTCGGACTGTGAGGAAATGACATCGATAACTGTAAATCGGGTAGCTTTCCTTTGAATTCCACATCGCAAATAGAGCGGAAATTCATATAGGTATAACGCAAAGATTTCGGAGTGGTATCAAAGGTATTTTTTAAACGCCCACTTAAAACGCGTATAAATTAAAACTCCTACGAATTATTGTCTCCCGACTCATCCGTGCGGATCATCCAAATTGAGGTATGGTTGCAGGTATATTTCTCATAAATAAAAAATGAGGGAATATAACAAAGGTACAAATAAATTCAAAAAAATAGTGCCCATACCGCACCTGTAATTCCCGCAACTCCTCATTCTCTCTGGACGCGAATTATATTATTCGGCGGTATTTTATACCAGGAAAAAGATCAGCGATCGCGCTCGCGGTTGCAGCGGCAATACGATACCTTTGACCCGATGCACGGTCAGTCTGCGACCGTGAGCCGAATACGCGAAGGAGTATATAAGCGATGGGAATTATAATGCTGGCTGAAATATATATATTTTTCCCTATGCCACAGCCGAGCGGTGAAGTCGATATGCCTTGTAACTGGTAACCCAGTTTTCACCGAAATCAGTGACGCGGGCAAGACAATGACGGCGACCATCATCATCATCATCATCATCAACAGCAGCAGCAGCAGCGGCGGCGGCGGTATGTACATTTCATTTTTTTTTTCTCTCGTTCTTGCCTTTTACCAACTTTCCTTCGCAAAGACGTCTTTGTCTCGAGAAGTATAAGTTTGCCGCGGGAAGCATGTACATTGAACAGCTAAAAACGTAAAGTGTAAGGGAGTATAAAAGGAAACCCATGAGGATGACGAGAAGTGTAAGAAGACGGGATTGAACGTGGAGCTGCAAGTTGAGTGGCTGAGTGGTCTTGACTATATATGATTACGCTGTATGGGTGTATAGCTGAATCGAGCAATACGTCACCATATACGCTATTGTTTTCAAAATATTGATTCGAACGGAACGGTTCGATATTGTTCTCGGCCCCGGAACAATCCATTGAGCAGAAAAAATTACGAACACGTTGCGTTTCTTCCCGGATTTTTTCATTTCTCGATTATCACAGTAAACCTATGCACGGAATGGGACGCGCCACCGTCTGCTTCAGTCATTACCGATGATTATTAAAAACTTGAACGAAAAAAAACTGAAAACTCAAACACAACGAAGCCGCCTCCGCGGTTCCACGAAATCTCATCAACCTCCGGAACGTAGTACTGCCCATAAAAAAAAGAAAATGAAGAAACAAACTAAAAAAGAAACAATTTCGACTAGAGACGCGCGCTCGTGCTTTTTTTTTTACATATGAGAGACGTTCGCAAGTTTTTATTTTCTAGAATAATAGTAATAGTAATGGTAAAAACGCTACTTAGTACCCTGAATATACTTCAAGTGTGTTTAGGTATATTAGGCACAGCTATACCTATATATGAATTTCTTACACAAGGATGAAAGAGTGACCAGGTTCTACCTACCGACATATACGTGCGTCTCAAGAGATCCTTCGGAATGTCGTAAGTCGTAACGGTTATAGGCCAACCGTTAACTACGTAGCGCCGCTGCTGTCCTTACCGTAAATGTGTACACCGAAACGACAAATTTTTTTTTTTCTTCAACTTGTACTAGTTTTTCTATTTTTTGTTTTTTGTTTTGTTCCAATTTTCCCCAATTTTTCGTATTTGTTACAAGAGCGTGTCTGGGGAGTTACATGTTTGTAGTTAATAAACATCGCTGGTGTAGCGATAACATCGATAGTTCGTTGGATAAGGTTCATTTTTTGTGCTAAATATACAAATTTTTTAAATAAAATAATCTGACAAAAGCTAATTCCCCATATACGATATGACGAGTGTTTTGTAATAACGTTACACTAAAATATTTTTTACGAGTGTTTCTATGATCCAGTCCCACTTTTTTTCTTGCCATGATCGTAGCCTCCGGTATCAAACGAAACACGTATCGATAGTAAAAGTTCAAAAGTTTTCAGTAGAAAAAAAGTTTTGCGAAACTATATACATGCACGAAAGTCTAAGAATTTTACGTGCGCGGTTGGTGGAAAACCAAACGTTGAAACTAATACGATAAATCAACCGATCATCTTCATCTTTTTCGAGAATTTTCCTTATTCTGCAAGAACGGCCTGCTCCAGATTCTAAATTTTCGACAGAAAACAACAGATGATGATCGAGAGAAGGTACGGAGCGACGGGGGTAAAAAACGAAGTAGGTATAGCGATATCCTTTTTTTAAACACCCGAGTACGAGCGCGTGTTTTATAAATAACACGTCCGCTATACTCGGCTTTCGGTAGCTACGACTGTCTCCTCTTCAGGCGGGGGTGTGGCACGTTGGCTGTTTCGATAGTAGGTCTGGGTTTACGCGTACAAGAATGTCTCGCGGCACAGAAGAATGACGCTAAATTTTGAACGCGACATTTTACTTTACAATATGTTACAATATATATCCATGGCGCAATATTATTAATCATTCACTGGCGGGCTCTTTCGGGTAGGACGCTAAAAATAATAACGTTCGCACGGGTGGTGGTATGTAATATAATTAAAATAGACGCGTCCTTCGAACCGAACTGAGGTGGGTTATAGTATAGGTCTAGTTAACCGCCCCTCAAATCTCTACGCGTAAAAAGTAAAACACGTCGAATAATTTTACTCAGGGGTTGTCAGACGGATTATTATATATATGGCCTATATGGTAGCCATACCGCAGATGGCCATATTTGATAAAATTTTATTGTCGTAGATAAAAATTTCGAAGGGTTCGATCGTCTTTTTTTTAGCCGTTTCGATCCCTGAGACTCAACACGGTTAAAAGAAGGAACGAATACTGAGTTAAGAAATGACTAAAATTCTATTTTAATGCATATTACTTATTCATTATCCTCGCAAACTGCACGAAGTAGTTGACGAGGAGTCAAATGATTCTTATTAAAGTCCGCGTACGTCACGGGGACGTAAATGGAGAAGTTTAGTAACTGCATACGTAGTGCGTGTTATGCACTTTTTTACGATGACACGCATGTTGTTATACGTGTATTCGTATATATTTAAAAATCGATTGTACATATGTACACGCTGAAAGTTGGCGAATGAATTCGTGTTAATTACCGATTGGAGAGACCATTTTGATTCTCTTATCGTTTTTCTACTCGAATATAATATTTTTCATAGGATTTCTCACCTGAAGATCATCGTTGGTGTTATCCCTGTGACTTGCAGCACGTATCACTCCAGCACGCCAGCCCCACTCACTGATTTTATTAACTTTTAACTTAGCAAAACCACTGACGGAAAGAAATCTTTTACCCACTATCTCCTCACGGTACTTGTAAGCCATCATATACCACTGTTATGTTAGTATTGGAAATATTATTACTATTATTATTATTATTTATTGGGTGTAAATAAAAACACACGCCCCAGACTACGCCTGACGCAAAATTCCAGCAATTGCTCTGCTGGTAGCAGAAAAGTCCACCGCACCTCTGTTGTTACACTAATAAATAATCAACAATTTTTGACTATAATTATATATAGTATGTAATCCGGGATGGTAAATAGAGAGAGAAACAATAATGATAACTAGAGAGCACTAACGTAACGTATGACGTTACGTTTTTCATTCGTCGTAGACGACGTCGTCGTTGTTATTGTCGCTGGTTTTTTTTTTTTGATTTTCGGTCTGAAATATATATTAGCATGTACAACAAGTACAACACACTGCACAGTCAACTATATTCACACTAAACACTATACGCATGTTGTCGTCCCATGATGATTAACAACAACAATATATAAGTTACTGCCAACGTATTATATCTCTCTTGAATCTACTTTTGGTTCTCCTCTCAGTTTCGTTAGCTGCCGCGTTTTATTCAACTTTTATCATCGAAAAAACTGATGTTCACCATTTACTAAACACAACATTTATCCTGGTTCCTCCTGGACCCACACCTGCGCCCCAAAGGATGCATCGGTCTACGGAACCTTCATCCCTAGGTGGTGAGAGCGAGTGGTTGGTGAAATGAGAATATATCGTTACCGCACGCGAACAGAACTTGAATCGAAGAACGCGCAGAACGGTACGAATTTAATCATAGTGACGCACACATGACCGCGCAGTGATATCGCGTAGCGCGCACTGTGGGCTGCTCGCTGCTGCCGTTGACGGCTCGGCGGTTCGGCGCTCGCGAGACCGAGACTCGGGGACTCGGGAACTTCGGCCGTTCGTCCGTCCGTCCGTCGGACCGCTCGCGCGCCTCGTTCCTTCGTTCGTACGGTCGGTCGGTTGCGAGGCAAAGCGAAGGGGATCGGCGGGTGGGGAAACACCGCACTACGGAGCACGGAGTACTTGCTGTGTACCTACGGAACATGCACGAAGGGGCAGGCGAAAATAAGTGCACGGTTTCAAACATGATCCACTCTCAAATCGATCGGTACAGGGCTATCGATTTTCAATTCATACTATTGCCGATATTTTCAACCATACAATCAAAGATTGTACCGCAGTAGTGCTCCGCATTTACCACTTAGGGTATACCGCTAACCTCGTTATTTGCGTAAGAATATCCCCCTGGAAAAATTCCTCATTTCTAACACCGTATAATAGAAAGTGTTGGTAGTGTGTCCGACGACAATCAGTTGTGAATTATTTGAAACTCTGGTGAAAAGCGCGCGAAGGCTAGCGAGGCGCCGGCGCAGGCCAAAGTTCGCCAGACAACGAGCCTCTCGCCTTATTGTTAGAATCATTGAAATACAAAAGAAAATATTCACGTAACAATTACGTAACAATGGCACACGCATAATACATGTTACGTATTATTCATACCTCAACTCCTCCACGCACTAGGTATTGAATCGTTCGTCCAGGTTACTAGTTATGAGCGGAACGAACGTAGAGTAGATTAGATTTGAAAGCTGCTGCTCCCTCCGGAGTCTACAGCGAGAAGTAGTTCCGCGATCCATTTGCAGGTTCCATTTTCAAACGCTGGTGCGCCCCACTCTTCGTTTTCGCTTGTGTCGCCTCGTAGTTCGTATACCACGTGACCAAAACATCGCGTGACGTCAGGCGCAGCCAGCAGCCAGCTGCCAGTTCAACATGGCTGACCTGTGAGCAGCAGCGGTGCTAGCGAGCTCTCCTGCTTTGTCCGCCGATTTAGTTTGTTGTGTAATCATTGTTTTGTGTTGCGACCAGCTAATATGATATCCTCGATCGTCTCTCGGCTCGTCATGTAAGTATTAATTCATTCTATAGTTATTAACTCTTAAAAATATAGGGAATAAAATCATCTGCACGGTCACCGCCATAGCGATGCGGGCAGAGTAGGTAACGATGAGCAAGCGTTCAAGCTCAGGTCGAGGGCCTATTTGACAGCGATGTTGAAAGTTTTCAACCCAAGAATAAACCGAAACTACACTCCCTCGTTCCTGTCCATCGAGTATTTTATCTGCCAGGAGAACTCATCGATAGATCTTCGATCAGAATTTATTTGATCTCTTGTCAAACGTCGTTAAGCTGTAGTGCAACGTACAGTTGCACGGGTAACTTTTTTCTTGATTTTTTCTTTTTGATCTCAACCGTTTGCTCTTTCCTTTTGAAGCCTCCTCTCGAAAATCGATCGATCGTTTCGTGGAAGACTTCAACCGAATCTTCGTCCATTAAATCGTTAAATATAATCGAATACCGACCGCATTATTGTCGTACGTGTAAACGCACAGGTAGGTAACGAACATATTGAAGAAAAAAAAAAGATTTGACTTCATTTCTCAAACCACGTATAATATTTTTTTGTGTGCTCAAGTATTCGGCATACCGTACTATTTTCCTAACGTTAAAAATCGATTCTGTGTCCCCCAGTTTGTACTGCTGCAGCGTTTTGTTGCGGCTGTTATAGTCGAAGCCTCGATAAAATCAAAAAGTTATGAATGCTCATTTGGATCCTTTGGGTTTAGAGAATGTGGAGTTACACCTAAACAGATGTTTTACGACCTAGCTTACGTCAGGCTTGTCAAACATTCATTTTTGTCGGTAATTTCTGCTCACTAAGATACCGTTTTTCGTTATACCTCGTTTAGAGTTTATTTTAGAAATGTATAATCCACGCTCGTAACTGCGCATTTGAAAAATCACTGTAATAGCTGTTGTCGTGTCCATAAATATAATTAAAAATTTCATATGCACATCATTTTACCGATATACGCTGGACAATGGAATAACAACGAGAACGCTTAGAGAAACGTCTCCATATCTACCTACCGCCGTGATCACCGAAGAGAGAGAGACAAGGGAACAAAGAAAAACAGAGCGCATGGAGGGCCGGGCATTTAAACGGTTTAAATAACCGTCGCTCCGACCCCCGTCTGACGATAGGTCGGTCAGCTGTTCGAGGCGATTATAACGTACATCTGCGAGAGGCACGTCACGGAATTCTTCTACTTTTCTTTGTGCATTGGACACGGGTTTGAGAAACGTGCAGATTCAATTCTTATTCTACCGCAATGCAATGTTATGTGTATATGTCGCGTCTTATCGCTCGGGTCACACATATGGTCAGATCCTGCGGCGGGTTTTGTCCATGAGCTGCGGATGAGTCACTTATTCCGGAGATCACTGCCTCGTGGTTCTTTCAGAGTCGCGAGTTTTACTCGATTTGGAATAAGTTGGCACAACCGTGCGAATTACGCGTTGCGATTCTGCTGAGGTATTATTCTCCGTCGTAAGGTTGCCAAGGATCTACCTCTCATAGTGACGTGACGCTGATTGGGTCACCCTCCATTATTCGTCAGCTTACACGTATATACCGCAACTCGAAGCTTTGGAATATACAGAGCAGTCGCTTTTTTTTTAGCAATTCGTATTACTGCGGCGACCTTTCGGTTTTCAAACAACGATTACTTTTCTATTTATATTTTTCGATTTAACATTGCGATAATATGTACACACCCGATAACGATAACAGCCTAGACAATTTGAAAAAAAAGAAAGGAAAAAAACAGAGCATGACCAAAATTGAGCATACAATATGGCTCCAACAGTATCATTCGATCATTCGTTATCGAATTAGGTAGGGCAGGTATTGCGGTAGACTTGGCTAGCTAGCACACTGCACGATCCATTGAGGTTTGTCCTTGGCTGAGATCTCGCTGGCTCACGAGATTGTTTGCAAGGATCGAGCCGCGTTTGGATAAGTCGGTTAAGTAGTCGTCAGGATTCAAGGTAACATTCACTTCTTAGTACACAACTTTTATTCGTTTATTTTTTTTTCTAAATTCTCTCTTATTTGCCAGTTATTGAGATTTTTCCCGTCTCATCCTTCCAGCCTTCATCCTACCCCTTGCGTACAGATCGACGAGCTTCACCACGTAGTCATCATCCACAATAAACGAACGTTCGTTGCTCATGCTGCTTGCATACATACGTAGTTATGGTGAAACAAAGAGGATCTCCCTGATTCTTCTACGACGTTATGTGGCGTCGTACATGTAGTTGCGCAATTGCCCGAGACACATGTCTATAATAGAACTGAAACGAGGGAGAGGGGAGTAACAGAGAGAGCTAGTACCTATCTCTACAACAACACGAGCCTCTTTTCGGGGCCCAAATGTTGTAATCCTCATGCCAAGCAGCAATAGCCAGCCGAGTAGCTCGGCACGGATCCAATATCTATGGACCAGAACTTGGGATCGTCACATAATTTTTTTTTAGAATCCTTTATCTCGCTTTCCTAAATAAAGCTTCATTGCCAAATAGAGAGAAATACAACAAAATCAGAATTCTCACCATCTAATTTTGATCGATCAACAAAGTTTCGTAGAATGTATGTGACGTCGCGACGATGATCATCCGGTTAAAAATGAAGGTGCTCCATAACGTGCTCTGCAGGGATGCGTAGTTACTGATCCATTTCGCCGAGTGTGTACTCTCCAGGATCTTCTGAAAAGCTGCAGGAGACCTCCAGAGCTCCGCGTTCGGGAACGAGGTTGTTGGATCGATTGCGGGGGTGGCAACTGAAAACCGCCCTTACACTTCACTCCGTTCTTCTTCCGTCGTCCCGGACCCACAGCCGGGTCTTTCCGTTGGTCGATATTATTTCCCTCCCCTTTAATAATGTCCTGTCCCTTTGCAACAGAAACTCGAAAGTTTCGCTTCGATTTTCAAATTACACCACCCACACACCAACCTCGATGTCCTGTCCGTCCTGTACACGTGACTCGACTTCATACCCACGTGACGTAATAACTACGAGCAGCTGGTCGTCCTCTTTGGTCAACGACTTCCGGTCTCATACACAGTTGCACGAAGTGGTACAGTAGATAGGCACATACATACATGTATACACGTAATCATACCCATTTCGGTGGATGACATTTTCGGTGAACGGTTTCAACTATAGCAAGCACTCTCTCAATTACCTCTGGTAATATAGCTAGATGAAAAATTTGTAGTTAATTGCGGTGCGCACGGTTTTTTGTTTAAAAAAAAAAGATAAAAAATAGTATTTCTCGACCCGCAAAATTTATTGAGTCCTTAATATACTCTTATAAAAACCTGATGCGCTTGACTATATATGATTTATCGTTGGGGTAGGACCAAGGGTAGTGCTGGAATTGATGACTTATAGTCGCTGAATGAAAGTTAAAGTTGCAGTCGAATAATAAGCATTCTCTTATAAGCGTTGAATATCTTCTCTTCTTTTTTTTTCTATCGATGACGCGACGTTCAATCTGTCTAATCAACGCCTACGTATCGTTATACTTACAAGCACCGATCAACAGTGTAAATATACACGGAAGAAATGTATGGAAACACGAGGTACTTTCACTGTAAGCCTAACAAATTTTTGCCGAGCAGATTTTTTTTTTCAACGCTCACCTGTATAACTGTAGTCAAATATTGATTTTCGGATATCATCAGTCAGGAGTCGCAAAATACCTAATATCGCCGGTATATACTACACAGTATTTGGAATTCTGGATAGGGAGTCGCTGACGCAATCATCGTCAGGAGTTGGTTCATTATAATAATTAAGAAATTTTTTCCGCGCACAGCCTTTAATTATGGTACAGGTCACAGCTTCCTGACTTAGCTACGACGTACTTGTTATACATCTAGTTGCTGGGTCGAGTCGGGCAACGACATTTTTAGAAGAAAATGTGTTTAGGTCGATTTTTTCTTTCCATTTTTTGCTGCCTTGCACTTGAAAAAGAACTCGAAATTGGAAAACTAAAGTTTCTCACATCCGTGGTGAAAAATTGCAAATCTACAAATTAAGAGCAGCTAGTCTTACCCTCAACGAACCCTTGACATTATTTTCAAGGAGTTCGCATCTCCTTCGGTGAATTACAGGGCCGTATAAACCCGGCCACGCCACCTCCCAGTTGGAGATCCTCGTTATTTTTTTCCCTTCTCAATTACCCCTGCGGAATTCTTCGTAGAACCTTTTTTTTTTCACCTTCTTGAAAGGCCCCTGCAGCTAAATAAGATGCTTCTGGTTCTATATTTCGAGCGCTCGTACATTTTAGTTTTGCCTATTTGGAGCTGCAGCATCAGCAGCGATAAGAATATTATTACTTTCGATGACGTAGTGGAGCTAAGGAATGACCCGATCAGTCAGAGTCACTGAGAGTACGCGCGGGTCGGTTGTGCGCCTTGTTTATTATAGCTTTAAGGTCGTGGAACTCGAATCTCTCGCTCTTTTTCAGACTTTATTATATACCATATCTCCTTTTCTCCCATCTTCTCTTTTATTCTCTAACCCGATAACGAGATTGTCTAGAGGCGAGAGTCAGCGCGAGCGCTTTGATCAGCACCTTTCTTCCATTCTTTCCCCTGCTCGTGCGGTGTACCTTCGGTTTTTTTTTCAACGATATTCCAGGCTCTCGTTATATTTTATTTTTCACTTTGCTCGAGTAGCGAATAGAAGGCGGGTAAAAAATTCTCAAAAAAGGGCGAAACATGAAGCAGTTCAGCCGAAGATCTAGAATATTATTATATAGGTATTACCATACGATACGCACGGGCGAGGCCGTGATTTTGACCGAATCGAACGAATAACTGATATCGACTTGGTACTGAATCAGATTAGATCTTGTTATTCTAGTCGTTGACTCCGCGGGGAATTTCCGATCGATCGACAATCTGATTAAAAGAGCGCTGTCAAAAACTGGGACAAGGTTAGACGCGAATATAGAGGTATAGTAGTACGTTACGTCCGCGGTTTTGCATTGGACACAAAAATCCAATCATCGGATTGCGTATCGCGTTATGCTGTATGTATAGTATATACATATATATATATATGCTAATGACGAGAAGCAGAAGTATTTGTTTGATTGTGAGTATAAGAAGTGTACCTTCGCTGATGTTTTTTTCTTTGATTTTGTTTTGATTTTCAGATCAAGTGAATATTTATTTTTGAAAAATTTTACAAAGATTTTCTTTCTAAAATCACACCAGTCTAGAGTATACCAACTGCGGAGAAATGGCAATAAATTTGGCGGGGCTGCGAATCTGATCTCGAGTTTAGGGGTGAATGCACGTGCGCGCGGATGACCCTGTGTGACCGGGAATGACCCGGGCGTATACGAGCGGAGGTGCGACCGCGTTTCCATATCAAACCCCGAGGCGGACTATTTCGTCTAGTCGACGAGAGAAGGAAGACTAGGAGAGCGGGGTAGGATAGGTACCTATACTTATACTAGCAAACGGCAGCTCTGCGGGGTTTCTATAGCGTTCTGCTCCTCTTCTCGTTTAAATATAAATCGGACCTCTCGAGGTGGTGGGCTCTAGTCTCGGCGTCGCGACGCTCGTGTAACAGACGGTGCAGGCGACTCGCCTCTATCCCTGATCGGTGGTTGTGTCGGTGCAGCGAAAAACCCGGTAAAATTGGTCTCGACGGTCCGACGACCGCAGGCGCCCGCATATATACTCGGCCTGCATGACTTTGTCGCTCTCATCGGGCCTCCTGTCTTCTGCTTCTCGGATTATTCAGCTCATCCTTTCGCCCCGATATATCACGTGACTCGCACTTTATACCAGCGAGGACTCCGAGACCCCCGACTGAAGATATACACATCCGAATTCGGTTACTGATCCGCGAGGGAAAATCCCGTCTTGTTATATCCAAACACTGCAGGGCAGAAGAGCCGAGTATCCAATCCTACAACATCACTACTCTTTGCAACTTATACTCTTATAGCTGGGAGACGACGCCTCGTAGTTATTTCGCTACAGAAGAGCGGTCCAGAAATAATCTGCGGGAGTTGTCGATCCCTCGGCATCTGCAGCGGTAGAACACTCGACCACGTGGCTATTATACATGAGGGGAAATATTTTCAGAGAAATTATATTGAGAAAACAAAACTAAACGGAAGAAGCAGCCTACTCTGATAGACGATCTTTTAACTGCAGGTCGAGGCTCCAGAAACTTTGAGAACGTCATCATTTTCCGAGTCATCATTTCCTGAACACTAAATGCGATAAAGTCTGCAAGGTATTCGCTGATGCACCATTCGAATGACTGTCTTGCGGGCGTCCTAATTGACTCGTCTATGTTTAACCTGACTGACATACCAACCCGTGAAGACAAAGACGAAAGTTCGTGACTCTTTGCAGAACAGATTTACCTGTGCTTAAGATTATTTGCACAGGCCGCCCTCTAATCTTGAGTTGTGGATCGTGGACGATAAGCTTTTGACTTTTACTCTCAACGCGGATCGACCGCTACGGTGACATTTAAAAAACTGTGAGTCACATCTCAGCTCTGCACGCGGTCTTGAAATCGGAGCGGGTCGTTGTAGTTCGTCGTACGGGGGGATCGTTATCAAACTGAAAGCGAGTAACAGAGGAGAGAAAGCGTCGAGGTTCGCGGCAGAAAACATGTCCTCCAGAGTGAAGCAAGAGATTCGCATCACCGTGTACTTCAACGACGGTGTAGTCGTCATTTACATCTGATTGCCGGCAATAGATTCACGTCAGAGTTAGGTACGGCGGGTATCCATAGATATACGAATACAGGCGAATCTACCGAGCGGCTCATTGTCAGCCAAAGATCGAGTCGCGGGTAGAGGAAGGAAGGAAGGAAGGACAAAGAAAGATAAATGGCCTCGGAGCAGCGCTAGCTGTTGGTGCTTCTGGAGCTCGTCTTCCAGACCTGCCATCAGCTATTCGGACAAAGGATCAGGGAGGACCTGCGAAGTCTTTATACCTCAGCGAGTATGGAATAGAAAGAACAACCAACGAGGCAACGGTTAAATCCTGAAAATTCAACCTTTTCCGTCCTCCTGATGATCAAAGCTCTTCAGTTCTTGGGATCAGCTTGTTAGGTTAGAACTATAAGCGTCAACGCTGCTCGCTCCCGTCTCGTTAAGAACATCGCCACAAAGAACGTCGTGACACGCGCGGAGTGCAATGGCAGAGCAATGAGTGAGAGGGAGTAGCCGAGCTGCTCGTTTTCTTGTAAAGTCGACTCCCCGTATTTTTGGGGAACTTATATCTCAGCATCTTGACGTTTTACGAGTTCCATTCTTGTTCCCACTTGTGCTATCCCAGTCTATGAAGAGTCTTCTTTATACTCGAGGCACAAAAAATTCCGTGTGAAAAATATTATACCGTGTATTGCATACGCGTACAGAAAAAAAATTTAGGATGAAGAATACAACGAAGATAGGATTGCACCAGCTCTGCATAAAAATACTGCGGGAGTCGTGAGCCTCAGCAGCAGCAGGATCTCACAATGAGTCACTGCAACAGACTTTGGTGCTCTGGTCGTCTTGTGCTTTGTGCGTTGGAACATCAACGGGTCATCGCACCGGGTCTGGAATCAACAGATTCTGCCTTTTAATCCCTTGGCACCACCGTACGCCAGTGTTCGGCGTCGAACTGTCGATTATGACCTATCGGGTGTTCGGTGCCTCGATTTGCAGGTCAATATCGAATGTCTGCAGCAGTAGAAGGTCATACTAGACAAGCATAAATTCGATTGATTTGCGATAAGTAATTGAGGGAAAAGTTTCCCGCTATCCCACAACGTCCGGTCATCGTTTCGCGGTAAGCCTCCCCGCTCCCACCATCCCCGTCATCGTTAGAGATGCTGAGCTGACTGAGCTGCTCTTCGTCGAGGCAGCGCCAACTGGAGTTCCCAGTTCGTTCTTCGATCTCGCACGCGAAAGTCCTCCACTGGAAAAAGAAGAAACGCTTTGTGCGCTTCTCACCTTGTCAATCGTCGATATACAACTGAATGAACCGCGGATAAATTGCATTTCAAAGTTCGGATTGGTCGATCGATTCAATCGATTTTTTTCCCGCCCCGCAAACTTCACTCGATCTTACATTGTAACCGCGCTGGTGTACTACTTGAAGAGGATATTCGTCAGTCAGTCCATCACAACGACGTCAGTTCGCATCACACTGTTACTTTAACGAGGACAAAGGAAGCGGAATTCTTCCTTCGCTCACGAATTTATCGTAACTCTCAGATTAAATCAAGCGAAACGCCGACGATCCGCGCAGCGGATCAAAGAAGATAAAAAGCAAAAAAATTGAAACATCGGGGAATTCGATTCTCAGAGTTAAGGCAGCCTTTGAGCACCTTTTTAACGAGTGAATTAAAAAACTACTTCGTGATATCCCCTACGGCTGCAAGATGACTTGCTTCACACCACCAGGGCACAGAAATGAACCAGTTGTCGTACCGACCATCGCCTACTACACGAGGAACGTTCACACCCCAGTCTTCCAAACCGTCACAGTTGTCAGCACCGTTTCCGTCGTCTCACTTCCTTCACCTCTCAAGATCTACCCAAAATAATAACTTCGACGCAGAGATGAGGATTTTTTTTTTTTTAAAGTGTAAAGATAATTAATCCAGCTGCCGTTTGCACGTGCGTTTTCTCAATTCAACGACATCCCATAATCAGTTGATTGAAAAAAAATTAGACAAAGAATTAGAAAAATAATTATTGTTAATCGATCTACCTAAGTTCTTTCTAATTGATCTATGTCTTGTTCTACCTTTATTATACGAAAAAAAAAAAGAAAAAACTGGTATAAATTGAATACGTTGTTTATCCAAGGGCCTTGCGACGTTAACGTCTTGTGATGTTTACGTGGAAATATAGTATGGTCTCGCCGGTAAGGCGCGTGTGCGCCGATTCAAAACCGAATATATAGGTCACCACGTGTGGTGGATATGCGCCTAAATATAGAGGCTGATGAAATTTTCGCTTCGAAAAATTGTTTTACCTCGTTATTATATCCAGCGACAGTTAACGTGCGTGTCTATCTGAATTTCCCAACTCATCTATTCACCTGTCAAAAAAGAAACAACCTGACTGAATTTCAGAGAAAATATATTGACAGCTGTATAATACGCCGAGTTAAAACAAAAATATTGCCTCTGAGAAGCGGTGACAAAATTCTTCTGTACTAGTGTAGATCAAAAATTAATCATGAATTCCCAGAGTTAAATTACTACTTGGAAATTCATTACTAGGAGGCGCCTGAATCTGCAAGAAACTTGTCAATTTTTCTAAATACTTGAAAATAAAAGAAGAAATAAATTACAATTCTGCGTCAACGTTAATTATTTTTTCTTTCTACCATCTCCGCCATGTCCCTGATTTATGTCTTCCGAGTACGACGTGAGGAAAATTAAAAAAGAACTGAAGTAATAAGAAAATAGAAACAGAATAAAAATTGTACCAATCACTTGAGCAACGGGATCTAGCTATAGTTACACCTGAAATAAATGACGCCCGTTATTTTCTGCGAAGGTTGTAACGTTTGTAATTTTTTTTAGATTTAGCTAGTAAACAGACGGATCATATGATCATGGAAGGAAAGATCCGATTGCGGTGTACCTCCGACCGGTTTAATAGTCCAGATGTATTTATTGTAACGATAAATCACCAGCCGACTACCTAATACTTGTTAGAAATTCTTTTATACCAGTGTTTACCTTATCTATCCGAAAATATTTAGATCTCGAATTTACAATACGATTTCTATACGGTCGTATCCACGTGGGTGGGAGATTATTGGATGGCTTCGATCCAGATCGCACTTATAACCAGCCACGATTGAATAAGTCGGTAATTCCTACCAATATACACATCGTTGAATTTTGGCACATGTAGCTTGTCCGACACGCACGACTTGCATGTGATAAAGAAATGGAGCCACCGACTTAGACAAATGACGAAGATTATCCTGCATATGTTGCACCGGTGTGACAGTGATTAATTTTACTTAAATCCTCTTCAAGAAGATTGCCCTCTTGATAGCGGGAATATCGCCAACTACTTCATATAAACTTTACCTAAATCGTGCAAGCTCATTATAATCAAAGCCAAATAAGCAATTATCGAAGTTAATTGATCGCGTGAATTTAAATTCACTGATAATCGGCGCACTCCATGTGCCAAAATAGGGAATAAAAATACAAAATCTGAATCATTAGGCTCCAAACTGTAGCTACAGACTTCTTTTTAAATACGGAGCGACGAGAGGAAATCTGGTAGTCGCGTTTATGAACTGGCTGCATGCAGTTTTGCTCCGTTTTACCAACCCGCAAACAAAGCTTTTTGGGTTCCTCGCAGTGACCTTCATCTCACTCGTAAACTTATTTGCGAAATAACTTTGTTCCGTGGTCTAGGTCCGAGTTGACGATTTCTGAAGTATTTCTGCTGCAGCTTGCAGCCACGCAGAGTGCGAGTATATGATCTGAACGGCGCGTGGGTGGACGCGCGTTATATTATTCGACGTTTTGGATCCACTCCAGAGGATTCGCCTTAACATTAAACTATGACTCGGCAGTACGCATCGAGTCTACCGGGATGTCAAAAGGTTTTCCCGGTCGGTTCGTGCGAATTTGATCATTAAAAATGTTCATCCCCACTTTTATCGTGCAATAATAGTCGACGCTGAGTCGGTGGATTATTGCGTCCGTCACCATTCGTAGCTGTTTATTTAAACTCCGTTGCAGAATTGGTGTGAGCACAGTCGTCGAGTGTCGAGTAGAGAGTTAACCGGAAAAAACAGAATCGAAATCACTGGCACAGTTCCGATATTCTAATAAAAAGGATAAAGTGTTTAGTCGACAACCGCCTAAAAAGTACTTGGAATACATCGCAGCACTCAATTGCAATTGATAGTCGCGAACACGGGATTCAATTTGCTAGGGTCAAGACGAATAGTTTTTTTATATAACTACTGTCGCAGTTCAGGGATTTGCATATTGTCCAAAAGATCGCGATCAGAGACTGTCGACATGATTCTTTTATACCACGTCGAGGAGGAAGTTTTTTACGTTATTTGTCCAAGGGACAGCGACAAGTATGTGATCATCTACAAGATTTAGGGGAACCGGATGGCGCGTCGCAGGAAGTCCGCACTCTTTCCAGGCGTCGTTAAAGGTACGGTAAAAAATTAGGGAAGTACTGCAGCAGTGCAGTGCAGTGGAATTTTTCGAACCTAATGTCCTACTGCATCCTTATTACTAATGACACATCATACTATAGATATTTCAATCTATCTATGATCATCGTTAGAAGTAGCTAACCTTGCTTTCTTGTAGAAAAATAATCCGAAATCTCGACAGTTTTTTATAAAATAAATGACGAGAATTCTTCCGATAATTTCGTTCTTCGATCTCACAAAGAGATGTGCTTAGCTGTGTAGGAGAATATAGTGGACGTATTTTATGGAAGCTATCCAAAGTATATAGCGACAACTCAGTGATTGTATTCAAGATTTAGAGGTTCCGGACGTGCGTGGTGACTCCCTTCCGGAATTATCCCTCTCGGGGAATTACTCAATTAATTAACCCTTCCCAAGGAGAGAAAGGACCACAAGAAGTAGCAGGATTAGCAAAACCAAAATGATGCTCTTCCACGGGTCAGGTTCCGGGACAATGTATATAACTTCTCCTGGCGAAACGATGCTGCATGCAGGACGATTTCCGGACCTTAATTTTCCACTGATTTTTCACTAATACACTATATTTTATGGTAATTATTTTATTTTATGGCCTTTCATTCTTCTCGATTTCGAGCCCAGAAATCCGAATCTACTATCTCAATTGATCTATCTATTGAAATGATCGAGTTATCGCCAATTTCTCGTTTTTCGGAGCAGAAAAATTCGAAATAGAACAGAAGAAAGAACTGAACGCAATTCAGAAGGCAAATCAATGCTCGATTTTTCATAAAGAATCGAGCTCTGCGCAAATAAAGTCAACATCAGTCAGTCATGCACGGCGCACAATGAATATCCGCGTTATGTAATGTGATGCTGCACTGTCGGGAGCTACACGTACTGGACTACATGACATTGACAATAATCATCGTATTACCTGGACCGGACATCATAATTATAATCGCCAATTGTCAACGCATCGCCAGTGGTAACTGGCTACCAGTTCTAGTTACACCGATGATCTTCAGCTGCGCAGTGTGGTTAACATCAGTTGGACATTTTTTAATTACGTGATGCGTTTCCGCGCAGTCTACGGGGGTTAGGCTTTTCCGCGGGTCTTCGGCAGGTTCGAGAATATTTGCTCGGGCAACGGGCGCGGTGGCCGTAGCCGAAGCTGAGCGATAAGCGAAAATCCTAAAATAGAGCTTCTTCTTCGCACACGTATAATAATATATACCTATACGTAGCAGCGAACGCGTGCAGGCGCTTTTGACGGCCTACAGCTCATGCTGCAGCACTGCGGTGTCAGGAACGGGCGGGACCAGCTGCACCAGTCTTTCGCCTGGAGTCTTTCGGTCTCGATGTTGTGCGTGCGCCCATCGATAATCGGGCGTTATTTTTTTCTCCGACAAACATGGATACGTTAACGTCAACCCGTTCAGATTGTTATTGCTATTTGTTTGTTAAGAAAATTTAACTGTAAGCGTTCAAAACCAAATTATCTATAACACGATAGTTCACAAATTTGCGACTAGGGGTTGTTTTTATTAAATTTCAATTCGTTTCAGCGAAAAGAATACTGCGATGCAAGTTATTGAGCGGTTATGTTAACGCGAAAGAATCTGGAGGTGTCAGAAGTCCTGTTGCTGATGCATATCGTGACACAATATAAAACATTCGGCTAATTGCACCGTAATCAAGATCACTGATACAGTCTGTGAAGAGAATCACTAAATATACGAAATGCCAAAAGTCGATACGGTGCAAAGTCCTAAATCCAAAATGAAGGACGTGATCTGTTCCGACCAGATCGACAGTGACGTGCAGATGATGCTCGCGAGTCCATTGACCGTGATGAAAATATTTCACGGAAGTAGTATCGCCGGAGTCCGAAAATCTCTTGAAAAGTTGCCCATCAAGCTGACTCTAGGGAATGTTGGAATCTTGACGGTGTCACTCGCTTCCTTGATGCCACGGTCTTTCACTTACATTCTCGTCTATCCGATTTTCAGATTGGTCTTCGGCACCCTCTACCCGGCCTACGCATCTTACAAAGCTGTGCGGACGAAGAACGTCAAAGAATATGTGAGTCATATGCATTTTATATAGAATGATCTTACAGTCATTCAACCGGTCTTGTTTGCCTTTTTGAAATGCGTGTTATTTTCTTTTTTTAACTGGTGACGCTGTTTTTTTTGCAGGTAAAATGGATGATGTATTGGATAGTGTTTGCCCTGTTTACGTGCGCAGAGACGTTCACCGACGTCTTCCTGAGCTTCTGGTGAGAAACGCAAAAAAACTATTATCTACAATCAATCGATAAAACGACAGAGAAACACAGCTGGTTCATTCGCGTACCCATCAAAATAACATTTTATGAAGCCTACCGCGTGTGCGTAAATTTTCAGGGGGCAACAAACTTTCTCTCCCTTTTCATAGAATCCAGCTCCGCATGGGGAATTCCGTTAGTCTAATTTCAGCCAGCATAGAATATCGGCTTACTAACTCACGCACTTCAGAGATGCTGTCTTAGCCCCTTCCCCTATTAACAGCGCTCTTCATCACGTGGCTCTATTTTTTTCATTTTTTTTTTATTCTTCTTCGTCTTTTCTTCTCTCCCTTTCATCAAAAATGGGTGTGGCTGCACATTTCATATTATAAATAGCCGGTAAACAGCAGATTATTAATTACCCTCGACCCTGCGAATCAGGTTCCCCTTCTACTACGAGATAAAGATAATCTTGGTGCTCTGGCTGCTGAGCCCGGCGACCAAAGGGTCGAGCATTTTGTACCGCCGTTTTGTCCACCCCGCCTTGAGCCGTCGTGAAGCAGAAATTGACGAGGCTCTCGCTCGTGCTACCGAGCAGGGATACACCGCTGTACTTCACCTTGGATCACGGGGTGTCAACTATGCTACCACTGTTCTTATGCAAACTGCAATCAAGGTAAGTGCATCAATATCGCCTCGATTGCACAGCTATCGCAGCGATATAATTAATTATAAGAATTTATGTCGCACCGATCGAACATTGGATTTTTTTCCTTTAGTGCTTGTTATTGATTTTGTTTCAGTTTAATATTATACACCCAGAAAAATTATTGCTTTTTTCTTCCCTAAAACGCGAATATATTTTGAATTGAATATTTAGGTGCAGCACTTGCTTATTTATACACGACTAACATTTGCTGCGCTCGCTATACGTCTTAATTATTTCTCTAATCCCGTAATATGATCAATGTAAGAACTACCCTATCAAAAAGAAACAAAATAATAAAAACCTGGTAAAAGCCGCGTGATGTACGTGATCACTTTGGAAAAATAAGTGTACTTGCTCCCTCACCATTTCCTTTAACCCTGCGTTGAATATTCTAACGACAGAACTTCCCCAACGTGGTACCAAGCTCGACTTCGACGAATGCCCTACCAGCCAGCCAATCAGACTCGGCGATTTCTAGCTTAGCCATCCCAAGAGCGTCGAGGGAAATCGGTAAAGACACCCCAGACTCTGCACCCCAAACACCTCGGCGACGTACCAGAAGCGATTCGACTACCAGCAGCACCAATTACTACGCCTACGACTCAACGCCGCCGAGTTTTGAGGAGCAAGGAATTCACGATGTTTCGACTGACGACGAGTCGATCTACGAACCGGAACGGGAGTTCGAACGTTTCGTTGATAAGCCAGCTGGAAAATTGAAGAAAGAAAAAGTGGTGACGCCTCACCGGGCTGATAGAATGCAGACGAGAGCAAAGGCGAGGAATACCCGTAGAGAAGAAATTAGTATATCTGAAGAGCAGCCATCCGTCGACTTTGAATTCAGCGATGAAATAGACGAATAATAACTCAACGGTTTCGTCATACGTAAGCTCGGGGGTACGAGACTCAAAGACTGGAATTTTTTTTCCGTAATTTTATAGAGGAATCACTCGTGGTATGAAATTTTTTTTTTCCGACTATAATCTGTGTCCGAAATTGCATCTTCGTTGATATTGGTTTAAGTCGGATGTGATGGGTGTCAATTAAAATTAAACGACGTGATTGAAGAGTCGGTATACTCACCCCATGCATCTATTAATTGACAGTCCGAGTCAATATTTACAGCCTCGTTATTGCTAATTAGTAATCAGGAGGGTACCGGAACTTTACGTCGGTAATGAGCTTGTCTATAACGTAATTCGAACGCGGCGACTTTAATTCATGGTTTTTTAATTAACTTTTTTTTTTAATTCGTTATTATCCTTATTATATTATTTTTCTTTTATACTCGTTCGAACTCGGAATCAGCGACGAGCTTTGATATTCGGAAAGCAAGAATTGATGATCCTTTTTATGTATTTTTAAAATTAAAAAACTTGAGACTAATCGCGCAGTATAGATATAGTTATAAGTTTTGGCGCAGTCTGCAAATCAGAAAAAAAAAATTGGCTGCGCCAAATAAACCTGATGGACGACGTTTTTTCTGAACTCGTAAAATTGGATTCTGTCCGTCACATTTCTGGCGCACGACGAATAATTTTCCGCAATGTAATTTACCCAGAAGATCATATTTCTCTGGATCAACTCATACCAGACTCGAACAAATGTTCAACACCATCAACGAATCATTTGACGATTTAAGTAAAGGTTACGATTTTTTTTACCTATGTAGCGGATCGAAAAACAATTCGATCCATACGTTGCGTGCTATATGAAATAAAAAAAATTTGTTACCCTTTTCATACAATATCTGAGATGCCATACTTTAATCCGTTTGAATTTATTCATGAACATAAACCATAAAAATTATTTTCTAGATTCTGCAGTTATAGTTTATTCATACGATACGCGCATATAATTATATAGCCTTGTTATCAGAGATCCTCGAATCGATTTTTCTTCGTATCTAAAATTAAGACTGTGTGATAATGATATTCAAAATAATAAGCTAATTTAGGTGATAAGAATAACATTGAATGCGGTGCCTTTGAAGTAAAACGATCATTGATAAATCGTTCTAATTATTGTTATAACATGTACAATATATCGAAATGATTCGTTTACCAGCATATAATATATGTAATGTGTCGTAGTTGATTATTTTATCGCGCAAAATCATTTTGTAAGTGTACATGATAGATAATATTGTAGATTTTAAGTTTGTTTTTTTATTATACGAAATACTCCAAAGATCCTCTGAATTGCAAGTTTCTTTTTTTTAAATAAACATTCGTAACTTATCCGTTCACATAATGCATACAGGTATAATTTCTTTTACTTCGTCGTATTTATGTACACGCACATTCGCTCTTTTAATTTCACCTTAAATACCTTATACTTTCCCTATAATTATCCCTACCCTCCCATCCGTCATCGCGATTATTTTAATTGTTACTATTATTATTGCCACTATTACGTACGCCATATCTTATAAACGGCTATACACGCAGCTTTGCTATTCATATAATTTAAATTAATTGGCTGCCGTTGCATTATTTAATTATTAAATTACTAAATATACGCATATCAGATATACACGTATCAAATTAACTACACGCCGTGCTTCGTAGAAAGATCGCATATAGAATCAATATACGTACCTAGGATCCTGCAATGGTGAAGGCAGATAACAAAATTAACCCTTTCCCGTTGGTAAGATTTTTCGCCTATTTTTTACCTTATTTGTACATTTATCATTTTATTTTTTTTACTTTTGTTCTTTCCAATTTTTACACTTCAGAAATTAATTCCGTCCACTCTCGGACCTGCAGCAACCTATTATTCGAACGATTTTCAGGGAGGCGGAGGGCTCGTTCAGCAGCTGAAAAAAAGCTACAGCCTAAGTGACCTCACGGGTGAAAAAGAGGACGAGAATCGAAATACGCCTGACACGCGGGACGAGATAGATATGCAAGGTTCGTGCCGCGTACCCCTCCCCATTTGCAGTTTTTATTCCTGTATATCTTTTCCCATCGATTTCAATCGTAAATGGCGGAAATTATTGCCAACAGTAGAACCTCGTCGCAGAGAAAACCCTGGAAGAAGAGGATACAGCCCGCGCCGGACTCAGTCAGGCAGCAACAGAGTCGACATGTACTTTTCCGAGGTGGACGTTGACGTTAGACAACCTAGGCCTCGGGAACCTATAGCTAGTTTATCGTATGTCAATATCTAATCAAGTTTGACTTATGGAATTTCAAGAGATTCCTTTTTTTTTCTTTCTTTAGTGTTACTTGACTCGCAATTCACCGATTTAATGTTTCAGTAATATTAGGTCGTCCGACGATATTTCCAGCGGCTATAGCAGCGGCGAAGCGTTGCATCCAAGTCGTGCTGGTTCTCAGGTCGAACCCTTGGTCAGGACGTCGAGCGTCGGCGCCAGGACTCGCATGAAGCCACGGTCAACCGCCAAGAAAGTACCCGAGGTCGGTATCAGAGATAATAAGCTCCATCTTCCCATGAAACCTCCGTCTGCAGTCTCGATATTCTAAAAAATATAGTATGACAATAAAAAAACGAACGTCAGAAAGTTTTAATTTGTGTATTAAAGCTGTTGAAGAACTCGTTCAATTCTTTCCCCACTCAATAATGTAGTTTTTTTTTTAACGAAAATATTCGACTGCAGATTTTATCAGTTTTAATTTTTATGAATTTGTCGTAAATTTAAAGGACAGCGGCGATGAGGCGAGCGACGTTGACCCTTCGTCTTTTCCTAGAACTCCCGTTATTCCTCCTTATTCCCAATTAGGATTTCTGTCCGCGGAACAGGCCTTAGAAATTCTTCTTGCATTTGCACAAAACAGTCCAGCTTTCCGAGACGCATTAATTACCGATCACGAATCCATGAAATCGCGAATTGATTACGAACGAATAACTCACGCACGTGACTTGCCCTCGTATCAGCGCCAATTTTTCTCTACTCACGCTAATTTTCGAGCAAGAGATGACGAGTCTTCCGACAAAGAATCCAGCTCTGAGTTTCTAGATTCACTTTCCGACGCTGATAATTTTCAGGGTGCTCAGTCGACTGATGACATGCCGGTAAAAAGTCAGAATATAATTAGTGCAAAATTATCAACCTATTGTACCCCAACGGAGAGCTCGAAATCGTTGGAGGGCTCAAAAAACTTGTTTGATTTCGCATCCTTGAATGCAGCTGAATCTTCCCATAACTTTGCTTCCGTGACATCGACATCGATCGACGTTGAGAAAATAACTAATGAAATTTGTCAGAGTAAATTTGACGAACTGAAAGAGCTGATAAGTAGCGCCCGAAAAGCGGTCTCTAACATAATTTCATTGGAAGATATTAACGTTGAAAAAAAGATTGAACCAAATATGGATAAGCATTTGTTAAGCCCTGCTGGCTGTGAACGGCGAATGATATCGAGGAGTAACTCGGACAGCTGCTATAGAGCGGGAAAGTACAACAAAAAACCTGCGCCGAAAGTACCAGGTACCAAAAGTCAAGATGACTTGGACGCTACGGCGTCCCAGGGGGCCCTGAAGGCCACTTTAGTGATAAAAACTGGCACCGTTAAAACCGTAACGAGTATCGACACGTCAAAAGACGTCTTCGTTTCAAGTTCATCTCGTTCCCAGAAGTTCGGAAAGAACGGAAAGCGGTCCAAGGCCGCTGCAAAGACGAAGGAGGGGTTATCTAAGCTCCTGACGATACCGAAAACTATTTTCAATACCGCCTTTCACCACAAGGACCATCATGGAAGAGATTGTGACTCGAATTATTCCCCTTCCAGAACTCCGTCAAGATCTCGATCAGTAAGCCTGAGTTCCAGGGAGGAGGTCAACTCTGAACATATTAAGGGCAACTCTAATTTGGATTCAGACTTTGAGGATGCACTTTTAAAGGTCGCTGCTCTTGATGAAAAAGCCGAGACTTACATCGACCTTCGTTCTAATATTATCGATGATTACGCGTCTGATCAAGACTCAAAAAGTGAAGACCTAGACAAGACCGTATACGAACGGGAGGAGTACGAGGAAAAAGTTCTTAGAGGTAGGGGATCAATTGGAAAGAGGGAGGGCGATGACCCAACAATTCCCATTCGGCAAATGTCCCGATCACCCACAAGGATCGCGAAGAGATCTTCGGATGATGGTTATTGATCGGTTTTTTGTTGTATCGAAAAGTAAGAGAATTAAGAAAGAGAAAAAAAATCGTAGTGGGTAGCATCGTATTGGATTTTTTGTCTTATCAAGTCCTTCGATATCCTTTCATCCGTTATCCCATCTCTGTGCATCGCCGCCTCCCTGGAAACATCGAAGATGGCAGAAACTTTATATCGATCACGTATGCATTATGCAAATGAATATATTCTCACGACTAACGATAATTGCTCTTGAAGTTGGTCTAATATAACTGTCGCAATGACTAATTTTTGAATTGCCTACGTTAAGAAAAAAAAAAATATAAAATGCAGGAAGAGATCCTGAAACCACCTGATATCCTATTTTTTTTTTTTCCCCCCAATTCACATAGAGTAGGAATAGGGTGTTGAGATTTGATGTGGTCCAGATTAGAAACTAAATCTTAAAAATTTCACGAATATTAACAAGGTCTATGTATAAAATGTCCCATGTAAAAAAGAAGTATGCCATATTTGTGAGTGTTTCGATAACATAACATCTGCTACTCGTTTCCAATTAATTTATTGGAAACATTCTGGCTTGCACCTTACGATGAATCACGTATCTCGTTATTTTTAATTCCAGATAACGAGCTTTGCGACTCTTCCCCGCACCAAGAAGCCAAGCAAGAAAAAGGTGCAATGAAACTTACCAGCTGCTGACCGGATCAATGAGTTGGACTGAATTTTGAAATCGTTAAAGAAAATATCTTACGATTCGGCAACCGCCTTAGCTTCAAAGCAAAAGATGGTACATGCGTCAGTCAGCTGGGTCAGCAGCAGGAGCAGCAGAATTACACGTTATTACGTAACAGCGTAATAAGTATCGCCGCTATCACAGCTTCCTTTTGCTACGTTATCTTTTACTATGAACGAAGACATCGGCAAACTCTTCGTTTTTAAGGGTCTACGTCCACCAAACGGCGGCGAAATTTTTATCTTGCAAATTGTTTTTTCATGAAAACACGCCCACAGATTGGCGACAAACAGCGGTAATGAGTATACGTGTTTCTATTAAAAAACACGGAAAAATAAAATTTCGCCGCCGTTTGGTGCGTTTAGAACCTAATTCTATTGTAACCCCATCGACCATGCCGGATTTTCACACTATAACTTCCGGTCACCTTTAACCACGCACAGATGCATTACAGTGTGAAGAGGATTGTTTCAATTGATTTTGTCATATAATGGTTGATTTTTTTTTTTTCTTGTTGGACGTCATTGTCCGATAGTTCGTTACAGTCTTGACATTAGACTGCGGGATTTGTTAACTTCGATTGATGTTACTTGTAGGTTGAACCTGCGTTGTGGTTGTAAATTGAGAAATGTAATCTCCCATCAACTGAGAGTGCTACCGGATGGAGCGTAAGATTTGATTTTTTTGAACTTTGTCGTTAGTTTTTAAGATTTAGTGATAATCTTCCCTATTTTACTTATTGCGTAAAATCGTAACATACTTGATTGTATAATTTCCGTACATGACTTGATACACGCATGATATTTATACATATATCGATATTCTATTCATATACATATATATTATATATCAATTGGTTGAATAATTATACTTGCGAAGGTAACGATCGATTCCTATTGTGATAAATTAAAGTACTATACTGTAGGGTCACGAATTTGAAGATTATGCTAATGGCTGAAATGGAATACATGTTATTGAATTCTAGTCAGACGAACGTCGACCGACGTACTTTAATATGACCAGTTAGTTGAAACTACCTAAATTGTGCCACGTAAATTATTATTATTGAACTAGTGCTGATTAATTGTTGTTGTTTACAGGGAGCTGGCTGTCTCTGTTGTATAAATATTTCTAATAATTATGTATTGGAACTGATTCACGTGATATTAGAACAGTGAATTTGGCCAGAGATTCTTTCGTGCTCTTTAAAAATGAAGGCATGTCGAATATGTGGTACTGGGTGTCTGAAAAATAATTTTTTCTACTTTATGAATTTAATAAGTTATCCTAACGTTGTCGAGATTCTTGTGCATCTAGCGTCATGAAATTTTTACTTGTCTAGAAAGAGGTTTTACATAAATTTGCGATGATAATTTTTGGTCCAATTCTCGTATGCAAAAATAAACGTGTAAATAAAAATAAATTCGTAAACCTCATTTGATAACGTAAAATTTCCAATTGCCGCATTTGTGAGGAATTATATTCCTACGTAATCGAAGAACGATGAAAGTTTAATGTAGAGAGACTCGTTTCGAATACGACTTTGTTATAGACACTCTAGATAATATTATGCCTGAGTTCGCGCACAATTGACGACGATCAGCATGATAGTAGTTACGCTAATGATAGCTATAAATGATTTGTTTATTAACGTTGAATAAACTTTGCTTCAAGTTCACTAACTAACATGACCTTATGGTTTCTGAAACCGTATGTGACCATTAGTGAAATTAAAAAAAAATTCGTCACATAACTCTAAATACAATAAATGAATTTCAAATAATCATGACAAATAATCATGCACGCTTTACACTCGAAACGAGTCACTTCGATAATTCCATGGTATCAGCTGGCTGGAATAGGAAAAAATTTATCTTAGAATTTTATTGTCTTGGTGTTTGTTGGCTGCGGAGTGAGGTTTGAATATCATGTGAATAATTCTTCCGGATAACGGATCAAAGTCGCTCAATCGAAATAATATTACGAAGTGAATAACTATCGACTAGACCCGTTGCAAATCTCCAACGGCCTACTGAATGGTAATCTATTATTATAATAAACGTTAATTTTTAATCGTCACTTATTGTATACTCACTTAATATGATTAACTGTACAATCATACAATGTATGTCGCGATCCTGTAAAAAATCTAATTTGTTTTGTACGTATCATGAGAAAAAAACCTTATGAACCTGATAACTGAAAAATATTCAGTTATAGAGGAAGTCGCTTCAAAGAGGAACAGAATTTTATTTCAGACCGATCATTCATTATTGTAGCTAAATTAAATCAATAATCATTAATCAATAAATATACAGCGATGCTGATCAATTAATTGCCGTGAAGCACGTCTCTGTCTTATAATTTTTCTTGCGCCTATTTATGTAGCAACCAAAGACGCGAGCACGCATGGCCAAATGGCGTTTATATCATAGCAACGAGTTAGCAGTGCGCAGATTATTTACAAATGGCGGCCGAGCAGTGGTTTAAGCTCATACAGGATGCCAAAAAAACGGCGATTATTCAGGATGGTAAAGACGAAACATCATTATCTTACGTAAATTGTGAATTAAACATTTACAGAGTCTATTTGACCCCTATTCTTCTAATGACACTGTCAAATTGTTCCAATTTAACCACGTGAACTAACCTAATGAAATGTCAGGTACACGCATGTTTGCGGAATTATTGATTCATACTTAATCTATTCCTTATCCTAGGAAAAAGAAAAGTCCATTTTCTGTTCGAAGATGGTAAAGAGATGGTCGAGGAATATCACATGGAAACAAATGTCTTAGTCCGAAGAGCATGGAGAGAAAAAGGTAAGCTCGGACAAGATGTTGGGTGGATTGTCGAGGTTGGTGATCCAGAGCCAAGACCGCAAGATAATCTGGAGATATCTGGCATCAGGGAAAGCTCAAATGCGGTACGCTGAGTTTTTATAATTATCCACTAATCAGAATTTAATTAACTGATAGAATTCAGCCAGTAACCATCAGACAATTTTGATGTTTTAGCCATTCATATCAAGGAGAATAACAAAGGTCTCCCTCGAGTGGAGGATAAGAAATTTGCCGTTCCCAAAAGATGTATATTCAGTAACTGCAGAAAATGACGGAACGATTACTGTACGGACGAGTAATAAAAAGTATTTCAAAAAGTTGAGTGTTCCAGACTTGGAACGAGCTGGGCTAAAGCCAGAAGCTGATAGAATCACTTTTACTCATCAATTCAACACACTAATCATAACGGTAAGGAAAAATAATTAGCAATAGTAACTGAATGGTAGAAATTCAAAGCATTTTTTTGCTTTTTCTTTCCATGTAGTATAAGAAACCACCTTTGCTTATTGATCTGGAGAAAAAGGTTCTCCAAGAAGTTCTACAATTGAAAACCAGGAAAGAGGGAGACGTGCAATGTCCGACAAGCTAATACAGAAAGTCGAAAAAGTATTCCATGATATGTGATTCATCTGCGTGGATACACAATAAATAAAACTGCTACATATTCTTGAAGCGTATCTATTGATCGTATTGCGAGATTTTACTGGCTGCTGATTATGCGCGACTGAACGATAATCGATTACTCGAAACTTATCGAAATTCGACTTCCGATTCGCCTTGGCCCGTGTCGGACACGCGCGTAGTGGTTATGTGTGTGTGTATGTGTTAAGTTTTGAGTGATGCATTCAATTCCACGATAAATAAATAATTACAGCACTTTGTGTTACAACCATGTCGAGATCTGTCCCGGAAAGGTATGTATCCATCATTAATTTCTTTTTCATCTTGTAACCTCCGAACAAGATAGCCACTGACCGAGTGCTGATGTTTAGAGAAGATGGAGGTCACAGATGGTATTGAGGTTATGTTTTTGTGCCGCTTTTTCGCGGTATTTATTCAGTACCAGAATGACATTAAAAATTCAATGAGCCACTAGTCACTCTCAATCGATTCTGCAAATTATAAAAATATTCGGAATTTTTTTTGCAAAATTCGGATAATGATTGCAGACTGGGCAGTTGTGATGTAAGAGTAATTAAAAAATTTACAGTGCTCGCCACTGAAGGTTGCAGTTTACTAGTCGTGTTGTGATATTATCTGTTGCCGTATTACCGTGAGTCTAAAAAATGGTTCGGGTCTTCATCGACAGATGTCGACGTGAAACACGAACACGAGCCAACTCCGCCACGTGGTGAAATTGTGATGAGAATCTCAGTCTCCCCCAATATTAAAAACATCGTGAGATCTCCGTTAGGCTTTGAATTTAGAAAATTGTCTCGTTGAATGATTAAAATTCATGAAGAATCTTACGAAATTTCACTTAGAGAGCTGCGATCTTGTTTTATTATCTCAAGTTTTATAGCTGCCAGTGGCAGCAGTATTTGGTACCATGTGGTACGCCAGGCCGAAAACTACCTGCCTGCGTCCGAATGATGTTAACTGTACATATTTATCGCCTTGTGTGTTTATCCACTTAATAGAACGAATATTTGATTAATTTACAGGTGGTTGGCTTACAAGGCATACGGCGATGCTATCAAGGGGACTAAAATAGTAGCGTTCAAAGTTCCTCTGAAAGAGGTAAGCAGGATCAATCAATAATAAATATTTGCTTCATATAAAAACAATGAATTTTGAGAATGTAAATAAATAAGCGAATAAGTACGTCTAATGTGGGCATCAAACCAAAACGAGGAACGACGTAGGACGCTGGATGTTGAGCACTGAAATATTGAATCATCGCGCATAACTGAAAATACTGCTGGTCCAAACGTCGGTTCTTTTCATCTGCGACCCCTGCTGCGCCGACCTCGGCGCCGGATTCAACGAATCGTAAACCACGAAAAGTGCGTTAATGTTGTCACGATTCTTCCGCGTGATTTACGCGTTTCCGATGCCCCATCGTTTCCCGGGCCACCTTCCCTTCGCCCTTCGCCTTTCACCCTTCTACAAGAGGCTGCGATCCGGGCGAGGCAACAGGTACTCATACCTATACCTATACCTCCCTACCTTCCTACTACCTCCCGGGGACGACGACGGGGATGCCACTGACCCCTGGCGTTTTATCGCATATCGCTATCCTCCGTTGAGCAGCTTCGAGATATTTAAAAATAAATTGAATGTTGTACCATACGCGAAATTTAGACTGCATCCGAAGAGCACTTAGAATTTCAGGTACTACGTCGTATACGTCGCGTTGAAAAAATGAATCGGAAACGTTCAAGACCCAGAGTTCTTGTTGGTTCTGCGAAGAGCCCAGGGCCTTACAGGCAAGATGGTTTGGTACAGAGTCGCGTTTCTATAATTCCGAGAAGTGATCATTCGAAGAATTATAATAGCTGTGAAAGTCACTGGACGTCGATTATCTCTTCAGTCCTTCGATTTCCAATGAACCGTCGAGTGTCTCCCCGTGGTCATAGCGAATGAACCGCGGACATCCGGGATTTGAGAACGAGAGGAATTATATTCTATAAAAATTTTAAATGGTGTCATACGTACACCTTTCGAGGGTTTCTCTCTTTTGTTAATTTTATTCCACTTTTGTGTCCCGCTACGTCGACGCTGGCGTAAATTCTTTGATTTATATTGGCGTAAATCACATTTGGCAATGCACAGACGTTTAAGGTCGAACCAAAGCGTTGATGCAGTTGCATATATACCACACAGATTGGTATTTGGGGAACGGCGGCGGGTACAGCAGCAGCAGCCAGTTCATTGTCAGCAGGAGCCGCGGGTGAATAATTCTTTTGTGATATTTCGCTCGAGCTGCCCTAAAGATACGAGCGATTTAATCGCCAGACGAAACTTATTCTCAACTATACCAATGCAGTCGAAAGTTTTTCGGTCCCTATTAACGAGGGAAGACTCCCCGTGGCTTACCACCACCAACCTCTGCACCTCGCGTATAAGGGAGAAAAAACGAAGAGGTAGAAAAAAAAGTCAGCCTCAAATTCATCGCACCTTGTTTTATGTAAAGCTAGCGACCGGTGCCGAAATCAATTAGCGGCAAGTCTACCATTTTGATCCTATTTGGCTGCACGGAAATATATCTGAAAATTCCATCAGGATTTCATTAATGCCAGAATCATGCAGAATATCTGGGAAAAATCACTCGGTACGTGAGAGCACACCTTGCGATTTTTTGACGGTACGCGCCCTTTTCACATTGCGCTAACGCTGCTGCACGAACGTGGCACATGCAGGCAGACAATTAGTAGGCATGGAGTCGAATTTTAATGAGACGCCCGGGCAGGCATTGAAGCCAAGGTGAGGTATAAAAATGGTTTATGCCCTGCGAAACTCAGCACTGAACACTCATCAATTAGGGCTGGTCTCAGAGTCACGGAGTATGCGTGTACGTGTATGACTCGCGAATCATTAACATATTCGTTTCAGCTGTTCCTCAAATAATCACGCTAATTTACTTGACCCTCTCTCGCGTTTCTACGCCTTTTAAAATAAATACACACTCGTACGTTTTGCATCCATTTGCCGCCGCGCGGATTAGTCTCCATACTTCATACTGCGATTTTTCGTCGAGACTTCATTCTTCACTCTTTGAAACTCCTCATTTTTCATACGGTCGTAATATACTTACCTACTTGTAATATTGACTGCAGCTAGTCTATATGACGATCAGCGATGGGCGCGAGCATTGAGTAAGACGTCACCTCAGGATAGGCGAAAGGTATACGTATGGCTGGCACGAGGTGTCCATGAGAAATCCCAATATTTCAATAACGACTCGGTGAGCCCAGCGTGAGCGCGATAGATCACGCCGAGTAGAGTGCTGAGGGAGGAGAGGGAAAAAGAGGACGGAGGGGATCGAGCCTTCGGCGTTTTCGAAAAAAAAAGAAATGGAAGAAAAGACACGCGCATACATCACGCTTGTTTATAACGCGGGGGGGTTCCCTGAGCAACAATACACCAATTTGGGACCTCGATTGATATCAACTGATCTCAAAGCTCCAAACTCGCGGGCCACTTTACTTTCCTTCGAATCCGGCGGCACCTCCCGGGGGTTTCTCGTCCTCGTGCTCGTCGTCATCCTCGTCTTCATCTTCGCGCTCTCGTCTTCCGGAAGAATCTCAAAAAGCGATTTTTATCTCTCTGCCGATTCTGTATAGATATACACCGCGTATATTGTACAAGACCCCAATCCGTTACTCTATCTTGTTCGGGAAACTATTCGAGATTTGATTTAGTGATCTCGGGTATTCACTGTTCAGCCATCTACAAGTTTTCCTTATTTTCTCAAAAGATTTTCGTTTCCCCCATTGTACCATTTCACATCTGCAGTATTCAGCCGGCCCGAAATTAATCGGCCTCTAACCCCCCTCAGAGTCTTAGCTCGGGTTCGGAGCTCCGAAAAACTGTGCGCGAGCTCGAGCTGCGAGCGAATTCCCATAAATTCCTCGAGCGTAGGCAGGTATATCATTTCGAAGTTACATTCTCTGCCTTATGGTCTTCAAATTTATAGAGATTTCGCGTGAGCGCGGGGCCCACGTTGTCCACCAAATCTGGCGTATGTCCCTTTGCCCTGCCCTTACTTCTCTCTTTTCTCCGCTCTTTTATTTTCTCTTCTCTTATTATTATTATCATCATTATTATTATTTTTTTTCTTTCTCCCGACAATTCGTGAGGGCGGGGAGCCCAGAGGCCCAGTGGCTCAACAAGAAGAGGACCGCATTAGCATAGACACAATGCGGCGTTCACAACGGCGTTGTACATATTTTCACAACTTGTTCGAATCCTCCGCGCACGTCTCCGAGTGCCAGTCGTTCGGTCTCGTGTTGCAACTTCTATGACGACGACGACAACGACGATATAATATTGATGGTACCTGCGTTCTCGTTGAGAATATCTTGGAGATTTTTATTGAATCTTCCCACATAAATATGCGAGGAAGAATCTGCGAAACTTGAATCGATCAGCCACGTGTATATTTGAGCACCGAAGTATCTCGCGTCCAGGTTTGTTTTCAATTAACCGGCGCCCAAGACCTCGTCGAATTCCGTTGCAAGGAGTAATTCTTCTCCGTGTTGGAGCTGTTGCTGTTGCTGCTACAGCCGGGCAGCTCCAAGACACACGCGGTAAGATAGAACGAATATAATCCGACGATTTGTCAGGCATAACGAGGATTATGATAATAATCAATTGGTTCTTAGGATCGTGGCTCCACACGACATTTATCTTGCTCGTCTCTTTCGGTTTATTGGGTATACCATACGTACACATATCCGTGGAACACACGTGGTTGCGAAGGCCCACCACTCCCCCTACTCCCCCATTAAACTCTTTTCATACGGCTATATATACGTCAGTATCAGAAACTCCACGTGAATATATCCCTCCTTATCCTATAGGTACTACCTAACCTATGGGGATAACTGTTAAGTAAAGAACTAGGTACTGTTAATCGTAAGGCTCATAATTTAGGGTTTATAACTTACGCAGACGAGAGTCTTCATTGTCGCTGCATTGATCGAAAGTTGCCGTATCATATACTCGCTTGTGGAATTAATTACTCCCGTATTTTTCTATGGGAGCAAAAAGATTATAAATAGGGGGTACACGACGACCATGGCGTGCCTTAGAATTGTTTGTAGCGATGGAAAAAGATGTGCGCCCCCGAACATCGTCTGTAGGGATAAATTTCTTCAATTTCAACCCCTCGTAAAATCACTCTTTCGATATTTTCCCGATCCCGTGTCTATTATGTAACCTAAAGCGATCGCTTTACGATCGCAAGTTCACTATCTGATCGCTGAAGATCGCCAAGCAAGCGATCGTTAAAATGCCCCGATCGCCAAAGGGGTTGTCGACGCCCGCGACAAGGGCTAAACGATTAACCGAGCGGCCCAGACCCCATAGACTCAGGGCCCACGTCTCGATCGCTAAAGATCAATAAAAGTCACTAAAAAACTCGCTCGGGATTCGACCGCCGCAGGGATCACATGGATCTATGGTGGTAGTCGCCGAGGATACAAACAGCGGATATCTTGCGAGGGGCGTAGAAACATCACAACATGTCTCGCTTATTGTTAGCTACAGCGTCCCGATTTTTGGGGCTGATACTCGTACAGAGAAACTGACGAAATTTTTCTTACGAGGTAAAATCGAGAACGATTAGACCCAGATGTTTATTGTCCTTCGAACTTTTCTTTTTTTTTTTTGCTTTTTGTTTCCGTGTGTAATATGCAACTTTTGGTTTTTTATCCTGCACAGAGTGAGGAAGAGTGGTAATAAGTCTGTGATGCCGCTACATAGCCGCGGGGAGTTTCGAGCTTCTTTTACTGCCCATAAACCGAAGTTTTTGTACAAACCGTTTAATTTCACTGTCTTATCTTTATTCTGCCGGGTCGCCGAGTATTACCTGGAACAATAATGCTTAAAAATTTATTCCTATTCGAAAGATGAAAACAGGTTTTTAATGGACATCACTGCTGCAGCAGCAACAGCAGCACGCGCATGGGAAACTTTACCTTTCGTTATTTCGGTAGTAAATTATTAACTCAACCATGCGCATTGCTAAAATACTAACCATATTCCAATGGGTTTTTTTTTTTTTTTTTTTTTTCATAAACATTTTTATCGTCGATAAAACAAATTTAATACCGATACAGGTAGATCACTTATCAATTTGATAATCACTATGGAAAATTAATAAACCATTGCGTTTAATCATCGCGCGACCTGACTCCTACTGGTCAACGATTCGGTGGTTCGATGGTTTCCGAATCGAGAAAAATATTTTTACAGCCGTATCGAAATTATATTCCGCTAAGATAAATACCATAAATATATTGAATATAATATCCGATGCCTGGATGATATTGTATGTTTGCCGTTGGTACTGTATAGGTAGCTGTACGTAATTCGAGAGTGGAGAGCATTATAATTCAGTATACCGAATTCGTATTCATCGCACACTTGTCAGGTCGCACTAATAGCCGACTAATAGTCGCCTCGAAAACCACTCAATCGCTGACCATTGACTCCATAAACATTACATCAGTGTAAGACTAAATAATTTAGCTCGTTTAAAAACTTTCAATTCTGCGACTTATAAGCAACGGACGTCGTCCTTCGGACTAAACGAGTGCTAATAAAAAATAAAAGTATTCACAGTCGCTCTACAGATGATCCTTTCGAGAATGTTGTATGTAGGTGACTACTTGTCAAAGAAATTATTCGAGGTCTTTGGGTTCATTGTAAGACGTCTGTAAATTTTTTCTTTGGACTATAAGAAACATCTGCAAAATATATATTTTAAAATATCTTCTGGACACCCATGAAGTCCTGTAGGCGCGGGCGACGTAGGTCCTGAAGGTATACGTTTCGTATAATAAGACGTGGTATGGAAGGCCCAGGGGCCAGCTGGGGCCCATCTTTAAACTTTTCGTTTAATTACACGAATCGGTCGATAAATCAAACTGGCGCGGATGTTTAAGGTCACATCGAACGACCCCGACGCTTGCCTCGATAATTATACCTTTGAGGTTTGAAGTCTCTCGGAGATGGTTTTGTATATATATCCATATGCCAACGTGTAATACGTGCACCACGCGTACCTACTTACAAATGTGTATCTATGCGCAAATGGGTGTGCGAGTAACGAGAGAAAAATAATAAAAGAGAGAGCGAGATAAAGAGGGAAAAGAGGAGAGTAGGTATCCATACGCTCGGTATGTCCCTTACATAATGTCCATTAGCCGCACATGGACGTCGCGACGTGGATATAAGTGTAACGGTGCATGATGTCCGTCAGCTATACGTAAATCAAACGATTCAAGTGCTCAGTATAATAATAATCATTGCACGGGGTTCATAATTGCGCGGTTAAAGCAAACAGTTGGTGAGGAGAACCCGCCCGCTTACCTTTAATTACCCGTGTAATCGGGTAATTAATTTCATCATTTTTACAAGGTGGTTTAACCGTGGCTTATGCTCGAACGACCTGACAGCGACAAACCTGATGGTGATTTTCAATGCAGAAACATTTCGTTGACTCACCACGATTTTTTCTAGATTGTTTTCCTCTAGATCTTTGGTGGGCTACATCGTGTCTACGAGAATTAGAAAAATTTAAATATAAGAGACCGCTTATCAACCCTTGTGCATCGATGCTAAAGACATAGCTAGGGTTTCCGAGTCGTGCAGAGGGTCGGAATTTATAATTATTCACCTGAGGAATCGCGCGCTGAGGTGAGGAAAAAAAACACACACGAAATAAGAGAACTTCTTAGCAGAGTAAGAGGAGTCCAAAAAAACAAAAGCGCAACGTTGTAACCGAGAAGTTCCCTTGATAGAGATCTGAGCGGTCCTACAGGGGTTGAAATACAGATATCACCCACGTAGAGAAGTGATCCATCCTTCCCCAAACTGCCCGACTGTCCGCCGAGTGCCGTTCCCGCATTAATATTCCTTTCGTGCAGAAATGATCATACCACCCGAACTATATCTCGAGTCCCTGTGGTTTCGTCCAGCGGGAGTCTTCCGATTATGTAAACCATCTTCAATTATGATACTTTTCATACAGATTTGCCTTACACAGAAATCAGTCATTTGAGTCGAAAAGTTAACAGCGAGACACGCAATCGAGTAATAATAATCATTCCATTTCATTCAACTGAATTCCATATTCTTCTCTTTTCGATGACGATATAGCTGCTGCTGCGCGTATATTGTGCTGGGAGAATTTTGACTTTCGACGTAGGGCACACAATGTATTAGACGCCCGGAGAAAAGTACTCCCCACGGAGGGACATCGGCAGCGTGTCGGCCATGCCGCGGACAGAGGGCTTGGGAAAATATTCCCGTGCGCCCGAGAAAGAAAGAAAGAAAGAGAGGGGCGAGAGAGGGGGTGGAGTACGGCGTGCATTCCAGGGTTATCATAACGGAATTAATCAGACAGGTTGCCGGGAGGTTCGGTCTTGTACTTTGTTGACCGACCTCGTGATCCCTGCGGAGCCGAGGACTTTCCCCGAGGAAGATCAAACCAAGAAGCTCTGAAGAAGTTTGACCGTAGTTTCTCTTCCGGTTGGAGTCGTGCCTGGGACGTATTTAGTTCCTGGAAGTCGCTTATTTCCGTTTCTTCTTTCCCGCGCTTTTTGATTGGGGGAAAGAAAGGTGGTGAGAATCGAGAGGAGCCGGGAACAGCTGGGGGAATCATCGGCTTTGGTTTACGATATTCGGTTGTTTACGGTCTACTAATATACCTCGAGCTGGAATTGATGCAGTAGTGAGTAACAGCAGCTGCAGGGTGCATTGTGCCCGTGGAGGCGCTAATCCGTCCGACAAACACTCGATTTCACCACCGATATTCTTCGGCGGCGGGACCCGCGGAGTTACCGAGTGCCGGTTCCCTAAAAATTTATATTTATACGCTTACGAAATCCGTGGGATCGACGACAAAACGTTAGTTGCATTACCAAACCGTTCCCCGGTGTTCGTTCGTTCGTTGTCTCTTTGATTCCCGTGAAATAGCCTCAGAAACATAAGGGCGTTTTACTTGTAATGGAAATCGTACGAGCTGAACGTTGTTATTTGATTTTATCATCGCATCTTTTCATCCTTTGAATTTTAAGTAGGCCAGAAATGAAGGACAATTAATCTGAATATCGTGCGATCGACGTGTAAAGGTGTGTAAAAAATTGTCCTTGGTAATCATGCAAATTACAGGATCAGTATAGATTCTAAATTCGGAGTACTTGCGCCGTTTTGTATCCAGCGCATAGGTCATGGCGTTTGTAGTTTCACATGATAGTGGGAGTCTTTTATGACGGAGGACAAGAATTGGTATGAGAGAGAAAAATAGATAGAAAAAGGAAATAATTGAGAAGGGAGAGAGCGACGTACGTACGCGCGCGTCACTAGCAATCAAGAGATGATTTAAACTTCTTCTAATATCAGTTTAGTATCAGGGGGGCGTAAATGTCGCGGTCTATTCACAAATTTCATTATCTAGCACTTTATTGTTTCCATTCTTCCACTCCTCGTAGCCATCAACTCCTTCTTCTATAGCCATTCGATTATTACTATACAGTCACTATATCAATCGTCCAATAATTCACGTATATGAACGGTGAATTACTCATCAAATTTGATAGCACTCATTTTTCAAGAAAATAAATTTAGTACAAATCAAATTTTTGGTTATAAAAAATCCCATTCGTGTCACAGGCGCGCCAGAATAGCATATATATATATATATATGGAATACAATAACCACAATAGGCACACGTTTGACGTTTATACGATACGACGCGGTCTCATCCTTTGCCTTATTTTGGTATTTAAGTGGGCCGCAAAGTCCTCCGCGTCATGCATAGATAGACTCCGAAGAATGACGGGCGAAGGCAGGCGCATATAGGAGTAAACCTGGTTCAAAGGAAGGCGTCCGCCCCGCCCCTGCATTTTGGATTTATTGTTTTTCCATGAAGTAGGGCGGGCGCGGGTGTTTCTTTCGCGATTAGCAATGGTAAGTGTTTGCTTAGCGCCCCGCGGGGGTGTTTTCTACAGCTCGGGCACTTCGAGCCGCCCCAAAATCCACCCACGTACCTTCAGACCATCAGAGCAGATCCTGAGAGCAGCGAGAAAGCTACTACGGGTGAAACTTTGGAGTCGTTATTTATGCCCAAGTTGGCGAACAACTTCGATGACTTCGTGAAATATCACCGATTCCAACCCGGAGATCTTATCGCGGAGCCAATGTCGTCCTTTGTTTCGTTCGACTCTGGTTTCCTGGCGCCTCCACGACACCCCCGTCACCACCATCCCCTAGAACCACATGCATCTTATTCCTATCCTTCTCTGATTTTTCACCTCGTATACAGATCTAGAGTATCGCTCCGGTGCAGATTCCTTCGGTGTATTCAACGCACACGTGATCATCTACCGGGATTACGGGTTTCCTGACGAATTGCGCGTTCTTGTTGAAAATAAAAATAGGGGATATACATATGTATCTCGTGGATAAAAAAATATTTATCGACAAAATCTAGCGAGCTTTAACGTCTAGGAGCTTTCAGGCGCGTTGTTCCTCTTGAAGTTGGCTCATGCGGTGGCGGCGGGGGTGGACTTTTTTTTCGTGGGCGAACGGATTTACATTCCGGGCGCCGCGTGACGTCCGGTGGCGTCGTGGCGACGTAGCTGGTTGTATGAAAAGGAAGAGTCTTTGACTTTGCACCGGAGGGAATCCCACAGCCTCCCGTATTATCTTTAATTATACTAACAGTTGGATGCGGAGGCTACCGCGATCTTAAACTCCCGATGGGTCTGGTATAGACCCGCGGGGAGGACTGCATCACCGTTGGAATAGACGCGGCGAATACGCTGTGGCGTATACGAAAGTGTATACAAATTCCTTATTTTTTTCTCCGTTTTCTGATGTTTTCAAACATTTTTTTTTCTCTTCTTATTTTTGACGTACGGTCGTCAGAGGTCAGATTTATCCGAAACATTAGCCGTACAATTAAGCTGACTTTCTCCCATTACGTGCCGCCACACTCCTCTCTTCTTACTTCTCACCTATCTTCATCTCACTCTCTCTTTGGCTCTGCTCCAGCTCTCTTCCTCGCTTGCGAGCCTCCCCCACCTCCGCATATGCCACACGGCGTATAAAAATTGTTTCCCTTTGAGATACCCACTACGGTACATCTACTTAAGTCCTATAGATAAAAATAATTTGTAATTTGTGAATCTGTTGTACCCATATTTACCTTATACCTCGTTTATGACCCTAAACTCTCGTATAAAAAATTCTCCGGAGAAAACATTTCTTTATTAACACGAGATGAGCTATCAGTCGAAGTAGTCGATTATCGGCATCGTAATACCTGGAATAATTAGGCTGTAAGAAAAATTATGGAAATGTTCATTGCTATAGAGGGTTGTGAACATATGCGCCCATATTATGGCTAGACCAAGGGCTGAGGGGTCGAGGGAGGTGGTTCTGGGATTGAGGACACTTTTGTCTTTTAGTTTAGTGTTTGTGCTGCTCGTCCATCTCGTCGGATCAGATAGGCAGGACTAGGACTGACTCTCTCTCGGTATCTTCGCTAGATGAAACGGCCTGTACGCAGTTGTTTTCCCCCAGGTTCGTGCCCTTTCTCTTCGTCTCCTTTTCTGCATATCTTTTTCTCTTTCCTTTTCTCGTCCCAAGCTTTCCGGGAACCCACAGGACTCTGGGTCCCTGATGGCGAGCAGTCAAGTAAGCCAAATGGAGAGAAGGTATATGGCTCTCTCTGGCGCTCGCGGTAGCAGCCCCTTATCCGAGGGACGATCGTGTTTCGCCGGTCTCATTTTGCACGGGTTCGTTAGACTATCGCCACCCAGCATCTGTCCAACCACCAGCAGCAGCAGCAGCAGCAGAAACAGCTACACCGTAATTCCCTTACTATAGTCGCGCGAGTTCACCGGAGTAATTCTGACTCGTTCTGATGCTCAGAGGAATCTTGCTGTTTGTCATAGAAGAATTTAACGGTCACACTACTCCGTCAGGTGGTCTTCCAATTGGTCAGACTTCACCCTCCGGCCTACGATTTCTCAGTTTGCTCTTCAGGAAATGACTTCATATCAAGAAGACCTGCACCACTAAAAGAAAGAAGTGGACGTTACGGGTCGAATGTCGTACTATAATCATGGGGATGCCGATGACCGTCAGACTTTTCGGGTTCATTTCACCATCGTTTCATGCATCGCGTGGCACCAAAATAAGTGCCACACTCACTGCGTTAGCGTTTGGTCAGGCGATTTCACCTCGCGGGTGCCACACCCCCTGAAAGTGAGGAGCGGAACGCAGGCACTTCTGAATCCTTATTTCTTCTCTTCTTCCCTTCTCTCCATTTTTCCTGTTCTGCTTCCTACGCATTATTGTATGTACATACGTCGTCGCATGCACGCATTGTGGCCTGGCATGGTTTGGTGGGTTCGATGGTTTCGGGTCTCCTGTGTTCCTTTGGAGCCTTCTTTATGCCCTTGGCACATAAATTTCCCTTGAAAGGCGCGTGATCGCGGTAGAGTTCACCTGCCCCCTTTTTCTTCCTCACCACCGTCAATCCCCTCACATTCCACCCATACCACATCAGATATATACGCGTTACTGTATACAACTGCTGTAGTTAACCAAACGCAGCTCCACCTTTCTCCGATTGTCCGAATATAATATTTACGAAACAGCGTCACCTTTCCCGGCAGAGTGTGGAAAAATTGGCAAATTTATTACCCTCTACACACCGCCTCTGATGCACGTAGGTCCGCGCCTTGAACAATAACATGCGGAATAAGTTTCTTTTCGATTATGTTTACCCCCAAGTTATTCTTTTTTCCTCTTTTCCCTATTTCGTGAGGAGCAATCACATCTGTTCGATTAAAATAATGGTAGATCATGCTTCGGCTGATTTCAGTACTACGGAAATTCTGGATCCGCATGAGGTCTGGAGTTTGGACGGGAAATAGGGAGGCACCCCTCTTGGTTTTGAATAAACATGAATACACAACGCACAATCCATGTTCTCAACGGTATAAAAAATAAGAGCGTCGACTGCTGCTATAATTCAATTCACACCTAATAATGGGACCGGAGAATTTCCATATTACAGGCTGTAATAAAATTAAAAATATCTTAGGGGCGGGTTATGCCCTTCGGGGGGTCCTCTTGCTCCCCAGGACTAGACCTGCTACGAACCTTGTCGGTTCACCTGCTCCAAAGATTCTGATCCAGGTACAGATTCACGATTATTCCCTTATCTCCACCCACGTTGAAATTAAGGCATTCCAGTAGAAACAGAAAAGCGGAAATCATGATTGAAAACGCCGATGTAGTTTGGTTCGTGAAACTTTTTATGTACATAATGCAATAGTGAGAAACACATATCTGTACATGATAACGTGTTTTCGGCGTCCTCCCGATAGTCTCCCGTGTCTGCCATGGACGAATTCCACAGACGATGATACTCAGGGAGGGAACGTGGGATTTTTTGGAGGAGGTAACTTAAAGAGCGTCGTATATCAATCGATTTTTGGAATGCGGTATTGGTCCAGTCGCCGTGAGCGGTCCGTCGTCGGCGTCGCGTGGAAACTGTGACAGTCGATACGTGCGGGCGGCGAGTTGGCGGGCGGGAGGAGAAAAGTCTGATGGCTGATGCAATACGTACCAGCCGCTGATGTTGATGTTGATGTTGATACTGATGCACGCGACTCAGGATGACCTTAGTCGACCCGACGTGACCTTTGGGCGACAATCTACTCCCTACATGGAGATCAGCTCAGCTCAGCTCGCGTGCTGACCACTGAAACCAGCTAAGTCCAACGTTAGCAGCAGTTTGGACGTGCCGCTGGTTTCTGGTGCTACTTCCAACTGTCGCCGCCCGCACTTCACCGTATCGAGACAATGTTGCGACATCGATATAATGCGTATCATCTCTCTTGTCGGCGCGCGGTTATCGCCTCCGATATAACGTAGGTACATCACGAGGAAGGTGCTTGTTTGACCTTCTCGACGCGTGGGCAAAACTCCATTCGAATACACTTCACTCTCAACACCACTGATTCGAAGTCGCGTCGCCATTTCGTTTATAAACAATCGACACTCCATCGCCCATGTCTGTTACCTGGGCTACTCCGAGTTATCCGTTGCAGAGCTTATTGATTTTCTTTACATGGAAAAACAACATTGAAGAGAAAAAAAAATTGGGAGGGTTGACCAGGGCGGACCGGACCGGCCCTATGGTTCAGCTTCTCAAAAGAGACCCGATACTGATTGTTTTAGCTACGGGGGTGAGAATACATTATATTAACGAGCGACCGCCAGCAGCACGACCGGTCAAAAGATGAACGACCCTCGAGCATTTACGGTCCTGACTTGTCGGGCTCGTTTAAACAAATGTTTGTTTCTTCTTAGGGCTGCAGGTTTAACAGGATTTCTTGCTCAGCTCATCGGCGTGTCTGCATAGCGAGTATTTTTTTCGCCTAAATATTATCGCAGGAATGGTTGCAGGAACGCCCCTTCCTAGCGCCAGGCAAAATAGTTTTTGCTAAACAGTACAAATCTCCGAGAAATCGGTCCTCATTTGGGATGAAGTTTTGGAATTTAGATAAATCGCTGTTTCCCTCCATGAGGGATGCTGGCCATCCACGCCATTACTCCTTCGAATTTTTAGTCTGACGTGCCTGAATTTTTCTCCGTTTTCATAATCAAGAACTCATATATTATTCGTAAGCTTATCTCTAAGAACATCTTGTGGAATAAAAATGAAAACAGATGGTCTGTAAGAAGCGTGTATCGCAGCGCTTCTAAGTAGAGCACTTCGGGATCGGTGGTCGAGGACTAGTATACGTGCACACGGATGAACCGCGACCTACATGACTGCAGAAGTGTGTGAGAATGTATTATATATAGCATCGCGTATTTTACGTACCTATATTCTATTATCCAATGCATCAGTTCTCGGGTTGCGTTCCAAATGGCTTGGCCGGATTCATTAGGTCGAACGTCAACAACCGGAGTTAGTAGTTCTGGAACTCGTTCAACGTCTATTAGCCGAAGAATGAATTCTTCTCCGTTTTAAATCACCGATTTACCGCGGGCTGCCTCCATAAATCCATCGCCCTGCTCGCATTAGGGCGTATAGGGAGCCAAGTGAAGTTGGCTTGTCCCATCATCATACACGCGCAGATCACACCGCGGGAGAAATCATCATTAATCTCGTGTTCGCGGGGTTGCACCTTCCTTCTTAGTTTGCGCGCGAGGAACTCCGCCACAACAATCATCAACGGAGAATGAAATAGCCTCGGTTCTTCAAGAATAGACTCAGGAGAAAAGAATCTCTGAGGCACAATGGCCGGCCGATTACGATTTGAAAGATATCGTTTTGTGATCGTTGAAAAGTGGAAAAAGGGTGGGCGAGAACGACTCTAGATTTCCTTAGCGAGGCTCTCTCTCCTTCGCTCCTTTTCCCGGGACTTATCTTCTCCGTCCGACCGCTCACCCAATCCGGAATATAAATTAATTTTTCTTGGATTCGCTCCGGCCCCGTGGTGGTCCCATTGTGCCGTTGAATTGGTCATTACAATTTTGAAGATATCATCACGGAAACATACTTCAAACGAGTTTATTGCCAGCTCGAACCTTCTGGTATTCCAAACTGCCATCTGTTGCTCAGGGAAACGCGCAGCTGACTTCACTTTCGGATCTTCTCATATCCTTATATTTCCATGACGTTTCTGCGAGAGAGGAGCAGCTCCTTGTAATGGTAGCTTGAGCCGCGGGGGATCCTGCGGCGTCGGTCCCAGAATCAAGAGGCTCCTGCAGCGGACGATCTCTCTTCCTTCTTCTTTTTTGTTCGTCTCTCTTCTCTCTGCAGCAGCAGAAGTAGCAGCAGCAGCACACTTATTTATGTACCTCAGGCACCGTTCGTCCGTCGGTTCGTCCGTCCGTCTGTCATCCCTTCTGCCTTCCGTGCCGATCCCGTCGCCGATAACTCTGGTAATTAAAAGTGTACCTTGAACAGAACTTAGAAAAATGGTTCCGCCAACTCGCCGCGCCGGTCCTTCGCTCGCAGCTCTTCACCCATTAATTTTCTACCCTTATATACTCACCGCAAGGTGATGACTGTTGAAAGGTGAGCAAGGAAAACCGATACACTTCAGGAATTGCAATTCTTCGGACATAAGAATCCCACTGAGAATTTTACGCGAAGGGAGCTATGAGATGATGCAGTCAGAATTAAGGAGCGAAATAAGAAATTTGAAAAAGGAAAGAAAAAAAAAAAACACAAGTCACGAGAGCACTGCAGAACTGGAAAGCGCCAAATGTGGCGTGTAGCCCACAATCAGGTTTAAGCGCGAGTTGGCAAAGCATGATTTAATGCCATCCCGCGATATGGGAGAGCCTAAATTTGTGCGTGTGGAATTCTTTTGATGCACTTTCTGACCCCGAGAGAACCGGCTGGTTCGAATATTCAGGAAATGTTGGGTGATAAAAATATATCGAACGATCGTTGACGTACCTATAAGGAACGAAAGGATTTAATGTGGAAAAAATTCTCCCATATGTTGTCTCCAAAAGATGTTATATAGTGGAGAGAGAATAACGTCGGGACGTTCCCGGGGGTCGTCATCGTCGCGTTGGAGGCGCCGCCGCAGTGTACAATGCACTTCGCTCGACGGTCAATAATCCTGATTTAGGTACGGTCATATTTTAGGCTAAGGATCGTGAAATTGAATAGTAGAATCAACGCGCGTGACTCTTCGTCCAACTTATGCTGTGCAGCGGGGAGAAGCTGAAGAACGGGAGAAGAAGGATCACGGACACACGCCAGTGCCAGTCGAGAGTAAATCTCGCAGGTGGGCCGACTGACTCTTCTTCATACCCTACGCTCCCTGCAGCTCTCCTTCTCTCTGCTCAAGATCCGCAAGCATTATAGTCATTCCCTCGAGAAAGCTGTAAATCTTTCGGTGCCCTCTCGACTTGACTCCTCTCAACTCATGTCCGCGGATGATCCTTCTTCCCTACTCCGAACGATCGCAAATATAATACGCGAATCTCACCAGTCACCTGGGACTATACGGGTTGTTTGACTTCGCGCGCTGCGGGAGCCTTTGTAGGAAATCAAGGAGTCCTTTCCGCCCGTTGACTCGCACGCACGGAGTGCGAATTCATCGACAACTATCATCACCCATCAGAGATGAGATCCATACGAGAAGTCATTTCGTATCGTCGCAGACAAATGATCTGGTAGTCGAAAACCCTACAGAGACTCCCGGACGTCGGTACTATATCCCCGATCCTGCCGTTCGTTGGAGGGCTGTGTTTATTTCGTTTTATTTATTTATTTCATTTTTTTCTTCATTTTTCAACAGAGTTTCCTGCGGCGTCGTGACTCTCCCGGGTCATAACTCTGGCGTAACAATATTTCCTCAGCAATGTCCTCGTGGTACCCGATGCTGCCTACCCAGCTAAATTGATCCCTGTCCCCGATATCGCGTGATACGATACGCCTCCTTGGCGAGTAGTCTGCAGACGGGTTCAAAGGGGTCGCGGGTCACACGACTCCGTGGATCTGTGTCAGCGTGTCCCTTATACTCCTATATCCTGTATATTTATAGATTTAACATTCGCGAGCTAATATCTCGATTATTTATTTACGTCGTTCGCGTATCGATAGATCGTTGCCTGCCTGCCCAAGCACGGGCCACAAATCATCGTCTTATCTCGGGTCTGTCTGGCTGTCCGTCTTTCCGTCCACGTCGTCCCGAGTCCGTCGTCGTAAGTTTTATACCTTGTATAACAATTTCAATCCGCACACCTCCGCGCCTCTGCTCTGCTCCAACCACAGATCGCGAGCGACGAAGGGTATGCAAACACTGCGTACCCACCTCTATACCTGGAATTGTTAGCTTCGTTCGTACCTACCTTATAACCCGTATGTGCGAAACGTGACAGGCACTTTGAATTCTTCTCAAAAAATTCAATTGCACAACGTGCCTTACGGTGCGACGCAAAATTTACGAGCTGCTCACAGCACTCGCTCCTACGTGTACTCGCTCATCTTTTTCATCGTTTACCCTGAACCCAGACCCTCTCGTACCCCATATGGGTTTTATTTGCTCTCACCTACGTCACGCGTTTGCAATTCATCCCTTTAATTATTCTTTTACAGTTTTTCAAACTGAAAATGGCAGCAGGTATTCTCAATTGAGCTATTTCTCTCGATCTCGATCTGATCTCCTATTATACTCTGGTGCATATATATGTTACAGTAATTGTTACGTAACTGAGCCGCGCGCGCGCGCGAGCTTTTTATCTGATCATCGGTTGTATCGCGCGGTGAATTGATTGGACCTGGTCTATGAACGCGCGGTATTACATATCGTATATTATTCACGTCCTAGTTCAATATCGCTGGCGAAACGCGGCGTGTTTAAAACGACGTTTAATAAACATCTCGTGATGTTCGATTCGTGTAAGTTCTCACAGTTGGCCCTTGATATTGGGATTATTACATTAGGTTCGTTACTCTGTAACATGAGCACGAACCGCGTAGGGCAAGGAGCGGTTATTAATGTGACCAAACGGACCGAATGTTCCGAAACACGTATCACGACGATATGTACATGCTGCACCTCTGCAGCCTCTGTAACGCCAGAGATTCTCACCTCGGATCTTATATACCCGCCCAGCCAATCGCAATGCTTGATGCGTAACCTGTAATTATTTTTAGCCCACCCATATGATGATTCGAATGAAAGTTTTACGCTGTAATTAATAATAACGTGCATTCTTCGATCCGAGCCGAAGCTGATCGGGCTTAGTATTAGGAGAGCTGTTGCTGCTGCTCGATGCTGATCTGCAGTCCAGCCGAGTCGAGTTGCTTCGAGTCTTGTTCGCCTTCACTGGAGGCTCCAGAGTTCCCAATGGATTTTGCTAGCCAATTATTGCCCTATGTCTTCGTATTGTTCGCACCCTTGGAACTATATAAAGAACTAAAGAACAGAAGGAAAAAAAATTCCGATCTTTATCGAGGGGCGTCAGGAAGATTTCAAGATCCTAAAATCTTTACGCTCCGTTTCTGTTGGCATTTGGTCAAAAAAAGATATCCCTCGGGTAATTTTACTTCTTTCTCCAACAGGATTGTGAAATATATACGATTTCATGCACGTGTCAATGATCAAATTTTTGGAGATTCCGGATACAGATAGTATAATCGAAAATTAAATTCCGTACTCGCAGAATATTTGTTGAAATAAATTCAAAAGCTAAGAATCTATATGGTCGTCGATATTTCCATTATTTTTATTTTGTCCGCGGGGGTTCCCCGCCTGGCGTCTATACTCGGCCTTTCGCGTGATTAATTATCATTTCGTCTCTAGCCCCGCGCACACGACAGCTCGCCGCGATTAATTATATAAACTTGTAGGCAATGACGCGCGTTTCAGAGGCTCGTATACTTGCGGAGGTTTACCCGCACGGCCGCGTACCTGCCGCCGCAGCCACGGATTATGTCTTAGCTGTGCCAACTCCGTAAATGATGAAGCTGCGCGCAGAGTGAGCTGCGGTGCCGCTTGTTCGGGAACATGTTAATCCAGTCGGGGTTACGGGATACCGGGTTATTAATTATTTCGAGCACGATTTCATTAGCTCTCATTAGCTGTCATTTTTTTAAACTCTCTTTTCATCATTATCATTATTATTCTTCTCTGTTTCAGGCGGTGTCTAACAACCTGCAGCCAGACCAACGGTAAGATTTTCATCTCTCTTCCTCTCCTGGCGACTTCATCCTCTCCCTCTTACCCCCGGTGGTCGTTAATTCCGTAATTATTTGCCAACGGTATGCGGAGATTCGCGTAATTCGAGACCCGCCTACCTATAGCTCTAAACGCGTGATTTAATAACTCCTATAAACAGGTATACGACATGTGTACACATTTAACACCTCTTTCATTGCTACCGGATGCTGCAACAACTCTTTAATTCCTTCACGACGGGAGAAAATATTCCAAGCTACACCCTTGTGCCCATACTAAATCGATTTTCATAGTTTCTTCTGATTGCCTGAAAGGGTTTAAAACACATACATATTCTCATAGTCCTAAGATTTTTCTGTCCGAAACTATTAATATTTCGGGTCGTGGGAGTCGTTGAAAATTTCCGGCAACCCCATTGGGGGTGAAGCAGTTTGGTTTTTTATACCTTCGCGTAAACCCCTGATGATTAAACAGTCGTATAACTCGAGTTGACAGGGCGGTCCATAAATCTCTGGATCACATTAGCGGTTCGTTAGTGGATTTTAAATCGATTAGCCTTCCGATAAATTTTATAAAAAAGAAATTTTTTTCCTTACTATTCTAATAGTTGAGCAATTCGTGGACGGCGGGTGTTTATTTATGGGGTGGTTCGTTAAGACAAAGGGGCTGCAGTCTGAAGGGTTTTGGTATGCGCGTGCCTCAAGTTGCCCGTTATATACCTACCTTCGCCTTCGGCGATTTGATATATTGAGGGGGCTGCGGGACCATTTCGACCGACACCCCCGCCCTTAAAACCATCCCCTGAACCGAAACGTGCGAGAAGGATCACTCGGGCCCGAAAAAAAACAAAAAAAAATCCAACTCCTTCTCAACCTCCCCCTTCCAATGCATCATCGAGTCATTGCTAGACCAGTCAAAAAGCCTCGCCGCCATGCCACAAGTGTCTGACGATGACCGATATACCCCGCACGAAACAAGGTCTTTAATTTATTTTACAATCGTGTTCCAGATTCACGCCAAAAATGTTACTAGATGCTATGCCACGTATGAAGTATGTAATCGACCTGACAAACACGCATCGTTACTACGATCAGAGGGTGAGTTTTATGCTTTAGTCTGTTTTACACATGTTATTATATAAATGCAAGTATGTATAGTTTTCGATGCCGGAACGATGGTATTTATTTTTAATCGTACGATATATCTGTGGATATGTAAATTTGTAGTATGTAAAGTTACGGGACGTCGTTGTGCAAGCCCGAGGCAACGATCAGGTGCGATCGTTCGGTCGATCGTTGTCTCGTGTCTATCGCATTAGAGATAAACACGACTGCTTTCATATCGTAGCACAGGGAGCTCTGGTTGCATGGCAATGGCGTAAATCCACCTTGTAACATTTGGATCGATCATTGGTTACTGGCTTATTAATTGACGATAGAATTAAGTCGATAAGGTGATATAGAGAGTTACGTTACAGCCGCTATTCGGGCCCTACGATATCAAGTGAAAAAAACTGACACGTTTTCACTTTGCTTCATCTCCTTCTTTTTTTTGTCCTTGCCTTGTCACATTTTTGGAATAACTAGCTTGGTGCTCTCTCGATATCTCAGGCGTCTTTTTCAAAGGTAGTTCGAAGCACCCGTCCAGTTTTTTTTAAGGACGAGCTCAAGACCCATCGGACCAAGTGCCTCAAACTCTGCTCTGCTTTTTCTAGGTCAGACCTGTCAGAAACGAAGACCGATCAATTATATTAATAAGCTTGGCTTCGGTCGTCTTCTTACACCTTTTTCATTTCTTTACTCGAGTAGCTTATCTTGTTATATGGAAAGTGAGATTCTCGTCCGCCAGAGTTCAAGCATAGTTACTTGGGGTGCCATGACCGGCACGCGCACGCATTCTTTATTATACGTATTCTGCGGTTCTAGCTATTCCAATTGGATGTAATTTATTTTTTTTTTCATTTTTTTGCTGTTCATAGGCTGCAGTAAGAATTCGTTTTGAGATCCTATTAGATTGTAGCTAATAATCTAACACGGGTATGATCATGAATAATTAATATTTAAATTCCTGGTTTTCACCCCCGCCTAATTGGAGCAGATTACTTAATGAATCTGTCCCCCCTTCTCTGGTTTTCAAATCCCTCGTCTCTGTAGCAAGAAAAAAAAAAAAAAAATCATTTACCAAAACAAAGGGCCTATAATGAACCGTGAAGAGATGCTATCAAGGGCAGCAGGCTGGTGCGTATTGCTGCTGTCTTAATAAACACAGTTTGCGTCGAGACGTCTCAACCCTACAAGAAGAAAAAAAAAGACAAAGTAAAAAAAAGGAGAAAAATAAAGGAATAGCCGCGAGAGTTGTCTCTTGATAAATCTTGGCCTCCCTCGACTACTGTGACAATCTTCACAAAATTCTCTGATCTCTTCTCTACCACTCGAAATCTGGGAATCTTAGGAATGCACGAAAGGATTGAACCCTTGCGATATCACGACAAGTGCCGCGATCTTTACACGCACATTTGAGACATTTGAGAAGTCAAAATGCCTCGTCATCGCGTCTAATACCTTGAGCAAAGGGTTGAAAGTCGTAATATGTAAGATGGGATATCAGTAGGTGATCGGTCGCCACGCTAAGGAGTTAAACTCCCGAAGAAAGTCGTCGCGGAGGACCGCGGTGCGTGATAATTTTTTTTTTTTTATATTTCCTTCCACAGCAAACCCTGTAGGGGCGAACTTGTCCGACCATCGACGAGTTCGAGTGGAGTTAAACCTATCGGTGCTGCTGTCAGTGTCACGTCTACCGATCAGCTGGATATAATTGGTTTAATATAACCCGACGAGTGAAGAACCGGGAGAACTCGCGCGCGGCAAAGGGGGTGGACCACCTGTCAGTGGCTTTCATCTCATAGCGTTACTGAAATTCCGCTGGATATTTAAACTCTTCGGGTTCAAAGCCCTTTTGAGCATCCGACAATTGTTCATCACTCATATGATGAGTCCAAAAACATCGCCTGGGGGATCGACCAGAAATCAGAGAAAGCTGATTCCACTTCCGATACTCGTGCGAATAATCATATTCTGCGAATGGGAGGCAATAATTAGACGGAGTTAGGTCGTCGGTAACGGATCCTGAGTTTTGGGTAAAACGAAGGTTGATTGGCTCATGGCATGGCGGAACAACCGGGCGAGGAGCAATGAGAACCTGTTCTCCGTTAGATAATGCTTCGGGACTCATGCATATGCATATTCATATGGATATGGATACGCGTATGCATATATGCATGTTATACGCGTTCTGGTGAGCCAACTACCGGGGAGATGTCTCTGTTGGAGAGTCGTTTCAGGGATCGTTTGTGGATCCCGCAAGATGTTACGGAGTCTGTTACCTTTTGGACTCGCATTCGGGTCCATGCTCAAAAGATTCAGCCGCCGCATCGTCGCTCCTTGCCTTTACTACCGCGTCTTGTCTTCCACCTTTAGATATTATACATATATACCTACCCGGGCATATCCCCGTGGCCACGGGATCACACCCACTTATAATTATTCATAATTAACAAAGGTTGTGTAATAATTAGCCCTCGTAATTAGCAGCAGCGTAGTTGGCTAACGCGCGCGGTCGATCCGGATAGATCGGTGCCCATATATCGCCCGATACGGATTATCAGTAAATGATTGATTCGTAGGTGCTTTCCCACCAGTCATATAGTACACGCTCTCCTTATACCTGCGCAAGAGATAGGCTCGGACACACATTCAACCGGTATATTATCTTATCCTTATGTAGTTATATCAATTCTCATGGCTGCAGCGTTAGGCCCACGTGTTCAGACTGGTATAAGAAACACGGTAAAAATTTCGGAAGAATTAGGGGATGGTGGGCAAAATTTTATTGGGTTGAAAAAAAAATTAAAATAGATCTTATGTTATTTGCGACGTTGATGTTAGCTTGTGTAATTTTTGCTTAATTTACAGGAGTTCACGGACGCTGGATTAAAGTATTTAAAAATCATGGTTCCTGGAAGGCTGATCCCACCGACGATGCTTGTCAGGAGGTAAGTTCGCATCATATATTCTCCTGAGGCGTCGTATGAGAGCGAACAGATGCCGAACCCAAAAGAGCTTCTGAAGAAGCTTCATTGGGGTGCCGTGGCGAAACAAACTCAACTCGTTCCAGGCCTTGGCTCAACCTGCAAAAGGGGACAGAGCCCGGGGGAAGAGAGTTAGCTTGTAGTCGAGTCCATCGACTCGTATAAACACCGACTCGCACAATTAGATACAGACCTAAAGGCGCGGGATATGCATCGGGATGGAGTCGAACGATCGCATGTATTTAAATTGACATTCGATTTGCCGTAACCTGCCTCTGTACCGTACCGCGCGTCGGTGGTTCTAGCAGATTCTTTTCTCACTCTCTCTTTAAACTTTTTCTCTTTCTTTTCATTTTTCGAGAAGGAGGATCGCGTTCACCCCGTCCATGGTGGAAGCGGCGCCGTGTGCGCGTCTTGGTGGATGCAAAACAGGCCCACAAACTGCCGGCCCGGGTAATTAACTGCAATAAACGTCCGATGATTTACCGAAGCCTGAACCCACGTCGTCGTTGCAGCACCGCGAATATCCAAGCTGCGGCCCCGCCGCCGCGCTGCTGAAACGAATTGCCCATTTTCACCGAGCTTGCCTCTCCGTCTTCCTCGTCACACAGATATCGTGTCTTATTCTCTCTTCGTTTCGTTTCGCTCGTATATACGCGAACCTTTCGTAGAGGTTAAAACATAGATATTTACTGGCCCCTCAATGTCACTTTCGCCTTTTCTTTTCCACCGTATAACGAGTATCAACGAATTCCGAATATCTTTTTTTGAAGTAGCTGCTTCGCCTTGCCTCTTCGAATCTGCCTTATACTATCTTCATTTGGTTGTATCGTGTCGTTTACCCTCGCCTTTCGTATGAACCATTTTTTATACATTATCATATTATTATTATAAATTTTTCTTTGTTTTTTATTATTAGTTCATAACGCATTTGCAGCGCTGCCACGATCGCGAGCTGCTTAATAATCATTATAAAGAGAATTTATTTTCTCCGGAGGTAACCGGACTCCGACGTTTTATATATTCATCTTTTATTTATTTATTCATTTATTTTATTTTTTGTTTAATTTAATTTTTCTCAATGTGTCGATGTAGAAAATTGTGACACTGAAAATTTCCGGTAGGAAATCCTCGATCGAGTTGATCTGTTCGATCTTCGAAGAGCTATCTTTAATTGTCGGTCTTATCCGTTGCGATTCCTAGTACGTACACCGAATTACGACCATTCAGACTGTAGCAGTTTAGTGAGGAAAAAGCAGACCACTGTAACTCTGACCAACTATCTTAGAGTCGTTACTATCTTGGAAACGACGTCGTCAAACTACGCGGAACTTACCACCCGCCCTATCGAAGCACCGACTTTACTATTCCATGCGATCAGGGAATCCCTCGTTGACATTTACAGTTCGATAATCGATTCAGGGGGAAAAAATAAAAGTTACAAATTTCTTCTTGCGATCATATATGATCGGATACGCCCCCGTGACGGTGAAAAAAATTTCCTGAACCGGGAGAGAGAGATAGAAAATAAACGAAGCGTATAATAGCGCTAACGATAATCGTCGTTTTCACAAATTAATTTGTAGGTCGATATTGATCGCGTTGTGGTTAGGCACTTATTATATATATTGGTAAAATGGAATGGGATCCTCTCGTATAATTCGAAAATAAACTCGTGATTCACGTTCCTGTTAACGTCCTGGAGGAATTTCTGACGGTGGAACCACAGCGGCATCGGCTACAGGCGGGGAAGCGAAAACCGAAGAGGCAGCGACCACCAGATCTTCTTCTTTTCTCTTGTTTATTCTTTTAAGAGCTGGTATAACCGCGCGTCGCCTTCGGGCTATATCTTTGTGGTCACACTCCGCGTCTCCGGGTAATAATTAACTGCATCCTTGATAGGTTTGGATTGGTAACTCGATAAAAAGAGTCAGAGGTTAAGCTAGGCGCCACATAATATTCTAGATATCCTTGAACCCGCAAGTCGACGCCGCGGCCGCGCGCGACACTCTCAAACGCAAGGCTGAGCATAACCGCTCAAAGCTATGCTAACCGATCACCACAGCTCGCTTTTAATTAACGTATTTAATTAGCTTGCGTATACACGGTCACACTTCTCTCCCATACCTATACATATTCCGGCTATATATATACACCTACCCACCATCATCACGTGTATAAATAGTCAAGTATTTGCCACTCGATTTTATTTATTAAAGTATTTGTATATACGCGTCGTACAGATTTGTCTTCGAATCGATAAAAGAAGGTAAAAACAAAACTGAGAGAAACCAAATGAATGAGACAAAATGAAAAAAAAGAAAATAAATAAATAAATAAAAAACACCACGCGGGCGATGGACGCACGCGATCAGAAATTTATACTTAAAAAAATCCCAGGCGATCGTCGTTCCGGATGGAGATGGGAATAGTCAGCTATATATACAAACACGTATACAGGTATAAGTATATGGTGCTTCTATCGATCTAAATGGGTTAATCGAATGCGGTTGTCCGCGTGTAAGATAGAGCTTATGTAAATTGATCGGTCGATTATTGTCGCCGGCTTTTTTGTTCCTCCGTTTCTTGGTTTAATTTCCGCCCCCAACCCCGCCAGTTTCACCGTATACATCGTATGAATCGATTACTCGATGGTGGAGGTTGCGCGACTGTCCGGTGCCGAAAACACCCACGCTCTGTGTGTGACTCGCAGTCCTCGAGGATGAGACGTCGCGACGATATAGATATTGTATGCGGTTGCAAGAATTAGAAGATATACGACGTCTGATATCGTCTGACGTAACTCTCGGCGATTTTTCTCCCTCTCTATCTCTTACACACATATATATGTTCTTGTAAATTCAAGTCGAGGAATTTTTACGTGATGTATACACGAACGTTCGCGAAGGTATAATGTATTACATTTATATAGAAATAAATAATAAACGAATAAACAAATGAAGTAAAATTTATTTTATAGGCACGCGTCATCATCCTCGGACAAGCCATCGCTTCACTTGTTGTGACGTTGCGTCTGATCACCTCGTTTACTCTTATACGCACGAGTGAACTCGGTTCTGGTGTCTTTTCGATTTCGATCTCATAGAATTCCTTCGCGCATGTGGTGCACCTTGTATGAAATCGACGAAGAGTATGGGTGTGCACGTCCAATGGGGAACAAAAATTGACGAACGATCAGCGTTTTACGATTAGTGTGCAGATCAGCTACCTTTCACTACGTCATACAAAAAAGAGTGAGAATGATGGAGCAAGAGAGCGAGAAAATCGGGCTGACGGTTTATGAAGTTGGTTGCACTTGCATTGATATGAACATCACCGCGAAGAGAGCCCCGTCCCGTACCGAGCTGGTTGACGGTGATGTTAATCCGTGAGATTATCCGAAGAGGTCTGGGCTCGTTAGCACGCCTGCTGGTATAGCTGCGGATTAAGCAATTTCACGTGGAATGTTGTGTTAATTGAAACACAAACCCGCTAATGCGACTCGGCTTCGATCTTCACGTAGACATATATTCATAATATTCATATCGAATATGTACAACATTTGCGTATAATATTGGGATTCAGATTTTCGCGCTTGCTAAAATATTTTGTTATATTAACCATATTACGGTATTCATAAAAATTAGCGTACGTTCAAAGTCCAATGTTCATTACCCATTCCATTACATACCGTTGTCAGTGTAGTTTACGGACTCGCCAGTACTTGCTCGCTTGCTTACGATGAATAATTTTCGAAGAGCGTCGCCGACGCCGCGTGGCTACGCGCGACACACGCGAGCTGCTGCTGCTGCTGTCCGGCGCGTGGGAGGATCGGAGGATCCGGGGATCTGCGGAGGAACAAGGGGGACGAGGATGAGGGAGAGGATGGCGCCTGCCCCGACGTCTTTATTCGCCTGCAGACCGAGACGTCGAACGTATAACCTACGTTACCTCCTCGCCGGCTGTCGGCTCTCTTGAGTTCTACCACCGTATAATACGTACAGCCTGTCTTTGCTCCGCAACTACCCGCGGCAGGACAATGCTCGAGGTGAAATCTGCCCCGTTGTAAGCTGATACCCCGAACGCAAAAAAGGATCACCTCCTCCACGGAGCCTCGAAGGAACAACGATCCTCTTGTACTTTGCACGGTGGGAAATCAGGGCGCAGAGAAATATGGGGATCGGAAGGTTGTATATTCCGCGGAGAGTTTACATACGATATAGAGGATTGTTAGGCGGAATCGAAGTGAAGAACCGCTAAGGGTTTAGAAGAACTTTTAACCTTTGCCTATCCTAATATCTTCTGCATTAGGTACCGGGCTTTGATAGCAAATGAGTGAGCAAGGAGAAGAAATTAGGAAGATGAGGATGATAACGCCCATGTAGTAAAAGCTGCATCTTGATTCGTTTTGAGATGAACCCAACTCAAATGTTTTGACGTTGTTTCGCCCATGTACGGATATTGGGGGTAACAGGGGGAAACGGACGTGGGTGGCAGGCAGGTCGTCACGGTCGCTCATATGCATAACGCGCGTCGCGTCTTACTTCTTACCTCGGCGTGTCTTTAAAGTGGCACGGCCAGAGCTTTACAAGACTGCTCGTCCAGTGTCCGTGGGACTGGACAACCGACGTTGGACGGCACAGGCGTCGTCAATTCGGAGTTGGGCGCTTCGTGTGGACCTCGCGGGGACCACCCCGGCGATTTTTTTTCCGTTACATAAATTTGCGCCGGTTTTTTAGCAGCTGCGGCTAAGTCATTTGTTTTCTTGTTTGGATCTTCTTCGCGATCCTCTTGCCTTCTAAGTCCTGCTGCAATTAGGAAGTTGTCGTCCGTACAGCAGCTCACCTCCGAAAAAAGAACCGATAGCCTTGCTAGGCCGTTTGGTTCCAGATGGCTATACATATAAACATGCTATTCAGAACCAGTTTTATCTCAAACCGCAATTAACCGCTCCGTGTACCGTTTGTTCTTTTGGAGAATGCCGCGTCGCGACCTCCACTCTTAAGTACCTCAGCTACCAGACCTCTTTCTCGTGACCAACAACTCGCGAGATCGCAGCAGCTCCGTAATATAGCGATAGCCTTCGATTTTCGGATAAAAAATCGAAACAGTATTTTCTGGTATATTTTTATGTACTCAGCTCTGAATTTCGAATCTGCGAACCAAATTGATCCATCTATTGAAATGATTGAGTTAGCGCCAATCTTGCACTTTTTGGATCAGGAAAACCGAAATATCTTGATAAGATTTAGTCGTAGCTTAATTTAGCCGACGGATTCGTGTTTCTGAGATGAAAATTCTTGAGAACACGTCAAAAAACCACAAAAAAAAAATTATGATTTTTGGCCCAAAAATCGAAAAAATCCAAAGGGGTATAACTTCGATTGTTTTTGATTCTAGGGTCAAAATTCAACATTTTTTTATAACTCGGTTTTGAGTGTATTCTTATGTATTTTGAGTTCAGGAATCCGAATCTGCTAGCTAAATTGATCCAACTATCGAAATGATCGAGTTATCGCCAATTTTTCTCTTTTTGTAGCCGAAAAATTGAGATACCTCGATCGGTTTTTGTCGTAGCTGATGGATTCGTGTTTCTAAGATCAAAATACATTAGGGAATATCCACCCAAAAGTTTTCAAAACTACCTATACAATTCTTGGTCCCAGAAATCGGTCTGAATTCAATCCCCTCATTTCTTATTTGATATCATAACTATAATAATATGGTATCATGGTCAGATTAAGCTTCAGGAATTCTCTTCTTATTTCAACAATTATTTACCCATTCAAGATGGTTTCCTTGCAACTCCGGAGTACTTATCAAAATTCCGTCCCAGCTTAATCTTGCATTACATGGTCTGACTTGTACCTTTGCGAGTTTTCCCCCCCTGCAAGAGGATATAACACATCAGGTAACATCGCTTTATCAGCGAATACAACGTGATTAATCAGGCTTTGATACATGTATATTTGACAAAGTTAGTGCTAGCCAAATGAATGAAAGGATAGGAATAAAATTGAAAAGTACGTCGCGATGCCGTGCTATAACTTCCAAGCGGAGTCGAAGGAAGGCCACACGCGTGGCCTGCGGTGATATTTAAATGAGTGAACCGAGAGTCCGTGCATGCATCTTGCTGCACGCGCCGCATAAAACGCTTCTCATAGCATAGTCATGCGACTATATCGCGCATATTGCATCAACGTATACTAGTGTGTAAAACCACCATTCTTCTTCTCTCTCGTTTTCATGTTCGTCTTTTTTTCTCTATTCCTTTTTCACTTTTTCTTCTGCTTCTTTTGTTCGATTAACGTGTAGTCTACGTTCGTTTTTACGTTCGTATATCGTTAACGCGTCATTAGCTCGTCACGCGCTAGGAAGGTAACTCATCTTTAGATCTCGTGCGGTCTATAACCTAACCCAACTTCGTAACTAAACCAATTTACCAATCGCAAGGGCAACCTTATAATACACTTACGCAAAATTGCCATGATTCGATTTTGGCTCCCATTTTTATTTTTTTTTCTCACAGTGAACCAGTCATCAATAGGAAAAAAAGGTTCCGAAACGCATGATCGGTATAGAAAACATCGTCTGTAGCTGATGACCGCATGTCCTCGAGTCATCGCAAAATTGATCGGCTTTTCGATCATTCATATAGATCCTATTTCAACTTTCCTGGAATGTCAGAGTGGTATGCCTTCTAGAATCGAGCAATCCCTGAGCAAAATCCTGGATGTCCATCCGGGTCTTAAAGTTATTCGTCTGCTCCTGCGGAGAACATCCCGCTGATGGATGGAGGGGTAGTGATTCTTTTTTTTTCAATTTGGTTCCTCTTTATTTTATTTCTTTTTTTATAAATATTGATGACGCTGGAGGCAAACGGTTCGGTCGCGAGGTCCGTGACTCAGGCGTCGGTTTCTTCTTCTTCCCGTGGTTAGCTTCGATCTATACAGAACTGATCCTCCGGGTTTCGGGGTTCGGGGAGCGGTTTCCCACTGTGACGAGCGCGTCAAGTCTCGTGTTCGCCGACACCTCTTTCCGACTGCAGTGGTAACAAAAAAATTTGTAATTCAAATCTAACTCAAATTAATTTGACTCGCGTCATTTTTCACGCGGTTTGGCTAGCTGCTGGCGCCACGCCGAGCGAGACCAACTCACTCGCCCTTCTCCTCTCTCCTTATTTTCCTTTCCTCTCATTCCAATATTTTTTTTTCCATCAGCTTCGAGGCCTCGCTGAAGTCTGTCCCTCCTTGATCGATACCCTCGCATCACCCTTTGTCGCTGGATAGACATTCACTTTTACTTTCGCTCTCCAAAAAGATGTTTTTAGTTTCCATTTATTTCTTTTTCTTTATTTAATTTTTTTTTTTATCCTGTTTATTACAAAGCGCATCTCACGGACGGGTGGTAATGCTGCTGTTGCTTCTGGTGCCGCTCTTCAGTATGTTGAAGAGCTCAGAGTCATTACAAAAGCGAAGGGCACGTGGCCATTAACAGGCCACATAGCAGAGTTAATATTAGAATGAATGCACCCGCTGAAACGAATTAGTGGTAATAATAACGTTCGACTAATCGGAGGCGTGGGTGTAACAGGGTGGAGGGTGAGGCCTAAGATGAAAGGGATTAGGCCTATTAGGGGCTAATACGCCGCACAATTGAGACTTACACAATGCCACCGACCGCCAAAGATCGAGAGCTTGGAGAAAGCAGTTATATGGTGTGAGAAAGAAAGAATTTTTCCGAGGAACGATCAAAGCCATGCGTGGCCGTGAAATAAACCAAATAAATAAAGAAACGGGAATCACACTTGTAGATTTGCTGGAACGGTGAGAACTGGTATAAGAAATGTTGTAAATAAGCCGATAAGAATTCGAGGAGCAGAATAAATATATGTAAATTTGGGATTCCTAGAGTATTACCAAGTTACCAGAACCCACAGAATGCAACTCCCGAGGGAAAAGTTGAAAACTGAACAGAACGGCGAGTGCTAATTTATCGACAAGTCGTCGACTCGTTGGTTAATAACTTGAGAAAAGACGTGAGCTGGACTCACCGGACAAGGTATTGGATGAACGCCTGGAATTCAGCCGTGAATTATTGTGAGCGCCCGTAGAGAAGCTATCTTCGAATCTGCGAGGAGCAGATATTTTGTTCGGTGATCTCAAAGAAAGCCGCGCCTCTTAGAAGCCAAAGCTTCAGCCTCGCCGAATCTCTAATCAAATCGTTTAGCGTATAATGGGCCTCGACTATGAAGGGTCTCTTTTCCTCCAGCCCCGCCTTGGCTTCCCTTCGCTCTTTCCTCCCTTGGTCTCATATTGTGAACCGAAAGGGCTGACGGTAAAGCAAAAGAAAAAGAAATACGCAGGGGGAAAAGCTGATGGCTTCAGGAGTACAGAAACTGAAAACCCATTTGTTTTCGGATTTCAAATGCGTGATTTAGAATCGGGATTAGAGAATGATTAAATGGAGAACAGTGCAGCATCGCGTAGTCCTTTACGAGGGCCAAAGTTGCGCTGTGTCATAAGAGCTGGAAGTCAAACTTGCATTATAATGTGTAGCAACACTTACGGATATCGTTACCATATCTCTTGGCGGCCCAACGCCCCGCCGTATTACATGCATACCTATTACAGAGCCATTACACGACCAGTTAGAGCGGTCGGTTACCATATTTGAATATTTATTTAGCTGATTATTATTTTTCTTAACTCGACAGAAATTTGATCACCTCGAGATTACATCCTTCTCCTTCACTCCCCCTTCCTTCTCTTCGATTCTTCTTCCACCTTTTTTCGAGCAGTGCAGAGGAAGGAGGAAGGATAACCGAGCTACCCTAAAATTACCAGTATCGCGAATATAAATAAGAGAATATTATAAATTGTTAGTTAGCCATCACTTACCTCACGAACCGTGGGGCCAAAATCTTTCCAAAGGTATTTGCGTAATACTCCGTGTCTGCACTCTGCACGCTAAGACATCGGACACTTCTGCAACGTTTGCATCGTAATCGCATTTCATTACCATCTTCGCTTTATTCATGACCTCCTCCCGTTGCACGCCACCCAACAAGAATTCATTAGATCAGATTATTCCGCATAATTTTTAAACCAAATACCTATTACAAACATGCCTCCACTCATTCTTTGTTCCAGATTCTTCAAGGCGATGGACGATTTTATGGCGACTAGTAACCCAGGTGAGTTTTGAATTAAAATTTATTTTTCGCAATGATTTTTCTAGTGGCAATTGGACGATTTGCAGTGATCGTCATATCCATTTCCGCACACGATAACTACGAATCGGTCGCGCCCACGCAGCCGCGGTCTCTCAAACCACTGTTAATTAACTGCTGTCATACATCAACCGTGATCGAAAAGAAAGTTCCCTCCGGCTAGGAGGCGAGAGTCCTCAAATATCCGCTGGATCATACAATGTTACGATTACCTCAACCATTATTCGCTGATAAAATGTATTTTTTTTTTTTTTTAATATATGTGAGCTGTTTGTTGCGCGAAGCTTACTAGGGTAAAGAACGAACGATGGATTGAAGAGCGCGGGGGAGGTGATCGGCGCATTCCACCGCGGTGAAGCCGCTGCGGGGCATCCATCGGCTGCCACTTAGCATTTATCAATACTCGATTCTCGACGTTTGACGCCGCCGATGACGCGGTTCGTTACGCACCGAGGATCACTTCGTCCGTCACGCTTCCAACATTGTCCCGGGAGTCCGGCAGCACTTGTATTTCACTTTGAATACACTTCACCACTGTAGATATAAATGCTAGTGATCGGCAATAATTCAATGTCGTCTGTAAAAGGCGACGGATCACTCCCCTGCTTCCATTCCTATAGAGGCAGACAGCGAACGGAGTCCGCTGATCTTGAAGACACGCTTGAATACTCCGAACCAGTTTCGTGATTTGAACGGGTAATCCGAGGCAGTGATGAAAAATAAACTCATGTCTTCGCATCTTAGTATCCCCTTTATAGTATAAAATACCTACCGATGTTCCGAGTTATGCTTTAGTCGTTTAACGTTGAACGTGTGGAGGTTCAACGTGTGTTTGAAGTTCTGACATTCGATATCGTGAAACGGTGAAATTGTTTACGTCCAAGGTTCAGATATTTATGTATTTTATTTTTGAGCAGTGAACCGAACGTCAGCGTACCCCACTCGACGTACTTACGCACATCTTCTCTAGATGTATTCCTGGAATCCTCAAGCCACGCGACGAAGTGCTACCATCTCGACTGTTCGTTCCTCCGAAGCCCTATCCTCTTCTTTTTATATTGCTACAACCTAAATCACGTCTCAGCATCATCGCTATACGAGAAAAATGTACAAGTCCAGGAATATGGTAGACAGGTACTTTCGACTTCCTTATATTGACCGATGATGTTGAAATCAAAGTTCAGCTGAATCGACTACTTTATGGTCGTTCGTTCAAGTTCTAATTTTATCGAGACTCCGAGGGCTTGACTACGGTGTTATAAGTAAGTGGCTAAACGATGCGCCACCAGCGGCAAGTGTTACTCGTCGATCTCCGGGTGTATACATCATATTGCCACATTAACTTCTGAGAGTAGCTTCGGGACAGGATCGAGCCAACCTGCTACCAAGGTAGCTCGAGAACTGTTAGCTGCGTGTGTGCATGATCAGAGAGAGCTCCAGTGCAGTGGTCATCTCGGCCCTCGGGCTCCTCGCGTTACTTTTCGGCGTTGCTCTCTTTTGCTCTTCGCTTCTCTTCGGGGTCTCGTTGTCGGTTGGTGCCGTTTCTCCTCGCCCCGAGGCACCTCCGCCCTGATTCGTTCTTCGGAGTATATTACACGCCATATATTAACGCGCGGTAGCGCCCCTTGCGGCCCTTTTCCTTTTTCCCTCTCCGGCAATTGAGTATGTTGCAAGACGGAATATGTACGTTCCTCTATTATACTCGAAGCAGCGGCTCATCGCTCTCCGCGTCGACGCGGGTCTCGTAAAAATTAGTGCGGTATTAATTTTCCTCATCCGAACAACGCATATCAGAGTTGGAAAGCAACAAAACAATGGGCGGTGCAAGGAAGGAATATTACTGGAGGGAATCAGGGACTCGGAAGACGGGGTCGTTTGTACAGTAAACCGGCACTCCCAGCAGAGTCGGTGTACGCCGGAACCCTGCATCGACGGACCCCCCGCTGTTTCAAAGTTGAAATCAAACATCAGTCAACAGAAGCCATTCCTCGACCGCGTAACTACTGACCATTGACCGACCGATTGGATTAGTCAATTGCAAACACCGTCCCGATCAATTTGCACCAACAATTCACTCGCCATGACCTGACCTTCGGGTACGCGATTTTCTCCAGGACAGGCACATTTGGACGATGTCCAAACCATTTACGGCTAGAAGATTCTTCGGTGGGGTGTGACAATACTTAGGAGGTACAGAACCAGGCAGCCCACCCCATTCCGTAAACGTAAACCACTCGCACGCGGCTCCAACGTACAAACAATTATGTCTGCAGCATTTGGTATCACTGTCGATCAAGCGGCTCCATCAAAGCAGCGCGCTCCGAGCGATCTTATCTTCCCAGGATATGTTGATTTGCTGCACGGGTGGTAGCTGATGGTAGTGCCGCTGTGCCGTACGTAGAATCGGTGAGCTGTAGTCCTTACTTCAAAATGTATGTAGGCTCGTCGACAGGCGCCTTCCAAAGACTCGGGAGTCCAGGTCCAGATCCAGATTCACATTGGATGGGTACGTGATTCCCAGAAAGAACGATGCAAATACCACGCTCGATGACCTCTGAACAGATAACACCGTTGCAAACGAGAGCAACTCGTATTACCCGAGAGTCTGCGGGAGTTCGGACCCGGTTTTGACGCTGGTACCAAACTCTCTGCAAGTGTTGCCTACCTGAGCTACAAGTCGTTGGTTTTCCTCGTCCACGGGACGGCTCCGGGTTCGGATTACCTCCCGCACCAAGACACCTTCCGAGGCACCCGCGGTGCGGACCAGACTATCTTGCCATCTCTGGTCTTCTCGTTGTTGTTGTTACCTCTCCATATATGGGCACTGAACTCGTAGAAGCAGTCAAGACGAAGTATTGCACGAACCAACTCTTACATCTTATTACAAATAAGTCTTTCCAACAATCTCGTTTTCGCTAATTCTGAACCAGGATTATGATATTGCGTTCGCTGAATAAAAAGAACCTTTTTCAACGGTATCCCATTCTCCAGCACTACGCATGGTCACTGAAGAGATTTTTTTCACGTTACGTTGACAGCATGGGCCCGAATTGAGTTCGCATTGTCGGGAAATTCGTCGCAGCCTTCGCCGGTAATTTGCTGCAATATTATAATCATTCACTTGCCAGATTCCAGCGGCGTGACTGGGCGGGAGAGCCTGCGGATAAATTGATGACCCGTAGAATCAAGCGTCTTTTCACGAGATTGCGATATGATCGTGCAGTACGCGTGCGAACCTTTTACGTTCGTACTACATTATGTACAACGACAACGAAGGGGATCGTGTATGCTACGTATTTCACACGTATAACTAATACCTTAATAATTTTCGACCAACTTAAACATACTTTCTTATTCTTTTAAATTCTTTTGCCAAGATCAGCACTCTGTCATTACGTCGGTATTAAACATTGAAAGCAAAAAAGGCAACTGCGATACTCGATTTCTTAGTCAAGCAAAACCGGCATCGGTCCAACGATTCCACATTATTATTTATCATTATTATTTTTGTGGTTCATTTCACCCTCAGCTTGCCCTCTCACGTATCATTACGCCCACGCAAGGTAGGTGGGTATGGTTATAGGTACGTATGGATCGTGTAGCGGAGTGGCATCAAGTTTATATTCTTGCTGGAAGCGAGTGATGGGTACAAATCACTACCGATCTGTTGCCAAATTAACGAAGTGATTGATCACGCGGGTTATGCGGAGAAAAAATAAATAAATAAAAGAGTAAAGTATAAAATAAGAAATGAGAACGGGTCCACTGACCGACCTTCCACCGCGTACTTGTTTCTTGTTATTAACCCGGATTATCTTCGCGGTTTTATCTCGTCCTCGTAATATCGTAAAGCTTGTTCGACTAATTGACGTCTTATGTCGATAAGACTGTGTGGGGAAAGGGAAACATGTTTCTCATATACCATTTCAGTGCAGGTGATTGCATTTCCAAGGTAACTCTGCCTGCACTACCGTGTAAGAGGACAGTGCCTAATCCACGCGGCTCGTTTATGTTATAGATGAACTCATAGGAGTCCACTGCACCCACGGGGTCAACCGCACAGGATACTTCATCTGCCGGTAAGTCGTCTAAAGTCTAACTCGTTGAATCTCAACATATGCAGACGTGAGCACTCCGCTCCACTACACCCTGAGTACCTTCCTACTACACCACTAATTATTACTAACTACAACTCTAATTAGCTAATTGTATTTATAACCGAGTTAGGAATGCCCAAGCGTTCCTTGGTTCGTTTACTTCAACTACCACAGTAAAACCGATCCTGTTTTCCCATGTCCTTAGTCGTACAGGTATGCAACGAATCAAGATCATTCGACATACCTCTCGTGGTGCTTTCGACCATTATCCACACACTCACGTATCCATGGGGATACTTTATTATCCCCCTTTGAAATTACCTACCTCATTTTTGTCATTGTAGGTACCTCATACAGCAGCTTGGATGGGAGAATCAGGATGCGATCACAGGTAATCACCCGCATTGAAAACGTTACATATACCTATACAAATCGGTCGTAACTTCTGAACCGAAAGGTGCGCACATGATTGAACATAATTTTCGTTGCGACGAATAATTCTCATACTCTCATATTCTTCCAAGCACTTGATCTATTCACGTCTTGTTCGATCGATCCGGTAATATCTCGCTTGCGTAGATTATTTGTATATAACGAGCGGAGGGTAAAACAGGATCCAGAGTCTATCCACACCGCTGATGTCTAATTACCTGCGGTAAAACATCGAGGCATCGCACAGAGATATCCATTTTTTATTCAGATAAGATCTAGATGCGTCGCGGCGCCTACACGATCGACAATACAATCCAACCGCGCTTAATTAGGATTACGGCCAAGTAACATTTTATTACATGCGTACGCCGGACCACGAGATACAATCTTTTCAGCTGAGATACGCCTCGCGACCCTGACCCGCATATGCAGCGACCGTGGCCGGGTTGAAAGACGCCCTGAAAAATTTTGTATCAGCTTCCGCCTCTGATTTCAGCTTTTCAGGAAGCCAGGGGCTACCCGTTAGAACGTGAAGTCTACGTTAACGATTTGAAAATCACCCCGAAGGGTGCGAAGCTGGACACTAAAAGCATCACCCTGGATACTTGTAATCTACCAATTAGGTACGCTAGCATTGCTTGTGAATCACCATCCCACAAGGTGGGAAAAATTGTCTTTCAGTGTTTGTGTTTTAACACTTCTGATTTTGAAAATAACAGGGGACACAAACGAATATCTGCAAGAAGGTTATCGGCTCCCTTCCCACCGATTAGCCCACTTGCATTTCACCCTTCGCGGAGAGGCTTTCCGAACGGCAGGCCGTTCCTACCACCTCCTCACGATCACTTTAATCGGTTCAACGGTCCGGCTTTCAACCCTCCAATGCCACCGATGCCACTAATGCCTCCACCACTTGGAGCCCCGTACGGTCCCAGACCCCACAGGTACGGTCCACCCCCTTCACGTGTTTTCCCTGGACACGGATTCCCTCCAAGTCCAAGAATGCCTCCTTGTCCTCCGAGGATGTCAATACCTGGTGGACCGCCAAGATTACCGGGTCCTCTCGGCCCTCCTGGTCCACTTCGTCCTCCAGGACCCATTATGGGACCACCGGGACCTGGCCCGAGGTTACCGCCTCACGGACCTTCTCATCATGGTCCTCCGAAGCTTATGCCTCCGATGTTGAAAGGACCTCATCGACCGAAGCCGAATTTATTGAGAAATGACGGTGGTACCAGGCTAGCGCCAGAGATAGTGAGAAGGAAGGAGTCGCTGGAGCCTATGCACCACGTTCTCAGGCTACACCGGGAGCCTGATTTTACGGCAGATATATTCGAAGAAAATTTGACTGCTAGGGAGATTCCTGTAGCGGAGTATGCCCATGCAAATACAACGGGTCCTATTATGAGGCGGCGGAATAAAGGACGTTTTAATAGCAGAGGTGTTAATCGTGGGAAGTGACGACGAGCTGCTTAGGGAAGCAGAATTTTTTTTTATCTATGTACAACTGTGGCGCATACGGTTAAAATGACCAGACAATTATTGTTGTGATCGTGTGCGTTATTATTGATATAATTATCATTATGAAATATTCGTACAAATTAATATCGCTCAGACTTTCAGACAACTACGAAGATGACAACAGGAACACAATGGCTGTATGAAAGCCAACACTTCATTTCTAGTATTTACCTTCTCCACCTTCCCGCCGCTCCTCATACTGTTAAATAATTCATTAGTTTACGTTATCGCGAACAAAACACATCACAAAGTGGCTACAACTTTTTGTGAGTATTTAAAAATTACGACGTCTCACGTCCCCCAAGTGATCTTCAATTACTGCATCAAAGACAATCGACCGATCGATTTAATCCACCAGATATAAAGCAGCGAACTAATCAGAAACAAAAACCTGTAGTCTTCCATCTGCAGATATTCAACAGCTCCTTGCTCCTCGTCAATTAATATCAAATCTACACATGTAGAATGTGTACAACTTTCGTGTTCCTCGAGCCCAAGAAGCTCGAGCCCAGAGCTTTCGAAATAGGAGATTCCGGTGCAAGACTCACGGATCTTTTATCTTTTTCTTAGCTACCCCTTTGCCTTTTCTCTTCTTTTTTTTCTGGGTCGATATAAATCAACGAATAATTGACAGCAACGTGATACCTACACTTTGGCGGGTGGTTTTTACCCAGTGTATGCATCGATTTTAGTCAACGTACGATCAATTATTTCGTTAGAATACGATCGACCCGCTGCACCGCCACCGAAATTAGTCGCAAGAAGTATCGTCGCATTAAAAATTATTCGGCAATCTCAAAATTCAAGGTATACTTTTTCAACTCACACGATTACTTACGGGCGCGCGGTGCTTGAGGTAAAATATAAATACATTTTTCTACCGGTACAAAATCGGTATGGAGTATTATCTAATATTTTGTACACGTAAGTAGTATAATATGTGACAGATCCGTAAATGAGATACCATTGACCAATCAATATTATTTCTATTATTATTATTTTTATGTCGACTATTCCAAGAATGAGATAAGCGCAATTCATGCTCCCCATTCAATCAAACAGAAATTCTAAGCTCTGTTTTAATTTCTTTCGTTTTTTATGACAAATTCGTTTTTTATGACTATCATTTCTTGCTCTTATGTCTATTTTTTATTTCATTTTCAACGTTCAGTCTGTACACCGCTGTATAACCGATCGCGATTCTTTCGATACGACAGCATGTTGTACCAACGAAACGTTATCGAATATACTGTAACAATATTATATGATGAGGTAATTGTAATAAATCTATGAAACAGAAGCCTATATTTGTCACGTCGATAATCAATCATAATTCACCCCATAATATCTCTCTTCGATCTAGCTAAGCTTTTTAGATTTGAGGGAGTCGTGGGCGACATGATGCGCCCCCTTTAGAACGAGATCACGTACGTTCGCCTCGGATGTAATTGGACGCCCGTCGGCCCGCGTCTCGTTGAGATATTAAAGTGATTCAATATTCGGTCCGGGGTCAAAGGTCGCCCGTGTAGGTGGGACACGTCTCCCGACCGATTGTCCATATATCACAGACGGAACGTCGTCGTACGCCGTCGGTCGGTCGGACGGACGGTTTGCTCGATCCTCGCAGCTCGCTCGTCGGTCGGTCGGTGACGTAACTTTTCCGAGAAATCGAATACAATAATAAAACAAACCCAGCTGACGCCGATCATTAAAAAACACCCACAAAACTAAAAAACCTAAAAACGAGACCCTTCGCGCCTTCGCAACGCATTCCTCGAGTTTTTCTTCTTTTAGTTAGAGCCTACCTTCTTTTTATCATCCGCAAGGCTGATCTATCGGTCGTTGATATTTTCTGCGTACTCGCCAAGCGTATACGCGCGATCGGTGACCGCGGCTCGACGTTATTAAATCCGCGACGACGTCGTAGCTGGGATAATGTGCGCTGGTTTTTATAATATTAATAAGCATAACGTCGAGGAGAAGGAGTGTCGCTTAATGGGGGCTCGGTGATCTTCCTTGACGCATAAATCGGCGAGCTCGAGGCTCGCCGACGTCGAACAGCCGCGACCTCTGCGGGGTATCGTCGTGCCTGCTGCATAATTGCTGAAATTATTATTCCGCCAACCCCCTAACACCGCCAATTTTTACTTTTTTTTTCTTCTGCACTTCTTTTTCCTTCGATATCGCCGTGACCACAACTTTTGTCGCCTACGCCCTGGGCTGCGATCATGATGCTGCATGTGATGCTGTACCACTCAAGACTTACGATTAGTACACGCAGGTAGGTGTCCAGCTATTTTTTCTCTCCAGCATTAAAATAGCCAGGTTCGTAGTATTGCGATATTGGTTATGGTAATTAAATTGTTGTTCCTAAAAATATCATTGTTTGAGGTAATCACGGCGCCTCGTTTTTTTTCCTTCTTTTTTTTTACATTATATGATCCGCGTGTATGTATATAGGTGTTTATTATCGAGGAAATGTCGACGGTTTTATTTGCCTGTTCTCAGCTGGCGCCTCGGTATTATAATCTCGATGACGTAAAGAGACAAGACCACAAGAGGCTTCTTCTTTGAACGGGCAATTAAAATTCCGCTGTACGAACCGAAACCCGGATGAGATCGTATTATTCAAATCAGCAAATACACCACGTTTGACTTGTGATTTTTGAAGAATCTGATCCCGGCTCTACTCAGATCCAATCCTTCGTAGTCGGATTCGGGATGCGGATTGCCACTTTTACTTCTTTAACATATCCCGCGCGGGTTACATCGTCGCGGGTGATATGCTCGCGATAACTCCAGAGAGGAATTTAACTTTTCAAATAATTTCTAAAAACTCGAAGGAGGCACAAACAAGTCCATAAAGTCACTCCTCCCTGCGGGTCGCCGTCCTTCCTCGTTTCGTCTTTCGCAAGCCGGGCGTCGACGACGTTGCTGTGATGCAAAAGTTTTAGATTTCTTCTCATCCTCGAGGTGTGACGCCCGACGACGGACCGCGATACTTGGATCGTTTATCGATTATCGACGGTGCCGTTGCTACTGCCGGGGTTACTCTCCCCATTTCCGAAACAACTGCAACCTCTACGTCCCGTCTCTCAATTTCTACCGCTGAATTGATTTGCGCTCCTGTTTACTCCTTTGCACGGTCATAGAGGAAGACATTCCCGTCTCCACCGTGCACGAACTTTGCACTCTGAGCGATCGCGGCTCCCAGAATCCCCGATTTTAAAAATAATACAGAGATTTCGTATTAGAATAACTCGGAAACGATTCCAGTCAGATTTTTATCCACGAGCAACTCAGTTTCCAAGCACTCCACGAAGGTAATATGTAATAGGCCGATTAGCAACAAGTATACAAAATTATATATAAAAGCTCGACTGTCGTTTCAGAACCGTGAAAATAAAAAAATAAATCAATTTACGTCCGTACTTTATCCCCCACGGGCTGTCGATGGTTGGATCTGGTAAATACCGTACTGTAAAAACAATTAAATTCTCAGAATGAGGTGTTTACGGTAGTTTTTGAGTCGCAGCACAGGCACGCGAGGATCTTCTCTGATATTTTTGAGGATACCATCTCGGGGAGTCCGACGAACCGAGAAAAGACGTCCCGAAGTGCAGCGGCAATGCTGCACCGCGTTCCGTTGAGACGATCCGAAAGTTACTTCTGCTCCGTTGACGCGCTGCCCTCGAAACAATCGACCTCCACACCCACGCCTAGCAGCCTCCCATGTGAATGTAACCTGGACAAAAATTTAGCGGGGTCCACCCCGCGTCCACGCGTATCCTATGCAACCTATCTCAGCTAGACTTTAGATTTATTGACATATTTTCTCCGTCCTTTAAGGCTTTATTTATTTCTATCCAACGACTATTCTTCTTTGTTTTTCATTTTTCATTGAGGGCTTTTATTGCTCCCCGCGACAGTCGATGCATTTGTCTCTTCGTTATTTTACCTTCTCTTTCTAACGCTTGTGGACGTTGCGAATGAACCGAGGATCCATCAACAAGAATGAAATCTTTCACCACGCTTCCTTCGGGCAGTCTTTGACTTGCACAGAATCACGATCATCTTATTAAAGTTCAAACACATGGTATTTCAGCTTGGTGCCACATATTCTACAGCGAAGCCGAGACGAGTTGAAAACGAAGAGGAGTTCTTTCAGTTGGGAATGGTAGTCGGGCGAAGGCAAACTGCAAGCTGCATCCACAGCGAAGTGGCGCCCGGTCGCTGTTGTTTTTTGCTATTTTTTTCTTCTTGTTATAAAAAAGAATTACAAAGGTTCGCAAAGGAGCTGCTGCTGGTAGGGAGCTGCAAACGAGACCCATAACTCTTCTCTGGGTCTCGACACGATAATTAGTCCCGATTAATTCCCAAAAATTGAGGAATGCGCGGTGATGGCGATGCGGTAGGTCGAACCCCACGCGAGAAGGAGGAGACCAAGGATCAAAAATCAGGATTAGTAGGAGGAGAAGAGGCTTCGTCCTAGTGGCACCAAACGTGACTGCTAATCTTGCGCATCCCTTCCGCCCAGTTATTTTTCTTTTTCTATTCTTCCTCCTCTCTCCAAAGTAAAGGTACCGATATTATTAATATTATATACCGACAGCGTACGCGGACTTTAATGTCGGCCTACTTAGCGAGCGAGCACCTTGATTAACGCGGAGTGATTGATAGTGGCTCCCTTTCGTCGTCGTTTGCTACCCCTGCCTCAGGCCTATCGCCTTCTGCTTCAGTTCCCTATCCGCCAACGCCGCCACCGAAGATCTAATCGGTTGATATTTATTGCCCAACGTTCTCCACAGTACTTTCTCCTGCAGGACCTCGTGTGCACGCAAAGGGTTTTGGCACTTTTGCACTTTTTGCAGTCTTCAGACTAGCGAGAATCACTTTTCGCAAAAGAAGGGCCTTTCAGAAAACCACCAATCGGGTCTTCCTCTCCCCATACTGAAGCTATAGGAAAATGCCAGACCCCTATTTCTTTCCCATGGTACAGGAGGTGGAGAAGGTGAAGATCCGCGTAACGAGAGTTGGACAGCAATTTCGCAGCAGTGGATCTTCACACACCGTTAACCACGAGTGCGTCGTTCCTCTTTCGGATATCCAACGCAGCACGAAGGACGTTCTGATTTTCACGACTCTACGTCGTTACCGCGATTTTCTTAATAAGCGTGTTTCTGTTTCGAGCTCCATTTAAATAAGGTGGAAGTATCGTTGAAGTCCCACTGCGCGGGATGATGTCGCGTTATGATTGTCGTCATGGTTACAGACGTAGTATAACGTACAGTTTGCCGTTACCGCGCGTACGTACGTGTTGCGTCAGCGTTACGTTGGCGCCTCATCCATCGACTCTTGCCCCCGGTTACCCCGCGCTTCCAGACAGACCAGCCGATTCTCTTGAAGCTCGTTTTTCCCCAGGTTATCCGGTGGTTTTTTCGGGTTTTTATCAAAAAGTAATGCCTCGGTTGTATTTAATTCGTGAATGACGGCACATATATCGATGTTGTTCAATCGTATGTCCTTTGATTGACCTTTGCGTAGCTGGCTACGCGCGTGTCCACAATAATCTCGGACCCGTTTATGACCGGGCGTGGGTTTGATCGTTGCTTCGCCTTCGGGACAACGACTTTCAACCGAAAACCATATAGTTGAAATCCTTTAACCGATCGTCACCAGAAAAACAAGGAAGAGGTTGTCACTCCCATAAAACCACAACACATACCTGCGCATTTCACGTACATCTATAAAAAATAAAGAGCTGTAATAAATATGATGTAGAAAAATGAAGATCTGAATTTTCTGGATCGGTTGATCGATCACTCTTAAGAAATCGAACGACGATCAGGTGCCGCATAAGAATGTTGAGAGGATCATCGCGACACTGAGACACGAGTCAAAGACCTAGAACGGATTGCACAAGGGACCGAGTGGTCCACACGTCGGGTCCTCTTGAGCTCGCAGGTGTAACACATTTAACTCCTCAGTATTTCTCGGGTCCTTGACTCCTGAAGCACTCCGCTTCCGAGTGACACCACCTTATGATATTACCGAACGTCAATTGTCCACATGGTCAATATTACAGGCGACAGAAGCGTGTTGGCCACGAAGCAAAGGTACGTCGGTGTTTCGCCATAGACAGAAAACCTCGAAATCTGTTGTAGTGTTCGACTACATCAATATTCCGGAGCTGAGAAAGAGATTGTGGTGGAAGGGGAGAGCGAGGAAGACGGAACGGAAGAGTTGAGAGGAGAGTAGAGACTTGGAGTATACCGCGAGGAGACGTTTTAAGAGGAGAAGAATTAAGTCGCGTCTAGTATCGCCGTCAAAGTGTCGCGCTGGAGTCTCTCGATGGCGATGGCGATGGCGATGGCGATGGCGAGATGTGAAAGAGGGGAAGATAAATGAGCCAAGTGGATGACCAGCGTCAAAGCGTATAGATCACCAGCTTAAGGAATTACCAAATTTTGAAATTGACCATTAGTTATTGTACGGACGCCTGCTGCAGACTGCCCGGCCTTACCTGGGCGCTCGGAGTCCACATAGCCACATGGACATTCCCGTCTGCCTCACCTACGCCGGAGATTAATTGCAATCTGTGGACTTCGTGGGAGGGACTACTCGGCTAATCAACTCGTCCTCTGGACTTTCTATACCTTAAACTGAAATTCGCTTGGAAATATTAACCCCCTTCATCGATACACATATTCATTAATTTGGTGATTGTTAAACGCGCTCCACTCGTTCGTGGGAGGGTGGGAGTGACCAGTGGTCGAACGAGTCCGAATGCAGGAATTCGAGACCAGCTGCATCATTCGAGCTGGCTCACGGAGTGAGAATCCTCGGGAATTCGGGGAGTGGACCTGGGCGCCCTGCTCCGGATATTTACTTCTGTACCTACCCATATGTATAATCCCGTTGGGAATAGATCCGATCAACCATTACCTTGGGAAAAGCGTAGATCGTTGTAATTTGAAAATTAAGAAACGACTTCAGTCTGGACAGCTGGTCCTTCTTCTCCGACTCTCGCTTCATTTTTTTCTCTTCGCTCTCCTAGCTGGCTTCAGTCTATCGAGACCGCGCTGTTCCCGTAAGGCGTCATCGTGTTCTTTCGAGTGCACGTTGATTTTTTTCCCGGAGGCGAACCAATATATCGGATCGGCGCTGGTGACGTTGAACGACGAGTGGATAATTAAAGAACCGTGTAATCGGTAATTACCTCGCGTTATTAACACCGCAAACAATCGGCGGCCGTCTTTAAAATAATCTTCCCCGCTTACTGTGCAAGTCTCTGCGGGTACGTACGTAATACCAGTTTGTGGTATCCGAACACACCTACGCCTATCTGAACGTTCGTGTACACGCGCGTGCAACGAAAAACGAGTGACCGATTGATGCTTGTAAAGTGGCGCTAACAAAACGAATAACTCCAACTCCTCATGCCGTGGTCGTGAACGAGATGCACGAGATGAACGAGGAGCAAGAGGGAAGGTGAATAAAAAAAGAAGGATAAAAACGAGGAGGGCCAAGAAGAACAAGAAGAAGAAGCGCACAAGCGCATGCGTGACAGCATATCTCTCGTTCACGATCAGCAGTTCCTATTATACGCTGGCGCCTCGGAATTGATTTCAATTATTCGCTCCGCTGGATACGCTACCTTTGGCAGATCTGATAGGGAGGCGAGAAGGAGCGATTTGAGCCAGCTACGAACCGTCGCCCTCGATCTACATCTCTGAACCCTTTATTGACTAATTCCACAATTCTTTCCCTCCCCTCGATCGGAGTATTTTTTCCAAAGACCTAACACCGGTCATCCCTTGTCGTAATTCGCTCGATGCATGGTCACATAACGCTGAGAATGATGAACGTATTTGAAAATGTGGGAGGGAGTTCGAGTCGAGGAGGCAAGCAATATCGTATATAGGTAGCCCGCGGCTGAGGCGATGATTAATAAATCAAAGATGGCGTTGAGAGAACAGTTTAACCCATGACCCGGGGCCGATGCATCCCAGTTCCATATACACACGTACGATGCTGCAGCATATCCATACCGTATATTCATCGCAGCAATGTAACGTAACGTAACTTAACATAACGCAACGTACGTAAGGTAAGGTAACGCACACTGTTCTAAACCACAAGAGTGCGCGCGCGCCATGGAAGTATACGACGTAAGAACTCCTCTCTGCCTCCAAGATATAAGAACCAGGAACCATAAGAACTAAGAACTGAGAACCATCCCAGAGAAGCAAGAAATGGAAGTACGTCTACCGGCGGCTTTACTCCTTCGGCGATACGGATACGGCTCAGAGCTGTGGGAACAGGTCGACTCTGAATGTTAATTGTTGTTTAAATTTATGACAGTCCTCCCTACATCCCCCTCAACAGATCGCCTCCCCCACCGCTTGTCCACAAAATACCGCATCGCCATCACGTAGCGGTTCATCTCGTCTTCACCGAACCTACTAGATAAATGCTTGTAGGAAATTCAATTCCTCTAACCGATGTCTGTTCCCGGACATCCTTTTGTTAGTAACCATTATGCATTCCACTTCTTTTTTTTTGGCACATGTAGTAGTATTCTCCTTGCACTTTTATGACTTATCGATTTTTTGCAGGGACCGTGTGAGAGTCCAGCGCATATATCTCGTTCTTACGTACGTACGCATGCTTTGGAATTTCCGGAGTTAACTGACAGGCAAAATGGGTCAGACACGGCATGCTGTTAATAAAAGCAAAAAGCCGGGAACGACCCCGCGTGCGGTGTGATTACCATACGAATCCTCGCGGCCCGTGGGGCACCGCAAAGAAAGATCCATGGGCCTATTGTGTGTGGTCTTGGGGGGCGAACTCGTGTGCGTACGTGTACGCGCCCTGTCATCGAGTGTCACGCCAAGCCGCCTGACGAGCCATCGCTCATCTTGCCGTCGACCTTCCTCCTCCCTTTTGCTTCTCTTATTCCTCGTCCTCTTCGCCTTTTTACCCATCTTTCGTCATCCTCTTCGGCACGCCCGTCCCTCCGCCACCGCTTGCGACACCGGTCGACGCCACGCGACTGTGCTTCTATTAGACGAGGTTCTAAAAGTCCTTCGTTCAACTGCGAAGATTTGAGGAACGAAAAAAAATTTCATATCACCCTCCCACCGAATGTCCGTCTCTGCCATACTCCCCTATCGCATTATTTCGTTCCCTGAGGAACCATTCCCGCCCCTGATAATCCAATAAATCAATCCGTCCATTCCTCTACCGTGCGGACTCTGCAGCTATATACGAACAATTACCGCAAACGAGCTATACTCAAGAGGCAAGTAGTTGGCGATCAATCGGCATCCGCCCACGATCTCGCCTGGAACTTGTTGTACATGGGGGTATGTACGAACCGGTACCTGTACATTGTTTAGCACGTGCCTATCGGGACGGACAACAACCAAGAGGCAAGATAACTACGGTATAGGTAGGTACGAAGTCGGCAGGGGCTCCGAAGAAGAGAAGATTTTTAAGACCGTTCATAGATGCAGCATCTGCAGCTTACTGCGATTGAAATTAAATTTCGCATCGTCATGTTACACCGGCGATACGAAGCACGTCGTAATAATCATCTCGGTGTAGTTCCTGATCCTCCCGCGTCGATGTTCGACGCTTCTTCTTTTCATTCTTCAATTTCTTTTTTCTCCGTTCTCTTTTTCTTCGAGGCTCGCGACGAAGGCTACGTAGTACGACGCTTTTATAGACGGGCATTCAAACCACGGGAATAACTGACACGAATTTTTATGTTAGTCGTGTATATAAATACCGTTTTATTAGCCTGGGTAGCAGGAAATTAACGATGACGGTTCTATTACAGATAACTACATAACGAGCCAAGGCGAAACAATTTGACTCGGCGGTGCAGCAGCGAAACTTGCAACGCAGCGAAGAAAAGAACAAGCCTCTCTCTCTCCCTCTCTATTCTTTTACCTCGAGCAACAATAGTCGTGATAAGAAAAATTTCAACAATGCAACTTACGTTTGCACGCGCGGTTATCAACAGGACCGTTAATATACCTATACCTACATTGCTTTTCCGATCGCCGCTGGTATTTTTATGGTCTGATTTACTGCCCATTTTTACTCCTACGATCACGGAGGCTGTACTACCACCGTCGCCGTCGAAGGACCGGGAACAACATAACAGCAATCAATTCAGCGAACGATAAGAGACTCATTAATGACTAATCGCTGAAATAGCGGTAAATGAGCGAATCTCTACGTCGTAGTTTAAGATTTTAATGAAAACTCTCCGTCTCTCCGTCTCCGCGCCACATAAGAACGTTTCGAACGTCGGAGCAGACCAGACGCCACCCGTGCAAGAGGCATAAAATTTCTACCTTATCTCCTGGATTCTTATAAATTTTTTCACTTTTTATTTTTTCATCTTGAATAAGCCGTTGCTGCGGCGACACAGCAGCTTCTGAAAGAGCAAGGCGGGTCTGTGTACATCCGCTGGGCGTAATGAAAATGAATGAGATAGGGAGTACACCGCACCTTCGTGGATCCAGTAGACCCTACGGGAGGCTAAGAGCGAGGGATGATGCGACACTACCGAGAACTGCCGTCCTGAAACAATGGGAATGACTCCCAGAACTTGGAGACTCAACGCCGCCTCCAGCCTCCGGACTATTCCGCTCGCCAGGTTTAGTCAGAGTTTACATTGAGCCTGGCAGTAAGAAAATGTAAGAGTTGGTCGCAGTGCCGTTCAAAAATTTCTGAATCTACGGATGTCATTCGCTAACTAAGTCGATGTTTTTACCAGCGGAGGCGAAAATAAACCTTCAAGGTGATCCATAGGCTAACTAGTAAATTATTCTTTCGAGGAGTTCATCGTGAGTTGATTTGTTCAGGATTCCGTTCACAAGCTTGGTTCTTACCCTTTACTGTACTGGAGAGACGTAAAAAAAAATGAATAAAAGTCCCTCAGTTCTCTGAGTCCGTCGAAAAGCCAGTAGAGTGTAGTCGCGACACTAAATTACCACAGGCGTTCACGTAGGAAAATAGGGGGGACTGGGCCTGGTGAGGTACATACATTAGTCTTAGCCGTAGGAACTGGTTAACCGAGTGAATTGAATAATTATGAAATGTAGACGCGGGTAGATAACTCCTCCACGAGCTGCAATGCACCGGATAATCCGATGACGAAGAGAAAAAAAACAGAGAAATAACGCCACGAAGGGTGGGTTCGGGATCTCGTTTGACTCGGTCTGGTCCGTAGGAGAGCAAACACGGTTTGTTCTGTGACCTTCGAACCGTGGAGTGTTTTATGTACATGTTAATATACCTGCAGCACTTCTGTCAATCTTTGAACGCGACGACAGGACACAACCTGCTCTCGACCATCTCTTGGTTAACTGTACCCAGCTGTATGGCGCATGAGATATCCGTCGACAGAATGGAGCCCCCCGATTCCAGACTATGTACGTTGTATCTTCCGTATCCGAGCATCAGAGCTTGTATAGGTATAGGTATAGTTCTTTGGACTTGTCACGGGTACGCGCGGCCGTGTTCATGTGAAGCTGAGCTTAGCAGCTCACTAGCTTGTGGAAGGGCAGAGCAGACGCATTCCTTCGTTATTAATACGAGAGATACGTGAGCGCGTCATTGTGCGTAGTTATCCATTATAGGGGACACTTCCTAGGGTGTGCTCATCTGGGTGATTCTCATGAGGATGTAGAGAGGGATAGGAAAAGGTTAGACAGCAGAAGAGGGCGTCCTGAGCACCGCTGTCAACTCATTAAGAGCTATCAGGGCAGTGGTACAAACAAATGACACTCGCGGGTCGTGCGAGACCGTGCCCAGACGGGTCCAAGACACGGGTCCAGGGTTCATCCTATTCCTCTCCTCTTTTTCCCTCTAGGCATTCCTCTACAACGCTGCTATCTCTTTTGTGCGCCTCCTGTCGTTCGCGCTACGTTCTAGCGCGTGAAATTATGTGAGTCGGTGATTTATTAATTAACCAGAACCATTTTTTGCTCTATTTGGATGGTATTCCATGCACGAGCTTTTACGCTGCTCGTCATTTTTACAGGGTGACCTTTTCAAGTGAACAGTCGGGGATTTTATAGACATCTTTTTATTTATGCTATTCGATTAATTTTTCAAATAAAAATATTAGCTTTACAGCCCGGCGATGCGGATAACGAAGAGCGGGACGAGGCCGCTGAGATTTCACAAATGTATATAGAAATACTCGCCACTCAATAACGCAGCGCACGTTTAGCCTAGGAACGAATGAAGTGTTTGTTCATCGTTATGTTTGTTCCTACGTAGGAGATGGATTTTTGCATAAGCATACAAAACTGGTAACCACGTCCAAAGTCAGCATCTTGTAGACACGAAGTACCGCTGCCAAAAATAGTACCCATTGATCAGGTTTTCTTCAATGAATGCTTTCCAGTCAATGAAATCATGGGCTCAACTCGAGCTGGGGGACCTCGCGGCCCGTCTTAAGATTTAGGGCTTGTTTGTTCGGAAAATTTTTAGCAGAGGGTTGCGGGCGCTACGTCAAACCGAATATGGAATCGGTGTGGGATGATATTTCTCAAAGCACAAGCGAGCGATGAAACTTCCTTGGATTCGATTAAAATATCGCTAAATATTATATGAATCACTCGGATTTCTTCTCATTGTTTTCGAGCAACGCTACGAAATAGACCACGTTCTATTTCGGTCCGAAGAAATGTATAAATCAGAGGCGTTGTTTATTTTCTCTGATTGCTCGTTTCTATTCTCATGCAGGATCCGTCCTGAGCAACCAACGTCACGTGGCGAAATTCTTCGGGGAAGGAATCACGCGATAATCTAGGAATATTTTCTCATTCCCCACCACGGCAGTCTACGTGACTCCCGACACTGCCCTTAATCACCAAGGTCGGTTCACGGTCAATAAAGGAAAAGAAAGAGTAAAACAAACAAAAAAAAAAAAAATACTACGCGAAGCCGAACAGGCAAACGTTATACCGAAATGGATCAATTATACCGAAGACACGCGAATAAAATTACGTCGATATCCTCTTCAGACTTTTGACCTTTGAGATTCATCGATTGAAAATTGTGCTCACGAAGTGCCAATTAAATCCGGCGTTTCTCGGTTCAATTTTAACTTTTAATGGGAATAGTTGGGTTGTGATTTTGATTTTACTGTTTCTCTGTGTCTTCTCTACGTCGTATTCTAGGGGGTCACCGGGTGGCAGGGGATTTCCCATAGTTAAGCGTCTTAACATAGGTGAGTATACGACCTCCTCGAAGAGTCAGACGCGTGCACGGCGCCTCGACAGCAGTCCCGCAACCAGTGTTGTTATTTGCGAGCGGCATGCCTTTCGCTCGTGCGTGAGCGATGCGTGAGTAGCCCTCGGCGTAGAATCCCGTGCGTGCATGCATATGTTCATTTTACGCTCGCGCCGCACCGCCCCGTACCATTATACCTCTACGTCGAGACTCGTAATGCCGCTTTACCCGCAAAATAAAAGAAAAAAAAGAGCATGGAAAAAAAACAAAAAGGAAATAAAGAAGAGGGAATGAGCCAGAGCTCCATACAATGCCTACCTGTTTCGTTGCCGCACCGCGTCTTTTTCCCAAGCCAAGTCCTCTGCAGACAATTCAAGTACCATGAATCAGCGTTTTGTGCGCGTGGATCTTTTAGCGAAAATATCAGTAGGTTTAGTGGAATACATGATGTGGTTACCCACATATCGTGTCTATACTTATAATCACGCATATAATATGGTTGAGTTCGGGATATTTTTGTTGAAAAATAATGTACTACAAGTAAAAATAGAATCGATTTCTAAATTGTTGATCGTTTTCATATACATTTCAACTACATATAGATACTGGCATCACCAAATGTTGGATATTTTTATCATTCCTATATGCGTCATCGGGGGGGATATACAATATCTTGGGTAGAATACTTTTCTAAAGATCGAGGTGATGGACGCCGATCATCATCCACTGGAAGAAGTAACCCACTTCGGAACTGAAACAAAGCAAATGTGATTGAAATGAATTCATTTTACCCTATCGAAGACCCTACAGATATCAAAAAACAAAAAAGAAATTATACATTTACTTTCGGGGCCAATTTTTCCGACTGAATTGCCGCGGCCAAGGGGTGACGTAATTCCGACCACTGGTCAGCTCTTCCGATTCGTTAAAAATTCTTTGTGTACCAGTCCAGTCCGGCGGTACTGATTACGAGCGTGCGTTCGTTCGGCTCGAATGTGTGTCACGAGTGGTGTCCGGACGATGGATGATAAATGACACTAATACGTTTCGTAGAATTAAGAGATCGTAGAGCAATTAATTTTATCGCCCGTAAAACGTTGGCGTAGTACGTTACATACCCTACGAATCTACTGGGCTGTCACCCATTGTCCGGTGGTACGGGGAAACGAACCCGCTGCATATCCCACCAAACCGATGGCTACCTACTTACGCGCTTATTCATCACGAGCGTTACAATTACGAGGTAATAGAGGGCGAGGAATTTTTTAACCATGGTGAACAAAGGGGACATCCTTTTTATTTTTATCACTGTTATTATCGTTATTATTGTCATCATTATTACTGCTATTATTATGGTTATAATTATAATAATTATTGTTTTATTATTTGAATCAAAGAAATGATCACAAGACTATCTGCATTTTCGAGGTCCTGCGAGCCGCACGCGTCGTCAAAGACGGGCCGGAAGCCAAGGGAAGCACGTGGAGGTTTGTAGATGCCGGAGTACAATAAGCGGCGTCGTCTACTACGTCAGAGTTTCCGAGACCATAAAAGACTCTTCTTCTAGATATCTATTTTGCGGCAAAATACATAATAGCTGTTGTACTACACTACTATGTACGCAGCACTCCGCGAGGTCTATGTATATCTGCGTCTGCCATTCCTGGCTCGGCGCCACCGTCAATAACCCTTGCATTGTTGTACTCTTGACGATGGGGAGGTCCGATACAACCGGTCGGCACAATTTACAAACCCCAAATTCCCCTTCCCACAACTATACGACGCGCGGCACATGATCCGGATCACGGAATTGCAGGATCTGTTTTGCATTTAGAGTACAAAGGTGAGGCGAGGCCGATTTTTGTTTTCAATCTGCTGAAGAACGAATCAACTGAAAGAGAAAAAAAAAAGTAGGAAAAATGAGAAAGAACTCTTCGTTCTTCAATCCGATCGGTTGCACCTGGCCATAGAAAGAATGCGGTATAAAAGTGGGTGAGTACCAACGTCCGAACTGGCGAGATCACCGGGTGTTGTTTTCTAAGCAAACCCGTACTATTTTTGAATCATGCGTATCTATATCGTGCGGTATTGTAGTCTATTCGTGAACGGATTGTATCTAATTTTAGCGGGACAATAATAACGAAGTTTATAACACCGATTCCGCGACAGGGTTACGCGATGCGGAGGCGGAGGTCGGAACCCGTGGGACGGAGTCTGAGAAATCCAACAAATTAGTTTGTATTGTGTGGTGGTAAACGATACGTCTCGATCATCGTCGTTCTTTGAACTTCTTACCGAGAAAGCTTAGTTGTTGACACTAGAGAGGCTGAGTGGTGCTTTACTTACGATATAGCTGCAGGAATTCCTCTTCAATTATCTGCCCAGTGATGCCGTAATAGAATCGGTTGGGTGCCAAGAATTTCGTTGTTTCCGGAATTCGCTAATTTCAATTTATATCTGGTAGCGGAGTTCGAATTGAAAACGACAATGAGCTTTCAACTTGCAAAAGAGACTTTGATTTTACCAGTCAAATTTTGTCGTCAATCGATTACGGACCCTGAAAAATCAAAAGACGTAATGAAATATTATTAAAGGATAATTCATACAGCGAGGCTTAATCTATTACAGTATTAATATTCTATAATGACATGTTAATTAAGTAATTAGATAGTAATTAAAATCTGAGATCCATTTATGTTAGAACCTAAATACCGAGAGGTTCATTATATCACTTTATCTACAGCCCATAAAAAAATGCCGAGATGAAAAATAGCGTTGAATATTATTATGGTATTATAGTACGTAAGCTGCGGCGGTGGCGACGGCGACGACGAACGACGAATGAATAATAAATAATTATTATAACATCATGTCTGACGGTTTTTACCGTGCAGAGACAGGTCCTTAAATCGTTTTCTATTCTTGTATCGTTTTCATATCTCATTGTAAATAATATGAATAAAATAGATAAAATAAATAAGATAAACAAAATGGATATTCGAACCGCGGCTTATATGATACTATACGTTGAAAGTATTAATTTATTAAATCAGACATGTCGCATATAAAGATCTCTAATGGCGTTGATTTATTTTAATCACTTTATCCGCCTTAACTGCAGACACTCCCGAATAAATCCACGGCGAATTTATAATAAATAAATAGAAGAGAAAAATAATAAAAGAGAGAAACGTTATTATTAGTTAATTTAAAGTCACCATTAACACTGGTATACCAATACCATAATGGCGATTCTTTTTATTATTATCATTATTGTATACTCATATTTTTTACGATTTGGTTGACGAGTGATATTTAGGCTCTGTATATTAATTAATATCAACACGTCCGCGGGTATCAGCCGGATCGTAAATCAGCAGCTCTTGGCCCCGAATGAATTTATTTCAAGAAATGATTTAACGACGATATAGTATATGTGTACGACATGTAGCCATTTAATTTTCGAGAGTAGACGCTCTACGAAACTCGGTGGGTGGTCCGACCCGCTCTAGTTATCGTACAAGTGATTTGCGACTCAATTTGCATATCATTCACGCCGGGCCCCTCCTTCACATTGTTTCCATTAATTTTCATCGTTTAATCTCCGCGCTACATACGTAAGGCTAGTGATATTCAAGTACATCGCGATTCTTTTTCTTGTGCGAAAACAAATGATGATCCGAACTTTCTAATTACAAAAATTGGGGTTCCGAATAACCCGAGTACCCTTGAAAAGTTGTACGCGATATACATAATTTGATTGACAAGATCCTCACATGCAGAGCCGATAAAATCGTACCAACGGTTTTTCTTCATTTTTTTTTTTTTTCTTCCGGTGACGCGTAACGCAAATTTATATGACAGACAATCTGGCGAATGATAAAGTGATGAGTAAAGCTATAATTTGAGAGAGGGAGAGTCAGAATTAGATAGCGTTCGTTTGTTCGTTCGAGATTTTACTCTGACGAATATGAGGTCCACGTATGTATGTAAGTATTATGTATTGACGTTGTACGTATTTCTAACGCGTCGCCGCAGCCACGCCTTGGACAACGTTTGACGAAGGAGAATAAAATAGAATACGATAAGCCCGATTTCAGGGTAATAATTGTTTACATGTGCCAAGTAAGTTATTTGGCACGTGGCCGAGTGGCCGGTGAAGGCAGCGGGTGATACGAAAGGGGGCGAGCGGGGTCAGAGAGAAACCCACGTGGGCCGGCGACCACTCTGATTCTCGGGCGGTGGAATCCTATCGCGCACTGCACACTTACGATTACACCACTCTGAGACTGTACGCATAACGACGCCTAATCGTAACGTAACTTGTAACTAGTTTGAAAGTGCGTTTCGCCACAAAACAATTAAATCGTTTGCTCGACGAGCTGTTTCAGAGTTTCGATCAGTTCATCTCGTCTTCAACCAGTCAGACAACCGCGAGACGCGTATACCGACCAGAGTTACGTGCTGCCCTGTCTTCGGTGTTGAAAGACGTCGTGGGGCTGACCACCCTTCGAACTCTGTTAAATCTAAGGCGAAAGGATCGTCGCTCTTTTACGGGAAAACAGCAGCGACAGTGCAGACTACGGAGAGATCGAATTCACCCCGATTAACCCCTAGCTGCTGATTCAAAGTCTTCGACTCCTACGTCATAAGAACGCGGCGCGTGGCTCTGGCGGCTGTAGAGTGGGGGAAATAAGACGTTGGATACAGACGTAGGTGGTTGAAGTGCAAGGGGTAGTTTGGCGCGTGGTTCGCTGATCGGGTTTGTGTGGGTGTTCGTTAGTTTCCGGGTTGTTCCGGATTCCGTGGGGGAGTCGGGGACGTCGGGGGCGTCGGGGGCGGCAGGAGCGTCGACGGGCCGCCACGACACAGCGAGGCGTCGCGACGTCAGTAGAGCGCCGCGCTATCGACCACCGCCACGAGATACGAGCGTCCGAGTGACGGGACCACGAGATACCACGGGACCCGCGAGCGCGAGATACGATCCCGCGAGACCACGAGGCAGAAGACACCTCCGGTACAAATAAAAAAATTAAAAAAAAAACAAAAAAAAAACGAAAAAATTACGATATCGTACCAGAACACGGGAGTTTTCTAAGTGTGGACGTTCATCCCCTCAAAATACCAAACGGCCGACTTATTAAAAGTCAAATACCTACTCGACCTCGGGCTGACCCTTCACCCTGCAAGTGGCTTCGTCTCCCTTCACTGACGGAGACCAATGACTGCCCATCCAGAGATCACGGGATACACATGTTCATTATAAGGTCAGTGGTCATTTCGAGAAGATCTTTTTTTACTTCATCACCAAGGATCACCGAAACCCCCATCAGTTGTAGGGATGTGAATGAAAAGAGAAAAAGAAAAAAAATGAAAATTTGTCGTACGTTAGAGACGAAGTTGGGGTAAAACGGTGTGGGGCGGTGCTCCTAATCCTTGATGGGAGCAAGTGTCGGTTATCCAGCTCTTCCGACGATAAGCGGTCGGGTCTTGAGTATAAGAGGTGGAAACTGCATCTAGGGATGAACCGCTGGCGTTTAGGTGTAGATAAAATGGTAGGAATAAATTTGATCTCGGTTAGCTAGAGACGCCGGGTGTCAGACGGCGTCGTCACCCACTTGACACTCGGTTTTTGTGGTCCACGGAGCGCATCGCAGACAAGTGGACAATCCGACGACCCGGATGGCCGACCCCGTCGAGGAGATAAACGCAGTTGCGTACGTCGCCTCTGATCGCTTCGCCGTCCTTGTAGTGTCCTCTCGGAGGCTCCAGTCTCCGTTTCGCGTCTTCTTCTTCATCTTCTTATTTTTCTCATTTTCATTTCTATTTTACCTCTTGTCCTTCCACTCCCTGATGGCGCACCACCAGCAGCGTCGGCAAGCAGCGCCGAATTTGTTCAACTCAGCACTGTGTCACTCTGGCTATAAATACGTCGAGTATATTTTATCCTGAGAAGTCTCGAGATTTGCACTCCCTGAAACATAATTTTACATCTCTTTTTCTTGTTTTTCATCATCTTATTTTTTCTGCAAAGAACGTTGGCACCACGCGTATTTCATCTTGGTTTTACGTAAGCGGTGCAGGCTGGAGAGATGAAAAATATGAAAAGAAAAGAAAAATCAATCGATACACAAGTATCCCAGTCGCCGAACAACGAATCGAGCATAAAAAGGCTGTGTAGATGTGTATGCAGATTCGCGGTTTTAGAGCTTCGATCAGCGACTTGAGAAAACAGCAAGGGCTTGTGAGACCAGAATCTGAAATCCACTTCACCGGTGTTGATGTATTCATTTCGTTGTTCGTGCAAAGATATACGCCAAAAGATTGATGACGTTTCTTTTCTGCGGACATTCGCTAGGTGAATAAAATTAAGAAAACGTCTGAATTCTCATAATGCTTTTTGTATACTCAGTTGAAATAAAAGGACTACCGGTTTAGAACATATTACTGGTATTTGCACCGCTCTGCCTCTTCGCTGATTAATTGCTATATGTCACGCGTTTCTTAACTTATTCGCTGAGAGGTAGAGACGACATTTGGTGTAACATATTATTGACACAAAAATGATGGAGCCAATTATTTGTACACCATTGAATTTTGCATGCAAATTTCATTACACGAAGCGATACTCTCGCACGTCAAAAAGGCGCAAAAATTTCCCTCAACGGTACGAGATCCGAAGAATCTATGGTGGAAAAAAAAAACACTACAACGCGCAGATTTTCCTTTGTAAAATAAAACTCGGAAGCAGTTCGTTTTGTGAAAGTATTAGAGAATGCTGGAGAAAAAAGGCGATAAAAGTCTCCGCTCAGAAGTCAGTTGCTTGCGGGGGACGAAAATAGGAGGAATTTTGTGTTGCCATATTTGCGAGATGACACGTATAATAACTTTGAAATTAATATACGACTCTTCGAGTCAGAAGAACAGACCGGAGTCTACTCCGACACTCGAGAGAATTTCTTCACCCCGTGTCAGTTAATCCCTGAAAAAACAAAGCGGTGTGGAATATTTTTCGAAGGAAAACAACCAAAAAAAAAAGTATATCAATAAAATAGAATAATGTCGCACTTGGCACTTGGGTCACGAGCGCAAACTTAGGTCACTTTAAATCCCATGCAATAAAATTAGTTTACTGCGTTCCATTGATCGGGAGGGGATTATCGTCGGCCGATCGGTGATTCTCCGTCACGTGAATACGCGGTCGTAAAATCTTCCGTAACTCGCAGACCGATTTCTGTAGCATAATTAGTTGGTCGTAAGTCGAGGTAATTTAAACATCGCTCCGAGATGTATTATTCGCATATAATTCACGGCACTATGGGGCTTGTATCACGGTGAGCAAATGAATTATTTTCACCCCTGACGATCAGCCGCAAGAAAGACGGCGACTGGCGTCGCGGCGTCCGTTTTTAAGGCGAGATGAAGGCGATGGAAGGAGAGGAACCTGTGCTAATAGCATCACCCCGCTAGTAGCTGCACCATTATGTTCTTATGTTCTTACGTTCTCCGCAGGTAGTTCTTCGAGTCGCTGTCGTGACTTTGACAGCCGAGTCTTGAGTCTTCCAGCGAGCTAGGCGTGGAGTGTTTTCTTGCGAGCGGGTTTCTGACTCTCAAAGTATACGCACTGGGTTTGAGGAAGCGAGTGAAACCTGTCGTTCGATTTTCGGAAAGAACTAGCGTCGTTTCGCTTCAGCTCCAGTGGCAGCAACCGACGTCGGCGTTCCTGCCTGCCACGGCGTTAGAAAGTCTCTAGGTTTCGTGTTTACTTTAACACCTAGAACCCGACAGGGTTATCCAAACTGCCGGAAACCCTGGAGCGGGATACGAGAGGGAAAGGAAAAGGAGGGAGGGAGAGCACCTGTAGAGCTTAAGTGGAAAAAAAATCTTTTGTTCTTTGCCTCTTTGAACTCGCTTGGATATACAGCCTGCCTGCAAGGGTGGCATCAGGTACCTGTGGAGGAACCTCCTGGCCGAATAACTCGCCCCTAGAAGGTTCACTTTAAAGGGATTAGCGCAGTTTTTGGTCTCCCTCAGAGGTCTTAAAATAATGAGAGACTCCAGAAATAACCACGTCACGCTCATCAAACGTGAGAAAACTCGGTTTCAATATCATTGCAGTCGACCCTGCAAAAAACAAACAATATTACGCAAAACCTATAAAATGAGATGAACTATAGGAAAATGTTGAAAAAAAAAAAATTAACGTGTACCAATTTCGATTGTTGTGATAAAATATAACCGTATAGGATTTTTTTTTCGGGACTTTGACTTCTAGACACGTCACATCCTCTGACGTCATCGACGAAAAAAGAGGCGGGGGCTTCTACCGGTCGTTTGGATAATTCGCTCGGGCGTTTGTCAGTTTCGATAGACGTTATAAATGCATTCCTTGTGAGGATAGCTGGCTTCTCACCCTCTGCAGTTATAAGTCCGTCCGTTCTTCCGTCTATAAATGCATCCATGCAGACATATTTTATTGCCTTCGAATACTGCGTACCGGTTCTTCCCCGCGCAGCACATAGGTATGGCATGTTGAAAACATATATTATCTGCGCGTATACGGGTACCTCCTCTAGGTACGCCGACACCCCGCCTCTCCCTTGGGATATTTTCGAGGGAGGGAATTCTTTTTGAAAATACTTAAAACTTGGGCGATTTGTCCTCGCCGCGGGTCGAACTCTATAAAGTCGGTCGGTCGGGACGGTGGGGCGTAGCGTTATCCGCTCGCGCCGTAGAAGTGCCGGGAAAGCCGGAGTGTCGCCTCTTTTCCTCCTGCATGCAGTTCCTGGGGTGAAGGAGGGTGAGGGGGATATAGTTGCCGAAGGACTGCTTGCGCTGAGAAAACTCCTAGGAAACTTAATCACGTAAAATGTTTGAAGTTTGACCAAGCGTGGCTCGCCTTGATTGCTGAATTTATGGAGGACTGCACGCACCGTCGAACGGGTTCAGTGTACGTTTACTCTTAGATTCTAGCAGTAACTATATCTTTGCGTATTCACCAGAGATAAAAATAGAGAATACTTCAAACTCTCTAGCCATATATTATACGCGATTGGCAAGTGAAATTCTGACCGAATTCAGTTGAATTGGTTTGCGTCTTATTACAGTTTGCCAATTCTACTCCCGCGAAGTGTGCGTCATAGGGTACAGCGCGAAGTGATAGTGATGAGACCGACTGTTACAAACTCTGTACGGAATGTCCATTACACCGTGATGGGTGTCTCATTTGCGCTCGTTAACGGTCGTAACGAATGATAAGAAGTGCAAATTGCGAGGCACGCGCGTCTAGCTACAGGTGCATTTGGCGAGCAACAATGTCACGGGCTCGCGGCGTCAATTAGGGAGCGTCTGAGACGCCCCTCTGTCTCTTTGTGTGGAAATTCACTATGCAGTAATCATTCGATCATTATACGAGCATACGACCCGGGCATCGCATTACTTTGCTTTTTATAAAACCCTTCGGCGTGGAATGTGAAGCGTAAAATGCTGAAATATTTATGAAAGATATGTCGGCGCAGAAACGACACCTATAGTTCTGGATCGATCGGTGGCTGTCGCGTTCAACTTCGACGCCAAATCGGCTTCTTTGATGAATGCCGGGAACGACGTTACCGCTCAAATCGGTGAGAGCTTTGCGAACGCTGCCATGCACATTGAAGGAGACTCGTCAACATCCAGCACTAAGTCGACAGCGACTCACGTTTCGACGTCCGAGGTGCTAAGCCCCTGTTTACACGCGGCTTACTAAGCCACTGTTCTAATTAATGGCAAAACTTTACTTTTACCTCCCCCTCCCCCTCCTTCGATCTTTGACTTCCTGGATCGTTCTCTTTCGTTTACCCGGGACAACTTGTTATCCGACATTACGTTTAACGTCGACGAAAAACTCTCGAATACCTACCCCGTTTATATCCAACTACTTTTGCTTGTACACAAATACGAGCGCATAGCGCAGATCGCGAAATGTGCAGAACTCGAGCGGTCCGGTAAAATGGGTCAATTTAGTAGGAACGACAATCAGTTAATTGGTCCGACGAAAGTCAGAGCTGGCGATCCCTCGTTAGCTAGAGATGAATCCGATTATTAACACTCTTTTATACCGGTGCTTAATGAATTGAGAGTAATCCGGTTCTGGTTACGATGCAATTGCTTACCAAATTAATTAGCGAATCAATTCAAGCTCAAATGTGTGACACATTATGTCTGAGGTTGAAATAGTTTTTACTGTCATATCGTTTGCACTGCAGACCTTGGCTGAGGTGTAATTAAATATCGAGAAATAAGAAAAATAAAAATAGGAACGAAATAAGGGGGTCCGCACTTTGGTGCATGCCCGGTAGACGTAGTCGCGGATGTTTGAATATAGAAGTAAAAAGAATTTTGCGAGAGATTGCTATCACCGTGAGGAGCGGCGAGCCGGTGAATGTAGAGACAATGAAAACATCTCGGTAAATCAGAAGAGAGTTCCGGACCCGGAGGTAAAGAGGTAAGAAGAAGAGGCAAGGAGATTAGTGCGGCTTACAAGGCATTACCAAGGCACGCCGACGTCGTCGCCGCAGCATCCCCTCTCCTTGCATCAGCAGCAGCAGTACTATCTCTGTAGTCGAGATGAATCTCGCCCTCCTCGCCCTCCTCTCTATCCCTCTTACCCGCATTACCCTGGGGCCGCTGGTCTCTCATCTCTCACTCGGTACTCTTGGTAGGTAGCTACTCTCGCGGGCTTAACCACCCGTGAAGCGACATAATATATCTCGGAGATGATTCGCTTGTTAGGTCGGAGGCACCTTTGCATTAATCCATCTGGTACCAGACTCCTCGCTCTCCCGTTGTTCGCTTCTGCAGTTATTTGCGCAGCGACTTATCCAGGACCTGGTCTAAATCCCAGCATTCCCTTTCTCCTGCAGATCCCCCTGATAATTGGACTCCCGTTCCACGGCTCTCGTGCCGCCATCCCTAGATTATCTTTATACATACTTCGAAGACTCTCCCCCGCGGGACAATAAAAAGAAAATATTGAAGTAGGTATATAGAAAATAAAGAGATCTCGCCTCCGATCTCCGACTTCGGGACTCCCTGAGAGCCTCATTCCCCTCGGAACACCCTGAATGCCTTGAATTACGGGTACGTGTAAGATACTCGCGTATCGTAGCGCCGCGTCAGTCGCGAGGCTTGCGTCCTTCGAGGGCCATTGCGGTCGTAGCGTCGGGATGGGCTGCACTTGTCGTCGGTCCGATGTCCGCGATAGCGTCTCTCGCCTGTCACTCGGCAGCGATTGATCGGTTCTCACTTCTCCGATACAGTATATATATTATTCGATCCCGCGTAGTCGCGCAACTCACGAGTTCCCGATCCCAGCTCGATTCATGAACCCCTCGGGCAATCCTCGGAGTTTGGTCTCCCGGCGACCGACTCGGGGACTAGGCGACTCACTAATTTGATATACAAGAGCTGCGGTACGTTCGGCAAAGAAAAGGAAGCAGGTTCGTGTCGGTAAATTGTACCTAGCTATTGGTACTTCCAAACTGAGACGCGGACCCTGTCTCCCGCTTCATTTCTCAACGATTTATACCGATTTCATACGCACTTAATCCCATCTATAAATATTTCCGGGTGATTATGTGAAATTTCATTTTTTACACTTTCAGATTTTTAGGTGAATTAGTCGATTACACCACCTTTATACCCCGTCTAATATATATGTATAAATTCCTTCCTCCGTATATTCACATTTTTAATACATACATCTCTCAATTTCTCTTACCTGCAGTAAATAATTCAGTGGCAGATGTTAAATTCTATAGAGTTCGGTTAGGGACTTTCTGATTTTTTTTTCTTCCTATTTTTATTGTTTATATTTTCTTGTTTTATCGGTTTTTTCCAGTATAATTGATCGACGCGTATGATGGACCCTGATTTCAACATTGTCAGGTGGCGCGTTATAGGTCGTTCCGCTTTTCTTTTTTTTTTCATACATCTTTCCATACTTTATTCCGTGTTCGGATCACCACGCCCTTGTTCCGCTCGATATGGAACGTAGCTGAAGAGTATTACGAGTAAGACCACAACATCACCCATAAAAACCTCCCGAATGGTTTATGGCTGCCTACGGCTAATTCTCAGCGCATCGGTTACACAGCGAACGTGTGATGCGGCATGTGCCCCATTCGTACACACCTCCCAATTCGTCCTTCATCTTCACCATATCGGGACAAAAGGTATGCAGCAGCTATTCAGCTACCTATTCTTAAACGTTACGCTCCGGGTGTGTAAGCGAGTCTATTAGGTAATCGTAAAAACGACCCCGAGGAGATGAAAAGGTTTCGGATTTAGTTTTATTGACGTAGATATACAACTTCGAGGGTATGAGAATCACTGAGCTACAATGACAACCTTTTCCGTGTAGGGCGCCAAATAATAATATCATCGCAATGCGTTTTGATGGGTGACCGGGAGATAAAATACTTAGGTGGTAGGTACCATAGGTGAGGTGAGACGAGGCTGAAACTTGCTGCTGTTGGAGGATCGGGACGTCGACTCTGAGACTTGCCCGTCGCACGTCCCGGTCCTCGTAATCTGATTGAAGTCGGTCGACGAAAGCTAATGAGCACAAACCGACGCATTCCGTTCTCACCTTTGCTGTACACACCATTTCTCTTATGCGTGTTACGCCTCCCCGAACCCCATCGGACCCTCGATTGACCGACAATCTTGACCAGAGCAGCACAGGTGCGGGATCAGGATCACGAACAGACTTCATTTTTCACTTTGCAAACGATCAGAATTTTGTTATTTTCTTTTCTTTTTCTTTCGTATTATCGAGATCCAAAGTTACGCAAACTTTGATTCTTCGTCTCCTCGCTAAACGGTTCTTGCATGGCGACCGCGAGATGATCAACGCCTTTTGAGAACTTACAAATTTCTATCGTGTATAATGGAGTACCAGTACCTATCGGGAATGAAATTAATTAGGACGGCAGGCAGGTACCTGGTGGTGATTGACCGGGTCCAGTCTGGTCCAGTCTCATCTCGGATGCTGTGCGTATAATCGACGACGCTGCCGGGTAGACGTAGCGAGCGCGACACACCTGGAGCCAAAGTACCGTGGGCGTAGGTAAAGCTTGCAACACTAGATGGATGAAGCGACGTTCATGATGCCCCCGTCATCCGCGAACGAGTTTACGAATCGAGATTTGTGATCGGACCCCGTTTAGAGCGAATGAATATCTCTTAGATTAGGCGTAGACGCGACCGCGAGCTGCACCGCCGGAATGTCATTGCCGTAGAGAAAAATTAATAAAAATAAAAAATAAAAATAACATAAATAGGAATATTCAAATTAATATCAATAATTATGTCCTCGGGTTTCGTAAGGCGGCAGCCAGCTTGCTTGGGAACACGTTTTCACCTGTATGCTGCTGCTGCTGTTGCTGCCGATGCTGACGATGCTGCCTCCACAATCATCCGCGCGTGACTCGAAAACTTACGATGTTTCGAACCTCCGTTCGTATACGTACAATATAATACACCTACGTCTATGTCCACCGCAGGTATATTTGTATGTTATCACATTGAGAGAATTCACATGCATATGTGTACAACATGCATACGCGCGTTGTACGAGGAGTTATTCCCCTTGGCACTCGCGCAGAACTGGGTGGCTAGTTCCGTCTTTTTCCTTAAATCTGTTACTTTTCATTTTATTTGTCTATTTATTTTTTCGGTGCGTTGTATTTTAAAATTTTCACGTTCGTGTCAACATGATCTCTAAACATTCTCACTACTCGCTCGTCGAAGCGCGTGTCGATGGAATAGCAAAAACTGTTTGCGTTGACACTACTGCGATGTTGGTGCGTAAATAAACGACGTCCTTCTGCGGGGGCGTAAAGACTACGGTGAGAGGGAAAGAGTTTTTTATCAAACCGGTCTTCGAGGAGGTCCTGCAGCGGTTTCGGTATATACGCGACTCTGTGATAATTCTTGGCAATATTTGCACCGCGATCGATTCTGCAGCTGTATAAGAAAGTACCTAGTCACGTCAAACACGAAAATTTAACGATCGTTTCGTACGAAACGCGTGCGAAATATATATTCAACGGTGGAGTTCGATGGCCTTTGAGCCAGCCGGGATTCGACAGAGTTTGAAATTGACGAAAAAAAATATCGTACAATCCTCCCGCATCCTTCGTCGCGTTCTCCCCGCGTTTATATAGGTATGTATACCCTCTTCTCTGACAATAGGGCAGTTCATCGTAACCCCGTGATGGTCGAAAACAAAGGGTGATAGAGAGTCCCTTCTGCCGGTTATTAAACGGGGGTTGCCGCGTCACACCCGTCACATATTATCCCTCAACTCTTTTATTCTCAAAAAAAAAGAAAAGAAAATCGAAAGAAAAAGTATCACGTTTGTGTATACTAATCCACTTTGAAAAGCTTATCCAGAAAGTATAAAACTTATAACCAGAGTTTCGATTGAATTTGTTTTAAAATGATCCTACGCGGGTCCGAACCGGATGAAAGCGCACTAATGCACCAAGACGAACTCGCTGTCTGCAGCGGTCTAGGAGTTTTAGCTCGTAAACTACTGGCTTTCGGTAATAGAGATAGGGGATTGTAAACACGAGAAAGTTACGAGACCGAGTAGCGTTATCTACTAGAAAGGATTTGAAGATCGAATAACGCTGAAACGAGACTAGCGGTGAAGTCAATGTTTCCGATTACGGCACTATCTTCATTTTTTCCCTCACCAAAATTTCACCCCACAATAATTATCGAGTCTGAATTTTTTGGAAGAGAGTCAACACCGAGAGAAGAGAAAGAAATGTATGATTTTCGCCGCTTCAAATCGGTGAAGCCAGGAGAACCGGAATCAAGGTTCTAGATGGTGTTGAATTTCAGACGAAGGGACGTCGCCGGGGGACGCCCACGACGCAAGCGGGGTAACGTCGTCATATTCTTCCCTTGCAGCCGACGTCCTCGTCCTCGTTCTCCAAACTCAACTCTCGCCCCGCACCCTCCTCTGCGAGTAATGGATATCACTGGATATCCGGTTACAGGAGCGCTTCTGCCGAGACAGGACTACCGAATCCTGAATTCGTGTCTCGACGCCCGGGAAGACGAGTGCAGCGGTTCTCCGGGTGTCGGGATCACTTAATCGGACCATCCGATCTGGACCGCGCCGCCACCATCGCATTGACCTCGTTTGACCTCCGAGCCACCGCGAAAAAGATCCTTTTAATTCACAGCTCGGGTGCTATTCGTTCGACAATTCAAAGTGTAATTTTTTAGATAAGAGTCTCAGTATAGCGTGATCGATTTTATAAGCGGTGTGGAAATGATTCTCTAAAAGAAGACCACGGATGAATCTTCCCACTGTTGACGCCTCTCTTTTTTCCCCCCCCTCGATTGCAGAAAGACAAAGCAGGAAATCATTCGAATCGTTTGAGATCTTCAAAAGATTGTCGGGAAAGGCGATGCACGCCTTAGAGAAACGCAAGTTCCCACGTGCTTCGATCAACTGAAAACAGAAATCGATCCTCAAGAGCCAAGAGTGCATAAATTAACACCGCCTACCTTGGTTTAATTAATTTAACACTACGAAGTCGTCAAATCAGGCGAGAGCTGCCGAAAAAAACCAAACGAATAACTCCTAATGGTCGTATCGCATGTCACGTCTTCACCAAACGATTCTTAATCCTGAATCAAGACCATCATACCGGGTCATCGATTCTCACTTTTGCATCTATAACACGGAAAGGAATTTTTACGACTGATTAACTGCTGCGCCCTTATAGGAGGATTCGAAGTCTACTTCACGAGCAAAGTGGTGAACTAATATGGTGCAGAGTCAACGGTAGAAGAGTGACCATATTTATGTGAATCCTAACGAGAACTTAACGCCTCCTTAACGAGTCGAAGGTAAACCTGGCTGTTCGCCTTGGGGCTGTAAGTCGGCGTTATTTACGTTGACTTTTCGCGAGCACGTTTAAATAGAGTTTAAACGAAACGGCTGGACAATTAAGTTAGTCTGTCAGCGTGGAGGGATTATGACCGCGATACCATCGGCACGCTCGTAAACGTAACCAGAAAAGAGATGGAGCTTTTTTTCATCCATTTTTTTTTCTCTGGTTTAATTTCTTTATTTCTTTTACTTCAGTACATCTTATACATAGGTATGAAAGAACTAAGGGTCTCAGGCACGTGCATCGAGTTCTACGTGCCAACACCTTGGTTGAAATATTATTATCGATTCGCTTCAACGCCCCGTTTCGCACCCCATCACCTTGTTATCCTCGCTGCTTTCAGCTCTAACTAAACGCCAACGATCATCGCATGTGATTTTCATTAAACAAATTATCGTTATTTAAGGAGGCGTCGTAATAAATCGCTGGAGCTATTCAATTACACGATCCTTTTTCGATCCTCTTCGTTGTGTGTGTGCTACAATTAGAAAATATCGAAGTGAATTCCTCGGTAAAATTGGACGCGGAAGGCGCAGGAAAAAGCCCTGAGGCCTAGGAGGGGCGGCATAAGATACTCATGCCTATACCTTGGAAAGGTGACGGTGGGAGACACGATCTGGGCTCTTATATTCTAGCTGGCGTTAGTTAATAAATTTCTATACGCCCGAGTGAATTCAGCTGAATTCGGAGCTGAATGGAGTTTGATCACAGAGCGAGGAAGCGCTATTCGGGTGGCGTGTCCCATCCATCGGAGATAACTATCGCAATAATGCCCTGAAGGAGGTCGTAATTTTAGCTACTAAAAATGACCATTCACTTTCTGACTAAAATATTGCTTACTTACTCACGGAATGTTCCATTGTCTGTCCTTATTTTTTGATATTCATCTTTTTATTGCTTATTAATTTAGTGCCCAAGCTCGTCTTGTCCTCGTCAGCAACTCTGCGCGGCCCACGAAATTTCGTTTCACGTCAATCGGTATATGGGTACGTATGTATATATATGTCCTATGTACCGAACTTATATACACGTCGTTAAACGATTTCTCTCCGATGATGTTGGAAAGAAATGCAGAGCGGGAGGAAAGAGACTATCCGATTCCAAATAGAGCCATTCGACAAAAGTCGACAATGTTGTCCGACAATTTGTTACAATTAGGTTGAGATCGGCTCCGACGATAGCTGGATCGACCGAATGACATAAGCTTGCAAGCTCCAACCAAGAGGATGCCTGTCCAAGACTTACTATTCAATTTACCACGGGATCGAGTTTTTCCAAATGTTCATCTCCGGGTTAATCGTGTTGCCGCGTAACGGCCGCTCACCTCACCTCACCTATAACCCGGTCACACGAAGTCACCTGGCCCGGTGACCAGACACCGAGTTCCTCTGTATGCCGTGAGAAAGACCCATAGAATTCCCGTAAAGTAACCCCATATAGCCGAGGTAGACTCGGAGTAAAATTCCCTTCCGACTTTTACAGACTCGTTTCATTGTGAGATTTGACTCCCGCGTCCGCCACCGCGCCCGCGCTGCAGAAGCTTCAATAAATTCTTGATAAGAACGCGTTTCGTCTCGCGGGCGGCTTACAATGCCCTCGGGAGCCCCGGCGCTTGTCCACATACATCAAAGTCCTCTCTTCGGGCGCATATATTTCTTCTTGATTCTCTCAACTCACTGACCTCTTCTCGGTGCCGACTGGCGCTTATTTACTCTCCTGGTTCTATGCACCGTGCGCGTCTGCCATAGGTGATTGATTTTATCCCAGTATCAAAACACTCGCCCCCTAGCCCCAGGAATATCCATCCATCCTCCACGGCTGCACGAACTTTCATTTGACTTCCTCGTTAAATCATCATTCCCACTTGTCCTCGAATCTTTTTCGGTCCGCTGACTGTGTGCTCTCTCGCCTTTTCTTTTTCTCCTCCTCTTTCCCATCTCCCTTCGGTATGCAAATCGTCTGACGTCGATATGGCGCTCAAGTCTTAAAAAAGGGACGTCATTGGTTACCGATATAAAAAGGATAAGGTGAATGAAGTTTGCGATATTAGAGAGACCCCGACGGGTGGACGTCCTGTAATTCTCGCGGCCAAAACCATTCAAGAAGACACGAAAATGGAATGAGGAGGAAAGCCGCAAGGAGGGGTGAGACGTTTACAGAGTTGCTTGGCGCATTTGTCCGGAGAATTCCATCGATCGGAATGTCCGATACACGCCGGTGGTGAACGCGATGCATTCGCTGGCTGCCAAACTGGTCGTGCGCCACACGAACGTCTCGGGGAATCCTCGACCCCTCATCTCCTCCCTTCGATCCTGAATGCCCCCATCATCTTGGGTACCAAAACGTTTGTTTGAAACGAGCGAAAGATTTTACTTGCTCACCCTCATATACTATGACCATGCAATTTGATTCGACTAAATTCCGACAACTGTAGGAAGCCGACTTTCCTAAGTCTCATATCTAATCAAATTTGAAAGTAGTAAATTAAGTAAGTGGCTTTCGTATGGGCGACCTTAACTTGACTTGACAATGTCTAAGCTAGGGACCCCAGCTATAACTCAGGTGTTTATAAATGCAGACAGGTAATTAAGAAGGCGCTGATTAGGAACACAGAAATGCAATTGCAATTAAAAAAGTGGTATGGTATCCGTAATCGAAAGTTGAGTTAAGTTCGAGTTAAGATAGAGTCCGTTCCCGCGATGTTTTCTGTTTACCTCTTGACCTCTTCGCCTTTATTTTATTTATTAGATGCGCGTACACCGCAACGCGCGCGGCCATATAATAACAGGGAATTACACTTTAAAGCGTCCCTATGACGCCGCGGCGCTCTCTCTGTCTCTCCCGCCTCTTAAAATGCCTCCCTTCGATTTCTCAGATGCTGCTGCAGCACCGGCCGTTCAAAGCTAACCATTTCTCTCCTGTCCCAAAGACGAAACATGAAACGTAAAACGCGAAACACACGACGCCTATCGAAACCATACGACAGCCCAGGTCTCACCTTCCTCCAAAAATCTCCGCGAAGCTGAGCACATTACTGCCGGCAAATTAAGAAAAGAAAACAAAAAAGAGAAGAAATCGCAAATGAAATCCGCTGTATTTTACCTTATCGGTTTTGTGAAGATATAAATAAAAAAAATCGAGGAACGCGTGGAATTCTACGAAACTCGTGTCCGGAATGAATTCTGAAGTGCTCAAACTTGGGGTGCAGATTCTCATATGAGGCAAGTTGTGGGTGAGTTCGGTGGAGTGTCAGTCATGGATTTGGGCGGGCGTGCGTATAATAAGTATAAAGCGTCGTTCTCAGTCGTGGTTTCCTTCCTCTTCGCGGTTGGGGCGGTGTGCGTCTTGTTCATCACGCCAGTTGCGAGTCGACACTTCGTTCACGAGCTGTGAAATTTAATTCAAAGTTACAAAACTCTCGAAGCTGACACCTTGCTCTCGTTTTTTTTTTTGCCGGAGGCACCGGCTTTGGCGTTTCGGCGTCGAGGAACCTCTTGGAGGTGGAAACGCGCCCTTGGCGACGACGACGACAACCGGGACAGGCAACTTCAACCGCAGCCTACGGCGTTGCTTATAAAGGCGCATAAAACACTTCCGAAACAACAAATTAAATTTCACCCCGTATCTTCTGGTCCCGGTTATAATAATTTCGTGCGCGTCTGAAAGAATCCAGCGCATCCTTTGCGCTCCATCCCCGCGTATACGTATGAAACGAAGAACCGGGAATTTCTCGACTCTGACCTCTTCACCCCGGCGCGGGCGGCCCCAACAAGCCAAAGTCCGCGAGCGTTGTGAGCTGTGAGGCTATACGAGAACGATTCGCCGGCTAACCGCTTCGAGTCTGCGAATTAAATTGAAATTTATAATAAGAATTTCATTATCTCTACCTGATCTGAGTTGAGCTCTTCTCGTTATTTCTCTAACGTAGAAAACACACGACTTACATACGCTCGAGACGAGTCCGGTGTTCTTTGACAAGTAATAAATAAACAGGGGCATAAATAAACGAAATAAACTAGCGCGAGGAATCTTCTTCGGGTTTAGAATTCCCTCTTCCCTTCCCTCTTTCCCAATTTCTCCTTACACTTCTCTCTCTCTCTCCCTCTCTCTCCCTCTTTCTTTTTGGGCGTCTTCTCGACTCGTCCTCGGTGCAACGAGCGTTCGTGCATGGCGTGTGAACGTTCGCCCACGCATTCGATGGTTCCGAGAGTGCGATCCCCGGACACATCTCAGTAATGTGATCTTATTCAATTAGTGGCTCTGTCCTTACTACGGCTTACACTGAAAAAGCAAAACCCGTCCCATTCCCAACCTCTCGATTCTCCATCCCCTTCGAAAGCGAATCCTTGCTTCAGTCGTTTCAAATGTACAAGCTCGACCGATCTCCGGAAAATGACCAATCGAATAACGTAGAAATATTCCTCCCCAAAATTCTCACCCCTGCACGATAATGTTGGAAGTCAGCGTGTTTGTGGTACAAGGACCCAAATCCACATGATACACCGAGATCTCTTGGACCGCGTGATCGATGTGGAGGCGATAACGTCGGAGCCTTAATGCTGTCATTCCGGACGGTTATGAGACACCGTGTATATTCCCTGAGACAGGACGAGGACAGGACCTGGACAGGAGTGAGCCTTGTTCGGACATCGTCGCGGTATCGTACCGCCCGCTATTAATCACACCGCGATGACGTCTTCGAGGGCAGGTTCTCACGCGTTCGATTTATTCAATTTATCGACGCCATCCAGTCGGTATACCACGCTGACTTTTTCTTATCACCCACGCTGCCCTGACCTAGCCCTTGTCTCTGAGTTATTGTCTCGACGAATTATATGAGGAAAAAATATTCCCACTGATTGTCATATCCCACAATCTGCCGTCAAAGCGATCGGGAGAAAAGAGTTTTTTTTACATCCAGTTGGCTTCTGTGAAATTTTTCGTTAATACCGTACAAAATTGTGAGTGAATCTGAAGCAGTATATCGGTACGACGACGTTATCGTCTTGCTTCCCGGTGGCATCGTTATCCTAGATCTCTTCGGTGGGAGTGGCGAGGATGATCCTGCGGGCCCTGACCTCGCCCAATTCACTCTGTCAGCACTCTCGTTCACATCAAACTTAATCGGCATTTCTATCGAGGAGCATCGGCCTCCGGTCCAAATTATAGACCACGTGTAGAAGCGCACCGTCAACCGAATGACTTGGAACAATGACCGATCTCACCGGCTGCTGCATCACCTGGCAAAGAGATCTAAACGAGCCGCGCCACTTGTACACGATTATAAATAGAGGAGAAAAAAAGAATTCCCTGTGTATAACATCATTGGTAATCAACCGTTTGATCTTCCTCGATCGTCTAATCATCCTATTTTCTGGGATCATCGACAAGAATTTTTGCGGTAAATTTGATACAGATATATCGACGGAGCTATGGTTACCCTTGGCTGATTTGGCGTCGATTTTATACGCATATGATTTACGACGGTAGTGACTGCGATGCTCTGATAGAGCTAAACTCGGGGATCCGGACCTCCCGGGTTCCGAGTAACGATGCTAAGACCTCGAAGAGAAGTCTCATGGACCATTTGTTCGTTAGTCGTAAAAAAAATCGGGCCGAGGATCACACGAGGAGTCGGAGTATCGAACTGACTCCCCATAGAGTGAACGAGTGTTCATAAGCCGAGCGGGGTACCGGGCGGGTACATAAATGATACGTTTTTACTGCTATGTCCGCAGGACACCTCGACCCGGACACCTCCATCCTTTCGATCCCTGAGCTCAGCTGAGCTGCCAGACCACCAGCCCCCCGCGAGATCCCCTGCGAAACCAACGGGGGAGCAAACTGATATACGCCATCGTAAACAGGTGAAATTGTGGCACAAGAATCGTCTGATGGCTCTATTAAGACCGTCTTTCGTTTTCCCAGTTGAACCAGCTCTCTTACTAGCTTTCTATCTTTTTCTTAGCCTGTCCAAGTCATACCCTCGTCTCTTTCTTATACATTCAAGTCGCGGCAGTCTGTATATTTTGCTCTGACAGACGGGGGCTGGCCGCGACTAGAGTCCGCGATGGTCCGAGTTTAAATCAATCATGCACGCGCATTCCCATGAAATTATAGTCGCCTGAAATAAGAAGGTGCTTGCATTTTGCGCCGCTGGCTACATCGTGCCCACTCGTGTCAATGAGACGTCAAGGGCTTGAGTAATGCTTCCTAATAATCGTCCGGCATGCGGCCCGCCGTCAGCAGGTCCTCAATCAGCTCGTAGCTTCCCTTTATCCAGAGTCGTCGAGCGCTGCAAGAAGATGTCTCCGTTTTCTTTCACTCGCCCCCGACACGTGCGTGAAAAGCTAAGAGTCAACGTCATGAACTAAAAACACAACTATAGTATATTATCGTAAGTAACTCGCCGCCGGTTTTCTTGCCCCCTTATAGAGGCGATAAACGGAACTCGACTTCTCTCAGCTCAGACTGCAGCGGCAAAAAATAGGGTGCGAAGAAATCCACCCGAATCCAATGTACCGCGTTGACCCAGTTCTTGGGGGAAGGTATCCAGACTTGATTTCGCCAAATTTGTAAAAAGTGCAAGAGAGTTTACCCGCAAATGTGTGCGGTTGGATTGTAACTGAAATTCTAGAATTGCAGCTTGTGATTATGCTGGTGTACGTGAAATAGACTTGCTCCGTGATTATCGTGTTGAGAGGCAAAGGGCCGACGAGATCGAGGAACGAATAACGTACGTAGGGCGTTGCGTCACTCGTCACGGACACTTGAGAGAGCGCGCGAGAAGTCCGCCGACATAAATTGCGCAGTTATCGGGCATCACCGCATAGTAGACGGACTAACAAAGTATGTATATTCAAGCGAGTGTATAAAAGTGAGAAAGAAGAAGAGTAGACCATAGAGAAGGACGTTCCGTAGCGTAACTACGGCGCTAAAAGATTCGAGGTATGTATATCTGGTATCTACTATCGCTCTTACGCTCGTATCTAAATGTGTCGTTCTATCTCGAAGCTCTTCTATATACCACTAAAGATTGGTCGGGTCGACCCGCCCGTGACCTCCTAACCTCCTCGGTGCTGCCGCCACCGCTACTTTTTATACTATCTCTGACTCATCAACTAAATTAATTTTTAAACGGGGCGATTAACCGAATGAACCTCCCGTCAAACGTGGCTCATAACTCACCCTCCCCCCTCTTCCCTCTGTGAAAAAAAAAGGAAAACTGTAAAGACTCTCATCGATATTATCAATGATCTTCGCGTGAATGTTAAAGGTGCCGGGTGTATTCAACCCCCAAGGCGTACGGTCATCTTGTTAACAACACCCTTCAACGCCTGTGATGACCACCCTTTCGTCCCTTGAATAGCTTATTATACCTCGATGATTCTTATGGTCGCGCTATCGCCGGGCCCTTTCAACTTTTTATTAGTTGTATTTCATAGCTGGTCTTCTTGCATGGTGTAGCGCGCAGGGCCGACCTGGGCATTCATATGCTAAGGCAAAGGACCCGGGGTTGCGCGTAGGACGGATCTCATTATATTCTGGCGAGGTGTTCAAACCCCCCTAAAAATCTCTGCTATCCTCTCACCATTAGCCCCCGTTTCTCCTCCCGATGCGTTAAACATCCCGGTTGGGCACCTCTGACCCCCCTCCTGTTAACATATGCCAACAACCCTATAAAAATTCAATCCAACCACTCTTAAAAATAATAATACCGGGTCGTTCGCTCTTCCTCGATGCCCGCGTATATACCTACTTTTGTTATACCTGATAGGCACGTGTGAGTGAAACGCTATGTAAATGTGCACGGACGATATCGTGTAAGTATGTTCTTGTACCTGTACCTGCCCGCGCTTTTTCCCAGCGTATCCGTGTCGAGTGAAAATTCTCGTGCCTGGGTATGGTTTTCTTATGGCGAGGATCATCGGGTTGTTTAGTTGTAACTGCCGCGTCTACGACCAATTAATACCAAATCATTTGTCGGAAGAATAATTAAATTTAATAAGCGGTCGCTCCTCCCCGGGCAGCGATTAGATACCCTGCAGATGCTCGGTTCGTAAAGCGATGTGGCCCAACTACGAAACTAAATAAAATAAAAAAGAAGAAAAACCGAATAAAATGCCGAGAAAATTAGTAACGACGATTTCAAATCGGATTTAAATTCCGAAAATATCGAACGACGCCGTGTCGTATGGCTCAACCTGTGGGTATAATGTGCCTATGCCTGACCACAGGGATCCAGCTCGATCGCTGGTAATCCTCGCGTTCATTCGGGTTAACACCGCAAACAAATCGGATGCTGGATAAACGCAAACTGTTAACAGAACCAATCGTCTGGCGTTAATAATGCACAATATTAAGTATTTGAGTGCACCACTTAATGCTGCCGCCACTCGTACTGCAGCTAATGCGTGGGAGTTGGAAGTTGAAATGTGGTATATTCGTCCTCATCCACCGAAGAGTAAATTTCTTTTAAATCTCAAAATACATCGCCATTAATTTTTAGGACGGTTATTAAATTGCAGATTAATTGTAAGGGCTATGCAACATTCCTACTTTTATTCTCAGCTTATTTTCGTCTCACAATATTTTCATACAAAGTTGATGTCCGTTCGAATCTCAAAGCGTGAGAAGAAAACTCGAAAAACGAGATTTGGCTTATGGGAACTTGAAGATTGCGATTCTAAATCTCAAAAACGTCAACGAAGCAATTAGCATTTTTGCGAATGTTGGAGCCGAAAATTAAAGATTTTTTTGATCATTTGAGCGACTGTTTCCAGCCGGTTTTTAACTTCGAAAACACAAATCCGTCGACTAACTTAGGCTACGACCACCAGCGGTCGAGATGTCTTAATTTTTCCGCTTTGAACCAGGTCATTTTGATAGATAGATCAATTTAGTTAACAGATTCAGATTCCTGAGCTCAATATACACGTAGGAATAGTCATTCGAACAATTTTTATTTCCGAGCCTGAACTCGAAAAAAATCAAAGGCTGTAAAATCTAAATAAAGAACTGAAAATGCTAAAATAGTCACCGCTCTTATAGCTTTGAGGTTCGATGCTCTTCTAGGCGTCGTTATGATCGTGCAGGTTGCGTGGTATCGTGATTATTTCTACAAGAGAAAGCTTAAAGATTCAATCAGAGAATCGATGAAATTTATTCAGAAACTCTAAGCGAGCGTATGTAATCAGTAGTTTGCCACGGTAAGCTACGGTGTCGTTGTCGGATGTGTCAACGAGTGCTGCTGCTGCCCACCTCTACTCTTCTCTTCTTCTCTTCTTTTCTCATCTCATCTCATCTCATCTCATCGCATCTCGTCTCGTCTCGTCTCGTCGCCTCGCGTCGTTTCACCGGCAGGCGTGTGCCAAGAGACGATGAAGAGATCGCGGCTTCATTGAAATCCGATCCGATCGGCGATCACCGATCATCGTTCCTCAGCTTTATCCCCACCTCTCGTACTTCGATGCTGCACGCTTATGGTTCGAGAAACTGAGCAGGTCTTCCTACGAGTTCCCGTACCCAGAGGGATGGCATTCAATACGAACTGAAATTTTCAGAAAACAGAGAAATTGAATCATCTATTTTATCAAGGATATTACATTCATCAGCCGAAATGAGAAGAAAAATAATTGAAAAATATGCGGATCTTGAACAAGGATGAGGTTGTAACGGGGGTACGTGAGGCGGTTCGATTAATCTTGGAAAAGTAGTAAACATTGGAGTGCGCAAGCGATCGAGACCGACCTTAGCAAAAGGCAAGCCGACAAGGTATACATATATGTAAATATATATGGACGCTCGGTAATAAGGTATCGTGCCGTATTGTGGCGCCAAAATATTTACAAGCTGCTGCAGCGAAGGCCGCCGAATCTCATGCGAAAGAGCCAGGCCACGCCAGCTTTTTCGCGGAGATATCAGGAGGGGGGGTTCGAACCCCCTGCGGAAAAGGGGGAGAAGAGCGGTTAGTTATGGCTTTGGTAGCAAGAAAAAAAAGAGAAGGTAAATGGAGATAAAAAACTAATTTTACATAGCCAACCAAAGCACTCGATTTCTCTCTTCAGATGCGACCTGCATGAGGTAAAAGTACATGTGCTCTCTGCCTGCACAAATCGATTTGTGGTCGTGCAGGTCCTTCATTTTTCTTCTCCGAGTGTAAATCTGCAAAGGAGAATGTTAATTAGATTTTCAGCTTCTTGATTTTCAAATTGTAGGGTCAAGGATCTTTCGCCTATGAAACAAATTGAGCGATTTAGTAGGTGGCGTTTACTTTTCGATTGGTCGGTGCCTTTGGAGTTTCGTAGGCCGAGATGCTGGGGTCGTGAGGGTCACGTAGGCGGGACGCGAGGTCCCTGGAATCACCTTTTCGAGGGCCGAATAACCCGCGAAGGAAGAAGAATAAGACAGCTCCTAAATATATAGTATTTCTGCATGGCGCGGGGAGGGGTGGCAAAAATAAACCATCATATATGCGCTACCTCGTCACTGATCCCGAAATCTATGAAGAAGTGAGAAGCCCTTCAGACTGCACTCAACATTTCTCTTTTATTTTTATTCTTCTCGGTAAAACAATAACGTTGAGATAAACCCCTCGTTTTATTTGGTAGTCACCCAACTACGCCCCCGGAGGGATCAAGCGCTAGGAAATATCGTACCTACTCGTCTAGTCGCCCCGGGGCCTTGAACGTTGCAACGATTGGCAAAAAGTTTGAAACGAAACCCGCCCATCCGTCTGCCTTGTTACTTCAAATGCTACGCCGGCTCTTCAAGTCTGATGATTTTTGACGGAGAGAGAAAATTTTTTTTAACAGAGCGGGAAGTTCTTCAGAAATTATAGCACCTCGAAGTGCCACCGCGTAATGATTACCTTTCTGCCTCCGGTGTCGCCGAACCAATTTTGATTTATAGCAATTCAGACCATTTTACCGAGAATAAAAGGCTCAAAATTAGCGTCGAGCCGGTTGCTCCCGGATAACGGGGAACTGAAGGCGCCATCGGGTGCTCGTCTTCCTTTTTTCGGTGTTTTTGGGGCCTTTTTCATCGTGGTTTTATATAGTAATTAGGATATATTCGCGGCCCACCGGGACGGCGGTAATGCTGATGGCTACGTCTCTATTATATCGCGAATTAAGTTGAGGTAATCATAACGTTTACCGCGGCCCGTGAGACCGGGTAATGATCGTTTAGCAGCAGCCGGTCGGACGATCCGCCGTTGCAGTCGAGTCTCTTTTAATACTTAATAGTCAGTTTTCATCGGCGCGGGTCCTGGCTGCTCCAGAGGTCAAGACTTTCCTAAATAAAACGAAAAGAAAGAAACGCGAGGCGCGGCGCCACGGGGTGCAGCTGCCATCACCGACTGCGCGTACTCAAATAATTTTTATATAACTATCAGCTGATTAAAAAATAAAATAAAAATCCCAAAGGTTCAGCGAAAGATCCTCGGCACAATTTACAAGCCTCGATATAAAATAAAATTTTACCATTCAGCAGAGAGAATTGCCGCTCGAACAATTTATATATAAAAATCGAAAATTCTCCGTCGCAGCGAGCCCGTTGATGTTCGAAAGGTGCGAGCTGCAAACGGCTGACCATTATGATCGTAATCTACGCACACGAAGTGACGAGACATTCACATGAACTGCATCGACTTCTATACAGACAATGAGGTGGTAGACCAGAAATAATGAAAGCCCTTTCCTATCTGGCGTTCGGCAGGCAGGCGGACCTTCAATAAGTCAGTGGTTCTCGCCCGGGTTCTTTCGACCCGGTAAAAGCTTCGCGAATATATTTTGATTGGAAAAAAATTCATTGGGTTTGAGAACCAGCGCAACCCTTTACGCTGTATAAATGACTGATCGACCGGCATATGGCAGTCGGTTCTGCATATTTATGAGGTTAACGCTGAGTAGGGTCCTATACGATATGCATGCCGACCGCACCACCTAATAGAAACCCCATCGCCCGAGCTATCAACTCCTGTCAAACCGTTTACTGATCCGATCCGTTCAGACTATTTATTTGCGGAGCTGTTTGTTTGCTTCAGTGTATAGAAAAATCTAAGCATTCGATTTATTTTCACGATCGAGTCGCGCCAGAGTACATATAACGCGGTAAATAAGTACGCCATGTGGCAGCGAGAGTCTCGTACAAGTATCGTTGTGTACATACACCTAGTGCGGGTATTTTGGGGAGATGGCAAAGAGGGGAAGAGGGGGGGGGGGGGGGGGGGGTGTAGGACCAATCGATCAGAAACTCAACACGACTGCAAGAGGAGCAGGAGAGCAGCAGCGCATCTCGAACCTCTGAAATTGGTTTCGTCGAAAACAAACAAATAACTCCCGATTTCGTCCAGGGAAACGGAAGATCCTTCTTCCTCTTTTACAAGAGCTGGAAAGGGCGGCGTCAGAGTCGGCGGTGTAAAAGGACGAAGTTCAGTCAAGGGTGCAGGCGCGACGGCGCAATAAAGCTCGGAGATTGAAAGAGTGAAAAAGCTCGGTGTCCGTGTCGGTATCGGTGTCGGTGGCTGGTACTCGCGGATGTTGCTCGACTACTGTGCGCAATAAACCGATGCTTGCGGTGCTCCTGCATCGCTGTGAAGCCGTTGCTATCTTGTTAGAGGGCGGGGGAAGGTCGTGTAATATACCGAGGCATCGGCATCACTACCTGTAACCCGGCTTCTTCACCTGCAGCGGAGATCAAACGCGGGAGAGAAGGAGAACTGGAGGGAAGAAGAAGGCGGGAGGGAGGGAAGAAGAAGAAGGAGAGGCGCCATGCTCGGAGCGAGAACCACGCGCGTGAACGTCTTGTGTACTCGGTTATATAGCAATTTGTGGCACGCGAGATTTCTGTCAGCCTCAGGCCGGCAACCGACACGTGCCGGACATCCGGAGCACCGCAAAAACACGAATTTAAATTTTTAACCCAGCCGAGAACTCGACCTACCGACTAGCCGAGACTGGTTTCGGAGCTAATTCCTTCATGTCCTACATGTATTTAGGAGACTTACCAATCGCCGATCAATAAATCGATACTCCCAGTAGCTTATCGATTCCTTGTCTGTAACAAATAAAAACGGTATTTAAATGACCGAATCTTATTTCATTCCTTGAGTATAACCTGCAAATAATTATTCAACGAACTCGATAATGAGTAAAGAAAAAGACTAGTTTTGTTCATTCCGAACGTAAACGATTTCAGTCGTTGATTAACGAAAAGTTCAAACGAAAAGTACCACCAAGTATACCTCTTTGGCGGCGCCTTCGCAGGTCCACCTTCAGCGTCTAAATTAACGAATTTATATACCCGGGACCGCGAGTCCTGTCGTGCTTTTTTATGCTACAGGCTTAGACGTCAGTTATTAGTTCGGCAAAGAGCACGGGGTGAGTTTGACGCACGATTTAACTGGAGGCGGAGGCGGAGGCGTAGGCGCTACCGCAAAGTCGGTTCTATTTTTGCGCGATTTTTTCGGTGCATAAATTCGGCGAGCCGCTTGTTAGCGAGTAAATGAGTGTAGCGGGTACGTGAGACTGCATGGGATTCGGCTGAAGCCCGAGGGAAAATTTTCGTTTCTCCCTTCCATCCATAGGGGATTGGAGAACGTTTGTTCTTCGAGACGAAGAGAAGACGATGACGAGGGGAAGCCGGCTTTCGGGTCCTCGGGGATCGGATTCAACCGTATATAACATGTATATATACTTGGGAACGGTGATTGTTGCATACCTGAAGAGGAGAGGTAAGAGGAAAGAAGAGGAGTAAGCAGGACCACCCACGAAGTCGGGTGAAGGTCCCTCCGGTTTTACAGAGTGAGTGAAAAACGGAACTTCTATATGGGCGCAGGTCGTTGCATATACATATTTTCGTTCCCGCATTTTGTTGTCCTCGAAAAACTTTCTACGAGACAAACTCGGATTGAGGTGAAATTAACCGTGCGAGGTGGAACTAGGAATCCCGTTAAATCGTAGGAGAAGATAAACGGGAGGATTATTACGAAGAGGCGATGAGCGTGTTCCAAGATGATGTTGATGTTGATGTTGATGTTGATGTTCGTGTTTATATGTTGCGCGGGTAGGTGTATATATATATCTACGCTCTGCACGATGATGTCGAGTCCGTTGCACATATATGTACGCCTATGGTAATAAATAATAATACCTGCTTCTAGTACCTTAACGACCCGTCAACGCCTGACGTATCAATCCTATTTTATCACGGGCTTATGACAATGGTGAATATTGACGACGTGGACCACCGTGCAAACGCGCACGCGATCTCAAAGACTCTGTAATATAAACTGCAATGTCATGCTCGAATCAAACGGCAGCGCGGGTAATCGAAGATTTATTATCGAGTATATCGTACGCACGCAGGTATAACCAGACACTCCATATCGGTACATCGGTATTTCGCTGATAGTTCCCTGTATTCCGATACACACAGTAGCACGCGATCATCGAATTATCGCTTTCGAACCCAACGAGAGGTGAAAACGAAATGAGATGAAAAATGTTTGATGTACCATGAGCAATTTATTGTCCGAATGGACAAAGAGGATTTTCTTTATGGAGGTAAAATACAGCTGAATAAACTGTTCGGTATAGGCGGTCATTTAACTGCCCACGGCTGTCGACGAGTGTCACAATGTCCCTATGTCGGTGGATTAACTCACGCCGCAGATACTACATTTAACGGTGGCTAATTTAATCTGCTTAAGTCGATGGAATCCTTTCACAGCTCCTGATCCCGGTCATTCTCATTCTCATTCGGTCACTAGATTCCAGGTATACGCGATTATATTAAACCACCTCCGCAGCGTGGAGCACAACAAATGACCATGGAAGGATCAACGCCTTATTTGGACCCGGACTTCCGGCTTTCCAGACAAGACTGCAGGTAATTCCGGGTACAGCCGCAGCTATTCTCCGATTGATTTCGTTCAAAGAACTCTGGGAAAAGCTCCGGCTATTTTGTAGGGCAATCAAGGAGTTCGAGTTCCCATTAAAACGGAACCAGTTCCCCTTTAAGATAGTTTAAGATAGTAGAACGGGCCAAACTGCCTCCAGCATCGACTGGCGTTCCATTAGCAAAGACTTAGTGGCCAGTTCTCTCCCTGCAGGCAACTTCGAAGGACCGGTCCAGCTCTGCATCCTCGTCCTGAACAGGGGGACAAATTGCGGTACGGTATCGTGTCTGGTTTACAATTAAGATACGCCCGGGATCCTCGGCGTGGTTTCCCTTCTCCTCGTCACGAGGGAGTCTCAAAGTCAGTTCATTTCGTACAGAGTCAAAAATTTGTACCCAAATCTCGCTGCAATTTACCACAGAGATTTGCATTTCATATTTATCGCCGATGAGATTTCCGCTTCACCGCGCCCGTCGTAATTGCTACAATTGCTGCATGCCGTTCTTGTACATTTTGTTGCACCATATAAGTTTCTTTTGACACGTCACCGTAACGCACTCGTTACGATATTGTTACCGGTAAGACCATGTCGCTCATTTCTGATGTTTACCGAAGATGACTGATCGGACATCGAAACAAGCTCACACCACGTTGCCAAACAGCAAATTATCGCGATTGACAGTCGTATCAATTCAGTCACTTGCTGGTTGAGGATCCTTGAGCAAGAAAAAGGAGAGATGAGTTTGTTTTACATGGAACCGTTTGTTTTGAATATCGAGAATGGTGACACGGTACTTGAGGATTCCCGAGAAGTTGTTTCCGTGATTCGAGTAAAAAGGTGCATTTATATTGTACATCAACGAACCCGCGTTTAGAACACGGACCGTGTAACCGGTTCGTATTTTACGGTACGATCGATAATCGATATCAGAAAAGAGCTTAAATTTGTTTACAGTTTAGTAACCCAAATCGGAGCGGAAACTACGCGTCCCATCCCTTCTCGGTTTCACGTACACCGCGCTTAGCCGCTCTCCGATCTCCCAACCCCTTTTTCTATGTATTTTTCTATTTCTATTTCCCTCCACCGACTCTCGGCCCACTTTATTTTTCCCGTTACGAAAAGAGAACAGCGCGTAGAGTTTGTTGAACCACCGCGGTCGACCGTCCCTTGCCGTGGCGGGTATTTATCAAACTATGAAACAAATTGGCAGACAGATCGCGAATACTCGTAAATACACCGGCGTTGGTCGCGTGTCGGTGCAACTCAAGTTCCTAAGTGTGTTTACATGAACAGAAACACTATGCATCGCGTACGAACGAATACGCGCCCGTTAACACACGAAGAGATGGTTGTGAGTGCGCCGCCTTCTCGACGCAACTCATTCCTGACTAATGTGTTGTGTTCGCTTCTGTCACGGCCCATGTACCTCGCGTTTGCTGAATTTTACAACTCGTATCTCAGCCCGATTTCGCGTTCTTTACGCTGCACTACCTACTCCACAAATAATATCCACCCACAGCTATTCTACCGATATCTGGGCATCTCTTCGAAACCTTTTTCTTATTCTTATATTCGACAAACTTCTCTCAGATACTTATTGTATGTACCTACGACTCGCGCGTGGATTCGCACTTTCCTGCGAACCGCATTAAAATTTTTGTTAGATGTTTCTTTTATCATTTTTTTTTTTTTCTCTTCATATCAAATGAAAACCTCCTAAGCTTTTCCCCGGGCTTCGACTGGAGAACTCGATGTGATACAATTGCGGAGGTATTCCCAGCGCTGTCATTTTTATTACAGTTCTAAAGTTTCCGAGCACTCAGCTGGAGCTGCAGGACGCCCGCGCCTCTTGCCTTCCTCTTCCTGGAATAAACAAATTGAAAAATACAACGAGCAATTTTATCACCGCCATCAACTCGAATTCTTCAACGCTACGTAGTACTTAAGGTATGCCAAACAAGGTGGGGATATAGCTGCGGCTAATGTGGTTTAAGTACGATGAAAGTATTCCGAATACCAAACGCGCGAAATATCTTTCGTATAGATTCTCTTTATTTATTACACTTTACGCGATTATTGTATTCGCGATCCGCGATTTCATCACAAAGGAGGAATTCGAGGCATCCTTCGATTTCTTATGCTAACCAAAAGACCCGACGCGAGATCCTGCGGGGGGTTAACAACGCGGAGTGGAAAATGAGTTTGCTTTTTTTTCGAGGGCCTCCCTTTCAACATCGACTCGAGGGGACTCAGTTAAAATAATATACAGCATAGAAAGTCAAATATTTCCCTCGCCCTGGATATTAGCTAATTTCCAGTCATCCAATGGCTCCTAGTTTTCCCACTCCGATGTTTTATTATTTCACTTCGACCACAGTGGAGGGGTTCTCCAACTCCATGAGATTGAAAAAAAAAAATTCTCTTGGTATTGTTCGAAAATTATTTGTCACGTTTGTCAACCCGTTGATAGTTCTCGGTAATTACCCGTTGCAACAGCTGAGGTAGGAAAAAAATCTATATACCTTCCGGTGGCTCATTCAGATGGCATTCCATTCATCGGTCTTCGTAAGATACAAGGTAAATTGATAAATATAAATAAAAAAATAGGTATCCGCGATGTTTGCTGATCAGAGATAATCGGACGCGTAATCTCAGTCAGCAGCAATACGAGCTTTGACGATGATACCGACAGCTAATCCTTTGGCGGCTCAACAATCGCGCGAAAAGTAATGACAAAAAAAAAGGTAAGAAAATACCCGTCGAGTAAATTGCAGCGAGGAAAAAAAGAGAACGCTCGAATTTTTTTGTCGTAGTTTGCCGAATGTAAGGATGAAAATCAATGCCACACATATAGGAGCCCATCTCACCGCGGATGGTCTTGCGTAACGAATAACGATATTCGCTGAGGCTCAATATTTACCTGCGAGAAATCATAGACTGGAGAAGATGTTTGGAAGAGGCGGGCAACCTCATAAAATGAAATCTTGGCCCAAGTTCCCAGTTCCCAGTTCCCACCGCCCAGCCTCTTCAAAGCGGAAGCCCCCGAGTGAATGTTTGCGGATCGGCCTAGCCAGCCGTACGAAGCTATACAAACTTAACTGCTGAATATCCCGACGTTGCAGGAAAAGATTAAAGCTAGAAAATTCATATTTTCGCGATAGCTGAAAGCGGGCGACTATTTTTTTACTTCACCAGACACAATCGGAAAGTTGCCATCGTAGATCGCAAACTACGTCTAAGTTGGCCGCATTCTGCGTGGCGCCGCGTGGCTGGTCACACTGACGTCGACCGACTACGACTCCGGTAAACACGCGGGGAAGAGTCAATAAGTCATAAAACGCTCCACCAGGTATAACGTGCCCATGTATTACTGAAATGCGTACGCTTGGACACGTATATAGGGTGACTAGCTTTACATAGAACTTGTAAGGGACATCGAAGATCAATCTTTCAAACTCTATCAAATCTTCCGTTTGATTGCCATTCGTGAATTTTGACAGGGAAATTTTCCGAACCTCGTGCGCATCGTTCCGAAGACTGGAATGGCAGAGAATTCATTTCAAATAGATTACAGTCGATCACCCTGTAGATATTGAGGTGTTGCGTAGCTAGGCTATGTAGGAATACGTGTAGAGTAAAAAGTAAAAATGTATAGTCGGAGCCTCGTCCCCGTACAGGTAAAGTCAAAGTCGTGAGAATCGGAATATTGGGATGGATGTTACCTAATTGATAAAGATCAATGTTCCAATTCAAAGGGAGAAAAAAAAGGAGAACCAAACCGATTGTTTATGAGAGGATTTGGAATTCATACGGCCCCGTTTATCGCCCAGAGCAAAATTTATCGATTTTGCATTCTGGTGCTGCGAGAAAAGAAAAAAAATTTCTTCGTCGTTTTATGAAGGCGCGGTCGGGACCACAACGACTCATGGTAACCGATCGTGGAGGTTCATCGCGTCCGAAGGACCGCACCGGGAGGAAGGAATGTCTCCAGCAAACACGAGCATCTAGACAAACAGGAGGAAGGTCTTCGTCGGGCCCGAAGAACTCCGGTGTGTCGGGACTCCCCGCATCAAGCACTGAGCATCAAGACTCAAGATTCAAGACTACAGGCGCGATGCCCGGTTAAAAGTGTTTACACACTCAGTGACGCGCCGCGTCCCGATGCCCCCCGTTAGTTGGGTGTTCTGCAGCGTATTTCCTCTATAACAATTCCCGCACTGCAGCCGCAGGGGCAACGAAACTGTGAACTTTGAATCACGGTCGTTGGACAGTCCCTCGCAGTAAATCCACTCTGACGATCGAATGAAGAAGGATTGGTTCTCCAAATACTCGGTCAAGGTCGGCCCGCAGCACTTGGCCTTTGCCCGGAGGATTAATTCACGTCGAATTACATATTCGCGACACGAACGCTTTGCCAAACGTATATTCACGCGAGTCGCCTTTGATACCATGGAAAACGTTTCTCGCTATCACCATAGAAGAGCCAACTATTACGTATCGCACGTTTCTTTGAGACCGAAAAAAACAAAAAAGAAGAAAATCAAAAGTATAAAATAAATAAATAACATTTCTTGGCTATATACGCGGTAGACAAGATGACAGCGGTTTGCTGCGAATTTCGCCTCGTGCGAAAGGCGGTAGACGTGCGAGGTGTAAATTGACGCGTGAGTTTGCGCGATTCGTCATCGTATATGTGTGGGAATAGGACATCCATTTATATGCATACCTGTGTACGTATTATTATACACGCGTGTAAAACGAGGCGTACGTTTTGTAGAATATTGCATTTTTACGACGCTTTGCGAAATTCCCGAACGATTGATCGGCGGAAGGAGAGACCGAACAGTTTTCTGAACGGCGTTGTCGCCACGGGTGGATAATATAATATACTTCAAGTTATACCGCGGTTCACAAAAACTTATATACTCCGAACCGCGAAACGAGCAATAAGTTGAACTTTATAACACCTTAGAAAAAGTTCTTTCAAAATTTTTAACGAGTACTTTCCGCGGATTGCAGCGATATAAAATACTTTTCTAAAAAGATATTCGTATATACAATTGCGCTTTACGATTCTCAAACGCCTGGTATTTCTTACGATGTTACCTCAAAAATTACACCTTCAAACTTTTAGTGAAATTTATATAATCGGCCATGTAATTTCAAACACGTTAGCTCGTTTAAAGTTTATAAAATTTTGCGCGCGTATAGCTTGCCGATCATTTTATTGACGTCAATTCGCGGAAATAATTTCGTCGTAAAATGCTTGCAATATTTTTTCTATACTTTCGCAATTTATACATGTCTGCAGATACTCGGTGCCTTTGAGTTACGGAAAAAATAACCCATGAGCACAGAATATGCGCATGCAGGCTACAGATTATGGACGATGAGGCAAATTGAATCCAAGCGCTTTCTGGTGACCTTGTTTGCCTCGCGGCCGCGGGAAAGAGGGCGACAGGAGGAAATATCCACCTGATCTTCGAAGGGGATATTCTCAGAGTACGTTGTTAGCACCGCTTCGCCAACGAGTTCCCACAACGCGCACAGCCCTCTACTGTCCAAGTATTTCAAAGGCACTGATTCCTGCATGTGTTGCGCAGTAAGAGCCGCCGCCCTTTCAACCTTTTAACGCGTTACCTCGCCGTCCATTATCTTCAGCCTTCGCGATCGTAATTCGATTCGAACGGAGACTAGATCGGAAAGAATTTATCAAAATATTTCCATAATGACTGTGTTTTGATTAAATTATTGAGAAAAATCGCTGTACAACCGGTTTTGTCGGAACGATATCTCGCTTGTTATCAGCCAACCGTGGAAAGTAATTGTCCTGACGTAGCAGATGATCAACCGGAAAAAATCCAGGCTCTTCGTTTGTTGATAAGAGAATTGGCATTCCAATGGTTGGCTGATAGTGTTATACGCGTTGATTATTTCTCGATCACAATACAGCTCGATGATCATCATCGGCCGGTGCTGCAGGCGCCGTGGAAAAACCTTGCGCGAATACGATAATGAATTATTTTTTGCACGCTGAAATTCCTGCGCTTCTGTATGATCGATCGTTATCGAATCGCTGACATATATTTTGCATTGATATCTTAGATTTTTCGAATTCCAAGTCGAAGCGAGAGGGACAAGGGGATCGCTGATAATTTCAATTAAAGAGTTTCGATTACTGGGGGATCACAGCGCAATTCAAAACTCAAGTAGAATCATACCAATGGGTATATGTTGGGAGAGTATAGCTAAAACTATGCAATTGATTTATCTGATCTTCCATATTATGGCGCCGTCAAATATGCCCAATACATATTTCTTGAATTCTTACTTGCATAATAATAAAAATGTTCCTGCCAGATATCGAGATAACGGAGATTGTAAGCACCCAGAATTCTCTGATAATTTCAACGTGTGTTTAAAGTTCAATTCTAAATATAGCCAACGATTTACTAGCCAAAATATAATCACACTGACAACATGATTTCTGATGCAAAAAATTAACCTCTCGGTTGCCGAGCATTCCGTACGTCGTATAAACTTGTCCACAAATCGAATAAAATAAACTCATCCGAACCACGTTGAATTTCGAATAATTAATTGTATCGGTGTTTAAGCAAGCAGCACGCGAAGACCAAATGCCTCGTTATCTCCCGAGTTAGAAAGATATCGGTAAGAGCAATTTAATTGGGGATTAAGGTGGCCTTATTGCTCATAAGCTCGCTGTGATGTTCTGGTTCTGTATGAGGTTAGACTTGGGCGTAAGAACCCGAAAAGAATTCCGTTATACGATCGATCTAAAAAATGGAGTTACACGCAAAACGTTTTACTGATATATCAGGATCCTCGTAATTGTTTTCTTCATAATAAACGCGAAGTTCGCTCGTCATTATCCTTAAGGATATTCCTCCCCTAATTTACGGCCATGATTTAAGGTGTCCAGAGATCCGCGATTATCGCTACCGATTATCTTAATGCGAACTACGGACCTTCCCTCTCAGTTTTGCATCGTTCTTTTTTTGCTTTTCTTTTTTTTTCTATCTGTCGATCCACTGATTCCAAAAATTCCCCCTCGCGGCTGGGTATCGTGGAGAATAAGGAAGGAGAGGAAGGGGGCTGTTCGCTCGAGGAGATGCTCGCGAGCAGAGTGAGCTCGGACATAAATCATCCGGTACAAAGTGACTAATGAATCGATTTGAATAGGCAACGAACTTCTGGCCTGTCACTTAGGACCTTCAGTCTTTCGCGTTCTAAACTCGACTCCGCGTGCCAGGCAAAGAGAATCGTCCCACCGTTTTGGTTGAACCCGTAGGTGATGCTCGGTCAATTAAATATACGATGGAAGAAGAAGAAGGAGAAGAAGAAGAGGAAAAAAATTCCTCCAGGTATAAATCGGCGTGTAAAGGCGCTATGATTGGGTGAAATTATGTAAAAATTCTTGTGAAATGATATTTACTTGACAAGTTGCAGCAGCAACGGTCGCTATTAACGTCATATCCAACAATCCCGTTAATGCGTGCGTGTCTCATTACTCGCCTTCGACAAACTTCTCTGACCTTCTTTGTCAAGTGAATCGAGCACGACCCGGTTCGTATATATCAGCTCATACCGCTTTCGCGTAGATGTTCTTATCCGAATGGCGGTTCATTCGCCAATCGGTTGATCGTGCTCCTATCATTCCTTCAAAGTTAAAACGAGTTTAACTCGACTAGTATTATCGTATATCAACCGGCTGCTGACTACACCGGGGATACGACAATCTGGAAAAACGAGGTGAAAATTCTTAAAAATAAATATAAATCGACTCGAAATTTTATCAGAGTTCGATTTATCGAGCACGAATAATTCGCGGAGATACGACATAACGCTTGAGTAAACCGATCGGTATACGGATTACATATTTTTCTGCTGCACTGTGTTGCCCTTGCGTCAGCTTAACCCGCATTGGTAAAAAGAAATGTTATAAATCAAGGCAACTCGGAACAATTATATTTTTGAATGATGAATTTAATTTGTGAAAATTGAAAATGGAGGAGATAAAAAACCATCTGACAGATCAACTGAATACGTAAGAAGTAAATTTGATCACGGTCGAGCTTGCACAATATTAACGTCACGACGTCTTTGCTATATACTACGGAGCGTGGAAATTGCACGAGAATATCAAGTGAATGAAAAATCATTGAATCGAAATATCTGAATGGTAAAGGAAAGAAAAAATACGATATATTGTTCACCCGCTAGGCTATTCACACGACTGCAAGTCGCACGCACGGTACAATGCAAAAAGCGTCGTTCTGTAACGAGTATGCAGAATAAGGTACCCATACGCTACGCTAACGCGAGGTGCCAATATTTGCAAACGAGTATAAATATATAATGGGCCTTAGAACGGCGCCTCGATAAGTAGCAGCGCGAACCGCGGCTGTGGCCGCCTTCTATTTTTTTGTTATTTATTTATTTCTACTTCTTTTCGTCTTTTTTATTTTCTTTTTCTTTTTCTTTTTCAATTTACTAAGAAAACAGCGGAGAGTTCCACGCGGGCTGAATTTCCAGTATAACTACATCTATACATTCTTTACCATTATTATACCGGTATAGGAATTTTCCTCGGTCATTTGCAAGGTGCAGTTGTACAAGGCAGAGCTGCTTAGCTCGCGACACTGAAAATTTATGTCACTATAGGTGAGAAAACGTTTCCGGAAAGTCTGCAGGTGCATATCTGATCATATATTACGTATAAGTTTATAGATGCGATAAACTACGAGAGTTCATCTATTGTGGAAAAAAAGAGTGATGAAATTATTACGTTGGTATAACACAGTCATCGGTGATGACCGAATTCTATATAAAAAAAACTTACGTCAGCAGGTGTATTTGAGCTAAGCTTTTCCAAGCAATCATCGTCGAGATAAGGCGATTCCGTTTAAATTTTAAATATACGCGATACACCCGGTGAATCGAGAACGGTTTTCGTATTCGTTGCCGAAAAAATTTCACACGTAAAATTTAATATTTTTCGTTTTTCTTTCGCTCTTTTTTTTCATTTCTCCTTGAAATGATTTGCAAGTTTGAGAATCACTGCTGGTATGCGACCGACCACACGCACGCACGCGTTATGTTATTGTTGCAAGATGTGAAGTGAAGATCTACTCTTTGCTCTTGAAACTTATTGACGAATGTTGTTGTTGCAGAGAAGCGCAAATGTTATTGCAGGAGTTGAATATGAATTGAGGTGTCACAAAACTGCGGTGGGTCGTACCGCGGTTACCGCGTTACTCCCGCTCCTCTACGAAAATGGAATTGGATTTCGCGCAAGAAAAAGAGAAGTAGAAAAAATAAAATCAAAAGATACTTTTACTGCTCATACTTTTCGGATGGAAAAATGCTTCGCATTATGCCGCCTCCACAACTCATACTATATACTCTTCGCTTCGTATTATTATAGTTACACGTCTTCGGCTACACTAATTACTTATTCCCGTCCGCGTCTTACTGCCGCTATAACTATAGCGATCGCTAACGAACTAGGGAAAATATATTGGTAAGCCATTATGTACCGGGGAGTCGTATGTATGTATACGTATACACAGCTAGTGGTTATGCCGGTAAAAAACTGAAAGCACATAAAGAAGACGCGGAGCAAGCTCACGGAGTTATACGTCTAATATATACTCGTTTAATTCAATGTCTTAATTCCGACTTTATCCATCACTCGTTTCTCGACTCCATCAAATTATATTCTTATCTGTACGATTTACTCTGTGTAACAAAAATTTATGAAAAAAAAAAAATTCTACATTCATATTGCGTCAATCACCAGCTGCGGGAATAATTTAGGCGGGTATACAGGGATACGCACCGTACGTGCTCGTTGGGAAAAATTATTTGAAAAAATGAAAAAATAAAATTATAAATAAAATAACGAATATAGAATTTATGACGCTAAGATAATAATTGACAGGCGTTAAATCCCTTGACAGAATACATCGCAAATGAATCACCGGCTAACACAATCAGCGGGGTGGTTCGGGACAATTGTTACGAAGAAATGCGGGCTAAGCGCTACTCTGTAAATCAATTAGTATATTTAGTGGGACATAAACAGTACGTTTTAGTGCTCCGATGAGTATAACGATAGCCAGAGCGCGGGGAAGATCCGTGTACTGAAATTTACTTCATAGATTTGGTGGTGCGACTGAAATGGTCAGTTTTACTCGATCGGTTCTTTTAACTCCGACCAAAAAGTACCCTGAGGGCCGGTCAAGGCCCAGAGCGTTAGACCCAAGTCTTTGATTTTAGAACCCGCATGCCTCATGACCGGGCACTCAAACAACGCGGTGAACTCCACTCTTCCTCACTTTCCTCTCTTTCTTTTCTTCCATCTATGACTTACCTCGAAATTGAGGTGTCGACGTGAAAACTAATACCTCCGCGTATGTGCGGTCCGCTTTTTCTCCTTATCGTTATTCTTATTATTATTCTCTTCGAATAATTAAAATGTATATCTATGCCTCCGTAAAAACGAACGAACTTTACGAATGAACTGAAAAATGAACCGGGGCTATGGTCAAAACTCGACAACCCACTAACGACGATTTATCGCTCGTATATTGTACTTCACTATCTCCTCTATTCCTGCACCTCCAACAACTCAACTCTCGTCTGTACCAAATGCCGCCTTTGTACTTCGTACAGTTCAAATTGCATCTACTCACTTCTCTCACCTGTTAAGAAAAAAAAACACGAATTTTCACTTCTCAGATTCGATGATCATCGAAAATCCACCTCGTTTTACCGATAAATATATAGTGAAGATCAGCTCGATATTCCACCACTCCTCTTCAGGGGATTCCGACGAGTCGTTGGGCTCGGGGACAGCTGCATGGTCCGAAGGTTAGTGCAGGTTTTGGTATGCCTAATTAAATAGCGCTCCGTATTTAACGGTATACGTGTACCTAACGTCTGTCTCCCAGCCAGCCCTGTAGCGCAGGTTATAAGGATAGGAAATGGGACGGGGATAGGCAGGGTGAATTTTATTACGTCATAACGCGGTCCAGGAGGTGCTGAGCCCGAACGATCTACGCCTGTGTGGTCCGCCTCCTCGTTCAAATTATTATACGCTATAACGCAGTCTCGATCCACAGTTTTTGGGATTTCAATCTTTATTTTTTCAAATGGTTATTTGGGGCGTTTTTTTTTGTTTTCGTTTTTTGTTTTTTGTTTCTCTGTTCAATCCCACTGCATCTAAACCCCTCCGATGGCATCATAATACTCGCCGCTTTAGTTCCGGTGAAAACCACAAGCTGATTAAATGCGGTTTGCTGAACCCGCGCACGGAATCCGTCGCGACGCCAAAGTTGGTTTCACCGTGATGGAACTACCGCCGACAACTGCATGCACACTATCATCCACATTCTATATAGATGGGTAGGTAGTTCTACGCGTAATTGCAGGTTTGCGGCTTGCTGATTTCTGCTGCACTTCAAGGGGGTCGCAATATATTCAGCTGTCTGCCTCACGCTACTACGTTTCGCCGATCGATTGTGCAGACGACCCTCTACGCAGAAAAAAAGAAAAAAAAAATTCACGAAATGAAAAAACACGCACTCTGACGAAGTGAAATTTATTTTCGAAGAAACGAGTTATCGAGGTGCTAAGGTGTCTGTAGATATAATACAATAATCGGACAAGTTAACACCTTGATAATGCGCTGCAGCAATCTGTGATCGGTGTCACGACAAACTGCAGCAATAACAGTAAGAGTAACAGCAACAGAAACGGCTTTTGTGCACCACCTAAGCGAAGAGCGAACGAAAAGGGTTTAGCGAGCTATGAGCCATTAATGTGGTGGCGGAGTACGAGGAGATGAAGAGCGCAGAGGGACCGAGGGGAAATGGGAACGGTGCGAAGAACATTCCTGAGCGTTATCGGCTGCAGTCCCAGGAGAAGGTTATTTGCCACGCCGAGAGCAATTAGCTGTTGCCTCTGCGCCCCCCTTTCCTTCCTCTTTCGTTCCTCTCCCCTTCCTTCTCTACAGGAGTTTCTTCTCGTTCTAACTTGAGTTTTTCACGCGTCTTTCTCGCCTCGAGAGCGGTGCGACTCGAGGGGACTTGAGTTCGCGACTATGCTGCAAAGATCACCATTGACGAGCCTGTAACAGTCAAAGTCATCCGAAGACCGACCTAAGGTGTCTCTCCTCAAGATCGATTCCTGTTTACTCAATACCCGGCTCATAGACCTGTGCAAATAACGGCTAATTGCAGCCAGTCATTCAGTACCAGGAATCCGTTTGTCTTTATCGATCGATCGACCGATCGATCGAGTGTTAACAATCGTTGGAAATTTATCGCCTCCAACAAGCCGCGCGCGCGGTTGACCGATAAGACAAAACCCCATTGAATAGGCGTAAGAACTTAAGATATGACAAGTTTCCCAAAAGTTTTATTCTTTTTGTACAGGTGGAGAAAATCCTTATTTTTACACTCTCCCAAAGGAAAAGTTTCGGATTATCTTAGGGAAAAAGTTTTGAATAGACATAAATAGCTCGCAGACTTTAGACTCGTAGGCTGTATTGCGTACGTTGTGTCTCATGGCCGGTGCAATCGAGACGAAGTGTAAGCGGGCCTTCAGAGAGAACTACGGCAGGCAAACAAAGGATGCCAAGCGTCGTTCTATGATTTACACTCAGCGGTCGCCGGGTACCCCTGGGTACGTCGGGGCACGCGGGGGCGTCGGTTTTGCCGGCAGGTAGCAGTTATAGGTACGCACTCTGCAGCGACTGCAGCGGCAGGTTCTTCCTTCTTCTTCCTGCAATTCAATGCGATGCAGGAACACCAGCGGCAATATAAAGGAAGCAGTCAGAGAGAACTTGTTTATTTTCGATCTTTTCAAACCGACAATCTCCGTTAGGATCCCGTAAAAATGTACACTTTCGGGAAATATAACCCTATATACGTACCTATTTTAGCTACCCCATTTCCAGGACGATCCGTAAAACCGAGGCACTTCGGTGGACGGAAAGTAGACAAAGTTGATCTTGCAGATATGGCTACGTTGCTTCGCGAGCAATCTAACGATCCCGATATCTCAAAGTCCATTTCGCGTCGAGCTGCAGGGGTTGTCGATCTTACAAATTCGTTAGCTTGCGTACGTATAGCAAATTCTCTCACGCGATGGTTTTCTGCTTCAGATAGTGTTCTTCGGTCTTTCACAAGGGACGAATTTATTTGGGGCATTTTTTGGTCCCAAGATTTAGCGACAAGCTTCTGGAATTTTAACGAAATTGTAACCACAGTTTTAGACCGGTTTTTTAATCGTAGGAATCGGGCGGTGGTCGTAAAAAAAAATATCCGCTATATAGATGCGAATCCGCGTCATTATCGTCGCGTGCGTTTCTGCGGGTACGTCACTAATGTTCTGCACGCAACCACTCCTCCCGGTTTTACACGTCGTACATACCTATACGCGCGTACGCTTCGTCATCGACGAGGGTAATAACAATAATGACAACAGCAGAAGAAAAAAGAACCAACATACACCGAGAAAATAAAATAAAGATAAAGAATTAAAGAAACTAATTAACACAGCGTAATAAAACCAAATATTACTGCCAAGACGTGGCTGCTGCACCGCGGAGAGCTCGTCGTGCATTGCGTGGGCGTAGGGTAAGAGGAGATCAGAACTGTGGAGGGGAAAGTTTGAGGCAGCGATTTATTCGAACCACGGTACAAATAATGTAACGTAATATAATCTCTCTCCCGACTGCGGTAGTATAATATGAAAGTATGTAGCTGATGCCGAGCTGCCGTCGAGCTGCGAGGCAGCAGAAGCGGTGTAATCTAAAACCTATTGATAATTAATTATCTCCGTCTGTTACTCTGTTTTCAATTCTGCGGCAATTTTTTTCGCACTTTTTTTTTTCTGCTCTCTCTCCGTCTCTCTCTATTCCCCCTATAACGAATACGATGAACTCCACATACCCGTTCTGTAACAGGGTTACATTCTTCGATCTTCGTCAATCCTCGAGCTGCGCTGCTGCAGTTCGGTTGCGGCCTTAACGTGCGGCGATGGAACGATCGCTAAAGAAAATATAGAAACGCGTTGCTCAGAATAGGTGTGCAGGGTGTTTCGGAATTGTGGAAACGTAGGATTTTATGATAAAATTAAAAAACGTGAACGTGTTATTATGTGGGTACATCTAAGTTCACTCGTTCGCTCTGCACATCAAAGTCGTCGGCATGGCCATGACTATATGAAATATAACCGTTCCAGCTATAATGTTGTGTAAGTGACGTAAAATAAATAATTATGGATTTCACCGGCGGCTAAGTAAACTCTATTCGTATATATGGTACACGTACGTTAAATTTATACGTACACTTACGTATCTGACGCAACGCTGTAATTATATTGTCAATGGCTCGGCGCTATGAAATCTTCATTAAATTAACGAAAGCTATAAATTTTTCACCGGGCTACACCAACATTTTCCCGCGCAAGCTTTCACTTCGTACCTAGTTCCCTTCATCACCAACATCAACTGCTGCTGAGGATTACGATGATATATCCCGATGCACTTGCATCTTCCAGACCCAGCTGCAGTGGTCCAAGGGTACCCGGTAGCGGCCTCCCGTACGTCGACGACGATTATTACAGAAGAATTTATTTCAACGAGCAGAGAACGAGATCCGTTTTCCGTTTACTCGGATCTTCCACCATTTTTATCCACGCGCGGTGTCGCTGGTTGAGATCGTCGTGAGCTAATCGGATCGGAACGTCAATTGTGTGTTTGAAAAACAGTTGTAAAAATTTTTATCATCAACAGTCGAGTACGAAACAAGTGGAGATTATCGATATACGAGACGAGAAGAGGAAAAAGACCAATAACAATAAGGTGCATCACGCGCTCGGATGATACCCTATCTGCATGGATAGTGCGAGAGGAACTTGAAACCGTCGTATGAACGAACGCTGTTCGAAAAAAATTCGATGTGATAAGTTGAACGGTACCACGAAGCTGGTCTTGCGTTAGAACCAGGTGAAATATGGAACGATCTGTCGTGTGAAGAGGTCGAAAGCTAATCGAGGACGAATCGATCGTAGAACGGTGATCCTTCGTGAGTGGCTCGCGCGGAGCGGACATCGCGTCCATCGAAGCTTTTCTCGGTATAGATCAAGATCGAGGGATCGACGGATCGGCGGATCGGCGGATCGTTGGATGGCAGCGTACATCGTGGCAGGAGCTGCTCGGTGGTGTCGTTCGTAGCGTTGCTAGTGGAATGGAGTGTTCCGTAGAGTGGATCGGAGTGTTTCGTAGCGTTGAGAGGGGGGGAGGACTCGCGCGCCTGGCTCGCCGCTGCGTTTAGTGGTGGGTGCCGTGGCCCGTGTGTGCCAGCAAACTTACTGGTTGGCAGTTGGCTCACCGATCACTCGCCTAACCCTAGCCTCGCTAGAGCGCCTACCGAAAATCAGTGATCCCCACCGGAGTGGATGGAGTCCGGAGTCACAGTCGGTTCAGTACGCGCTCAACCGTGATCACAGCAGCAGCGGTAATACCGCGCGGCTTACCCGCGACAACGACAACGCCAACAAATCTTATTTTTTTTTTTTACGTTCGTTTTTTGTCTCAATAATTTTCATAATTGCTGTAATTTTGTAGTACTGCCAAGTACGTAGTGCGTCGGTCCCCTCCTCTCCTGTGTCACTATATCGGAATCTGTTTACATCGGTATTATAAAGTACCACAAATAAACAACGATAACAACAAAAACTTGGTGCAAACCATTTCATTCCAATACAGAGAAAGATAAAAATTTGATTTCAAATTTCACACTTTCCTCTGTTTTTTTATTTATTTTTTTTTTCTCAGTCACATTATTATCAACTTTTTGTTCCAATTGGGATTCTCTTCACATTCGATCCTACGATCGACAATAGTTTCAACAACGGTGATCGATTGTTGTATATGTAAAAATAATTACTCTGCGGTCAAGTGTATTTTGGTGATTCTTTTATTGATCAATTCTTCTTTTTTTTTTCTACTAACTTCTTCAGTGAATATTATTCATTTTTTTGGTTCCGATCCGATTCTGATAACATTGGTGATTGACAAGATCAAGTGCAAATGTGAACGATCAGGATATTTTTTTTTCCTTTGCGACGACTCTTATATCAGTGTGGCCTAGTGAAGATCGTGGATTTTTTCTGATCATCATGAAGGAGGAGCGATGCACCTTGGAAGTGTTCATGACGATCGAATATTATCAAAACTTCTATTCGATGAGAGAAATCACGTGTAACGATTGAACGTATTTGCAACATTTCATTAATGAACATCGTTCACGGCTTGAAGTGTGTAAAATTGACTGGTAACTGATCCTCGAGCTTTTTTCGAACACCGTGGGAAAACTAAGATCTGATGAGACTGTCTGCCCGAAAGAGGGATCGAAATTTTATTATCCGGATTATTATTGATTTTTTAAATCGACGAGGAACTTGTAAGTTTTTAAACCGTAACGGTGGCCATAAACTTACTCGATTCGGTTGAAACTCAAGAGAGTAAGTTTTCAAGTCCTGTGAGTGTATTCGATGAGCGGATATCGGAAATGTAGAGAAGATAATTAAAAAGTTGAATTTTCCCCTGTGATTGTGTTTTACTGATAATTGACGTGCGAAATAGTGACGACATATAAATTTGAAAAAAAAAAATAAAAAAAAAAGTATTACTGTACGCGCGTGCGTTCATTTTCGGAGCAGTAGTGCATCGCGTGCGAATAGCGATAAACGGAACCGATAGAAGACGAAGAAGAACGATAGGAGGAAGAAGCTTACGAAGAAGAGGGCGGTTCAATTCAAGTTTTTGCTGATCGACTTTTGGATTTTTTATATTCCGCCAAAATCCGCATCCAGCGAAGTCAGAGTGTGATATTGAGCCATCGATCACCAACTTTTCGGAATAACACCGAGTGAAAATCGCGTGTGAACGGGAAGGGAGACGGCGAAGGGTGTACGTCTTCGATGTGCGGTTTTTGAAAGCAGCTTGGAGGCCAGCCCGACGCAATGCGTCGACGCTGCTGACGTAACGCGCCTGGATGCGTCTCACTCTAAGCACGTGAGTTACAAGTAACTTAATTGAAACTACGATAATTAAAAAACTAAAATTTATTCTATCGAAAATGTGATGAAAACCATAAAGAAAGTTCCTACGCTCATTTATCTTCCGAGTTGGACTACGTACCGATATCGACACCCCTCGTCAATTACGAAGTCCATAGTCGTCTCGGTTATTTTTCCTCTTCGAGATTGAAATTGCAACTTTTACGGTGTAAATTTGAATGCTTGCATAACGGTACCTTCCGGGGTCCACACAGGCGTTCTCAACTTCGGTGTTGGACGAACCTCGTCCAACAACCCTGGCCCTCGTCTGCCGAGAAAGAAAGAAAAGGGAAAGACACGAGCAGCACGGCGGCTGCGGGGCGTGTGACGCGAGACGGATTCGGTTTTCGCTTCTGCGCTCTTCTAAACAAGTTTGAAAAAAAAAAATAGTGAAAAAAAATGGAGAGAATAAAAGGAATGAAAGCGAACAAGGAGGAAGAAGAATCTAAAGAGATAATGCCACCCTGTCTTAATCCGCCTGGTCAGGAAATATAAGGGGGGCTTTATTCACCTTATTTGTAATTTCACGGCTCTTGTATACTCGTGGAATGGATGGGGAGCCGGATTTCTCATTCACCCCTTGCTCAGGGTTCCAAACTCTCAACCATGCATCAAGATTTTAACCCCATTGCGATGGAATCACGAAATACCACCCTACCTAGCTAGCCCTAGACCCCCTCCAACTCCCAACTGCGCCTTCTCGAGGATCTTTATTCTGCTGCAGTAGCTGCGAAAGCTGCAGCAGCTTTCCTTTTCAAACCCTGAGAGTTGGCCGCGATCATTTGCGTTTTGACCTGGTGCATATGTTTCAAACTTTCGATGCTGATCGTGAATAATTTTCTCACGCGTTGAATGAAAATGGGTATGATTAATTTGGGGACATGTGCTGTGTGCCCTGTTATCTTAGATTACAAAATAAATGATCCAATTGCATCATTGCGCGTAACACGCGGAATTAACAATGGCAATTTCCTGTACCTGCAAAAGTTCGAGTATGAGAATTACAATCTCGATTACAATCCATATCTCCTTAGGATCGTGTCGCTAGTGTTTGGAGGTGCGACACACGCCGTTGTACTCTTCTACTCCGTACGTATAATACTGCATACGTATTCCAATGAGATGAGTCATCGAGTTATCAATATCTTGCCTTGAATTCCTTCCGCCTCTGACCCTATCTTAAAAATGGTTATACGTAGGTACGTCTATAGGTAAGATATACCTATATGCGCGTGCGTCTACAATTCGACGTTTTATTTACCGCACATTGAATAAATCGCCGCCGTCTTACGGGCCTCGGTAATTAGCGACAGATTTCGATAACGATTTCAAAGGTATTTATACCCCCAGCTGCAGAGATACGGTCGCGAAGAACTTCTCTGACTCCAATCGATATTGATCTCTGTAACCTGCAGCATCAACCGTGCGTAAAATTTTAGTTTTCTAAGACAGGAAATCGCATCTCTCACGATTTAAATCCACTAATTATTTCCAACAACAAATGCGATCAAATATTTCGCACGTGAATTCGCTGATCTTTTCATATTATCTTTCCGAGAAATCGGCATTAAATTTCATAAAACCTCATATGCACATGAACCGAACTGTATATACTCGTAATATACACGAGCTAATTAAATTTCTGCCGAATCAACAGAAAAGCATAATTCTACAAGCCGGCAAATAATCGATTTGCGTTTCTTCTTCTTTTTTTTTTTTTCAATTCTTTTCATTTATTTCAATTAGCATCTACTTACCAATGTAACGACTTCGCTAAAATGCTCAACTCCTCCTCTCGTAGATCCATTCATTACGAGTCCTAATAAATGTTGAGAAAGGTTAACTACTGCAAGATCATACATTTATACATCCAATCGGTTCGTGCAAAGAGGCGTGCGTGCACAGCAAATTCCGTGATAGCCACCGTCGTTGCTGCTGCTGCTGCTGTGCACTTCGCACAGCAGTATAAACCGAGGCAAAGAATTATGAACACGTGCGGCAGTAGTCTTCGCCTCGTTCTCGATCGCAGTAGTTCAACTTGCACCCTGAGGTGCGGGTACACGTGTATTTTCAACGTGCACAACTGCATAGCGGGGTACAGTGTGCAATAAAAAAAATATATATATACATATATATGTATGTACGTGTGATGTGATATAATAATGTACCCCTTTGGAGAAACCCCGAGATGGATATAAGTCTCGTATTGCAGCTTCGTACATGCCTTACTTTTTCTATCCTTCGGAGATCGTATGGCAACCCTTGACACGTCCCTGTTTCTGATCTACCGATAGGTATATGTGATCCAGACTCTTTTGACCCGAGACAAAGCGTTTCTTCCCTCTAAGAGGCGTATGGGGTATATATTCATCCGTTGTGAATTCTGACTGCAGCTCACGCCGACTCCTCCGGTTATATGCATGGAAATATCGAACAGAAACGAGAGAGAGAGAGAAAGGGTTGCGTCAACTCCTTGAGGGATGGAATCGATATATCCATGAATTTTCGCAGTCCATCCATCCAGATGTCTTGTGTTTTTTTTACTTTTATTTTTATTATTCATTTATTTATTTACTTTATTTATTTATTTTTTTCCTCTTTGTAAGGAGAGGTGCGATCGACGCACGCGGCATTTCTTGTTCAATTTAATACTGCGCCTACGCGACACCGTTTTTGTCATACGTGTGTGCTCGATTCTATGTGTACATTACGCATAAACAGATTCGCTCGATTCGCGTGTACACTCGTACTCTTTACTTTTTACTCTTTGCTCTTTACTCTTCGCTTTTTACCCTTCTCCCTTGCTCTCCCCACCCGTGGTGCCACTTTCCCATGTCGACTTTACGACACTCAATACGATAGACCGTGTAAAACGCGAAACTCCCTACCGGCTATAATCACGCCGTACATGCACCTGCTACAGGTATTATTGTAGTTACTTAGCTATACCCACCTAATATAATATACAGTACTGTACATACCTACGCGAAGTTCACGATTTTATATCCTCTTGAAACTGCGCCGATGGAAATCCGTACGTGCGAACGAAAAAGTGTGCGTGTGTCTGGCCATACGTGTAAATCTGGAATACAAAAATTAATTCATTCATGGTTGTGCAAATTTCTAAATAAGATATCTCAGTTTTTTCGCTCTGAAAAATAATGAATGGCCAATAACTCGATCATTTCGATAGATGGATCAATTTGGCTAGCAGATTCGGATTCCTGAGCTCAAAATAATTAAGATTACACTAAAACCTGAATTAAAAAAAAAGTTGATTTTTGACCCCAAAATCGAAAAAAATCTAATGAATACCCCTTTGGATTTTTTTTTCGTGATACTTTGACGTATTCTTATGTAATTTGATCTGAGAAACACGAATCCGTTGAATAAATTGAGCTACAACTGAATCCCATTTAGATATCTGAATGTTTTCGCTTTTCAGAGCGATAAATTAAATGATAACTCGATCAATTTTATAGACCGATCAATTTAGCTTGCAGATCGGATTTCTGAATTCAAACCACGTAAAAACACACTGAGGAGAACTATTTCAATTTTTGCTTGTTTGGTGTTCGGGAAAGTTGGGGCGCCGTATATAGCGAGATCCGGCCGTTTAAAAATGACGTACGTTTTTCCCTCGACCTACGCCACGCGGCTTGGTTACCGGCGACCGAGTGGCAAACATTGTAAATCCTCGACACATGTGCTAATATGAATAATAAGCGAACACAAGAAATATTTTAGCGCGGTCGCCGCCGCCTGGTCGGTGCAGTTCTCATCAACGATGATCGCCACTCGAATTCTGCTCGCGAGTATATAACTCTCCAAGTTTTCGCGCGTTTTTTTCTCCTTTCATTCATATTTATTTTATACATTCGTCTTCTTGTCGTGAATATGAATTACTAACGTCGGTTACCTCATACGGGATGATCGAATTTCACTCCAATTCCATTGCAAATCATCGACCCAAGTATTTTCCCAAAAAAGAAGTAAGCAAATAAAAATGGCGGGGTTGTTCACCCCGTTAAAACTTTCCTCGTCCAAGCTGCAGATATATACGATCGTAAAAGTTTGAGACTGGTAGAAAACTTGAAGCATTGTTGTTTTTTCGTAAGCAGCAGCAGCAGCGGCAGCAGCCAGATATAAGGAGACGAGACCTGCAGACGAGAGAAGAGGAGAAACGACTATATAATAATCTTATCATCGGAAGTAGCGTCGCGTCTCGCTTTTAATTCGCACCGGTTTATAAGATTAATTATATTTGCATTCACACGCCGTTCTAAATTTCGCGCACAAACTTTTCGGGGAAAATATTTGTACAATGCAGGGGTAAATTGTCAAACCTAAAACAACTTCCGCCGATAAAAACGAAGAAGGTCCTTTTCATTCTATTCGATTTTTTTTTTATCCCTTTTTCTCTTCGTCATGTACAAGTTTTCGGAAACTTAATTTGTTCGGTCTTATCTGCAGACTACTTTGTATAAGTGCTGCACTCTCTTTAGTGTACACATAAGATCGTCAGGTGGTAAACGCATGTGGGTAACGAGGTATACATACGTACATTTATATACAGACGATTCTCACTTCGCTTCTCGGAGAATGAAATGTGTGCTGAGTGTCGTAAATACTGCTGCATAATTTACTGCACTTTCAATGAGTTTCGTTTACAATCAAAAATTTTTCTACAGATCGTTTTCAAATGCGCAGAGATCGTCGTCTTGAAAAAAAAATGATCACGCGGTAAAACCGCGATACAATGTGTGCCTCCGCGTGCGTCGGAAAATCATTGTACTGAAACTTCAAAGCAACGCCGACTGGCCGAGTGGGGGAAAAAGTGAATAATCATTTTGTAGTATATATGTATATTCTTATTTCATCTGTACAGAAAATATTACATATAGTAAAAAAAATAAATAAATAAATAAAACAGATCAAATGTGAGAAGAAATAAAAAGATCGCTTTCTACATCCGATTTAAATGTAGGATTTAAAAATTGCCGCAGGTGAATCATTATACTTATCCAAATTCGTAGTTGTTAACGCGATACTAATCTGCATTTGTTTTTTTTTACATTTTTTTTTTTTTAAACGGTACATAACGACCCGTGTGGCTCGCTGTATAATAAATGTAACACGGAATAATATAATATGTTTCTTAAGAATAAAAACCCGCGAGCTTTTTGATCCGATTAACTCCGTCAAATATCGCCGACCGAACTTCCTCTCTGTATACCTATGTATGGATATTCACGTGGTTGATAATCTCGGCAGTATAAATAATTTCAATCAATTTCTCAACACCGATCAATTCGAGCCACTGCAACAGTGAGGAACTATAGTAGCTTTTCACCTATTTGCCGGCGGACAAAACTGCCGCCGCGATCATGAACGCGGTCGATCGAATTAACGATCTTTTGATCCTTCGGCGTTCGATGCCAACAAGTGTTTTTCAAACGCGGTATGAACTTTGGACCGGCTGCGGATTTATCTTCAATTATATATAAATAATCTGATAGACGGAAACTGGATGAATCTAAGCCGACTTACGAGATTTTTGATCTCTCCGTAAATTTTTTATGCACATATGATACACCTGATGCGAACGAACAAATCCATGCAAAACTGCTGCAGGTGTACGAGACTATGATTATACCAACACCAACGCGATAGTCCGAGGTCACCCGAGGTACATAGGTGCTGCTTGTTTTTTTTTTTTTTCTTCATCTCCGGCCAACAGGAGGTTAAATTATACTCGGGTACATCGTTTACGCACCTCAGCTTCAGCATGAGAATGTCAGATTTTCTTGGAACCGTTTGACACAAATTCTTTCACACCTATGTAATAATATTACAACGCGATTTTTGCGGTTCTTCCAAAAACGATTTTTTTATTACTCTCTTTTCAAGAACTATTTAATTCAAAGGACGTCGTGTAAATATGTGTCTGACACCGAAGCTGTGTATAAACTATAATAGTTTTACAAGGATGTATTAAAACCAAAGTCCGTATGTAACTTAACTGTACGTATTATGCCTATTTGATAGTATACATATAGAAGCCCTGCGAAGCTTTGATTGCGAAGCATCGGCCTAGCTGACACGAGTCTCGGATAATTTCGTTACATCGGCTTTTTTCCCTGATTGGATTTCGATTATATGATCGCAGGGAGGTGGAAGGTGGCGAAGAGCAGCGCCTGTCGACCCTGAGAAGTGAGAACCCTCCAATAAAGTTAATTCATAACGGGTGACAATCATTACTTTCGTTGAAATAGATTTCTCTTCTTGTTTTTTTTCCTCGTCTAAACCGCAGACGCCGAACTATAAAATAGTTAATATTATCGATTCTCCGATGTACTCGAAGTCATATAATTTCTCAATTTATTGATAATCGGAATTCAGACTTCATATGGAAATTCCAAATTCACGTATTCGGCGTTACGCCGCGTAGGCGTCCATTAATTTATCCAAGAATTTATTTTCGCATCTACTCGCGAAATCGTATCCACTTTGCGTCGAAATTAAGAAGAAGAAAAAAAAAAAAACGAAGGAAAAAGTAATCGAGTACCGTCATTGCGCATATGTATACATATACCTACGTTACATCGACGAAATAAAATAAAATTAATTCACATCATCATGCGACGGTCTAAAAATGCAAGAAAAATTACGTGTTCATATACAAATTGCACAATATTTCTGTACAATGTAAAATAAGGTTGATTAAATTTTATGCCAAACAACTTATACCAGTCTTCAGCCAAGAGAGGGGGATGTATAGTATAGAATTTCCTGGGGAATTGGCTGTGTCCGCGACTATTTTCTCCGTGTAAATATATCCGGTGTGCGTTTCGCTTTTTGCTCAGTACGTACATACACATGTATAATATAGTTAATAAACTGAACAATACACGAACGACTCACGAAGTCTGAAGAATATTAGGTAACACGCCTAATCTCGGAATTGTATACTTCTACGCGTTATGCCTAGATACGGTTGCAATTATTATTTTCCTGTTGCAGCCGTTTTTCTCTTTCTCATTTTCGTCTCTCTTTTTTTTTTCTCTCCAGTAATTCGCCCGCCTTCGGTATCACGAGTAGCAGCTAAGCCTGCATAACTGGAGCAAGTTAGCTATTCGCGGTAGTAAATTCGTCTCCCGTAATTTCTGCCGAACGTCTATTGCAGCCAGAGGCCAGACGAGCCGCTAGGCACGTAACAATGCAAAATATTTCTTTGCTATATATGTTAATATATACTGACGTAACTTTGCCCGCACGTGGCTTTTTCAGATAGTCTCGTGAGATTTAGCACGACATACACGAACCTCGCCAAAAAGAAAGTCATTCCCCTCTTCCTCTTCCTTTCTCTATAACCCCTTCCATGTATACATTTCCTAGTGTCTCACAATCACCAACGATCGAGTGCTAAAATGAAAAAAAAAATATAAAGAAAAAAAAAGAAAAAAAATTATCACAACAAAAGAGCTGAGAGTGAAATATTGGCCGGGGTATTTGGAGTGTGCAATTGTGGCCGCGATTTGGCACCGACAACTTCATGTTATTAACCGTTGGACGCCAAAACGGCTATACGATGTCGATCGGTTATTGCGCTATCAAAATCCCATTTACCTGCAGTCTGTTCTTGTATCGCATAATTTGATGCAGCGGTTATATAGTCGAGATTCCAATGAATCTATGAATGGATCAATGAAATATAGTCGAGATTCCAATGAATCTATGAATGGATCAATGAAATTCTTCTGATAACAATAAAAGCTAAGAAGAATTTACTTCGGATATGGGATGAAAATTACATGATCAGATATCAGAATCGGTGAGCAATGCACACGCCTCTCCTCTCCTGGATACGCCATTTTTGATCGAATCTCCGATCAAAACTCTAACCATTGGGTATCACTATTCGAAATAACAAATTTCGGCCGACTTGACATTTATCGAGCGTTGGACCGGGATGGCGAGAAATTTTTTTTTGGATTCTAATCTTTGGTCTTCTACTTTTTGCCAAAAGAAAAAAACCCACCGCTCACGATATAATGTGAACAATTTGATCGTCGTTTGCCGCGTGGGAGAACCGATGCGGAATACTATATGGTGTGTTATCGAGCTATATGCGGAATAACTATAACTGATCGTGCGGATTATAGAAGTAGAGGGATATTCGCACGAGTTGCTATTCGCATTCTGCTGATATAAAGCGCCGATTAGAAGAAGCGGACGGTATGTTTTGCTTCCTTATCAATCTCGTATCGTGAACTGATTACGAGGAAGAATTGACTGACTCCGATCTGGAGCACGCGAACGTGGATAAATTTCCACGGGTCTTCGGCTCGATAATCTTGAAGTAATTTTACTAACAAGATGCGGGTTATGTATAGAATAATATACATATACATAGAAATTCGTTCGTCACCGTGACTAGTTACTAGTTGCAGCAAATATGCTGTAATGTTACTACTCGTGAAAGCGATCATCATCATCATCATCAGTATCGCGCACGAATAAACGGTTGAGAGATAAATATGCAAATATAGATAGGCACATATAAACAAATACATAACATTATATTCCGGCACCACAGCTCAGAGCCACGAGTTGCTCCCATGCTGCAGCTACCAGATTACGCAACTTAAATTAACCGTGGAGATACAAATATATTTACACGTGTATTTTATACATATGTATTTATTGTAACTCGTGGTTTTCCTGAACGCTCGTTTTCTCTCTATGGAATTCCTCGAGCTGTAAGATCAAGAATCTCAGGCTTACTCATCGCGCATCAGCTGGGTCACGGAATCGGCCCTACTGTGATTACGTACATATATTTCGTCAGTTGTCTCTCGATGCAACTGATCGCGTGTAATTGGAATTCCTCCTTTTCCCCTCTCCTCTCTCTTCTTATTCTTATCTTTCAGATCGTCCTCGTCCTCGTCCAGCTCGTCTCCGTCTCCGTCTCCGACATGAAATTCTGGTCAACGCTTTCCTTTTTTTTTATTGAATCGCGCGCGTCTCCTCTTCAAGGAATCGAGTTTCGATCGGGCCACGCATCGTCGTGTGCGTACAGGTATTACTATACGTGCGTCTATAATCTGCAGGATCGCATCTTGATTGGCAAAACCTACATACTTATCGCCGTGCTACAGAGTATGCTCGAACCTCTCGACGCGACTCAACGGTGGTCGAGATAATTGCGCTACTCTCGTTTCAATTAAAAAGTCAATCAACCGCTCGCAGCTCCTCACATGTGACAGATGAAGCGTATGCACCTCACACATACTCGTGAGACCCATACGAAGGTGCAGGTAGAATTTAACGACATCCGCACGATTCCATATGCGACACAATTATTAAATATTATATTTATGTAGTTACATTAATATCCAAATATACATTATATGCAACAATTTTTCAGGATCAATTTTATGCAATATCCTTTAAATTCTTACGTCATACCGATACCTCATGCTGGGTACAATTAAATCGACCCCCTGGGACCTAATCTCTAACTTCAAGGATTTTCTCACGCCTCGGTCGGGTCTAACCAATCACCTCACATACATGAACCAACCGCAGCTGCAGCTTTTTTATCCCACAAAGACTAGTCTGCGACTACCGAGGGGCGAGTCAAGGTGAAAGATCCCGTCATACGCGGTAGAGCCGTTAAAATTTCACTGCGCATACCTAATTGGGTGTCGGAAAAGAATTGAATGCCTGATAACTTGATTCGGTAACCGATCCTGTTATAAATCGTGGAACGCAGGGCGCGCTGCTGCTCTCGCCGATTTTTACTCTTTGCGTATATTTCAGTTTTATTTTTCTCTTCCATTTACCGATCGCGAGTACCCGCCTTCTCCGTACTTTCCCTGGAGGTGGGGGTGGATCAAAGAGGGGGATAAAGGCTGGCGTAAGGTACCGAAGTATACTAATATACGTACCTGGATGTGGTACCTACGCCATTCAACACGTACCGTGTAGAAGGATGTACGTTGCGGGGCTTAAGCGCGCAATAAGAGAAAATAAGGATCGCGGTGGTGCAGCTCGGATAAATGGACAGACATTAGCGACCGTGTAAACACGACGGCTTCTCGTCGCCGCCATTAATCCTCTCACGCTCTCGCCTCGATCTTACATCTTGCAGCCTCCTTACTCCAATGTTTTAACATCACGATCATCGTTGAATGATAATTACATTTAAGAAAAGGGATCATGTCGAGTACGACCACATATCATAGTTGCGTCAAGAAAAAAGAAGAAAGAAAAAAAAAAGGAATATTTCTCAAAGATTTTTCCACACGGAAAAAGTGTAAGGAAAATTTCAAGAAATAAGCGCTGTATATCCTTGGCTTATAAATATACGTACGAAGAAGTGATCAATCGGTAGAAATTGCCGAGCCGCCATCAAAAGAGCCGGCGCGGGGTGCGTTTCATTTTATTTCTATTTCTACATTTTTTCTTTTTTTTTTTTCAATCTGAATTTTTACTTTCATACGAGATCAAAAGAGCGGGCCATTAATAGAACTCTTTGGAAGAGGGAACGTGCGCGTGCAAATGATCGGTATTACTTTTTGTATATAATATAAGCTGATCACGTGGTTGGTTTACGGTATCAAACGTCGTCCTCTAAATATTTAGACCCGGTCGTGGGTATAACCGAGCAACTAACTAACCTGCCCCAATGTTGTTTTGCCGGCTGCACGCGCAGCTCCGTTTCGATTACGTCACGCGATCCAGTCAGCCGCGCGTAACTGACCACTACCATAATGCTCGTAGTTGTGCATTGCCAGAGAGTTACAAAGTCTCAAGATCCCCGGACCCCTCGCCGAGATCCGTATGCTTTTTTTTTCTCCCTCTAGCATCCGTATAATTTCATCTGCAGAACATCTAACGGAGATTATTGTATCAATTTTATCGTCTAGTGTTACCCACCCACATTTTTTTTACGGCGTAATAGCGACCGAGCAAGTGATCTCGACACCATGAAAAAATCAGTGATAAAAAGATACTCGACTTGCAAGCGATTGCGCTCTCCTTATCCTTCTTATTTCTTACGGGTTCGATGTCCTCGTCGCGTCGCTCCGGGTCTTATGGTATAACGTAGGATGTCATACCTAGTACAATAAGTCCGTGACAAAATAAAAAGTACGGACAGAGCAAGCAGCTAGCTGTGTGCTCGCCGGCTATGGTGTACGCCTTCGCGAGTCAGCGGTAAAAGTTTCTTCCCCTTCTGTCGTTGTCGTAGTATAGTTCGTCGTTCTTCGAAGAACGGCGCCGAAGAAGTTGCCTGGATCGCAGCAACTAAAAGTGCAGTACTACCTCGGAACCTAAACTCTGAATTCGGACAGCCAGGCGACGGCGACGGCGGGGGTGGCGCTCGATTTGGATCTGGAACTGGAACTGGAAATGGAACTCGAGGCGGGAAGAGGACTCGGCAAAGTCCCGCAATTTGTAAACAGGAGTTTCAATAACGGATAACCGGTGAACCGCGGGATTCCACATCTATTCGAGTCTCTCAAGAGTGAGTAACACAAGTATAACCGGAGGTAGGAACTCAACTCGAAAACAAGGAAGAACTCTTAATGGAAAACTCGAGCCAGTGGCAGCTATCACTATTTGGTCGATGCCAAACAACTTGTAGGTTTCTCCGGAGTCCTTTTCTCCGTCTTGTCCATCCGTCTGCCCAGTTCCCGTCGCCCGTGATGCTGCTAGAGGTTATTGTCTACGAAATATTGTCGATCGTAGTTCATTCACTCGGCAATGAATGTGCTTTCGGTGATGGATTTAAAGGTCGTCTTTTCTTTTCTATCTTTTGTTCTCTGATACCGATGAATTGCAGTAGAGTGAGGAACCCACAAACAGCGATAACACGCGGAACGGAATGGTGCTTCAAATGGTCCTTTGGTCTACGGCGGAAGAATGTAACTGCGATACAAAGCTTGAAACTGCCGCATTTCAAAGAGTTATGCATTAGCCATCCCTCACTCGCTCCCGCAAACAAAAAACCTATAGCGAAGATCACGATAAAGAAAAGATGAGTTAGCTTTAATTTTTAACTGTTTGTGCTACGATTTGCAACCCAGCAAATACTCGTTTGAAAACCTGGTTATTCAATTCTCCTCTGCAGTAGAGCAGATTTTTTTTTTTTTTTTTTTTGTTTTCTAATTATAGTAATGTTCGTGTTATTCCATATTTGATTAACGACGTTTCGCTGTATTATAATTCTCCACTTCGAGTGGGTGTACATACGTTGTTTGACTTTATCCAAATGACCGGCCGCGAGGGGATCTGCGGGGGATTGGAACGGTAATTCGCGATTAAGCCGTTTTGACAAACGCGAAATCAATTGGCAACTGGAAATCTGGTTGCAGGCCCGCAGTCTGGTAGAACTGCCTTGATGGGCGATTGTCTCTTATCTTCACGCGTCACGCTTGCTGTTGGGAATACGAAATCAAATCCGTCAAAGCAGCTGTAGCTCCCACTTGAAATAAAACAAATCGGCCATGCACTACGAAGTGAGTGATAATAGTGAGAAAAGAAAAATGGATATCATTACCTAACATATCAATTTTCGCGTTGTTATTTAATTGATTTTTATCCGGGCGATCGATCGATCGATCGATCGAAGCGATCGGTGGGCGTTATATTATTTAGGATTGAGACGGTGGTGTCTGTAATCAATTTGTGAACTCTTCCCGACCCTTTATAACACCGTAAATTGACCGTAAGTCTTCCAACCGGCAACCACGATTGTTACTAATGGGTGTTATTTGGTGGCAATTACACCTTCGTTCAATCAGAACTGAAGTGAATAGTATAATAATGAAAATAATTGCGGACCGACGGTTTGCTGGAAGGGGAAGAACCGGAGGGGGATAACTGATAATCGGCCGGGGGGTGTATCGATGAATCCGACTAATTCACCCGCCTTGGAAGAGGCTGATCGGGACACTCCAGCGCTGCACCGGATTCTACTTCCATAAGATTTATGGGGTGAGTCCTGACGATGCGGCATATATGCGGGGCCTTCGCCGACCACATTCTGAATTATTCCTTCGGGAACCACACAACCGATCACCTCAGATATCGGCGATCAGCCGTAAGTCGATGGCAGAAACGGTAATTGATTTCGATCCTAATTGCCACGTCCATTCGAATCGCCATCATACACGCGAGCCACACGGACGATATTATATAGCCACAGCTATCGCTGTGAAATTGTGTGTGTGCCATGAATCCAGACACACGACACCGAAATCCTTCTTTCATTCCTCTCCCGTAACGTACATTGAATTTTTTCTTCCTTTTTTTTTTGTTTTTTTTTTTGTTTTTATTCTTGTATACATACAGCTGCAATTCCTGTTGTTGCTTCATGAATATAAATCTTTTTTTGAATTAGCAGGTGCTCCGCAAGCTCTTGATTACACCAACGCGGGGGACGAATATCATATGTGAAAAAAAAAAGGAGTCGATGTTTGCATTACGTAGCGGAATATGTGTTGTACCGGTGTTAAGGAGAGTTCGGTACATGCAGCAGAAACGCAAATCAAAGAACGTTATTCGCTTTAGTAAAGCGGGTGTTGCGGTAGCCGTTATAAGGTAGTACCTTATACTACCAATGTTATGGCTGCAGGAACGTTTATTGCCACAATCTGGGTCAGATGTATAATAAAGTTATATCTTACGTTGACGGCGATTCGCTCAGGTTTTGTCGATTGTAATTTTGCGAGTATAAGGTGCAACTATTTCGTTGGAATTCAAGAAATACAATTCAGTACCTCCTTCAACTCCCATGGCAAAAACTAGTGAAAATGTTGCGGTATTATACTCGTATGGTCATGGTAAGGGTATATCTTGCGAGATCGGTTGTGTTACAGCTGGAACATTAAAGGGTGCGCATTTCTCTGAGATGAAATTAAAATTCCGCACATAATTCGGGCATAAATATCCTCTTTTCAAATTATGCAAAGTGTGATGAGCAGAAAATATCTGGCAATTACAATCACTTTGGAAGTTAACCGCCGCGGGTCCCGCGATCAAACGCTCGAGTCCTTTTGGGCTCTGATCGTTAATCAGACGAAAAATCGCTGCATTATTTCCCCCCACGTTGAATGATTAGAAAAATATGGCGAAAAAAAAAAAAATAGAATCATAAATGTCGACCGGCGAAAATCGTGACAGGGATTCCCGTGTCTCGATCATCGATGCACGTCTACAGTCATTTGATCGCGTGTGTCTGGCACTCGCGCTATATTATTATATGCATATCCGTACCACGAGTTGATGACGATAACGAGTAGCAGCCACAGCAGCACCACACGATAATAAGAGCTTGATTGATCGTGATGCCGCCCATCCGTAACCATAAATATCTTTCCAATAATTAATTGGTCTTCAATCGTCACAATAATTTGCGGTGGGCCAACGTCGGTACATTATATGCAATAACATTCTACATGCCGATCATTCGGATTCGGTATTACGTGTCAATATACGACCTCCATTAATCGATATATTATATAACTGCAGGGTTGATCTGCCTTTCGTGCTTCTTCCAATCAATTTTTCCACCTGAGAAACGAAAAAAAAAACGTCGACGTCTCTCGATTGAAATATATATGTGTAGAGAAAACCGAATCGGCCTGCACCGGAGGTCTGCATTCAATCTTCTCGACAAAGATGGTGGTTAGAAGAAAAAAAAAAATGGCTAAATATTTTCATTCTGACCCTGTTAATCTGTCGTATACGCCGTGTATAGCGTAATATAATCGATCATACAAGCCTAGTGCGCCAGTTTATGTTCACCGGTTGTCAAAACTGTCATTCGGACAGTTATTTCGAAACGGGTCCGCCCGGTGTCCGCGCGATTAAATTTTCTCATTTCGTATGGTACAGGTATATAAGGTAGGTATAGGGTATATAGTTACAACTCCTAAGGCCCCGCGCGTTCGGCACACGGTTACATACGTCGTCGCCGAGGGACCTGACAATCCCACTAATTGATCACTGCGTGCTGCAAGGCGGTCACGTTGTCCGGCTCAGAGAACTCTTCAACAGCTAAGGTATAGAGAAGACCGGCGAAAAACAGGCCCGTCAGCTAGTCGAGTTGTCATTGTCATTGGCGACAAAAGATACACGCGTGTAGAAGAGAGGAAAAAAACAAAATAAAATAAATTTGAAAATAAAAAGAGTAAAAAGAAAGAAGCAGGAACGTCTTGATTATTGATTAATGAGCCCACGTATATGTACGCGCGGTCTGAACTATACGTTTTGTTATAGGGTCCTCCGCCCTTTCCGGCCGCGGTTTATCGAGCCGAAGTTCCGGCGACGTGTAGTAAAAAAAAAAGGAGTCGATTTCCTCGGCGCAAAAAACATCGTCGACTACATTCCCTCCTCATCTTTCGCAGCTCGTCTATTCATCACCCTCGAGACTTCCCTCGTACGATTATCTGCGCCAAATATTATACCGTACAGTATATCGCGCGCGGTCTCCGATGCACTTGTGCCATTCTCCACATTTATTTGGTGTGCCCATCGAACGATAAAATCAGAAGCTGTTTGTTCATTTGTGGCACCGATGGATGAGGTTCGTTTGGACGGAAGTTGTTCGCACGTTCGAAATTTTTGCACAATGCACATTGATTCTTGTTCTCCGAGACCGGGGGAAGCGCAAACGAAACGCGATCGATTTTGTGTTTCAATATACAAATTTTTAATAATTGGGCTGCCAGCGTGAATATTACCTCTCAAAATTTGATTCAGCGATAATTTGATAACGATAAAATCGCAAACGTGACATTCCGCGCAGAACATGCGTTATACCAGCTCTGTATACGAACATTTCGGAATTTGGAAGTCCTGATCCGCTCAGCTCGACATGTAAATTATTTTTGTGTAATCAGAGATCGTGGCTATAGGCACTTGATAGATATAAACATACGTAAATGAATTGAGAAAAAAAATCGCGAAGGAATTACGGCGATAACCTTAATTACATTGGTTGGTCAAGAGGTATGTAAACGTTGTTATTATATAGATACCTTCGTAGATAAATGCATACATATACTCGCGAATCGCTGGTCATTCAGTTGAGGATCGCGAGTGGTTTATTTTTGTACGAATTTCATCAGTGTTGGTACAAATATCTCGTGTAACGAATGCGTATATGTACGTGTGCAGCTCAGTACCGCAGATGATAAGTTGGCGCCGTTCTGCTGATCAACGTTTGCGCGTAGCGGAGACAATATCTAATCTATCGATAAAATAAAACGTAATATACAGGTATACAACGTACACAAATGCACGGATACGCACGTAGTACATATACCGATATGTAAGAAATGTCGTTGAAATTTTACAGGCATTATGGAAAAAGTTACGTAATAATTTGTTCCATTCGTTTCATTTTTTCGTATATATACACGATATCGCTCGCGCTGTATTAATGTACATACTTACGTACATATATATATGTATACATATTATATAACTTGTATAAGATTTGGCCCGCTAATAGAGGTATAATTGTCAGCTGTCTCTATCGTACGCAGGTATCACGTACGTTGTCACTTTCGGCATGAGTGGCGTCCCAGGTTTGAACGAATGATGGATGAACGAACACACGTTTCGTTCTTCGCTCTGCGTTAGCTTCTGCCGTCGCAGTCGAAGCCTCAGCTATGGATACGCGGGGAGAATCGTAAAGTCTCTGTATATCTACAGATAATAAGAGAAAGAAAAGAAAAAATTAACAAATAAAAGTAGAAACGGAGGAGGGAGACGCGGGAGTGCAACGAGAATGGACAGTCACTCAGGATCGAATCCACTAATTAGTAATCAATGCCCTTCAGATATCGATAGTCGCCGTGCGGCTCCAGCGGCTCACTTACAATTAATCATAACTCCACACTCTGAGATCGAGTCGAGTTCTTCGGAGAGGAAGAAAGATATTGCGTATGCATATCTTATGTATATGTATATATGTATATTTTGAGATACGCCAGCTTCAATCTTATTTATTTCATTTTTTTTTTCCAAGGTCCGCTCGTGCAGGAGCTTTTCTTTTCCCTTCGGTATAAATCTGAGACCATTCCGTTTTTTTTTTTCTATTTTGAATTTCATTTTCATCTTTATCGTGACATTCTCCTGTTCTTCGCTCGACTCGCGCGTTTTGTTTTTTAATGAATAATTTTCGAACCGGGGGGGAACGATTAGGTTCGGTGATGCAGGATCGCCCGGTTTGATCTGATCCAAAAAAGGCAAGATTTGTCATATATTGCGAGAAGAGAAGGAGAGTAAACGATTTACGTATGCGCCCATAACATGTGTGTATTACACACGACCATGCTGCTACCGCTGCAGTTTGGTCGAAGGTAACAATAGCGCCCACGTCCGGATCTAATGCGTGGGCCAAAGGGCTTAGATCCTCGGATAATTGCTCCTGAGACGTCATTCGTCAGGATCATGAGAAAAAGCTTCATTCATTCGTTCGTATATTCATTCATTCTTATTCCGTTTGAAAAATCGCTTTATCGCTCACGAGTGCATCGGCTCGCATAAAGCCTCTATGTGGTTTTACAACCGTACACACAGTGGAGTGAATATTATTCACCCTACCGGAAGAACCGTTTTAATTAATCGCTGATTCTCGAAGCAATGCAGGGGGAACGCGGAGAAGAGGCCGATGATTATCAATTCCAAATTACTGCAGTCGTATCGATGAATTAGTTTTTGGCATCTGTAATGATGAAAAAAATCTTAACGGACCCGTTCTTGCTGTATTACCATCACCCGGAAGTGAGGACGTCGTGACGTCGATCGGGATATGAATTCGCGAGTTACCGATTATGAAAATTATGCAAAACTGGTGGGGGTGTCACAAAGTGGATACATCGTATTACAGTGTAGGTTATAAATTTTGATATACACGCTACTTGTATTCTATTGATTTAACGCTGACGTTGTTAGATGTGAAACGATCGAGGCGATGTACTGACGACTGTAAGGCAGTTTGGTTTTCGAACTGATGCGAGTCCGGTAAGAACCGCATTCCCTGGTAAACGCCGTTGACTTCTGAGTGCTCCTCAAACAAGGTAATGTATTTATAGAGGGTAACGCGTCGCGCACATATCCAAAACTTTGGACTCAGCTTCAATCACGGGCACTCCTCGTATTTTACTCTCGTAAATGCTGCGCACTTGTGTCAATTGTCGAAAATACACTACGCGTCGATTCCATGAACTCTCTGTGTATACGTTTATTCGGTAATAATGACCACGTGTACGTCCTCTCGCGTAAAACTTTCGTTACGTGAAATCTCAGAAGTTGAGAAAAATCAGTAATCTTACGGACTTCCAGTTCATATCCTTGAAGTACATGCGTCGAAAGAAAGGAAAAAAAAAATCCTATGAAATAAGATTTGGAAAATCTTGTCCCATCGGAATCACTTGGTAAATTAAATGGACGGGTATAATTACCGTTCACAACCGCAAATTGGACTCGAGTCAGTCCAGTGGGCGACCGAGAAATCGCACCCTCGGGGGCACGTGTCAGAGCAAAGTCATTACTCCTGATACACCTATTCATTCGGTTCTTTGCAACGCGTTACTGAGTCCGGAGGACATAAGGCGGGACAATTACGCCAAAGGGATCGTCGGGCTGCAGCCGATAGGGATAATCGCGTAGCTCATCTCTAATTTCTTGAGTTTATTTTTTTTTTATTTTTTTTTTTCTTCAATTTCGATTTGTTCCGCAGTAGAACAATTGACTCAAGGTGATCCTCGCGCTGCGGTTGTTGCCGCGAAGCTGACCACGTCTTTGCAGTTGTGCTGATTAATGGGAATCTCGTTGCCAGTTATACGACTACGACTAAGGTATGTTGCAATATCTGAGATCGTATTGCACTTTAACATACATATCGGTGGCGTAAATCTACGCGAGGTATTATGCACCAAAAAACCTTGATTGTCCGGGTTGTTTTCCACCGGATCAAAGTGCATCTCGATTACCATAGCTCATTTCTTTGACGACTGATTTTTTTGGCCCCCTATAACAAAGCAATCATCAGGTTTGGTACGCGTACGCCAGACCCTCCGATGAGCTAATCGCCACTGTATAACCCGCAGGTTTACGATCGCTTAGGATATCTCTATAAATAAATAATAAGTGGGTAAACAAATAAACAAACAAATGGTATGGATCGTCGTACGTGATGTATATAACTATAATATAACTCGGTGTCTAAACGATTCAGCAAATACAACGCATGAGCAAAGTCGAAATGCAAATCGGTTCGTGACCGTACATATTAGTATAAAATTCCTTTCCAAAATTAACCGTCGATTCTCGATACGACGCTCCCCGCTCCCGATATTACGAGATTGTAAAAATTAGCGATGATCGAAATGACTCTTCGGCGCTTTTGTTAGCGGCTTTTGGTACCTGCGACAAAAGAGCAGAGCTAGCCGATGATCGGACATGCAACGTGGACGCCCCCGTTGTAAATTACCTTGCGAGAGGCGAACGAACGAAAGATCGGACAGACGCACGAAGGAAAATATCGAGAAAAAGTTATGCCCATCTCGGAGTGATCCAGACAGCAGAAGCAGAAGCAGCGGCATAGCAGGAGCATCGTTGCAGCGACGCTATGGGGTTCCCCCCAGCTGGTACCGCGGCCGTGTGCACATACACGTATATCGGTGTATTACATGCGTGTTATATTTACATACGTAGAACGCGGGCCAACTAATTAAGAGCTCAAGCTAATTCAATTATAATTTATACCTTCGGACTCGCCTGGTTTTCACTTACGAGTTGCCGCAATCAATTACACCCTTAAACGCCACATGCCCATCGAGTAATTTATAACAATTAGGTAGTTTTGGGGTTTCCGAGATTTTTGCCTCACGATGCCGCAACAACTCTTTCCTGCGTACGTAAAGTCGGGCCCATCTCTTCGTTTCTCTTTTCTTCGTTCCGAGTATACCATACAGTTTCTCCGGTAAACTCAACCCTACTTACAGCAAGATTGAAACGTCCGTCGTTATTTGTTCTGACTGCCCGCCGCTCCGCCCACCTCTTTCTGCGCCAAGCTCATATAAATATACGTATACATATATATTTAATTTTTTCTCTTCCTTATCCTCTCCTTTTTTTATTTTTTTATCATCCGTTAGTTGATCTTCTTTCTTCTTACCGCCTTTTTTTCGTTACTCTCTATCTGCTCTTCCTCATCGGATCCTCCTCTACACGATCTTCTCTATAATTTTACTATATGCAGGGCCTAAAAGGTACAAACTCTAACTCGAAGTCCCTTTTTTTTCACATCTCTATATTTTTATTATATTTATTGTTCACTTTTGCCGCGTGCGCGGTACCCTCTTAAATAAATAGTGTTACTCCATTCTATCTCTCTCTCCTCTTTGTGAAACATCTGTTACCTCAAACTAGCGCGATAATCGGTTTCCGCGTGATCCTTTGCTCTCTTCAGATACCCTTAATTCTTCCAAGATTTTTTTTTCCTTAGATTTTTTTTTTCTCCGTGAAATAATCATTGTGCCTAAAAACGTTTAAAATTTTACCGAAAAATGTCTGAAAACTCGGCAGACGTGCTACCGTAGACTTATCACTTAGAAACGAATAAAAAAAAAAAAAATAAGAAGAAGAATGTAGACACATGCAGCATATATGTCATGCGAAATTTTTTTGTACATTAAATAAATATATGTTAATTGGTTGAAAATATTTTGCGTCTCTTCGCTAGGTATACCTATGTAATTGTATGTACCTCTCTGCAGGTGTTGTTAATGTAACCTGATGTATCTGCACACTTTTGCGAATGTGCGGGGCAGCGGGGATTAGCATATTTATTTATCACATGAAAACCGTATGGGTATGAATCAAAAAAAAAATTCACGTTTAAATTTTCATTCTTTTTTTCTTTCCTTTTTACAACATTCGGCAAAGTGTGTACACTCGAGCTACTGGTTTCTATTGCGAAAAATATCGTATAGAACGTAAATAATGTTGCAAAATTGTTGCGAATTAATGAAATAGCTTGTTAGAAGAAAAAGAAATGAATAAAGACGACGACTTTGTGATATAGATTCTTTTACCGTTTGTTCAGCCAATGAAGGAGCTGAAATAAGAATTGTCTAGGGCGAGAGGGAATCGTAAGCATTATTCACATCGCGGCGGCTACATAGTAGCTGCGGTTGCTGCTACTCTGAGGATGCATAAATTTGGCCGAAACGTATTTGCTGATCTTACCCATGTATAATTCATATAATTATTTGGTCACGGGTCGGTTATGTCGCAGCGTTCATCTCGTCCCCCGTGAAGTTTTTTTTTTTTTCCCGCTATTTTTTTCACTCGGTCTTTTTGTCTCACTGCTAACGTCAAACGTCATGACGTCTTACACGACAGGTTTAAAGAACAAAAATTATGCACTTCGATTCTAATTGTCGTGCAAATCAAAATTTCAGAATCATTATAACGCGTCATTTTTGGTCTTTCGTTGTTTTCTAATGTTGTGTATCCCGTTGAAGCTCAGAGGATTATAAAAGAGAATTCAATTATCCCGTTGATTAAGAATTACCTAGAGAATTACCGTCTGCGCGGGTGGTCCGGCTAACTTTGTATAACTTGAAGCGTTAATAATCATCAACACGAAAACTATCGGACACGAAATTGTCGCTATGAAAATTTTGTTGCTCATTTAATATTTTAAATATCTATCTCCTTATACGAATGCCGCCTAATAGGACCCGAAAATTATTAGTATCGAAAATAATCGGAGCTAGGCATGCGATGTTCTCTCAGGAAGGTCAGACGCATTTATTCAATATTTCATAGCAGGAGAATGGGAGGAATTTTTATTCTTCATTCAATAATGTTTATATAATTATACACCAAGAATTTGCGCCGATTGAATATATAATTCACACCTTATTCTATCCCTTTTTTTATGATTACAATAGAATATTAGTAAGAACTTTGTACGTATGAATGTCTGCGTATGAATATATGATTGAAAGATTATTTTTTGGCATTCAAATAATTCCAACCTTTTTTTTCTGTTTAATTCTGTTTATTTACGAAAAAAAAAGAAAAATCGTGGCGCCATTTTCGGCATACACGTGACGTGCTAAAACGCGACTGAAAGACGCGTGTCAACGAATTAATTTATAATAAGTGTATAAGTGAGAACTCATAGAATACAACCCACGCAAATGATTACCTACTTTCTGCACCTTACTCCTTACTACTTTTATTAATATTATTATTTTTTGTTGCTTATGTTTATCTTCTTAAGTGCTCTACGCTTACTGCAAACAAATAACGTCACTATACCAGCTCCCAGACGCAGACAACATCAGGAGTAACCAGCCAGGCTCGTGTCTTGACAAAATCTTCACGTCTATTATTATGGGTATACATATTTTGAAATCCTGACGGTGACCAGTTGAATAGTCGGTAAAAATCCCCGCGACATTTTAAGGAAATGAATGAATTAGAATCCAAATTTGCATATGGAATTTAGAATTTGAGTCGCGATGTATACAAGTAGGTATATAGCGTGTAGAAATTTCACCATATTTGCCAGGATTTTTATCTGCAGAGCCAGGTCAAAAATAGCTTGGATTCACGAGCCAAAGTGAACTGAACAGGGGCCGACTCGGTACTGGCCAGATTTACGCTGGATTTACAGGTAAGTGTTAACTCAGCAGAACCTGACGTGACGCTGATCAGATTCCCAACGGATTTACTGGCCAGCGGCAGCTCGGGTACATCTACTTGATTTCGTACTGGCCAGATTTCTGTCCGATTCACTGGCCAGCGTTTCCTCGACAACACCTGCCGTGGTTTCCTGACCTAGTAGGTCAGATCAGAAACTGGCGAGTTTCCGAGGTCAGGTATTAGGCAGTTTCGAGTTACAAGCCTATAGTTATGGACGTGGACAGTTATCCTGTCCAATAACTGATGACAAACATGGAAAACCAGACAGGCTCTGTCCAGCGCCAGTTCCAAATTTCTACATACACCTATATGATGTGTTTACGACTTATGTTTTTTTAGTGTAATGCAGCAGCTGCATGAGCAGACATTACAAAGAGTTGAAAACTTAAACAAATTAAGGCGAAGGGATAACGAATGCATGGTTAGCCACAATTAGCGCCGGAATCAATCGCTGCGCCTGCGGTTCGGCCATCAATATACATAATCGAGGCGCCATTAGCACGCTCTCGTAACGGCCACCTCGCGTTCACGTACGTACACGTTTATATTATACTTTCACGTACATTATACAGAAGCGCGCGTCGAATGCAATAGCATATTACCAACATATATAATGCGAGAAGTTGAACTGCAGGACTGTTGCAGGATCATCTCATACAGCTGTGTATGAATGTGTCGGTAAATCTCACCCTGACGCATGCCTGCATCGAACCGGGTATAGCGATATATCGGTAGAAAATCGACCCAGCGGTAACGGAGGAGTCGTTTTGGACGTAGGTAATTATAGCGAGTAATATTAATTTGAGCAGTGAGTAATAATTCGCGGAGATCTTGTAACTCACTATTGCAGTCTATCACATTATATGATATGTGAATCGCTGGAGATTTAACAGCGTTAGAATGTAACGATCAGCAACGCATTATAACGGCGGCAGGGACGACGATCGGCAGTGGTCAAGCCTATTCGAACAGTAGGCAGTACTTTGCAGGTTACGGAGGTGGAACTTCCTCCGCCCCCAGCTGGTGAACGTATTAACAGTTTACTCGTGTTGGTATATATAAGCTCATATATTGCCTTCGCCTTTTACCTACATGTGTAATACCTTGTAACTTGTATAAAAGCTCGAGTGCAGCACCCGTGTAATGTAGTCGGTACATAGGTAGGTAGAGGTACTAACCCAGGAGTGTTATCTTGTATGCATAGATAGAGATAACCGATTCCCAATGGTATGCTTCGATGAACGCATGAAAACCGCGTCTCCAATCGTAATATAGATTGCTGCTAATTGCCTCCGATATACGTACGAGTACAGGTATAATTATCTCTCTACTGTACTACCTTCAGCTGTAGGTACGATCCTTGTAATAGCTAACTGCATATTATACTTGCAATGTGGTGTATAGTTTCGTCTACATGGGACGTTTACAGCTGCTGCTACATTCGCGTACCTATATCATAATCGCCGCGGGTGATATCTGGGACACTGTTACATACAGATACAAAACTGCAATGGTATTACATATTTCTTATTCTTATTTACAAATGCAAGTCATTACGACCCTGCAGTCTTCTTCCTATACTTCCCGTTATTTTCTTGCTTTATTATACCATGCAGCAATCTCTTATCCTTTATCATCTTTTTATCACAGCATGTACGTATACCAGGTTCGAGTACCAGCTCGCGGCGACGTCGCGACATCCCGCAATTATTATCGACAATAATCAAAAGCAGCTGGATAGAATTCTAAAAGTTTCTTTTTTTTCTGTCATCTGTATATGGGTAGTTTCGAACGATGTCTTGAAAAAATCGTTGATTCTCCGTATGAATCAGTTTGTTAGTTAGGTATACACATATCAGGAAATCGTCATTGCAACATCATGTCGTCTCACCGCTCTGATCTGAATTGCTTTCTCTTTGTGGTTGTTGCGTACAACGTATATTATATTCATCCATACTTACAGCAAATGTCATGTTTGTAGAAACGTTAAACTATACCATAGTTGCAATTGCAGCAACAGCATCTGGGTGAGCGGCGTAGCACGATTTGCTGTATTGTATAATATAATCTTGACAGTAGCAGAAACGGCGATAGCGAAACGCTGCGATGCAGGGGAAAGTTTCGAGCTGTGGTGAAAACCGGTGACAGATATACCTGTGCTTCATACCTACAGCGTAAGCCGAATGGCAACAGAGACAAGATGGGAAAAAACCAAAACAAAAAAGAAATTCATATCGGCCAGATGAATTTTCGGCGTTATAAAATCTTCACGGTTGTGTGCCCCAGCTGCAGCAGCAGCTCTTTGCCTGACGGGCGAAACGCGCGGCAGTTCCCTTGGGATAACTGCTCAAGCTTCTCGTCGGTTATACAGGCGCCAATCAGCAATAAACGTATCTTATTTAATTAACCAGGACCACGATATTAAGCGAAGCTCACCACGGGTACGCTGGAATGGAATTTCTTTTTCCTCCGGCCCGTTAATTGGGCACGCCAAAATATTGCGAGTTGGAATAGGCCGGTGAGGTACGTAAGGATTGCAGTGTACGGGCGTGGCGATCGTTCTTTGAGGTTTCAAAGTCTTTTCAAATAGTCTTCGAGAAAAGAAAAAAAATTATTGTTGTTGCTCACCAATTTCACTTACGGAGTAATTACAATGCGGACTACGGATGTATTGACGATCCAAAAATCGTGTCTTGTCCAGCTTTATGACCGTGTCCAGTCCATAGTATTGAGTTATTATAAGAGAGTAGAAGCCTGAGGGGAAGGAGTGGTTATTCATTTCACGGCAGCTTTAACTCGAGTGTATACCTATTTTTTTTTTACAACGGTCTCCAAAAGAAATACTGGCTTGATCGTCCAACATCGGGATTTGGTCGTTGCATCATACTTCGATGTTTGATCTTTTCAACCATGCGAATCTGTGAACTATAATCCGCGGACGTTTTCTAACGCGGAACGCCAATTTGATCGTTAGTTTGCAAGACGATCCTGTAGTTCTATGGTGTCTGTCTGTCAGTTTGACAGTCTGTCAGTCGCGGCGTCCTCGTTCTTCGTAGTCGTTCTGAAAGCTTTGAGTGTGATATACGCGTAGGTTTGTTTGTCAGAGAGACGGTCATTGTGGACCTGCAAGTAGACTGAACGTTGTCACGTTCGCACGCACGGACGAGGATTCGATAAGAGGAAGGAGGAAGGAAAGCCCAGTCGTGAGCACCGTAAGACGACGACGACAACGACGACGATGACGACAACGACGACTCGGACGTCGACGAAGGCGACTCTCGACTCAACTTAACTCAACTCTCGTATAAGCCGAGTGTGATCCCATTCGCCACGCCAGCCCGAGACTCAAAGGGAGAGCCGCCGCCAACCTCAACCGGGAACTCAAGCCAACCGCGATCAAAACGAGTGACAGTCAAGGCCGGAAACGGTATGGAAAACGCCCGGAGAAACCCGCTAAGCAAAATATTTACCTGATGCCATTTCATTTTGTCCTTTCAAAGCGCATACGCTGTATGAAGTTCAAACATTTTGGAAGATGACGAGAAAAGCACAAAACTGCACTATTGATATATCGCAGGACATTGTAGTGGTACGAATTCATATATGGATGAAATATGCGATTTCTGAGTATCGCAGTTACCATGAAAGTGATGTGATGGGATACTTGGATCTGTGAATCCAGTTCAACGACTTCCGAGTGTCGTTTACTGATTCCGCAGCTATTGTGTAGCAGTGAAAGCAGCATCAGGAATACCAGGATGAGAAATAGGAGGAGTAGAATTACCAAAATAATATATACCTACACGTAGTTTACATCGTTACAGCTGATACGAGCAATAACATAGAATAGGTGGAACACGGTTGTCACTGTCCAACTGTATATCTACGTTATATGTACCTACGCATCGTGCGACATGTTGACACTCACGTGGTAAATCATGGAGGTCCGATGGAGTTTCAAGATTATTTGTTTAACCCAGAATACGTTCATAGCCACTGCAGCAGGTGCCGGCGTTGCTGGTACTGATAACTTCTATACACGAAGTCCTACATGAATCGTCGAATTGTGTGAATGTGTACGAGGACCACCGCTTGTCGTCAACCATGTCTCCACCTTGCCTCGTTGCTTCTCGACGTATTGAAAAAAAATCTAACCGATTCATGAAAAACATAATTTCGGCGCACTTGATTCAGCAGTCCAAGGACGCAATCTTGCACCTTTTTTTTGGGAAGCGCGATGACTACGAATAGGCGTCGAGGTCTGGTGGTGATCGATCGATTCGCATATCCGCGGTATCAAACCCCAGTATTGGTCATCGGGTTGCTTAGGGCCCTAGAAGTGCAGGTGCACTTTTCAGGGTTCCGCTAGCGCCTGGTTTCGGATAACTATCCTGCCCGCGTCCACCTCACCAATAACCCGCCGTACGGTGTAACTGATCGTGAGTCATCGTTACACGTTTACGGCGAATCTTGGATTATTTTTATCACGTATATAAACCAGCGTTAAGACCTATAGGTACTCTGGGTCGGATAACTGTTTGTTGGAGTCAGAAAATGGGATAAAAATAAAAAAATTCCCAGACGTTTTTCAGAAATCAGGAACAGCGTAAAGTTCGGTACCTTAAACTTGTGCTTCGTCAGCGCTCAATACTATCTGGAGCCGAAATGAATTCCTAAAACTCAATTAACCGTAGCTGTTTAAAAGTGCATTAAACAAATAAGCACCACGTAACGAACGATCGCCCTTCGTCGAGGGATCGGCTTTACCTTCTGTAAGCGCGTGTCTCTGCCAACGTGATATCCTGATTCTTAAAAGCCCCCCGACCCATGCAACCCTTTTAAGTAGTAGGCCTTCTTCTCTTCAAGTAAAACGCCAGGAATGCCCGACCCGTTGCCAGGGTGACTCTTTCCAAGTTCTTCCCTTTCATATTGTTTTTCAGCGAAGTTGTCTAGCCAAGTTTTCTACGTTCCCACACACTTTACTCCACTTCGGTCAATCCATCTGGCGAATAAGAATCTCGGAGCAGAATTATTTATGGATGAAACGTAGCTGATTCAGTCGGCTTTATATGAAAGAACTCAGAGCGTATCGATTTAGTTGTGGGCGTAATGATTCACCCTGGAGATAGTAAGAAAAGGAAAAAAGAGAATGAAGAAAAAAGGGTTGACGCAAGCCCGAGAGATATCTACGCGGTGCTTTCTTCCGCGTCAATAGTCGAATCGGTGACATCATCTCGAGGCGCGTAAGTCACCAAGAGTAAGGTGAGTGTGCCGCATATACGAAGCGAAGATCGAGGAGAAAAGTTAACTAAACTAAACTAAAGTTGAGTAAATTTGAGTAAAGTAAAGTCGTCCAGGTCGTCTACCAGATTATCAGTAAATGGTATCCCCCCGGCGCCAATCGTATCCATTTCGTCTCGTCCCCTGATGGTAGCCGGTCTCACGCACACTCTTACGTCACGCCGTGATGCCTCCTCTCACTTGTTTTCATCCATAGTCATAGATATGGTGAACAGTTTTTGCTACACGTGTATCTTTTTGTCTACTGTCGGATAAAATGATGGTAATGGGAATGTCGCTGTCCGTAAGAATTCTTCGGGGTGTTTGTCTTCGTTCACTTCCTGATCGTATGAAACTCACAATGAGAAACGCATACGATGTCCCGTGAGATTTGAAGTAAAAAAAAAAATATTGCTTTTTGAGAAAGGCGTTTTAATAGAAAATTGCTTTCTTTTATCTTCTTCCTTTTTACTCAAATATAATTGAATGGGGTTAAGTGTCTTCTGATTTACAGGCGTAAACACAATCCGTGTAAATACCTCAAAGACCTAGGGGGAAAAAAAAACATCCATGAGATGCATGGCGCCTTGGGAGATAATGCATCTTCCATTGTTTGGGTGCCGGATCACGTGTAGCACCTTCGTTAGCCGCGTGTTTTGTGAAGGAGGTAAAATGTATTCTTCTACTTCACTTTCCCGCGGCTTCGCTCTTTTTTCTTATTGTTCATCTTACCCACTTTCATTGGAAGTCGTTTTGTTCCATGGAGTGTCGCGGTGACCTCCGTTGCTTCGGCTCATCAGTCGCGCTGCTATTCGTTGTTTGAGCCTAATCTCTAATTGTCTTGCTATGGGTCTTTAAATATCCATGATACGAGCCCACCCACCGTCACGTGTCTTTTTCTGTCCTACATCCACACAATGCAAACTCCAAAAATATCATTTGAGAAACTTCAGACGATTTATTCTCGATGGCTACTACATTGAAGGTCTGGATTTATTGTATCGCGAATTAACTTCGCGGGGTACCTACGATTTGAGGTCGTGACTTTATGGGGTACATCCTATCCTTCGAGGATTGTCTAAATTGTAGGATGCGCGATCACGTATCAACGGTTCCAGAAGTTGCTCGTAACATTTGATGGTGTTTTCTTGTTCGCACTTCATTTCTTCTATTTCTTGTTCGATATTTCTTCTTCGTTGCGTTCTTTGATTGCATAAGAGCAGTGAAGAAGAGGAAAGAAGCGCCGCCTGAATGTCGGGTAGTATCGTAGTTTTTCAGTCGTAAAAACTTCGACGTCACCGTCAATAGCTACACGTCTTCCTCTGGTCTAATACCCTAGCTGCGGTACCACGAGAGTTACAGATCTTGATATACGCGTCACAATCCACGACTTTTGCGATCCCATCTCTCCCTACTCCTTTTTTTTCCTAGTGGTTGGTGCTTGCACTTTCAATCCCCTTGAGACCGATAAGTCGACGACCGATGAGAGCCACGCGTATGCAACTTGCACTTCTACGTACGTTACACATAGGTACCTATACCTGTGTGCGCACCTTTCTTATCGTGCGTTACCCCGATCGATCGTTGCGATTGATGAAATAATTTTTATGGCTGACCCGTGAAATCTATTTCCAAATTATGGATCAAAATACAATTTCGATATGTGAATATGTAAACTGTCATTTTGAGATATGGTTTTATTCCCGTTGATAATTGTTTATTTACTTATAGAAACGACTTGTGAAAGATATATATTATCGCGAAAAGGTGACACGCTGAGATCATCGGAAACTGGAGCATATCTGAGATGCAACGTAATACGTGGGCCACGTGCAGAAATGGCAATAATAATCCATGATTCCCAACTGACATCCATGAAAATAGACGATTGAGACATGCGGACCGGATTGGAAACGGTCGTTAGCGAACGTTTAGGCAGTCGAGCTGCCACAGCATCGTGGGTCGATGCGAAATCGCGGCAATTACACGCCGTTCGTTCTTTCGTTCGTTCATTCGTCGTTCGTTCCATATATTCCGTTTGGCCCGATGGTCCCGTTCTCCGTTTATGGTATAGGTATTATAGTATACGTTCGTGTGACTGTATGGATGTACCTATTTTAGTCCTATTTCTTTCTTCTCCCCGTGATCCCCCTAGAGTAGAAAAAAGGACGGCGGAGGCAGGGGAGGTCTATTGAGCTCGGGTGATTTGTCGCAATTTGTTCTGCCTGTTTGGGAAACATTTGGGGGGTGGTAGTTTTTACTAGGCTTTGTGGTCGTCGTCCAGGTGACTTGGTCGATTCGTGTATCAGCAGTAGCAGCAGCAGGCGAGTGCAGGAGTAGAACAGAAATCGATTCTGGCTCGTGTCGGTTCCTCGACACAATGGTAGTAAATTTTGTGGTTTTCAATTCCGTGAATGGAGACGTTACGACCACGGGGTAGTCGGAGCGCTGCACCGCAGTCTGAACCATCCTCATGGCTCATGGTCAGCTTTTGCGGGGTTACTTCTTTTTTATATTATTCCTTTCTGCTTCCTCTCTAGCCTAGGTCCGCCTATCGGAGAACAATGATTCAACAGTAAAAGGGCGGTCGAATCTTCCCCCTCTTCCTACTATTTACCACCAATTCCAAAGATGAGCGGGCTCCACCACGTGTCGGGATGCTTGGACGTTCGCCATTCCGGAAGTCGATCTCGTGCCGCCGCGACGGACGGATTTAAAATTTCCTCATTTCGTACGGGTGTTGATTTGTGCGAATACCTTAGCAAATGCGTTTTATTTCAAGATATTGAATACGCGCCGATTCAACGCTGCACGACCGCTATCTAATCTCGACGCTTCGCTGCAAATCTAGTCCGGTATTTGCGACCGGAGTATGGTGTCTTGCGCTTTCATGCGAATTTCATTCATAATGAAATCCAAAAACTTTTAAATACGGTGGTGCGCAATTAGTGACTGTCATCGACCTTGATACTTATTATAGAATTCAGCTAATTCGCAGTGTGCGGTAAAGATCTATATTTACTGGAAATATGGTCGCCGTTATAGGCAATCGGCACGCGGATAGCTGAGCAATGTCGGTCACTGACAGGTGAGTCTAAAAAAAAAAGATTGATAAACTGATTCAACTCTGCTCCAAAGGAATTTCTGCAAAACTCCTAAGAGTTATCATGTATACCTGCACAAATATTTAATCATCTCGTGTAGCGAAATATATTTGCACTATTGCTCAGCTACGCGTGTTGATAAACATAGCTTAATTTTATTTATTTACGAAAAATAGTGTATAATATATAGAAAAAAAACAAGAATTTTACATGGAATCTAATTTTCATTACGAGAACTGTGAGTTATGGATCACGGCTGGGATTAGAAAAAACAAACGAGGAAACTATGAGAGCAAGGAAAAAAAAACAAAAAACTGAAAATAAAATAAATAAAAATTGTTTGCTTGTGCGCGGTGTATTCAACCTCACACTGCACGGTTGCTGCAGTAGCTGACCGATGCAATTAAATTCTTGAAACCCGAGAGCTAAGCGCCTTCCGCGCGCCGCGTGCACGTATGCTTTATGCTATACGCGTTTATTTTGTTACCGGACATACGAAGATTGCTGGGTATCGGTGCAACGCCGATATATTGTGCATATATCGTTCGTAAATTCACATTTTGTTCGTCTCAATTTTTCTATAATTCCCGGATTGCATAGTACAATTGGACCCCCACAAGTGGATGACATCCTGTACCTAGCACTGCCGTTGGTGATTTTTGTTTTCAATTTCGCGAAGCTAACCTGCAGCAAAAGCAGCAGCAGCAGAGAACCAAATGGTTAATGAGTGTGACTGAAAGCGTTGGCTGCGGCCGTCCGCCGCGGGATTCTGTAACTCGAGATGCATTCGCATTGCACAAGTTACGTGTACGCATAGGTACTCGACGGTGTCGTGAGTTTGTGCCGGAGTGCAGGCGGGCGGCTGACCGCAGGAAGGAGCTCGATCCTTGCGGCGGTCTGTAACTGCAACTGGGTTACTATATACGCTGGCTTATTACAGTGTGGCCATATAATGCCCCATATATACGTATACTCTCTCGCGATTACTTATTCGCTTATTATATTATTTAATTATACCGTATATAGAGTTTTTTTCGTTTTTTTTTTTTTTGTTTTCGTAAGTCGCTGCCGCAGCGGAAATAAAGAATGAAAGAAGGCGATGCCCATGTAGAAAAGCAAAGCGGAGTCGGGCTGTATTTCATAATTTTTGACTACTCTACGGTGATCCTCGTAACCGCGGGGCAACTTAAAAAACTTAAAAACCCGGAGTACCCTAGGGGCCGAATACGACAACAAAGGAATAAAGGGGTATCGGATGTCGCGAGTGGTTAACGAGAAAAAGTCACAGCTCCCAGTACAAATTAGGGCCCTTAGTTCGGCCCGGGAACGTATAATACCGTATATGCATTATAGTATACTTAAATATGTACGGCACATATGCGACGAAGATGATGTAAGGGAGAAAAAAGATGGGGAAGGAGGGAACGCGTCGTCCGCAGTCTATACGATGCGGTATCGCGCGCGCCTCATGAAACTAAATCTACGACGTAATTACATCAGGGACAAATTATAACTAGCTCATTACGCTGCCAAGAGAATACCAGCTAAGTCTAGTATACAGTCCTAGCTCATAGGGGAGATCCTATCTCACCGACATTGGAATTTTAATAATATCCTACCAGCGCTACTATCGCCGTACGATGCACTTCACGACAAAGTACAAACGATGTGAGCCCAAAAAAAAAAAACAACAAAAAACAAAAAACGAATAATAATAAAAACGGTACACACCACACTACTCACGAATTCCCGATAACGCGTGAAATCAAAGGGATTGTGTAGTCTATTAATTTTTTATTACTTTTTTTTTTCTAATTTTTACAAAATCAGAAGACTATTTAATTTTTTTGTCTGATAAATTATTGTACGAGGAGTATCTGACAATGTTTGTATTGTAGGTATTCAGGGAGAGACGATCAACGGCGTGGGCTCGACGATTGGTTCTTTTATACGGTGTTGGCGTGTCTCATGTTATATTCATCGGACTTAAACGCGTCATAAGTTTATTCAATGCTCGTGAAGAATTTAGCTTTACCTGTAAAGCAATAGAGGAGTAGCAATAAAATAATTCTCCCGATATTACTGGCAGTTTGCAAATTAATCAACTTTTCATTATGGTAATAACGACTGTACTTCGAGTATCGCGACGACGTCGCAATTCTCGATTCCCCCTTACGATATATATTTGTATTATAGGTATATACACACCTATAACGTTCAACGAATTCAATCTCTCAACTTTCCTTGTATGGTGTTTTATCGTCTCGATTTTCTTCGAAATTCCCCATGTCTCTCTCAATCAGCCCGTTCGTACATTCTCATCTAATTATTATCAGTTGTTCCCGGATCAACGATAACTAATCCATTCGTTTTTTTTATTCTGTTACAGGTTACCACAGCTTGCCGTCTTAGCGAAGATTTTGTGCCTCCTGATGGTAAATATCGATCGATTTTATTTCTACGTAACGTCATAAATAAATTATGACAATTACATTAGCTACCTGCACATCTCATGTGGAACCTAACACTTGAAAATCAGTATTAAAAAATTATATTGCAACGTTAAAAAAAAAGTTAACCGATCTGTACCGAACTCCATAGTTCTTCACACCTTATTTTATATCGCTTTTTTTTTCGTTCACAAGACAGACTTTATGGTCTTCCTACTAGATGAGCAATACTAAAAACAAAGACATTACACATACAGAGAAACGTAATATACCCGTAGCACATCATAGCTGTGCAGTGTACGACCCGGGTGACGGGGTCAGATCCTGAGCGGCGATAACACTCTGGCGGAGTCATCGCGTGTGCCTACTGACTCCTTTTTCAACGAGCGCATTAAAACCTCTAGCAACAGCAGCAGCAGAAGCGGCAGCAACCCCGTTAACTATATTTATCTCGTATTCTACAACAACTACCTGCCACAGTTTTGAATTCAAACGATCAAACGCTCCACGTTCTACAGGCTTCCTAAGAAGTCCGACCCAGAGATCACGTTGCTCCAATCTGTCGCGGAATTAATTAACCGATTTTCATTTTCCTCATTTCTTTTCTTTTTCCTCTTATGCTTCGGAACGCGCGGGTATCCTTGATGGTCGAATCGCATCCTGGTTTGCGCGTGTCTTTTGATTATAATCCCAAGTGTTGTGGAGCTGAAAATGTGCGTTCAATGTCAGATTGAGCGAGATAACTGCACGGAGTAGTTGGTCGAGTAGTAAGAATGTCCGACTTTGTATTCGAAGAGGGGGGAAGGAGCGATTCAATGGGACGCAATATCATCGTCTTATAATAATTATTCCGCGGTAGCTGCCGGCTTTGGCAGTGAAGAGAATCGTCCGCAGAAATCACATCGAGGGTCGATCGGTGCAATGTTTGAGGCTGTTAGTCCGCAAATTGCGGAACGAAATATATTTATATAAAGCATTTAACCGTGGGATTATAAAGTTAATAAGGAGTGGTTGGTTCCTCGTCTCGTTTGCATAATTTTCACATCAGCCGCTTCGTTTCGCGAGGACTACGTTACGCCGCTTTTGCTGTTACTGTTGCCGTTGCACACTAAAAGATCGCGGAGATTTCCTCTTGATTATTTTATTATGGGGCAAGAAATAGGTCGTGGACATTTCGCACGACATGAAAACCAAGGTTAAGGGTCAGAGATCTGCCGGGTGAGATGATAAATTTGTAACGCGCTCGTTAGATTTTCCCATTTTTACACAGATATAGTTGATAAGTGAAAAAATGGGTTGTTTTTTTTTTTTTTTTTCTCCTTTTTCATATTTCAGGTGGTGATGTGCGGGGCGGTGCCGGCGATGGTGCGCTCCGTGAGTCTCTACTCGACCTGCAGCAGCGGCAACGTCACTGTCCACGACCGGTACGTCATGGCGGTTGGACGAAGCGAAAAAAATGCAGCCTACCGTAAGTATATATCACATATCGTTAACACATCCCGTTAACCTTTTGCCGCTGCTTCGAGAAACCCCGTGAAACTTACTTACTTGCCTTACTACTGCGGTAAATTTATTCACGTGTATATAATAATGTAAGTATGTAAGGTGTATTATAAAGTATAAGGAATAAAGGAGGTTCGACGTCGCTCGACGGTGTACAACAAGGTACAAGCGCGTACTATACCGTCCTCTCCGCGGATGATATTTTTGAATACACAGAAATATAATTCCGCAACACGTGAGCACCACAAAAGATTTAGTATATATGTCCAGGATTACGAAGCTCGCGTGAAGATTAAAAATTATTAGATCGCATAAGAAGTATGCTAAACTCGTGAACGAAGTTTCTTAACTTTTATTGAACGGCTCCAGAACATACGTAAGGGCCCTGATTTATGAGGGACTAAAACGCGCGGAGGTGCAGCAGCTATCTCCACTCTCGTTTACGCTTATCTCCGGTCCGGCTACTACGCGGCTGGTAAGAGATCATCGGTATTTCGATATTTATGAACTAATAACTAGGCGCTATCTTGTTGGTGATCCTTACGTGTCTATACGCCATAAGATCATTGAAGATCATGGCGATGGTGATGCGGCGACGCACCGCGTCGACTAAAATAGGCGTCGCACTTTCTCGACGTTCTTGACGTACTAGCTCTGTAAGTCCCTGAGTTATTATAGGGGCTTTTATACTCTACTCCATACTGCGGGGAATTGTTTTCTATATGCTGGACTTATATAGACGTGTACACTGTATATTTATCTTACATTGGTTTTATCGACGATCCGGAGATAGCGCGCCTTATTTATCCCCCAATTTATCGAACATACGAATATATCGGTGTGTAGTACACATACACGACCATCACGCTATCCTACGTACCTCGATTTTTCTTAGGTAACAATAATACACGAAATTCTACGAGACTCCTCCGCCTTTACCGAGATTTATTCGGACGTTCGAGAAATGTAATTTTGAAATTCTAGTTTATTACAAAAACCTATCCTCGCAATAATACAATTTTCAGGGCTCGATCCCTCGGTAGGTACCTATACATTCACGATCGTGTCCGTGCATATTTTTTTACTATTCATTTTTCAGCGGCACCAATTATTCATATCGCAGTTCTATGGGGCGCGTAGCTCTCGGCTTCTCACGTGGTTCGACCCCACGCAATTTCTTTCTTTGTTTTCATCATATTCCCCTTTACTTTTTAGACCCGCACTGCAAATATCAGGGCAAGTACCTACCTTGCGTATCTCGTTATGAAATATAAGATAGGTACGAAAATTCACCCCATTTTTGTTATTCATTTGATTCGCCTCCTGATTATATTTGACTTGATTGTTCATGGTGGGATATTAAGAGCTCCCATCATCTCGTACGCGTGTATAACACAAAATGATTATTACGACACGTACTGCAGGAATTTATTATTTATTCATAAAGTTCCCCCCTTCGCTCCCTGATATATCCCTTCACCGAAAGGGGAGAGGAGATCAGTGCCGAATATAATGCCGCGGAAGATTAGAGGCCGTCAAATGAATTAAAAGCCAATTTTAATCAAGGGCGGCGGTCGCACCACACGCCTTTTAGACGCGATTACCGCCGATATAATAACGGGTGAAGAGGAGAAGAATACGAAGAAAAAAACTCCGAGGATGCGGTGTAAGGCTATCGGATAAGAATGATTCGAGAAAGAGAAGAATTGCCTCCATACATCAGCTAGAGGGTTAACTTCGGATAGAAAGTATGTGGCCACGCAGGCCTCACACTTTGCATCTGGTTCCCCGGCCGCATTTTCGACGCGATGATCGGAAGTTTGTGCCGCCGTTCGCCAACTCTTCGTTTTATGTTTAACATCAAATGGCAAGAGTCTGAATTGAGAGACTTTCGAATTTTAGGGATGAAAATCGTCGGCTTCATGAAAGGCGTATGTATAATAATAAGAATCATATCGGTAAGGTGCTGCGTACCGCGGGGTGGGTCGCTCTTGTTATAACCCCGCGCTAACCTGACCCTATGATTAACACCTAAATGCATGATTGGCCGTGGCGTAAAGCTGTTTATTGGGAAGTTGTTCTTCTTAACGCGGAGGTTCTTCATCGAGTTGAAGAGAAGGAGGTGAACGAAGTTACGGTGAGGCGTTCGTACCTCTTGCCTACATAGGTATATACTACACAACATGAGTATAACTATATGTACGTGAAAAGTCGGAGCTTGTATATCTCTGTCGAGATCATCGTGCATCGTCGTGACGTGGCGGGGACAGGTGAAGCCTAGTTTACCGCATGACGGGATAATCACAGCCTGTAACGAGAATAATTAAATTCCCTGGCGTGTTCAAGAACCGGCAGCAGTGAACAGCAGTCATAGTTATAAGATAGAAGCAGACCTGCAGCAGCTCCTCCTCATTCCGATCCTGTTCCATCTCCTCATCGCTGAAGCGCAGCTCCTCTCCGTTCCGGAGGTGAGAGTTTCTAAATATTTGGTAACGCCTTCAAATTGTCTGGTAATAAAACGGATCCAGACCCCAATGAACTAACGCGCCCCATTTATCTCGATCCCCTGATCTAGTCTCTTCAAACGATCTCGAACGATATGCACTTTACAAGCCTTTTTAACAGCCAACTCACAGTCGTTTAACGAAACAACAAACGGAGTACGCTCATCGCGACTGTAGGTACCACACAGTGGCACATTTTTTATTTTCTTCCGCTACGCTTCGTCGATTGAAATTTTATTCCTTGATCGTCGTTAACGATAGTTGGATCCTCCTCTGAGTGAATATATACATTTCCCGATAATATACATGGATAATTACCATCGGAAATAACCTGCAGATCGACCAGGCCAGAGCAAGGTTGGTAATGGAGCAGAAGGTGGTTCGTAGGTATCCTAAGTTTGAGGTTTGTCTGTTCATACTTCTGTCCCGGGGCATAATGAAGATGCGAGCATCGTCGCCCTACAACCAATTAGTGCTGCCATTACTCCGTGGCAGATGACCATCTCCCTGGGGAGGTCACACTTAATTATCACACCGCGTTCACCTTTTTATGCTTTAAGCTCTTAACTTAAAACTCCTTCTCTCCCTAACTTACTCCTCCTTAATATAATTCTCCGCGCGGGCATGGAAGGCGTATAACTGTACGTACGCAATGGCACCCTGTAATATATCACGAAAATGAAGTAAATTTTCAAGAAACTTCTCACCACCGCCAGTTATATAATTTCTGACCAAAGAACGGCCATCAGAAATCTACCAGTAATGAAAATACCGTAGTTTACGCCTTCTGATTAGCATTGAAAGGCTATCACGGAGGCAGGGAATGAGTGAAGCGCGAAATACTGCAGGAGAGAGGGAATCCTCCGCCTCCTTAGCTGCAGTCTACGGACTTGAGAAACTTTGCAGAGTCGAGGAATCCGAGTATTCTAGTGCCGCGACCAAACCTCGATGTTCCAGTGTATTCACCTGTGCACGTATCTATAAACTTCCTAGACGTGACTGCAGATGCGTACAATCGCAGAGCAGGTCTGATCAGATCGTCAACGAAAAACTTTCTTCGACATAGTCCAGTGAAGTGACACCTCGAAGTCGAACTTCGATACTATGATCAGTTGGAATGTTCTGCAATAGAAGTTTTCGAAGTCGAGCCGGCGGAGCGTTCGGAGGCGTATTACAAAATTCCAGTAATTAACTGAATTGATAAACGGAGAGTGTGTAAGCTGGTTCTATGGGGCAGAGGTGAGCTCTTGTCTTCGGGGTCAAGCGTTGGGGTCTTCCAAGTTAATTACGTTAGGTGACGGATGGCGTCTCACCTGCAGCGGAAGGGAATGTCCAGGCTATGTGAATACGAACGGACGGCACGCCGGGACGCCAAGTGTAATCTGAATGGATCTGAACAATGGCTTCGATATTCAAATCGGCGTCCTTATCCAGACCATTTAAATACCTACTAGTAGGTGGGCATTGCTAAGGAATTCTTCTTCGAGGTGAGTGAGGCGATCGAACCTCCTTTGATCGCATCTCCGCCCCTGATCCGTGAAACGAACGACGAGTGATCCTCGCGTCTGCACCTCTTTGGCATCCTAATGGCCGCTTAATCCCAATTAGGAGATGGCAATTGCTTTTTACCCCATCAAAGATCCTTTGCCCCTCATTTTCTACCCGCTACTCGATGTCCTGGCTTTATTTAGACCACCGTAATGCGGAGGAAGCTGCTATATACACCGCTTGGCTCTCCAATCGTGCACAAGCGCCACGTGCTACTCACGAACATCACGTTCGGTAAAAAGATTTTGAAAAGGGTTCGGTGATGAAAAGTAACCTCGAGATTTGTCAAGAAAATAAAGAAAAGCGGCATTATGGGATCTTAGAATCAGAATCACCGATGTTAAGTCTCTAATTCTAACCAACCACACGGTGAGAAAAATGACGTGATAGCAGCGAGGAGGTCGAGGCGCGCGGAGGGGTTCGGACGACGTGTACCCGAGATAACTCGCTATCTAAATTTATTTATCACGGACTTATGGAAACACAACTGATCCGAGGTAATCAGATATCCTAGCCTCGAGCGAGGGGCCGATGACCCGGACAACCAACCAGCGTCTTCGGAAACTCCGTCTAAAATAGACGATCACGAATAAGTGACACGAAACCCTCGTAAATATTTGTCCGTACTCAATCGAACGCAGTTTATATAATTGAGACGAGCCATACGATCGGATCAGAAACTTTCGAACCGGATGCTGCTGCGCTCCGTTTTACAGACTGAAAAATATATAAGGTTATCCTGTCTTCCGGTTCAAAAGTTCACTCTACCTCTTTCCGTGTATATCATTTGCCCTTCACGCGTGCGTTAGTATAAATATTAATAATGATTTTTTATTCGCGGGTAGCTGAAGGTCTGGGTTAGATTAAGGGGATCCGCGAGTCATGATGGCCCCTTTGCCGCGGGTGCCTCGTTAAACTGAAGTGCCTCTCGTAGTCTCGGCCCTCCGGGTATATCCGGGAATCTACTCCTTTCCTCTTCTCTCACCTTATTTTTTCTCACGTTGCCTCGTCGTCATCGAAATCAAGAATGTCCCCGAACCACCTCGTAAACCCCTTTGCATCCCTACGGGAGGTCTTAATCTCAAACTCTCACGAGGTCCATTCGCGCCAATTAATTACCACGCGTTTGTCAATTAATTAAAATCCCAAATCGCGAGATCGATCGTTTCTCCCCCCTTAAAATGTATGTGGTATTCATTTGATTTTTCTTCCTACATTTTCATCTGCAAGCTGAATACATTTTTAATTTTTTTTTTGCATTTGCATTTTCGAAGGTGCAACAATAATCACGCCCGAAAACAGACTGTTTACCGCGATATCTCGTTGCGTATGGTCGGATCCATGAATGGCAGTTAATTTTGTCTTTTTTTCTCGGATTCTCGGTTTCTCTGCATGCCCCTTTGACCGACCCTTATAGTGCCTTTTTTCCAAGAAGAAGGGTTTCTTATTTCTTTCTGGTAGCTGGACTTTATGATGGGAGTTTTACCTTTCGCCCGCCCGACGGGTAGGTAGCCTACAAAGATGTGGAAGAGCCAAAGAGTAGTCTGCGCTTTGGATGTGCTAATGAAGGAGAATGAAGATGAACCAAGAGAAAACCATGGAGACACAGAGGGACGGTGTGTGCTTCACCACTTAGCGGATGCCGTTGGACCTGCACGGTCGACCTCTGGATGCATCGTTTGTCGCAACGTTACGTAATTTCTCAATAATTTTTTTTTTTTTTTTTTTTCTCGCGGTAACAACTCTCTACGGCGTACTATGAGCTTCTTCGCGTTCCTCAGTTCCTCCAACTTATAGTTCATTGATAATAGGGTCCCCCATCTCTTTACCCTTCGAAGGAAATAATGAATACCGTACAGTGAATTCTCGGAGCGGTCGCTACGCGCAGTTAGTTTCGGGGAAAAAGGCGGGATCTTTATGTAATTTTTATTCTCATAACGTATGGACGGTTGGCTATAACATCAGCTGTATACCGTTACGTCCTTTGAACTCTTTCGTTAATTTTAAATCTCCATTACCGATTTTTGCTTACAGAAAAGCTGTCTACACAGTCCGACGACTTCAGCGGGAAGCTGTACATCTTTGCAGAGGAAAGCGAGCGATACATATGTTTCAACAAACGATGGAAGCTGGTTGGCTTGGTGAGTATAATTTTATAAAATTAAGTAAATGAAGATGAGAAAACTGGATATTTCATAAATTGATTTTCCGCGGAGCAGGATACAATTTTCCGAAGGACGTATAAAATTTTTCGCGTCGTTTTTCTCTGTTCACAGCCAAAAAAACGAAAAGGACCGATGTGTCAGTTCTATGAGGAGTACAACGGTTCTTATTTAAGGTACAGAAGTGCGGTAGACGGTTCTCACTACCTCGGTTTCAACAAGCGCGGTATGCCATTGAAGGACGCTCAGGGTAGGGAGCAGTGTCTAAACTTCATAAAGTACAACCCTCACTTCAATATTAACCATCACAACATTCTCGTGGCCTCGAACATCGGCGGTGAACTACGAAAACCCGCGATGCAGAGGACGCCTAAAAAGTACCGGACGTCAGAAAGAGGCGGTGGTTGGTCAGCGGGTGGCGGAGGGGGAGGAGGAGGGGGAGGAAGTGAGCCGCATCATCACCACCGACATAACCGCGGTAAAATGCACGAACAGCCTATACCCCGAAGACGACTTTCGCTAGGACGTCCGATGCACGAAGCGAAGAAGTACTGAAGAATGTAAGAGAGCTCCTGAAGACTGTCGCGCGACCCTCGCCGGGATTGTCGAGCTTAAAGAAGAAAAGAAAGGAATATATATATAAGAGAAGAGAGACTCATCTCTTCATTCGCGCACGGCCTAACCGCCCGTGCCTGTTATAAAAAAAAAATAATAAATAACATTAATAACGTGTACGCGCCGCGAGCTAATGCAGTCGCTGCAAATTCAACAGTAGTGTCCGCGCCGCCGCCGCCGCCGCCGCCGCTGCCGCCGCAGAATTCAGACTGCTGACTGATGATTTTCTCATTTCTTTTTTTATTTTCATTTCTTTTGTTTATCGATTATTATTTTCATGCATAACTGATAGCCGATTTGCGCTCTGAAATTTTCGCAAATACATGCTGCAGTGTGTTATAGTTATACCTCGTGCAGCTTTGATAATCGTATATACCGCGTGCCGAGATGGCGAATATGAAAATAATTAAACAAATGAATAAATAAAAAAATAAATGAACAAATGAATGAATGTATAAACAAATGATGATGATGATGATGAAAATCGTAATAATACGGAGTAATAATAGCAATTATTATTATAACGATGATAATTATTAACAGTCTCGCGTCACACGTAATGTGTGTGTGTGTGTGTGTGCGTGTGTGTGTGTTGTAAAATAAATTAAGTTTTTCAAATAACTTAAGATTATTTAGATTTTGACAAATCGATAGAACTACCCCCGAAGTATTTTGTTTTCTCTAAATTTTTTCGATCGATTATACAATCTTGTATTTTGTTTTAATGTTTTCACTTTATACATCGCACATTGGCATACCATAAAATAAAAAGTACCTTCAATACGAACGAACGACAAGTGAAAGAAAAATCACAATAAAATCAAAGCGAAACGAAATTTAAACCGACATTATTAAAATGAAACGAAAAACGAGACACCCTGAATTAGTTGAAAAAAGCTAAAAACCATAAAAAAAGTAATAGAAAAGAAAAAATGTGAAGTAGAAGACAAAGATATTTAAAAAAAAAAGAGAAACGATATGTATTTGTATGCTGATGGTGAATGCCGTGTTTGTTATTACGTTGTGTCACATATGGAGAGCAAGTGCGTGTAAAATATTACGTATATTAATGAAATTTAATTGTTAGAATGCTGCTGCAGACTGTATTACTAGGTTATAGGTACGTTATGTAATATTTTTACGCGGTGGCGACTCGATCAACAATAAATAACCACAGTCCCTGCCTTCTTCAGTAAGAATGCGATGATCGTTGTATGCAACATCCGAAGATTAAGTTGAACTTTATTATCATTATGTTTTCTTTTTATTTTATTTTATTTTTTCCTTTTTTTTTATAACTAGTTCTGTAGAGAACGCGGGGATTTCAGAGTGGCCGAGTATTATTGAAAAAAAAAGTAACGCATATAACTATACATAAAAAAGAATATAGATATATGTAATTCATGTAACGGATATTTCGCGTATAGTCGTTACGCAACAAGCGTTTTCAACGCCCATAATGAAACGCTCCCCTAGGTAGCTTATTTATTGAAATCATGTTTAGATTTTACTTTACAGATATCCCCTTTCTCTTCCTTCTCGTACTATGTATAAAAGTAGATTGTTGCTCTCTCTTTTTCACCCGCACTTCCTTTCAGTTTTCCATTTTTTTTTTATTTCAAATTTTCTAAATTTCTTCCAAATCCCACTTTCCCCCATCTCGTAATCGTAGACGTCATGCATATTTGTATCTCGATGACCCCCTACACGGCATCTATCGTTTCATTTTGTTTCTGATTTTTTTCCTCCCCCCATTCTTCATTTGTATAAGTCAAAGCACCAACATCCATAATTTTATTTCAAATCATTTAGAGAAAGATTATTGAAACAAGTGAACGTTATATTCATCCGGATTCTCTCAACACTTTTTTTTTCTTTTCTCTTTTTTTTCTTTGTCTTTGGTTTTGTATTTTCATTTCTTTAGTTATCCAATAGACACGATTTGCTCTTTTTTTTTTGTTTTTGTTCAAAACTGAAAATACTCAATAAAATAACTAATTTGTTTTATACTTGAAACAAAAAAAAAATGGATGAAAACAAAACGACAAAGGCGCGAGATGGTGACGAAGTAAAGTGTGCGTCGAGGGCCTGGGACACGCGGTGTTTGTATGTGTATTGCTGAAAACTAGAATTACTATGAAAATGAAAATACATAGCGAAATAAGCTCCATTATCCTCGAACTTGCGATTATCTCTCTTTTTATCCTTACCGTTGAAAAAAATATCAATGAAACAGAGAAACCAGAAAAGAGAAAGGTGAAAACCAGATCATGAGCGATAGGGGTAGAAAGACAAACGAATTTGTACGTCGCCAATTCGAAGATCGGCTATACTTGGAGCAAGATATATGCTGTTGAGCTACAATAATCAATGTCGCGCGCTAAAAATGCAGCTGACCATAAAGAAAATAAATAATTAAACAGAAAGCAAAGGAAAAGAAAGAAAAAGGAAAAAAAAAAAAAAAACGTAAATCCGACGCTTATAATTTAATGAATTTAATAACAGACAACTAATATAACGTGTAATGTATTGTATTGTAATATGGTATTGTAACGCCACATTTAAGAAATTAATCCCTGTTCCCATACCTGCCTTCCCGCTGCCCCTCCCGCCCCTCCACCCCCCTCAACGTTTGTAAATGTATGCATAATCTCTCACTCACCCAGTAGGCTTTTTCACGAGCGAAATTTCGTGACACGGCGACGTTTTTTCTCCCCTTCTGAATTCGATTCATCTGAAAAATCAAAAATATTCTATTGAAACGTGAAAAAAACAAAAAATCAAAATCAAAATCAAAATAAAAAATCGCAAGAGTTGAAAAAAAAAACTGACCGTCTCTCGATAATTCGCTTGATTAGAAAACACGAAACAAAAAATGTATCATTAATTCTTTTTTTTGTTTTTTTTTAGTTTTGTCACGATCAAAAAAATCAGCGATATTTAGAAATGGAAAACAAAAGAACCTATGAATCTGACTACATTAGATAGATAGTACTCTATACATAATGAATAAATAAATGAATAAAATTAAAATTAAAATAAAATTAAAAGTATAAATATTATATATAAAATAAAATACTATATGAAAGATGTGTATTGTAAGATATTTAAATACTGACGTGGGCGCACTTGATAATAACAAAAAAAAAAGCGAAAAAAAAATGGAGGAAAAGAACAAAAAAAGCAAAAAGAAATTGATTAAAAAATAAAAGATGAAGCAATAACCTATTCACTTCGTATGCACCACTACTCTGTAACGCGAATAGATCAAGTCATACGTTGTGAACGTTTGCTCGTTGGAGACGCGCTAATTTGAACCGCACCTATGCGTTATTCGAATACCGAAAATTTGTTAAGATTCCTCATATTAGGAGCGCAAAATTCCAATCATTGCCTGCCTCTGACGAGCAACGCGGTCACATTGAACGAGAGGAGTCGTGAAACGCTTCGGTTCTCAGGTGAGAATTACTGCAATAATTATGTCGGAGAAACCGATGCAGGTTATTTTATACTTGATCCCCAAAAAGAAAAAAGAACAGAAAAAAAAATGAAATTAATTGTAACTCGTGTAAGTCTTGCCTGATAACGAATTGGCGCGATTTCTCTCGAATCAGCTATAGCAATAACAATAATAACATTCCAACACGAAGCGCGTGCGTGTGTTGTGTGTTGTGTGTGCCACTATACACGAGAGAAATTTAAGAAAAAAAAAAAAAAATCAAAGAAAGAAAAAAAATATATTAAAAAATAAATCAAACAAAAACGAATCACTGTCAAATACACGCTCATACACTGCTATACCCATTTGTCTATATCTATTTTGATTATTTAAACCAGAACCCAAATCCCAATTCTTGCAGAGTAAAAATAATCGAGGATCCGTAACAGCGAGTTATATTATATTATATATTTATCCATTTCATTTTTGAATAAGCTGAAATTAGGTGGCGTCAAAAAGATTAGGAACCCCTCGGTACAGCAGCGGAAATCAAGTTTAACGGTCGCTGTCGGTTTGCACTCGTGATTTTCAAATCAAACACTCGAGCGTGTTAAGAAGTAGTCGGAGAGCGGTTGCTGGCAAGAAGAGGTTGATGGTAGGAGGAAAGAGGAAAGAGGTAAGAGGGGAACGGGCAAGTTTTGACATTATTTGGGGAGCCCTTGAGACCCACTCCGGAGAAAATTCTACGGCCAGGAATTGGAGTGCCAGGAGCGGTATGTATATGTGTGTCCTACAGCTACACCGTGTGCGTAGGCCGCTGAACAACGTGTGTACGCAACCCCTTCAGCACCCTAATGTGTTCTCAGATCAGGGGGACATAACGCCCGTGGGAGGAAAAGAAGGAAGATGAGGATGAGGATTGTTTGATTTTATTTTTAGTACCACACCGTGCCGAGTAAATCGGTTTTTGGTTTTCAGCTTCAGACCTTTCGATTGTCCGAAGCTATATCGAACCCTGAGGAATTCCGGCATTTTCAAATACCAAGACGAATAATAATAATGAGTCGCGGTGTTTGAGTAGAAAAGTGAGTTTCAAAGACTTCTTATAGAACCCGTTTTCCTTCTGGGATTAGCCCTCGCTATCTTTTACTTCGGATAATTACGACCATTGCACTATACAGGATATAGTGCCCAATTGTAATTAGTCCTTGGGTAAAATTTCGTTGTGTACGAACGAATTGTTATATACCGTGCTTGTAATCCTGGTATTCCATATCTTAATCGAGCTCATAAAATCAACTCACACGGGACCCGACGAGTCCGTTTGGATTGGGACGCTTTTAATTAAGTTTCAGTTAGAATCGGATCCTCTCATGCTACAGCAAGTATATAGGTACACCGAAAGACTCCCATGTAAGAAAACCGAATTTAGAATGCGGACGCGTCCCGATCTCCTCCCTGTTTTTTCCCCTCCTAGTTCGAACAAGGGCAAAAAAGAAATACAGCAACACTACAGGCTGACTTGCTTCCAATTAAGAGCTGACAATTAGTTTATCTTATCTCCCATTTGTTCAACGCAACTTTATACCGACCCTCCTACCATACACGGTCTATGCACCGGAATTGTCTTCGCGGTCGTTTTTTTTTTTTTTTATTTCTATCATTTCCTTCATCCTACTTCATCACGGGATTTCTCCCTTCCGTCTTCACCCACTATTTAAACGTCGTTACAAGAAGGTTTCCTTAACTGACAAGTATTATAGGAATCAGAAATTGGACCGGATTCGTAGATTTGTGAGGATAAGAATGAATGACCTAAAATTGGGACTTTCTTACCATAGCTTTTCCAGGGTGTCCGATAATTCTAGGAGATCGGAAAAAATCGGTACCTGTGACCGACGTAACTTTACTTCAAGTTTTGGGATAAAAACCATTCGAGGCTGCGCGGGGATTCCTGCTGCAGGCGTAATTCGCAGGCGTCGTCGACCACCCAAAAGTTACATAAATTTACCAGCAGCGAACGAATTTGTGACAATTAAGAAAACCGATGGACGACAATGCTGCGGGCTGTCCCAGAATATTTACGGGCTACAGGAAGACGCATTGTCCTGCACCGAATGGACCCCTGGCATTGTGTCGCGTTTACATTTCCTGCTCGGATTCGGACGGCTGTCCGAGATGTACAGAAAAAAAAAAAATAAGCCCGAGCTTCTTTCACATACTGTGTTAGGCTCTGAATTTTGCATGATCAGTTCCGATTTTTTGCGTAGCATCAGGTGAATCTTTGCTGCGACTTATATAATAGCGATGAAAATTTGGGTCAAGTGTTGCCCATTAAAATGAAAAACTCCGTGTAATATTGCGTGTATATTCGTATACACAAAGTGAACGTCGACGAGTTGACCTATTTCGACTCGCTTAAAAAATAACTATAACGACGGCAATATTCGAGAATTTATTCGCTGCAACCGGTCTAAAGCTAGACGTCGGATGAATAGAAAATATCGCATCGTTAGATTCACATAGATATACTATATGAGGTGCGCGTTCAAAGAAATCCGTACGTGACGTGCTGCACTCGCTTTCTATACCGAACTCTGAGTCCTCCGCGATAGAATTGAACATCAAGGGGATGCGGTTTGAATTCCACAAGGTATATCGACTGGGTATCCCCGGCAGCAACGACGCCCAGAATGACAATTAAATAAATTCCCTCCCCTTCCCTGCATCCCTGCAATTTTTACATCGTAAATATTTTGGGTATCTCCAGCAGGCTTAGGCTAGAATTTTTGATACAGAGGCGTCGGTTCTCCTGGTAAGAAAGCGTGCGATGAATTCAAGGAAAGAAATCCTTAACTTCTAAGCAAAGTAGCTGCAGGTAATGCGGTGCGGTAGTCCGGAGAACGCCGAGTTGGGGCTCGTTTGTATGCAGCGTTTCGCTTTGATCGGTAATTTATTGCTTTTTGGATGACCACGTTACATCAAATGATTTGCAAGTCCTCGGCACCTTGATGGGTAACGCGTGTTTACGCGTTAAAACCAAAATATTTCTTTCCTAAGAAGTTTACGTCCAATTGAATTTAGAAGCGCGAGGTAAAAGCCTGAATAGCAAGAAATTATTGCAACGCACTCCACAGAAGCTATTCCAATCAAATTTCCATTTTCAATGATTTTCAATTTTCTTTCTTCTGTTCCAGGAGAAAAATTGGCAGCCAACGAGGCAAATCTGGAACACAAAACTCGTTGGTCCGTCTGCATTATTGTTTAACACACATTTGTCAACTATAACTGATATCACATAAATCATTTATCATATTGCTGTAGATCATGTACTTCCTAGAATAATTAGAATGTTAAATTGCTTGAGAACTGTCATCAATTTTATTGTACCACATTTATTGTGAGAAAAGATTTCTTTATGTGAATAAATCCATAATATACATAATAATCTGTCAACAATTCCTTCGTATTGTTGATTGGTCAATAAACTAAGAGCACTCTTGAAATAAATTAGTTGGTGAACATTGATCTCAGCCCTGCACCTATTATACTATTTGACATCCTTTATCAGTAACACATCACGACACACGTCATGACATCATCCTCTGATCCGGAACACCTCCTAGCCGGTCATGTTCTCCTGATACTTTTCTATTTTTGGGCCGAATTTCGCTTTCCATTTTCAGGGCCGGTAGTGCAGTACTCTGCATTACCACTTCCACTTTGCGAATTTGATCGAAAAATTGATTTTGGTATCAGGAGAACATAACAGGCGAGGAGGTCTTCCGAGTCAGAGCATGATGTGTGTATGATGAGATGTGATGTGTCATGGTGTCTGGGACTATATGTTGCTACTAATGAATGTCAGGGAATGATGCGTACAGGGATGTAATAGATAATAATTACATAATCAATGTTTCACTGGTAGTGAACTTTTATTGATAAGTCATTAGCGTAGAATACATGTCAATGCATACATTTTGGATTTCATCTATTTATATGAATAAAACGTTACAATATCATAGATAAGACTTTGATTTTAATTATACTCGAATCTACAAAATATATAGATATATAATCACACATGCATAAGATAACTTATTTATGAACAGTTATTAACTCGGACATGAGATGATTGGTTTTGTGAATGCAGTAAGAATACTCTTGTGTTCTGGATGTGGTGCCAAGTTGGTTCAAAGGCTGCCCATCGTACTCCTGAGAAATAAAAATGAGAAAGAGTTGAAAAATCTGGTAAAACTAAATCGCAGATTCGAAAAAATTGAAACAACTCGATCAGTTTTCGTCCCAGCTTAATTCAGTCGATGGATTCGTGTTCCTGAAGTTGAAGTGAGATGAAAAACAGTCGCTCGACGATCGAAAAAAGATATAAGTTTTCACTTCAGAAATCGAAAAAAATCGAAAGCCATCGTCTCAGTATTCTTGCAATTTTTGGAGGCAGATGCACAGTGGCGCCAGCTTCGCATAATGCAATGCTATAGTAACTTAATAAATCCGTTGACGATCTTACGGCATACGTCAGAGCAGTGGCCAGAGCGCGGCGTCCACCCGATCGAACGCTTCGACAATTAGCGCCGCCAATCAGTTCCGATCGTAGAGAGATTACGGGGACCAACATTATCTCCGAGATGGACAGATAGGGAGATAACCATCGGATGTAATTACGCAATGACACAGAGATATGGGTATTTATTTATTCATTTATTTTTTTTTCTTTTACTTTATTCCTGTCCTATACTCAAATAGACGTCCGCACCTGGCAGCTGTTAGCACGTAATCGGTGGACTGCATTTATGGTTCATTAAAAAATTACATGCCCAAGAGATACACAGCTGATTTGATTAGGCTAATTGTAACTGTAATATAAAAATCTTCCGTTCGAGTTTATTTATTTATTTATTTTTTCATTCTTTAAATATGCTACATCCATGTCGATGAAGAATGATAATGAAAGGAAATATGAAAAAATAAAAATCGCTCTTCGATTATTCGACTCCATAGACTGCGCGCCGGTCTTTGCGGCACCCTGTGCGACGATCGCAGCAGCATACCTAAACTAGCATCGCATTCTTTTACTCTGACCCGTAAATGTGCTTAAATTGAGACGTACCACGTGTTCGTGAGCTGAATACGAAATATGAAATGTTCGCTGGCGTATGTTGAGGTGGCTCTCTTCTCTCCTCTTCTTCACCGTAGATTTTCTTTGACGTATGCGTACGTATAGCACATAATATATGCCTATAAATTGCTGACGAACTATTCGCTACGTTCTCACACTGCACAGCGCGCTTAGGAATTTGAATGTTTATTCAGGAGGTTTTATTTATTATTAACGGCAATGCGTTTTCGGAGGTTAATTTTTGCCACCTGGTTTTCGTAGGAACCGCAGCAGACGATATTACCCTTTGGCGCTTTTTATACATCGCCCAGTGTTTCTTGCGGTGAACCCGCCAATTTTCATGGACTCATCCTCCATCAATCTCAATTAGGGATTTAGGGAATTGGGGAATTGGGAAATTAAGACATCACGGATATGAGTGGTGCAGGTATAGAATCAGACCTCCGGACTTCAAACCACCTTCGATGTGGGACGTCGAAATTCTAGTGTCGAAGACTAGGAGGCGGGAGTTTACGTTTTAACCTATTGATTTTGCGTGTGGCCCACCGCGAAGGACAGATAAATCTTTACCGTGGAATTTCCTGATTGAGCCTCGCCGAGCGAGTTAATTGGACCAATGGAATGAAATGCTCCGATTTTCGTAATAGTCCTTATCTGACCATTACCCGTAACGGCGACCGTTCCAGCCCCCGGAAACGATATCGATCCTAAACGGTTGCGCGCCGATCTCACTCCCTCCAATTATACAAAAGGAATAATGACGAGAAGCGAGAACCGATCAAAGAAGTCATTCGACCGCCGTGGGAAAAAAATTATATTAACCAAGTACCTGGTATCAAATCACGCATGTTTTCGTCACTAATTTTCCTGGAACTTCCATCGCCGATTTGGAGCATCTCCCAAAGTTTTTATTTCGCAATCCCAATCTTTTTTTTTTCGTCCTCGGATACCTTCACGGTTTAAAATAAATGAACGCGTACACATCATGCGTACGTAATGCAATATAGGTGGTCCAGTTGGTCCAGCATCGCGTATAGTTGGTTACGGTTTGGGAGTCCGGCGAATGCGATGACGAAATAGGCGTCGATGAGTCAGTCGACCTGCATCAGCAGCAGCAGCAAAGTGTGTGCAAGTATAAGTAATGTCCGCTATTTGCTGGGTATTAGTTTTCGCGTTGGCCTTAGTTATCGACGTCGTAAACTGGTACACAATTACCCCTCCTTTGCGCAGGTAGCGGTGGTCCAAGAATTATAACGATTCTGCGCCAATACAATCATAAAACCGACTCGCCGCGTTTGGGACAAGAATTAGTAAAGAGGAAAAAAAAATTTACAATCAATTACAATAAATTTCTGTCCTCCTAAAAATGGGGCAGTGATTGGGGCTATCTTCTTTCCTCATTCGATGGTTATTTTCGAGTCCATTACAAGCGTGCCAGCTTGTCCTTTGTCCGCGTCGCGGCGATTACTTGCGATTCAGAATTTAAACTCGAGAATGATTCAGCTGTGGTGCATCAGTCAGTTTTTTTTTCCTTCCTTTTTTTTTAATTTCACTCTAGACCGCTCTCTATAAATTCAATCGAATAGAATAGGGTGGAGATCTGAATACGTGTTCTCTTTGCGTAACGTAGCTGAGTAATAATATAAGAAAAATAGAAAAAATCTGTTAGGAAATCGTGTTAAGTAGATCAGATAACTCTCTGGTCGGACATAGTGTGCCATTGTCAAAGTTGAGCCGCATATTATGCGTCATCTCGCCGCGCCTTTTTGCCTCCATATGCCATGCTAAGAGATCTTATATACTAGAGATGCGAGAGGACCGAGTGTGAATTGATTTGCGGTGGACCGCAGCGTCGCGTGGGCCTACAGGCGCCACCGCGACATTCCTTCGTTTCCGGAATACTCTGCATCACGTGCTCCCCTCATCTTCTCCTCAAAACAGCAGCCTATATCTCATCGGAGTCGACGTTATAATAATTAGGTTGACAAGAGGAAAAAAAAAAGAAAAAAATTATACCAGCAAATAATGAGAGGCGCGAATGTGGTAATCGAGAATTTCCGTTTTTCTTTTTCTACTTATTCATTATCGTCTAACGGTTCTGCGCGTTTCGGAATGAGGTGACTAAAGAATTCTGAAAATTTTGTTCCTTCCAGAATCTAGATGAGGAAAAATAAAAATAAAAAATGAGCTTGTTTCGTTAATTCCTTTCCATTATCCCACGTCTCATAATTGCCGGTTACGCGCACCTATTTCTCAAAGTTTTTATCACTTTGGCGGTTGTTTTGCTCTGAGTAAATTTTGATGCGCACATGCAGCGCGAGGCAAACCAATTAGGGCAATTATACGTTGCGATGCCAGAATATTTTGTGGCGAGTAGGTGCGTTTTGAGGATCTCAGACAAAGTACAATAAAACTGAATCCAGCACGGCCCCGTCGCTACTCTAACTTCTAGCCTTTGAACCTGCTTATGAAAGTTCGTAATTAATTTTGTAGATCACAATCTACTCGGTAATGAGCCACGTTTTGTACCCACGGCTAAAGCGGCAGCAACAGCACCGGCAGCTTATCGCGTTAACCCAAATACTTCTAATTCCACCACCGGACAGCGGTCATACCCTAAGAATATTTACGATTCAGACTTTTACGAAAGTCCATTGGCTATCAATTTTATCCATTATAGAAAAACCATTGAAATTTTAAACCACCCTCGTGAATATTTATTTTAAAATAATGATGAGTTTTTGTTTCACGTTCTAGATAATTCGCACTGATTTCTTATCCACCTGGTGAACGTATTGCGGTGTACAAATATACGTGTGTTTCCGTATCACGTGGTGAGAAGGACCGGGGAGTAGTTGCGTGGGTGTAAAAAAGATGCGGCTTGATTACGTTGAGTTCGGAGTAGTCGCGTGGCCCTCCCCCTCCTCCTTAACCCCCGTCTTCTTGTACTCCTTGTTGCTCGCGCACATAAAATACAACCTGGAATTTTAATAAGCCCGCCATTGTGCCGTGGAGGGTTCCCACAGATTTTGGGCAGAGACAACGTTTCAACTGCGGTGATCAAGTTGGCCACGGGCATGCGCGCGGGGCAATCAGAAACTATAGTGTCCGAGAAATAATCGTGGCGTGCTTAGAAACGGATGCCCCAAGTATCCCCTGTGGTCGGTATGAAACGGAAAATGAAAAAAATAAATAAAATGAAAAAAAGAAAAATGAAAGGACAAAGGGGCGAGAAGCGTAACAATAAAAACTTTTATCGATTATAATTAAGGTAGAAACGTGAGGAATATACCTACCGATTTTTCCCAAGTGTGCAGGTTTTTTTACACGCACACCGCGTGTTTGTGGTTAGATCGGGAGAGGTAGATAAGAAAGTTCGGTAGCGACTTCTGTACGCGTTGAGTCCCATTTGTACGAGTTACGCTGGGTTGAGTTGATAATTTTTTACCGTTTTTTGTTTCTCTCATTTATTCGGTTTTTTAATTGACCGCAAGTTGAATCGGTGTCGTTTCTTAGACGCCGCAGCTGCGACGAAACGCATAGATCACCGGGCTCGGTTAGATAACGTCAATTAAGTCGGCACGCGACGCGGCGCGCGGAGCGAGAGCTCTTGCCAAAGTATAAGTCAGAGGTTTCCGTAGTACGCGGGACCCAAATGAATTAAGGTATAATATACTGGATGGGATAAATTTATAAATTAATAAAATTACAGCGTGCCGTGAATCGGGGAGTCGGATAAGTCGATGTGAATCGTCAATCTCGCTGTTATAAAGTTCCACTGCAGGCTTTCCGTCTACAAAATTGCTTAGATTATAGTTACCTTTATATAAAAATGCAGCACAACTCGCGCGTCCGCGTATTATGGGTATACTCTTACTCATACCTATAAGTATGGGCGACAAATTAAGAAAAATTTTTTTCTCAACATTTCTTAAACTCATCCAATAAAAATTCCAATTAAAAATCCCTCGTCCACACTATACGCTACTCGATTCTCAGAGACGCCGAACGAGATCTACGAGTAAGATTAGCGCCGGTAGGCGCTGCAGAATTTCATCTCCGCGCTAGCCGCCGGCTTTGATGTCGAAAGATGAAATCACGATAGCTGAGAGACGAGAGTCGTGAGTATATTGTGCCGTCTTCATCGATCCTGTCAAAATACGGATGTACATCCTATGGTTGCCCTTGTCTTCTCTCGAGGCTTTCAGGGTTCGTTTCCTGCAGGTCCAGCGCGAATCGACCTATTCGGATGAATACAAGACTAAGAAAATAACGAAGAGGAACCGAACCCGGGCGGCGATCCTTGACGAGGCGTGCCGTCCTCCCACATCCCCGTTACCGCGACTGCATCGTACAAGTATGCAATGCACGTACTTATCTCCGGCTTCCACCGAATTCAATGGGTCTCTCTATTGTTATTTATTTCCCTAGGTGTGACTCCCGTTGACCAGGTCGCACCCACGAGGCGCAGGACGATGCGTTATTCGTTAAAATCTGGACCAAGTTGTAGGGTCCGTAACAAGAGTCGACAAGATTCTTGTCGAATTTTTCTCACTCCCGCAATTTACCATTTCCGGATTTAAACGTATGGGGTAATTGACTTGAAGACGGTTTCGGTAAATCGAAATAGGGCACGATTAAATTATAGCCCAGATAAAATTTTGCGATAAAAATAACAGGTCACATATAATCGATTGATTTTAATTCCAGGCACAGATTTTACGGTATATGGTTCTTGCGCAAGATTATGGTTAATTATTCGGCACAGATTAATATTGGTTATGAAATTATTACTTCGTCGACAACTCGCATCTATGATAAGTCTTACGGAAAATCTATCGATTTCTCTCAGCACCCACGTCTCGACGTATCTGAATATTCTTCTCCAAGCACCGCGATCTCTTGGATATAGCGCGGTTTGTAATCGTGATAATTTAACTGCTGTACAAGATTTATGTAATAAGCTATTGATTAACTCATGGCTGTCCAGATGAAGACATAAACTTGTTATTATACCGGGATGATATGCAGCGTTCGTTCATTCGTTCGTTCGTTTGTTCGTTCGATCGATTTAGAGGGCAAGAAATGAGCGTGGCTGAGTTACGTACGACGCGTATTATACAAAACTAGCCAATGGTCGAAAGGACGGACATACCGGGCTCACCATAAGCCGCGAGGATCGGTCAAGATAATTTATTAGCATTACGTCAAGTGCGAGCGAGCAAACGCCCGACCTTATTGGCAGGTAGAAGTATAGGTGGAAAGCATACGTAGTTTGACGTATGATCCATACGTCGTACGCGATGTCGCAGCGAAAGCAACAGCAATCAATGCCGACCATTTCGCGTTTATCTTTATCTCCGTTTTTATTACAGATTGAAATAAATTATTCAAATTCTGCACTACCGCTCGTTTCACGGATCGAGCATCAACCGAATTTGTTGACCATAACGTAACATAACATAACCATTTGTTCACCTATAGGAATAAATGCCAATTTCACATAAACTTTCCATCTCGATATTAAAACGTTTTTACAACCGAGGGATCGCGCTGACGAATGGAACCGTCGCGAAATTGACCATATTGATTCTGAGATTTCAGATGAATAAAATCGGAAGAATTTTATAGAGAGATACCGAGCTCATCGGAGCTTATAGGGTTTGGTTGATCAGTCTATCGGTACTTCTTGTTGGCGATGCATAGATTTATCCTCTCCCGAAGGGCAACTCATAAACCAATCCATTCGGTTCCCAAAGACCACCGGGCGAGCGCATACAAAAATCCTGAACAAGACAACACAATCCAACTCGCTGGAAAGAAATTACCTCCCCGATATCTTCGTTTCAAAGTACAACGACACCACCGATATACCATTCGATCCGATATATACTTCAATCACCCTTGTCACGCTCACCGGTATTCGCTTGTCCAGTCGTCCGGTTCTCCGCAAGACCACAGCGTGCAGCTGGCTCAGAATATGTGGGTCAGTGCGTCACGCATATCCACCTTTACGTTTAAACATATCCACTTCATCAGTTCCGATCATCGATATATGGATGTCAAGTTGGTCGTGTATAATATCAACATAGCATATTAGAAGGAAAAGAACACGAAGAATAAATTTTTCTTACCGAAGCTAACCGCGAACGCGACTTAATTGTTCAAGCAGGATAATAATCCGCTCGGTAGTCGTTGACGACCTTGGAGTTCGAAGAAGTTGGCGAGAACGGAGAGTCAATTGTCTACTAGTTGGCCTCGTAAAATGAGAATTGCGGTAGAGAGAAGCGAGAGGGAAGATACGTGTAGGTACGGGGAATGATCACCGTTCCACTTCGTGGCCCCAACAGATTTGTAATTACTGCCACTAATACGATACACTTCACCTCGTACTGCGCCGGTTATGTTCGCCATCGAATAACAAAGCGGAGGTCGAAGTACCAAACTAAAGATTAACCGGACCGAAGAGCACTGCAAAATTGTTCCAGGACGAAATCGTTCTTTACGATCCGTACGGCGCCAAGGCGAGCCCGGCTCACCTTTCGCCTTATTCATTCGGCACATCGAGCTTGTAATTTCTAAAATTGAATTTAAAAACATCCCCCAAATAGTGCTCCATTAGGCACGCTTCAAAATCTGTAATTATAATTTAATAAGGAAATTTTCTTACGAATGCATCGTTTCATTTTTAATTACCCTTAGCTGTGTCAGGCGTTAATAACCGGACGTCAACGAATCAAATTAACCGGTAAGGGTTGCGGAGGGGATTTCTGGACGGTGAAGATCTCCTTCCGATTATGCGTCCGTGCCTCGATCAACCGACGTCATCAGGAAATTTCACGGCGTTATTTGAAATTTCCCGTCTGTCAGAGTTCCGCCCCTAATATCCTCTCGACATACCCTGACGTCTCGACGCTTGAGGCGCTCAACAGATTTCACGGGTAGGGTAATTAAATATCCTCTGGTGTCTCAATCCACTCCGAGGTACAAAAAAAAAAGGAAAGGAAACAAAAAAAAGCTATATCTGATTTTCTAGGAGAGATTAGTCCGGTTACAAAATGATAATTGAGCGATTTTCCGCCACCTTGTTAATTATATTGATGAACTTTTGAACCGTGTTTTGTCGAAATTTTTTTCCTCTTTACCGTTTGCCGGTGCAGGTTAAAGTACTTGAATAACGCCTCCGTATGCGTATGCGTCCCACGTCGACGATCGTTTACGCTACTATATGACGACTAAGAAAAGTACGATAATAAAGTAATTGCGGTAAAAAGAAACCCTTTGAGTCCGAGTCGGCGTCCAGGTTTAATTAAGACATCATCAGCTCTCTCGGTGATTGCGGTTAAGGCTCACACGTAATTCCTGTATACAGTGCGCCATAATCGTGCTAAGGTTTAAACGCAGTAAAATACGTTAGCTTTTATACGGAAAGGTGAGCCAGCTGCTGTACCCGCACGCGGATCATCATCAGTGCAAAGCCATTTGCGTTACAATTCGTTACAACGATCAACCCGATAGCGGCGCATATCCAAGTATATACTACTGAAGCGACTGCTCATTACAGTGCCCCAGGTAAGTCGAACTAAAGTGCACGATATCCAATGTCGAATGACAAAAAAATTCAATGTACATAAATGTATGAGGAATCAAACGTTCTTATCCTTCAGAGATGAAGGCAGTAATGATATTTCTGTAGCACGCGGGTGACATTCTCCTATGGATACCGGGAACACAGTTTGCGGGCGTGCCCTTCGATCTCTGGTCGTGGCCCTTGGGCCTTATTTCATGGGTATGGTGGCAGCATGATGCGCGCGGTACGGGGACGGTGCGATAAAATGAAATTTCGTTACCCATGCCACCGCTATACGAAGTGGATCTTTTCTATCCAGAGGTAGGTGCGCGCGGTAGTCGACACCCAAAATTCCCGGTGCAATGTCCACCGCGTCCTGTCAGCCGGCGCCCAGCTCTATAAATTACCGGGAATGCCGCGTGCACAGGCCTTATAAGGTGACCAGTATTTTATTTCCGAGTTCTAAAAGTTAAAACGAAATCGTTCCGGAACGTAGGAAGAAATTAGGGCCGGTAGTTGAACTTTCTTAGCGTAAGATATACGCGTGTCCCGAGTATGTATTTAAATAAATTTACCAAAGGTTTACATTGCTCGATCGAACGCATGTCCATTCGCTAATTATTCTTCGAGTTCTGCCCTCAAAAATGATTCCTACATCGGATCGCCCTTAAATTTTCTGTCCTCGAAGTCGGTGTCGTAGTAGTTGAAATCCTGTCACGTTTTACTCAAGTTTCACATGCCCCGGGGGCATAACTGGCCCCGGGGTAAAATCAATTTTCAAGAGTTTACTGCAACCTCGTGAGGTTCATCTTTGATTTATCTATCGAGACGAAAGCTGAAGCTGACCAGAAATTTGGTCAGAGGTATGCATAGTTATATGGGCTTGATGTGAACGTTATAACGTGCAGTGCATACGTCCACTTTTATCTTGCGTAACTGATATTGTAGATGCAGCAGACCTACCAAGGGGAGAGGAGGGTAGGTGAATATCTATGTGATTTTATTTTTTCCATTTTGGTTCGAGCTTCTTTTTTTCATTTCAACTTTGACGTAACGACGAAACGACGACGATGCTGCTCCAAGTTCGAATCGGCAATCGCGTGCCGTGCTATGTAGCTACCTGGTGCTTTTTGACTGTGTACCATGTCCGTTTAAGGAAAGGTTATCGATCTCTCGATCTTGTCTTGGATCTCCTCCTCTTATCGGTGTACATACAGCGACTGTATATTCTGTTACGTTATACTTCTTCGTATATTTTCATCTACATAGGGTGATAAAAAAGTTGAAAATTACATTCATAACAGTTGCGATATTAATCAAACAGATAACCGCGTGATCCATTTTATTCTTCCGAGACACTTTGACGACCTAACGATCATACGTGTAAATATTTTCAAATAAAAAATATCCAACCCGTCACAGAGACTTTCGAAGCACCCTGTACGGTTCAACAAACGCATATATGCTTATGTGTTATGATCGTATATTCAGGCGATAAGGAACAAAGTCCAGCATCAACATCACCGAGTCTTTCGTCTTAAACCTGTGCCTTGGTTGCATGGCTGCCCACGCGTACGAATATACAACCGATCAAGAAAGCTGCTCGTGTTTGTCTCTCCTTTCCTTATTTCTCTTTTATTATTCTATATTGTTTTATGTCTCGAGTGTGGGTATGCCGTTGCCGTATATTAGTGACGATCTTTCTCCGGTAAAAAATATGTGTATCCCTCCATTCTCCGAATCTCATCCTTCTTCGGATCCCTAAAAGATAACGTATCTGATACAGTAACACGACTTTCCAAATTCATAGGGTATCTCGGTGATCAAAAATAGAACGGTAATCACCGGTCGAAAGGTGCGATACATCTAAACTCAATAATTTTTTTACAAATTAGAGGCGTCTGATGTAGACGTTTACCTCTTCACCACTCCAAAGCTGGCGGCGCGTTGGTAATTACCTTGAAAAGCTCATGCACGTATATAACCGCATCGGCGATCCTCGTGGACGATGCCATAGGTGTTGATTTATTGCGTGTGAAGATCGGATTGGTTTCGCACATTGCTCCGTTCACGCGTGCTGCAGACCCCGCGGGACTCTCAGGCGTCGTCGCCCGTGACTCTGTCGTTCCCGACTTCTATAGCGCGAAGTGAACTATGAACTCCGTAAGCCATATACACCGCCTGTTTTTCTCATGCGTTAAACTTGCAGTCTCTCATACTCTCCGATAAGTTAAACATTCTTTCGTACCTGTTTTTCTTTTTTTTTTTCAACGCAATAATTCCATCGATTTGTACGAACAGGCCGGTCGAGCAGCAAATCCATATGGTAGGAAGTCTTCGGGTTCGGTACCGGACTCGGTACTGGATGAATATGCGGTGTTTTGGAACGACGTGGGTATCGGTGTCAAAAATATGATTGTAAATTGTTAAGGAATTCCATAAATACGTCGAGGTAGGAAGGAGGCGGAAGGTGGGAAGGAGGGAAAGAATAAGGGCGAATGATCACTCGAGGATGAAAAGAATGCCGTAGCGGAGTCGCGAGTAAGAAGAGATGAACCGAAAATAACTGAGAAGTGCATATCACGCTACAGCTTCAGAACGCAGGAGGCGAGCGAGGGAAGCGCTAATTTGGTTTTACGTTTCAGAGTGATTATCTGCCTTGGCGAAACGTTATACGGATTTAAAAGACCCTTTAATTCGAAAGAAAGGCTGCAGGCGGGCAGCTAGGCGGTTGACCGGCCGTTGCCAGTATTATAGAAGGGGCGTTGGACGAGGGATCTGGACATAGGTGCTGCTACAGCGGCGGAGCCGATCTCCTCAGCGGTGGACCTCACACAGTGAGAGTTTCACTCTTTTGGGTCAGAAGCCCAGGTCTCTCTCCTACGAGTTCTTATCCCTTGCCCGCACCCGCTCCTCCATCTCCCCAAGTACCTCATAGACAGAGAGGATATAGAATTGACCGCGGTCACTCGGCTCAACTTACTACCGAGAGAAACCGTGTGTTTATTTCAGGCAAATTATACGATTTATCAACTATATTGAATTAGAGATCGGGCATTATCTCGAACCGGACGACCCGTAAAGGAATCGGTAATTTGTGGTTTCGGGGGACAAAAAATTCAAACGTTAAAATTATCGAACGCATCACGTCGTCGTTACGTGGCGCCCGATTCCCCAGCTGTGATGCTTTTCGAATGTAGGGGAAATCCCTACTCACATTGACCGGGCTTAAATTACTGATACGATCTGTTCTGCGGAATTATATCGGCGGAGATGTCTTTAAGAAAATGTCATATACGGTGCATTGGGTGATTCGTTGTCATATTCTTCTTGCACATATTTTGACGATAGCTAATGAGTACTAGCAATAGAAATTGCAACATAATGAAGAGGTTGGTCCGAGTCGATCCTAAGACTAAAAGCTTATTGTTCGGGAAAGCCACCCGCTCGCCTAGGACAGCTAATTTCTCCGTTCGGTAGTCAGCCGGTTCAGTCGAAGCGGTACGGCTGTTATGTGGCGATCCGTAGTGGCCCGGCGCACGTTGTTATAAAGAATAACCTTCTCATTAACTAGCGATTTCACGGCTAATTTACTATCATTACTAATTACTTGAAGCTGCGATCTTTACCACGTGCCGGGGCGCTGCGCAACGTATCATCTCCTCTTCCCGCCTTCAAGTTCCCGCAGTATTTTTTTTCTCTCTTTTTCTCCTTCTTGTTTCTCCTTTTCTTTCTCGCTGGACTCTCGAGTCTCAATATATAAACGACGACGCAGGCGTATGCGCGTATCGTTATGGTCATGTATATTATGGGTATACGTGGAATATTGAGAGAACAAACGTAGCAGTGGAATGCAATTTGTATTCAAAGAGGTTTCCTTCAACTTTGCCTGCCGCACGTCGCCGCGCCGTTAACGGGCGGTAGGGAATACTTTTTTTTATATCATTTATTTACGATCCATACTAATGATGCGTTATAAACGACGCTCCCGCAACCGAGCTATACAGAAGGATATACCCTCCGATACATGTGTGGAGGGGTACATTATACATGTACCTATTCGTGTACCTCGCATCCACCCAGCCAAGGTTTGGCTTTCGTTGGAAATCGCCCACCCACGCCTAGTTAGCACCTCGCCGGTTCCAAAGCCATCCAAATAAAATCTCTGCAAAGATTAAACTCTGCACCATACGCTGCAAGCACCTATTTTATGTGGAGAGATATTCAGAAGACGTTGCAGGTCCTACGAAAAAAAATTCTGAAAAAATTCTGTCTACAAAAAGATTTTTACCCGGTTTAAATTATCAGAAGTTGCAGAAATTCTGAAAGATTTTTCAATTTCCAATTCCACACAATTTGAATTGCCTTTATGATTATTATCATAAATTTCTTTTCCCAAGTGAAAAACTATCGGGTCCCAGAGGGGAATTGCAGTTCGAGCGAACGTGATAATCGTGCTGCATTCGCCATCTATATTGAAAGCTGGCAACTGAAAGCTCCGTATCAAGTCTGGGTCACCTTCAGCTTCCGAGCCAAGGTCTAATGGCAACCGATGGCACGGCAAGGCACGTTCTTGCCGACGTGATCTGAACGGATCACTGTTTTGTAGGCTGCAACAGCGATCGAACTGCGACTGGATATCTGTTTCGGAGACCGTTTCGAGGAGGGCGGTTAGATCCGCTGCAGTTCACGGTAGTTTCGAAAATTTGAATTTTAAAAATGGAACGCGCACAGTTTTCTGTACGTGAAAAATTTGTACTTTTCCCAAAGCAGTTTGTTCGATCGAAAAAGCAACTTTGATGAAAAATTGAAAAGTTTTTCGGAGATCCCAGATTTTATTAAAATATAAATTAATCATTAGATACAATTTTGTATTCGTTAATTAAAAAGAGAAACTGCACAGGAAAACAAAAAATAAAAAACGGAAGAGGTGCTAATCTCAGTTTCGTGTGAAAGTTTCAAGATGCGAACGTGTTTCAAACAATACACAGAACTTACTCGAGCTGGTGCCGTGTCCTGAAATAGCGATGACCTAATCCCATCGAGTACTACTGCGGTCGTGTACTCCATTGCGATTCAACTGCACCACTAAACATCCGTTGCACTGATTATTCATTTCCAAAATTATATTGCACTGGTGAAGAACTTTAAACTTAATTTGGGCGATCCGTTTGCACGGAGAACTTTTTCTTCTGAATTTTCGCACATCTTGAGGACTCCACTTCAACGCATTGAGTAAAAATCTACAAGAGAACTTCGAACAACCGGTAAATGTGAATAAACTGAAGAGAACGCGGCTTGCACGACACTTCCTGAAGAGGATATGAACGATCAACCGATTCTCGTGCCGAGGAAATCCAAACTGACTGGCCGCTTTGCAAATCGGTTGAGTTTCCGCGGCCCGAGTGTAATATACACAGAAGAACACTAACTCACAAAAATAATTCTTGGTAGTCGCGATTGACGTCACTAAATTTTTATGGTCCTCGTTTTACATCGATAACCGGAAATTCGACGAGCTGGGAACTTGGGTGTATCAGTTCGTGCTGGTTTTCGTGAAAAGGGTGTTTTTCGGTTAGCGAAAATTTAGAATAATCGCCCGGAGTTCTTGACAATACTGTACGTTCTGTCGTAGATATCGATATCAGGTTCGATATCACAAATCGCGGGTTGAGTCAACAATATAAATATCAATAATGTCATTGCCCAAAAATTATCAATAAATGGTCATGTGTGTTTGCAGATAACCGTTTATCCGAGACGATGACGATGTCCTCCTCGCTTGATTGGAGTCGTCTACGTATTTCACTCATCAACGTCACTGTTCCAGGACAATAACAAAGTTGTGTGCTAACAGGACTGTCGTTTTTTCTTCCGCAATTTTTTTTAATCACATATGCTCATCTCGTCGCTCATCCGAAACGAGAAAGAACTTTTCGCGGCGATATTTTTTAAATAAAAATTCATCACGACCCGTTCATAAGAAAGGCTACGTGCCTACTGAGCCGATTCTCTCCCACCGTTACTCTCAAAATATCGTTTGTCGTGATTTTCAGTCCTAACAATTAGTGTCAACTCGCTTAGCCAGGGCTAACGCACTTACCGGAGTGATGGATCGTAATGTAATGCGTATTAGAACGCTCTGCGATATAATGCCAGCTAAAACCAAAACAATCAAATCTCTACTTTTTTTCATTACGGTATAACCGCAGCTCACAATCAGATTCAATAGCGATTCATATTCAATATTCGCAACATGAATCCGGTGATTATTTTTTTTCAGTCTATTTTTCAATCGAACTCTTGATGTACACGGAAAGTCTTCGATTTCCGTATATGACGCTCTGCATTTTGTAACACCGTATTATATTGTTTTAGATAACACGACTTTATCAGGATTCATAATTTTGAATGGATAGACTTTATCGCAATCGGATTCGTTATCGGTGTGTCTACGTGACCTAGAGACGGACTCTGCGAGACAGAGAAAATACGGAAATTATCGCGACTGTTTAGAGCACGCCGGTACAAAAGAAAAACAAAAGAACTTTGCTAGGTGTGGGGTTCGAACCCACGCTCCCATCGGGAACCAGAGCTTAAATCGGGCGCCTTAGACCGCTCGGCCAACCTAGCCTCAGCGTTCCTTCGAAATTGATTTGTTATATAAGCAAAAGTACAGTTACCAGTAGTAACGACCGCATACATTAGTACTCCGAAATAATCTACAACTATTTTCGATCGGTACAACTTGTGACGCAGACGAACGGACGAAGATTAATTACGCCCGAATTAGTTACGAGCTGACGTTACCAGCTAAGAGAATTTATTCGCGATGCTAATATGCGAGCGGCTGATCAATCGAAAGATATATTAGTTGGGTAATGAAGGCGCATGTTTCCAATGGGTTTAGTTTTTTCAAGCCAACTTGATCAAAATTGTACTATAGATAAGATGGAAGTTTGAACAAAGTTCAAAAAAGAACAATGAATAAAATCGATGTTGATACGTTGAAATTTGTAACAGTACGAGGGTTTTTTTGCAGCAGGTCGGTTCGGGGTTGGCTGATCGTTGAATAAAGATTAACGTTATAGTAATCACCATATGGTAACCATCCCCTAATGCACGTCTGCACAATTCACAAAGCTTTGAAAGGCGGCGTTGGAACGCACAAACAGAATTCGGACGACGACGCTTACTTGACAGCCTATATGTATACGTATTCTGGCAGCTGATCTTATCGGATCTCGTCATCAGGGGTGCAACGCATATCTGGACTGCTCACATCCAGCCAACCAGTCCGTCAACGATATACTTGCTTCCCTCTCTCACCACACGCCAATCTTTCATCCCCACATTCCCATCCCTCGTCCGGTAATCTTCAGCCCTTGATCTTGAACCTGGGAAGAGCCTGAACGCAAAAATTTCCGAAGTTTTCGATTTTGGTTAAAACTTTTTCGATTGCTTTTTTCAAACGAATGGCAAATTGTGGAATTTTCCTTTCCACACTTTCGTATCAATTTCAATTTCTAATTAGCTCTAATTTGAAAAAGATTGAACAATAGACACGATGACGTCTGACCCCGGATGTTTTTCGAAATAATCGAAAACGTATTACAACATGTGAAGAGTTTTGGTAATAATAAGGAGGGTAGGCATGCACGTGCCGGGTGGTAAGCCGACGTTTTGCGGCGGATTAGCCGCCAGGGATTGGCCGGGGCGGGGAACTGAGGGATGAAACACATCGCAAAGTTATGCATTTCACGTCAGTGCATCGATGTGGAATAATATTACGATATGAGCAGAAGCATGCATTTTGTTTGGAGGATGACGAGTATCGTCAAATCTTCAAATGACTCTCTCTGATTCTTGCAGAATACAGCCTCAGAATCGGGGAAAAAAGTTCAGAGAGAAACTGACATATAGGCATTTGCGGTACAGGATCAGATATAAAAAATCCAGCAACCTCTTTTTCCTCACTAATCGTAAGTCCTCCGGTTCCTGTGTGGCGGGCGAAACTTTCTATACGTAATGTAAACCCTCTCGGGGCAGTCGTTTTTTTATTTAAATTATATTCAACTTTTCCGTTCTGTTATTTTACCGGTGGCTCAACATTTCCAAACATATCGTTCGTACTCCATATCAGGTATGCAGGTGTAACTGTATTTATATACAACATAACTGGAATAAAAAAGTGAATAAATAATGTTGCACGATGCGCACGAAGAGGAGTCGACTTTAGCACATGAATACATTGTCCACTTACCTGCTACCATACCCTTGTCGATATCTCATTGTCAGTTGTGGTCCCTGAAGAGAATCGACCTTTCAATTTCGCCTGTCTCGAGTGAGTTTATCGCCGGAATCTGCGAAAAAAAGTTGGTCGGATTCGTTGGGCGATTCCTTTACTAAATAATGTGAAACATCGCTGATTAGGATTTGAATTTCAACTCCCGCGGTAGAGTTTGGATGATTATTAAAATATTGTTTGTACGTTACAATACGCGATGCGAGAAAGTGGTTCGGATCGCGTTTACTTTTTGCCGCGTGCAGCAGTTCGCCCGGCCGGTTTGATTGTCCGGGGCAATCGCGTATCGGGTCCAGGGGTCGAGGGTTGTCGGATTCCCTTTCCCCCTGCTTTTCCCTTTTTTCTCTACCGCCACAATATAGCCACGTGTCAGCCAATCTAAATCTAATAACGCAAACAGACTTGTAACAATGCTTACGATCCTTGCTCAGCCTGCGCGCGCCCCCATCTCTAGAGTAACGTGACACCATGTGAACTAATCGCTCGAAAGTGGTGCTCACAATTGCATCCTGTTTTGCTACATCTCCCTTACATATTCGACGGATTATTCGTTATGAGAAAACTATACGAATAATGTAACTTCCATTTCCAAATTTTTATGGCTCTGAGGAAGAAAAATTAGAGGAGCATATTATTTTTATAGGAAAGATGAGTAGGAATGATTATTTAATTTGATTCTCAAAAATGTAAGTTTAATTTATATTAATATACATTGATGAGTGTGTACCGAAGACACGACGTATTGTGGAGAACAGAATGGACGAGGTAATCAAAATTTAAGTGAAAGAAAGTAAAAATAAAAATAAAAATCTTCAACAGTTAAAATCAAATGACAGAATTGTAGATTATTATACTAGAAGGATCACAGGGTGACTTTTCAGCAGCCAGGGAAACCTTATTGTGCTCTGACGTGAAAAGGAACTTTTTACAACAACAATATTATAATAGTAATATAATATTCACGATGATGTTCATTATGAAAACGAAAATATCAATTTTAATAATAAAACTAACTAATAATCGCAATACAGGATATTATTAATTATATTATGCTTACATTATAGAAACGTACGCAGTTACAATTGTTGCTGGGACTTTGGTTTTTCGTATACTTTTCTTTTTTTATTTTTTTTTTATCGTCCTTCATTATTCAATTCATTTTTAAATCATTTCGTTCATTATTATCAAATAATTTTGTTGATGAAAGGAAAAAAATTTACCATTATCATTATTATTATTACAATAATATGTTTTTTATACATAAAGCACGGCGTTCTCTCCCTGCGTTGACGCGGCCGATAGAACGCGATTATTTCTTGGTCGTGGTATGACTACTTATTTGAATTTGTTCAATATTGATTATGTATATTACCTGGCCGCCCGTCAACGAATGAAGGCCGTGGACTTTTCGAAGTGTTTCCTACGAGTAAGCTAGGTGCGCTAAGATTATTTACATCTATTTATACTCAGAGTTAACTTTATCGAATTCGTTAAGTCCGTTAACTGTATATCATAGTAACTTCAATCTAAAATCGAGTTATCTTTGCAAGCCCTTTCCCTACCAAAAATTCCCTCACTCTCTTAACATCGTTAGGTTTTTGTTCTTGTTGTTGTTATTATTATTTTTTTTTTCTTCGTTGAGTTTGAAATAGTTTGTACATCGTAACAATATTTACACATATTTTACAGGTTAAAGATAATATATATTTTTATTTATATTTATATTTATATTTATATTCATATTTATAATTATATATTCATATGTATAATGTGTTTATTCCTACCTAACAAGGGAGCTGTCTGCATTTACGAAAACTGGATTAATTTTATGAATTTTGAGATCAATGACTTTTATTTTGTATTTTCTCTATAAAACTTATACGATATATAGATGGATATGTCACATAGTATAGTAAAACTCATTATTTCTCTCCCAGGAAAGTTGATAAAAAATTTAACTTCGTAACGAATAATCAAAAATAATAAAACAATTTAGGCATATCGAATAAATTATAAGAATGAAGTTATCATAGCTCTCTTTCTCATTTACTATTCTCTGTCTCGTCAACTCCTGCGTTCTATACACGTGCCAGTTACACGTAAAGTAAATCGTTCGTGTAGATTTATATTTTCTTCTTTATTTCTTCCTCGATATAATTATTGTTAATGATAATAATACGTTGTTGATATAAACTATTGATATAGATACAAACTCCTCATCTGCGATATGTATATTCCTTACTGCCTATACGCGCATTTAAATCTTATCACTATATGTGTGGTGAGTAAGATCTGTTCATGAGACCCGCTATTAAATTTGCACTGGTTTTTCTTTTAATCGATCTTCCTTTCTTTCTATCTATCTCTCCCTTTTTCCTTTTATATCGTAGCCACGCGCGGACTTCACGTGCGAAGATAAATTTCATCGTATTATGGATATTTTGTTCGCTATTTTTATATTTTCTTTTCCCTCCCCTACTCCGTTTCTTGATCACCATCTTCGTCGTATCGTTGATTCGTAAGCATCGACAGCTTGGCTGAGCACCCTAGAAGAGAAGCATCAGCACCAACTGGAGCTTAGATCTCGTAACACTATTTGCCGGATGTCGATAGCAGCGGACTACCAGCGGCTGAGTACCCCTGGCTGCAAGTTGGCAGCATAAAGGGATTCATGTTGAATGGGGATCCCACCACTCCTCCTAACCCTGCAACATGGCCACTGTCAGTCATACGTTAGATGCTGTCCTCCCCTATACGATCTCGCTCTTATCATTAACAACAAACGTTCATCGGCATCGCCCATATTTTCAAAAAAACGAACGAAAGGAAACAATGCGAAGCAAGCGTTCCAGGAGCAACGGCCGACCGCGACGTTTGCGAAGCGTATAAGTAACATAAATTCACGCGGAGCAAGAGCTGAATTTCAATTTTATACTCGACTGCAAGTCTGATCCATGCTTATCACTTTATAAATTCAACTTTCTGTCATGTGCATTTGCATCAACAATATGCATTTCACTTTCCATAATTTCAATGGCGGACATTTATTTTACTCCTCATGCGTGCTTAACGAGAAAATTACCTTGCAGCCATTTGCGATGGTGTAATGTGAAGAGTACAACATGCATTTGAGCGTGTGTATTTTGTTAATCGTTTGTTCTTCTTTTTTTTTAATTTGTATGTGTGCCTGATATACGTACGTTGTCGAATGAGTTTAGCGGTTACTGTGCGGCGGTAGCGAGGTAATGCTGGGTGGGCCAGTGCGACGGGACCGAGGAAGTCGGGGGTCTCAGGACCGGGGCGAAAGCACTGGCGTCGCCGGACGAATAGAAAATGCCGTACTGTTCGTGCGCTAAAACGAAAATCATTCGAGAAAACGATAAGTGTACGTGCAATACAAAAATTAACTCAATTAAAGCGACGTGGATATTGAGTACCATCGAATAAATTCGTGCTTCAAGAATTTTAATCAGCAATGGGATGAAGAAAGACAAACAAAAAATATATCTCATGCGAAAAGCTTTTCGGGTGATCAACAAAATTGGACGACTTTGTGAAAATGCGATTGATTCCTCCGCGAAATCAAGGCTGATCAAGTGTATGTTTGTAAAATACTTTCGGACAGAATTTATGGGTGGAAAAGCGAGGAAGAGGTGTATAAATATAAGTATATTGTATGTTATTATGTAGAAATGGAAAAAGAGAGAAAATTATTTTGGCAAATTATACTTACGGGAGTTGTAGAGAGTCGGACTTCCGGGTAAGGGAACGGTATAGGGGTTGGTAGCGGCTGAGTAGCTTCCGGCGGTACTGTGACTGTGTGGGGTGCTCGCGCTGCTCCCGCAGTAACCACCGCCGGTGCCACCCCCTCGAGGGCTGACGCTGCTACTCTGCCTGTAGGCATCGGCGCTGCCCCCGACGCTGCCACCGCCTCCTCCCCCGGCCCCAGTGGTCGCCGAGCCGCCGTCTAGAAATAGAAACCTGCACGTCAGATCAACGCGTCAGTATCCCATCACTCAGCTTCAAGAAGTTGCCTGATCTAGTCGCGCTCAAATTTCATAACCCACTGTCCAACTTTTTCTACTTTCAAATGATCGGGGGATATCGTTAGTTCCCTTTTTCCTGAAACTTACCGTCTGTCCATTTGGCGCTACCGTTTTCTTGTACGGTGACCGCTAGCTGTCCTGTATAGGAGTTGAAGGCTGTTGCCGAGGTGGACGTTGGGGGTGGGGGAGGATGACCAGATCCTGGACTTCTCGGTGCCCCCGAGATACCGGTGTTACCTCCCCTTGGCATACTGTAAAGTGCCTCCGCCAGGTCCGCCGCTCTCTTCAATATTATTTCCTTCGGTAATTTTTCAGGATCACCCGGATGCCTAGGAATGAGCTTTTGTAACCTCTGGAAGCCGTAGTCGATCGTTGGTTCGTTCAGAGCTGAAATTTTCAAGTTTTCAATTTTTCGTTACCCTGTTTGTTTGCGAAGAACCCGGTTGGGATCGAAAATACTCACAAACGTAAACGAATCGCCCCGGTGCTCCCTTGCAAAACTGTTTACTTTTATAGGACAGCGTGACTTCTACGACGCCCGGTATGTGACGCGGTGGAGTCTGGACCCTGATGGCGTGTGGAGTAATAAGCTTAAAAAAACAAAATATAACCTGATGTAATTGAGCTCGGCTTATTTCTTGACCGATAGAAAAAGGGATGAAAAAGTTATGGGGAAAAAGTTACCTCGCTCCAGACAAGCATTGTTCCGAAGACGACCTGAAGTCCATCGAAGAAATTGTCACCGACTATGATGACGGTGGATCCCCCGGACGTCCATCCTTCGCTAGGTGATATCGCCTTGATACAGGGGGTTGCGACAGGCAGTGGTGGATAGAGGCCTGAAAAACAAAAAAAAGAATATCGTCTCGCGTTGTAATAGCTGCTGCTGCGCCGCCCCCACGGAGGGAGAATTATCTGAATATTCTGTTTATTCGGTTGAGGTAGGGTGGTGGATATATTTTCTGGCACGGGTTCTCGGGAATGGGGAAGCTGGTAGAGAGCTGCGAGAGAGGGACTACCACCGGTAGTAGATAGAGAGAACGAGAAACAGGGAGAGTTCGGAGAGGAGAGAGGAATTGGCGGAAGGGGGACGGGACTCGCAGTCAGAGAAGGGTTGTACCAAGAAGGAGAGGGCGATCGGGACGCCGGTGTCTCTGCTTGGAATTTATAACCCAATGATATCATTTTGTACCCCAGCAAAGCCAAACCAGCCTCACCCTCTACCTTCCACCCTCCATCCTTCGCTCTCTCTGCTTCCTCCGCGTCCTCCTCGCTCTTCCCTCCCTCCCCCCACTGCCAGAGCCCAGCCACGGCGGAGTGGTTGACATCATGGTATATTGCCCTCAGTGATTCTCAAACACTTTCCACCACTCGATCGTACGAATCAAATAAATCTTGCGCCAACGCAAACAGTGCCCCGCCGCCACGCTTTATCAGTCCGTATAGGTATGTGACTACAACCTATCCCGCAAAATTCACTCTCTCGTACTTTTTCATTACACCAGCGGATATCTTTTAGATATAATTATTCTCCTTTCTATTCAATTTCCTTTTTTTTTTTTTTTTCACCCTTCTGACTTTTTCCGCCGAAACGGTACAGCGCGTAAGAAACTCTCGTTCATCGTGACTGATAACATGGAATTTTATTTTGGTCGGTAGACGCGTGAGTCGGTAGAAATACTACGGTGGTTTATCATCAGTTACTATAACCGTAAGTGACTCGATATATATTGCATTCTGCATAGCTCGGCGCACGTTGCAGTTCTATTTATGTATGCGGTGTACCTGCAGCTATGAGATTTCTGAGGACTGCAGGGGTGCGTTTTCTTCGCGTTGGCAACCGTCTAGCCCCTTCGCTCTTCTCTCTTCATCATGGAAGGCGGTAGAGAATTGTCATGCGGGGTTAGAATGGTTGAAAAGAGGGACGAGTAAAGAAGGCAGCGGTGGTTGCGTGGGGACCGTAAAGGCTGGAGTAACCGTACCATCTCGGAATAAATAAAATCCTCACTGTTCTTTCCGTATCCTTCTCCCGCCCACATCATCCCAACGCTACCGGCAATGCAGACTTTTTAATTCCGATCACTCCCTCGATCGAGTCTATAACGTTAACCGATCCAATATTTTACGTAGATTTTCGTGGAAAGCTTTAAAATGAAATAAAAAAAAAGGGCAAAAAAAATTGCTACATCGTCAACGAGGTTGTGAACGGTGGGTTGATAATTGTTCAACTTTCACATGCTACTTTCACCAGTACAACAAACTTTTCGCTGGCTCTACACAAGAGACGCGATTTATTTTAATACAGAATTGGAACGTGTTATTTACGGAGGGAGGGTAGGTCGGGGCGAGATTATAACAGGTTGAAAAAAAGCACGAAATGCCACTTTGTCTCATTGGTATGCCCGTTTTGCCGCGGTATATAAGGGGGCGTTCTCTGTGTATGTGCATTATATATACGCGTGGTATGTCTAGATATACCTATACATACGTACAATGTATGTGCATGAGAATGTTCGTGTTCGCGGGCACGTGGCAGCCTCCGAGATATAGCTTAAACTTAGGATTCGCAAAACCAACGCGGCTCTGCAGCCAATTCGGCCTTGTCTTTGCACCGCTACCGCTGGCGCCAACCAGACAAAAGAGAAAAAGAATGAGAGAAGGATGGAAAGAAAAACGGGAGTACGAGAATGAGGGAAGAAAGAGGGACAGCCAAAGAGCGGAAAGAAACTGCAGGGGGCGAGAGAGATCCTTCTTTTCCATTCCCTTCCTCTGATTCTCTTCCTCTCCTGCTCTCTCGTTGCCATTGATTTACATCTTGTCTAGCGTAGCGTTGGAAGCCAGTTGAGGGGTGCTTCACGATATCGGCCGTTTGTATGCGCGACCGACGCCAAACTTTGCTGAATTGCCTCACGACTTCTTGTACTACCTTATACCAGCCCGTCGTACCTTATACACCGGTAACGTCTCGTGATCTCCACCCTCCTCTCTCTCTCTCTCTCTTTCTCTTTATCTTTAACCGTGACGCATTAATCCCACGAATGGTTAATTCACCCCTTGACAGAATTTATTATATTCGCGAAATAATTATTCTATCAATTCAAGTATGTTTGTAAGGTAATAACTGTAATACAATGCAGCGAGGACGTCCGCTTAAACTCGATTACCGATGGCGTGTAAGCTAATATTTAAATATTTATAATCACCTTTGTAATGCATCACTCCGTCAAGGGTACAGTACATCAATTCTGCGAACACACCGAATTTAATTTATAATATATCAATGCAATCAACGCAGGACTATTCATTCAACTATTTCATCTATTTTTATTTTTTCTATCCATCTTGTCGTATGGCGCAATGGAAAAGCAAGTTTAAGCGGACTCTCATCTCAACATTATTTCTACGACGTATAAAAATATATCAGAAGTGCGTTTATACTTTTTCCTAGATATGTACTATTGGCAGATGAAAGGTGATACATCTTTCACGGCGTACGGACCATATAAACTTATCGATGTGCGGGGGTGGCGGTGGTCGAGTCTGGCGGTTAGGCGAGGAGTGGACGGTACATTACGTATATACACTTATAAACATAGTTTACTTACTGTTATACTCTCCGGGGTCACTCGGGTCCAGGCGTTTCGCTCTGCGCCCGTGTTTGCTGTTGTTGTGGACAAACATATTGTCCGATACAGCTAGGAGAGGTCCTTCGACGCCGACTTGGGTGGAAATAATCACCTGCAGCCGAACGTGAATGAACAATTAATGTTTATTGAGGATTTAGGGTACGTAGGGGGTTGAGGGTGGCTTGCATTTCCGAATTAAGGGCGCGGGGATATGCGGCGAACACTTTGTAAACAAGAAGAAGCCCGAGTAAACGGAGATTCGAGCTAACCGGGGAGGGAAAGTTCTGAGAACAGCGCCACGAAAAGCTCTAAACTTTTGTCCCTCGTTCGAACACCTTCGCTTTTTATTTTTTCTCTATTTTCACTTCTCATCTTTTTTCACTGCTAAGATCTCGACGCCACTGCGGCTATATACGAGGTCGACGCCAAAACGACGTACCGTAAGAAATCTTGGCTCGCGAAGCGCCCTGCAAGTATGAAAATTTTCATAGCGTAACCCGCTAAAATTTTAATCCACAACTTTTGGCAATAAGCAATTTCTAAACAAATTCAAAACTGCAATAAATATTTTAATTCCGGTTGTGGCTTGCCCGAGTTGAAAAGCGAAAGAGAGGAGTAACTGGCGGAGAGGGAAAGAGAGAAGCTGGGGAAGTGAACAACTGGATTGCGGGGTGGCCTCGGTTTTTGGTAATTTATTTTTTAATTCTGTCTTTTGTTTCTAGGAGCGAGAGGGGGACGAGATACCGCGGGCAACATGGAACCAGCACCGTGCCATCCGACTCACCTCAGTTACGAACGGGATGAAACCGGCGGAAATGGAAGTGGGGGTTGTTATAGAGGATAAGGGGTGAAACGGGGTTGTCGGTTGATGCCGAGTCGAGCTAATTGCCAACCTCCCGGATTACAAGTCCTCGCGAACCGCCGCGCATCGTGCAGGGCGCTCAACTTTCAACAACTTTTCCTTAACTTTCCCCGACCTAAAGCCGGAATGATATTTCTCAACGCTTGAAAGAAAAAAAAAAAAATTGTCTCTCACCCCTAATGTACTTCTTCCTCGCGTCATTGACTCCGCGATTTCGTAGCGCAGGGTTGCTTCGAATAATCCTCAATAAAATTAATCGGGGAATCGACGGATATGGTAAAATGGAATGGATTATGATAATTATTATTTTTATGCTCACCTGAAAGCGTCTCATATCTCTGGGGTTACCAGCATTCTTCAGGCAGTTTTGGTTACACTTGAGAAAGAACTTGAGGAAAAACCTGTAACCGAAATAAGAGAGGGATAAATTAATTTACAGGTGTTAAACATTCCAAACGTCTATTCTAGAGATTTAATTAGGAGCGAAAGTTGGTCAGGGTCGGAGGCACGCGTGAATTCTGCATGTACCAATTGCAACCCTCCTCCAAGCGCTACATTATTCAACATTTCTCTAGATTAAACCAGCCACGTGTTTAGGTCCGACCTCCACAACTCGGGGATCCCCGTACGTCGTTGCTTTGTTAGGATAGAAACAAAAACAAAGACAAAAACTAAATTTGAAAGTAAAAACAAGAGGTGGAGGTGGTGAAAAGCTCTGTGACCTTGAGGTTATCGTTGTTTCAGAATCGTTTTAACGCCTATAAAAATTATCCCACGTATTTCAACCCTCACACAACCCATGTATGTGTAATATTATCAATTTCTCTTGGAAGTTCAATCGAAGATAAAATCGTTGGATCGGAACCGAGATTGGATGGCGTACAGCTTTCGTCTTTGCCTTGCTTCTGCCTTTGCCTTTACTTTTGCCTCCGCAACACTCGACAGCTGGAGGGAAAATGATCAATAATTGAAGCGTGCAAAGTTCGAAAAACGTAGTCCCGATATTTTCTTAAATAGTTAAACTTCTCCAGACTATTTGGCTGCCATGGCACGTCCAATGTTACAGACACGCTACGTCACGGTACTCGTTCGGTCCTCGTACTTTTTGCTGAGTTTTAAACTGACCAAAAGCCGAATGAATATCGTCTTTTTTTTTCTTTGAAGTTGGACAAAAAATGAACTGAAAAACAAGCAACCAACTCCCACGACAAGTGCGATGTCAACGGAAAGCGGACGTTCCAAGGATAGTTCGAGGGTAAATTTTCAGCGAGTTTTCGGTAACGCGTAACGGAACGTTGGCACCCGTCGACGTACATAGGTGAATGTAGGTAGGTGGGTAGGTGAAAAGGTAGGGATGAGGTGCCACAGCAGACGAGTTCCGACGAGCGGCGTCGACGAGGCAAAGAGCCGGCGGGCTCAATTTTCATGAATTATGTAGGATATCGGGGGATATTGAATTCGGGAATTTTTCGGAGAACAGGGCGATGGCGTAAGGGTAGCGTATATACTACCGTGAACATGGGGGTGGTTGGGTGGGTGTTGAGGAGTGCGGAGGGTACACGGTGCGGATATGTGTGGATCGCGAGAAGCAGGCAGGCGACGTGGATTGGAGGTGGTGGAAGAGGGACGCCGCGTGGGAAACAATCAGGAGGACGGGCTGGGGGATGAGGCGCAACGGCGGCGGCGGCGGTAGTGGCGGTAGAAAGGAGAGGAGAGGAATGGATATAGAAGCGGAGGAAGAGAGGCTCAGAGGGGTGGTAGGCCTTCCCTCCCAAGGGACGCCATTGTCAGCCCCCAGCGGAGAACGTCGCGCGCTTCATCCCTCTGGGAGCGAATGGGAAAAATCAAACGTGTACTTTTCGAATCAGCCAACATTTTTCTCGCACACCTACATACAGCTACACGTAATGCACGTACACGATGACACGTACACCTGTACATGCACGATTTATACATTCGCAGACGGGGAGAACGGTGAGTAATTATTATAGGAGAGCGAGTGGTACAACGCCCGCTCGTTTTGCATCAAGTTCGCGATGATGTTGGATGAAGTTTTACGGCGTACGAGTTACGAATCGGGGATGAAAGTATGCGCGTAACGTAACCCTGTCTCGTATCGAGGTATATAAATATAGAGTTTCGGCGCTAAGGCTGGGCGGGAGAATTTAATTTTGTTTACTCTTAGGACGTTAAGATTCTATCGCGATGCTGGATGGGTATTCAAAGGCATTGTATACCCGTTATCGGAGACTCGATCGCGAACCTCTCTAAGCTTCGTCGTGTCTCTTACACCAAGTAACTTGCGAAGGGGAAACGGAAGGAACAAGTAGTACCACCAGCTACGAACTCCCGGTCGTATAGATAGTGGGCTCCATCACCAGCAGACACACGGCTAAACAGGTGCCGCCCCTAAACCCACCTAGGTACATACCTATCACGATCTGTGTCCAAGATAGTCACGCGCCGTTAATACCTAGGAGTGTCTGTCGACTATTTTCCTATTGCCTGTACAGCTCCTTGAGGTACGACCTTTTCCGCAATTTCATTCTGTTTCTGTTCGACGAATTTTTCACTCGCTCTACGTGGCGTAGCGACTATTATCAGGCGCGAGTTTTCTACTTCCAATCAGTGAAGGTGAAGTTTGAGTCGTATAGTCAAATTCGGGCTTTACACCCCCGGGCAACCCTACTCGTTCCAATTTGTTCATATCGATGGGTGGAGGTATCGGATTGCTACGGAGGCCCTGGCGCCCCTTGCCCCACCACTAACGAATTGACACGAAATAAAATATACAGAAGCTCGCAGGCAGGCCGATTGCAAAATCATCCCCAACCCATCGGATAGCTCCCTGGTATTCCTCCTGGCGGACGGTGCGCCGTACGTACACATACAACAGGGGTTCCGAATTCTCCTACGGACACCGACGAGCGAACCATCGGGCATCGCTCTACCGGCGTGCCCTTCCATTCTCGGATAAAATCAAATAAAACAAAACAGAAACGAGGCAGCAAATGTGCACCGTTTGCTGTTTCCATAGCTTTACACATCCCAACTTTCATATCCACGCGTTGTTCTCGACTACGTTGTGTATAAATATACCCATGTTACATACGTACACCTCCCAGCGATCTGCCTGGTCAGGGTCCGTGGACTCTGGACTCTGGACTCTGGATTCTGGACTCTGGACTCTGGTTAGAGTCCAAAAATAAACGTCGGTGATTAAAAAAAAGCAACCGGAATATCGGCGATGGCTGCGGCCGCGCCGAATCGCGTTGCCGAGCAAACAAAGTTGGATAAATTCAATCAAACCTTGCGCAATAAATCATCGACGCTCGTTCGGCAGTTTGTTTAAATATTTTTGTTATTATTTTTTTTTCTTCTCCTCTCTCCATGTTTATATTTTTGTGTGCCAATTAGTGCCTACGCTGAGCGGTTCTCAAAAATACCCATACAATTCCCTACCCCATTTGCCCTTGTTTGCTTTCGAAAGATCAAGGTTCGCAATTTTTTACCGATTTCATTTATTTATCGTCATGTAATACGTTGCTTTGAATATTATTAACATATGCGAAGTCAAAAGAAATATCTGCGGATAACGAAAGGATTTTTACTCGTTCGAGAGCATCGTCGCGACCGTATATATTTTGCGAAATAAATTCGGTATAAATCACTCGATCGCCTCCTGCAAGACGGAGTCGCTGCAATATACGCCCGTATATGAGAAACGGAGTCTGAGTGTATCTACGATATCGATATATATAGAGATGGAACTGGTATATCTGGTATCGAAGGTACATAGGAGGAACGTTTGGTTCTGAGGCGCGGAAGGCTCTCTCTGTTGGAAAAATCTAATAGAGTGTGCGAATTGAGTTTGTTCGCCCCTTCGAGTATAAGAAACTAACGCTCTATCGATGCCGTCGCCCTATCGGCTTCGGAATGAAATCCAGTTCGCATTTGAATCAGTCTGTAACGCAATCCATTAGACGCTAACAGCCAATACTTGGGCCCGATGAAAGAAGGAATATAAAGCTTTGGGCGACGTTCATATAGGTATACGTGTATGTACAGCCGGCTACGATATCCGGCCGATGCGTCGCGACGCGGGGCGTCACGAATGATTAGTATATCCCGCGCTCGTGCTCAGGCTCGCACTCCGCCGCGTACGCGATATTATCCACCCTCCATCACCGAATCCCTTTTATCTCATGGCGATTGCATTTGCGCGTAAACGTAACTCGCATTTCTCTAACGCTTCTGACAGCTCTATCATAATATATACGTGCTGCTTAAGAAAATTCATTATAGAATATAAGCCCACCGTTATACTCGCAAAATTATTTTAAATCATTTTCGAAAACGAGCATTATTCGATAATGTGGCAAAATTTAGAATAAACTCGCGTTTCGTTGGGGTTCGTTTACACAAATAAAACTAATTAAAAAAAGTAAAAATTCCAATGAATAATATACGAGAGTAATGCATCCGTAGGAAAAGCGCCCCCGCGTCAATTTCAAGTTCGTGAAGTAAGTAGCCTCTGATCTAGTAAATATATCTCCAGTTGGGAGGGTGAATGGATGTAGGTGGCTTAGCTTGAGCTTACGCGTAATAGTTCCAAATAGGGTGGAATTACCGGCATCAGAAATCCATTTTCTCTTACGGCAGTGAAATCTTTAATCATGTTTTGAGGTCCCCTCCGACCTACGGAGCTCCAAAGAGGAACTGATCCACTCCAGCGAGTATATGGAGGCTGGAAATAACCGGGTGAAAAATGCTGAAGATCAAAAAATGAATCGAGATGTGTGCCTCTTAAAACCCGCGATTCTTGGCGCGTGTTACACTATCGGCTCCAAAGGGATCCAAGGGATGAAAAAGGAAAGCGAAAGACGAGGAAAGTGGAGGGGGTGGAGGGCGGAGGGCGAACCCGGGACGAAGTGGTAATTCATCTTGTTAGGGTCGTTAAAGTCTGCTTCGCCATAACGGGGTGGCCAACTTACAAACGCGAAGGTTTTCGTGATCTTCGGGTATACATAAAAGGCTATATACGCGAAGCAGGCGACTGCAGTACGCTACATAGGGCGATTTTTATAACGATAATAATAATAAGAATTATACGTCCCCGCGATCGGCGATCGATTTCTTTCGATGAATTTAAAAGCCCCCAACGTTTTTCTGCGTCTACTCGTGAATTTTAGTTATACGCTCGCACATTAATCTGCAGGCTCGTCTCCGCGACCGTTGAGAACACGTTATAATCGATTTATCATTATTCCAATAATATTCGATGTAACGATATCGAGAAAGTAGAAATTTTATTCAACGATTCACTTCTTATGGCAATTAAGCCCGGTGACTCGGTTCTCCGCGTTGTTAATTCCGTACTCGTTTGAGCACCGCCTATCGAAGGCAAAACCTCAGGATCAGCGGATCGGAAGGCGTGCTCGATCGAGTGGCTAATCACCTATTAATACAACCCGACTTCCTTCGGAGTTTCCTTCGACCGGGCAACACAGCCACCCAGCCATCGCGAATCACGATTCACCGGAAGTCCTTATTAAGGACACCATATTTACCCCGGGTCCCGGTGAACTTCGTTAACTCCTTATATCGACGTATGAAAATAAATTGCGGCAAGGAAAATCAAATGAAGAAAGCAGCGGTGTATTATCTGTCGACTGTCGGCTGCGGGGTGCACATCCCCATCGGGGTCGAACCGCAGGACTTGCAAGAGGAATCGGGTAGGGGCAGGATGTATCCAGGATTAATCCGGAACGCCTCGAGTCCCGAATGCATAATGTGGGGCGTGCGCGGCGAAGACGTCAATTAATAAGAGTGTGTACGTAGGTCTTTGGTCGGTGGATATTCGACGGAGTATGTAAGGCGACCTTCTGGAGGTGTGTGTTTTGCATAAACTTGAACCAGGGTTAGTGCTGGGTGAGCGAGGTATCAGGGGATGTTTAATGTTTAACCAGTCTCCATTACGCCCTCTGTCCTTACCACCTCGTCTCCTCTTCTTCCTCCACCTCCGCGTCCGCCACTCCGGCCAACCTCAGCCCAAGACTTAGCCTTAGATCTTACTCCCCAGGAAGTCCTATAGACAGGAAATAAGCGAAGGCGGAGAAGGAACATTCCGGATAATTTACCACCATACGATATTATTCTCCGAGAGAGGAAGAAACTGAAACTACATATACTCGGGATAGCACCGAGGATCAGGAGTGCAGAATTACCTCAACATATTGCACGGATGAAAATTAGTTGAGAAAATATGGTAAAAGGATAATATTGTTGAATGTAAAATTAACATTTTCCAACAGCGGATGATAATTCCCTAACAAAACACACCTTCGTTTCCTTCAACTGTTTGTTCTCCTCTTCAAAACGTCAGTTTTACCGTCACCAAAATTACGTAGAAACAAGAAGAAAACCTTTTCTAATCACGATCGTTCCAACGGAGCATATTATTCAACCCATTCCGGACTGTACGAGGTTTCTGGAACCGAGCACGGGAAAATCTAGTCCTCAGGGCACAAGCCCCAAGTCCGGAAGGGCGTAAGGTAAGCAGGTAGTATACCTCCTACCTTCTCGCGCTAAGTCTAACATAAGACGAGGTTCAGGCTATTCACCGGGTCCACACAGCCACTACCGATGTGTTCTATAATTCATAGCTAAGTAATACGTCTTACTGGATGTAACCTTACGGGCGTTCGAAACTACATAGAGCTTTCGTTCGATGTCTGTGACGCGCTGTCAATTAATTGATCGAGATATTCTCTTCCGGACGAGCGTGATTCTAAAAAAAATTTGTAAATAAATTTCTCAAACGCACGTATAATTGTGTAATGCAGTATAAGAGAAGCGATAGAACGAGGGTGAGATAGAACGGGATGACTTCGAAGACGGAAGAAGAAATGACGAGGGGGGCGAGGGGTATAGGGGGTTCCCGAGCGTGCAGTCAAGTAGGTATTTTACCAAGTTTGAAACTCCTCAAAGCGAGATCGTGCCGACAGGGAGTCGGAGTTCCTTAAGCCAGTTAGCGAGCAAGTCGCGAGTCGCGGGTTGCGCACCGGCTGAGAGTCAAAGGTATATAAAGTGCGGGGGCTGCAGGTTATTCTACGAAGGTAGGTACGAAGGTATAACAGTCGCGAATATGAAAATCTCGTTTAAGCCTCATTTCAAAATGTGCCGGGGAACGAGGTTAGTCACGATTAAGTAAACCGGTGTAAACGCATTTTGGCAGCGTTTGAATTATTCTCACCTCACCCAGTCGCCGTCCGTGATATTGTTGCTCTCCTTTAAGATACCCGCGATATATTATTCTTCGCCAAAATTTGAATTTTACGGATGAAAGAGGAGCGAAATCAGACGCTGACGAGTGACGCTCTCCGTTTTCATCTTTTTCAACGCCACCACTTTTTGTCGGGTAAACGAGAAATATTCGTAATCTACGTTTGTATTTCTCTTCCTCTTTCGCTCTTCCTCTTCCGTAGCGTAAGGGCCACATGTCACCCGGGGCGCGAGTGCGGGGCTGACGTACGACCGTTTTTGTGAATGTTTGACGCCCGCAAGTTAAGAGGGCGGTTAGCGGTTGCTGCCTGCATTATACCCCGAAATCCCGAGGGACTTAAGCGTTATCTAAATACAGACATTACTAAATCGTCGTCTAGGACAAGCGCGTGCAAGAGTCGAAAGGCGCTGGAGGGACGTCGTTCTTCGGGGTCGTTTGTAGCTTTACGGATATGGAAACGGCAGCGTACTGTCGTCTTGCTTCATATCGGTGTGGCCTCGGTTTCGTACAACCTTCGGATTACCTACGTAGTAACGAATTCCGAAAAATTTTACCCCCCGCAGTGGTAGAGTTTAATTTTTCACAAATCCCCCAGCTTTTATGCCCTGCGGTGACTTTGGGTCTGAAGGATGAACGCGTGGACACGATAAATGAGGCAATAACTTGATTTTTATTGCGTTTTATTAAAAAATATGTCTTAATTTTGGCAACTACGGTGCTTTTTTAATTCGCCCTCGGGGAACACCGACCTATTTCACACGTGAACGAAATAATTACTCGTGACTCGTAGTCAGCGGTACCTGTTCCAATATTTTCACCGCCAAAAGAATTTTTGGGAAAAATTCACAGGTGCAGAAACTACGAGCTTCGATTTCTATCGAGCAACTGAGTCCTTCGGTCGAAGAAAAATTCTCAAATTTTGACAATGCAACGCATCGGTTTTTACTCATATAATAGTCTACGGTGGATTGAGGACTTCTAGAGGTTAGCAGTCGCCATGCTGGCAGAGCATGAGAACGGTAGCAGGACACGACGCGGCGACGGTCCGCGCGTAGGGGTTGCCATGGTGACGGAGGGGAGTCGTGAGGGAGGAGGTCGAATGCCCTCACTCACCCTCACCAGGGAGGATGATAATGCTGCCCGCCGCACGCCCGCACCCGCCTGCAGCTTTCTACGACTCCGTTCTACCCCCGACTTCCAGATCAACCCCTGTACTCGATTCCCAAACTATCTGCAGATCTGCGAATATAAAGTAGCCGTCATGAGCGACTCTTTACGACCGGAACCTGCCCCTGTCAAGATTGACCGCTAAATCTGTTTCACTGCAAAGGGTATTACAAGAATATTATTTTTTGACAGAAATATAGGCACCCCAATTCCTAATTCCTGATTCCAATTCCTCTCGAAACACTCGTGGTCGTATTTTTCGAACGGAACACGTGAGAGGCGACAGCCGTCGTCGTCGGGACGCGTCGTATTTTCGGTTTACAACATCCTCCAGCATCGGCGGGGTGCAGGGAATACTCGAGGGCGTACCTGACCGCTTCGACGTTCCGAGGACCGCGCGCCGGTGGAATACGGGTCCCAGAGGCGTCGTTACAATTAGACAGTGCTACCGACTACCGCCGCCCTCGACCTCTAAATAACTTAACAGTGCTGACAACCCGATCGCGCGTGACTTTCACACACCACAGTCGCTATTTACCCAAAATCGAAGACGATCACGCGGGAAAAGATCCGCAATCAATTTTCGATTGGATAATTTTTTGCGATAAAAATTTACCTCAGTGATTATACGTCGGAAATTTGGTTGATTATGAAGAACGGTCGGTGAGTTTAGAAGCAGAAGAGAAGGACGCTAGAATTAGAGGACGGGTCGGTGTGCCACTATTACTAACCATGTCTGACGTTACCGGGACTCGCACTACTTGGATGAATTTATGCAGGTGTCTCCGTTAATTTATTAATTTCCCTGTAACTCGAGCCAACGTTGACAAATTCTCTCTTAGCCAAGGGTACGTGTCCCTCGCGGTCTTCCCTTGTCCCAAAGGTTGAAGGTCGGAGATCCAAAGGCAAAGGGTATTAAATTGGAATGACCGAAAACCGGAGATCGCACGTTTTGATTTTTGCCAAAAATTTGGAGACGATCATTCTTCCGAACTTGCGAGATAAGGGGGTGGGGTACTCCAGCTGTTTCGGAATCTTTAGATTTCGATTCCATGGGCCATCAATCGTGCGAGCTTTCGGGGGTTGGGTTCGCAAGAAGAGACAACTCGGCAACGCGAGCGTGACGAACGGCGTAGCGCTTTAAGATTCACTTTCATTTCTTCGCGGCGTGCGAAGGGCGACCAGTGACTTCGAAATGACTTTTGAGATAGAAAAAAGGAGAGAGAAAAGTATCGCTGAGGAATGAAATAAGGGTTGTATAAGTTTTCTCGATATTTTTCATCCCGTAGAACATATATACCTATATATATACACGGATGCTAAGCGGCAGAAAACACCTGTCTGCCAACGCGCACCACCCCCGCACGATACAAGCAGGCGTATAATTTCATACAATCTTGGAAAGCTCGTCCTTGCCTCACCCCTGGCCTCCCTGAGTTACTCCGCGTTTCTCTCTTCCCTCTCTCCTCTTCCCTCCTTCACTGTGTTTGCCGCGCTGCTCCCGGAGCGCCGCGAGGAAGCGAGAGCCAGAGGCTCCCTCGGGACTATCGACTGCCAGGTCCCGTGGGGCAAGTCGATACTCCAGGGACACTATCCTCCTCTCACTCTTTCTCCTCCGGGGCTTTGGCTTCTAAACATCTTACGCACGCGCGCGTCTCTCCGTTAGTCTTGCTCCGTCGCTCTCCCTTTCTTTCTTTTCCTTTCCCTTTTCTCTTACCTTTTCCTCCCCCTCGACGACGGTACCTCGCGCCTTGTTCTCCGGTGGATGAAAACACCGCGAGGAAGGAAATTAGTTTGAGTATAACCGAATCGTCGTTGCCCACATCCGTCGCGGTTATCATTGCCTCGGATCCCCAACTCCCCGAGCTAGAGTCGACGAACTATAACTTTTCGAACTTTTCAACTCACGGGTCCACTCTCTTAAAGGGCGAAGGAACCAAGCGAGAAATGATACCGTTTAGGAAAAAGAAAAATTTCGTGACTTGAGCGTATTACATATACAATGCCGTACTTAAATGTTTGACTGGACTATTACCAAAACACTCGTTACGTCGATTTTCCGCCCTCCAGATTTCTTCCCAATTTTATTATAAAATTGCGTGAAACTTTTCCGTTACACTTATATATTTATTATCTCAACCTCCAATTCCCGCTTTTATGAATTGATGGACGTCATCCGCGTAGTATAAGGGATGTTGTGGGCACTTTTTGGTAGGGGTGTCTCGGTTCTACAAGTCCCTCGGTTTCGCGTTCGCCTTCTTTAGCTTGAGCATCGCCCTCGCGTTCTTTCCTCTTTTGGTCTCCGCTCCGCTCAGCTCGGCAAAGAAAGAAGTCATCAATATCGCGTGGCTTTCGCTAGCACGGCCGCGTCGGTTCTAAGGGACAAAACTTTACCCGTGGGTGGGCGGAGTCAGGCGTAATCCCCAGAGTCAAAATGGAAGTCTCAAGAGACGTTGGCGGGGTTAACGTTGTCCCAAGAATCAAGTACGATCCTCCGGGGTTTACTGGGACAATAGTTTACCCCCAACGTTACGTATTACCAAAAGGGAGGACATTTTACGAATTTTGGGGATCGGCGTAGCCCGGGTGGTGGGGTGGGATCCAAGAAGAGGGTTCTTTTCTTTCAACGACTTGTGCACACGTACGAATATCTATAGAGCGAAAATAGAAATAGCTTTCCATTTTTTGCAACTCAAGTTATTTTTTCACCCCACTCGATATATTCCTTTTCGAATCCGATTCACTTACCCTTTAAATTCAACCCCTTCTCTTCCACAAAAACTTTCACTCACCATTTCCCAAAAAGTAAAACAAAATTAATGGGTTCGACGTATCGTGATACCCAGATGAAAGTCGCTCTCGGAGTTCCGGCACCGAAAACAAGCCCCTCGGTACTTCCTCGTTGAGCAATTTGTAAACTGCAGCACCAACTCGGAGGAGGATGCGAAGGTGCCGCGAGAATGAGGTGGTGCGGGTGCTGCACAGGAGTCGGACAACAGCGTCATAAGTCCGGAGTGGTTTGAGGCTTGGGGTGGTCGGAGCTCCCCAGAGGCAGAGGGCTAAATATATCCACCCCTGACAACCCCCGAGGGAGAATGTCAAGACAACATGGCCGACGCCCGACGCCCGTCATTCGACTACGAGCCACCCCAACCTACCGAACGTCGTCGCTACCCTATGTGTACACTAGCTGCCAGTGTATTCGACTACCAACCCCGAGTTCACTCGGTCTAGAAATCGCCCTACGTTGGAATACCGAGTCTCTTTATTCCCGACCGGATGAGAAGATCCCGAATAATTTTTGTTTGCCAAAGAAAGTTTTGTCTCATACAAGAATTGGGGACGCATGAAGTAATTCTTTTATATTATTTTCTCTCTTTCTTCTGTGTCTTCTTTTTTTTTTCTTTCGCTACGTCAAGGGGTTAAATTTTGATTCGGAATAAAATCCTGCAAGAAGTTAATATTCTTTTTCTTTCTGCAGCCATTTTGCAAATCAACCGCCTGCACGCTGTAACACCAGGGGTCTATGTTACAGCTAGGGAGACAATGAAAGCGTTGGGCTCAAGACGGGGGTTGGGGTAGGGGAGAGTTGAAATTAGCCGCCCTTAAGATTACACTGAATTAACAAATTGAAAAAAGTCCTCCCCCTAAGTTATTCTTAAAGGTGCCCTACCACCGCGCTACGCTCGCCCGCTTTTCTCTCCGCTTCTACTCAATGCCACTTTACCTTAAACTTAAAGCGAGATCCTACAAGGATATCACCTCGACAAATTCATGCAAATGTTACTGGCTGCACAGCTCCTGCCACCCCCTCTTCCCCACCTTCCTTTTCCTCCCCCTGTCTCTCTCGTTACCTCTCTATACGACTACATCTATGCTCGTATAAATTGTGGCTCGCGTACCTACTACGTGTATGGAGAGCTTTACACCTATCTGATATAATGGCAACTATAGTTGGCAGGTATGTATCTACGAAGGTACGTATTATACGTCGCTGTGCCTCTACCTTGGTTATAACAGTTACTTCTCAGTTCTCAGTTATATGTACACCTAGTGCCAGTTGTACCACTTGCATTGTTGAGCTTGCAACTCGCGTCGCGATCTACAGAGATAGGTAGGTATGCAATACCTTCATAATTATGGTCTAGATGCTCAGTTTTTCGGGTATACCATCGGTAACCACCTCAGTCCTATTTCTTACCCTACAGTGAGCTTGAGTTATGAAACAATTTTATTTTATGTTAATTTTTTTATTCTCTTCCCATCTCATTTTTTGTTTTTATCGACTTGGTTTCCAGCGGAACCGGACTACCCGTGATTGTTTTTAAGCTCCGGTAAGCCTCGGGACTCACTTGAATAATACAACGGGTTCAGTGATTTCTTTCTCTCTTCGGTGTATTTATTATTTCTCGAAAAGTCGACAAAAAGGGGGAATGGAAAACTACGAAAAAAAACACAAAAAACTAAATAAATAAAATAAAGTAAAAAGTAGAATACTGACTCGGAGTAAACTTTTTTCTACCAATTGCATCGGTGGCTTGCAGACAAAGTTTATCGTGCCGCAGAGTGATCGGATAATTGTCTATTTGCTGTCAGCGCGGGCGAGGGTCGATCAGTTTTTGTTTTGTATTTATTTTTTGTGCGTTCGAAAGAATTGACCTTGGCTACCGAGGTTAGAGCTTGCTTGGGCTTTGAGCTATCGTATCGTCAATGGGAGGGGTCTAACTTCCTCTGCGTGTCTGATTGGCGAGGCTCGCTCGTATCGATTATAGTCCTCCGTGATCTTATGCAACCCCTCGCTGCCCCCCGCAAGGGCTCGTGAAGTAGCTACTCGAGTGGCTGCGACTGTAAACTTTAGGGGTTGAACTTCGGCCCAGCGAAAGAAAGAGAGGGAGAGATAGAAAGTAAGAGAGAGAAAAATGAGGCGAAAGATAGGCACGCGTAGAGCGATGACGCGGAGAGTGAGTGGCCGTAAACTCAGGTGTCGTTTGCGTTTTCTATTTAGCCATTTCAGGGTTGTCTGCCATAGCTGGTCGCTTTACTGCCTGAGGAAGGAAACAGACACGAACTTTAACTCGATTTGAATTGAATTCTGAGTTTTACGTTCGATGGACAACACACGTAGTACGCCTAGTACTCATTTTCGATTCTCAATTCCAACGCGCGTGCATCCCGAACACAAAATCTATAAAATCAGATCTAAATTTTAAGTTCCCAACGATTTCCTTGAATTTTTTTCTCTCTTTTCTTCGCTATTTTCTTTATCCTCAACTACAAATTGCCGCGTGAATTCTACTGCTATCATGTAGTATTTTGTATTTGTATTTTTGACCCCGATAAGGTGGCCACGTTTTGGGGGCAGGGGGAGGGGGAGGGGGAGGTGGTTTCCTTCAGCTCCTGAATATTGTATTGTTCAAAAAACATCGTTGGCCCCAACGGAGAGGAGCCTATCGACAACGGCGTTCCTCGTACATTTATTGCCTCTTGGACCCTCCCTCCCCTTGCCGCTGCTCGTCCCTCGTCCCCTCAAGAGCCTTCCCCGCGCCGTTATCCTACCCGGGTTACGACGTTATATTTGATATTGGATAGACTCGGTATACGTATCATTGATGTCGTAAAACCTGCCGTAAATAATATTTAATAAATGTAATACTCGAGGCAAAATGCCGTTTAGCTGTATACCTATGGCCCATAACGGGCGCATCGTTCCTTTTCTCCTCAGAGCCACCCGCACATATTCACTGTACATACATGCGTCGTTCGAAGGACGAAACGCAGTTGAAAAATTAGTCCCAGTATAAAGAGTGATCTTCGATTTTTCTTCCCATTCGTAAATTTCATCTTTTTGTCATTTCGATTCGTTGTTTCATTCGCTAGGATTTTTCAGAGCTCCGCCTACGCTGTTGCGGCTCTAATATTTCTTGGCCAACGGGGTTAGGCTAGATTGGAATAAAAGGTTTTTAGTGGCGTAATGTAACGAACGAACCTCGAGTCACGCGATATTCGACTTAACTGAGCGAGGGCTGCTCCTTCCCGGAGAACCGTTAGATATTTCTTTTCTAGAGAGGCGAGCCTCGTTCAAACCACGAGAGAGCAAGAAGAAAAAAACAAAAAAAAAAAAAAACAAGAAATAAAAAGTAACAAACGAAACAATTTTGGGGTAAAAAAAAATGTGGGGATGATTTCTTCTGACTCTCGCTGAATGCTGTCTGCAGATGATCCCTCTCTTGCAAACGAACAAAGTATCGAGCGGAAAACTATTTTCTGATATTCTACCGCACATGTCACGGTATGTTCGTGGAGGATGCGTCGCCGTCTAGCCGCCGCGACGTCGGATCTGTTTTGACATTCTATTAACTCCGAGAGTTTTAACGGAGGAGCGATAAAGGCTGAAAATTGTAAGCGGAGTTTATTTTTCATCTTCTTCATTGTTTCCGCTTCAAGAGTCGGAAGAAAAAAATATCTGGTGAAATTAAAGATCGACTTAATTTGTGTCTCAATTTTTCAATCTTTTTTTCTTTTCAACCGTACGATGATTTGGGATGGCAGCTGAACTACGGAGATGTTCGACAAAACCCAGACACTCGTTACGATCTGTGTATGGCAATTTGTAATGTGAGACTTATAAGTGCGAAGTTGCGGAGGAAACGGCGTCGTCGAAAAGGAAATGTCTTTTGAAAGGACGAAAACCAGAGGACCCGTTTCTCTGACCCTAGGATGAACTTGTAAGGCCGCGAGGATTGACCTGCAGTGGCACATTTGTCATCCCGTCCATCTTCTGGGCTATATAAGCTACTTCGCTGACAGCTTTTTCGCGCCAAGAAAACCGCCGAACCACGCATGGCTATGGTTATGGGGACTAAGGGAAGGATAACTAAGAAAACGGTAAACAGTCACACCCACGAGGAAATTAGTCGTTAAGTGTTTTATGTATCCGGCGAAGGGAACACGCCCGAAACCGAAGTCACGTGGCGCTTGCTTTTCCCGGGCTGGTATATACCCGCCGTAGCTCTCCACTTCTCGTTCCGTCAGCGAACACCGGGTTCCAATTTGTGAACGTGTGAACAATTTATATAACACCGACTCACGAGGTCGCACTCCAGCCGCTGCATCCCCACCTCCTAAACCCCCAAACCTCAGTCGACGCGCAGACGCGACAGAAACTCAAACACCCCCACGAATTATCATTAACAGTTATCACACGGTTGCTACATGTATACTCATCACATCCGCAAAGTGCGCACCGATATCGAATGAGCACATCATCTATCAGACGGATAACTGATGATGATTTTTAACTTGAAAAGGTCGTCAAATTAACCAAAAATTGACATGATATGCAGGAAATCGAATCGAGTCGAGACTCCGATCGTGAGATTGATCGGTTGTCCCGGTAACCGAGCAAAGTCGAGAGATTAACGACGAGCAAAATATTTGAATTACTATGGTCGTGCCGCCTCCTGTGTGGGCTTCGATCTTGGAGACCGAGGTGAGGCACGGCTCGCTTGGTTGTCACTCGCGCGGGGCTCGGGGACTTGTTTTTAGCTCTTGGATCCCCCCCGGGCCCCCGATCCGAGAACCCCTCGGGGCTTCCCCGAGACCCATCGCCCTCGAGAACCGCACACGTTTCCAGTTTTTTCCACGCTATACCGATATCCGAGGCAGAAACTGCAACCTGCAACCTGCACTCTGTATAGTTCCCCGATCTAATAGCTGCTCGAGCTTTATATAAACTCCAACTCGAAACACACGACCGAGGTAGGCAGCTCCTTAGGATCGACCTAATGAGGATAATTCCTGCATTGATTGCCGAGCTGAATGGTAGCAGCCTGCAGTCAGTCAGCGAGTCAGCCATCCACCCAGCGGCAGCCATTGCGCGGTAAATCATTCTTAATTAAACGATAGATATTTAATTAGGAAGCCTGGATTGAGTTAGTTATGAGGTATTCAACCGTGGCCAAATAGCCCGTTATCGCGGTGGGAGGCTTTCGTATGGCCATGCGTTTGCGCCCGCGCGACCGAACCGCGAGCTGTTTGTAGACGTTGACGGCATCTGGCGAGATCGGGGCGTCTGCGACGACTTGACAAAGAGAGAAAAAAAATAAGAGAAAAAAAATTAAAAAGGGAAAACAAAAATGTACAAAATTATATCACCGTAGCACGTCGCCACCGCCGAACGTTCGCTGACAATGAGTTAAGGCCTCGACGACTGGCTCTTATGAATTGCCATCGACAGACACCAGAAGAATTTGGTATCTCATTCATTTTTTCCTTCCTCTTCTTTCACATTCTTTTTCTCTTTTTTCTTAACCGTTCTAAGGATGACTATATCGACTGGTTTTAATGAGATGACTGATTGAATCGATTCTCGAGTTACTATGTTGCATAGAACAGGAAAAGCTAGCGATTTTTCATTGAAACTGTATAATAAGCTAGCTGCACAGAACTACTCGGTTTCATAAATGAAAATAAATCATTCGAGTTATCTGTCGAGGTATAACGGAGTATGGAGGAGGCGAGGTCTGGTATGTGCGAGACTAAACAGCACACACGATATCCAGATAGACGTATGAATACCCACACATGTGAACACCTGATACGATGTCCATGGATTTATATGCATTTTGTTTCACCGTTTTTATTTTATCGATGATGGGCCGGCAGTGTTGCCACAGAACTTGTTTTCATGTTATATCCGGTAAAACTAAATCAGAACGAAGTACCAAATCACCGAAAACTTGTGAAAGACTTGAAGTTAAGCTTGAGTGTAACTTTCAATCGTACGGAAACCTTTATATAGCCTTGACGTGCTCTAGGTTACCAAATTTAACTAGCTCGTAAATAAATATAGTTAGTGGGTGAGCCTAACCGTGTAGATCCCTTTTGCCGGGGGCAGTGTGGGGCAACTGGGAACCAGTAAGTGCCTGGGGCGGCCATCTGTGCCCAGCTAGAAGCTGACGGGACTGCACGACCACTGAAAACCACGTGGGCAAAGATACGCACGGGGCATTACCATTTACACGGCATTTGTTGTACGACCACCTCGAATACATTAGCTCAGCCAACTCCTGCAACTCTGATGAATCGCTCCCTTCCTCACCCCCCTCATCGATATATCCTCACCCCAAACTCCATAGAATGATGATTTTGGCGCGGAAATCATAAAATGAGTACAGGAACATAGGATTTTTGAAACGCAGTGTTGAAAGGGTATTTTACATCGATATCCGCCTGTATCTGATAAATTTGGAGATGCGTTGATCGATAAAAATGGACTCAAGCCATCTGTTGGAATTTCTGCTGGCGGGCTATATTCGTTTCTTTTGTCCAGAGCAACCGGCTACTCTGCGTTGCTTTGCGTCGTGCCTCATGGAACACGTGTAGATGGAAATTCAAGCCAGCTGAAAGATATTCGAGACTAGAATGACACCGAGTTTGGGGTTCCACAGTGTTGGGGTCCTCGCAGCACGTCGGACGGAACAATTAACCGAATTTGCATTATATCTCTATCAAATTACTAGATTCGTATTATTGATAAAATTGCCAATTTGAGGGTGAAGTGTAGTGCGGCAGGCGGCTACGGGGGGCCGAGAACGAATGCTTCTCCAGTGTTCATTTTATGGCGATGTACTACCGGGGTACCCGGCTAAATCGGGGCGGCTTCGGAACAGGGGCGGATCTATTTTTACACTTCTTTCAGTGGCGCTATATACGAACGGAATTCTATTCCTCGTCCAACTTTTACGCTCCAACAGCTCATCTTTTCAATCACGCAGTTATCGCTACACATTCTGTTCTTTCCCATTTTCAATGTCAGCACGATTGGGACTTGTAGATCTGAGAATCATAAAATTTCAAAAATATCCAAGGCACCCTGTTGGCTAGGGTCGGTTCTGGTCACTTGACTGAACTATTCGATAGGAACGGGATCTTCGAAGCAGGGGAGACCAGGACGATTGTAGTGTCACCGGGTTGTAACTTGACACTCGAGCTCGCATACGCCCCCCGCACACATTGCAGGGACTGCGGCCGTGAGCGAGAAGGGCAACGACGATGACGCGAGCATTCGATATCACCCGAAGTGACTGTCTGTCGCGCACACGCGTTCCCCTTCTGTTTTATTTTTTGTTTATTTTTTTTTTTTTACACTATATTTTTTTGTCTAAATTTTTCCTCTCTTTCATCGCGCTTATCTCCAGCATAGGAATTAGTCACGACTCGTAATTCCAATCAGTCATGAAACATGAACGTTAAGACAAAAGCTTGGATAATCGTTAACGACTGTACATAAATGACTCTTCGACTAATTATGAATGTTATAAAAATATTTTCAAGTTTTTCAACCCCTCGATTTGAGAGGACTGGTCAGTTAATTAACCTGTTATTCCAAGGCGGGGCAGAGCTGTTTCGACGAGTGACCATCCATCTCTAGCAGTTAGTATACGCATGTAAATTGTACGTATATGAGAAAAACGTAACACGACGTCATTAGCGCGTGCTTTACTACCCAGCACGCAAATGAAATAGTATTTACGTGACATTCGAGCATCGCATATTTTCATAATTAAACAATGCGCCGCTCTTAAAAAAGACTCCTAATCTCTATTCATATTTTCTCTTGAGCCTGGAGTACATTTTGATCGTCTATTAGAATCGCGCCAAAATGAATGCAGTTAGTACAGTTGCCTCAAGGGTGCGTATATATTCCAACGGGGTGCGTCCACCCTTAGAGCCAATAATACCACGTATGTATCCGCGTCGGGGTTACGAGGTATAAGGCGAGACTTATTATTTTCGTACGGCTCATTGGATTCGCTGCGACACTGTGGCGCTATCAATTACACGACGCTCTACACCCCGACGTACGACGTCAGACTTGTACGTGAACAAACGAATGGGAAAGCGCACGCGGCCGTCCTGGCAAACCGCATCTGGCGACTTTACTACAGTCGGAATTAATTATATGGGGATGGTATGGAGTGCCGAAAATCTGTGCACACTTTATATACAAGAAGCATATACTGTAGAAGGTTTATTCTTTCGATTTATCGTTGCGAAAGATGTATCCCAAATGATATCTATATATTTGAGTGAAATTATTCGGCGCGTACTTTTGGCGAATGTATAGTGGTAATTCGTCGAGAATAATAACGCTCGTGTGAATTCATAATTCATTCGTGAGAATGCGGAAACACCGCAAGAGAATATTGCTTCGCCATATATACCGCGAGGAAATCGAGGGATAGAGAGGTCAGCTTCCGAAGCTCCGCCGAGATATTCACCAGCTCTGGTGGTGGTACTGCACCAGTTGAAACTTCGAGGTAAATTGCCTAGCCCTGCATGATTTAATGATAGGCTCCTCTCTATATCGTCTGCATGGGTTCTCACCGGTGCTCTTCGATACCACAACATATTATTTCCAATATCAATCGTCTTCGCATTGACAAATAACGTGAGGAAATTCAAAAATAAAAGTCGACCCTCCACTTTTCACAACTTTATGTTATATAAATATATTCTCTTCCTAAGGGTCAAAGTACTTTCCAGATAAGCGCCGCGCCGCGGTCCTTCCATCTCTCTTTTCTCTTCCCTTGGATGATGAAGTGTTGGCGTTCGGGGGTTGCGAGAGCCCCGTTCAGATTAGATTAGATTGGATTAGCCAATCAAAAATCACAATGGTACGATGTACAGCCACATCGTAGTCGTGTACTACGCTGCGGGGATCCCATAGCTTGCTCTTCACCGCCGCGGGGTAGCCCTGGGGCCCCTCGACCTTCTCCTCGCCTTGACACTTGATACTATGGACATTTTATTAGATTTCGTCCGGTCGTGCCCGCGTGGCGGTGGAGAACCGGGGAAGATCGAACGAGATCCTAACCCAATCCAACTAATTGACGAATAATTGTCTGCTTATTGCTTCGCCTTCTCTCCTTTCTCTTATCCCCATACCCCGCACACGAACTTGTACTAACTTCACCACAACGCACGGTGTGTATAAATAAATAATCCAATACAGCTTCGCGCGCACAAGGCGAAAGAAAGGTAAGGAAGTTGATGGCCATCGTACTGACCCTTGATTTTTACTCAAATTGTAGGAAAATCGCGAAGAAAAATTAACGCGAGTTGTCAGGTCGAAAGATTGCGAATTTCAAAAAACTAATACGATACGTGTACTCTATGAATTCGTAGACAACGTTTAGCTGAGGACGAACCCTCAGCTTAGCGTGTGCCACCCTTACAGCGACATATGGGTGACCCGTAGGCCTAGGACGTGAAATTTGTATTTTCAGATGCCACATAACCGGCCAATGACACCCTGCAGACCCGAGGCGTCGACGATCAGTTTGATTTTTTGACGCCGGCGTTACGTGGGTTTCGAATAATTCTGGAAGTGGAGGAACGATAAAACTATAAGTTTGACTACGAGCTAGTCACTATTGCTTTTTTCACTCAAAATCTATTGGCAGATTTTTATGAACAGCTAACAAAGTTTTAACCTTCATCTAGATTTTAATCAATCGTTTGTTCTGAAGCGTCAAATTTCCCGCAAGTGAGGACCACTTGATAGTAATTGACGCTTCTCGAGGATCTTGGGGTTTCCTAAGGGTCGACAGCTAAGAACAGTTTGAGAAATACGAAGATTGTGGGTTCGGCAGGAACTTGTCGTGAACTTGCGCCTTTCCTAGCCCGCACCCCGTTGAAATCCGCACTTCAGAAAGTTTGCAAAGTCCTCACTATATTCCTCCTTGGCAAGTTTAAACTATTTTTGTTATCACACCGCTCACGTATGAGTAAGGTTTATTGATATATTTATTGAAGCACAACAACCGGAGGGCGTTAAGCTGCAGAATTGCAGGATGAACTCCGTCTTTGTTTGCAGTATTAATCACAGACCAACTCTCTTTCTACTCATCCGTTTAACGGTTCAAGAACAAAGAAAGAGACGAATAGTTTGAATGATATAGTTTTATCATGAGGAAATATTACGAGATTGAACAAGCCAGTATCTGTAGGTATAGTTGGGGTAATTAGTAAGATACTTGTTGCGGGTGGTTCCGGAAGAAGGAGTAGCGTGAATCTCCCTCGAGTTGGTGCAGCTCCCGGTCGTAATAAGATTCCCTTTAATAGCATTATACGCCTCATTGAGACTTTCCAAGTCCTAACTCCAGGAGTAGGTAGGCGACTTTACGTCGTGTTTGACTTAACCGGAACTTTACTCGGGGAGTTCGCGTTCGCGATCACGTTTACGTTCACATTTCGAGTTGGCGTTCGACGCGGCGCACCTACCAAACGGAACCATCAAGGCACCCAGACGAGAGTCGTCCAACCAACCGGCTAACCGGCTAACCAGGTAACCATCATCTACCCTACACGAGTATAAGTCGGTCTGAACTTGGCGCGAGGGCCATCGGAGTCGTTTTCTGAGTGGACTGAACGTCGAGAGAAACGGCGGGTGGGTTGGGATCGATCAAAATTCAGCGAACGTTCCCTTTAATGCCTATAAGAGACTCTGCGAGGTGCAAAAACGTAAACACAGATTTAATAGCTTAATTTATAATTCTCGCGGTAAGAACTGTCCTCGTCCGCGGCCTCGGCCCCGTTGAGACGATCGAGACAGTCGAACCGCTCCACGACGATCAGAGAATCAGAGAATCGAAGGGCGGGGGGGGGGGGAGAAGGAAAGGAATCGTTCCATAATGCGAACAGTCCTCTGTCTTATAAGGAGCGTCATCGCCGTGGGTGGTCCGTCCCTCTCGATAGACACCAACCGAACCGACGCCGATGCGAATCTCGCTAAATTTACCGCAACCGGCTAAAGATGAGGCGCTGAGAACCACTTTACGACAGAGCATGAGCTGCCCCTGCACCACAACGACTAGAGCAGATCAGAGCAGAGCAGAGCTGTTGTCCCTGGATGCTGTTCCATAATCTACGCGGCAACGGAGAGTGAGTTCGACCAGCGACGCGCACTGAATCACTCATCGTCTCGGAGTTGCCCTCTGTACGATCGGAGCACTCGGCAATACTCGCATCAGAACAGCTCAGCTTACTCTCCTCCGGAGGCTACCTATTAACTCTCTACCTACTGGTGTACACCGAGCGTTCTACAAGATTACATTATTTACTACAACGCGTCTGTCTACGGAAACTGATTATCGGCCACTCCGCGATTTCCTATATAGGGCGCGACACGCTCCTATTGCTCACTCTGAAAGGCTGGACTCGAATACCTTTTACTGACCAGAGTAGCAGACCAGACCCTGCACAGGTGATGGATGCAGGTACCTTCTCCCCTCGTCGTCGTGATGCTGCGAGCATTGGTAATATGAACAGTGGTTTGCTGACGTTTTTTTGCAACCGGATACTCGAAGTCGATGTACGATGCGCGGAGTCGTGGAAGGGTAGGAGCTCCTTTTCCTTTCGTTTTACAAGTTTCCATTCTATTTCTTATGGTGTAAATGGGGGCGGGTCGGTTCTACGTCTCCTAGGTAGGTATTCTCTAAAATCCGGTGATTCTTTCGGGCGTCTTCGGGGATGATATTTGCCCGGATCAATCCATATGGTCGCCATGGCAACCGGTCAGCGGCCTTGCTTGTCCACCCCTCTTGGCTCAACTCTGCGGAGGCTAGCTGAACGAGAGAACGCCGAGCTGAACGCTCCTGGACCCCTTCGAGTCCCGCATGATTCCTCTCTTATTCTGTCGCTCTCTCACCGACGGTGAAAGCCAAGGGTAAAACCTCTCCCTCACCTACAGCATCCCTTTGCCTTTACCACCCTCATTTTCTTTCTCTCTCTCTTATAGTCCCGTACTAGGAACTTTCTCCGGGGTGTCTTGGAGGAGAGAAACACCGACCGACCGACCGACCGACCAACCGACCGAGGAGCGTCCGAAGCAAATGTATTCATGAGGCTTTGTTTGCGAAACTGTCTACACAGCTCCTTTGTCCTTTCCATCTCAGTCCATCTCTGTATATCTCCCCGTACTCTTCTTCCCGATCCCGATCAACGTCGTAGCGAGACACCGTCGTTACAATCCGACAAACTCACTCCTCCCGCCTGCTCTTACCTCGATTGAGTCGTTTGACCGGCTGACTTGAGGTAGTGGCAAGCTCAGCTACAACCTTCGTCGAGTGCATATGTATAAGGTATAGGCGTACGCATTTTGAAAGCATCCCGGCAATCCTTCGCTGTGAACGCTACGCCGACGAATTGTCCGCAACGAAGAAATTGGATGAAAAGGAAGCGCATGATGCAGCAGCTAACGAACGAGCGACAGATGTAACTCAAGGGAGAGGGACTGAGAGAGATGTATCGATTTTGAGAGGGACAAACTTTTCGAGCTTCAGGGGACCAGGTCGCGCAGCAGGACTCTCTGAGGATAAGGACGACTTTGAAAGGCGAGCCTTTCCATTCCCTTCCCCTTCTCTTCTCTCTTTTCCTTTCCTTTCCTCCATGAGAACCTCCCTGTATTCTACATGCAAATTTATAGAGATACTTCGGACAGGATGTCGGGGGTGTTATCCTCCGGGGAGTACACAGCCAGGACTAAGAGCTCTTCCTTGTCCCGTCACTCCACACCGTTCCAATCAATCGCATAAATCTCAAACTATCGATCCCCGCATCGTTTCCGTTCTCACTGTACCGGAAGCACCTAATTTCACAAGTGATCCTCGGGCTCGCCGAACATGCCGTATCGAACGATCGAAAACAGATCCTACTCACCGAAGATCTGTGTCGTGGTCTTCGGTTTACACGATCCTCTGTATTCAGCTTCGTCGTTACGATTCGTACCCGTCAGCCTTGACCAAGTGAAGGTCCGTTAGAAGTCCAACCGAAAACTAACGGGTTTGGTTTTCGTTGGTTTTACCGCCTAATTTGTGCCGCGAATTAATTCGCGTCAGATGATCTCGTTTGGGTTCACAATCAGTTCGGATTCGGAGCTCGGAACTTTTCATCATGTGTAACGTGCGGAGTGGAAGAGTCGGGTATGTAGAAAAAGCGAGGAACGCGTAATTGGTTCACCAATTACGAGCGTAGGCCGAAAGTAGTCCGAGCGAACGAAATCGGCGAATCGCTTGCAAACGGCGAATGGCGAACGGCCCCCGACCGCTCGACTCGCATAGCTTGGCGCCTCGACGGTCGTCCATCACCTCTACGTGCTGCCACCGCCTCGCTCGCGAACCGTTCGACGGCTCGTCGAGAAATTGCGAAGGTTCCGCCGCTACCGTAGCACTGGTGCAGGTTAATACCGGGAACTTAAAGCGGGTTTAGGAAAAACGGGAAGTCTTTGCGCACTCCTGTCAATCAGACGTCGACGGTTTTGTGCCACCCGGTTAATGATGATCCACTGCTCTATCTCGCGTCGACTGCCAGTTGCCAGCACCACTCAGATCTGCGTTTGTTGTGTATATCGCATGAGCTGGACGGTAGTATACCAGGGAGTGAGTGAAACCAGAAACCAACTTTTAAGAAATCCTACAATCGCTCGTCTCGGTTTTTACATCGTATGTGCGTTCCTAGGAGGGTAACACACCTGTCGCTCGCTAGGTGATTCAGAATGACGTGTAGTTTATTACCGAGGAATTCCTATCGACGTCAGGAATTTAATTTACTGCTCCAAGAGATAATAAATTACCGGAGAGAGCGTCCAATGTAACAATTATCCCACGCTTATAAACCGACTGATCGTCACCAACGGGAACAACCTCGTGTAGACAACAAAACAAAATCCTTATCCTATATAACTCGACATGTTTACGTTCCCGTATCGATAAAGAACAAGTGTAAACAAATCCCTACGCTATCCCGTCTTCCGTATGTCGGAATAATATCGCACACGAGGGTTACCATCAAGTCCACTGTGGCTGCCGCCTATCCGTAGGGTAGTCGATCAATTCAAAAGCCCCGGTACTGCGCCTTTATGGAGGCTGCCACTCAAAACAGGTGGTTACCAGCAAGCCCGGGGGTGGGAGGCACTCGAAGAGTCGCGTGGCGAACTCAATTATTATCTTCCCGCCGTCTCTAAATATCCTCATCACGCAGCGTGTCCGCACTTCAAAATCCTCCTCACATATCGTCAATCGTACCGATCACCTCATGCATTATATGTCCTGAAGGACGATTTTTTTTTCTCTCTCTCTTGTACCAGGATAACGACATCTGGCCAGGCATCTGTCGTTATAAAAACCTCACTCCGCGCGATTAATTTACCAAAAAATTAAAATGAATTTTTAATTTCGCTATACTTCTGAATTCATGAGATTAAAAGATTGCATTTCTAAAAACACCGCTAAAAATCTTTCTGTCAGTTAAAAGGGCGCTCTTCCTCTCCTCCCCTTTGTTTCGGCGGCGACCCGTGACGTCTGACATCTGTTCCGTGGGCTGGAAGTCGAGGACTATACGCCTCAAGCTTTTTTTAACACAGGTTCGCAGCTCGGCAGAGCCACCAGGAGGTGACCCCAGCGGACGATTCGAACTGGTAACCTATACGACGGGGAAGACCCCCCTCAGTTTCGTTTTCTCGAAAAGTCGAATCACGCGATTCTCCTTTGGGTTTCCAAACGATTTGAGCCGGTAATCGGGCGGAAATACTCGGTTCGCGCCCTGCACGTCCCAACACCCGTTCCCATATACCCCGTCGGCGTTGCAGGCTTCGGCGTCCGCGCGTCCGCGCGTCCGCCCCCGACTAAAGTGATTTGATATAAGGGTATATACTCGCTCGAGCGTACTTCGCGATTTGCTAAGCGAACTCCGCGCCTTGCCGGCCAACCCCCTGCCAAGGTTAACGAGATCCCTGAATTTAAGACCCCGAGTCTCGCGCGGAATCGGTTTGCAACGCCCTTACAGCTTATCCGAAAGCTAGTATGCACCTGTTTTCTCTCTTTCTATCACTTTTTTCTCCCTCTCTTTCTTTATTTTTATTTCCTTCTTTTGCGCTCTTGCCATTCGGGGCACGCGTGCGTCCCGCCGATCTATCATAAACGTGTTTCGTTCTTTGTCGCGGCGACTCTCGTTCAATAAGACAAGAAATATTGGTCCGACTCTATCGTCCACTTTCTGTTGGATAAGTTTAAGTTTTCGGTTATAGATTCTGAGCAGGGTCCGACGAAGTTTCTCATTCGTTAAAATACAGTAAAATCGTTGGCATTAAACGGCCAAAAATGGGCCCAAGACATCGTAAATTCTTCCAATTAGCGGAATCACCAAAAAATTCACGGCCCCCACCAAAACTACCGCGGGTCGACGTCCCGCAAACGGAATGTACGTTGGATATTTACGATATCTGGATCTATTTCGCTTGCTAATCGAAAACTTATGCTAAATTTATGATCCATTATGTATCAGTTATCCGGGTAAAGTTTTCAAACGTTTCGCACATTTCTGCATGCCAATTCCGGCGGTTATTTCACAGTAAAAACCCTCGCTGAAATTTGTTCAACATTTTTTTCCATTTGCGGATACCTGCAAAACCTGGTGGCTCAAATTACAATCAGAGGCTCAGTACGGTTACATGACTTAGACGAGGGCGGGAATCATATCGTCTAGTCGTAGGTGCGGGGGTGGCAGGATTCTGGCAGGTTTTCAAGAAACCCCCTAAAGCCTCGTAACGCGTCTTGAAATCTTACAGCCGTGGTGGTATTACGAGCCTGGACCGATCTTGTTACGGTTATTTCTTGTCGAGAATTACCCCGATACGGTATCCTTATTTTCGCGGAATATCTTAACTTCTTTGGTGCTCGTATCTTCTTTTCCACGGCTTTTCTGCAGTCAGCTACGTACCGCTCTTTTTCCCTTTCTTTATCTTATCTCTTTTTTTTACACTTTTTATTTTTCTTGTTCTTATTCATCTTCCTTCTTTTCTTATTGTCCACTTTCCTCTCTCTCCGATCCACGCATATCCTTTCCTCGAAGCAGAAACTCGATAGAAGGCCGATCAGCTTAATGCATATTGATGCGCGCCAAACTAAGTGAGTGAAAAATCGCCATCGATCTGTCGGCGATGGCTGGGAGGGCTTCACTTTATTTTATTCATTCGACATTCAACCTTATTCATTTTCTTGGTTATCCCAGAGATCCCGAATTTCTCTACGCATTCCCTCGCCTCTCCCACTTCACTATATCTACACGCCCATCTGCCCAGCTATCCACCTCATACTACCGCACCATAATTGCTTTCAATTTCTCTTCACTCATTTTTAAATCTGCTTCTCTACTTGAGTTATTCCTCTTCGGATTCGCGAAATAAAAAAGTGTTGCAAGGTTAAAAGTTGGACGGTAGATGGTATTCGGCGAATCGTTAGCGATATATATGTACATCGCGTACGGAATTCCCGATCATAGTGAAAAAAAAAAAACTGCATAAAAAGTTCAACAAATCAACGCCCCGCGTATCGGTTCGAAGGTATCCCGCGGGTAAAGCTGGGCTTTCGCCCTCTTGGTATATTATATTGACCCAATTTCGATATTGGCAAAACCAAAAATAATTAGCCGGGCAAATATGGGGCTGCTGTTGGTTATTTATCCGACGATTTTCCGCTCCGCCGACCGCCGTCCGTTCGCTGACGAGCACCACACGCCCCCACCTTCCTACTCCTCATCCTCCCTTCGGACCTTTTATTTTCGGGTCCTTCAGAAGGGGATGATGCTGCTGCACCCTAGACCAAAATTCGGGGTCGTTTCTGTACGCGCTCCCTTTCTCTAGCTTTCGCTGCGGGGGCCCCATATGCTACGCGCGACGCCCGAGTCTCTCGCACCAGCTGAGTGTGTTTTGATTTCCCTAATAGACGATCGGGGGGGTTACAGACGACGAAGAATAAGGCCGGAATCTCGTGGTCATAAATCCTGCCTCCGTTCCACGTTTTAATGATTCTTTTCTTTTCAACAACGTTTTTCCTGTTCCTTGAAATTTTTATGCCACATTTTTTACATATTCAGTTGGTACAATTACCTATTAGTCGTCGAAGTGTAGCTGTTAGATGTGTAGGTTTGCGTGCGAGTCGATTGGGCTGGGGTTGTAATATCAGATGGAATATGTCTGACGTCCGAGCGACGCACGACATGCGTAAAAAAGTGATGCGTCAATATTACGACCGTCGCGAGTCAGTAATGACGAGTGAGGAGTTATTACCTAACCCTGCCTATATTCGAGCTTCTGTGAAAATCATCAAAATTACCTACGCCAGGAGGAGATAAGCCCTACGGCTAATGACAGGTCTGTGTGACATCGTGCCAACAGATGACACAGATCGATAAGATGAATCTTATTCGTACATGGACATGCGTGATACTTGAATACCTAATAATATCACGTCATACAACATATAGAAAACCGTACGCGGTCGTGCATCGAAAACTGCTTCAATCAACCTAAGTAAATCCAACCAACCGCTGCGCTATCTCGTCCGGTGACCATCGTCCGTGTTAGGACTTAATACGCGTAGTTGGATCGCGCGAGTTTACCTCGTATGCGACGCAATGTATTGCAGCAGAACCTGGTGGCGTCGAAATCGGACGTCGCATCGAACAGCAGCAGCAGCAGCAGCAGCAACCAACAGCGGCATGGAGAGTGTCGGATGTGATTTGCATTCATTAACGACGGTACAAGCGTAGCTGATTGACAATCCGTACATCATTGTGACGTCACTCAAGCCTACGGCCTACGAACACCCTCGACCAATCGTAATCAATTACGATAACGATTGATTGTGCCGGTAACAGCGTTCGAATTTAACTCAGATAGAACATCGTGCCCTATAGAATTATCGCGTCACCTCGTCCTGATCACCCGTTTCTATCTTCCAATGGCGGTTGTGGGCAAACTCGAAACAACATTCTTTATTTCGTTGAATAGTTTTCCCCGTCCAAGAAACGATGAACCCCAAACGTTTGTGTATAGGGATGATCGGAAACTTTAAGGGTCAAATCTCGGAAGCCAAAAAACGCTGGTAATCTCTGTTAAATCCCCAAAGGTTTCACCGTGCCGAAGAGGTTGGAGTAACCTTCCGGCGCTTGGAAAAATATACGTCAAGCATAGAGAAAAAACAAAAAACAAAAAAGTAAATCTGCGTAATCGCAACGGGTGGTACATTAACTTTCTACGATCCATTCATCGCGTTGTATCGGACAAAGGGACGTCGAAGTTGAAATGGCGTCGGATCGCGATCGTTTCATTTTGTTCACGAGGGTGACTTCTGCAGGTTGTTTAACCAGTCACTTAAACGAGACCTCAAAAAGCACGCCGTACTCGTACCTCGATCACGGTTCGATGAACACGTCACAATCAACCCGGCCCGTCTCAATCAACGTGGCATTGATATCCATCGGACGTACGTACCTAACCCTGTCCCGCCCCAACGGTGGTTTTTGTGCGACCAAAAATCTATTAGCTACCACATTTGGTACCTACAGAAGACTGGGTTTATTTTCCGTATATAAAGCAATATAACGAGCAGTAATGTAAGAAGACACGGGGGTGAAACGAAGCAGTCCTGTTTTGGTGCAGCGACCAGCTACTACCAACTATAACCGGTAACAACAGCTTGTGGCAACTATACCGTTAGCAATAGCAATCAAGGTTGAGTGTGGCTACTAAATGAAGGGTACTTGCAGAGAAAGGAGAGGAGTGGGAGGGGGGGGGGCAGTATAAGGACACGCGACCACCCCATTTCTGTTACGTAGTCCTACTCCTCTCCCTCCCTTACGCGGGGGCATTTTAGAGATTAATTCGTGTATCGCTTACCACCCCCAAGCCCCCGATCACCAACCCTATAAAACTCGACGCGTGATCGCTGCCCTCTTACACGGTTTGCTGCGCTCTTCTTTTTTTTTTCTTGTTCCGGATATCGCCAGTCAATTGGCCACAGACGTGATCCATCTGTGTTGTTGTATTTTCGAAATTTCCAAACTTTTTTTTTACACATAAGGCAAGGGTGGCTTGTTTCATGTTATTTTTATTTTTCTCCTTTTTCTTTCCCTTCACCGATGAAGATACAGGTGTCTCTGGTCGGGTTTATTTTGCAGAGGATCGGGATCGGACGAACAATGAGCACCGCTGAGCTCAAGATGTCCTCCTGAAGACTATCTCAGCTACGGTCCCTCGGGAAAAGGACCTCCTCCTGTTCCCACCTCCTCCTACTACCTTCCTATCTCGGGACACTCCATAGCCTATTCAAAGATACCTATAGCTCTGCATCCACCTCTACCTCTCTGCTTCGCTACACCGAGTTTCTCGTTTCTAGGAACGTATGGGTCAAACTGGGTCCGTACGTCGTACCACTAGGTGAACACCGAGAGGGATAAGCAAAGGGATTCTATACGGGCGCAGCTTCTTTACTTGGACAATGTATTTCACCTTAACTCCGATATACTGTACCGAGAAAATATATCTATATATTTATATTATATATATAGAAATTTTTTGTTCTTTTACTCACCGATCTATAATCACCGGATCACTAGGCGTTTCGTTTCGGTTCCCACAACTCTTCTTGTCACAACATCGACTGAAATCAGATAGAAAAAAGATGTTTAATAATGATATTCATACGCACTTCATTACACATACGAAACACAAAATTGTCTACGATCATAAAGGAGACGTCGCGTTCCGTTCTCTGTGTATAAAACTACACATCCGAAAAATACCCCTGCCCATGGGATTTCGGAGGCTATCCTCCCCCGCTCTGTACCCGCCGACGTCAAGTCCCACGGGCCAGTGACTCAGCCACCCCCGCGTAGCGCACGGCTCGTTACGTTTATGGTTTACTGCTGCAACAAGGGTGGCTTGCCTGGCCGACTGGTTGGCTGGCTGGTCGGTACGACGAACCACCACCGATACAACCATCCCTAGGCACGAGGGTGTGGAATTATTTCGAATAGCGGTGGGGAAGAGTGACGCGTAACGTAACCTGAAGAGAGGAACTAAAACTACCAGAAAAGTGAAAAAAAGAATTTTTAAGCCAAGTACTCTCACCTGCACATCACTTCGTGGGTCAAGAGCACCCTGCACATTTCTGGATTTTTGTCCTGCCCCTCGTACATGATGGCCTGTAAAAAAAAAGAAAGAGAGTAAAAAAATATGTAGACACATTTCACGCATCAGAGATGAAAGCTTTATAGTTGGTTTTTTTCAGAATAGTGTAACGATTGTTCTCGTAAACTTGTCAGCGTCGAGAACGTGAGGAGGAAGAGTGTAGGTTACGGTGGTGATAATTATGGTTTCGTGGAAGGACAGTAGGAGAGATAGACGCGCCGCAGGACCCCATTTTCGAGACGAGTTCTCCTGCACCGGCTAAGCCGTGGGCGGTACACGGAAATCCGTTAAGCCTACTCCACGATCTTCTGATTGATTTTTATTTAATGACAACACTTTGTTGCCCCGTATATTCATGTATTTATGTATAGAGGGCTTCGTCCTGGATTAGGTTCCAGAATAATGACGTGAAGGGTAACACCCGAGCTTTTGATGTTTACAAGAGAATTATACCTACGTACACGATGTTTTTTTGTTCCTTCCATCCATCTCATTTTCCGTAGATTGCGTGAATTAATATTATGGCATAAAGAATGACGCAGGCCGGACAGTTTCTCGAAAACATTCGTTTCAATTCCGTGGGATAGGTATATACCTGTGGCCGTCGTTTACCTAAATTGTAATAACGAAAATTGCCGGAGATGTTTCGTTACGATAAAATGTAAATAGTTTGAAATACAATATCCCAGGGAGTTTGTGCGAATGCCAGTGGGATGGGTAGCGGTGCGAGAGCGGAAATACCGGGGTGGGTGGGTGAGGAGGACAGGGTGGTGATAACGATATCAAATACACCGCGAAGCGGGTTTAACTTTGGCGCGATTTTCCAACCAGTGTCAAATATTTATGCCGCTGATATAACTAAATTGCAACGCAAACGTACTCCGCTCGGCGCCCTCTCGGAAAACCTCCCTTACACATCCCCTTTTTCTCTCTACTCTCTGCGCGTGCGGGTAAATCAGGGGATCCTCTGGGAGAGAGAAGAAGAGGACAGCTGGGGGATGTACAAAACGAGGGAGATAGCCGCACGCCTTTCTCGTGCTCTCGTGCAGAGAGATAGTTACCAAGAATTGGAGGTAATACTAAAAAGTCATGCGAGTCTATTTGTTATTTTAATAATTGAAAATGCCCCCTCCCATCGCGCGTCCCACGATGCACTCGCTCGGTTCAACTTCACATTTTATTGCGCTAATTTCCAGCAAAATCATAACCGCGCGATTAACTCGTGAGGATCCGAGCAGAATTTTGAAAAACAAGGAGATTATATAGGACGAGTCTGCAGGGGGTTGGAAGCGTCGCGGGATAATCGACCGCAATTGCGGGTGCCGTATACAGAAGTACATGAAAAATAAATAACAGTTGTCGACTAGCAGCTTATTCCACCGGTGTAATACTCGTTGTGCAAACAGAGTCGCGTGTCGTTGCCGTGTCCGCGGGTTCTTTCGACCTCTTGCTGTTTTCATTGTGACGTGTTTAACCAGTGATTACCGTCCCCAGGTGTAGAGAGCCCGTTTTTGTGTGACAACACGCCCTCCGACCCTTGCGTCGTCTCACTTTACAAACCGTTCTCGTATGGGGCCCACAATAATTATTAATCTTCCGTGAAACGACCGATTTACGATTTGGCTAATTCATTTCACGCGCAAAAACACGCGCTGGGGATCCGGGCATGGATCCCACAGGAGACTTAAGGACGCAATTAAAGGTGGCCGTATAGGCTTCTCTGAGCTGCCCCCGGGGGCCGAGTGCATCACTCCCCGAAGAGTCCGGAGAGTCTAGTCTCGTAGTTCCCCAGGTGATCTTCGCCCCTTCGAACAGCCGCCTCCTCCGCACGCCAGCAAAGCACCACAGACGTTCGTTCGTTGCCTGCAGTTTGCGATACGGAGAGACACCAGCGGAGGTTACGACGTCAGACGACGACGCGTCCTGGGGGTGCGACCAGTCAACGACATCCCCGTGGGGCTTACTTCCACTTCCGGCAAGTCCCACCAGGATTTCTTAGACCCCACCCCATCTAATTCCCACGGGAATTACCCGTGAAGGACTAATAGCGATCCGTCGATGACCATACCCTGTTTAGTTTTATCAAATTTACAAACAATCGCCAACTCAACTCGCTAAAAAAAAAAAATTAATAAAAAAATATTCGATGAATTTTTTGGGATGTCATTTGAAGAATATGTATATGAGATTGAAGTTCCTGCCCCAAGAGGTCGTGGGATCCGAGAAAAAGTCTTCCAGATAGAATTAAGACGAAATGCCAACAGAACGATCTACTCACATGTCCATGGAGAGAAGAGAATAGAGAATTGAGGAGGACGAATAAAAGAGCCTTAGATAAATTCGAAGATAGGCATTCAAATGCGGCGTAATGATTTCTATCGCGAATCGATTCTGTTATCCCCTGGGAATCGGCTGTATCGGTGGACCAGCCCCTGCGTGCATTTCTCCCTGTAGTACATGCACCGAACTAACATCACCATCGCCACCAGGGCGCCACCCTTGAGTCCCCATTTTTCCCCTATGCGCCGGGAGCAGCTTGGGGGTCGTACTTTTCTTATCTACCAGGGATTAACTTATCTCGAGCTTATTATTTCCTTAATCTATAGTTAAATACTCATATTTTAGCATTAGCCTTGCTCCATATGGGGAGCGGTGAACGCGACGCTCACGGGTGCGCGATTCGACGAGCCTCCGATCAACTTTTGTTTTCCCCCGTCCCCAGAAAGGGTGTAATTTATTTCCCTTTTTTATATTTCATTGCATCTAGGCCCGTAATCAAAGATGAAAGAATCTGATTTAAAACCGCTAAAATGATTCCAGCTAAAAAACTAGTCAGGAGTTTGAATATAAATGCTGCAGCTTCAACAATTTTCCACAAAAGAGACTAACGGTCGGCTATAAAAAACGCGAGTATAGACTACCAACGCTAATGAAAATTTAATCTCGAAATTTTTATCGCCACTCAAGTCTACCGCGGTACGCGGGTATTAATATCTCGCGATTTCAATTCCCTCGTGTCAATTATTTCCGCAACGATCGAGCCCTTGAATTTTTGAATTTCCACGGCGTCTGGAAGCGCGTCGTTTTTGTTAAGTATATAAAAACACGATTCTTCACCGAGTTCATAGGGTACTCAAAATTTTTAGTTCATATAAAAATGGAAGTTTCTATTCTCAAAAACGTTTTAGCTAGTCCATTGAATTTTACTCGGCACCGTATGTCGCGACACGGCATAAAGTTATGACAGTTTAACTACCCGATGAAAAATTTATGGAGAAACGACAGATCGCTGAACGCAGGTAATACCTATACGTATAAGTATAATCATAACAACGTTTCACGTTGTCTCTCTTTCGGAATTTACGTTCGCAGCATCGCATAGCTCAGTTCTCAGAGTTATTCGCACCCCCCGGAATACGGAGGAAACGACGAGAGGCTGAGTAATACCGTTACAAGTTTAGCTACAATTTCGTGTTGCTCATTCATTTAGAATAACAACGTTACACGCCACCCCCCCTTCACTTTTCCTCCCACACCTCAGTGTTTTCTACCAGTTATAGTAGACTATAAATGTTTTTCTCTTATACCCCCCGCTTTACCCCCTCGAAAGTAATTAGCATTTAGCATTTTTAATCTTGAACAAAATTTTGTTACAACTTTTTATATCCGTTAACCGCGTGCGACTATTAAATTTTACTCAGGTGATGTTTACTTTACCTTTATCATGTATGGGTCGGTATTTTATTATTATTATGTTTTTTTTATTCTTTTGTCTGTTTTTTTTTTTTTTTTAATTTCTCTCTGCAAAGTGTAACGATCCCAGCAATTTTCGTTATTCAGTAAATCGCGATGCTCAGTGAAACTCATTATTCCTAGTGCCATAGATATCGCGATTTTCTGCGTACAGGTATACAAACGTAGCACTCAATTATTACAGATTTACAGCACCACGGTCTCCTAATTCAGCTGCAGTACTTTCGAATGTAGAAAATTGCTCGTATGCCTGTTGGTATAACTAACTTCGTTACTATCTCGCCGACAAGATAAATCGCTGTCCGAGTCCGAAGTTGGAGGTAGATGAGGAGGGGGAATTCCTAACTTGCAACGAGATGAAATAATATTTTCAAAGAGATAAGTACGCGCGAGAAAAGTGAACCGAATCCAATCGCCCTAGCTGATATACCTCGTTAATTAGCATTATTTCTTATGGTCTACACAATAGGACACGTTGTTCTTTCGATAATTTATCGGATCGAATTTTGATGAAAAAAAAAAAATTCTAAAAGTCGTTGAACGACTCGTGACCGAATTCTTCTATCTCAGCTGTTATTAATTTTTATAACCCATATAAAGAATAAGGGGCGAGTTATAAGGATGAGGAAGGTTTTAGCAGATTGAATCATCTTGTTGCCAGTATAACGCTGACTGAAAAAGAGTAGGTATGACGAGTGCGGGAGATATTCAAGGAGAGAAGGCGGATTGGAGCGAAAAACGAAGGAGCAATGGAAAGGGAGAGAGGTTTCAAGGCGGGGGAGGGCCTGCACGACCGATGTTAGTTTTAGCTGATTAAATTACTAAGCCGTCTTGGTCCTGCGCGGGCATAGAACGCTTTTCAATCCGCGATCCATCCCGTTTATTAGTCACGCTAGACCCGCGATCATAGCTAGTGTCCAGGGATCACCGATCTCCTTTTTCTTTCTTATTCTTTTCTAATGTTTCACTCGCTTTTTACTTCTAATGATGCGTGGGAGGAAAAAAAAAATCTAAAGAAAATCTAAATCTATAAGAAAGATCGAGGTGCGAACGATTTACGCCCTGCAAAGGTACATTTTGTCGGCGGAGTGGAACCCGGGCAGATATCCCGCCACCACCGACACGACTACCCTTCACTCGTAAAGCTCTTATCCGTGCTCTAATCTGCCGGCTTTATTTGTGTTTGCTCGGAAGGTTATGATCCTCCTTCGTTCCTATCTCTTCGCGCTGATCTATCCGCCGCCACCGGGCCGGGCGCTGGTGGGTTCGGTCGGAGCTGCCACGTGGCCCTGATAAGAATATACTCGGGGCATACAACGAGGCTCGACAATCGGGGGACAAGTTTCGATTTTTAGAGCTTTCAGAATTTCGTGTGTTAAAAAAAAAAAAAGGAGAAAATGTGTGTGTATGGATATTGTAAGAAAGAAAACCGGTAACAACTCACCTGTTTCGTGACGGAGTCGATCAACCTGACGAAAATATCCTGCTCTTGTCTTACACCTGAAACACAAATTATATGGAATATATAATTATGAAAAATGTTTTAAATTATTTTATAAATCACAGATTCGCGGTATCGCATATATCATGCTTTTTACAGGTGACCGTGCGCACGTTGGAGAGCGCATATCATAGGTATACATATAGCGGACGCATAATTCTCAAGAGACTCTTGCACAGAGCGGACTAGCTGCGGTCGGTCTTAAACGGTTTTTAATGCCACGAGCTTTTTCTGTGCCTACGCTCTTATATGTATCCGAGAGGGTTGAATTCCGTGGATTTAAAAGAGTTTTAGTTGGGGTAGAACAGCTCGGTGGTCGGTGTGATGCCGTTTTCCAGAATTCGAGGAAAATAAAATCAAGAATAAGGAAAACAAAAAAATAAGAAACACGAAAAAAGAAAAGAGAAACGTCTCATCAAATAGCAGCGAATTTCATTCGGAGGATCGATATCCTTGCCCTCCTTATCCCCGACTGGGTCCCGATTGGACCCTATAGCATTAGCTGGAAATCCGCGGACCACGGAGCACGGAGTTGTAATAAGCCACGACGGGTTCTCGAGGTAATTTGTGAGCTAGTTTGGGGCCAGATATTATAATCCACGGCAACATAATGTTACCTGGTCTGGTTATACGGCACGGGTTGGGCTCGTAGGCACCACCCACCCATACACAGAATCGCTACAGCTCGCGGTGAGCACCTCTAGCCGAGTGCGGTCGGCTCAAGGCGCTCAGAGCGATGTTGGTTTCAGGTATGTACGAGTAGCTGGTGTACCCAACGTGTGCGAATACACAATACACGTATATACAGACATATACATCTGTACATGAGAGGAGTACAGCTGTAGGTACATGTATATTCTATACATAGGTATATTATTCCCTCACAGTGAATTCACGTCTAGTGTATCCGGGGATGCAGACTGTACGGAATAGCAGTAGCAGTCTTATATCGGGATTACCCGAGGCTTAACCTGGCCGGCTTTCTGACCGAATTAAAATTACCCGCGATTATGTTAGCCGGTGGTAAAATTTTAAGCCTTTTACGCGAAGAGAGCGAGAGAGAGAAGTATATACTTGCATAAATTTATACAGGTGTATTTTATGTATTCGTCTGTGTGAGGAAATTCATCGAAGACGGTATACGTATAGGTGCACGACATCGCGTAGCCCGTAAAACGGGAACTCAAGGGCATAAGCGGGTCGTACTTCATCCCCACGTTATTTTCTGTCACCGCGGGCGTGATTCACGATTTACAAGAACGAGCGCTTGCATCCTCGTAGACTACAGATACTCTGTGGTAAAACCGTCGTAACCCTTAAGCGTTGACTACCTCGACAGATTTTTTTTTTTTTTTCCGCGTCTCGATACAAATTTAAACGGACCAATTGGGGTGTGGCGAAAGAATGAAGTACAGATCGGAAGAATTAACGATATCGATTGGAATTTAATTGCCGATTTTTAACTGAATGTAAAAAGGTGGGAGGGGTAAAAAGAGTCGACGGCGATACGGTCGAATAAAGGCCAGTTGCCCAATTTGGTCTGCTCTTCTCTATCTCCGTTGTTTCACCCACGATTCGAGTCGTGCACGTACAATCCCAACGTTCGCGGTGGATGTTTAAGCAACAGTTTCCCGCGTTTACCTGCTCTTCCCTGCTGCGGCTGTAAAATAGCTCCCAGAAACTCCGGAGCAGCTATTAACAGCTGGTAAAGTTCATGATCGTATTTCATACGATGATACGTGGCATTGGGTGCGCGATGAATGATTTTTATTATTTTCGACAGCCTGCAGTTGGCTAGTTTTTAGTTTTGTTCCATTGATCAACCGTTAAGTTTTTTTTTTTTTCTTTTTTCAAACGTCTTCGTCGATTGCTCGCGCGATCGTTTCGAATCTGGTATGACGAGGAGCGTAAGATTGTAGAAGACAAATTGGCGTGAACCAACGAAGAGTCAGGTGTTCGAGTCCGTCATCGCGTCACCGTTGAGCGTCGAGTAGAGCGATAAATCGATAATTAAATAATAAATAAGGAGCGAGAGATGTAGGAGACTGAGGAGCGGGCTAGGGAGGTGCAGGGGTTGCCCCCGATGCTGGCCATATCGGGGCATGTTTTTTGCACCTTCTTGGGCCCGTCGAGCCGAGCATCTCGATATCCAAGTCTTGCATTGGAGCGAAAGGGAGAGAAGTAAGAAATAAGAAGTAAATAAAAATTGGAAAAGAAAAAGAGACGCTCGACGGATGTACGGCGGGAGTCTTCCTCAGCTTTGGAAGGCATATATAAGTCTACTCGGAGTGTAACCGATTAAGGAGCTATCGCTTTGTCTCGATCTGTATACTCGGGTGCGGCCGATCAAGTTTTTCCCAAAGTATCACTTTTAGCAAACGCGCGTATATCCCTCGTCGCTATAACTCCCGACGGCGTATTATTGCCAGTTATGCTAATCTTTTGACAGGTGATTAACTAATACGGATCCCCACTGGATCGGGTGTCGTTCGCCAGGGGCCCCGCGTGGTCGGTTTTCCTCCGTTCCCGCCGTTCCCGAAGGACGTAAACGAGAATCCACGACGGGCGACTTACAAGTGCACTGATTCCGCGGTACACCCAACACGGGATCGGATATACCGTCGCGTACCTTTATTCGTAGATATGGTATATAAAGTGTGTGAAGTTGGTACCTATGTACTCGTATATACCATACACTTATACGTATACTCCGGCAACAGATCACCCTGGCATTTCTACTTTGCAACAGTTAGTTATTTCTTGTCCGCGATGTTGGCAACACGTTTTAGTGCCCATAGATGGAAGGGCGGCTTCTCAGTCACCGATGCCCATCACCACAAAAATCCCGCATTGATTGATCGGATTCAGGCTGCACTGCTGCCGTTGCTGTTGTGCAGGACTCGCGAGACTCCGCGTCGAACTCCTCCTATGGAGTGAAAAATACACTCGAAACTCGCTAGCGCCTAAGAGCTTTTTAACGCATATGCGATTATAACGCCGGGATTTTTTGGCTCCCTGCCCCTCCGCCACCCCCCACCACCCCTTCTTTTTCCTTTTACTTTCGGTTTATCATATTCGTTTTTCAATCTTATTCCTTTTACCCCGAAATTCCGGCGATTCTATACCGACGTCATGACGTTTTTGCGGGATCGATGAATCCGCCGCTGCTACCGCTCCTGCTGTTGCGACCGGCAGGATTGCGGTGACGTAAAATATGTCTCTGTTGCGGTCTACGCATCCCTCGCATCCGCCTGTCGCTCACTCACTGACTGACTGACTGACTCGCTGAAAGTTAGAGAAGGCGAGAACTTTTTAGAGGCCGTAAGAGAGGCAAGAGCGACCATCGGGTGTCCGCTTGGAATGTTGATGGTCCGTCTGCTTGATCGCCTCAACACCCGATCGCTCGATCCCCACGCATTCAGCAAATTGCTCGACAGTCAGAAAGGTGACGATATTGTAACCCAATCGATCCCTAAATCCCATAAATTCCTGCATCTCCGGATCCCCGAATCTCCCATTGATCATTATCGAAGTAGGTTTTCACATTTCTTACCGTTTGCGTAGAGCAGTTGCAGCCGGTACTGGATCCCGTTGTTCGTCTTCTGTCCCTCCGTTTCCTGAAAAAAAAACAAATTAAATTTATTAAAAAATCAATAAACGGGATGATCTGGCTCGGAGGACTTTGGTTACGTCGGTGTTTTGGGGGGTCAAAAAAGACACAACGTACATGGTGCATAAACGCATTTACCTGAAGAGCTGTGCAGGGTGACGGGGTCTCGAGGAGATAATTACTTTAGTTGCTCGCGCCCCGCCTCACAGGCACTGACTGCACTTAATTAAATGCATTTTGATATATATGTATGCATGTACACAGTTGTAGATACACATACGAATGTCTGCGTATGGGACTACGATATACCAACGTCACTCGCTAATTATTAATTCCTTGATGAACGTGTAAGAGCTGCATCGTTACATAGGTAGATGGTATTTATATATCAGTTGGTACCGACCTATGCAGGCCACCGTGCGGCTATCTCCGTATTGCGTGCGATGCATAATTATACCAACGAGTGACGAGTCACGCGTGCATCGTTCACCATATGCTATACTACTCATTTCTTCGCCTAATGCATTTTCAACTACCCCCAACATGACCTAAAGTGATGCTCTTCAATGTAGTTCTTCCTATACCTGATAAAATGTAGGTACGTAATAAACAAATGGCTAGATTGAGGTATACAGAGCCCAGATTTTTTTTCGAATACGCCCGCATTCAATCAGCTTCGCGAAATCGGTAGTGACTGCAAATATCGTAGAAAATCTGTAAGCTTTACAGTCTTAGAATTACTGTTTTGGGCGATTTTCGAACTGAAAATCAACACTTGTCCCGCAGTATTTTGAAGTATTCTTATGTGATTGAATCTCAGAAATACAAATCTGTCGTCTCAATTAGGCTACGAATTAATCCCGTTGAAAAATTGCAATTTTTATGCTTCGGAAAAGCAAAAAATTGACGATAACTCGATCGTTTTAGTAGATAGATCCATTTATCTGTCAGATTCGGATTCCTGAGCTAAAAATACATAAGAATACAGTAAAATAAAAAAAAAAACTTCGTAACTTTTGACCCCAAATTCGAAAAAAATCTAAGGTATACTCCTTTAGATTTTTGTGATTTTTGGGGTCAAAAAATAAAAAAAAAATGTCCACTGTATATACATGTACTCTCATGTCTTTTGATCTGAGGAACGTGAATCCGTAAACTATATTTTTTCGCTCCTAGAAGCTTCTGCGCATCGCATAGTTATCCTCGTTGCGATGATAATTTAATTGTGGAAAAGGAGAGTAAAAAATATGTAAATAGTTGCGGGGATGGTTTAGGACGCTGACGGCGCTCGGCCGCGAACTCCTGCCCTTACCGGCGGGGTTGATGTATGCCCTCGGTGCATGACCCTAATTAATAGGAGACCACGCGATGCAACTGTCTACCTACGTGAATTATACACGCTTACATCGCGCATCGTGAGCCAACTGCGGGTACTCTGTGCTGTCATAGGTATACTATAGGTAACGCGTGTACGAATATTATACCGTTATACTCTTGCAGAGTCGGATGACGGAGCGACGAGTGAATTCAAACATATAAGTCAAGTAGGTGAGATGATTAAATACGGAGACTACTTTTCAATCGATCCTGGAACAGCTCGAGGTTCATCATTATTCGATAAGACAATCTAATTAATTTAAATTCGTCAATTAGTCAAGACTTTCAAGGACTTTTTACGCGACTCGCGCACATGTGCGTACAGATAGAATAAAGTACCAAAGATAGATTTGCTTCCCTACCGCACTCTCGGTGGTTATTGCTCCTCTGAGGGCGATTCCAAGAAGTCATCTATCGCGCCCGGGTCTTATATTTAGACCTAGAAAATACCGCGTGCGTCTAGTCAAACGTATCCAGATAAACGTACGTATTATAACGTTAAATATTTGCTATCTCATGAAGCACACTTTTTTTTTACGCCAGACCAGCGCGACAAAATCTTCATTTCTTTCAGCAGTTCCAAGGAAGAATTTATGTTGACGCTCCAGAATTTAAATGAAAAAAAATTCACTATTGGCAAAACCAGGTGAAACATCGCACTGAGCTCGTGTTGTATAATAGATAATATAGAAATATACCGGTGAGATTGCGAATTATGAATCAATATACGATCAAACGATATTACGAGAAAAAACTCCGGTGATTATCAGTTCTGTACTCTATAGAGAAATTTATTAGTCAGTTTGTGAGCTAGAGTGGCTGTCGTTAGGGTAGAGTCGTCGGTATAGTCTGACCGTGTTCGACCACGTAGTACATACGGTAACCCTCCCCAGCTCTTAACGGTCACGCAACTTAATAGCATCCGATAGAAAGAAGAGCTCTACTGATCAAAGATTACACCTGGTAGGCATTCGTTATTTAGGTGGTCAAATACGAAAAGTCAATACAAGGTAGCCGCGGCACCAAATACTGTACGATCGAGCCCGTTGGTACGCGAGCTTGTACACGTATCCTCGGGGTTGAATCCGTGACCCAAAAAATTTTTAGTCTTTAGACTTTTCTTCATTAAAATTAAACGATACCCGGCGAGATAAAGAGAGAAATTCACGTCACTCTGCCGTTAGTTTAAGGGCGAAGACAAAGTTTTGCCGATAAGAGTCCTGCCGCTGCAGCTGTACATCTCAGCGGATGTGCAGGACGCAGCAGCAGGATGTGCAGCGCAAGACGAGGGCAGGGGCGCGGGGGCGAGGGGGGAGATGGAAGTGAAGGGTACGGATATATTTCCGCAGCAGCAAAGTTCGTTCTTCGTTCACGTTTTGTCGTCACGACTGTCCGCCATGTCGACGGAGATCCTTTTCCTTCAAGTCATCCCCCTCACCACACCCTGTTCCCTGTTCTCCCCCCTCTGGCGTTTATATTTTCTTTTTCTTTCCTCATTTCTCTGTCTTTCTCTTTTTCTCCCGTGCTCTCCCTACTTCTGTCTGCTTCTTTATCGCCCCCCTTTGCCCCTCGCTCTTGTACCGCGCCTCGTATTTTCCTTCTTTTCCCCCTCCTGCCGCGGGCGGTACAACAGATTGGCAATCGGTGTAATTAATTTCAGCTTACCTGATCCTTCTCGACGAATCCGATGAAGGCCGTCCTCTCGATCTCGATTGGTTGCCCCGCACGGTCGTACAGTGCGATCACGAAGTGAAAAAAATTACTCTTTCTCAGATTACTAGGGGGTTGCTTCTCGAAATGGGCTCTCCCGACTCCGACACTGAAACGTGAAAAGCGAAAATAGAAAATAAATTAAATGACTGACAATATCGATTCAAAATAGGGGTTGAATATTCCAAAAGAAAGTAGAAGAGGACGGTCGCTCTAAACGGGAAGGAATATCACGGGATGGAGGAACTAAGGAAAGACAAACGAGCGAGGTCGCCAGAGCGCGCAGGTGGCTTCAACGCCTTAAAATCCCATTAAGGTCTCATGTGCCGAGATTAGGCCGCCGGACTCTAGTACCATCTTTGAGTAATGGCACGGAAAGACCCCTCGCGGCTCGGCGATATAATAGCCCACGCAACAACTATCGCCCGTACGAAGAAGAGTTCGAAATAATACCTATACACGGTTGCTGGATCCACGGAACCATAATAATATTTCCCCAAATCAACGTAATGTCATTTTCCCAAAACTAATCAATTTCGCAAAATCATTATATAATTATTACGCCGATCATTGGTATACGCATTTCCCTCACAATTGGTATACCTACGCCGCGTATATATCGAGAACATAGGTATAATTGCCTTACGTAATACGGGCGCGAGTTATACACCGCGGAGAACGAAATGTAGCCTGCAATGCGGTGAGGTGTATTCTGGGTTATTAATTGAGTGTGGCGTTAAACGCGTGCTCACCCTCTTTACGCAATCAGTCAGTTCCTTCAACCCCATCATCGCTCATCCGTCGCGGAATTCACATGCGCATTCCAAACGCCACGCGTCAACTGACTTTTTTTTTTCCCCCAATTTCATTACGAGTATGCGCATCGCCGGTATTTTTCCGAAATAAATTCTGCTTCGATTATAATTTCCTCGTGCCCCCAAAATCTGGGGATTAAAATCCAAAAAAATGGAAATATGTTATAACGGTCGAGGGTGCAGCACGTCGTTAACGGCGAACAAAAGACAGGCGCGAGGGGCCCCGCAGCGCTACGGTGCAAATTCATTTTTCCCTTTTTTTTTTTTGTTATTCTATTTTGTCCCTTGCTTTCATTTGTATTTTTTTTTTTTTTTTTTTTGTTTTATCGCTGATCACATAATCTATGTCGCGCGTGAACGTCGCAATTACGTAGGCATGATTAATTGGCTTTGTGAAGTTATTCCACCCAAAGGACTTTGCTAATGAAATGGACGCTGCTGCTACTCTGTTGTTCCTAGCTACTGCTATATAGGTACAGCTGCAGTATGGATATCATTTTCGTACTATAATTTAGAGCGAGTAGCGCGTATTATTAATAACAAAAATATAGACTATATACGCGCATTTGTCTATACCTAACAGAAATTACTAGCGATACATCCATAGAAAAGAAATAGCTATTGAGAGTAATAGAATTAAATCTCACGGTGTTTGCCATCGCTATTTCTGTGGTCTTCTGGAAAGCGAAGGAATAGAAAACTAGCTACGCATGGGCGGGTCGGAGTGAATTTTCTGAGTGTTTTGACAGTTTGAAAAATTGTTCGGAAATCCATGCGTATTGGTATTTGCAAAAAAGGGGCGTTCGTGTATCTGTACTTCCCCCCTTTTCTTTAATTGTTTTTTCCCGAAACTTACAAACCGGGTTTCAAGTTTCTTTCAGTCAGGGACGAGGGACTTTGAGTGATGGGTTGTCCCTCGTGATTTTGGGAATTGGCGTAGTAGTCGGTATAGATCGCGCCTGCCCCTTCCGGGCACTTCAAATTCTGGGCAACGTTTCAGAAAAACATGTCACCATTTTTCACTCCCACCCCCTATATAGACGGGTGCTAAAATTTCCCAACGTCAATTCGACCCCCTTTTTTCCCACCATCCTCCACTCAAGTATACATACACTTTCGATGTAAGAATTTACACGCCTCGCTCGATGGCTCGCATTGTGCGGACCACCACGATGGCAAATTTACAACCACCACTTCCATACCGCACGGTTACTCCGTTATAACGCCGCGCGCGATTACGTGGGTTTCATTCCTAAAGAGATCCGTGCAAACAAAATAATAAAGTCAGCGCGAAAAGTAAACGAACCACGCGGATGCGACTCGACTAAACTCGAGCCACTGCTGCTACCGTGGTGAGGTAGAGAAAGCCAAAACGCAGAGCGAGTAAACGGTGTGAGGTGGTAGGTACCGAGTAGTAGATTCGTGTTGGCAAAGTGTTAAATATTCAAGCGGGTAGCTTAATTGCGGGAAAAAGGCGACAAGAGCCGCGCACCATGGCCCGTGCTCTAAACTGGTTTACGCGCCTCTCCCATCCCTTTTTCTTCACCCTTCCAAAGTTTTACATCCCACTAACCCGCTGGATGCGATATTGGAAGGCAAACTTTATACAACTCAGAAAAAATAAAATAAAATAAATGTATCATTCATCTCATCGGATGCAGATGCCGAGACTATTTTATATCCTTCGAAAATAAATAGCTGAATCAGTTTTGCAGGATGTACCTACGTCTATAACATCCAGTGTGCTATGTATATCTATAGATCGGTTTGGAAAATAAACGAGGTGATCGTTGGTCCGTTTGTCACTTTGGTCGCTGAAGTACTAGCATTGTACTATCGGGTGCAGGGTGACTCGTGGTGCCCAGGGTGCCCAGGGGTGTTCAGGGTAGAATGTAGGAGACGAGAAGGGGTGATGTACGGCCCATGTCGATAATTATCGGTGGCTGATTAACCGGCGGCCGGTTCGCGCCCCATAACTCTCGATGTCCGATTATTTTGCCCCGTTTGCTATGCACCAATTCCTCCGTTATATCTGCTACCCCTGGTTTCTGTCCCTGTCCATGTATTTCCGCCCACAGCTGCTGCCACATCCTCCGCTCTACCACGTTTCCGCTTACCTTTCGGTTTAAAGATCATCCCACGCCATGCAGAGACCCTCCGAGGCTCGTCGTCTTCTTCTTCTAATGTGCGGAGCGATGGAAAACAGGGTTTTGCAATTTGTGAGCAATAGACTGAATTGATGAATTTTCATCATCTCCGATTCGCGGTGGTATTTTAGGGCGGACTGTACTCGAAACTAATTCTCCGTATATGCGCTCACCTGTACTAGATACACACGAGCAAACGGTAGTGTTACACAGTCGTTGCACATAGAGGCAATTTAGTCCAGTACGTATGGAATAATTATAATCGGCCGCACATATAGGTAGGTAAATATATACATATATACGGGTTCGAATAACTGTCACTTCTCGCCAATATCCCTCTATTAAACGGCTGTTTTTCGCGTCGTTTCATCCCATCTGTATATCGTTTTCCCCCCGCCGTCCGTATACCCGGGTTATGATTATAGACGTGTCAACCGCGTTATCGAGTGCCTATCGGTGTTGTTTGCCGCCCGAAGCCCTCGTCCCCCTGAACAGAATTCTACGTATTTCTCATATTATTCTAATGGGTGGAAGGTGCCGCACCGATACATGAAAATTATACCTACACATGAATGCAGTACACGTAATACTCCTGCACACCATATACGCAGCCCGTGAAGCGCGTCGTCCTCCCGCAGGTTAGAAGGGGGTGGGAAACGGTGGGCAGTGGTACTAATTACGAGCTTGATTCACGCCTGCCTCCAAATTTGCCATAACTCAGGTCAGTAGTTGCGACCCGTAACGGCTATACTGTGCTTCGATCTGCAGACATTTTTTTCCAACCCCAAAAGTTTTCTCTAAGATTCAAATAACCTTTGGCTGCACCCCCATGACCTTTTCGAAGATTTATTTTACCGATACGAGAATCACTATCGTGATTTGCACCCTCTAGAAATATCTTTGAATTTTTAATTTTTCAGCTACTCAATGACGATCCGAATATATTACCGGTTTTATTAGGTGAAGATTGCCGAGCGCTCCGTAGATCGCAGATTGTACCGGATTACGTGAACCTGCATGAGTTTGATCGAGGGGGCTCGATTGCGCTGTAATGATACGGGAACCGCGATGAACTCATTCGGTAGTGACGCGAAATGCGGTGATCACAATTTGTGGCGAGTGAAAATATGCGACGTAGTGTAACATAGATATTATACGGTATATCGTATTGCCATTCTAACCCATTTGTATGAATTTGTTATAGTAATAATACTCAGAATTTATATACGCGTGCGTATTACAGCAACGTTCGTATTATTATACAACTATATTGAAAATACAGAGAGTGCGGATTTTAGCGACCGTATAATATAACATCGTATGCAGTAGCTAGGATTACACATACCCATACGGAGAATAACAATAAATAGATGCGTCGCAATGAACTACTACCGTTGCAATATGTTGTTGCACCGCGAGTAGTTAGTCGCCCAACGTTATTACGATATCATGAGTTGGCCGGGATATATAGTCTGTTTACGGGTAACCGCGACGCGATTAATAATTCATCCAGAGATAATGAGCAATTTGTAATATATCTGAATATAATCCACCTCGCGCTTCCGACCCCCACCTCCCATCCTCTGCCCCCAACCACGGAGAGCGCGTTGTTTAATTTAGATAGTTACACCGCTCAAGGAACGTGTTTCGTCTTATCGTAAAGATCACCCCGTATAAATTTCTCTCCGCCGGTACAAAGTTACAATTATTTCTGACCTATTTATTTTATTTTTTTTGTCTTTTTTTTTCTCATCGGTACGTACATTCAAAATAGGACACCAGCTAAAGGGCTTATTATGTACATAAAAGTATTTATACTCATTTTCACGCCCTTTACTTCTTTCGTAGGATTTGAAAATATTTTTTCGGAGCAGATATAAAGCTACCTGATATACGCGTACCCGCGAGGGCTCCGTGTACGGCGGGGTCTATAAAAGGCGCTAAAATTCTCAATTACATTAACTTGATTTCGCTACGTGGGTCGTGACACGCCGCGAAAAGGAGGGTTAGTTAAGGGAACCGCTATTGGATTAGAGATCCCACCTTCGTCTGGCGTCCTTCCTTCCTATGGCCTACAGTATACATCTATTGTATACCTTCAACCCACCGCATATATCTATACCGACCATCATCTCCGTCGCCAACCACCCGTGCGCGGTGCTCTTCACTTCGCGCTTGCACACCTTTGTACCCCCAAAGTATCGCAAATTAACCTTCTCCCGACGTAGAACTCAGCAGCTTGCGGATCATACGGAACAATCTTCCCGCTATGTGCACCCCGTGCTTTTATATGATCGTACGAAATTTCTCATCGCATTGCCGCTGAAGCGACGAGGTTTATATAGAGTTGGAAACACCGCGACGGTACGTAGGGGTTCAGTTACTCCGATCGCGGCTTTTATCACGCTCCATCGATTTTTTCTGACAAATAGATCGTTATCCGTATACACCTGTTAAATTTGCACGCCATGTGTGGGTCAGCGGAATGTGGAGAACATGTATAGGAAATCTCGTTATTATTTTGGCCATGAATTAGGATGGCCCGGGGGTTAGTATGATATAATATGCTTCCCGGGTGCGTCGAATGCAGTAGTTGGTGTGATGTATATATGGTCTGGGTGTATATAAGAGGATTACTTGCTTCCGTTTCTTTTTAAAGAGGATTATATACGGACCACGCTCCATTTTGCGGTGATCATTATTCCAAATCTCCCTATTTTTCGTTGACCTGCTGCAGTATATTATGTATATGTACAACGTCATCTAAAAATAATTCGCTTCATCTATAATTCCCGTATACGCGGGCCTCCGTAATAATGTGACATCGTGTGCTGTAGCTGCAGTGATTTTTAAAACAGCCAATTTCTCTTTGAAAAAATATCCTCGTATTGGCGCGTATTCAAACCTCATTAAAATAAAACTCTGCGAGTTAAACTCTCTCCTAATATATCGCTATACATCAAAATTTCATGATTTCAGTAGTAGTGCAGCGGCGCGATCCGACGGACGCTAGTAGTACGAGTCAACGATAGGCCTACACGGCAAAAACCATTCCTCCCAACAGAAACTAATACTAATTTTTTTTATTGAACCAATATAGGGAATAATTATTGTGAAGGACCAATTAAATCACTGGTATTATTGAAACGGAATAATTAAATTCTTTTTTTTTTCGGGACATCAAGCATGGCCTCTGGACTTTACCCCAACTTTCTAACTTCTAAATTCCTACCAACAATGCGAAATAATAAGGGAATGAAACTTACGTTCCGTTGTCAGTGATGGCAGGTTGCGGCCAGGCTCTTGGTACCGGTTCCTCCTTGAGCGTTTGTCGCATGTCTTGAATAGGAAATACGAGCGGTGCCCTTGGGTGATGATGGGGCGGGGGTGGCGGTGGAGCAACGCTAGCCCCATATAATTTTCGGCCCCAGTGTCCTTCGAGTTCTACGGGACTTCCACCGCCTGTTGTCGCCCCCGCACCACCTCCTGCACCGAGACCGAGCCATGGCGACCCGCCAGCACCCACTATAGTGGAGCTGGGCAGGAGTCCGGACCACTCGTCGGACCGCGTGGTGATGCTGTGCGTTATCTCCTGGGGCAACAACGCCGTTCCTCTTTTAACTACGACCCCAAAAAACAAGTATTTAGATCAGGGCTAAGTCACCCTTATTTTACGATAGACAGGAAAGTCAAAGTTTTTGACGTTTTCAAATTTAGATAAGTCCAAAGTCCAGGGAGCACTGAAGAATTGTATTCACTGTTTTCTTCATCTGTCCAAATACCGCGACGCGGTTGACGAAACGGAGCACCTGGTTTTCTGTTCGATAATTTTTTGTCAAGGTCGTATTTGGGGGTAGATGATGAACACGTATAGAATAAACTGCACAAACGTCACAATAAAATTTACACTGTCGTCTATCTGACGGAGTCTTTACACGGAACCCTTCGCACTGTCTCAGATGGACCTTAGACCCTTGACCTTCGGTTGTTGCTGATGTTGTTTTTATTCTCGACTTTATTGTTTTTCGTTTTTCTCTCCTCTAAGGTACAGGTGTGTGGGTGTCTCACGAGGGAGAGGACGTCTCGCGCGGCGTCTCGTGGTATTGCGGAGCTGGTCGGTCCCTAGCCGCGCGTTGCTTCCAGTTACGACGCCGCTTGTCGAATGTGTCAGGGAGCCGGCGAGCGGCGTGCTCGTGACTCCCTCAGGGTTTGCCGTAAGGCCGGGGGCGGATCCGACGGGCACGACGTCCCTCCGAATGCGACGGTGACGGCGACTATCTGGCCACCCCCAACTTCGTTGGCTGGCCAACCGTTTCCTGGGGAATCTGCCAATCCTGAATCGTCCACGTGACGAAGAGACCGCCTCGACCCGTATGGCGGGGACGGTGGCGCTCTGGTGGTGGCAGCTAGAGGCTTTCATTCCGGCGGCAACCCTCCTCCGGTAGGGGTTGATCGCCGAAGCGCTCATCCTTTAGCCGCAGCGCGCTTCTTCGATCCAGCGGGAATCGATGGCCTAAAGATTGGTAAAATTCAAATAAAAAATCCCCACAATGTCTCTTTGCTCTTCTTTTCTCATCAGGATTTTTTTACATCCAAATAAAAGCTGAAAGAAATCGATCCAGGGGTGCAGAATCGTGACTTCCAGATCGAAAAAATCGTTTTTCGAATCAAGATCAGTTCTTGCGAGTATTCCGATTTTTTTTCCCCGCAGAGATAATCTTCGTCACACAAGTCGCTGAGATACACCTCACTTTGTGGAAAGTAGTGTCCCTATAACCGTACCTGGCCCAGTTTTTTCCAAGCGCAATCAAGTTCCGAGAACTGGCTGATCTCTCCCTCAGGACTGCGCAGCAGCTACGCCATCAGGAATTTTCTGGTAGAATACTGCCGCTGCGGTTCTTCAGCGATGATCATCCTCAACTAAAAAAAAGTATCTCCGATTAAAAGACCCCTCGGTATAAAAGATATTCAGCGCTTCCAGATACTCCAGATACGTTTTTCAGGAAATATCGCCATCGATATTTTTTTTTTTTTCAATAAGTGCAATACGAGAGAAATTCCCCTTAATATAATTACCATCGGGGCATCGATGGGACGGGGTTCTGTGGTCTACGTCGTGTACGGTGCCATCGAAGCATGCCCCGTTATGTTATGTTATGCATAAGACACGGGCTAAGTGATGGATTGGAGTTTTCGCGTTGCGGGGTGCCTCTGCTTTGGGACCGAACAACCCCCAACACGAGGCCGCACTCGCATTCATTACCCTGCAGCGCGAAACCGCACCTTAAGACTCCTCTCAGGTACGAAAACAACGACGACACGATACTCCGTGTCCGGTACGTCGTATATGGGGAAATTTATGCTCTACTGAAAAGTCCATGTGGTATCTACGGGTGATGTGGTATAGTACGATGATGTCGAACCAGCAACATTTACTCATATATAGGTATAATAATGTAAAGGTATACGGTGACGGAGCAGGTGGGAGTTGAAGTAGCGTCGCTAATTTCCCGCGAAGCGTATTAAACGCGTTGTAAGACACGTAATTGAGTCCAATAAAAATGCTAAGAGAGGTACCACTGTGAGAGTAGCTGGTGTATAGCCACGGTCCATAAATCTTGCAGGGCGAGTTAGTTTGTTCCGAAGAAGTAATTATAGAATTTGTTTGAATAAATTTATGGGGTAGTAGCAATCGCGAATTTAGTAGGAGGGAAAGAATGAAGGAAGGAAGTGGTCCTTCTTCAGGGGTTCTCACTATTCACAAACTCCTTTTCTTTTCTTTCATCGTCCACGGTATAACTTTATCCGTTTAGATTAGCATCACTTTTTTTCGGGAGTTAAATTTACTGAGAACCATCCCTGATCCGGGGTGCGTCGGGGTTTCGTGACTGCCGAGGAGGTTGAGTCGAAGGAGAGAGAGGTGGGGGTGGGGGTCTATCAAGTGGAGATAATGCGTTCTGCGTCGGGTAATTTGGCGCCCGTATCTCCACCCGAAGAGGATCTCGTCTTGGATCTGCCACCATAGGCGCTTTGCATTCCCAAACAATTCCGGTCTAAATAAGGTAGACCTTGATCTGCATATTAGGTACCCCAACTCCAACGGAACTCTCGAAATAATTTTGCATTTCACTCGATCACGGTGATCTCTTTCTGCTCATTGAACACTCGGCCAATGATATGGGTGGTAAGATCACTGGCAATCGTCAACTATTTTATAGAAATGAAGAATTGCCCGTGCATGTAGCTATATATATAGGCTTTCATATTCTATTGGAAAATATTTCTTGGTTCGAGATGCGAATGCGGTAGAACATCAGCTGTATAGGTATATGTATACAGCCTCGGTGTAGCGGACGGTCGCGCCAGCTCACGTTATCATAAACCAAATTATTTTTATATCCCGGGATCTCCAAGGGCGTGAATTAGTAACGAGATGGGGTGGACACTCGGTCTTATGCCGGACGCGTCGGTGTCGGCATTGGCGTTGGGAACCGCATGATGTACGGTGCGACATCCACGCTGACCGTGTGCCTCAGTTGGTCATCCTAATCGAATTCGCGGTATAAGGGAGATTTGCAGCAGCCATCGACGGCTTATGCCAACTATTACGTGAAATGTGGAAAAGTATGAAAAATGATTTACCAGCTTCTCGTGTCCCCGTATCGATTCTGCGGAAATATTTATTGAAAAAAAGAAACTCGACATGCAAGGCAACAAACGCGTCAGGTGATTAAAACTCGCTCTCATTTCCGTTTGTTATACGAATATAAGTATAACCCTTGAGAAAAACGCGGCAAACAGAAGTTGTCGGCAGAAGCGGAAGCCGCAATGCAATACGGCTGGTGGTGCGGAGTAGGGTTTAGCATTTGGCAGGACAATATAGCTGATCAGCGCATCGATGCACAATTATAATGATAATGGGGTCCCCTTCTTTACTAAGGGGGTGCGATCCACGTACATATATCCCTTGTCTGCATAAGAGCGGAAGGGGCTCGAATTTTTGGTAGGCGTACAGATGTGGGACGAAGAGGCCCATTTATTAGCGCAACCACCACGAGACACCTACCAACCATCCCCTTTTTTGATCCCTCTATGTGTCCATCGGGGCCACAACAGGTTCCTCATTCGCCGTCCACGTCATTAGGCGTTTTGCTTGTTCACTCTCCCATATTATTATCATCTGCATTATCGCGATTTTTAATCCCAAGGAAAATTCCTCCGTAGCAGACAACATTCGATAATTGGTTGAACGTTCATAAAATAATATTTTCAGTTTTTCTCCGAACACCTTGAATGAAAGAAAAAAAAAAACAAACAACCATTGCGGGTTGAATAATCTACCAGAACTGCAGTTGTCAGAGAAATTATAATCGAGTACCTCGCAGTCCAGAGGGTGGCAATGAAAATAATCAATCAATGAGGCTCTTCAGAATCATATGGGTAAAAATAAACAAACTTGTAGGTCGTAGAATGGTAACAAGAACGTATTTTTGGCGCGCGCATTGGGATTATATATATATGGTTGTCGGAGAGTGCGTTAGCTTTCTAGTAGTGCTCTAAAACGTAGAGCTAGGGTGACGGGTACGAGGATGTAGATGGGGCAAGAGATGGGGATGGGGATGAGGACGAGGATGGGGCGCCGTTCACCCCCTAAGCAATGCATATGTCGACCCCCCTGTGCCGTGCACCAGCACTATAGGAAGATAGCGGATAGATATACATGCCATACACGGAATAAGGTATAGTGTTACTATTATATATACGGGGCAAGTGCGGTGAAGGCCCTTATGTGGCTCTCGAACGAGGGTGAAACTGTGTGCGTATTTTAGGCTCTCGCCGAGGTATATACGTCATATAACAGTGCGTGTATCTGTCCATTTTAGATTTCAAAGAATCATCCCCTTGCGACGCATAGAAATTGAATGGGCCGAACATCGGGAAGCTTTTTAGTCAGTCTACAGGTTCTCCACATAACGTGCCTTGCCGATTTATGCTTTCACTGTTATAAACACGCTACGGGGGATTCGATTAAAAATCTTTGAGCACTTTTCATTCATAATCAAATCACATGGACGAGGTACAATAGCGGTTGGTATGATAATTTATTTTCAAATTCTTCATGCAGTTATACTTTGCCAATGAATTAACCTTCAACGATTCCTTCAGCGTACCAGTTATTCCGTATTTGTGGACAATAAATTTCATGGTTAATAAAATATTCCTTCATTCCTAAATACGTCAAACACTGGCAATATTGGACGTTGGCTAAACGTCACGATGACATCAAATGAACATCGGGGTAAATGCGGAGCGAAAATCCAATTATTCCGGAACCGCATATGTCTCAATGTTGTCACCTAATGCTATGCAGTGAATTCGAAGCCAGCCTTGCAACCATGCCTGTCTATTCATTGATCCGAATGATCGCTTTCATACAGATCGAGCTCGGTCGACACAGGTTAAGCTTATTACACGGCTATGATAACATTTCGATCCTACCGAAATTCACTCATGATGTTTGCATTGGGACAGTCTTTTATGTTGTCGCACATGCCAGCTTAGACACCCCGGGTACTTATTTAGCGACCCCGAATGAATAGCCATATAGGAATTTCGACCGCATGAAAACAGTTTTAGTAACGTTGTTTTATATTTTTATAATAAAAGAGATTACTTATTGGCTTGATTTCTTTGATCAATTTTTTTTTCATCAATTTATGATTGTAGTGTCCTTTTTTTCGCGTTGGAAGTGCAGTGGTTTCAGACCGTAGAAGTTTGCGGTGAAGGGTATAAAAAAAAGTATGAAGTACCGAGAGGATCGACTCCATTTTTAAACGGGACCTCTTCGCAGCCATAAGGCGGCAATGTTACAGGCCGTTGGGCAGCCTTAAGAGAGGTCCCATGAATCACCGTAGCGAGTGAGAGAGCGAGAGAGGAAGGGAGGAAGGGAAACCAGGCGAGAAGTTAGGTGGAAGAGCGAGGGGTGAGGAGAAATGCAAAAATACACGTGGAGAACTTATACAAAAAAATAAGCAGAACCGGTTTGGCACGCGTTCTTTTAATTTTTTTTATTTTAAAATGTGCATTTAATCTGTGCTTGTTAACTACTTTTGGTTGTATACCCACTCCCATTTCTGGTTCTATGATTTTATCCAGCATTGAATATTTTGTAAGTTTATATTAGCATGCAAATTTCTGGTTAAAATCATCGAGGTCATGCAAGATCTCTCCCGTATCTTGTGGGTCATACGAAGATATTGTTCGTTACGAATGTGTTAAACACCAAGTAAAATTTATTTGTAAAATTATTTGAAAACTTTCGGAAAGAAACTTGTATCATACTATCATCAGGCTCGGTGATTTGCGATGCTTTCGATACATCTGTGAACTTTGTAAAAGTTTTGCCGCACATTCTCGTTGTCATAAAGATTATATTTTAGCATAAGCATTCCCGTGCGCACGAAATCACCGGTGAGATATAGGCACATCAACCTCTTTTCGTTTACGTGTGCATAATACGTGTACAATTTGTGCCCGGGGGATATAATGACATGCAGGAATTGCAGAGGGACACACACCGTCCGGGAGGTGGAGGTACGAGGGGGGAAGTTAAATTTATGTGAATTTAACGCGTCAAACCGAATGTATGATCCCCTTTTACCCTTTAGTTTCTTTTGTTTGCAATCAGCTAATCGACAACGCGTAGAACTTTGGGTCACGCTTGTTGAGTGCCATACGTCTAGCTTGGAGTTTGAAAGACAAAAAACCATAACGGATCTTATGCGCCTGAAATGGAATCACGATTTATTTGCGATGGTATAATATACGTCGCATCCCGGGTATATTAACGTGTACGTAGGTATACGATGTACGTACATACGTCTTCAGAACGTCGTATTAGCTCGCGTTGCGGGTTTCGTAAGATAAGTCACATTTTCGCGTAGCTATAGCTGATGCGGCTCGTTGTGGTACATCCGTGGTTTGTGTGCGTGCTTTAGCCGATGCGTGTGCCGACTATACAGCTCTCCAGGGTGCCCTACCCCGGTGGTCGGGGTTCTTCCACCTTCCTTCCTTTCTCCCCCTTCCTTCCCTTTCCTCTTACCGCTCTTCTTACTTCCCCCGACTTTCCGCCCTTCTTTTTCCTCAACCCGATGCCACCCAATTTTTCTACCCCGCCCACAAACTTGATGCCTCTGACCCAGGGCTTATTCTGCAGGAACTACTGGTAGCTTCTTCTTTTTATTCTTCTTCTTCCGCTTCTTCGTCTTCTTCTTCTTCTTGAAAGCGCCGTGACCATTTGGCCAATCGTTTCTATCTACTGTACGGAACCCTCCTCGCAGTATTGGTACGATTAACTGACGATCGCATAGTATACTATGATCACTGCAGTTTCGCACGCGACTTCATCAGCGGTGACCCTGAAGCCCAATCCCAAGTCCAAATCGGCGGTGTGCCCATAGTTCGACGCACGTATTGACTTCTGACACCCATTGACCGTCAGCGATGTCCTTCTAATGAGAATTAATCTCTGATCATTCCGTTTCCAAACGATTATTGTAGTTACGAAATAATATTATCACTGCACGTGGCTATTACGCACGTCTATAAATTTTGATGTTGGTGCGATCCACAATATTTAAGTGAAGGAATATAATAGTAGATGTGAAATCCCTACCAGCAGGATCGCTAGCGTTGGAAATAGGTACGAAATACGAAATTAGATACATCATGTTTTCTTGAACAAAGGAGTAGTCCAATGATTATTATGCCTGGGACCAAGATTACTTGCTATCTGCATACGTGTAACCATGGTAACCGACTACTCAAGCGGATTAACGAATTGGTAGCTAATAGGCACATAGCTGTAGGAAGGATTCTCGGTGGATTGCGTGCGTGCAGGTCAATACGGTTAAGTCGGTAGCTCTTGCGTGCGTGTCCGACCAAATTAGAGTCGCACTTCTCATCTTGGTGGGCAGTCAACATTTGGGTACATGTAAGAAGGGGGTGGAATAAATGGAAAGAAAGGAATACAAATATTCCGAAGCTTCCTCATTTGTCTTTCTACAGACCAACCTTCGGCGGACCTTGACATCTGCTTCGCCAAAAACAAAGTGAAATAGAAATAAAAACATATATCAGTTGGTATCAGTCTTCGCAATTTAAATACGTAAGTATATTACGATGACGCGGTAAGATCAGGTACACCTAGATTTGCTTTGCAGCGAATTACGAAGAAGAAGAAGAAGAAGGCGAAGAAAGGTACGTGTCGAGGGTCCGTCCACCGTTAGATTGCGGCTTCAACCGCGTTCCGCGGTTTTCCCTTGGGAAAGTTGAGCACGGCCATCTTGCGCACCCTGCGACATACTGTCCACAGCTAGGTATACCATCACCGTGCTTTTCCTGCAGCTTCTAACCATTTGCATAACTTACCGGTATCGATGATGACGTCACGATTTTCAGAGAAGAAAAGAAGAAGAAAAAAAAATACATAGAAAGAGAAGAGTGAAGTGCTGAGCGGGAAAGAAGCGTCCGGAATTCAGATGCAGGACTCGCGGATCGATTCGAACGGACGTTCCTCGGCGCATACGATGAGCGGATAGAGAACCAGAATCATCCCCGCTATTTTTGGAATTCGAAGTTAACCGACACTCGGTGGTCACATTAATACACATATGTAGTAGACGTTCATATTCAATACAGGGTCATATTCTTTTTTCTTTGCACGATCGTCGTCGTGGCGCAAGCGCTTTCGAAACTCAGCGAAAAATCTGAGCAGTTCTTTCAGCTTGGTACAATTACACTTGGTCGTGGTAAAAGAATAACAATAAACAGGCGAAGCAAGAAGATGAAGCTTCGTAGCGAGCTGATGGTGCCTCGTTGGATACTGCCGCTGGTAATTTCGTCACGCCGTAAAGGTTGCTTTTTATCGCCGTACCTCCACCTCCCCTCACCATCAGGTAAACCTCCTGGAAGACCTCGGGGCCCTGCACAGATCCAAGTAGCAGTTGCAGACGTCGGTCGGGCTTCACCGGACGCGAATTTAGTCCCCAATCGACCGGCGTGTTAGCGATTGCATGGAAGCGAATGAGATCGCTGTTTTTACAGAGCCGGCTGGTATAGACGCGATATTAGAAGTCGTCTGGTCATTTCGGAGCTTCCGGTGAACCGAGCCGTGTGTATTTCTCACATTAGGTGACTGTTTGATCAGGACTATGATCGTCTCGGCTATGGGCGATACGCCGCCCCGCAATATCCGCCAGTATTTGCGAGGCCGTCCCTTAATTCGAACGATGCGTAATTCACGCTTACTGATTTAAGGCTAAAAGTAAAGTTATCCTACTAACACGTAAGCCGAAATCACCAGAAATTGCAGGAACGAACGATTTGCAAGACAATACAAAAAAAAAAAACACCAATACGAACGCTGTTTTTTTATCTCGTCAAAAGGGCGTGCAAAATGAAGCCATATTTAATTTATACCTGATAAAGAGGAGCGTTTCGAGTTAAAACTTGTCTGCTTTGATTGAGCACGTTCAATTATGAATACGCAGCTACAAATATAGCTGGTGCACTTCCGCGTGCAGGCTTCGGTGTTTGGGGATATCAATACCGACGCGGTACTGCATCCGGTCTGCAGTTTACGCAATTACTGGATATTACAGCTCTGGGCTGGTAGCTCTGCTAATAAACGTATAATCTCGTAATGCCATTGATTTTCAATTTGTTATTTACCCCGTTTCACGGGTTCTCAATTGTCGTTATAACCTCCCCCCTCTACCCTTGCCGGCCTGATCCACGGTCCCGATAAAATTTTCCGATCGACTCTGCCTCGCCTGCACTTTTACACCACCTGTCACTTTATAAATTCACCTGCAACGCTTTCAACCCACCAAAAACGACGAGCCATTCCATAAATTAACCACCGCCATAATTTTCCACGTTAAAACCCAACGAAAAAAAAAACAAACAAAAAAAAAAAAATCGAATATAAGTGCGCTTGCAAAATTTATCAGTCTCGTAAAATAGGATATACCAATTACCGTACGAAATTACAATCAGCAGGGAAAACGATTGCAGCTTATACATCGCATAACGAGCTAGCTGAGAATCACGCGGTGACGCAAACGACTGTTTACTAATTACAATAAAACGCGTAGTATAATAATATACAAACTCTCCGTGTGCACCATGTAATATGCACGAATACCCCATATCCGGGCAGAGGACCCGCGTGGCCAGTGCCACGCACAACGGTGCAATGGGCGCAACCCATGCGAGTAATGCATGCATTACCACAATTATTGATGATTTTTAATTTATCAATTATATTAGAATTTGTTGCGGTTCCGTGCAACCGCTGCGTATAAGCTCTCGTTTCATATTTTCCAAATTATTAGCGAAAATCAAAAGGGACTCAAACATCCTGCAAAAAAAAATCAGGGATTTTTTGAAAATTTTTTAAAAAGCTAAGGGATCTTTTTGAAAGGGAAATTCTCGGTAGTCCAATCTCGTTGACAAAGGAATACATTTCTCTCGTCCTAAAGTGCGTACGGCGTAAGTCGGGCATAACGCCTGACAATAAACAGAGATAATTGGGCGACCGAATCGCTTGGTTGGGTATGTGCAAATAGCGGGGGTTGCAGGGGGCATCGCGCTGTAAAGCAACTCGGTATGCTGGCAACAGCGGCGGTGAACGCGTAGCGATCCCTCGCAGCGGCAGCAGGTATAACTGCATACATATAGGTGGGTATTTGTAGCTTGTTACGAAATGCAGGTGTGTACGGATGACTATGCAAAGCAAATGTATCATATCACACTGGCCCCCAGGGTTGCATTACACGCCCGATCATACTCTGTTTCCACCGGGCGTATTAATACGCCGGGAAAAATAGCTACCTCCTCTCTATCGCCGACTGCGAACTAAACTGCCCGTTAATTCCATTTGTGTAAACGCATTCCACTCCATGTTTCACGTGTGTCTGCTATGCCCGGTATAACGTTCACCTACATACTACGAACTACCGCCTGCACCCACCCATTCGCATAGACTCCGACAATCTCTACGTTAATTTCGATTGAAAAAAATTTCATTTACATTATTTCGGTACTCCGATGCGTTGGTAATTTTACGGGGCATCGGTTATATCCTCGATAATTAGTCGACAATTTGGCGTATCTCCTGGTTTCTTTTTCCTTCCTCATATCCCCCCCTTTTACTCTTCACCCCGGCGTCCCGTTCGCAGACAGATGGGCCAGAGTCGTCATATTCTGACGCAAATCCCCGGTAAGTCGTCTCAGATTTCGCGGGGTACCGCAGCGGTAGCAACTTGGAATGATTCATATCTGGCGAATTATGATCCTGACGGAGATTGACAGGATTCGAATGGCGGAGCTGGCTATGTATAACGTACTGTACATAGGTTCGTACATTATGTACCTATATAGTTTATATCTTATACACATACTCGTGAAACATATAACGAAAGCATGTGGCCCCAGGAGGCGACCCTGCAGGCACATCTGTACCAGGTCGTCCTATTCTAGCAAAGAACAAAATTTGGCTCGTTGGTTCGCGGTGACGGCGACCCTCGCCCCACGCTAAAGTAGAACCCTTTACGTTCTCCGTAACTCCATAACGAGAAACACGGCAGTAATTCATAGTCGGGTGACATCTCGTTGCGTCGTAACAAGTACTATTGTCCGATTATATGCGTAGGATGTGTGTGTTTATTGTTCGAAAGCGCTCGATGATGTTTGACGACTTAAATCTCGACTCTCGAGTGCAGCAGCTCGTAGCTACCGTCACCGGCACCTGGCCACGAAAATTCATCGAGCAATTTTTAGCGCGACTGCTCACGAGTAGTTTGTTTGAAAACAACCAGCACCCTTTTTCTCTACCCGCAATCTACGAATCAACTCATAACTTTCTAACTCAGCAGTTGAATTCGACCGTTCCACACGTTAAACCCGTGCTGATTGAAGTCGTAGATTGGATTGGCGAATGTGCATCATTTCTTTTTGTTTTTGTCAGCAACTCCAGCGATCAATTTTCGAAAATTTTCTACCGAACAATAATGCGGAGATCCGCAAACAAAAACCTGTGCTCGTATCTCCTTTTCTGTTCATTTTTCTTTTTCTTTTTTTTTTGCATACCTTGTTCTCTGAAGGTAGGCTAACACATGGCAGTCGGTTACGGTGGATGCGCGTCACCCCATGTTTGGATTATAGAGTGGATCGTCGATGTGCCCGTGTCTATAAACAGGACATACATCGGAAGGGAACGGGAAGGGAGAGTCGAAAGAAGAAAAGTCTGCAAGTCTGCCCTCCGCACCGCGTTGCGACCGCTATGACAGATTGAGAGGCCACGGGGCTTTGGTGGGCAGCCAGGCGTCCCGACTGCTGAGCAACACAAAGGCACGCACCCCTGCGAGCCTATACGCCTCGATACCGACGCCAACGAGGAAGCAGAGGACCGAGTACTTTACGTCGGGACGTTAGATATGATACTCGATAATTTATTGAACAGATAAACTCCGAAAGCTTTATGTTATTTGACCGCGACTTTCGTCATTCTACGCGATACCTATAACTCCGATGTTGTCACTCATGTCGTTTCATGGCCGTACGTACGAACGAGGAAAGATCTCTGTATACCGATAGTCGAGCAGCGAATAGAGTTGCCATTAAAGAAGTCAATCGTCAGTTCCGCTCCGTCGTTTCATGGTATTTTTGCAATTTTACTCGAGATATAACCAGACATAACTGGGCATAACAACACCTCGGCACTATAAGCCGATACGATGACGCCGCGAAACTCTAGCGTATGTGTGGGGTCGTCGTTGAAAGTGGTATGTGAATGTGGATATGGAACGACAATACCGCAGAAACAAACGTGCGGTTAGAGACACCTAACTGCCGTCTCTTATTGAAAACATCGTCTCTGCTTACGCGGGACGACCTTACGATTCTGCGCTTGGTTACCTTTATCTCTAACGAAAATTACCTTTGACTATGTCGTTCGCAATCCTTTGTTCCCGACGTTGTGAGCTGGCCATAATGTGCGATATTCTCTCACTCCTCATTACAAGCAGATCTCCGTCCACTTTCCGGATAATCACAATCGGAAAATCAAAAATCATATTTGAAGACGTCGGAATTTCCAGAGGCAGAAAAACGACACCGCGAGAAAATAATTGAAAAATAAATAAAAAGCCGCGAATTGATATCGATCGGGAACAATCGTTCGGCAGGTCGTGCGGCATCCGACGGCGGGTGAACGGATGATGATCGGCAGATCAAAGCGCGGTGTTCGTAATCCAATTTTAAACGTAATCCCCGAACAATGCTTACTGAAAACCTATAAACCTAAATCAAACCACTCGTTTCAATTGCAAACAGATGTGGCTGGCCTATCGCAAACCCCTCTTGGCTATCACTCAAATCCACTCAATAGAGAGATACACTGACTAGCTGCTGCCGTTCCACCGCCTGCACTGGTAGGTAGGTAGGTATAGTGTATATGGCGCTATAGTGATGTCGCATTCACCTACCGCTGTATAAAGCACAACGAAACGGCGCTATCGCGGAGGGAGCGACAGATTTTAGACCGCAGAATACGCTGCGGGATGGACAAGTGCAGTTCTTCTTTCCTTCTTCCTCGTTTCATCGCATTCAACCCCCGATCATTCTATCCCTCTCTTCGAGCACTATCTACTTGTAACTTGTACCTCTCTCCATAGAAAGAGCGAGTGAAAATAATGGAGTAGGCGAAGAGCAACGAGCCGTAAAGACCGCGTCATATGTGCAGTATCTAGTCGGTATGGTTCGTACATTATGGTGCTCGAAAACTCAAATCTCTGTCATCTTCAATCATTTTTTTTTTTTTTTTATCCATTTATTTTTTTTCATCTCAGCAGGACCTATATCTATCGGTCATTAATACACCCATATAACCTTTTGCGTACCCACAATACGACGCGATACCGCGAGTGTCAATCTCTCATTCAAATATCAGGTAAAGCGTGCGCTAAGACTTTGTTTAACGTTACATTTCTGGTAATCCGTATTCCCAGCTAAAAGTCAAACCATCAGGATCCGAATGAATACAAATGAAGTACCGGTCACCTGCCCGATAATTGGATGACCCTCTAATCCAGGATTATCCTTAGGTAGAGTTTGAGAACGTAGACACGCCCAGTTATCGTGCATGCTGATGTTTTTCCTCCCAGTAGCTACTCGATGTTTGTTGGGAAATTTTGTATAGTTTGTGTTTTCTGCGTTACTATGGCGTCGAGGTCCTGCAGCAGCGTCGAAACGATTGAAAGACTGTGACCATAAATCAGGTAACGGTGTTTTTGCAAACTGACCCTAACCACAGGACTTGAAATAGAAAAAGGTTGGTAACAGGCAGGTAATGTCACGTCGTCCGAACAAAGAAAGGACATCATGCGCGCTAATACTTTTACGACCGGGCTGTAAATTTGCTAACATCTCCATCGTTTGGACTCGGATATTCCGCGCTGCCAGTATTGGTCAAATGGTCAAACTAAGAAAATCATTCATCTAACTTTACGACCGGAACGAACGCAACAAACACGATTATGGTTTAGAATTGGGGTTCACCAAAATTCGAAGATTAAACTCCCACAGGAGATTAGAAGAACGCTGTGAGTTTTCTCGCTCGTTTAAAACTTTCCTCAACCATACGTAAAAACGACTGGCGAGTCCAGCGATAAGACGACAAATCTCGATTTTCGGCATATAGTTAGCATATTTCGACAATTAAGATGGTAAGGTTTAAAGAGTTCCCGCGCCTCATTCCCAAAGGCCTCCTAGTTGTTTATACAGTCCCTTGAATGGCAATAAGGCAAACTTTGAGTTTATGCGTACGGCTAAGGGGGCAGCATGAGCAGAAGCGGAATGACGCAAGACTTAAGAGGCAGCTGGGAGACATCAAGCATATTGTCACCGGCATTAATCGGGGGGTGGGTTTGGGGTTGGGGAAGATTCAGGTTCCGACGTAACGTCTTTAGAAACCGTCGCCCGGGCCAAGGGGTCTTCCAGGGTTAGCCTTCCTTCCGAAAGGGGGTGACAGAAGTGCGAGGACAGAGGATAGGAGGGCGAAAGTCACTGCACAGCCCCTGAGGGGGCCACTAGACGCCTTCGTGCTACTCTTGCGAACTCCTGTTGCCGACTCGGCTGAAAACTATACAACACGCCCCCTCCCCTTTCTTGTCCGGTCCTCTCTCCTCGCCTATTCCCATTTTCCCTCCTTATTCCTTTACACCTATGGTCTGCGTCGTTTTCCCAGTAGAGTTTTTCCAGAAATAAATAAAAGCACCGAAACTTGTAAAGAGCGGGATACACAACAGCTACAACATATCGGAGTCAAAACTCATCGACGATGTCCGTATCTAGCTAATCATACCAGTCGCTGCAGACGCTTTCCTACATCGGTTTGAAACTTTTGGGTAATTCCACGGGGTCCGGGTAGTTCGAGTTTATTAATTCCCTCATCAAAAACCGCGGAGACGGAGTTTCGGGTTATTGGTAGTTAGAGGAGTTCTATCCCCGCGTCGTTTCGTTGCGTTATATCTATCCGGTATATCGCAACCTGCAGATTCTGTTCACTTCTCCCGCCGTAGTTGTTCTCCGAACAGTTCGAGTCCGGTTGAATATCCCGAGGGTGCAGTGCAGGGCAGCCTGTAGGGGATTTGCGAGACTATAGCTACCGCGGAGTCCGCACAAAATTTACGCGTCTTCCAAGTTTTTCGCACTCGCATATTCCTGGAAACTTTTTAACGGCATCTTGTACCTTGTAATGCATTTTCAATAACCATTTTCAAGGACCTGTTGGTTCGTTGGGGAATATATACACGGCACGTAATAAACTATGCATATAACAAACCTTCAGGGGGTTCGGGATCACGAAGGATTCGACCAGCGGCAGCTTCGCATCCATCTCGGATATACGTACCTACTTGATTAAGCTTAGTGCCGGTGACATAGGGGTCGCGTTATCATATTATGACTTTGGTGGACATGACGACCTCGAAACCATTTACTACTCCCATAAACCCAACGGTTTCATGGCCTTTTATAACAGCCGGGCAAGTATGTCCGTACTATACCTATACAGTTTGATATACCATGCATATGATAATATTGCAGCGAATATATTTTGTCGGTGAATATTATAAATAATATAATACAATAATTTGAATGAAACGAATATCACAAAGTTATAAACTCCATCATTCCTAATTTTACACCTCGTAGAGAAGGCAGGTGGAAATTCTTTTTTAGGAAAAGGGATAATATCACGTATTTATTTATGGGTGAAGCTAACGACGAGCTCCGAAACGCAATGACCGCGACGACACCGGGTTATATTCTGATTATATCACCGGTCATAATTATGAATTATACAGCTAAGGTCTGTCGAGGGATTCTGCAGAAGTGGATATAGGAGCGGGAGGTGAGAAACCGCGGAGTGAACGAAGCGGCGAAAAAAGGGGATGAAGCGAAAGCGACAGCGAAAGAGACCGCGAGGAAAGTACAAGCTAATACCCTTTATTACGTTACTCACCCCGCGTTCTTCCACCTTCCCCAAAGCTCGAAATCCAGACCACGATTCAAACTCTGATTACTTTCTTTTTTCCCCCCTCCTTTTTTCCGTTTCGTTTTTTTTTTTTTCTTTTTCTTTTTTGTGATCCAATGAAAATCGCACGTTACATCGATCCTCAAAGACAAAACCGAAAGAGAACCGATAATTCCGCATAAATTCTAGTAGGTACAAGGCCTCGGGTCTGTGGTTAAAATTATTGATGTTGTAAGTGCAGGTTATACGGGTGGAAAAACAGAAAGCGAGTGCATCGCAGTGGCGGTGGGTGAAGTTCCGACGTCGGTTGAATACCACCTAACGAATCTGACTATACTGGTCGCAGGTTCTATGTCTGCACGCCGACCGAATATACGATTCTGTTACAAATGCGCCCCGGCACAATATTACGACTGGTGATTTTCTATGCTGCAAATTGTTTCACGCCTATAAACAGAACTTGCTGGTGCTACGAGGTGCCACGCGACAGTTGGCCCATAAAATTCTAACGACGTAAAGCAGCGCTTATGGTGTCTCCAGATTACATGCATATAATAATAATAAATACCCACATCCATGTGTATGTACGTGTCGTTAAAATGAACTCTGTTGAAAAAACCTGAGACGCGGAGAATCGAAAGGACAAATTTGGAAACTGTTGATTTTTTCGGATAACTTATCTAAGAGATGGTAATATGATCGAATAAAAAATATTCATGTGTTCTAAAAAGGTCGCAATATTGTATAGCTGTAGATAGTAGTAAACGTATTCGTCGGGACATGACGTATCGTTGACTTAGCTGCGGGGGGTTGATACTCGGATCTCAGTGGGTGCCAATTTGTAGGCAACGTTGGAAGGACCGCACACTGCGAAATGTGCCCGAGGCGCAATATGCCAGAGCCAATTGATTAAAAAGGCTGTAGCTACATAAGATTCGCCCGGAGCGGTTCGCGGGATATATGATTATGTAGAGGGATGATCAGTGTCGCGTTGCTCAATTCTTATATTAATTCCTCTAAAAATGTAGTCCGACGAACGGTGGAACCTGAACGTAGAATCATCGAACCGAGCACAGCGAATCTACTGGTTCGATGCGGGTTAAAACAATTACGTAGTAAATTTTTATTTCCTGTAGAATATGAGGAGCGGCACCCCCTCGTAGATCGCTTGAAAAGGGAGGCTAGTCGAGGCCCCGGGCCTAAAATATCAATGAGGGGGGCGCGACTATCAATTATTAACACTTCCATCTGTTGGTGTATCTTGAGCCCTGCACCAAGCCCCCAAAACCCTCGTGCAGTGTCTGGTGCCCCCCTGTCTCTCGCGCCCGCGTATATGTTCCTCGAATACATACATACACGTCGCTTCCTGCACAATAACGCCACTACATCATATTATATGCTGCAATGGACCGTATGGCAAGTGCACATTGTACATTTTTCTATTCTGCGTCGTATCAATGCCCTACTAAATGCGTTCGTGCAGCGTGAAAACGAGCTCAATTGTCGCGCTGTTATGGATGAATGCTCGGTGATTTGTTGTTGACCCGAATTAATGCATCTCGAAATCTACCGATGCTACAGTTTCGAAAATTTTTTAGAGGCACAGAAAAGTTTTGGAGTATTCGCCAGTTTATCGTCATGTTTCCTCGGCGTATTTAGGGATGGACTTGCGGGTCGCAAGGCGTATATTCGAGGTCCGGGAATTCCGAATCCCTGGTATTACTTAGCGGCAATACGAGCCGGTAAGACAGTCGGCATAAAGCCAACCACGGTAGGTACTTCCTCGCGCTGATATCCCAGAAGTTTGTGGGTCGCCGCATCGTCAGGTCGGAAGTTTTGACCCGCCGCCACCCCTTCCGACAAACTTAGCATCTCTCCAACTCCGTGACCATCATCCCAGGATTCAGGATCGTCCTTAGCTCCCCTCAAGCCCGGAGGTTCTCCGGCTATTTCTTGACTTCCAAATAAATACCGCCGTGTCTTCCGTTGGTGAAAGTTTCAAAATATCTAATCCCCCTGTACGTGCGGTAAATTCAATGTTTTCGATGACAATTTTGCCCAGTCCATCCCAGGGTTGAAATTTCTTCAAAGTCTTCTTCGTTAAGACGTCAGTGCAGGCAAGCCTTGCGGCGTTGACCGTTTCTCCATTGGCACGTAGTACGGGGGGGTTGTCGTATGCGGGGTTCGAAGAGGAGGGAGAGTCCGGTACGAGTCAGCGTCGGGGCGCAGGACATAATGGACACATTAGTGCTCGGCCTCGAGTTTAATTAGTTTACATTACGGCGGCATCGTCACCACCGCGAAAGGGACGTGGCTGGTGGTATATACGAAGCGCGTTGCTATCCGAGTTACACGAGCTGAACCTTGGGCTGCCTCGACCTCGCGTTGGTTGATTAATCGGCAAAGTTTGATGCGAGGTGACGCCGGCGCTAATCACACCTCGTTACGGAATTAATAGCGAGCTTCAACCTTTGCTATTCAACCCCTTATTCGCATCCCCGCCATGTGGGTATATATAACTATCCCTAGAATTCACCCAGGCGCGGGATGTTGTTTCGCAACCTGCGAAAATTTTCCAGTCGACACCGCGTATTGGTATTTGAGAATATCATACATCGAAGATGTAGAACTGCAGGAATATCGAAAGGGTGGTTTATCATGTCCGATGACAAAACGTGAGCCTCTAGTCATTCGTTGTGTAAAACACATACCTCTCCAGCTACTAGAGCATTAGTTCATTTAATTATAAATTCCATTAAAATGAATGCCAGTTCAGAAACAAACTCCACATATCTACATTAAATAGAGGGTAACATGTCTTAATCAGGTTAATATAAATATGAAATATGCAACCGTAGGTGTTACCTTCTACTGTAACTCCACGTATGTGTTCTATAGATACAGAGCCGAGTTGAGGGTAAAGTGTAAAGTGTAAAGTGTATAAAGGGCGTGCAGGACATACGTGGCGATGCTCGGGGACGTATAGGTATATGTAGAGATGAAGGCACGTTGTACATTGTAGGTAACGGGTGACGCCTTATACGACTCCTGAGGGGCGCCTTTGTATTAACCCTTGCATATTAACCGCGTGATAACCGGAGCCTCCCTGGTATTAAACTCCGAAAGCGTGTGCGTGTGTCTCGAGTACACGCGTGTTTTAGATACAGAGAGTTGAGGGAGTTTGTCTCGCATCGTTGTCGCCGAGGGATGCGAATATTCTTACCACCCTTCAGAAATAAGTGAGGATTTTCTGGCCACGCGCGAGGTAAAATCCCGCAGCTGGACCTCCTGCGGGAGGCAGCGTCTGGAATTAATAGGATTGCCAGGCCAATCAAAGTCCGCGCGAACTGAGATGGCGGCGTGTTTAACCTTAGGTAATAGAGCCTGGTTCCTTGGGGGACGGCTCCTCTGGATTTTAGACCCACAGGGATTCCCCGTGGCATCGTATGCGGTGAAAGGTGGCGGGTGGTGCAGGGTGCGCCGGTGGGATGATCGCGTCGCATTACCTGGTTTCCTTTGTTGTTTTTATCGTTGTTTATGTGTTTATATTTTTTATCTAAATGGAAAGCGGGCAGCAAAAGAATCGGAAGGGTAATTTGTGAGCTGTGTCTTTTTCGTGCAGCGTTCCATGCCCATATATATGACCTAATTACGTCGTTAAACGCGACGACTCACGGGTGGGCTGCAGCTCTAAATTTCTGGTAATTAATGAGTCGTATGTCGGTCAAAAATTGCCACGTCATGTCGCGTTGTGTCAACGACCAACGACCCGCCAGATCCTAATGAGAACATCGCGAAGGGGTGATTCGGGGAGATCGCATACGTACGTGCTTGACACGTGAATTCACTTTAGCCAGTCAGTAAAAAAGGGATTCACATTCACATTCAAGTATGGCATCGCATTACCTACCTTCAGGTAGCTATATCACGCCGGCTTCTACATAAATGCGGTAAACCGACTCGTAATTGAACGCCGAGCGCCCGGGACTACAGGGTGCTCTGGACAATGCTCGTTTTCCGCGAGTAGTTCCACCCACCCAAAGGCCCGTTCAAATTTACCGGGTGAAAAATTATGGCCTGGAAATGCTACCTGCCATATTTTTTTTCTTTCTTTTTTCAATTGTTCCGACGAAAAAATGTCTAGAGAAATATAATTCCTATAAAATCGGTGCTATATTTTTATTTCAAAATTGAGTAGATTTGATCTTTAGTGTTTTTTAGAGGTTGTAAGAATCACCCTCTCCAGCACTTGGCTTGGTAAGCGAGCTTCTTCGTTCAAGGTTCGTAATCGACGGCCGCCACCGCGACGTCGGGGTGCCCAGTCGAGAGTGACGCCTCCCCTGGGGACTCCGGATCGGAATTCAAGACTGGCAACGCAGAGGTATAATAGCAGCTACCCTGCGCTGCATTGCACACGCAACGACATATACCTACAACTCCTGAACCACTCGCGTATATTCAGACTTTTCTGCTTCAGCTGAGAAGACTAGAGGGCTGCATGAGAAAGGTAGAGAGGATAAAAAAAGAAACAAAAAAAAAGAAGGAGAATTCGAGAGGGTGGTTTTCACCCCCTCGCAGACGTAAGTCGGTACCGCCAACTCTATTTATCAAATGTACGTTTAATTTTTTCGCGAGCACAACCATACATCATCCCCCGGCGTGATCCGCTCCTTGGAAGAAGTTGTGGGGCTGGAGGGTCGGAGGAGGATGCAGGGGGAGCTGGCGAGACGTGGCAGGATTACCACGCGAGAAATTGAGCGAAAAACCAAAAGCCGAGCCAGAGGTGAGGAGACGAGGTAGTGAAGAAGGTGGAGGAGCCATACTCACTTCCGGTTGCAATATGAACCTGCCCCACAAATCGAAGGGGGATTATGGCCTACTCGATTCCGACTATTGGGATTCCCTTTGAAGCCTGTATTAATAGAAATCGGTAAAAATGAGCAAACATCCGACGATCGTCTCTGGAAAATGACTGAAATTGCATAGGATGTTTGTGCATATATCCGAGAAACGCAAAGGTCGTCTGCAGGTTGAGTTGCGGGAAATAGCGTAGTTGGTATCGGTGGATTGCGAGGGGGTTGGACGCGAAGGCAGTGGCTCAGCTCCAGGAATTATGGCTCTTGTCACGGCTGTTCATTTGTAGATGGAGTTTTTGCTCCCCGAGGAGGCTGCCCCAATCACGAGCCACGGAAATTGCAACCCCACCTCTTCTGACTTTGCCGTAGCCCCCGCGTCGGAACCCCCGCAACGCCTTACACCGCCACGTATATAGTAAAGCTGTGATACTATTGACGCTCGTCTTGTATTTTCGGGATAGAACCACCCGCGGAATTGCATTCTTTTCGATTTGTCTATGAGGAAATCGTGCTAACGTCAACCTGATCGCTCGTCTTCAACTTACCATTCGAATCCATCGTTCACTCACTCTCGTATTGAAGGAAGCGATTTTTAGCGTCAAAACTTTCGCAATCGTGTGCAGGAAAAGGCGAATGTGTGGACGAAAGATCGGGACGGGAGGATGAGGATGGGAACTCGCGCAATCACGACGTTGGCCGTCGCGACGCCTCAACGTAAGCGGAATCACGAATGCGTTCGTGAACTGCCTGACGAGCGGCCTTCTCGATTACGGGAACGATCCGCAGAGATCTGACCGGTGTTACAATCCGACTTGGAACTCATTTCAGTTCCATTCGTATCATTTGTTTTGTTTTCTTCTTTTATTTTCTTTTATTTTATTTTTTTTCCGCAGTTTTCCACACCTCGTCGTTTTTTAATCAATGAATAAATTGTAGAGAAAAACTCCCCGTGTGTTCTTCTTTCCCTGTATATTGTTTTCTCTTGTTATATTTCTTTTTTTTCTTGCGAAAAGAGGATCGCTCGGAGAATTACCAAGCACGACTGATATAGAAGAGCGAAGAGTAAAAAAAAAAGACGGAAGAAAAAAATGAGGATAAAAGAAAATGAATGAAAATGTATATAAAAATGGATAAAAACGTATAAGAAGAACGAGGGTGGATCCATCACCCGGTGGTAACGAAGGCATCAGCTGATGACACATTTTAATATCTTAAAACAAGCCGAGCGAAGCGAAGAGTGCCATCAGGCGTTCGGTACAAAGGCGTGCCTTTCCCAGTATTATATTCAAGCGTCGGCGTCGTGGCGTATCGTTCTATGGTTTAGCAGCAGCAGCAGCAGCAGCAGCAGCATCATCATCGCATCGTATCGCGAGAGTAGTGAAGTAAAATCGGGTGCGGAAAATCCGAGTTGCTTTGGTAAACGCGGACTCGGCGTACGGAAGTCCCAGGTGCCCGTGGAGCGATGATTAAGCTCGCATTTTAATCAAAGGACGGAGTGAAAAGTCTTGTAGCTGGTGGCGATAGGATTTGTCGCTTGATAAATCAAATCCACCGGCGCCTGGGACTCGTAATAAATTTCCCCCCATCCCAATTTCATATTCGATCAGTCGATGGATTTTTCAAGAAGACGACGCAACCCGCGACGTGCGGTGTTGTCTGCTGCCACTCTCCGCTCCTCTCTCCAAAGCGAGCAAACGACGTCGATCCCATTCCTCGTCCGAGTTAAATAAGAGAGAAGAGAAGAAAGGCGGAGCGGATCAGAGCTTTTGGTGCTTCTCGAAAATGGCAGGCATCAGACGATAACCACGAGCTTTCCGCTCCTAACTTTAACCAACCCAATCCACGTTGAGTTCTAAATTTTCTATGGGAGTAACCGTATACGAAGAACGCCATTCTACCCGCCGGGCACTTTAATCAGGCCACTCGTCTGGTCAAGTGGAGAAAATGGAAAGAAAATTGGAATTTTGTTTTTTTCTCATTCTTATATAAATTTCGGGATATATATGTCTTTCGATAACTCTGTGACCACCGGTGGTCACCTAGGGAAATCCGAGCCTCTGGTCTCCAGCGACATTTCTGCAAATACTAAATGCCAATTAAAAACGAAATACCATACAGTCATCTGATTCCCGGGTTTCGAGCTCAATATCGGTAAATGCACGACTATCGCCTTGCTGCAGTATCGAGCAGAAGGTTTTCGCTTATATACCTTCGAAGAGGAGACAACGAAAAATAATGACGTCACCAGCACGGGGGCGATAGCGAAAACGGGGTCGTCGTCGTCGTCGTTCTCGTTGGTGTCGGCGTCGCGCCGGTGTCAAATAGTTCGGGCGTGTGTGCGTCGGTGGTCCCAAAGTCCCAGAGCCGATCCTGCCAAGTTATTTAAATTCAAATTCGAAATATCGCTGAGGGTTGCTAACATATTGTTTGTCTCGCGGTGGCCCGCGTTTCCCGTTTCCCCCTTTTTCCCTTTTCCCTCCTCCCCCTTTCCTCTTTTCCTCCTCCAGCAGCACTATCTCCATCGCTCTTTAGCTCTCTTACCTACATTGCGCCACGAACTACACCGGACGTTGCTAACTTATTTGCATACGTGGATGTGAGTCTTCCCTTGCGAGGTCTACGCAATGTCAGCGTCGTCTGTCTCGTTCCGCATCCCTTGACCAGCTGTTCCATGCTCCATGTTCCCTATTCCCTATCCCTTAACAATTTACCGTAAACACGCCATGCCGGACGCTAGTCCGACTTCGATATGTACGTTCACACTTCCCCTATATCTACCTATGCTAATTACGCACGTGTAACCGTCCATGATCACTCAATGATCTCCGAAAAACCTTTATAGACGGCAATCGAGAATGTATTTCTGATCACGAAAATAAATGTAGAAAAATTTTCATCTCGTTTATTCTGAATTCCTGTGCTGCCCGGGAGTCCTGGAACTCGAGACTGCAACGCCTGTACTGGACGGCACCATATAAAACGTTGACCAAAGCGTATGAGACGACGGTTTTTATCTGGGGAGTTTCACGTACCCGTGAACATCTGTTTCCACGTAGACTGACATTTTGCAATTTTGACCCACAAATTATACTCAGAGCAGCGTCAAAGGATGAGGATTATTTTGCACGAAGCGTTCAGTCATCCGTTTTGCAAAAACTCATTTTAAAGATCGGGACAGAAACACATCACGCGATGGTATCCTTCCAAGTTTTTGCATGTGTACCTACTTGTGAGGGTCACATGTACAAACTACGGCAAAAAGTCTTAATTAATGACAGCGGGTGGTGGACCCGAGTGGAGAAGGAAGAGCGTAAAAGGGCGAAAGGTGGCGGGGGTGTCCGTCCAGAAACGGAGGTGAGTAGGTAGCTAGATGACGGAGTGCCCTCCGAGGAACGACCCTCGATGCAAACTCCGCGTATGAATATGTCTCTGCTAATTCAAACCAGGTCCCTGAGGCAGATACTGCGACTACCTTTCCCTCCCTCTGGCCCTCAACTAGCGCTTCGAGTTCTGTCCACGATGAATATTAAATACAAGAGCTGAAGACTCCGTCGCGGGTTTCAGGAGTGTTTATTTTATTTTCCAAAGTCACCCCCTTATTCCCTCGAAGTGTGTGCAGTAGATAGCTGCAGGTTTCTCCAGCGACAAATACCCATCGGTCGTATGTCGTGGAATTTTCAATTATCGCATAAATAAAATACTATTCAGGGGACGAGGTTCATACACCAGGTCGTGGACGGCGTAAAGTCTTTGGTGGGGATGTGGGTCGTACGGAAAAAGAACGGGGGTCGCGCCGAGTGTGATAAAGAGAGAGAAAAATAGGAAGAAGAGAAAAAGAGGGAGGGGTGGGAATAGATATGACGTAAAACCACCCTTACGGTGCTCTAACTGAATTGTGTATGTCTCCACGGCACCCTTACACAACGCGTCGTCTCAGCTCCCGCGTCCCACTCCGTTGAAGAAAATGTGTCATAAAATTACCGGGGCGCAGTAAACGCGCGGAAAGAAAAGGCGGTGGCCCACATAGCTATGGCGTTAAAGCGTTAAATTTCCTCCTTGCAAAACTCGCCCGTGCTCCCCTCCTTACTCCTATTATGCTGCCTATCCACCCACTCTTCACAAACTAACTACACATACAGATCTGGGTTACCTGGATGTATATGATCCATCTCAATCTCTCGCACATCCGCGCTGGAGATTGCGACTGCTTATGATGGATCGGAAAATAGTCAGCTGGAAGAAAAACCAAATGAAAAATATTAATCATTGTTAGAGGATATCATAATCCTGACCGCGCTGAGGCTAATCCCCTGCTCATAAATTGAGAAATTAAAATGTTTCTAAATTTTGAAATCGTTGATGTTTGAGAAAATTATCATCATCGTTACCTTTACTGTTTAAATTCGAAAATAGCATATTTCGCGAGAACCGACAAAACCTCGCGTCATTTTTTTCTACTCAATAGTTTCACCCCTGCAGAGTTTTATTCGAATAGAGAAAAGACGCGGTGGTCTTCTGATCCAGATACGGGAAAGCGGAACAGTGGCAAATTGTTGGTCATTTCATGGGCTATTCGAAGCCACAACTTTTCGCGATGTCCACTTTGGTGCGGATAGAAGACTGGCCAGCTGACGGTCGTGGTCGGTGGAAAACGCCTGGCGTCGTTTCCCGAATTGAGGGGGGTCGTGAGGGTCAGCACGGGGTGTCTTCGTCTTTCCATTGCTGACCTCTTCCTCTTTGGTTCGCGTGGGCGTCGAAGATGGCTCTTGAGAGTGGATTGAAGGGACCCCATGGAGTCGTGAAATCCATCAGACCCGTACACGCCACTCTGCGCTAGGTCTCTCGCTCTCTTCAAATACATTTACCGAAAAACGGTACACGAGATAGAGAACGCTAAAGTGGAAGAATAATGACGTGCATTTCGAAAGCACGAATTCTCTTCTTTTTGTTTCATTGTCCAAACTCTGATAGCTGAGTTCATGAATTTAGTTTTGGTACGGTCATCGAGTCATAGGATTCGAATTTTCCTGCAGCAAAATCGGAAGCTCTTGGTGTTCCGTTCTAAGGCAGGAAATTTCATAAACTAAATTATTATAACGGGCGTATAGCGACCTGCCACGGGGTTTACGAGTCCCAGCCTTCTCGTATAGTAAGGTTACCCTGTGCCACCTTGCAGCCAACGCCTCCGTATGGCCACACCATCTATACATTATGCAGGGACTAATGCTGTTTTTATTCAACATTCTCCCACCCCTCTACACCCCGCCAACTCTCTTAGGAGACACTAAACCCCCGGGCATCGCACTTTATGACGATATAATTTAATTTTTCAGATTTAACCAGCGCGCGACTTCGATTGTCTCGTCTGCCACTCGTAAAAGCACAAGATATCGTACAATATCTGCATGCCCGTACCAACCATGTACATATTTTCTTATTATTTCGCTACGGAATTATTAAGTTCTCGATGTTTAAAAGTGCACGTATTTGAAAATTTAGTAACGACGTTCGAATGAATTGTCGGAATTGTGAAAGTTTGTCTTCAGCAACCACCGGTGATTTACCGCCCCGAAAACGTAGTTCTAATTCGTACTAGTATAGCGAGCGAATGATTATCTGGTCCGTTGACTGATCCGAACGGTTATCGGTCACGGGGACGTTAAGGGGGTTGGTAACGGTGCGAACGGGCCACTGGGGATCGCGCCCAGTTTTACCGGGAACTTGACGAGCCATCCGCACGCTTTGATTATCTTCGCAGCGATCAGGGATCTTTTAAACGACACTGCAGGGTTTCTCTCCAGAAAACATCACGATGTACACGTGTACTTGGATTTTCGTGCTCCAGAAATATTGATTCTTTGCTTCATAATTTTTCATATTCTAAGAAAAAAGAAGTCAAAATATACCTGCGTCAATTGGTCCTATCATTATGGGTGCACCGATTGATTTTTGGGTTCGGTTGACTATTTCTGGGTGTTGGCGAGCACCGAATGGACGAGCCCAGGTGTCACGGGGTGTGATCGGGGGCTTTTATTAGCCGGATAAAATGATCATTTAATTTGAGAACCGACACTCCATCAGATAACCGTCGTTGCGGAGTTGCCAGCGTATTAATGGGGTCCCCTGTTGATTATCGTGAGTTAATTTATCTGACACTTCGCTCGCAGAGGAGCTGTTACAAGGCAGTAAAACAAACCATACACCTTAATTAGCAAATTACAAAGAGTTGTCAAGAGTTTCATATGACGATGACCGCAGTAGCAGCTGGCGGTTGAATTTTCCACACGATTTCCTATCTGAATCAACATTGTTGTATACATGCATATAACTTTCGAAATTTAATGCGTCCGCATATTTTAACATTGTATTTTTATATTCCGTTAAAGATTGCAATGTGAAGAGAAATTCCTTGGGTCGTTGTATCGTAGGGAAACGTCATGAGCCACTCTGCGTTACCGATACCACCGTTGCTCGACGGGCGTCCCCTTATAGCCATGGCAAAGTGCTATTTCCATCGTATACAAAGGTCTCTGATACGAGGAGGATATCAAAGCGTATGTAGATAGATAAATGGAACTCTGTGACGTCACTCCTTCTCACCTCTCCTTCGAACATCTAGCGCGTCTTCGCGCGGTCTCCGGAGATACGTATACGGAAAGCGTCGCGACGCCTCGCCAGAAACACGCGGCTAAATAATGCAAGAACATATATTTTTGTATCCGGAAACTTCTCGACCTCTAGAAATCCACATGTATCTACCTACATGTGTAACCCCCCACTTCTTTTATCACATAGCCAACGGTATAACATTTTCGCATCGCATTTCAGGACCTCTTTTTGACACACCTCTTATCATCAACTACACATTACGACCGTTGAATCACTTTATTCGATGCCAACGGATGTTTCAGATTTCTTCTTGAAATGTTTAACGTCTGTCTACATTTTTACAGCATCGTACCCCGGACTTGCGGTTTGAAATATCGTAACTTATCGAGATGTAATTCGGGTGTAAATAATTTCGGTTTGGGTGGAATAAACGTTGGTTTTGTGTCGGCGCGTCAGCAGCCCTCCTTGGCATGCGAGTAGGTATAGCGAACGCAGGCGAAAGTACATAAGACGGTGGATAAACGCGGGCGGCGTTTGCGGGCGTTTGCGGGCGATATTAAAACGGTATGAAGATGAATACTGTGCCTTGGCCGTGGGAAGTTGAAAAACTAAATATTAAATAATGAATTATGAAGACATGCAGTTGAAATATGACTTGATTAGCTTCCAGGTCCCACTGGGCGTTCCGACATCGTCTTGACGTTCAAAACTTTTGCAATACTTTCTTAATTATTCCACGATCTACATGTTATTCAGTCGTTGTACGTATATAATTTATAATTCGTTTATTCCAACATCTCCTAGAGTTACAAGGCGACTGTTACGACCGATTCTAAAATAGGAAAATCAAACAGTGATTGCTGTGGTGTAATTCCAAAATTGTGAATGGCAATTCGTTCGAAAATGTATGATAACGCTTAGCGAAAATGTTGACGGATATAATTGTTGAGCACTCGCGAGCAAGCAGTTCGATGAATTCAGTGCAAAGTTAGTGTTCGAAACGCTGGAAGTGGCAGGTTTAGGTACTGTTAATTAAGAGAGGACCAGGACGAGCAACCAAAAGAGCGAGAAAGTAGATGGAAGCTGCAGGACCAGGCAGAAGACGAGATCCAGGGGTGGTTGGCAGGGCGTCGAGGGTACGAAGGCGGCGCCGGACACGCCCCTGGCGGCTGTCCGCGCACCAGGTCGCGCCTCACCCGTTCTCCACCATCCCATGTTCGCAGAATTCTTTTTTATTTTTATTTTTTCCACACCCTGCAGAACGAGGCGTCCCACTTCGGCGTTATCCTGCTACTCGAGCAACTCGAAGACGGGCACTTGCAAGTTCTTTCCAGGGTCGTTAATTTGCAATTCCAGGTACGATGCATATATTTTTTTTTGTTCACCTACTTAGGAAAATTTCAGTTTTATAGATAGAAAAATTGGGGACTTCTGTAGTTCTGCGAAAGGAATTAAGATATTATTGTGACCACTGAAAGTCGATATTTGCTCTTTTCTCTTCTCCTTTCCGATGGATTAGCTGAGCGGAAGTAGAGGCAGCGTCGCAGTTGATCATCTTTGGGGCGCAGATTGATACAAATTACGGGAGTTGGTTGGTCCGTCCAGAAAAGTCTGAGCTGGGGGGGTATATAAGGTATACCTATTCTGAGCGCAGAACCCCATGACCGCGTATCGATGCTGCGTTGGGGCGTAGAAAAGATAATTACTGGAGTCGGGAAGTCTAGAAGGTAGTTCGGTCATAACTTCGGGATTCCCTTGGGGTGAACGTGCAATTTGTTGTATTTGTAGGGGTGCAAGAGCTGCCGGTTCAGAGGAGGAGAGAACTGAACGAAAGAGTAAGGGAGAGATCGGGGAAACGGGGGAGGATGATCGGGAGACGCTGGACTCTCTCGGCAATTATTTAGAGCAAGGGGGTAGGTTTAAGGGTGCATCAAAATGCAAACATCACATTCTATCACCCCAAAAAATTTTTCAACGCCGAAACTTCGCACCCTGCAAAATCGAAAGTATCGAAAGATATTTGCAATCGACGATGAACGATGGCGTAAGTCACACCCGAGTATACATATTTTTAAGGGATGAAAAGAATAAAAATGGCGACTGCACGTTCCTCCCGTATGTATTAAGCTCTGCAGCACCGCAGTTGGTATAGGCATTGGTCCTGCAGTAGGACTCCGGGGACCGGAGACGAGTCGCAGCAATGTATTTTAAATAAAACATTGGTTCTCGCTGCAATTCACCCCTTACTGCGCACTGCAGCACCGGATAAACAAATTAAGTTGCAACACGAACCAGAGACTGGCGGGGGCTTTTTGTGGAGAACGCGGGAACGAAGAGGAGTCACTTTATCTAACTCGTATCGTTGAATTGGAATAGGAGTTTTCGAAATGACCGCGCAAATGGTAGTTCATTTACGAAAACAAAATCCTGCAGGGTGTCTACGTTATGCGAGTGCTTAGCGGTTCTGGAGAACGCGTGATCGGTGACTCGGTGAAGCTGCAGGTTCGGTTGGAAATAGGTGGGAAACGAGCAGTGGGGCGTAAGTCGTAGAGAAAAGGTAGGCATTTTCGGAAGGCGATCTGCAGCGACAAAGAAGCCGCTTGGCACCGGTGCGGTTCCCCTGAGATCCGAAGACGATTAATCAGCTGTTGGCAAGGCGAAGGAACTCGTCCCCGGGGATGAAGAGCACAATATTCGTCGTTCATTCGTCCTGGCGTATAGCGTAGCGACGCGGTTCTCGATTTTTTCACGATGCACAGGAATGGATGTAGCTGTATAAGGGTGTAAGGGGCGTAGGGTCGGGGTGTATAGAAACGAGCGAAGGGGACGTGCGTGTGGCCCGCGATGACTCGGCGATCTGTCCAAATATTTGAGTCTCTGTGACTCTTCGAAGTCCCCGGAGCGCTCCTGAGACCATCTTCGTGGCTGCACAGGTATGTCGCGCCCCCAGTTCTGCTTTGAAGCCGTTCAGCCATAAATGCCTGCGGTTTTAGCTCAGCCCTTTTTGATCCTGTGTCAATTGCGTTCGATTTTGAATTATTCACAGATCTCACGACCGCCCGAAACCCACGCGTAATCACATCATCCAACGACCAAATAACAACCGCTGGTTAGTTCGACGCATACGTGCGAAAATTATTTGAGAATTCGGGCTACTCGCTCAAAGAACTCCTCCGATCTTTAGTATCTCGAATAGCGGGACAGTTCGCTTTACTTCTATTCTCTAAAATTTCCCTTGTGAAGATTTGACTGTTACTTAAATCGAGACAAATACCTTCGGCGATCCCGGGACGAGCGACTCGCGTGGCTGTACGGACAGCACCACAGGTGCTTTGCGTCAGTTGGTTGGCTCGAGCGGGGCATAAGGCGGAATTGCGAATATACAATTCAGAGAGAAAAATCGCGTTGTCTCCAACGCACTCCCGCATGTATGCAGACCACAAACGGGGGCTGCATTAATAATTCAACCGCAATCTCATTCCATATGATAATCCGTGGCCAGACGAAATATTCATCACGTTCACTCGCGTGTGTTTCTTACAAATTCTTGTGGGTCCGCTAGTGGTCCGGGTGCGTCGTCTCCGGGGGTGGGAAGTGGTGGAGCGATGGGTGGGGGTTGGTAAAAATCCCCAGCGACCGACGCCTCGTGATAACGTGATGCATGCCGAAACATTCTCTTGGCGCGAGGATCTGCAAAAAAGAAAATGAAAAAAAAAAAAAACTTGCTTCTGTTTTCCGCTCCTAAACTTTCCGACAAAGTATGGTTGGTCGGTAGAACACCCGCGGAATGGAATGGCTCAGGGCAGAAGTGATATTTCCAAGTCGGACACGCGGAGTAAGTGATGGATCGTGTTTTTCTCGGAATATAAAAACCATACACGGGTATCCTCGCGCCCGACACGTAAGATCAGCAACTATACCAACATTCGTACCACAGGAGCTAGAAAAACCTTGTGCGTTTTGGCAAGATGTAGTTTGGTATATTAGAAAACGTTATCGAAGATCTTGGAAGAAATCCTTTCGCAGAGAACGAAAAAAAAAAAGAAGAAAAGCGAAGTAATAATCGTGTCTGTATTCCGTATAGTTGAATGATTAAAAACCGCACGTCGTCTTTTTTTTTCTTGTAACTTTCCGTACAAGCGCTCGAAGGACAATAGAGATATTGAAAAGACTGCATGAATTCTAAATCCGTCGTGGGTCCCGCTGGTCGCACATAACTTGAGTTAATTCAGCTACAGGGGACGTGAGACTTGATTAAAAAGCCGGTCTCATTGTCTCGTCGTGTTTACCCGAGGTGCAATATTATTCCGTAACCCCCGTACAGTTCCAGGTCGCATAATGTGACCCCCCGTTAAATAAATGATACTAGGCAGTATAGCTGCGTATCATTTCTTCCAACGTGAAATCCTGCGCTTATGTCTCATGCATGAAAGTCCCCCGGAAGCTTCCGAGCGGCGCCATGTCGGTAGGTTATACCCACCTGCCGCTATAGCTACATCTCGAGGATCGTTCGTAGCCTTCATCTCTCTCATTCTTGTGATCCTGAGAATGATTGCAAATTCTCTTTCTACCGCGTATCAGATTCCCATCGGATTTCCAGAGTCAATGAAAGATGCCCGGCCTTAACCCAAAGTCACGTGGTATGACCACGTCGAAGAATGAGAAGTTTTGACCAATCAAAAGAGTAAATCAACCTCATCTGCGAACTACAACAGTAGCCAATTCTCTACTTGTGTCTTTGTGATATATCGGGGCGATTCATCCTTCAAGACGGCTTTGGTCTAGGGGTCGAATAAATCTCCGATATCGTCACTCCGTTACGATTTGTCGACCATCAAGAGAAGACATTAGATTCCCAAGCTCGTAGGCAAATACAGTTAACACTGTTTGCTCCGAGTTGAATGGAGATCAAGTGTGTGCAATACGTCCTCCGCGACCTCTCCTTTATCTCCTTCCTTCTCTCCGTGACTTGGCGAGTATCTCTCACATCTACTAGCGTTCCTCTTTCTCTTTCTCTCTTTCCTCCACATACGTGTGTCTTATACCACATGTACTAACACAGTAACCTGGGACTACGAAAGTTAAATAGTATAATGGCCAATTTAAAATGTCTTTGGGTATCTTAGATATCCTATTTGCTCCCGAACCTCTGCAGCTGCTATTGGATGCGGGGAGTTCCTCCGAGGTTCTTTTACCAGAATTTCGGTACAGGGCACTATTATTTCTGCTCCGAGATCGCGACTAGCAGCGCTGCTCGTGGTGTTTGAATTGAATATACGCGAAGTTCAGATAAGTAGTAGGATTGTGCGCTACGGCGATCCACGTGGGCCGGAAGGTCGCGTTGGCCCCCGTGATCCCATGGGTGGTTTCATCAGAGAGTGGCCTTCGGGACGTGTCCAGAAGGGATCAAATATTCACGCGATGTATGATCTACCACGGAGTAGCGGGTGGTCCGCTGGCTCGCTGACTAGACACAGAGTTCACCGGGCACCAATATCCCTTATTTATTTACGTCACAATTCCCTCCTCTTTTTGGCTCTCATTGTTCGCTCGCTGGTGCGAGTGCCGGAAACGAACAAGTTCCCCGATTTCAAACGTTGGAAGTAACTCGAAAAGAGAAATGAAATAAGAATCCTGAATCGCTTTCTAAATTTTTTTCTTTCCAGTCGCATACTCTGATAGATTTCACGATCTGAGGGTAACGTATCCCCGCGAGTGGAGGTGTTTTTCGTAACCTGAGAGAATCTTCGGACCTCTATAGGCACCGCGTTGCAGAGCGTGGAGGAGAATAAAACATCGGGGTTAGCTCCCCGCGAGACATCGGCGAATGATTTGTGAGTGGAAACAATAAACGGCCCCTGCAATATTCATCACAGGGCGGCGAGGGGAGTTGAAGAGGATGAGTTGGGGGTCGCGGGACGACGAGGGGGTGTTTCCTGCCGTCGAGGTGTCCGGCTAAAAGTTTGATGGGTTGCTCAGTACTCGGGGGATCTTCCTCGGAGAGAGAGAGGAGCGGTCGCAGGGCGCATTGGTAGGCACCTCGCGCGTCCCGAGCCGCCACTGCCACCGTCTTATACCAGCGGCTCGCGGACCTGAAGGATTTCAGGATTCTATCAAACTGGACAATGCAATAATGTGAGCGTGTTCTTGGAAGGGGGTGACGAATAGGAGCCGGTGGTGGTACTGCTGCTACTGGTTCACCCGCAGAATGCCTCATGGGATACGTCGCTCGGATGTCCGCAGAGAACATATTTCACTCCCGCATCCCGCCAGGCCACAACCGCGACGAAGGACCATTTCTTAGTCCAAGAAAATTTTCAAACTTATATCTCGGACGAGGTCCCCCTACGAATAGAGGCTGCTATGATTATCATCCCTCCATTTCCACTCGAGCGGATTATCGAATACGTGTAAGAATAAAATGATCCAATCGAGGTCGGAGGTTAGAGAAATGCAGACTATCATGCGACGTATGCGTATAACATACTTCGGACAATCTTGATTCTTAGAGAGTTTTTCATTAAACTTTACCGAATTCTCGAACCACAAAATCCTTGGCGTTATTAGTGCGGGTGAGTACGAGATGGAGGTCAGAGGTCAAAGAGCAAGAAAGACAATCTGGTGTAAGCAACATATGTTCCCCTTACCACGAGATCCTCGCCCGACCTGACTTTTTCCAGCAGCTAAGGTAGCTGGTATCGTGCGGGCATGGGTGGGCGGGCGGGCGACCCTAAATTGAATTTTTCCGCTGGCTTGGTGCTTCATTATTTAGCAGCGGCTTCTGTCTGTTATTTGCAAAATTATTGTTAGGGAATTGGGACGCCGTGGTGGGGTATTGGGCCGGGAGTAGATACAAATTTAGTTCTTTCCAGCAGCTGCGTGCAATTTAGACCGACTCGTAAAGTCAGGAAACTTATGCGAGACAGAAGAAACGCGGGCGAGGGGCGAGCGAGAGCTTCTTCGATGCATGTCGGGGGCTTTACAGATCCGGGATCTTTGTGGGACGGAGAAAAATAAGGCGACAGAAAAAACTGTTTCGAGGAGTGGTCGGTGCGTCCACGCGCGAGATCTGGAGAGAAAAGGACCGAGGAAATAACCAGTTCGCGTTTCTGTGTTCGTGCGGTGGGGTCAAGCAAATCGGGATTCAGTCACTTCACGAGAGAGCCACCGTTGTAAATTGGATATTCAAACGCAATATTCAAATTGACTAGCCCGTGAACTAGAAATTTGATTTCTCTCCTTTTACAAATCACCCTGATCGGAGCAGATAGGTATTCCCTTTTTTCAAGTTTATTATTCCATCTGACGAACGTCACTAGAAAATAGGACGTGGAGATCGGATACCTGAAGACAATTTTCAGTCAGTTGGTGGCGGTAGTTAAAGCGGCTGACTGTAACGCTCGAGATTAAATTGGTCGTGCAGAATTTTATTAAATTTGTCGGCAGCGATGTCCAGCTCGTTTGCATTCGTTGATGAGTTTTCCGGTACGGCATGCAGGCTTGGTTCGGTTTTTACACTGAATTTGCATACTTTTCACGGACGAATTGAACGCGTTGACGCGTAGTTTCACGTTACCACCGACGGTTTTTTTTTTACAAGTTTTTTCTCTCACTTTTTACAACCATTTTCATTTTATTTTTTTCACCCACGAACCGAACTGCCAATGATACACCGGTAACTGATACTCGAGGTAAGTATAAAACCTACACTTGAACAAACGAACAAACGAATGAACGAACGTGGTAACCGGTAGATGGGTGGTGGGAGATGGGCAATGGGTGAAAAGGTGAGTTAAACCGTAGTGGGAGTCGGTAGTAGATCACTTCTGTGGCTGAGCTCAGCATCTCCGGGGTCACATTAGCCCACCCCCGCAAACAACCCTTTTTGTCAGTCCTTCTTCTACAAATTACCCGAGCGCTTGCCTCTCTCGCAAGAGTTTAATCGGCTCCGCGAAAAAAAAAGAAAAGAAAAACAAAGATGGCCAAGCGCAAACATAGCAGCCGATGGATAAAGCGAAGGAGTTTTTCGATAATATTCAGAAGATCCAAGTTCTCTAGAGTTCTTCTTTAAAGGCAAAATATTTATAGACGCTTATGTTTTTTTTGTATTTTTTTTTCTTCTCTTTTCATAAGCTTAGATGCCCTGCAAACTCGCCGGCACGGCATATATAATGTATGATATAGTGCGTGTCGTCGTCTACTCTGACTTGTGAATCTCATTAAAGTCAGTGGTGCGCGATCTCCCGGTTCCCATTAAGATGACCACGTCCCCGTGATATTACGCCACCCGGACCGATGCCGTTGGCGTATTTGCCCATTCCGAAATACCCACATATTCATCCGTCCACTCATCCACCAACCCACGTGGGTTGACACACGTGAAGTCGATCCTTGTCGTTGAAAGAGATCTGAAGCGAGTTCTGTAGCCCGCAAGCACTTTGACCAAACTCCGTGTGTGATCCGAAGATAGGAACTGCGAGCCACCCCTGCCCCGGCTCTCGTATTGCGACACTGACTCTTATTTGCTACAGAGATTTTCGGGCAGCAACAGCAGCAGCAGCTGGTCCAGAATTTGAATAATGTCTTTTATCAGTTCTGCTTACGAGGAGGACCCTCGCCGCAAGTATATTTTTATCGCGGAAAATTTCGAGCTGCTTTATCACTGGGAAGGGAGTTATATAGTAGCTGGTTTGCTGTATGGTTTTAGTTTTATCTCGACTAGCTCACGGCGTACGAGCTTCTGAGAAAAGTTTTTCGAACTTGCGAATTATCGCTGATTGACGCATATGTTTAGAATAAGGAAGGAAGATATCAATCTTGCATTTTCAATCGATTAATTCTTAGCGATCGGCATTCGGTTTCATTAACGGAATGAGATTCAAAGAAGAAAAAATAAAAATCAGAGAAATAATTTTAAAAACAATAGTTTCAACGCCGGTGTCTGGAGACTGAATCAGAATACTGCAGGTTTGAATTAAATTCCAGTGGACAGTCAGCACTCGGCGAACGGTGGCAAAACTCTCATCCTCTTCGTCTCTGACTGGAAAGCCTGCGGCCCTCGGAGTCGCCGGGCTGTGGAGCACAAAGCGGTCGGCCGGACTTAACGTGATTAGCAGAGATATTCGAGTAGCTTCCTATTATCCGCGGTCCAGACGCTACCGCACAACCGACCCTTCCTTCTCCTCCACTCTCTATTACCCTCTGGCTATCGGCTCTCTCTTGTCCAACCACACCAATGAAACTCCAAATATCTGAGCACGCTCTAAACCCAACGTTGCCTGTATCCATACCCTTTCAATTTTTTTTTTTTTTTTTTTATCCCGTTTACAGAAATCTGGTTCCCAGTTTGGATTCAGGATTATTTTTCAACCAGTGCTTCGGAGGGCGGAATGGAGGGAGGGGGAAAAATTATCGAGGGGTAAGACAGTACCTAATGTACTACTATTCGGATCAATATATGGCTGAAGTTTGAAGATGACATAGTTTCGAGCGGTTCTGTTTGTAGCGGGTGATACGTTAGCTGTGAATCTGCACGGGCAGCAGTTTGATCCCCAGGGATTCGAAATCGCGGTGAAGGGTGCTGTAAGGGTGGTGTATTGGGTCTAGCGACAAACGCAAATCCTTTGATCTCGAATGACCTCCATTAAGCGTTTCGGGTTAAAATTCTAAACTATCGAGACGTACCATGGCTTTTGCTTGAACTGGCGTGTGCAGCTTATACATCTACGGTCCTTCGGTCATTTGGAGAGGTCACCGGTCAAAAGTTGGAAATACCCGGATACCGGGCAGCACGCTGCCCGGGAAATCAGCGGTCACCTATCGCCGGTATTGGTTTGTGAAGGTATAAGGTACAGAGAGTACCGGGCCTTGAAGCAAGCAGCATTTGAACGGGCGATAGACGACCAGCCCGCGTGTATGAAACTCAATTTGATTCCTGCAGCTCTCTCTGACCATCCCCTTACCTCGGTATTCGAGGAGGAGAAGGAGGGAAAGGAGAAAGGATGAGAGAGAAACCGGCAGGGGCGACCAGAAGGGGGTAGTCCCAGGGGCACGCGACTGACCCGACATCCAGCCACTCATATTGCCAATTACCAACTCCAAGCCCTCTCCCGGTTGCCGGTGGTCCGCTACCGCAAGGGCTTCTCGCGACTACTCCAGTTGCAAGAAGTACAGCTTCTTTTTGGTGGTTAACCGAGTACGAGTTACCAACAGCTATGGAAAAGATCAGAGCCTGAGTAAAAAGATCAGCTGTGTTACTCAAAAAAATCGTGAACAGATTGAATGATTTTAATTTTTCCTTTTTTATAGTTATTACTCGCACCCATATCGTTGTAGCTGAGGTCGTTTGGCGGATGTGGAACCCTGATGAATAAACATATAGACATGGTCGTGTTGTTGCTCGGGTCGGCCGTGCGTAAAGGAATTACAATATCCTTGGGTTGACCGCAGTAGCGGGTGAGTTTTAGTTGCGTGCAACCGCACCCTACAAGAGGAGAGACGGTCACGCGATATTATCCTGGAGGTAGAGAGCTGTGATAGTTTCTACTCATTAACGAATTAATAATTGTTTAATCACTGGTCTCCCATATAGTCGCCACCGTGGTTCTGGCGGTGGTCTCACAATGTGGAAACCCCCAGTGGTCTCGTGAGGGACGACACTTCGTTGTGACCTGCACCTCGCACTCCACCCCCGAATTATTTGGCACAAATAAATGTCGGTCAGTTTCAGGATATTTATATTTGGAAATCGTCAACTCTTTCGGATAAATCAATTTAGTTAGCAGATTCGGGGAATCCCTTGAAACATGTGAATGTAAGATTGTAATATAACCGAGGATAAATGAAGCAAAGGTAACCATATCATGAAGTAGAGCGCGCGCGTAGAATGTTAGTTTCTTGTAGATGAAAGAGATTTAGGAAGGCATGTATGATCGTAGAATAGATTCGAAATGCACCCTTATCGTCCACGGTACAGCCCAAGAGATACGCCCAATAAGGCAACCTCATAAAATGCGTACGGAAGGAGTTCTTAGAACAGAGAGTGAGATGAAGAAAGAAAAAGGCAGAGAGAGGATGATAGTACGATGGCAGAGGGGAGGGCGAGAAGGGACCTCGACAGAATGTTTCGCGGTAATACAATCGCAATGAAACGACAAAAATACGGTCGCAAAATCACTTATCTTTATTGGAACACAGAGGTCTACTACGTTTGGTAATCGTATAAAATCTATATGCCACGTATAACCTGGAGTTTATGCCTTATAAAGGAGAGTTTCAGGGTTTGTGTATATGTAAAATTGACGGAGGGCGAGCCCCGGGGCAGAGGGAGAAAGAAGAGGAACGCAACTGAGGGAAAATACAGGAATAGGGAAGAAAGGGGGGAAGTTTAACGAATATTGAAGTCCCGAGATGTCAGCTCGCTATACCTCCCCATTCCTCCTTTTTCTTTTTCCGACGCGTAGTCAGAAGTTTCAACTTTAAACTTGTCTAAATGTTTATACTTTTCCCACTTCTGTATTTCTTCTACCGCGTAACGCGAACGTGCCGCTACACCCCGTCGGATTGGAGCTCAACGCTGTGGCCAAAAATTTCTCGTCGTATTTTCGGAAAAAAAAAAATTGCTATAAATAGTTACCAGGACCGACGGTATATGCAGGTGTGTGATCAGTGGTTACTTTTATTTTTTACTTCTACGTACCTTCGTGTCTTTTTTCCAAAGAGAAGTGGCAGGTTCTTGTTCATTTGCATGTAGGTATAGCGTTGTTTGATGTGTCGTGTTTCAAATTCCAATTTCAGATCACGGAGGATCGCGACTTATGCACGTACTACTCACACGTCACGTGTGGCTTGTATCTCGCGTGTCATCCGACGGCTAACCAAACCCTGGTAGGTGACATGTTGAAACACTCTCGGTGTATCCGAGAATTATTTGTAAAAACAAAGAAAAATATATGAACACGAATTAGACCATCCGTGTGCGGGGCATAAGAGTTGATTACAAACGAATGGAGACGACGAGTTCGATGGCTGGTGGGTGTTGGGCGTTCTGGATAGTGGGATGGAGAATATAGGCGACCGGGTGGCAGGCTACAGGGAGAGTAAGATGTAATTTTCAATACCCAGGAAGGTCCCGTGAGGCCTTCGGGGCCGACGCGGGGTGAACAGGAGGCGAGCCACAATTCCGGGAGTTTACCGTGCGCTGTCGACGTAAAGTCTCCTCAGTCGCACCCCAGTCGCACACCACGGACTTGCGGGGGTTGGCGGCCAGGAGAGTGAGAAAGAGACCGAGTCATGGAGTCAAGGCGTAAGGGCGTAAGGTGGGGAAAAAGGGGGAACACCACTTATCCCATAGCCCGCAGACTCACTGACTGTCCGCCAAACTGCCAGCCCTGATAAACTATATACCTACCAGACCGGCACCACTTTGTCGATTTCTTCAGAATATACAGAGCGCACTCGTCACATTTCTTAGCTTCTGATCCTTTGAGACATCTTGCACTGTTCTTCAAAACCGATATACTTACCTTGTGGCGTTTCAGTATTTATCTGCTTAAGCCGTAATATTTTGAGACACAGGTAGATTGTGAGTGACTTTCCGAGCCTGTGGCCGACGACGCTGCATCTGCAAGGATAACGGGTTCGATTGGAAAGATGGTGAATCTCATACCCTTTGTCACGGGAAAGACGTTGAAGTGCACCGTGCGCCTCCGTGCGAGGAGATGCACGCTCGATGTAAGACCCATGGGATCACCCCAATACCCGTCTTGACTCGAAAGACACCGAGATGCTGGTAATGCTGCTCCCTATCAAGTCACACTTTCGCACTTTCGTCGAGACAAAAAATTTTCCGGGAAAACAGTTTGATCTACAATCGAATCAGCCACTGCTTGCTCGCAGATGTCAGGGTCCCGGATAACCTAAAAAAAAGACGAAGATCCGATTTTAAAACGAATAAACGAATACGCGACGCGATCGGTGTACGAGCAAAAAAAAAAAAAAAGAAAAAACCTATAATCAAGTGTCGACAGCTTACGATTGTTTCGAATGGTGCGGTAGATTTAGCTGAAAGATTTCCGATTAAACGCAGTATAAAAACTACGTACGGGAAACACCTGATCCCTTCGTGAGTGAGACCGCTCTATTATTTTTTTTCTTCTTTTACGCTTTTTTTATTCTATCTTTTTTGTTTCTTTTGTCTTTTTTTTTGTTTCCGGTTTGACCATTTGTTAGATAGCTCAACTCAGCTTAACTCTATCGCGATCGTTAGTGTCTTGTTACCTCGTAGAGAGAGCGGTATGATACTCCGAAAGTCGATTGACCAAACATTCTCAGTTAGCCCACCCTTACAGCAAAGGGGTTAAGCTCAGCTCCGAATGAACGGAGTACTGTGGCCGGAGGGCCAGTGTAGATTAGTATCGTTTACGCCTCGTCAATTCCATTTACTGAAAAATAAAAACCCACATCCTGTGCGTGCCTGAGCGTTATCTCAATACGGTCCTTGTTTTTTTTAATTCAAGTACAATTTTTATAGTTTTTCAACCCTTTATCTCCCCACCGTGTTTTCAATGCTATCCTTTCCTCTTTGTGGACGATATATTGCGGCAATCAACCTAATAGACTTTTATTCTGATTTTTAGCACCTAGGCCCAACCCTCCACCCTTTACGAAGTCGTCATACTTCGATGCGCACCGCAGCTGATATTCCATTAATGGGGGAAACTGCGTAGGGCTTACTCTTTTATTCTCTGTCCTGTACGATGTATTTTTCATGGTATTTTCATGACACTTCAAACAAGGAATAACTAAAAATCGTACACCGCACTTTGAATTTGGCGAATTTTGAAGCTCCTTTTTTTCGGGTTCAAAATAGCACCGTCAGCGTTGTTTAGGGTGATCGTCATAGATGCGAGGGTTTGTTTGCGACCGGGTGGTCAACGTGAATGACTGTGAGGACAACGGGACCGATAACTGTCAGTTTAGCGCGGGGATGAGCATGCACACGCCATCGGCCGCGGTCCGTCACGCCGTGCAACTCGGTATCCGGTTCTATATCTGTACATATATCCAAATTATACGTGAGTAAAATGTAGATGAATACGGATGCGTATAATATATGTATCACCCCTTTTGACCCTCCGCGGACTTCTCGCACTTATACAATTAGTTAATTAGCATCGATTGCCTAATTGGATTGACCCTGTTCGTTTCTTCATTCTCAGTGGGTTGGGGGTGGTACTTTGACGCTAATTTACCGGGTATTTATCATTCCAACGCCTGTTAGTACGCCATGTCCTACTGCAGGCTTCAGTCCCGGTCTAATCTCGAACCCATAAATATAAGATAACAATTTTTCATCCCTCGCTCTGGGACGAAGGACGGCATGAGGCGCAGGGGGTTAGTGAAAGGAGGGGTTGAACGAAAAGAGCGGTGGAAGCGGGAGGGTAGTTCGTGAACCCTCGTTATCGAGGATCGAATTGCAATTAGATGACGATCGCGTTTCTCCGGTAAAATTGGAAGACGTTTTTATGCACCTAAAATACTAATTTCGTTATCTAGAATTCGAATCACACAAAAGATCTCTCGTAGAATTGCAAATTCGTGGATTCAGCTCAATCCCCGCACCGTTCCTCCTCAAATCTTTCACACCTTGAATTTTTTCTCCTTCTCTTTCGGATCAACAAACTTCCAATTATAAGTTACGTTCCTCAAATTGGTTCAGAAACTCGGTGTCATTTGATATCGGTTAAAAAAAAAGAAAAAATTTCCACGTATGCGGATTCCTATACAACGGTAACTCCGCATGCTAAACGAACCTTCGTTCTTCAGCGTATCCTTCGAGGTCGGACGCAAAGGTCCTTCGGGGATTCGAGTAACGTTACGTCAACAATGTGACAGAGTAAGAAGCGTACGCGGTTCAACACTGCAAAACTGCCTCGTCGAAGGAACACGGCGATGCATGTGTACCTGAACCATATGAAGGATGCAGAGAGTCGGAGGAGGTAGAAGGGGTAGAAGGGGTAGAACGTGCACTCGCTTAATTACAGTGGAAACCTCGCGGGAGGAGGTTGCCTGAGGTTCAAGCTGCCTTACCCTCCACTAGCGCGAACCACGTGATGTCTGCAACCCTCTAGACGCATCACGTCTCTACGCTGAGATTTCGAAACCAGCGGTAGCAGCAGCAGCAACAGCAGCAGCATCGTAAGCTCGACGTGGTACGAACCGCCTGGGGACAGAAGGACGCCACTACGAATGGCGTCGATTCACCGCTGCTCCTGCGATTGCTGCAGTATAACTACTCTAGAAACGTCTGCAACTGCGAATAATGCTTGGAAATGCCAATGAACGGTTTGGCAGATGCACAATATAAACTATAACAACGGACAGAAACAAGCTTGAGCATTTCCAGGTATTCGTTATATCCTTAACATGAAATGAGGTCGTTTATTTGTACCGCTATTTTCAGCCACTAGAATGACTTACGCGTTCCCAATCTCCGGATAGAGCGAGCAATTTTTTGTGCAGAGTTTGCGCGGGGCATCTTTTTCCTAATTTTTTTTGTGCGATTATGTATTTTTTTTAATGTTCTATCGGATCGTCATTCAGACGGTTGTTAGGTCAAGGGGGTGGGTTTTAGGGATGATTGTGACGTGAGAGGCGACGGCGAGCGTCGGCTAGCCCACTAGGACGTAACGTAACGTCGGTTCCGTCGCGGCATCGAGGTAGCTACGTGTTCCACTCAATCCTGTCCGGAGGGCTCAGCGTTCTACGCAGATAAGTGACACATTGACGGCAGCTGACCGCTACCTGCCAGTTCTGACCGCCTCCCATGGGCAGCTAGTTACCGCATGATTGGTCCTTCATTACCATACACACCCTCCGCCCGAAACCGGGGATGGACCCGTGCAGCCGCTGCCTTCACCTCCACCCCCGCGTCCCTCGCCCGAGACACGAACGGAGCGGACCTTCTCATGGGAAACGTTATTGGTGCGAGGATATCACCAACCTGGAAAACAGGATTTCGATTTCCTGGGTTGTTTTCAGATGCATGCAAGTTAGGAATTTTAGAAGATCGTAAAACGAGAGTATTTGCACGAAAGTTCTCCGTTCTCGAAATGTAGTCTCGAACGAACGTTTGCTCGACAACACGTTGCCCTTTATTCCGCGGTGGGGGATGTCCAAGGGATATACTAAACCAAGGGATGGTTGAATGAAAACAAAACAAGTGTTGGTGAGGGCGATTCTTGACTCGGGTCGGCCAAGTCTCTGACCAACTTGACGGAGGTCCGAACCATGCTTGTACCACTACACAACCCCCATCACCATCGCCATCACACCTCCACTACCATCACCATCGCCATCGAGCGAGCGAGCGAAGCTACACATCGGAGCGGCGAGTAGAAGCGAGTACGGGAAACAAGGTGATAAATAACAACGGGATGAAAAAGGGGGTGCGGTGCCCCCCGGGGCCCCTAAACCTAGGCTCACCACCACCGTACAACGGGAGCGCACGGCCCCGCGGCCCCGGTGCTGCCCGGCCCCGACAATTATACCGGCTCGCACGCGAAATGTTTTATTACCAGGGTTTACGAACGAGGGCTCCGAACGTCGGGGTGTTGGTGGATAACGTGGAGTATGTGGATGGGTATCTAGGCACGCGGTTGCATCGCGACTAAACGTACTCAGTTCAATACGCGTACGTATTTATTCATTTATCTATACCTAGCTAATACCTACGGAGAAAAAGATTCCCCACGGCATTGGCCTAGTTTCGAATCGGCGTTACTTTTGTGCCGCGAGTCCCTGACCGGGTACTTATAATTAGTCAGGGGATAAATTGATTCCATAAGGACGTTGATCACATTCGCCTATTATTCCACACTCTTGCCTGATCCGTTCTTCGTGTTTTAATCTCATAACCACCGCTTCTGCATGAGCTAATCTTAAAACTATGTAGGAATGTCATTGTAAATCCCGTCGCTTTAATCCCAGCTGATGGCTTAAAGACTCTCTAGTCAGCAATCACCTGGCAAGGTGATCTCCTGGTCTCCGAAGTGAGGAACCTCGTGCTTTATCGTCTAATTTTCTAATTCACCCGAGCCAGGCTCACCGTTTGGTAACTGCCCACTAAAGCAAGGACCTAATTTCAGGTTGATACGCGATCACGTCATCACCCCTGCCACATCGAGTGCGGCGACAATAAATTTCGCAGAATGCCAAGAAGCAACCTGATGTCTCGGTGATTGCAATAACGAAAGCTCACAGTTATTCTGCATTTCGTTACGTTATCTCTTTTTCCGGACGTGTAAGCTGAACTGAGTGAAAAAAAATTGGGATAAAAAAAAAAAAAAAGATAAGAATTACCCGCGAAACGCGGTTAAAATTCTGGTAACGTGTTTTGCGTCCGCAAATTGATCGCTAATTAATTAAAAATGAAGAGGCTGACAGCGTAGCTATTTACCCGCCGCAGTCGGTTACTACCCTCCTTTAGTCAAGTCAGCCCTTAGTCTTGAGTTAATCGGGTTAAGTTAACTCGGTTAGCCCGTGCCAAGTTCCCGTTCAACCCCCGTAGTTAGCGACTTGTTATACCATACAACTTTATACCTATATGTATGTACGTACATCTCCTCGCATAGGATGTTTAGATATATACACCCGACGACGACGAGAGCTTTCGCTGTACGTATATGCGATAGTGCGCACCTTTTGTGTAGAGGTTATCGACTTCCAATGCGATATAAACGCAAGGACTACGATCGAGTTAGCGAGGTAGGAGATCGTAGGTATACGTACATGGTGAAACCGAATATCATCGCGAATATATACGCAAATCTTTTGTCTTCTTCTCCAAGGAGAGCCGGATGCTGCAGTATATGCATTTCGGTGCTCTCAGCACGGGGTATAGTGGTGGTTGGTGAAAATCCAATATTTTATTTATCATTTCCCCGGTAAATGGGGTTGTGTTTCACGCTCCGTCAGCAGCTTACGGATATCAAGAGCAACCTTCTGTCAAATTAAAACATTAAACGCGAAAAACCCCAAGTCGCAGAACTTGTATGTAACCGTTCGCCAGCCCCGGATTAACCCACACTCGCAATCTGAACGATTCGAGTAAAAATTAGTACGCGGAAAATTCCCTCCAACTCATCACGCGGATATTCAAGATTATTGTGAAATAATGCCCGCAATCATCGGTACCGATGTGATATCTTTTTATTCGTTCAGATATTTACAGCCCTCTTAAAAAAAGACGGAAATAAAAGTGGAAAAAATAAAATTCCTGTATTCACGTGGATATACATCAAGTGACGGTGAAACACATGAATTCCGAACGACCGTCGGGCAGAGTCCAACTGGTGGGTGACATTTTTTCGCGTGTTTGCAAGCGGCGTGATGTAGCGGTCCGATTACGTGCTGCAGTCGTAATTTTTCGTGAAATAATGAAGCGATTCGTTCAGAACGATGTGAAGTGGTCGTATGTGTATTCGTATATATGACCAAAAAAAAAAGAAGAAAAAAAAAGAAAACGCAAACAAAACCGAACGTGACATGCAATGCATCCGGGGTGAACTTCTCTCACGTATGTTTCACTTTTTATCGTCGCACATCAATCAGATTAACGACGTGATTGGAATCCACCGATTTTCGTTAATCGGCGTCACATACCTAACTGCTTCGAACTTGTCGATCCAGATTTTTTTGATCGATGGATAGATTAAAATATTTTTTAATTCTCGTTCATTTCTCATTGCGAAGAACACTTTGCATCGATCTTTCAACGTTACGTATACTCAAACGGCGATCTATTCAGGTATTCCGTGTTGCATAGCGGCTGCAGAGAAACATGGGGTTCGGATATCACACGGTAGGAAGGTCTGGGAGGCGATTTGCACCGGGAGTCAGTTGATTAGTTACATGAGGGCGAGCGATCGACAGCCCAGCACTGTCCACCGATCGTAGCGTACGTTGTACAATGTGTTAGGAGGTTGTCGCTTCTGTTGGTAATCACGCGTGTGCTGCACGTACGCGTATAGCCACTACTGCTATGACTACACGACACAATCATGTCCCATGATGCGAGAAACTACCCCTCGGTGAATCTGAATGAATCGATGATGATGATGATAATTCCAAGTTTGTCTTCGGCCTTTTTTCGAATTTTCTGAATTCTGAAATTTCTGGAGCACTGGAATTTCAGGGAGAGATCCTTGAGAGAACAAAAAAAAAAGCGGGTTAACTTACGATGGGGTTGATTATTGAGCTGCGTATATTACGTCGAACACGAGACACTCAAGACCAATAAGCGTTCGTGTGAGTCGCGTAGACCGATATATCCGTCGACGAACCTGTTGGGGATCGATTTTTAAATTGCGTAATAAATAAAATTATGTCGAGCCTGCAGGGGGTGAGTTTGGAGGTCGCGCGCTACTGCAGGGGTTGTGTTCTGCAGCCCGGGCGGCGTACGTAACTTAATCAGAGTAACTTCCCTCGACTTAATAAAGTTGCCTCAATTTTTGCCTCATTAGCGGTCACGGTTGACGATTTTTCACTCAATTTGTAACCACTTTCGCCTCGGAACCTGGTGCCTTCCATGGTTTTTTGATTGCCGACGATCACGTGCCCGTGTCAACCACGTGGGATGAAAGCTGGAGGGACGAGGTGAATACGGAAACTCTTCAATGTACAAAATTAAAAAATACGGTTTTAAACGAAACCAATCAGCTTTCTTTTTTTTTTTTTTGCTCACGGAATATTGCTATTAAATTTCGCCTTCAGTCTCGTGGTTTACCCTGCGGTGAAGTTAAGGGTCTCTATTCAAATTTTATTTCGTTCGTTTTTTCGAGCTTTTTTGCGCCAGAAGGCGCGGGAGCTTGCGAAAGGGGGTTGAGAATTTACCCGTTACTTCCCCCGTTCTCCCCCTTTGAAAATATTATACCGAGCGTGGAGTAGATTCTCAGCGTTAGCTACGGCGAAATTGTAAGAGAATTGTGTCGAACAAAGTAATTATATGAACTCGCGAGGGTGGCATCAGGGGGGAGGCCGGCGACCGTCTCGAACCCGTAGAGTTGATAAAGAAATAAAGAATTGTAGAAGTTGGCGTCGAACCCGCCAGTTTCTCGGCGTCCCGCGAGACCTTATGACTTAAAGTCGCCTTACTCCCTTAATTCCGAACATTAACAAAAGTCGCGCAAAAACTCGCCAACTTTCACGCAGTTCCTCAGGGAATATCGCGCGCGCTGCACGGTGGCTGCTGAGACTTGCTAATAAAAAAATATGAAAAACATAAGGAATCGAGAGAGAAAAGAGAAGCGAAATCACGCAACGGTCACGGAAAAGATAATATCCGTTATCTGTCTACGATTTTCCCAAAAATCATCGCTTTGTCGGGTCTCTACTTTTTTACTATCGAAACGTCGGAACCCGCTGAATTAGTTTTCATCCTCGAGATCTGACTTTTCCCATTTTGCATTCCCGCATTTCCCCCGGACTCCATCCTGCGAGTGTTCCGCGTGTTTATAATTTATTAATTTGAAAAGGGTTATGAATAGGGAAGTGACGTATTTCTACCGAGGTATATTTCGTACATAGCGTGAAGGCATCTCGCGTAGTTCCTGAAATGTTAATCTTTAGTTGCCACGCAGGACAGATTTTCTTGGCATATTGTTCTAGCTACTCGGGTAGTATCACAGGCTCAAGTACGCGGAAGAGAAGAGAGTGGCGGTATAAACTGCTTTATGTCCCTCCACCCGCAGCGAACGCCGACGCCCAGCGCCACCAGCTCCGACTCATTTATTCATTTATTCAAGCGAGATCAACTTTACGGAGATTTTAATAGCACGGCGTCCGACTGTAAAGATGAATATGTGAAATATTATCTTCGCCCGAGTTTACTTCTCTCTTCAAAATAACAGCTCACCGAGTTCGGCTGAAGGCCTAAACTCCAAGGGATGCGCGTAAGGGGATGAAATTGTTCGGTGATATCACCCCCGAACGAATATACCTATAGATCTTCGGTAAGCTGAAGACGGGATAACGCACTATATACATCTATTACATCGGCGGATTTCATCGGAGAATTAATTACGATCTTGCCTCCTATAGTCGTACAGTCGACCGTTGATTGCAAGTATTGCCCTGTAATATTTGTAAAGTACATTGTAACATTGCATAATCGTATGACAGTAATAAACTATGAGTCACCCGACGGAGAGACAGCCTCGGTTTAAACTCGGTACATCATCAACTACAGGCTAATTCGCTCGGCTACGTCGTACGTATATACATGTACATATAGTTACTGCTGGCGTCGTACGCCTGAATGATAAATCAGAAGTTAATACAGCGAACCCTATTAATCCGGCCCGAAGCAGCAGTGTGGCAGCTAATAATGAGATGTATATTTCAGTCCCGCGCCCCAGGTCTGCCGTTCCTAGTTCGTAGGTAACCTACATGGTTTATAATTAAGGGTATCTTTGTATGCTTAAGTTAGGCTAATTAATTTAAGATAACGATATCACCACCAACTCCTTGAAAACTTTCAATTCAGTCGTAAATGTACAGCGACAGCTCGAACGCACCCTGTGGAAATTCACGACACGATAAATGTCTCACAAGCCGAAGAGCAATTTTCAAAAGCAGATTCGACGTTCCACGCGAATAATGAGTAGCGGTAAAGGAAGACGAGAGAAAAAAAAATAGAAACAGACCAACAACAACAACAGCAAACAAAAAGCAAGTTTTTCTTGTCTTTCTCTCTTTTTACCCGTTCCCTACGTCAAACGTGGGGGCCAGAGTTTTGTCGGTGGACGAAAACTTCCCAATATCAGTTACAGAAAAGTTGTATAGGATCGGGGGTGGCGAGGGGATTGCTGGTGGGAAAATAACGTTTGATCGCGCTGAAAATTAGAGAAGTGATCCGGTTCGTTCGAGCGAGGTCTTCCTGCCACCCCTCTTCCTCCCTGCTCACCCCTTCCATGAGTTCCTCCTCCTCGTTGCCTCGACCCCCTTCCTGGCCCCGGGAATAGCTCGCCTCGACCGCGCTCCCTCGGGACAGGCCCGCTCTCTGCCCGGAAAAATCATCTCGCTGCCATTTCCAAGCTCATCGCGCTGTCAGGGGTGGTCACCGGTGTATTTTTATTATCCGCGCACTCTGGCCTCAACTGTCCCCGAAACGGGGCTCGAAAATGGGCCTTCGAGATGTCGATGCGACGAATGTGCGTCGCTGAATCGACGCTCCGAAATTTTTGCATCGGTAACTCGAACGATGAAATTTTTATCTTTTCGCGAACACGGATTACTTGTGGTCTAATTTTTAGTTTGGAGAATTTTTTCGCTTCCTTCTCGGCCACTCCTGGGAAACGATACGCAGGAGCTTTGGCCTGGCTTACCACGTGCAGGAACATGAGCACCGTTGGAAGCGGTAGCACGCACTTCTCACTAAAACATTCGCGAGCACCTCGCGTTCGGAGATGGAGGTGAATAATGCACTCCGTGGCGTTATTTTAATATCGGATGGTCGGGGCTTTTCCGAGCCACCAACCAGCCCTCCGTATTTCGCCTTCCTTCCTTCTAGCTTCGGTACCGAGATCGGACGCGAAACATTTATGACGTCATAACTCGTTTAGCCGCGAGGGCTGGCTCGCCGGACACCAGCTGCCCCTTGAATCTTATTACACCGAGAGCCGTTCAATTTCATTCGAAATATATCGAGACTTTTTCTCCACCCCTTGCAGCTGCCCTCTAGGAAAGCTTTATATATTTTTACGGAGAATCTAGAGAGCACGCTGTCTTTAAAGGACTTGTAGAATTTTATTTCTCACCCTTCGATTCGACCCCCACTTACCTATTCATTATTAAATCTGAATATAATTGTTGTACATCTTGAAGTGATGAAAGTAATATGAGCAATGGCTGGTATGCGGACATCCCTCAGTCCCAGTTGAGCTAAAAAAATCATGTATATTTCTCTGAATGATTTAGTAGCGGGAAAATTTTCAAGCGTATCGACCTTCACTTCCCGTTTTACGAAGTTGGCGTTTCATTGTTCATAATAATTCACCAATAAACATTTTAGGGCAGCAGGCATTAGAGGGTTTATTGACACGAGGTATATAACTATTGCAGCATCGTTCGACGTTGACCGATCATGATGCTCGAACGCCGAATCGGAGACTGGGGGTTGAAGTCTCCTAATTTTACGGTAAAATGAAGCTCCAAAAATACCCAACGAATTAAATGAAATGAGTAACGATTGGGACGCGACAATGGCAGGGGCACCTAATAGCGTTGTACGTTGGACGAATAGCCGCTATACCGTCTGTCAACGAGTCGTCGCCCGTCAATACAATATATCTCGGCAATTAACCCGGCGAATGGGGTGTTAATTGTTATACTCATTAGCAATTAAATTCGGACTGAATTTGGAGTATAACTTCGCGGTGACTGCAGTACCGATTGCCATTTCGCGTCTGTCCGACCAAATTTCAGGCACATGCATACGATGCACCTGAACTGTAGGCTCCCGTGGAGATGTAACTGACGCGGTTAACGAACGCAGTAAGCAGGCCGCCGCCTCGACCCAGGCGCGGTCGCGATTCCGATCACTGGGCGGAAAATGCAGCGAGGGATGCTGCCCCTAGTTTTGATTCAGACCGTGGCTCACCGCTGGTCACGCGGCTGACGGAGCTCTGGAGCTAGCGTGTAATTGTTCGTTCGTCTGGAGGTTTCCGTAGTAGTTGTATAGGATATATAGCTATCCTCTAGGATACTGTGAGATAGACAAGGAGAGAGGGGGGAGACTTCCTCCAGAAGGTAGAGAAGATGCCTGACGCCACCATCCAGGGATTGCCTCCGCGTCGAGAATGCATAAACAGTTCACGCTCACGGGTTATACACTCTACCTTCCAGGCCAGCGATGATGTACAACATTTGAGAGGATTGTCGCATCGTCGTTAATCTTGCGGGCTCCGGAGCTGAGGGTGTGATGGTTTTTTAAAATTAAATAACGCTAGATTAGAGCGGGGAATTATTTGAGTCTGATCAAATCGTACCTATAGTTTATGTACGCGTACGATTTTCAACTCTCCGGGTCGTTCTCGTTCTTCGACAAAGTTTACACTCGCAATCACGGCGGGCTGACAGCGGGTGACGGAGTTTGCCACCTGGGAGTCAGGGAAATGTGACGTGATGCGAGTAACCGAGTGACTAATTGAATGAACCACATCCCAGGGGTGCCAATCTCTTGGCGTGACATACGGCAGAATTTGCTGCTGTTGCTGATGCTGCTATTAGAACGTATACTACCGGTGTTAACATCTCTGTAACCGCGACGTCGAGACGACGCCAAAAACTATCAGCTCCGCGCCTTTGTTTCGACGATGTGGCTACTTTCGCGGTATTCTTAGATGGGAATCATCGCGACCGACACCCTCGACCGAACGCGAGACATTTTACCATTTGAAACAAGTTCCCTCGATGAGGACATTAGACGAAATAAATTTCTATATATGGATCTGACAGATGTGAGTACGCCATTAATAACCCATCGAGTATTGCCAGATCTATATATCCTTCGGAGGGAGATCTTCGTAACCCACAGAATCATTTGTCAAAGGATTTGATCCTCGTTGATTGGTTCGTAAGCACGTTATTTCTATACCGTCTGTCTTGCCAACTCTGCAGTCCAGAGGTTGAGACTTTTATAAAAATGACTTGCTAAAAACCATCGTCGTTTAGTTTCTCTCTTATCTCCTGTCTGGGCGAATGAAAATTTGCGTAATCACCAGGAGAGCTGAACTCGGGATTACTCGATTATCACGTTGGGTTATCTGGATGATGTGGTGGTCAGGGTTTGCGATGTACAGGTGTAGCGAAGTTTGAGATCGCATGCAGTACACTGAGAATGGGATGTCTGTGCTACCGAGAAAGCTGTAGTCTAGAAACCAGAACCAGGAACCAGAAACCTGGAACCTGGAGCCTGGAATCTGGAACCAGTAGCGCAGTGAAATTACTCGTCGTCCTCCCTCGGGACCGAACTTGTCCGCGACAATTTCAAACTTATTTTAACATTCATATAACCCCCTTTGCTCCGCTTTCCTCCCACACCCTCCAGACGTACGCCTCCTCCCTATTTCTGTAGATACCCGAAAAGGAGAACTAGCGCCCCTCGACCGTTATACGTAAGGGTTGGGCGCATAAGGGTTGCTACAGATTTACATAAGATTATGGGTAAGCTTCTCGTACGCAATAGCTTGCTCGTCGCGTATGCGAATGCCCGTTAAACACGGACACATATACACCACCACCGCCCCCCCCCCCCCCCTCATCGTGCGTCGCGTTTCGTCCATACTCCGAACGCACGTATGCGTACGAGTCTATCTACGTGCGACATGTAAGCCAGGGAGAGAGAGTGACAAGTATATACATGTATGTGTTGAGCACATCAATGGTGCAGCTCGGAATTCACACAGACGTATGAGGGAGGTTCTCGCATCGAGGAGTTGGAAGAAGACGTTATACCGGGAGATTGAGGAAGTGACGAGTTGAACAGGACTCCCGGGGACACTCGTCTCGAGCTGATAATTAGAATAAGTGGGTTGAGCCGGGTGTTCGAATAAAGCCTGGGTAGGGGGAGCATATCTTGTGAGGAATTACCTGTCATCATCTTCCTACGATATTAGTACTCACGAAATTCCTATCCCAAAAATTAAGGATTAGTTGTACAGAAACTCCATCGATCGTCGAACGAATGAAATTGTTTTCTATTTCCTTCAGCGATTCTGTATCACTCTAGCATCATCTCTGTACTTTTTTTCTTCATAACAAAATGTTCAGAGATTCTCGTAAAACTTTAGCGCGAGATTTTAGGGATCAACGCCCGGTCCGCAGGAGTCACGTGGGAACACTTCCTGCACGGAGTTGATGATTAGAATAAGGTAGGCGATATGTGCTGCCCGAATATGGGAGCAACAAGGGAGAGGTGCAGGAAGAGGGTTATTCATAAAAGGGTCGTATCTAGGGGTTGGTTACATTTTGACATTCTGGGTCGAGACAAGATTCTCCAGAGATACCTCCTGAGATCAGGGCAGGGACAATGTTGGCGTCCATCCGCACGTTCTTAAGACTTGTTACCTCACCACGGAGTGGTTTCGCAAACTTGTAAATTTCTGCAATGTCTTTCCAAGATGCTGATATGGATAAAGTTCCTCTAAATTTCTATTTTCTGGAGCAAGCTATTCAAAATTGCGATTGTGGCGCCGGCGCATGTTGCCGGTTGAGAAATATTCCCACCCCTGTACCATCGTTGCTAAGTTATATTGTAATAACGATGGGAAGTCGATAAATATGGGCGTCAGGCAATTCCCACATAATCTTCATAAAGTATCGGGTCTTTCGAAACCGCGGGGTAGTGTTTCAATAAGTTTAAAAAATTTATTTCCTCGGTACATGGTGATCGAGGATCGGCCCGCGTGCGGTTCGACGTCCCGTCCCGCCTTCCTAACTGTAAAATCTTTGCCCCCATTATGTGTTTCGTATTCATAGTCTGCGCAAAAATTGCTCCTAGAGCCGGTAAAGGTTATACGAGCCATAAAGTAAACTCTACTTGCGCTCGACTCTCCTCGTCGATTTTTTATTAACCACGGAAAAGATACTCGCGCCTCTGCATTTCCCGCCGACTCCACTACCCGTCGAATCTACGCCACTTTCCAAGTCGCCTTCCAAAGTTACTCCTGCTGCCGTTTCTTTCATCAAATTCACGTTCGCTCCAGGAAACTCGCGGCTCCGCTGATAATACGAAACTACTACGAGAATTCTCACAACTTCATCTACTAGCAACTGGTACAGTGAAAGGTGAGCGGCTCCAATCTGTCGAACAGTATACCAAGAGGAAACCGAGTAACCGACAACTGTGCAGTAGGAGTCCAACTTATCTACAACGCTCGGCTCGATAGGGGTGGAAATTCTGGTCAATCTCGCCCCTCGAAATACTTCTCACATTCTAGAGCCACTCAGTGGACGAATCATATGAAAACAAGGGAACGTCAATCCGTAAAATGACGGAGTTATAGCGAATTCAGAATCAAAATTGAACAAAATCATTAGTAAATATATATGCAACCCTTGCGCGGTACCACGTTAATAAACCAGATGATGAAGATCATTGAAGAAAAATGCTGGCCTCTCGATTAGCCCGAATCGTGGTCCCAAATTTGATTTGCAGACTGTCACGTGCTTCCAACCTCCATCTCACGGCAGCATGTCAATCGAAGCCTAAGGACAGCGATTCAAAATCCGTTGCAGTCGTAAGTGGCATCTTCCTCCAAATTTTTTTACGTGGAATCCAACGACCCATTCCAATTCCAAAGAACGCCGCGTGACCTTCATTCATGAGAATAATACGCAGTTTTACTCTTCCGTCAATCAGCTCTCATTGGTTCTAATTTAGATATTCTGATTAAATGGCGTATAAAATTTTTACCAAAGAAGAGTGGCGGAACTTGGGAATAATATTTCATACTCAACGCTATTGTTATCCAGTTCTAACCGGCCGCTATACACACGCCCTGTCAATCAAGACAACGGAGTATGTGAAATACCTAATTAGATCTCGGTGCCAAATCTCGGCGATCGAAACCAGGCTATCTATCCGTGCGGCTAATTAGCTCGGACGTAAAGCTGCGGAGCAGTCATATAGGTTTAGCGCACAATGTGTTGTTGTAACATACATGTAGGTCGGAGATTGTCTCCGCCTTGGAATAACGATGTCCGGTTTCCGTAAAATGTAATCGAGTGAAAGAGAATCAAAATCGAATTCTATAGAGCCCAACAATTTTCATGGCTTCTTCCTCATTTCATTACGAAGAAAAAAAATATATATTCTCACGATGTTTTTTACCAAGGTTTTATGCGGCTGTGGATACCTCGACGGGACGGAAATATCAGAGGCAATATCTCTGGCTATTCATTTAAACCTAAATGGATTAAAGCCCGAATTTTTCGCGCCCCATGTGCCACTATGCGGGCCCATGGATCACCTTTGCAGGCAACCAGATACAAGTGGGGCTGCTAGAAACGCGCTTGTTGAGGCCGCAAGAATCGTAAGATCGGAAGTTCGCCCCCTTTGCGAATGCGATTGCAACTCCGGTCGCGCTCTGATAATTCCCGGGGGTTTCGGATGCGCGAAAACTTTGTAAGTTATACGACGGGAAATCATTCCATTCGTACGAGACTAAATATTTGAATTTATTTTTATTACGTAGAAGCGACTTTGCAAGTCGGGGCGCAGAGTGCACGATCCTCCCAGATTTTGAGAGAGTCATCACCGAGTTCGCCCTGTCAAAAAAACCTATTGGGGCGATTTGCATATCTCCGATTCTCGTTGCCAAAGTATTGTGTGGCACAAAAATAACCCTAGGAAAAATAAGTGGGTAGATCATCAATGATATCGGAGTGAGATTTTTAAATTGTACAAATACTTCTAGATCCTCCAGCCAAATGGCCCAATGCCTCGGCGATTGCGGAAGCGCGAAAAATCGGAGCTAAAATCGAGGAACGCGATGTTACACAGGTTACCCATTGCAGGGAGTATGATGTTTTCAGTACACCTGCCTGGATGTACAACGGAACTTACGCTGACGTTCACGATGGCATTGGAAGGCTGGTGAAAGCTCTGAAAAAGAGGATTAGATAGGCAGCGAATGTAGTCTAGTTTAAATGGTTGTCGAAGTATTTCTGTGTCAGTAGAAACCTAGAGGTTTGTAAATATTTTACGGAGTACTAATTGATGTGAACGTTATTGAACAATGAATGAATAAAGAGATTGTGATCCATGATCGGGGGTTGTATGATTTAATCATAATAATAATAATTAGAAAATATGTATAGTTTTTATTAAACCACTTCATTTTTCTCACATATAGGTGTTTTTCCTTTTCTTTTTCTCATTTACCGTTTTCAATATCATGTGACTCTATAGTCACGCTACAATAGTCAACAACGAAAAAAAATATATATAGGTATATAATAACAAATCACCGACGTCTACACCATAATACAAAATTATTTGTGATTAATTTTACTAGATAGTTATTATTACAAATATCGATTTTGGTCCAGGCGTCGATTTGATATGGTGAACATCTTCGCTACGGACTTCCATCTAAGTGTAATACCGAGAAAGTCCATTCCGAAGAATAAATGTTTTTCAATGATACAATAGATGACGTGTTAAGAAGGTACATATTACTTTACTAATTGTAAGCTTAAAATTTATCGCGAGGTCAAGAGTTCGTCGTTGATTTCAGACTCTCGTATTCCCGAAGTCCTATATCACCGACGGGGCTGTGTAAATCAGTGACAATAATTTTTCAAGTCAAGTACGAAATTCGAAAACAGTTACATCATAATTAGAAATCTAAATTTCCCTACTTTGTCAGATTTTAGTTTTAGAGCTTTATTATTTCAGACGTTTGAATCTCTCGACTCGCGTTTCATCTCGAAATGCGTTTACCTCGGACGGATTTAAAGTCGAGGTCGAAGAGTCAGACTTTGGTTCCGATCAAGGCCAGTTTATTAATCATGGGACTCGTCCCTTGGCGGATCTTTTCACCCTCTGATCCTCAGAGGTCTCAGAGCCTACTTTCAGTCTTAGGCTCAACTTAAAGCGAGTAGTGGCTCGGTGGTCATGCGCGACTTCCTGGTCTTGTCGTCTTGGTATTTCTTCAACTTCATCAACTTCCGCTTTCCGTTGCTGAGTTTTTTCTGGGGAATCTCAGTCGTCGTAGCCTCCGTCTCCTCCTCCAGCATTCTGAGTGTCTCGATGATATTTCTTGGTTCAGTAACTCGTCCTCTGGTGCCATTTTTGTTAGCATACACAACTGAAAGGTGAGAAAAGCTCGACTTCGGTGGTGCCGTTATGTCGGCAAAGTCTCTGAAGTTTGCGAAAAAGTCTCCACCGCGAACCGGCTGTGGCTTAGGATTCCTGTAATAATTTTGCTTCGCTTTCGAATTCAACCCATGAAAATAGGGGTTGTAAAGTGTCTCGCCTACGGAGTACTCGTCCTTGTCTTTTTCATCGCTGTAATAAGTTCCGCCTCGAATCACTCCAAAGTTTCCCGATCCCAAAAGAGGATGGGGATGTTCACTGGCAGCAGCTTCGTACCCTCCTCTTTCCCTCTGGAAATAACCTAGGAACCTATTGGGTCTATAATGTTGTTGTTGCTGTTGTTCTTCAAATGACAATCTGTGATTGGAAAACAACTGTGCGAAACTTGGGAAGAAATTCTGGCTCTCAGACTCAAGGCTTTTATCAACTGAAAAGTCTCTTCGTACGGGGGGCACTTCCGGAACGACTTCTGACTGTTCTTCGATCTTTCCGATGACCTTGGGCAGAGTCTCGTCGACTATTGCAACGGCTTCTTCATCGGAAATGTGATGAGCAAAGGCTGAAGTTTGATCTTTAGGAATCGTTTCAGCCCCATCCGGTTCCATGTACATGTCCGAGTCGTCGTACTCGTCATTTTCTGTCTCGGAGGCGGCAGCTACTGAATCCTAATATGAGAACAAAAAAAAAAAACATCGTCAAGTCTCAGACATTTCTGAGATCACCATAACTACTCGAGTTCCAAAATAGTCCTCGACTACCCCGAGGCTCGCCTTGACCTTTAGACATCATGCATCTTCGTATCTCTCGGTACAGACCAGTTGAATAAGAATTGAGTATGTGGGCACGCGACTGCCACACGCTGCGAATTACTTGGGTTCAAACACGCAGCGACCAATAGCAACGGTTGCAACACTGATTCCGTATGTATGTATAACCGGGCGCACCTAGCATTGTTACCGATATGTCAGCCGCTGACATTGCGCACGAGTCACGCGAGGCAATGAGACTTTGTAACTGTAAGCATGCGATTCTAGGGCGCATATGATACGTATGTAGTTGTTAGCCGCAGGGGGGAACCGATTACGAAATTTACGTATTTGAGAACTGGAGCGAAGTTGGGCGGTATGTAGAACTCATTGCACCTGCCACAAAGCCCAGATTTTAGTTGCCGCGAATTTAAATGCAGAATTACGTTTGCGAATGGTCAACTGGATTTGCAGCTCATGCAGTCATTGGAAATCCGCAAATGTTAGGCCATGGAAAATACGGAAAAAAATTCGACAGGATTTTATTATGTAGATACCGATGAAACGCGATATCCCCGGTAATACGCGATTGCTGATGCTTAATTACAAGATTGCAAGTGGTAATTTAGCTCCTCACCATTTGCACGATTATTACAAAATCCTTTGGCGCTCACGGTACGATTATATTATATTATATCGCTTCGATGTTGGAACAATTTCTATCTTATTAACTTTACCTAATACTTTCAGACACGCCGCAGCGGAACAACCTATAGCCTGGTGCAAATTATCCGTATAAATTAGATGCGAATTAAGAGCAAACATCTGGATGTTGGCTACGGAAAACCGAAGTCTTTCAACCGCGGAGGTGAATTAAATCATTAAGATCCGTAATAACATCATGTGGGAGATGCAAATCAATTTCATCTGATAATCAAAATGATTCTCATTTTTAAATCTCAAAACAACGATCGATCCTTAATTACCTCATGGTCGGTTGGTTCTGCGGGAACAGGAGCTCCGTCTGCAACAAAAAATGAAAAACTTCATGAAACTGATCACATTACATCTACATCGCAAATGGGATCGCTAAAATTGCAAGAACGGCTCCACAAATCTTGTTTGTTTATTAAGGTATTTTCATACGACACGTTATTCGCTTTGCCTCTCGGTAATAACAACGAGTTTTCGAGGACCCGAGGTCATCGAGATGAACCGAGGACAAAGACTCGCTGAATTCTCGTGGACAAAGAAACGGCGCACGGGATAAAGGTACGGGAAACTACCATGTAAATCCTCGGGGATGCTCTGACGCACGGTACGAGGCGCCATGACAATAAATACTCCGCAAATTTTTTCGTACGTATATAACTACGATGAGGTCAAGGAATTTCAGTGGCTAAATTTAGAATCCCTTACGAATGCGAATGCGAGGACGTCCGTGGAGCCGAAATCCTTCGGGATCAGATGCATAATGATGCGATTATCGAAGCTGGTGAAAAATATTCACAAACTTAAGATGCGATGAGACTTATGCGCCCACATTACATTGATCTGTACTCCAAGCAAACGAGGAATACGTATGGGATCGGCTCACAAATACATTTCTTCATTCTTACCTGCCTATACGTTGTCATGATTTGATATTGCACTGCCCATACTTTCGATCATTACAAAACGCCCCGCATATATGTACAAATAAATACCGTTTTTCGACGGACAAAAAAAAAAGCGAAGGATTGGAAGGGTACGGAAGTGTATAACTACACAAATTGGAACGATTTATTCTGTGTCTTACAACAGCTCGAGGCGTGTCCCGAATAATCTGTTTCATTAATTATCCATCGGTTTTAAACCGTTGTTCAATATTTCGTTAAACAAATTTCTACATAGTTCGGCACATTAATCATTTTCGGATTACAGTGTTCCGTTTTTGTTTCTTTTCAAATTTTCTTCCATCTAGAACATATCCGCAGAGAGGGATAAGAAGGGGGAATGACTCGTGCACATAAATGCAAACTCAACTATTGTATTTACCCGTATAACAAAGTTAATTGTCCTCGTCACTCTTTAGATGACGCGGTGGACGACGGGGGAGCGATCCTGATCTGGGTAATTAATTAATACGTGCGCGTCAGCTCAGGATGTTAATTGGACGTGGCGGGTCGGTGGCCTGCACAATTAATCACGGTGTATGACGGCTTTTTATTAAAGGAGAAAGTAAATTGCCCGGTCTAGACTCTACGACAACAGCGGACGTGGTCCAAGCGTCCCAACCGAAGAATCTCACAGTTTAATCCCCGAGTCGAAATGATTTCACTGAGTCCTATAGCAGATCAGTTGTACGAATCTTCTCACTTACGCTTCGCATCACTTACCACGGCTGGAATTCATGTTAATTATTTCTATTCTCTTGATTTACTCGGACCGACAAATCTTGATCGGCAGTCTTCTGTGTGCTTGTGATTCCTACGCTGTGCCGATCGATGATTTTTTTTTGTATTTCATATTTATGTCCGCATCAAACGTAAAAGGAATAGAACTCTGGTATAAGAAACCAGGTGCAGCATTCGAGCAAACAATCGACAGCCTTCACATTTTGAGATGAGAAAGTTCGTAGCATCGATTATTCGCCGCTCTGCGTTCTCAGGGATCCTATAAACTAGAGGAGAAACATATCTGGATAAATTCCATAATTGATTTTATAGGTTGGCGATTTCCCACCCGTTATAAATTATCGACCGATCAAATAATGCCGGGGTTCGACCTTGGCGCTAATTTTCAATCGCACTTAATCGGCGAGAAAACATTTCATTCAGGTTAGTCAAGTTTTCCTTAGCAAAAAAAAAATACATCAAACTGCTCTCAGTACGATCCGTCACAGAAAAGCTTTCCATTAATCGATGTTTGATGTAAATCTGATATCGGATTAAAGCGATGAGAACGTTCGCGGTTATGGGATGAAAATTAAATTAAGGCAGCTCTGTACTGGATTAATATTTTATACGGATTTTCTACTTGAGGGTAAAACAATTAGCGGTTAATCGGGTTATACAGCCCGTAAAAAATTCTTAAAATTTATGAATAATCAATGTTTCCGCAATCCGCGTATATAAATTCTTATAAAACGCAGACCCGGTACTCGCGAAGTGTAATAATAATAATACAACATCTACACTAGGTTCCGCGTAAAATTGCAATGCGACAAATTGAATAAGTGGAAAAGTAAGTGAACACGTCAACGCTTAACGGTGAAACGATCCACGGCAGCTGCTGTTCAAGCAACGTAGTAACTATACGTACACAATAATGATATCGTCAACTACCGCGACACGTTTCGTACTACGCCAACTTTATAAGAGTAACCATGTTGGCAATTATCCCGCAAACCGCGAGTAGTTTCGTCATTGTTTTCACGATGGTGTTCGAAATTATCTTTAGGTATATAAATCCAAAATGGCGTAGTCGGATTATCGCCAAAAAAAATTCACCTGATCTCAATAGTATACATATACTTAACTAGCGAAGTTGAGTTCTATCAGAATTCGTGCGCGGGTGGCTCCTTACAATAATCTCAATTGGTGAAAGCATCTCTCGATTGCTCCATAAAACATCTATACGGATCTGTCCGACAGAAATGACGTCATGCAACTTTTTCCAGAGCAACAACAAGACCGTACGCGAATTCTTGACCGATGAGAGCTGGTTGTATTATTCTACCCAAAAGTCCGCATGAATTTTATTCAGACTCACTCGCGCGATCCGACAAAAGAGCAATGTTTAAGAGATTCGGAAAAAGATAAATAATTTGGTATTTTCACGCGGACGTTTAATCGGGGGATAACGCACAGGATAAACATATAATTATAATACGACCAGGTGAAAGTTTCATCCAGCCGTAGGACCAGGTCGGGGAGAGTTGAGAGACGGTCGGTCTTCGCGAACGGCAGCGGGCAGCAGGGACTCACTACATTGCCAAGGCCAATCTCAACCGAGCGACCACGTTGGACGGGTAAAAGGTGGTCACGATATGCCAATAAAAATATAATTTTGCGCGGGTAGACGTCCTGAGATCGTACGTCGCCGGGGGCTTCGTCTTTCTCACGGAAATACCGCTTCATCTAGGTCAGTGGTGCTGCTCTCCTCGAAATCCGAACGGAAATTGATCGTGTATATCGATTTCAGGGTCTACGACCGGAAGCGGTACGATATATTAACGTGGGAATATGTTTTCTTTATTAAAATTTGATCAGGAAGTAAGTTGGTGCAAAAGAACTCATGGATGAGGTAGGGGCAAGTTCACGGTTTGTAATAATGTGCAAAAATAAGGATCTTCTCTAACATCTAATGTTACATAAATTTATAGAAGAGAGTTGTGCAGGAACAACGTAAGTCGGTGGTGTATCGGTTACGATAGAAAGTCGTCGTGTATCGATACACTGGAAGTTACCCGATAAGAAGCTATTAAAGGAGAAGAAAGATTAGAATTCCGTAATTTTATTGGAGTGAATGGACTCGAGAGTGCTGACCGAGGATCAGCGTTCTCCATCTCGTTTCTAAAAGAAAAAACAAATCTAAATACCTTATTTAGAAATGGATCTGCGGCGACTGAAGGCCGTAGAAAAAGTAACTCTCAGTTTCCACAAACAGCTTAACCTGCACTTTGAGAAACGCAAAAAAATAAAAAAAAATCTCAAGTCGCTCACAGAGCGGGATAATTGGTCAACAAACGAAACTCAACAACTTCACGACAACTCATCAAAACTTTCTCTGACAAACGAGGCACGAAGCTACGAATATTTTCTCATATCATATGTATACCGGCATTGTACGCGCACGCTGCACTGCATTTCGAGAAACTTCATATTCAAGGTCGTGCGAATTCCGACCACTTCATCGTCATCGCCAACGACATTTTACTTCACTTCTGTAAAGCACGCCACCTGCTTTTATTTCACCGCTCTGCATCGTGCGAAAGAGAAGCCATTCCGTTGTACTCACTCCTTGTGATATTACATCCGTGAGTAATTTATAATGAAAATAAAAAAAATAAAAAAATTCAATTGATATTTCGCTATCGATTTCATGTTTGCCGTAGAGACAGGTGCAATCATTTATCGTAATGTGTATTTACAATCAATAATTTCTGATCGGCGCACGACAATCACCGTTATTCGAATCGGGTCGACATAACTTTATGCAGCGTTGGAAGAACGTGACATTGTCTCGAAACCGGCGGTACCATAGCCGCTCCACCGGCTGGATCGTTGGTTACGCCATCATCGTCGCACGATAGATTGTTCGGCGTTGCAGAAAATCTGGCGCTAATATTATTACGGCAGAAAAAAAAAGGTACATAGTTTGTCGTTCTCGTAATCGAATTCTTTCAACTAATAATTGAATATTTTTTTTCATGCCAAAAGTTATTACCCCAGCTACAAAACCGGAGAAATGGTGTAAGCGTTCGATACGGTTTGAAAGGCGGTTTCTGGATGCCGATTTCCAATATGACTTTGACTAATTTCAAGGGCAGATGATCTATTAAACGCGGAAGTAAAAATCGCAGGTATTTCTATCGCCTATTTCTTGAACGTCCTGGTTCTGGATCTGAAAGTCTACGAATGGTCCACCTGCAGCTTTTCAATCCAACTCCGCACGACGGGCTCCGGATCGAAGGTGTAGCTTCACAAAGGGACGTTGCACTCGACTTAACGCGAAGTAATCGCGAACCTATAAACGAGCTACTTCGTTATCTCAAGAAGATCTACGACTCGGTGGTTCTTGCGTGGTTCATTTGAGAGCCATCGACGATCCGGGAAGTGCAATTATTCGGGATTGATAGCGTGGTGAGATACTACTATTCACGTAGAAATATCCCAAGCACCTTAAACTTCCGGGTTTCGATTAGATGCTATCTACGTTGTCTGTACAACCACCTTATCCACGCGTAAAGAATTTTGCAACCCGCATTCTCTGTTCCCACAGGTAAATTATAGGAGTCTATTGATCTATTTATTCTACCTGTACAACGTTTATAGCTCTCTAGCTATAAACGTATGCGTATTTGATAAGAATTCTTTCACCCGATCAATATCTCAGCATAACCCTTTATCAGAAGCTTAGTCTATCGAATCAACTACAGAATGTTGACCCACTTTCAGCAGTCACGTACATTGAAATGACGGGGCTCGAGATATACATATATACATAAAAGTCGATCTGCTGCAGAAAATAATAATCGTGAAAAATAAGAGCGATATCAATCGATGCACCTTGATCGTATAATACAGGTCCTAAATCGTGAGTAGGGGGATAGAGACAATATTGTTAGCTAACGGTAATTTTCTAGCCAACTATTGTGGACGGAGCAAGATTAAGTCAAGGAGATATATTTTCTATACATCGTCGAGCTGCTCCGTCGCAGGAGCAATTCTCGCTGTATGACACGATCTATGAATCAACTCATACGAGGACTTGAACCGCGCATTCCAAACGCGGCAATATCGCTCGATTTGAATGGTTGTTGTTCAGCTGTCGTTGTTGCTGCAACTTGTTATTAGTCTTTGTCTATTTTATCGCGTACCGCATTGACAGATGATTGCGCGATATTATTTTACAAACGCTTCTTCACACGATGTATATTATACCTGCGGTCCATATCTCTTTTTATGAGGATATAGTACGATGTCCCATATTTACATGTTATGAACTATGAGCGATGTGGTGGTGTAACGACAGGTGGTTATTAATACATTTGCGATCCGAAGAGGCCATCACTCGTTATGCAATATAAACACATCGTAAAATAACGTCACAGTCTTTACAAGCCTACTGCCATCGACCCCAGACTTGTATAAGTTTATCTGCATTATCATAAATTAAATATTGTACATATATTTAATGTCGACACATGTTCTTTCATATCCGGTTGTAATTCCTAACAGTAACTAGTTTCCGCGACTCGTATGGTACTCGTGGCGTGGGTGACGCCACGGCCGTTCTTGTTCAGCGATCACTCGACCCCGAAGATTACGCGTGACTCGTAATCCTTGAGACTCCGCATCGTGCGTGAGCGAAAAGATCCAGATCTTGTTCGATCCCGTAAGTTGGAGCGGTGAAATGAAATGATAATATAATAATAATTTAATTGGTGATAGGCTCCGAGTTCCACGGTGAGTAAGGTAAGAGGTATGTGGAAAAATGTCCGAAAGATTGATCTGATTGACATTAATTATTGATCATTTCCTGGCAGCTGAGATCCGCCGCCAAATCGGTTGAATTGATCGTGAAATAAACGTGTGGAGAAAATATAAGCTCCTCGAAGGCGGTGCGGGTAATGCGACGGCGTTGTAGCACGGAGTATCGCTGTGTCTGGCAAGTGACTTTCATCGGAAGTCGCCAATCGTAAAATCATCATCATCATTATCATAGCACAAATGCGCGTATGTTTTCGTGAGAGAGAATAAGAGAGAGGAAGAAAATAGAGACGGAGGTCGAGGGACTTTCATTCGGTCCAACCAACGGTATACGTGGAATTATACATTTCCAACATTTAGAACCGATCACATACATCGGACTTATAGTCATTCGTCGGAGTCGAAGTCGGAGTAACACAAACTACCGCGTATTCACATATTATTACGACAAATTAGGCATTACCCTATTATTATAATACTAATATAATTGAGAGTTACATATGTCGCTTTCTACATGACGGTTTTTGCAAAATTACGCCTACGTTTTACGTTCATTTATTTTACCAGCCGTCTCATACGTGTACACGACAACGATGTCACATAACGTAGTAAATAACCAACACCTACGGCCATCACATGTGATTTTTTATTCATTCGACACGATGGAGGTGTTTTAGGTATATACAATAAACATGCTTACACTTCCCGTATCCCGGTTCAGGTACAGATGTTTTACGACACGCGTGAAATTTCAATTTCTTTTTCTCATTACCCAGAGGTTTACGGCCGTTATTACTACTTTATAAACTTCTCGTACCTACACATCTCGACGATTTGGCTTGATCCTGCGTAGCAGCTCGACGGAAGTCTGAATTCAAGTGCGACGTGATCAGCATTCGGGCGAACGATGTCGCGCGTAGTTTATGTATAGTGAAAGACGAGCCATTGGACCGGAGAAAGTTCCGCAGGTTGTTGTTGTGTTGCTGTTCCAAGGGAACTCTGCGGGCTTCAGATCTCGTCTCATCTTAAGATCTTCGAGATAGCTATATACCTCAGCGGTAATTGATATCGATACGATCATCCTTATTCGCTCATCGTTTGTTTTAGAACACTTTCTTTCACCGTGAGTCGTTGGTAACGGTAAAAATGAAAAGAAAAAATAGAACAAAAAAAAACATATTTGATTCATAATTAAATAAAAATCTTAACGTCGAATATAATGACCGAGCGGTAATACCATGGTCGGCTATACGAATGCACCTTTCTTCTCAATTTGCCCTCCTCCCCTCCGCCCTCCCTAAAAAATGATTCGTTCTTAGCCGCAGAGCTAGCCCACAGGCGAATGCAGAAAATGACAAGTTGTGGTCGCTTATACTCGCGGATCGGTTACGACGTACCCTTTCGCAGTTTTCTACATGCAGTAGATTATAAAGTATCGCGCAAACTGCTTGGTTTAAACTCAACGGTATACATATATATGAATATTGCAATAATTTCTACAGAGTTACAACTGAATCAAAAGTTGATAAAGAAAAAAAAATGTTGAACCGGAGAATTACGGTCTCCGCGTTGTACGGTTACCATTTATTCCAATACGGTCGCGAGCTTATGCCGATGAGGACAAGAATCGCGGGGGCAGAAACTTGAGAATCATGAAAAACATTATACCGGGAGCATATAATATAAAATCAAGCTGAGCAAAATGTGCACGTCGTGACGCTGCACGTACAAGTAAACATTTCCGGGTGCCATGCACCGCGCTCTCTCGAGTCTTTCTCCTATGGAAGATGAAGGTATAGGACCTTCTCTTAAGGATCAGGGGATAAAAAAATCTCGCCACATGCCGCGGAGCGCCGCTACTCTCTAAGAGGTTCTGGTATACTTCCCGGCAGATATTTACACAGCACGTTCATTATGTCCTGATCTTTTCAGGTGGGCGTCGTGACGAGCGAAAAGAATACTTGGGAACTTTGATCGATGTATAATCGATATCAATAAATTTTCCAACGTGTTCTACACCTGATCGATGAGGGATTACGTGAGACCGATCAGACGTCTATAATTCTACGGAGTCTTAAATGGCGTGAACTATGAGGAACTCGTATGGATCCAGCAATAAAGCGTAACTCGCTGATATTTTATGGGTACATAGAATCCGGACGGTCTGAACGGTAGGAAGAATGTGGTCGCGTCGTACGTACGCCGATCGATTATATACCTACATAGGTATATACGATTAGGTAATTAATAGGTACATTGCCGACACCTGAGGATCTAAACGGAGTTCAGTTTATGCCCGGACTGCAAGTGTGCTAATTGCGGGACGAAATGTAAAATGTAGTTGACAAATTAAATCGTGTTGGAATGCATCCAGAATAGCATACTGTAAACGTTTTAGACTTTTTCAAAAAAGGCACAATGATAAATACCATTTTCTTAAAATCCACCTCAAACATAAATCACATTATTCCTATTAATAATTATTAAGGCGGTCTACGTGACCTTAAATTATTAATAATGGCTACTTATCCACTTGCACTATTGGTAACAGCAGCCCGATTTCATTCGTGGTCTCTAATTGGACTTAAAATCCCTCCGCATGTAGATACGACATTGTATATAATTAGCTCGAGAAATTATATACTCGGGGCTTATGCAAAGAAGTTTTTTCTTTTCTTTTCTTTTCTTTTTTTTAAACTATTATTTTTTCTCTCGGAGTTATTATTAATCTTCTCTTTTTTAAACGCGGAAATGAATGGGCCCTGACAAATTACGACCAGGTTCTACCGCTGTTATACTTTGCCTTCGAACGCGAATGTTTCATTCTGTACGTATAAAGAACGAATAGGTATACCTACAGAACTTGTACGCAACTCACTCCTACGTGCAAACTTTGTACAGAGTTCAAATATTTCAGTAAACGGCAGAAATGACCAGGTTCAATTAGGACGTCGGTATAATAGACCGGCAAACGATCAATTCTGATTTACAACTAACGTTGTAATTCTCATGTTTATATGCGCATTGGAAATTTCACTTTGTGAAGTAATTTTTTACCGTCTCAACTTTATCTACCTGCCGTATTATACCTAGGTTGAAACCGGTGCTCGTATCGATGCTAATAAACATAAATAATGACACGCTAATGATCGAACCAAAGTGTCCCAATGGTTCGAATCTCGTGCCGTTTGTGAAGAAAGAAAGAAAGAAGAAAAAAAAATAGAAGTTTCATAAACGATCAAATGACACGTGGTAGTAAAGTTACATTTACAGCTTAGAAAATCGATAAAACGGGTAAATCTATAACGATTGAATTGTCGCAAAAAATCACGATTATACGGACATTTTATTACAAGAGAAGAGACGAGAAAGTATGGTAAAATATGGTGTTGTCTTTGACGCTGTATGAAGTGGAGTGAAATGACGTAACCTTTTTTTTTTATATTTTATGAACACGAATTTTCGGCACCTCCATCGTGTATATCAACGCGCATTACAACGCTACTTTCGACTGGTCCTTATGTAGCTTTACTATAATAGCTTATTCCAGAGCACCACAATTACACTTTCTCACTTCACCTGTCAACCGACTAAAAATAATCTTTACAGAGTAAATAAAACCTTGACTCGTTTAAGTGCGTTGCCTCTGTAAAGAACTTCCCAAATTGTACAAAACAGCGACTGTGCACCGCCGGCACGATCACCAATTTATGTACAAAGAAATATAATGATTCAACTAAAACGAGTGATTACTTTTTTGCGGGTAGACTGAAAATGAAAAAAAAATGAAAAAAAAGTACTTCCTTCACAGCGTGAAAGCACGATTTCTTGCTTGGATTCGAGACGCTGTAATCTTACCTGCGCCGAACAATCCGTTTGAGATACAAATTTTTGCACGAATTATCGTATAGATGATTCGTTTCCGTTACAAAGGAAAAAAAAAGAAAAAAAAAAGTAGAAAGAAATGATTATGGATATACAATTGCGTAATTGAAAACCAAGAACTGGAATCGAATATTCTTTTTCTAGATAAAAAACGCGCTTTTACTACTCGCGACTGGGTTTTTCGTGTCCTTAGGGGAAGTTTTGCTGTAGGTATGAGAGAATCGTTCAGTCTTTAATTGGAGAATATCTTTAATGTACGTTAAGTTTTATCAGCCCTATGTCGCGAGTGGCAGGATGCATTCGAATGGAGTATATAAAGTAGATATAAAAGCCATGCACATGCAGCTCCCCGGGGACGCACGTCGATTACTCGTATATACCTGTTCGCCTGCGTCATTCGCTTGTATATATGATTTTTCCTTCAGCTTGTTGAGCTCGTATTTTACTTCATAAACTGTAGAATCATGATTTACGTTGTTAGACGAGGACTGTCAGTTCCCGTATAATAGCTTCCGCGTATCTCTCACGGCTTTTCCGCAGGTTTTCTGTGACCCAACGTTCATTGCCGCAACGCGGTTGTTTGCCGTGCAGTTGCAGCAGCGGTAGCGGCAGCGGCAGCGGCAGCAAAACACGCAGGTATACGTCAAATCGAACGGCTATTTTATCCTCATTCCAACCGCAAAATTCATATACACGCGTTGACGAACAGTGTGAAAAACCAAGACTCGCGTGATGATTATCACCCTCCCAAAAATGGTCTGTATGTGCGTATAGCCCGACAGAACTGAAGTGAGCAATACGCGCGTGGTGCAAATCGCAGCTCGTAAAACGCCAGCTGCCCGAAGACAATCCCACAATAATTATCGCGAGCTGTGATTGCAGCCCGTAGGTACCGTGTAAAGTCGGCGGCAGCTAAAGGATTTGCAGGTCACTTTTTGCCCCCTGTAGTCGGGTCGGTGGGAGGCACCTAATTGTAAGTACCCAGGAGCTAAAGGCGAGCGTGGATATACACGAACTGTATCTATCAAATTCGCAAGGAGTAGGTGCAGTAAATCACAACACTTGCGAAGCTAATTGCACGGCTCCAGTACGTTCGGGCAATTCACGCCAACTTAATTGAAAAGCTAGGCTGCTTGGTCTTCCGGTTGAATCGACGGGGTGTCGACAGTATTACGTGGTGTTACCATGGCATCTATTTGGTATCGCGCACAACCAGCGATGTTTTTTTTTTTCTTTTTATTTTTCAATCACTGATTTTTCTAAAAATGCCTCCTGGAATGAAGTAACTATAGATAATGTGGCTATGTATATTCTGCACTTCCTCAATGATAAAAAAACGGGCATTATCGCTGTGCAGCGTTCCAAAGAATCGCATTCCCTGTTCTGATTTAACACCGGCCATAATTAAAACGGGGTGGTGTATATAATGCGTGATATATATGTAAAGTGCGAACTATAGACTCGCGAAACCGGTAAGTAAATGATGCACTTTCTATAAAGGTGAGCCGAGTCAGAGACTGCATTAAAATGCACGGCTCACCATACGGGCATCCTCGACCCTCCAGCTTTATAGCGGTCGCACTCTGATTACCGCGATGACCTCTACATACGTCCGATGGGAGAGCCGAGCTCAATCGAGGCTGTTAGAACTTTTTTCTTATTTTCTCACAGTGGCTACTGAAGTAACAATTTTTACCTGCAACAAAAAGAAACGAGAAAAGAAATTAATTACAACGATCACGACATGTAACGGTTATGATCATTATGCATGCAGCGATGATAGAAACTGTCATTCAACAAGAAAGTGTTACGACAAATTTCCAAGAAGAAAAAAAGGCATGCGACTTTTTGTTGATCATAACAGAAGGATAGCACATGTAACTTTTCTCTTTATGAGATTTACGGTCCAAACGTTACCGGACCACGTACATTTCTGCTAGATTTATAACCAGATTCAATCTTTGCCGGTGGGTAGAAAGAAATAACAGCTGGCTTTCGACTGTTGCTATAATATTTTTGCCAATTCGTCCGAGTGTCTAGTAGCGCGGAGGCGATACGATCGTACACTATAATATGTCTCCCGCAGGTGCCACAAATATGATTTAGAGTATTCAGCAGCGTATCGCGAATATCTTACAAGTCGAACGAATTTTTTACACGCTCATTTACGACGTACCCAGATTACCTTACCACGTTCAAACGTATGGCAATTGCCATTTGCATCACCCACGCCGTCGCGGTCGTTTCTTAACTTAACTGTTTTCAGGCACAACGGGGTACCAACGCATCTATATCGAGTCTATATCCGCGCTTATTTGGCTGCAAAATAATCGGCGACACGATATCATCCGAGGCTCGTTCCTCGAGGATATCTAAACAACTGCGATAAAATTGCGTTGATATAATTGTCCTTCCTTTTTTACAATTCAAAGAAACACGTATCCCGCATATTTATGAACACGTCGTTCGTTGATGCGAAAATTATTTGCACGAACAAATCGATAAATTGTTGATACGGTGCATAGAATTGATAGTTCATGGTGTATGTGTTCAACTGCATGAACTCGTATAACGTGACGATAGTGCGGCGGTTGAGTACGATACGGATGTGTTTCATTTCATTCCGTTTCGCGTAACGCGGCGGCGTTCGTACGTTACGTACAAATGGGATTTGCTGTTATTATACTAGAAAGCTTGACGAACCAGATTAACTGTAGTTGTTTTCTAACTTATTATACGGTACATCAAATTTGAAAATATGTACATTACCGATTTAATATGAAAACTTACACCCATCCATCCTCCGAACGGATAAAAAGTAGGGGGAATGTTATCCTCATAATTCTGCAGTGTCTTGAGGAAATCAGCAATTAGAACTTCTCTCAGAATCGCGCGGGCTCGTATAAAAATCGAGTGAAATAATGATAGAAGAAAAAAAAGAAATAAATAATGTCCAGCTTCCAACCGCGTGCAGCGAGTAAATATATAGCGTATTTGGTTTCTTACGTATCGCGCCATTGAGGGAATGATTTATAGTCGGCAGAAAATCGTCGCATACGTCGGGACGACAAACGGCGCGGGTGCAGCAGAGCTGCTGGGCTATAAACTGAGCTACTGTAACTTCAATGAAGTTGAGGTAGTACAGCTGTTTTATTTATATTCATTTAATCCAGTGTAGCGTTTGAAATCAAAGTGAAACTTGGACTCCGCAATGTACCGAGCTGAGTCTCTTCCTTTTCTCCCTGCAACAGGTTCGCTTCTTCGTTCTCCCTTTTCCCCTCAGATTCCCCTCTGCGTATAATTGAAGTAATTATTGTACCACACTATACGCCATTAGTTGGTAAATAAACATGTACACAGTAAGAGATGCCTGCAGAGCTATCTCGGAGAACTAACGAACAAGTGGAAAAGATTCGCTGCCGTTGTGAGCAGCAGTTCTTGATTTTTCCAATCTTAACAATTGCCGCAAATACACACGGCATTATGCAGAGCTTTTGTACCCAAGCAATTGCCCACTTGCATCGGCAGTGGTACTCATTTCAATTATCTATCAAATTCATCATTCGTTCGATCATAAGCTCCATTTATTATGTGACAATAAAAATATACGTACATACTAGCTCGAAAATTCTCCGAGTTTCGATCCGAGCGACTCTGACAAGTGAAAGGTGTGATGATATTTTCAGTTGCAAAAATCGGTGAAATAATCTCTTGAGTTATTTCGCCTAAATCGCGTAATCCCGATGGATATAACGATCAATAAATATCGGATCGGCGGCAGCGGCGCGCGCGTCTTTGGCGAGGTGTAAACGTAGCGTGAATTTCAAATTTGTCACCGTATTATGGTAATAATTATAATAAACGAACAACGAGTAACGACGGTCGGTTATCGTCACGGCCGATGAGAGCCGTTACTGCGGAGTCGAAATGAAATCACGACTATAATACGGAGAATAGGAGATATGAAATGGAAAGTACCACTATACGTTTCATCTTGCCCAACTCTCATAGCCGAGCGAAGATTCCACCTGGCAATCCAAAGGGTTAGCTGCGCCATTCAGCCGACCTATCAACGAATTTCAGCGAGCGACTCTCGGTATTCGAGAAATTCTCGTTCCAATTTCATGGGTTTCTGAATAGAGAAAATCGATTGTTCGAAATATCGATCTGAGGTGAAATGTTAACTGGAATCTATTAGGGAATGAATTTAATTATTTTTTCTCCTCATAGTTGGTAGCTCAGGATTGGCATTTATTTCATTGGAATTTAAGAGCATCGTGGGATTTGCACATTATGGTATAAGTCGACAACCGATCAGAAATATTTCCTGAACGAGTCCGCATCGCATGCTATAATACAAGCTATACGATGGTTATCCAACTGCTACGTTCATTTCGTAATAGAACTTTTCTCTCGTAATTTTATGCTAAAGGTATACAATAATTCACTACGGAAGAAGAAAAAATATAGAAGAAGAGCTGCTTGCCTATCGGTGATTTTCTAAAGTTGTACCAACTAGCGCTACGGAAGGAAGAAACCGCACCGCCGTATATCATTGCGTGTGTTGCGTTGCGTTACAAACTCGCCTATTTTAACTTGCGTAACATTAAAATACAAGCATAAGTATTATACCGATACTATTCTTCAAGCCCACGCATTTTCGCATCTTTTTCATTTTTAATTACACGTGACTAATTACTGTTCAACGTTAAAATGACCCCGTAACACCATAAAGCAAATATATAGCAGAGAAAGTTGTCGACGAGGTTCATCCAAGTTCAGAACCAAAACGCGGGATTGACTCACGTCAGCCATATTATGTCCTATAAAATATAATTTCGGTGCCAAAAATGCAACGTTTTGCAATAATTTAGTAGCTTGACTCTACGACTACACAAATGTACTTATTTCGTAACAATTACCGTGTAGTTTTACGCAATGTGCTCACAAGGGTGCGGGGTATAGGGGATGAAAAGTGGCTGAGCGTAGAAGTCGATCCGCTAGAACCATTTCGAATTTCCACTAGCTTCACCGCTGTGATATACATTTAGCTTTCCGGTTATACCCTTATAAAGATCGTCGACTCTATTGCACCGATCAGTCGCAAAAAAGAGGTATAAATCGGTGCGTTTGAATAGACTTATAGACCTCTGACCGATCGAATCGGGTTTGCATTGAGTTTTCAAGTTTGGTTTGGTTGAAATGTCCGCTCGATCCCGCGTGTCCGTCCCGTAAGTTAACTGCCAGGACTAGTATAGTATATACGATGCGTAAGAAACGCGGAAATTGCAAAATACTTATGTATCTACTACGGTCCTGTTTGACATGTAACGCAACCCATGCGGCGTTTAATACCTAATACTCTTGAAGGAGAACAGCACGGTGCAGCGAGTTTTATTATGGAAAAGGTGATTCCTTTCCCGCCACATCTCGTTTATCCCTGCGATGCAATTCCTTACCGATTTACCGACGCGTAGGCAAAACTACCCGTATACGAGATTATCCGGCACCAGAACCTTCCGTTATCGTAACACCTTCGATACAACTCGGTCGTAACGCCACTGGATTCTTACGTATACGAACTATCGCTGTGACTCTAAGTACATTATGGTACATATGGGTTTGAATAAAATATTTCTGTATTCGTACACCCACAAGTAGGTATAGGTATATAAGAGTACGGAACAGAACTTGCGCGTATGTGGTTGTTATCCAAGATCTCTGAAACGGGCGTGCGAAGATGTGGCAAAGTGATTATTGTACGGTATAGGTAAATGTATACAGAGTTAATAGTATCTAGTGAGAATTATCACTAATCCGATAGAAATCGGTGGTGTAGAATCGCGCCAAGTGGAAGGCTAAGATCATTCTAACTTAGAAAGAGATTGTAGTTGATGCATCCGAGCAAATGGCAGTTAATTAGCTGGCAGTCCTGATTCCACGTTGAAAATATCAATAAGGCTAATTGCAGTGGATTGTATGCAAACAGCTGTGTTTACCGTCAGGATTTTATCGAGCGAATTCCGATCGAGCGCTCGCTTTAGAGTGTTGAAATTTGAAGTCGATACTCTCGCGGTTGATTTTCGATACTTCTAAATTTCTTTCGCGATGTTTAAAAACGCAGGAGTTCTTGATATTCCGCAAACTGCAGACAATGTCTACAGTCTCACGTCAATCGTTAAGCTTGCGCGTTTCCACCGCAGCTACATAATCACATCAGCTTGGGTATCCGCTCCGATGAACCGACACCGGAAGCGCGATCCGTTTTCTTTCTTTTATTTTTCTCTCCACAATAAGATTAACTAGCTAGGACACGAGACGTGGCGTGTTTCTTTTATTTTAAATCCGCGATGCAATGTTATAAAGAGGACACGGGCTGTGACTAGCGATGTCAGGGACAGCCGTGTCGCCGTCGCCGCCTTGACAACGTGGGTACCCATTATAATGTGCGTAGCTAACACGGGAGGGAAGGTGACGAGGAAGGCGGGGTATTTAATTTCCCGTTCATACGTAGAATTGCAGCTTCTTAAGATAAGTATATAATTTTTTCTGCACTGCAGATACGCACAACTTTGTTAACATACTTGTAATATTCTTACAGTCAGATAATTACGAGATATAATAAAATAGATTAGACCCACCGCTATCATTTGTCACAGAAATTTTATTTGACATAATTGAATATAATTTCATACTTGGTTACCGACGTACCAGTTTTTCATGAAAAATAATAATCTATATAAAGTACTTTGCGCGTTAAGGTTAATCACTTGGTTATATTCTGCGGGTAAACCTGTGTTTTGTGGAAAGATTTTCCGATAAGTATTACAAGTCCGGCCGGTTGGTGCGTGCTTTGAAAATGCCATTTATATACATTGCGAAACTGCTGTATGTGCGTATAGAACGCACTCGCGCAGAGATCGTTGCACTTTTGTTCATTTGAACGTCGATAAAAAATGTAAATTACAACATTTTTTGGACGTGTATACCTGCGACGAATAAATCGCGATATCATACGCGGTTCATTTTTGACTCGTGATCGTTTCAAGTGCGGTCTGCAGTGCTATACATTGCGTCAGGAGAAAATATGTCAACACTTCAAACGAAAGCCCGGGCAGTTCACCGCTCCAATTATTGGTCAGACTTCGATAAGGTATTCCGCAATATTTGAGCAACGTACAAATCTCATATTTTAGGTAGGTATTACCCTACCATACCAACGATATCTTTGCGATAGGATAATAAACTTTTTTATTAATGTATAATGGAAAGTCCTATTATAATTATGCGGGTTTCGCGCGCGCGAGTTAGAAAGTCGATGCTGTGTAGTAGGTGTGATTTTTAACGTCTTTATATTACACATTCCGTATCGCACGAAATTTCAATGGCATCCTGCGGAAAATTTTTATTCCGTAATTATCTTTTATTTTCGCCAGTCTTTCTTTTTATTTATTTTTCGCTCGCACCCGCCGTCGATTTGGGTAATATCTGCTGTCTTTTGTTTTTTATGATTAAATTCCTGCATCAAATGTACATAATACCTACGACGAGCGTTGATCAGCTGGTCCGCATGTGTGCACCCAACTATAATAATATTGCACAACTGATTTAATGACTCGATAAAGAGAAAACCCCCCATGGAATTGCACATCGAAGTAAATCGCGTCGCTGCTCCCCGGCCACCACCAGTCAGCCGTTCGTGCAAACCGCGTTCGTTGGTATCGAGAAATCGATGTGAAATTTGACCGATCATTGGCCAAGTTATATGCATAGCAGCGGCGGCTGTTGTCTCTCCGACACGCGCTCTATACACAGATTTGCGAAATGCCAAATTGTACGAAATCAAAAATAGAAAAGAACGCAGAGAATTTATGATCTGGAAAATTGAGGGAACATTAGCCGATCCTAATGTCCACCTCGCTTATCGCAATTCTTCTCAACTATTTCGTAGCAATACTTGCAAATCACTCGTCAATCGGTTTTCAAAGTCGTATAATTTTCATCACGTTTTTTAGTAATAATAAAAATAATAAATATGTATATAGTCTTACAGCAGTTGCTGTCGGTCTTTATTCGACTGCATCATTTGAAGTGAAAAACAAAAAAAAAAATAGGAAAAGGTGAATCTTCTGACTTACCATTATCGCATCGCATGCCGTAATCTTATAGTATCTGCAGGATCAACGTACTCGTATTCAAATACCGATGCTTCATCGTTTTATTATCACTTTCCCAGCACGTGTAATTTAGATTGGTAATTTATGAATAAATGTATGTAGGCACGTCATACGTTACTACGTGATATTACGATTTTCCTTTGCTAATTACACCGAGGGGGAATTTATAATTATTACCTATATACCTACCGCAGTGATATAATTTTCTCACGCGATAAATCGGATCAAATTTATAATCAATGCCGTTCAGCTCGTAACGCATCACCTCCGTTCTTTATTTATCGTTCAATAATGATCAGCGATTAATTGCTCCGTATTTTTTTTTTTCTTCATCATTGTCTTTTCACCTACTTCCATATAACCGCGCGAGATGAAAATCGGTGAATCGAAAAAAAAAACACACATAATATTGAAAATAATTCATGAGGTATGAATAATAATAATAATTTTCCGGAGTTCCTCGGCAAGTTTAGCGAAGGTTTTCCCTCTCCGTAAACGGAGATAGTGCGAAATGTTGCTGCAGTAGTAGTCCTTGAGTGAGACTCGATTTAGCTATATGCCAAGCTAATCCCGCGACATTTGTTGTTCGTAGCTCACGAGTCGCGTGAGGAGGGTAAAAATCTTTCAGATTTATCTGCCTGCAATTTATCTTAAATCACGTGTGACGGAGTACACCGTAATATTACCGCGAACTGATAACCCCGCTAATCTAATCCGCTGTACATTTTATCACGGAGACAAGGGCAACGCCGGAAGGTTCAGGCGTTTAATTGAATCAACATTTTGCCGGAAACTAATTAGGATATGCGTCTAAAACATGAGGATGAAATTTCCCTTGTAAATGAATCGAGTCAGGGTATAGAAATCCTCGTATCGTTTCAACTCAGCTCTCTAACACGTTGAAGTGAGTCACGGAACTTCCATATGGGACGTTAAATAGACATTAGTTGAGAATGGATGTCACCGTGAGAAAATACCGAGTGAACGGACGAAGCGTGTCCGCGCAGCTGATCATTTACTGCAAGGCTATCCAACCGAGTTTGTATGCAGTTGGACGATCTTTATCAAGGAGAATCCTCGTCTCTAGAAGCCCACGATTGAAATACAAACTGTATCGATCCCATGACCCATTTTTCAGTGGATCGGCATTCATTACCAGAGCTGGACAGCCTTGGATTTCGGAAGCTAAGCGATTCGCGCGATGATTTAGTCGTTGAATCTCTCGTGCGTAATCTCAGCTGTGTAGAATTAATCGAAGTATATATGGCCGGTCATAATACCGGCTCTCAGCGGATCGTGGGGAAACCGGCTTCCCTTGATCTTGCATCAAGCGCGTGTTCCTCACGCTGTTATACTGGTGATATTTCCATGCAAAGTGGCTGACCGCACGTGCACTACACCGTCGAGTAACCATGTGCACCATTGGTGCATGAGGTGGGTACGGTGGTATAACTTTGTAGGAGTGAGTTATCGCGTCGAGATTTAACATACCGTAACGTAACATAACGTAAACGTAACATAAACTTAGGCGAGACTAGAGTGGAATTGACACTAAATGAACGCGTTATAACGCTGCGGTGTCAACGTCTTCCAATGATATCGAATGAATTTGCATGATACATGGAATCATTAGAATTAATCGGAAACGGACTCGATAAATCAGATCGAAGAGGAAAGTTTGAGACGGTCGTATACAAAAATTATCCTAGTCCTTGGGAGGAATGTGATTATTATTTGATAATCACAGAAACGTTTTTTGCACGCTTGGTATTTATGAGACAAGTATGAATTACAAGAGCACACCTCAAGCTATCTCCTATTCACCCCGGGATCTGATCTCGTCAAAGCCGCGTCTAGTATGTGCTTTCAAAAGGTAGAATTCAGTACCTGCTATTATGCAAAGTGTTTGACGTTATGTCGCGGTATGGTAATGTGGGTAATTGCCTATTTTGAAATAGGTCTGTTCATAGGTATCTACATCGAGTGAAAAAGTTATATTACACCGATTACAGTTGTGGTTAACGCCAATTTTGAATTCCGTACAAAGAGTTGAAATTTTTCATCCGCATACGATCACTTCCACGTTACTAAATATGGCAGGAGACACGCTATATTATCCAAGATGAAAAATTTCTACGAGCAAAGCTAAATATGAGTAAATACGAACGGCGGTTAATCACCCGGTGATTAATAACTCCGCGTTACTTGAATCACGTTAACAAATAATTTATTCAGATAGATATATATACAGATATATTTCACTCGTACTATCATTGATTAGATGAAACTACATACGAGTAACATACGAACAGGTATAGGTGACACAAGTTAACGAGTATGAGTTTCTTTGCTTGAAATTGCAACCCGTATGCAATACTCTACCTATCTATATATCTATATATCTATGTACGCACGTATATATAGACTGCGGGTAAATGGACTGCGAATAATTTTACAATAACGCGTTCGATTCAATATCCCGCTTTAGCCGGGTGGCCTCGGTTTTACCCCGCAAAACGTGAACATACATTTTATAATTATCATGGTTTTATTTGAAATCCCTAAGGATTTACTTTCACCATTTAAACCCGCCTGCAGTCGGCATAATCTCCCCGCGCGATAAGAAGAGGAATATAACCGCAAAATCGCATCGTCCACAGGCCCATCGACCGCTACTTTAGAACTAGGATTATAGTGAAAGACTTAATCATCGGGTTGGGTGAATGTCTCGGGTTCGACAAAAATGGCAAGAGAACAATGAAGAGAGAAAAAGAAACAAACTAAACAAAACACAACCGCGATGAAAATAAAACAAAAAATAATGAAACAAAAAAAAAAATGTTAAACGAAAGAAAGAACGTTGTTGCCCGTACAATTGCAGTCCGTACAGTCGCGCCAATTAAGGTTGAATAGCTAGAGGTGGGTCGCAACATCGCTACGGTTTCAGCTGATGTACTCAGCTGGTTTGTTTAATTGCGTGATAATTGTCTCATTTTATTAACTGGCTAGCTAGTCGCTGCAGTTGTCACGCGAGCTCGGGTTTATAATACCTATGAGTTCCAGACTCGTGTCCACGTTATGTTAGATTAAACAGAACGAGAGTAAATTAATTACCCAGTACAGTATGCTTATTCCTCTCGGGACATTGACTTTCGTAGGAATTCTATAAATCGTATTAAATTCCCTCGGAGTAAAATCGGCAAAACCGTTCCAATTTCAACATATTTATATACGCCTCGACCGAGCGCAATTATCATATATTCGGGTGTAAAAATTCTAACGCAATTAAAACGTACCTTGCTCATTCGCAAATTTTTGGGTGAAGGTTTTAACACCAAAGAATTGTGATTAGTCACGCGGTTATTTTTACTACGACTCCATTCAAAGTTCGACTATTAGAAATCTCAAAACAATTATCTTTCGTTCCAGACGCGAGACGAAAAGTTCACATATTATGTGTATCACATTTGTCGTGAACTTATAATACTAAAACGAACGGTGCGGATAGATACGTCAAGGTATTTAATCAATGAGCGCAGGTGTCCGTTCGGATTATCGACGATTTCTGCTGGGGCTTAATTTAGATCGGAGAGTCAAATAGTTGAGAACAATTAAGAATCTATTCGATAGTATTAAAAAAGGTGCTCTGAAATGCAGCCTCAGGAGCTGCAGGTAATAGAATTTAATAACTTTGGCAAGCCCCTTGGTGCAGACTGTGTATGCATTGAGCTGAGTATATGTAAAAACTGAGCCTCGTACGGCTTAAAATGTGTTTTCTCCTAGAATAAAACATGAGCCTATATGATCGCATATATACGTATGTAACTAAACTATTACTATAAAGTGGTGGTGTACAGAAAATAACTGCGTATATAAGCTAGAAGAATTAACCATTAATTATTACAAAACGTTCAGAGGTATAATTAAAAATAATTAGTAAAGCGTATTAAATTGCTGACCAATGACTAATTATGGCAGCGAAATTCATCAACAAAATAGATCACCGATGGACAGTGAACCATGAAATATTTGACCAGCGTGGCAAAGAACTAGTGTATGAAAATAATGAAAATTGATCGATCCGTCGATCAAATAATAATGGAGAAATTGCATCGGCTCATGCGCCTCGATCAAAGGTGGAAAATGTAAAGGGAAAAAGAAGTCTAGAAGTGCGTCTATCCGAAGCAATTTTATTTTTATTTTTATTTTTTTTTTTGTTTTGTTCTTATAAATCAACCGGGTGCCTCTAATCGATCGCTAATTGAGCATATTTGCGTTGTACGACGTCTGGCTGGTAGCGGATCTGCAGCTCTTATGTCGGGTTGATTACCATTTGCTCAACATGTGCGATGAACTGGGTATACATGTACCCTTTTTTTGCCCTATTATACGTACCGGCAGCCTCCGGTAACCCATAAGTTGACGCTCTTGACACACGTTATAATATGTTATTTTCAGTCACACATATAATTTCCCGCGAACGAATAGTTATACAGATATTCGATACGTTCCACCTATTTCTGATCATAAATAGGTATTTGTAAGCGCATACTTTTTATCCAACGATTCTTGAACGGGGTACGTAGTTTTTATTTTACCAGGTTACACCGATACCTTTAACCCGTTAATTTGCTACTCAGTTTCTCGTATGGTTTTATTGTGTCGTTTACACCAGTTTTGTACGGGTATGGTGAGTATCCAGCGTAATGTGGGTAAGCAGGATAATAAATTTTTGACTTCTTTCAGTTCTAATTTCGCAATGGTCAATTACCACCATGAGCTGCGTGAACGTTAAGCGGCCCTAAAACAAGCGGCGATACAAAGCTCGATGTAGATTTGCAATATACATTACTGCAGAAATCAATTACACAGGGACTGGGAAAATAGAGTCTTTACTAGTTTTTTTTACAACTATATACGTCATCGTCAAATTTTATCCCATATGATATATAGTAACCAATTTTATTCAGTTTCGCAAAAGCTCAAGTATCAAGTTTTTTGTGATCTGATTCTAATAACGAAGCCGGGTCGCTCGAGGCGTTGTAATAAAGTTTAGCGTCTCATTTATTCCGACTAACATGACATGTAATATATATATGTAATTTCGCAATATTAACTTGGGCAACTTTTCACACGTTGGAAATAAAAGAATTGATAAAATAAAAAAATTAAATAATAAAAATGAACCGGGAAAAGAATATACCTCCGGTATAATCTGAACCGCATGGAGCGGAAGATTGTAATATAGCTGCTATAACAAAGCGAAGAAACGGCGGTTATCGGATAGCGCAACTCTCCCTAGAGAAGAGGAACGCAGTCCTGAGTTGCTCCTAACTCAACTCTTTGTCTTGCGGATTCAACGGCGCTATGCACTGCGAGCAACGACGTGACTTATACATCCTTTCGTTCAAGGATGACTAGATCAAAGAGACTCTCGTGCACACGAACTGCAGCTAGTGAGGCTTACCAGATAATACGAAAGTGAGTCATTTGCATTCGTGCAATCTCCGCTGCTTTCAACGTAGGTGGATAGTCGTATACGTACGTATAGTATTATAATGTCTTCTCCGTATTATCTCATCTACGCTTATTGTACGTATGTATTTGATATATAATCCTTTCTAGGATGCAGTATAAATATATCGCGATTTTATAATCGGATCACTTCAGTTCGTCTCAAGTGCAGCAGCTGTTCGTACAGTATGCGTGGAATTCTTAGAACTTCACTTACGTATCGCGCGTACGTTTGACCCGCAGCGTCAATTAACGAGATCGCCAAACGATCGAGAGCTGCGACTCGCTACTTATATACTTTCCCCTCAACGTTTTAAGAGACTTGGATATAATCAACGATACTATACCATCATTAATTCGGTAATTCGTTCAACTTTATCAAAATTTACCTTAACCGCACTCGCCAGGTCGTTAAAGTCTTTTAACTGCCTTAGAGTAAATTGCTCGCTCCCCGCATTCAACTAATAATCGCAATAATATACCCTGCAACGGTCGTATTGAGAAATGCGGTGATCGTAAGCTTCTCGTCGATATCTTCGCTAAATTTGTCACTAAAAACGAAAAAAATAAAAAAAATAAAAAATAAAAAACCACATCGAATCGTTATTATCCTTCCATCCGACAGAACTACGAAGAGAAACCCATAATTGAGCATTTTTTTACGCTATAATTAAGCCATTCACTAGACAATAATCACAATTCCAATCTCCAGGGCTGACTTGTCTCAAGATCGGAGCCGCACCGCGTCGGTCGGCCGATCGCCGTAGTGTTATAGGTCGACGTATTCACGTGCGGCTGCCGTTGGTGAAGGAAAACCTTCCGCGGCTTACGGAGATCAGACCGTTTCAGTTGCTGCAGTTTCATGCGCTGCACGTGACGGCTCACTACCTCGGTCACGTGTATCGATTACAGGCAATCGGCAAAAATGTTATTCATACGCGTATACACAAAACTCTCAACCGTAGAAAGATATATCCGAATAATTTTCGCATTGATTCTTTTTTTTCTTTTCTTTTTTTTTCACGTTCTGCAATGCAGAACTATGCGATCAATTGTTGTCGAGCCGCCGCTAAAAGGTAGAAAAAAAAAAAAAAATGAACGATCGTATGGGTGAATTTGATATTTCGCACGCGTGAAACGGACGGTCCGATTGCGGTCGTACTCCGGGCCCCGGTCTGCTCGATTCTAATAAGTAATTACCAGGAGCTAGTGTGGGGTTATCGGCGTAATGTCTGGGTACTGTAAAAGCGCTATGCTACGTTCGGTGGTCACGGAATGCGGTTCTTGTAGCAACGATCGACCCGTTGCGCCGACCGCGCGGGTTGTTGAACAACAATTGATTTATTTGCGACAGGTGACCGTGCCTACTTTTACGGATTTATCCAATCGGGGTTGACGTTTCATGTTCCTCTAATACCTGAATAATTGCGTATTCCTTCTACGGTAAATCGGTAGATTTGTCAATGCGTTTAAAGTATATAAACGCTCGCGATCGAGTTTTCCGCACGTACGGCGGCGGCTGGTGACCGATGGTGACCAGTGACCGATCGATCTGCGTTTCGGATTCTCATGTACGCAACGGTGCAATAAGTGGAATTGTAACGGTCAAACGGAGAAAGTTCGAAATTCAAGTGAAATATTTTTTACCAGGTGCTGAGCTGAAGTCGATCGATCGATCGAAATGAATGCCATGCAGTTATCCATTTATACCGAGGTATTGAATCGCATTCTTTTGCTGAATCGCAAGTTTCATTCGTGCAGCTATTATACGTACATATATATATCTACGTACAGAACGAACTTATTATATACCCTACTAGTAAAAATGTACGATGCGGAATTTGCCACAGCGTGGCGGAGAAAAAAAGAAGGCAATTAACGCGAGGCATGTAAAAGAAATTACTCGTATGATCGAGCGAAAGAATTTTCTACCTTCTCTCTTATTCTCTCTCTTCTCCCATGAGACAATACGACTCGATGTATATACATAAATAATTTTGCTTCCTGCAGAGAACCTCGATCGCAACATGGCTCACACACATACAAACGTTATCCAACATTCTTACAGGCATGCGCTATATAGGTATTCACTTGGATCTGGACGTACGCCAGAAAACTAGAGTCGCAACGAAACGGCTTCATAAATACCGACTTCTGCAAAGGCAGGAAAATGAATAATTCCCCATGAATTTTACGAGTATCGATGTACGACGCGTGTAATATTTCAAAGCGAGGTAAATTCAAGCGAAAATGGCGCTACACTTGATTTAAACGTCAACTTTCTATGCTGTAGGTATAGGCAGTTAGGTACCTTAATTAGTGTCAATCTTGTTAAATTTACAATATTTTAATATAAATCCGTAACTATTGAACTAGAATGGTCCCCATGGACCAAGTTAATATCTGGCTTCACCGCGATCACATCTACGCACATACACGTTGCCCAGCAGGAAGTGCCCTCGAGCATTGATCGCCATTTTTAAAATATACTCACGAGCAATTTTTCGCGACGACGGTTCGCCGTGTGTCAAAGATCAGCTCTTATTAAGGACGCGTGAAATCATTGTATCGCGACATCCGGAACGATATTAATTTCAATCTGAATGGCAAAAAAAAAAAATAGGTAAAATTTTTTTTTACCGAACAGATAATCACTGCTGAGTAAGTGTAAGACGTCGTATGTTAATTGTACCTACCTAAATAAAATACATTTGTACGAAGGCCGATATGCGGCAAGCAACCATCGCCTATAATATAAGGTAACCATACATATTATACCCTATTGCTTCGATCGGCCTTAGAATTTTTTCTTTCCGCATGAGAATCTTGGTATAGGACATTTGTAGGCGGGGCTGATATTTCCTCACCTCTTTTCTCGCTCATGTCCTCGTTAACAATAATTTCATTGTCTTTGGATCAGAAATTGCGGGCTGTCCGGCGATATATAAATATACGGTCGGAGGGTCGAGACCGCGGAAATAGGATATTATTATTCTAGACTAAACGAATCTATAGCATGCGTGTCCGGCGAGTGTAGATTATTATATTAATAAATACCTCTTGGACTAATCAAATAATCGATGTGAATTGCATATCTGTGAGGTGTTCCTATTCATACAATCACTCAGCCAAACTTAATGGCTCGCTGCCTCGGGGCTGCGACTACCATATAATTCTAAACCGCTGCTTCTGGCGCGATCATTTAACACCAGCTGATTTTTACGATCCGAAAGATACGTTTATTCCAATAAGTAATCGATCTAATTGTCAATGGTAGAATATTACATACACAGAAGCTGTTAACCGCACGCGATTCATTACGACAATGATATTATTTGTATTGACAATTATGTTTCGGTCGGGCGACTCGTCGAGCTACCGTTTTTTATCTTCCAACAAAATCTATTCAATTCGTTTATTCTTTATTGATTCCGTGCAGCAGCGCCGGTTAAATCAGATATTTTTATACTACAACCTGTGAAGTAAAACAAATAACAAACGGTGAAGTCCTGCATATGCAGCACTTGCCGCGAGTTCCGAGTCATGAGCCACGTGCAGAGGATGCAGTCACGTGTCGCACGTGCCGCACGTGACTTTACACGTTGTGGGCAGAAATTATCCGTGCAGGCTATGGTACATAAACCCCCATGTCTGCTCAACCACCAACTCACCACTGCAATTCTTTTTTTTTTTATGCAACTTCACGTCCAAACTAGAATGCGTGTCATTATCGTTCGGTCAAGGTTTATTCTTTTATTTTTTAATCCACTAGATTTGACCTATGATTTTAAATACAGAAATGATTTTTAGTTCTTCAAATAAATCGGGACATCGAAACGATTCTTCGGATGCAATTAATACGATGTTGATTCACCGTGGCCGAGAATTAGGGTAATGGTAAGTTTCAGTTTTGCCCCCGCAGACTGAAGTCTGCTGCAGAAATGGTTTTGGAGATTATTAATATTAACGTCTGTAATTTGTGTACAAGGAAGTGGAGGCACGAGGCCTGCCGCTTTGGATATACAAGTTTCACTTTCCATTGCGAGATATCAAGTCAAAAGGATGAAACTATGCAGCGATGAAGACGCGAGAAGTAATTGCCGGGAAGAGGAGCATCGTCGTCATTAAACCAGACGATAACAACAATCATCGACACGTTTGGTTACGCTCTTGATTACCAACGTAAATTTAACGACGGACGTTAAATTATCTAACTCGTATTAACGGAATAATTGACGAGAAATTTAAATAGAAATATTACTCCGTAACACCAGAAAATTTCTATTCAACTAGATGACTCCAGTGACGATTTTTTAGCCGAATGAACGACGTTATTTAATAGCATTTTAAATACCTGGCATGAGTCTTTCCTGGGACGGATATCCTAGAACTCGTGTGGCTACCATGAGTCCGATAACCGAAATGAAGAAAGTCGTCCTCGTCGTCATGTTTACGCTTTGGCTTGATGTGAACTCCTAACGAACGTTATCGGCCGCTTCTCTCTCTGGTATCGGTAAAACTTGAACTTCGAGTAGACGAAGGTTTGTCCGTTGCACTCTTCCTCGTAAAAACTTGTATACGTTAACTAATTGAAAGTGACAGTAAGCCTCGATAACCTTTAAGTATATTGAGAGAGGACAGAGCTCCTACCGCTGTCAGGCTATACGGGAGTCTGGAGGGCCGCCGGCCGCTTTCACCGGCTTTATACCAGCGTCCGGAGCTCGCAATCAGGAAAGCTCCTCTTCTGGGGAAGAGAGGAGGGGATTCCCTGCCTCACTCTCAGCTCATTCCCTCATGCAGAAGTCCGGTAAACCATTGTGGCCGACGATACCATCTCTCATGTAACCAGCCAACAAATTTCTGAATAAATTGTATCAAATTTAATCTCATTAACTTCAATTACCGTAACTACCTCTCCACTTGCAGCCCATACGATAATCGGGAAAAAATCCGGTCTGAGATCTTCCAAAGCTGAGAAATTTTGCTGACAACCTCGAGCTCGTCCGCATCGAATGATTATACAGTTTGAATAACCATGCGTATTTAATAAATATTACGCTGCCGAATTATGAACCAACTTAATCACCGTTGCAACGAGAGGAAGTGACGAAACAGAGATCCTTGCCTATAAAGTTTTTAAGGTTCCATTATAATCGCCGTAATCGAAAGATATTTCTCGCGGTATTTCTTAACCATGGTCAATTATCTACCTTTTATGCAGGTGCGCATTTTTGACATTGAACTTAATTAGCGAAAATTAATATTCGGATGTTGAGCTGACGGTAGCGTGCGGTGTTTTTATAAAAATCTTCGAGGACCTACACCTTATTTATGCATGAACAGAATTTATAGGGGGCAAATATTTGGTGTGGCAAGGCGCGCGGTCCGATCGAAAATGATATATTGGAAAAAGTAATTCAGGATCGACATGTGAATATCGACAATAGTATCGATCGGGGCGATCGGTGGAGATTAAGCCGGCTGACATGATCTCTGAACCGATCGAGAAAGCTACGACATATTTATCCCATCGATTTGGAGCAATGGAATTGAGCCGAATCAAAATACATTCAAGTAACTCCGCATGAATGAGACTGCCTTTTGTCAGGGGCCTTGTAATTCGTGTAAATATTTCGCAATTGCTTGTTAGATGTGAATTAAGATCCCGCGTTACCCCGATCCATGAGATAGCCGCAGTTTGAGCACGGACTCTCAGCGATCGGCATAATTACGTACGATGGATTGAATATGTGGTTTTAGGATTGACGGAAAAATGAATAGATCCAGAAATTCTATGTTTGATTGTTGAAAGAATAAGAGAGAAAAAAAAGAAAAAGGAATAATGGAGAACAGTTGAGAAATGCTTATAAAAATATGCGGCAAATGATCGTTTTAATGAATGCAAGAGAAATTTGCAAGTTGCAGTGATTTGTAATTTTCATGGCCATTTTCATTTCTCCGATCAAAGAATTCTCGCGGATTCGATATGCTCATTAATTATTCATCAGACCTTGCGATCACGTTGCCTGGCGATCAGAGTTTATGTGATCTAGTATATCATAGTTGCGAGCGACGCGGTTGCTCTTCCGCGTTCTTCGCGTCCGGCTTCCTATCCTTCGATCGTGGGTGCGGTCGACGTTTCGAGTAGTGATGTCACGTCTAAATTTGAGGGGGGTAACGATGAACGGCCGGATGGAAACTCTTTCTTTTTATTATCGATCGCCCCGTACGTCTATCGCAAGGGGGAGCAGCAGCAGACCGAGTATCGCGATCAGTGATCTAAATGGCAAGGTTAATTTTGTGGCCTTGTAACAATGATATTGCACGGCGAACTGCTCAACGGATATCCATTTCACCGCTTCGAAACCGGAGACTGCAACCTAATTTGAACGACTACCGATCTCGGGTATTCGCACTTTTCGTCACTGCTGTTTGACAGATAAATGTCGCTCGGAAACCGCTGCAGTATGTGCACAGGTACCACTCTTTGCGGATTTTCGAACTATGGACGAGATGATGAGGTCAAACCTTTGAGCGAGTATAATACATACTTCAAGAAATGACAATTCATCACGAGTGAAATGGCGAGGTCATGAGGAGATTTTGAATACGGTTTCGTACAGGCTTATTCATCTCCTGATGTTTTTTAAGTAGCTGACCACGGCAGGAATAATTTGGCAGCTCAAATTTCGGCTAATGGTCCTCGTAACTCTTCAGCAGCCTACGTAACGAATATAAGTCGTTGCAAGGATCGCGTTGCAAAGTACTTTGGCTCGGCACCGACACTGACATTTGTGACTTGCCGATATTCTTTCGAATGTATGATGTATACGAATTATATACAAGACAGACGGGAATCAAAGGTCAGGCGTGTAGCGCACGTCGCAATATATATAATATAATTATGTACCGCGTCCCCGAGACCATCCTCTAATCACGTTTGATCGCCACTCTGCAATTCTCTATTTGATGATATAAAATTTGAGAAAAAAAAAAAAGAGAAAAATGTGCGGGCGTCAATTATGACACAATCCAATCTTCGCACCATCTGGATCTCGGCGAGAGTTGCCGATCGACGCTATTAAGACTGTAAAATTGAAAATTGTTTCGCACTCGTCGCGTTTGCTGCAGCCCAGCAGCACCGGCAACTCGATACAAAATATCGGCGTATAGACACTGCACTTGAATTTCATTGCGTTGACGCGCTGCCTCGTACTTTCGTTGTCCTTGCCATGGAAAAATTCCTGACAATCTCCCACGCCGATTGGATTGGACTCACTCACTTGGTATAAATGTATACATACTCCGTTTCAACATATGCGCGACTAACTCAGAGATTTCGCCACGTACGTGGTACCTACCCGCGATCACTGTTGGCTGTGACCTGTTAAATATGTGTCAGACAATTCATCGCTCCTAGCTAACAACGAACAGAAATATCGAGGGCAGGCAAAGTTATGAATTGCACACCAAGTATAGTTGAACCAACCGTAATATAGTTATCTGTACGCGACGTGCGAGATTTTCGAGATCATCACTTTTTTGAAAGGGGCCAGCGTTGAGCACGCCTCTCAGTGCATTCATATTTAATATCTGCTAAGTGTTCATCTTTATTTTGATTTATTCGTCAACTGCGTGGAACAAGAGTCCTCCTCGGTCTCCTTGTAATGCGAACTCACCGAGAACTCATCGAGTAGTCAACTTTTTTAAGATTGAATCATAAATAATAATGACATGAGCGCTATCGCGAGCAGTGGTTGATCGGAATACGATAATGGCTACAAAATGATAGGGCGTCCGAAAAATAATTTCGTGCCCACTGAGCTCACCTGATCTGCAACTATCGTAATTGAATAAATCGAATCGATTTATAGTGCGTAGAAAGAGCGCAAGTCGGTAATATTGGCGATGGTATTCAGACATTGCTTCGCTGCAGCCTACAGCTGGGAGAGACGATGTCAATTTGTTGGCTAATTGAGAGCGTAGCAAATTGGACGCGGTTGATCTTTGATGGTTGAGGTGATCGACTCGATATCTTGCAGAAATCGTGCCGCAAGAGGAGGCGTAGAGAAAAATCATATGAATGCGCTAGATCCTTAGAGCAGAGTGAATCGAGAGCGAAACGCGTTTTCATCCTGTTTCTGCAGATGCAGGAAATAATTGGCGATTTACTACTTTAATATGAACCAACGATCATGGCCGTCGCGTTATAGGAAACGGAATTACACCACTGCAAATTCCTTTTGGGGTTATCGATTCCATTGAAAAATGATCAGACGCAACACCTGGAGCTACTGGAAATTAATCATGATCGGTTTTCAGCTCTATACCTACTTGAAATAATTTTTCCAGGGAATAACATGCAAAATTACAGAACGTTCGACGATGATATATGCTGCATCATTATCTATAGTCGCGAATCGGGTTGCAAGTGTGGACTAAAAGTAAGTTCAATATTTATGACCACATATTCGTATATTATGCTTACCCGTCTAATTCAGGGGAAAATATGTATCACCGATGCGAGAGAAACACGGATGATCCGAGCGACTAACAAGATTGAACGCGCGCGCTATCCGTCAGTGATCTATTTGTCCCCAATACGGATCCCATTCAATCCCTGTCTGCCATAACTCTATCTGCCAATTATCACAAATAGAAGAAGGTAAGAAGGTTAGAATGCTAGTGTTGTTGTTGTACTACTTGCATAAGGAGCAATATCTTAGCATCTACATCTCGAGCGATCCAAGATGATATCTGCAAGGGCATCGCTTTTACCCAGCAATCAGAGTGTTTATTGATTCCATTTTGTTATTCCTAATGCGAAGAACATGCTCTTCCTTTTTTTTTTCATTCACGTATTAACGAACCGATAAAGAATAGGGTTTGCTCATCCAACGTCTTCCGGAATTGATGGTCACACTAATTGTGAGTGATGGCAGTTGGGCGCTGAGGTTCATCGATACTTCTGAATTGATTGGGACAAACACGTGTCCATAGCGTATGAAAGTGTTGTCAAGGCGATCATGTGGACTTTGTATTTCACCACGAGAAATTATGTTTCCAGTTTTAATGAGCAGCAGAGCATATGGAAGGCTACCTCTCTGGGTCGGGACGGAAGGGGTAGTTGGTTTCAAACAATGAGGCGTTCAATCTTTGTCCCACATCTACGCCATGCAGGCAAAGTTCTTCTCTAAGGTGCCATGGAGCAAAATTATGAGTCTACCGAGGTAGGAACGGACCTTTGCTTATAAAATATCGCTCGACGCCGATTCCATAACTATTCGCTACGTCTGCATCCTTGAATACCCGACAACTGAAATCATATCAAATGACCAGGAAATAAAAATGGGGCTGTATGGTATTCATTTATCCATTTATTCATTTATTCATTAAACGCAGACAAAGCATGCAATTCGCGTGCACATGTAGGTTTTGCATCACGGATGATTTATGGGTCGCGCGATTTCTTAATTACACTTTGATTGGCTGCAACCATCATCGCTCGTGATCTCTTGATGAGTTTTTCCGCCCACGCATCACCTCGATGCACGGATCATCCGCGCGATGTTGAACGCTCTGCTATGAGATCGCCTCAAGCGAATTAAAAAAGACCTCCGCGTGTGCATCGTGAATTGCAGACTCGCAGAATATAATCATCGTCGATGTACAGATAGTGAACGGATTTCTCGAAGTAAAGCTGTAAACACGCACGCGGTATTATAGAAATTATCATACACGAGAACGGCGAAGTACAGCCCCTAGCTATTCGAAATCATCTAACATTATTCTCGACTACGTATTCTGAAGCAACACAACCCTCAGTCTTTGAAATGATTACCACAAATTCACGATCATTTGTCTTTAGTTTTTGAAAGAGACATCGAAAGAAATTCGAGAATCAAAAAATCCTTTCGTTTCATTGATCTTCGATGTTTGATTTATACTTTTTCACCGTCCTATGTCTAAAAATATATTAATCTTCTACTTTCCTTCTTCACGCCGGCGGTAAATGAATTACTTAAAGGATATCGAATCGTTTATGTCCGTAATAGCTGACTTGTGAGCCGTAGGCCAAAATCAATGTAACAACTATCAAGTACTTTCTTATCTCTGATCAGGATGGTACTAAATTTTTTCCAGAAGGCGGTAGGATAATTAATGAAGGTGTTTCCACTCCAAGATCGATGTAAATTTATTCTGATTTTATCCGAACGATACGGTAGATCTAGCCACTTTGTCCGTTGAGTGTAATTTGTCATGAGCTGGGGCACGAGAAAAAAAGAGAAGGAAAAAATTTGTGATCAATAAATAAATTATGCAGATACAAATACGGTGTATATTACGCGTGATTCAGCAGCGAAAACATGCATGTTCGTACAGAATAGTAAAACGTTTCCTCGTACACCATCTGAACAAAATGGATCGACGTATAATTTGAAACAGCAATTCCCACTCCAGGATTTTGATAGAAATTTCTGAATGTGGTCGGATATAGTTCGCGTGACGAAAAAAATGTATAATATGTGATGATAATGATAATAATGGCTGTAAGTTCAGCGCCTCTGGAATCTTACTACTTTCCTTGTTCTAAAATGTATGCAATTAACTTGAAATGACTCGTGGAATAGTATTATAATTGTGAGTAACTCTACTAGGAAAGCTGTTGTTCTCGCGTCATGTGCATATTATATTTACTGCAATAAGAAGGTATTGTTCTTGTGCCCTGCGGTCTACATGAGCGATAATGCAACAGCTGGTCCTACGGACTATATATCTCGTAAATATTTCGAGCGGATCGTTCATGCGATAAACGAACAAGGTACCTACGGATTTACTTTCCATCTATAGAAAGAAAAGTGTTCCAACAATCGCAATCCACAGTCTCAGCTGTGCCAGTATATATATATAATAGTATTATTATCCTGTTACCTTTATGGAAAGGTCATCCGCCGCTTTGGTATCATCACCTCTGACACGGTTGTAATTGCCTCGAGAGACAACGAGATCTTTGCGTAATGGGTCTATATTGCATAAAATAAGTAGTGAGCGTCTATTATACATACCTCGGAGTGCGTGCGCGATTCGAGATCGAGTTTGTCTTTCCTCTGTCATCGAATACGATCGTTTCGACCACCAAGTCAATTGTTCCTACTCCTAAGTAACCGGCACCTTAAAAGCTGATCGTGAAACATCTGAAATCTCGAGGCTCAATCGCTGATCGAAAAAAAAATATATGCAAATAATATCAGCGAGCGATTTTTCAATCGGTTGAAACATTAGTGACCGATTAACGTTAACACCGTATATACGCCCACGTAGTTTTAATCTTGACCTTTAGAATATTCAAGAAGCTTGTTTCCTCAACCCTTGGTAATAAATAACCATAGCCGATGAACACAACCAGTCACACCGTCTCGGATCAGCCAAATTCCTGCCCACGACAGCTTAATATTATTTACGTAATCTTACGGAGTTTCAGAATCCGACCTCGATCCTCATTCACACTGTATAATTTCATAAAACCGATTTACTAATCTTCTTTTATTTCAGCGACGAGCGATGAGAACAAAAATCTGCTATTACGGAGAAAGATTCACACCTGCGGAAAATTCGAGGCGATACTGATAATCGGCAATAACCTTTGAATACCATCGGGATGTTGGCTGAAACCTACGGAGAAGATATCGGCGGGCAAGAATGAAAAGTCAACTTCGTGGGATCCGTGAGAGATACAGATAAATTGCGCTCGATAGTTTCGAAGACAGCTTACCTGACTGTCGACACGAAATAAATGCCTATAAACAGTGCCGTTGGTAACAGCCTATAACTTCGCTCAAGTGGATTATAGATTACATCGTTGCAGTCTAGGAGACTGCAGAGTAGAAGATATAAGTTGTATCGTTGGCCCAGTATTTCAACATCGCGTTTTACTCCGTTCGCTGATACTCAAACTTGGTTCCAATCCTCGACGCGCCCGCCCACCGAGGAGTCCTGTTTGTATATTTATTCAGTATTATTTTTTCATATTCATTTTTTACCAACTATACTTCAACGTAATCAATCCCAAAAAAAAAGAAACGATCTTTTACGATCGCTTATTCGGGAGCCGCGCTTCTCCCGATCCGTGGGCAGCGAGTAACAATTGGAATCGGTTGACTGGTGGCCAATATGACATCGTGATTGCCGTGTCGATCGGCCCAGCCCAACTTTCTTCTGCAGCTTAACCGACAATCATCTCCTTCCTGATCGCATCTGACTACCAAATCTTTACATGAAACTCTTGCGTAACTCAACGTCGCGCTGCGCGTCCCGCAAACATGTTTATGAGACCGAAGTAAGGTGCGACGATAGAAGCGAGTTTGCAATTGGTATTTTTCTTTTTTTGGGTCTCGGTGAGTTCTGGCTTAGTCGTTTCGTTATGTTCATTACAAAAATTATATTGCGGATTCAATTAAAAAAAAAAGTCATCTATCGATATCGTATGCTTAACTTTCGTCGACATTGTCTTCCCGAATGCGTAAAACGAGAGTAGAAAACGCTCTGACTATGAATTATATTTATGGACGATAAAATCCTGTTCAACAATGCAGCGCGAATTATGTGGACAAAGTATAATATAACGTGATTAAGATAGGAAACGGTTATCCAACCGAAGTTATTAACCGGTGAAAAGGAACCAACAATCGATGTTGATTAAATTACATAATAAGCTGGCGATTCTACAATGACGATGCCGTAAAATTTCTTGCACCGGCGAAGATGCAAGATAAAAAATTCACTCAAACTCTGGATCAGTAAAAAGACTAGTAAAATATACTTCTGCTATCATAGATCCTAATTAAATGTAAGCACTCTGTGTGGTCTTATGCCGATCTCCAGCCCACGTGCAGATCTCATTGCACGTCTGACAATGAAAGTAGAATAAGAATAAAAAAATATAAAAAACAAAATAAGTCTACGCAAAAAGATAAAGTTCTCAGCTTTGCCAAATCACACGATGAAATTCAGGAGCCATAATGTCTTGCGTAACTGCACTACGTTTCTACGAAGGAGTTACTACATTGGCCAGTATATTTTCTAACGAATCAAGTGTGGCGTGGACAGTCCAAGGGCTAACGTCGGTGTAATTACGAGTTGATTTTTTGACCCCCTTTCATAAAAAGGGTTGTAGACAAATACTATCTCAAAGAGAAGATGTTTACTCGAAGTCGCGTGCGCGAGATTCGTTGACGACCTTGAATGACATAGAGATGATCGAGACATCTCATTTTATCTTTCTTAGAAGCTATGAATTGAACTACGAATTGATCCCATTGAGATATCTCAATTTTTCTGCTCCGAAAAGCGAAAAATTGGCGATAACTCGGTCATTTCAATAGATGAATTAATTTCAACAGATCGGACTACCTTTACAATGGAAAATGTGATTTTTGACCCGCAAATTGACAAAAATCTGAGGCTATAGTCACAATTAACAATGAATGAACTGAAAGTAACGCATATTGCGATGCGGCGTGCAATGCTAGTGTCAATAAAAATATAACTCGACAGTGCTTAGCTGAAAGCTTCTTCGAGCTGAACGTGAGTCGCTGCAGCAGTTTGAAATCGAATCGGTACATCGTATGAACATCGAGTTCTGCTTTATGACGATCTCACTGATGTCAGTCGATAACACGCCGTCAGTATACCGATTTCTGTTGGCATGTAAACCGGAGAAGTTATGAGCCTGCAAACTAGAACTGCCGATCGTAATAACCGTGCAGCAATATCCCGGGCTCCAGGATTTCATGTAGCAAAGTTACCAGGTAAACGTTCCCCGGAAAGCAAAAATTCGACCCCTCAAAATTCTAGTATTCAATGACCAACGTAGTGCTGAAGATGTTCGACGATCCGAAGACTTCATTACAGAAATGGTTGTTTAGCTATGGTGCAACCAATCAGATGAGTGGGTGTGGGTACTGGATCGGTTCATGTTAGCTGCTACCAAATCCCATCCCATGTAGCCTAGTCTCTCTGTTCTTCTATTTTTCAAATCACGCGAGAATCGCACGTGTAGTGCATGAGGTGGTGAAAAGGTCTGAGAGCTGTATCAGCATCTGCAGCAACAGCGGCAGCAGCAGCAGCAGCTAATGCAAAAAGTGATTGTAAGAGAGGAATTGGCTTGCATGAATGTTTTGAGCTGTAATGCATATCGCTAACGACTAGATGCGCGTGAATGCACGACTTGCATATAGTGCAGCTACCCCGGCGCAACATATCTACAGTGACGTTGGTTCATCGCACTTCGCTAAATCACGACTGTGTTTATGCAGTTGAATCCGGAGCGGAATAGGTCAATACGAGTGGCGAATAATCGAGAATTCTTATGTTTCACAGTACATACGTCTTGCGGGCGATGAATCGCAGCTGAACGCTATAAATTCGACTATATCCGCGAACGGCTTGTGCGGACGTAAAAAGAATCTCGTTCCTCGCACGCCCGATTCCATTGTGTCCCAACGGTCGAACGGCTAATTGTCTACCGTTGCAAAAAATCGAGTGAAAAAAAAAAAAAAAAAAATCTATTGAAATCTTTTCAACTTCAATTCCAATTCTCACACACGGCTGACTTTTCCATTGATCGTATGGGTATAACTAATTATTTCTAATGTGCTGTTAGAGGAAAAAAATTCTTGAAGAAAGCATGTCGGATTGTTTTTCATTGACTTTTTGAAATCCCTTACTTTTTCACCCTCTTATACTGTGCAGTGAGTCAATTATATTAACCGTTCTTTACTATCGTTACACCGGGCAAGCCACAGCCGTTACCTGTGAACTACATCACGGTAACGGGTCATAAAAAGTTATTACCGAAGCATTACCCTCTATTAAATAATAAATACAATGTTTATTCTCGATGAAACAAGAAGTATGTTCAAATTAGACGTGCCAATCTGTGCGCCACTGCAACGCGGCAATTATATACTTCCACCACAGCAAGCGTATTCATTTACAGCATCCTGCAGTGCTGCGGCTCACCTGGGTATCTATCAATTCGTTCTAATATCCACGATGGAAATTCGATTAGTCTTTCCAACCGGTTTAGTAGGTACATTTTCACTAATACTCCTATACCCGACGAACGTTAGAAAGCATGATATCACGGAAGCTCTCCGCGGTATTAATTCCCACGAATCCTCAGGACCTCCGAGGACCCCGTTGCACTTCGGGAACGCAAAAAATGAAGAAAAAAGACGAAAAGCTACAGCGAGTAAAATTATCATCGAAGAATACCCGCTGCGCAGTGGAACCAGCACGGGAACCGGATGATTCACGGAGTCAGCGATCTGCTGCAGGAATTGGAAAGTATGACTGAGATCCTTGGCCGGCATCGGATCGATGACAGTTTCGCAATACGTACACTTCGATGATCACTGCCATCTTCGTCCTCGCGGTGTTGACGCGATTATCAATTATTTACACGGTTATATAGTAATTTTAGATAATTTTTATTTACGAAGGATGATTTGGGACGTGGTTCGGGACACGGTCACCGATGTACTTGTACTTACCTCGAGTGGCCTTCGCTGAGGTATATTCATCGGATATAATCGAGATCGGACTTGGTGAGTAAAAGAGGCGGATCAAAGATCACACCTTGACCTCTGTAGCCTCGGAGAATAAACAACCGCGTGAAGTGGGATGAGACTAGAAGTTGTAACTGAAAGATCTCCATTGTTCGACGCATAGAGTACGACTACGTTGCGATCGACGAAAGCGAATAATCAGGCGCCTCGTACCTCTGAAATAACATACTAGATCGGCACCGCGGAGCAACACCAACAAGTGATCACTCTTTACTCGTCACACATTCTAGGTCACGATTACAACATCTTATTATCTTCAACTTATGTTATTACAACCAGCTCTCCGCCGATTAATCCATTTACGTCAGACGCCGAAGAGATGAACCGACTTCAGATCCTGATCAAAGAGACAACGATAAAAGGATTAAAAGTAAGCAGAAAAAATGAATGGATAAATAAAAATAAGAACGAGGTACGGTTGATGTAACGATTCACACGGATTGTTGTAACGCGGATGGTTGAACGACGTTTGTACGGAGATCATGCGAAGCTCGATTGAAAGATCTTGCGATTCTTCGCGTGCATTATGCCCTTGCATACCTAGTCGTTTGCGTCCCAAATGCCAGGCGCTCCCTTCTCGCGTTCCCCATACAAGCGATGGTCGTACTTGCGATGGTGCGGGCGTAACATTTTGTCTCCTTATACCTCAGCCGGCGTAGGACTACTTGGTATGCGAAAATCACCTATACTTATACCTACCTACACCTGCGCACGCGTGATCGGCAGATCTTTGTTTGCCGTCACGCATATGCGATTCGAATTACCAAGAGGCACCGAGCGGTAGTTGCAGCTAGATATAATACGTACCCGGGAAAGTAATTACGCGTATCATAAAAGCGCAAGAAAACAATGTAGAAAGATATCTCGAGATACGTGCATTCTACCGCACTCACGGCACAATTCATGCTTTTCAACTTTCCCATTCATACGAATAACTTTTCACGTATGTAGAATACCACGGCGATTTTATTCGGAGATTATTCGCAGCCGCTACTGCAGGATTTTAATTCCTCAACGAAAAATGCAAATAAGATACTATGAGAGAACGATTTCAATCGACACTTCGATATACTTTACACCGGTATAAGTGAAGAAGGCAAAAAATCGCTCAAGGTAAACGAAACTTTCGGTTTCAATTGCACACGGCGCCCGGAGCTCTAGACGCGTGTCCAATATGTACGTACACGAGCATATCCTTATGTTCGATGGGCCTCAGGAATCCGGAGATAGCGAGCTCATAGACACTCAGGAAGCCGTGGACCACGTGCTTACTTAATTTTTGAAGCTAGTCACTTCGATATATAAATATATCCAGGCGTGGATGATTTATTTTTGTTTTCCATTCGTGGGTGCCGCGCCCGCGGCGAACACAAGAGGTCAGTGGTCGAGTATAAGGGGCGCCGTTCATCGGTTTCTGGATAACCTGGGCAATGTTCGTTTCGTATACGAGATACTATTGTACGATTATGGATCGATTTTTTTACATCCGTAGAAGCTGAGAGTACAGAGGGGAGAGACCTTGTCACCTCGATTAGCTCGTACGTAAAAAAAAAACATAAATAAAATGAATAAAAATTACAATAGTCTGTCAGACGGTACTGCTCTGACATTTCCTGAACACCCACGATATTAACAATTCTAATTTTATCATGTTATGGGTATAGGCTACTATGTAGACGCCTATAATAGACGTAAGCAGCTTGCCGAGACTCTCGCTAATTATGCACAATCGTGTTTCGGTGTTACATTCATCATCAGCGGATGTGGTATTATAATATGTAAGATTTTTTATAATTAATTACTCAGCCGGGAGTACACTCGTAATATCTGTTTGGTAATTATATTGTTTTGTTATTTTTTTTTTTTTCTTCTCTTGTATAATTGTGCACGGTGCTTTGGATCAGGATACGAATAATCTGCACCTCGTACGGTTACTAAATTCCCAGAAAGATGATTCTATGTAACAGAAGTCGAGCGAATGGCGGATCACGGATTAATTTAGAATTCACCGGAATGAGACTAAAAATTCAACGAGGATGTAATTATACAAATTGAAGAGAAAGAAGAAAAAAAACAAAAAACAAACGAAATTGTAGTACGAGAAAGTTTTACCCTAGATGACAAGTGGAGTAAGCTGACAGCAAAGCTTGTATTCTAGGTGTGCTGCAAGTTGAATAAAACAAAACCGAAACACAATCCGCGAAAATAAATATATAATAGCGCTCGGGGTCAAAAATCGCGATGAAATTTCGCCTGTGGTTTCTCTATGATGATAATTATTAATTAATCCGTCTGATCCTTATGTAACTCGTTCTACCGCCTCGCGTGTCCTCGCCATTGTTTATTCAGGGGCATTGCGAAAGAGATCGCGCGAATTTATGAGTAGAGGAATTTCGAACGACGCGATTCGAGCTGTTGGTATAAATACGAGGAAGACCCGGTGCAATATTGTTCGTATCACGAACCGCACCACGCGCAGTCATATAGGCCTGTGCATGTAGTTCTCTTCGTGGTATTGCGTTGCACCGTAGCAGCGGATTACTCTTTTATTTTGATCTGTACAACTACCTCGTTCTACACCTGAATTATTCATGCGACATGGGAGCAGCGGCAGCAACGCGGCCGGTAGTTTCACATCGGGTCCCATGCATCAGATGCTTCTGCTGCTGCTGCTGCCATTGCTGTTGCAGCCTCAAGCACCGCGCGTGCCTAGTCACGCGACAGACAGCCGGAAATCTCACGTCTCTTGTCGCTCAACCTGCTCCACCGATGCTGGTCTACCGCGTACAACTGGGTTATACGACTTTACAACTGTGAGTACAGGAGAACCTCCGCAATTCATCAGCCTCCCCGCTATGGAGTTATCAAGAAAAATTCTGTCATAAGAATCGCGCGGATAAAACTATAAGCGCGGACCCGTTGGAGCGGATTTTTTTCTTTTTACTTCTCTCTCATTTCTGTGAGCGCACGGATTTGAGGTGAGGACAAGCAGCAATTTGAAATTTCGAAATTCACCGGCAAAATCAACCAATCCCGCCCGATACCTGAATGTCATCTTCGTGATCAAGCGTTGAGATCAACATTCACAAGTCCGATTGTATTGTATTATACTCTCTCTTTGGAGACAATAGCATCAGCGAATACAAAACCACGCAGCTGCAGCAGCAGGTGCATGAGCTTGAGAGAGCCAACGTTGATATTAATTACAGCGGTTACATTTAATTGTAACTTCCATCATCGAGTGACACGTTTTATTCGCCCTGCACCTCACGTACCGCATAAAATTATATTACCTGCTGTGTTTTCTGCTGCCCTCGCGGTAAAGATTTATAGACTTATAGCCACGATCAATAATTGGCTGGATTATCATATGAATTTGAACTTTGTAACCCATAAATTATTGTCCATGTTTTCTACCGGAGCGTCTACGCCGACAATGGGACAAGGCCGGGATAAGATAATTGTTTGATTTCCCAAAAGAAAAAAGGTGATCGAAATTTGAGCTTGTAGATCCGATATCTTCGGTGATTTGCAGTTAAATACCCATTGAATCGGTGAAGAATAAATGTACGAAAGCATATCTGAGAATCTGCAGCGCAGTGAACAAGTTGCGATTATGATACAGGTACCATGCTGTGGCGAAGGTAAAATATGAGCCAGTTCGCCTATAGGTACGTACGTTTACTTACCATGAGAAGACTGAGGTGGGCGCGGTTGTTCACTTCGTATCGCAACCGCATGATGTTGTCCCAAATGAAATGCCAGACTAACATTCACCAGCGATAGAATGATCCAATCCTGAAGAGGAAAGTTCTTCGCAGAAGAAGATGGGATCTCTCTGATTCAAACTAGGTACTTGTTGGACTGTTTTTCCATTGTAAAATTCACACGGTGACCCTTGTAACTGAATAATTATTCACTGCTCGTTTTGCTCCACTATCCACGAGCGTTTCGCTACTATCAGATCACTAATTGCCGTCTATAGAATCGTGCCAACAGCTGGATGTTGTCTAATCATTATGATCTGCGACAGTTATGCGAGGATAAGTATATAGTTCAGATGCCCTATGAAGAGTCACGTGTTGTTGCTCTATTACACGAGGTTTCACATACATATAGCGACTATTCAGAACTGCCGGTGATCGAGGAACGATCCTTGTTCCCGGCTTACCTTATAACGGCAGACTGTGGTACTGGAGTACCGACAAACAAAGAGTTGGCATTTGAATGCCAGGAGATCAACCGTACAATAGATCAGAACTATACGTAAATAACTCGCTCCTCAGGATCTTCGGGTGAAATAATTCGCTCGGCTGATTTTTATTCCTAGTCCTTTCCTAGTAATCCCTCTTCTTCATTTGCTCAATGATCCTCATCTCTGAATATCTTTAATTGCCGGACATCGAGTGGAATCTCGATTACCGCGATGAATCTGACGGTGATTTGTTGCGTACGGTTCCCCCGGGGTCATTTGTGTATCGAAGAAAGTACTACGAAATATGCAGATTATTACGATGATCAATCGGCCAACGCACTTGCCAGCTGTCTATATGGTATTGGTATTCGGTACCCACACGCTCTTTTGTTATTATTTATTTATACATGGCCATGACGTGATGCCGAGCCGAAGCCACATGCCAAGACCACATTCCCTCATCGCCCCCACAGTAGAACAATCCAACCGATGTTCATGTTCATATTCAATGTGTCATAGGCCATGCAGAGGTGTTACTTCTATATTTTTCTCAATTTTTTTTAATTTTTTTCGAATTTTTTTTTTTCATTCCAACAAACTATGAACACATTTTTTTTTATCGAGTATAGAGAATGACATAAGTTCATTCCGTATGGATTTTCTTTATCGGCGCTGTGCATGTACCGAAGTAATTCTAACGAGTTGAATAAATTATGCATGATAAGTATAATTAAATTACTGCGGTAAGTCGGTTTGCAGTTGGCTCGTTAACTCAGTCCTCTCATTCTACATCTAAAAAAAGTTCATTAGAACGAGCTGCTCGGATCAGTTGCAGAGGTTGGGTAGTAGCTATCGAGGGATAATTGCAAATATTACCATCAGCCTTGAATCCGGGCACGTGGCTCATAGGTTACTTTGGGTTCGTTAGCGGCGACACAATTCGTACGACGTACAAGACGTAAATTAACCAGGATTGTAGGTGTGTCTGTATATTATACACATGATATATCTATGCGTGACTAAATAAGGCCGTACGACTTTGGTCGGGTGGAGATTGAGCGAAAAAATTTTACGCGGTCGATTGTGTTGCTCCAAAACCTTAACCGACAATAATTAATTGCCAGTTTGGTCCGTACGTTGCAAGTCGTAGCTGCGAAATAATGCTAATTACATCAAATAAAACTGTGACAATTGGGGTGAAAAAAAAAACCGACTATAAAATCCAGACCGTTCGATGTAAAAAACGAAGCTAATTTATCAAACGACAATTAGCCACGAATGGTAGCCCATATAACGTGATACAGCTCTCTCGACATTCGATCGGAGATTTTTATTGGTACCACATAATGATCGCGTGTGAAAGTATGAGAAGACATGTGTGAGCGTACAGTTATTTGCATAAGGTGAGATGATTTCCTCACTTGATCTTTGACCCTAACGCGGAATTAGCTTTCGCGGTTGGCATATCCTTATGCGATTCAGGTGTGATACACCAGGCAGCGCATTGCGTGCGCCCTCTTCGTCTACTTCGTCTTGTTCTTCGGTTTCATATCATAATGGTGCATACATAAAATGCAACGCAGATTTTTTAAAAGCTGGAGTATTTAATATCAGAGATTTTCAACTTTCCAACGATTTCCGCATTTAGTTAATTTTGCAAAAAGTTTTCATACGTAAGCATCAGTTTGAAACTTGAAACTTGGAAAGTTGTGTGTTAATATAGGCGAGCACACGATTGATGCGGCTGTTGGTTTCCGAAAGACCGTTGCTCGGTAACTTTCACAAAGTCGTGTACAGCCTGCCTCCAAATGGTTTCAGACCAGCTGGGACTTATCACATGTCGGTATAAGGCCCATTCTACGGCGCCAGGTAATACTGAGATCAGTGTTTTACCTGCGCCTGATTGTACCAAATATTCCAACATTTCCTACCGTTCATTGCATACGCGTCGAAGAACTTCTATATTATGAGCAATTGGTATACCTACATTAAAATCTTGCGCACATGCGACTGATTGAAAGTCGATAGAATTATCAGGTTCAATTAATTATTGATTTTTTTACGGACAAGTCAGGTTTGTTGAATATTTTCTCTTTTATTATGAAAATATAAGTTAAAACGACCATAAATTATTATCAACTATTCCGCAATTATACGTGCAAGGATTCACTGTCTTATCCAACATTCACACAGATATAATAATATACGTATTGCGATTATTATAAATTATATAAAATACTGCCATGTTTATTATAAATAATTATGGTTTATGCATGATAAATAATTAATGAGATTTTTCAAGCTGACTCTAGTACAAAAAGTGTTTTCCTCTTATCGATTGGAGGAGTATCTTCAAAAAGATCCGAAATAATATTCCTCCATTGCCGCTTGTTCGAATAAATAAATAAATAATTGAATAAATAAATAAATAAATACTATAACTGTTCGATCCTGTCGATAAATAGAATAATTTGAATGATCGAAAATTTCTCAAGAAAAGTTCACGAGTTTCAGTCCATTAGCCGAGTGGTAATTTGGACTGTTATCTTAATTTCTTTCATCACTCTAATCACATACAATATGTATTTCACGTTACGCGCGTCATTTGAAGCAGATATATCAGAATTTTTCATTCCAATTAAATAGTCGGTTGCACCTTGGCCCAGTGTTCCTCACTCACGGTTTAGCATTGTCATTTACTTGGTATTTTTTAATCGTCGGTTCTTCCCCGTCAGATGATCATCACCATCTGTTTTTCAAAACATTTTCTGTCTCTATTCTCAAAATTTTTTCCTGTGTGAGCCAGCCTTGGATATATGGCAGCTCGTGTTCATCTGTCAGATATTTCAATCTATAATAGAATCTGGTGCAGGTAAGAACATCGACTAATTATTTTCTGGATAAACGCACTCGCGGCTTAGCCTCCACTTGACGTATTGGAGATCCACTGCACCTACGTCACCTCTTGTTTTCCTGTTTCTAAAAACATTCCTCTTTCAAAAATCTTCCATCCTTTTCGCACTCATAGTTGAAGAGCTGCATCAGCCATCGATTGCTAAGTTCCGTCTAAGTCCAAATTAGTAATCAAATACGTGTCTCCAGGCGTGTAAATAGTCCTTGTATTTTAAAAGGACTCCCCAGTCGCGAACCATCCGTCTTGTATCGTCGACGGGATTCCTCTCCGTGTGGCTCATGATGTTCCTGTTTATCCGGCGTGGTATTTTTAGGGGTGGGAATCTCGCCAAAACGCTCTCAACCTCGCAAAGCGTCGTCAAAAGGTAGGATTGAGTAGATTTTAATGTATCTTGAATATTTTCATCGTTCTCATCTTGGACGAGCTCCTCGAAAGCAACAGCAAACTTCTGGAGATCCGTGTGAAGCTTTGGCAGGTGGTTGGCGATCTGTAAATCACAAAAAGGAGACCCATAAGTCGAGTGTATAATCAGATCTCGGTGTTCGAACGTCGGGTACTTGAAATCTCAATTTTAATCACTCTTGAATGACAACAACTCCGATAATACCAGCTGACAATCAGGCTACTATGAACATGGTCGACCGATATGATTTAAAATCCATGGTATCTCCTCCCTATGCAACGTACGCTGCAACGACCTCTACACTTCTGATACCCCAATACTTTACAATAATTACCACCTCATTAATATGTATATTTTGTTATTCAAATTTAATCAGCGACATCCGACGCCATTTGTTGTATCAGATCACAATATTCTCCCATGAATGAACGGAGCTCGAATAGGCGTCCGATTCTTTCCGTTAATTATACTACAGTGCAGTGATTCGTTCTTTGGTTACTCAACCCCTGATACAAAAGTTTTCGAACATTAAGTGCATAGCGATGAATTTGGACTTGGCTCAAGATCTACAGGGATGAAAACAACGAGGTAGTCCACGTCAAATCAACTTACCGTTTCGATGCTCGAATTTTTCAGCTTCTTAACCGAGTTGACGTCCTTTTTGCCGGGTATCCAACTTGGTATGTACTGATGTTTTTGGACTCCTAGTCTCGCCCTTTCGTACAAAAAATCGTAATCACTGAACAGGTAATTGTTGAGAGTTATTTGATGCTGCAGAGCAATGTTGTCGATACTCTCTCTGATTTCCTCTTCGAAATTTTCAATCACTCTCGTTGCTGGCACCAAACTTTGCCCGCAAGGCTTGTGCCATGCGGGGACGGTCGTTCTCCGTTGTCTTCTTGGCGCCGAATGACTCGCGGCGATGAGCATTGTCAGAATAACCATCGAACATTTGCCGATCATTTTTGTTCACTTTACGTTACGTGTTGTAGGATGAGTTTTTAAATTTTAGTTAAGTGGTTACGAGTATAGGTCGTTTGGATCCTAAAATCGTCAATACGACAAGAGTAGGTCAACTTGTGGTTTGTCCCAGTAGATGGGCGATTGCGAACTGATATGCCAAACTGGAGACGTCCTCCTTATATACAGCAGAGGCTGATAGCAACTTTTTGTAGAGTTCCTGGGACATCGTTTTAATATAAACAATGCGTGAACGTAATCGACGAAGGCTCACCGACTCCCGCACATCTTCTTATTCTTCGCTGACTATGACGGTGACGGAAAAATATTGTCCCATGTACAAAATGCCCATGATTATCCCCGTCCTCCAACGTACAACTCCAAGTCCCCTGACTCTGTTACTTTGACGTCACGTGACCTGCACCGCGGTCCAGCTGGGCCGGGATAAACGCACGCACGATGCAAAAAAAGGCTAATTATATCAATCGAGTTGACGGTGAGTCAATCTTCACTTCTTTTAAAATCCTATGCAAATTCAGGCGGTTAAGTAAGAGGCGACTTTTGAGATAAACCGTGGCACGATCCTCGGCTGCAAGAGATGCAGTAACCCGAACAAGATGACGTTATTTCAAGGAAAGCCGGTGTGCATGAATCAGGAATTAGTGATCGTGATGAAAGTAATGAGAAATATTTATTCTTTTGGCTTAGAATTCCCCGTGATGCAAAGCGATGCAAGGTCACGTACTTTCGACCTCGTTAATTTTAGCAAAATCATATTGCACTTCCATCCTCCTTTTCTCTACTTTTTATTTTACTCCCAAATCGCATATGATCACGATGACTACTGCAGAAAATTTCGCGGAACGAACGGGGAAATATGTCAAAAATTTACTTCGTCGATAATTTCATCGAGTAAATCATCGCGGATGTTCTGAACGATTGGTGCGTAGACCTAACTACCAGGAAGATTTAAAAGCCAAACATTCTATTTGTCTGAATTCACGCCTATCGTTAAACAACATTGTGGTCGCGGGTTTTGCCGCAAACGCGAATCACGGTGCAAACGTTGCAGCTTGGCGCGCTGTTACGTGCATTGTAAATTCACGTAGTATAACGTTATGCATGATCCGTCCAGTAATCTCGAGGAACCGGCGATTGACCACAGTAAAATGCACATGGTGGTCAGTCGTGCGACGATTCGTACAGATATAGTGAACATCGACGCGTATTTTCATCAAACTGCATAGGGAAAAGTGAAATAAATCTACTTGTTTATACTACTTCTGCGTTTGCGAGACCCGTTACCGCTCATAATAACAATGTACTTATGACGATGATCATAATCGCCTGTGATATAAGGTAAACAGGTAAAAGTGACGGCACCAGAGTTACTCCCATATTTCGGGGGATCCCTGCCAAACGTGTGTAGAATATCACACATGCTATATTTCGCGATTATTATTTCAGCCTGCACGGTGGGTGTGGATAGCCGATCGAGTCCGGAATTACGGTGGGCGCCGCGGCGGAAACGAGTTGTATGGAGTTCAATGACGTAAAGTAATCTTCGAAGCCGACGTTATTGCAATAAAAACTTGTGAATGAACGTCTACGTAATACCAGAAGCAGAGCCACTCGCATCTGTTTGCTTTGATTGAGGATCTATAGTAGTGCGGCTGGTCGTGCAGAAGGAGGCGCGAACCATTTACGGCCATGTCCTATCCGTAATGTATACAACGCGTAAGAAGACGTCATTCTCACACGCTCGATTCCACGCGACATCCATTCCATGGATATACGATCCCACAGAAAATTATCTCACAAAGACATTTATACATCCGCATTACTATTTGTTTACATAAGATTTCAGCACTTAGAAGTCAATTTTTGAACGTGACTTATTTCGAACCAGATATATGTGAAATGTTTGAACGAAAAAAATCTGCATACCTTTCCTGTTCAAATGCGTCTGTTACAGGATTGAACAAAATTTTGGAGCCTATCTGGAGTAGACGATAAGCCGGCGATCGTGTGAAACCATAAACTTGTTATTAAGACGAGCGTTTCGCTGAAGGAAGAGATAACGGCGTGCGAAGACCCGCAGGTAATCGTTGACGTTGTCTCCGATGGTCCATGAAGATTTCAACGAGTGAGATTAAGATAAAGCTGTTAGCATTCTGACAATTGTCTGGTGGCGATAATCTCATTCGAGTACCAATCTTATAATTTGGTACTCATCAATCGATTGACTATACATGGAATAAGTGGAATAAGTTTGGGAAGTTGATTAAATATTTTTCTGACTGCTCATTGAATTTATATAAAATATTGGATTTATTACAAAACGATTACATAAAAGAGGAATGATAATAAATACATGCATGGTAACGTGATATAATAAATAGTTGTTAATGTTACGTACGTTTTTGGGCCCAATAAATATATCTCATAAAATACTTGGTATTTGAAATTTTTCTTTCTCTCATAAATACTACGATTCAACTAATCCTGGTATAGGGCTAATTATCAACTAATGATAGTAGGTTAATTATTAACTAATAATAATTATTTCTACTTATTAAGAACATACGCGTCACGTATTATGGGTTAAGAAAAATTTTGTCTTTCAATCTTCAAATTTTTTGTTTTAGAGATGATTTTGTCTGAATCGATATCAAATTCGAATACTGTTGTGCTTGGAAGGGCTTGAGATTCTAGTCTTCAGGTATGAAGATATGGTCTTTGATTACGTGAATACGCGATTACGTTAAATTATGAAAAATCAGATGATACACGTAATAACTAATTAGTTTCTATAAAAACGTAGGAACTTTGTATACGTTCACGCACGTTCTGATATCACAGTTTACTAGTTTAAGCATCGTCGCTTATTTAAAGCCACGCTATAATAAATACTTTTTCAATCATCTATACACTTAACAATACGCTATACGATAAAATACGTTTAAGAAATTGGCCGTTTATAGTACAAAGTGATAATTTACAAAAACAAAAAAAAAAAGAGTACAAATAATTATCCCTATCTAAACGCAATAATAATTGGCACGTTATGCTCGTATACATATATGCTTCGCAAGATAGCGACGAAATTACGCCCGTCTAAATGCCTGGAATTGGTAATCGCACTAATTGTGATTCGATTTAATACTGTTTTAGTTTGAAGTAGATCTCGTAATACTGGTCTCTAGTCCCGTCCCTCGTTTCGCTTGAACATATTTCATTCGGAAACATGGTAGGACCACAGATATTATTATTAAGCTAATTAATTATGTATATTTAATAAAATGATTGTAGTGTCGATGGAATAAATAGTTGGCGAGTGTTAGTGAAATTACTATTCTATCGCAAGAATTACTGCGCGTGATAAATGCGTTTTTTGCACGACTAACGAAAGTCGGTCCATCTTTCATTCACTAAAGTCTCATCTGCACTGACCTCTCCCCTCGAGGTAGATTAAAATTTACACCATTTTTCTTCTGTTTGTTTCCGGTGAATTTTCTGCGAGGTCCCTTCCCCGGCGCCTTGGCGAGCTTGGAGAATTTCTTTCCCTCGGTTCCAGATAGACGTGGACCCTGCTTCTGTTTTTTTACCCCGACGCGTTTATTACCGCCATTTTTATTTCCCTGACGATTTTTCTTCCCTTTTTTGGGGGTAGGGACGTATGGCGGGAGCTTCGATGGATCACAAGTCCCAGTTCCCTTCGCAGTTGCATTACGCAAGGCCCTTGACCAGTCGTCGAGAAATAATCTATACAATCTAAGGATCCCGCTGTCCTGTACCAACATCCGCGTGAAATCCGCTTTCTTTGTCCAGTGAGGACTTTCCGTTACTATCACCGCTTCGTGCGGTATCGGCAGCTTGATACCGAGCGTCAGAATTGCCGTCTCAACTTCGCAGAGCATCTGAAAATTGCAAAAACCGTGGAGGTAAGTACGGACATCATGATTGATGTTACGATATCATTTCGATAAGGATAAAAAAATAAATATTCAACTCACCCTTATAATTTCGTGGTAAATTCCGTTTATGACTCTGTTTCTTTTTTCCGGTGCGGGATCGTTGACGTCTGCCTTGAGTTCGAAAATCTTGAGATTGTGGAACGTGATGGCGTACCTCTGCAGAGTATCATGGAGCATGGGAAGAGCGACTTGGGCCTTTTTCGCCTTATCGAGGCACAATACCTCATTGTAGTACCACTCGAACTGATTTTCTGGCAGCCATGGTAGCGTGTACTGCTCTTCCAACTCTTTAGTCACCTGCAACCGGAAACCAGACACCCATGTGTTTAGAAACAGTCGCCTCAACTTCTCACTTCCTCCCTCCCCCCTCTATATTATTTCTCTTTTTTTTCTTTTGGCTAACGAATAAAAATCGAGCAGAGGACTAACAATAAGATGCCGGCTCAGCGCGGCCGCACTCCGATCCATAAACTCAGGAATGATAAAAAGATATAAACAAAATATCGCAGAGCGCGAAGGAACCGCTCCAACTGCACAAGCAGCTTTGACCACCGAACGTGTAGACAAAACAATAATAGTTGTCATCTAGCGACCTGCACTGCTGCGTTGCGTTATGTAAACGCGAGTCCTATCTCACGTATCCGTTTGTATTGACACCTTATATCCTCGAGAGCTAATTCAACGCTCCGTGCATCGTCATTCATCTGATCCCACTTAATGTATACGTATATACCTATATGTATATCTCGAATATTCTTGCTGTCAAAATTTCTCTATCATATTCAATTTGCTTTTCTTACTTGCGAGTAAATTTCCCGAACATCTTTGAGCTCCTTTCGGTATTGATTTTGCGCCACCTTGAGCTGAGTTTGTACGTGTTTTAAGGTACGATGAACGCTGTGTCTCTGTGCAGCCGGTCTTTGGGCAGAAGCGACCGGCTTGCCGCAGGATTGGACCCAAGGCTTGTCCCGCGCGTTTACGTGTACGTCGAACACCGGCGCTCCTGAAACTCTAGTGAGGCCTGAGCTCAGAAACAATGCGAAGATCGTCAGAGTAGCCGTTTGTGCCACTGAATCTGCAATAAAAAAAATTCAAGGGGATTCACGTAAGTAAGATGCAGTAAAAAAAATTTTGCAAAAAATCATAAAAGGAATATAGACAAACACATATTTCATTCTAGTAACGTGAGAAAAAAAAAGTTCAGATAACCTGACTTGTTTTATTCCATCCAGATCTGAAATCTCGGCAGCTGATGGAAACTGAGATAAGGACCGAAAATGACGCGTTTTAAAAAACCTGCTCTGACGTTCGCAAATTATCATAACATGCGTAAAGATGGGCAATATTTCACGGTGATCGAGGCGGCAAAGGACAGGGAAACCTGTCGTTAGTTGAAATTTAAAGAAAACCTGAATGAACGAGCAGTAATTTCACCCTTCGAGAAGAGAGAAGTACGTGTATAGTAAATTGCATAATAAATTCTAGTCTCTTGGCGCAGCAGCAACCTACTTCCTATTCGCGTTGCGAGGGCGGAGGAAGGAGTCGTTCGGTATTGTAAGTTTTCTACGTGGGTGAGTTTCGTAACGGAGTAGTAGGCAGGTAAATGGAGGAGGCGATGAAAGCGACGTGGAAAGTCCTCGGGAGCGGAGCTGAGAAGGCGCTGCGCAGCCTAGGACTCCCGCTCCTTATCTCGTCTTCTCGCCGCTCCCCGGAGCTTTCGAGCCACGACAAACTCCGTGTATTCTAAAGTTAAATAGTTACGAGCTTTATACACCATATAATATGTATTGTGGTTCGCCTGTACTCTTAAACTCCGCAGCTGCTACGAGTGCAGGTCCAGAGCGACTGAGGTGGGCTGCACCACGCGGTGCGTCAGTGTCTTTATCCACCTTGACTAAGCGCTTTCTCCACATGCAGCGGAGTATAAGTTCACTCAGCTTCGCTCTATCACACTTTGTGTCGCCAGTTTCACAATGGTTGAAGTTAGCCTGCGTTAAATTTCCGGGCGTTAAGAAAATATACCGTGTTTTAAATCACCGCGAGTTTAGTTTTCAGGTTTACCGCAGCCATATCTTTGATACTTCGCATGTGTATTTTCTGATTGCAGACATTATTGCATAAAATATCGAGAGCTGAAAAAAAAGTTAAGGACATGGTTTTCTTTTTCTTTTTTTTTTTTAAGTAGCTACCACCTCGGCCACGCTTGCGGGATTATTGCGCCTGCACGAACAGGATCGCGGAGCGCTCGTGCATCTGCACCGTATATGACGTCACGGCCACGCCAGACAGATTAGCTGAGGTATATGTGCATCGCACACGCGAAAACAGCCAAAACGCGTCTGCGTGTGTAGATTTGCATGTCGTCTGGCCTGCTGCTCGCTGCAGCACCACGTCGCGCCGCGATCCCTCGCACGCCCACGGCCGGTTGCGTCGCTCGGAGGCTGCAGGAGGCGGCTGGAATGGTCCGACCCTTTTCTCTCTTCTCGATATCCTTTACCTTCGCAAACTGCCGTTCAGGTCATCCTATGCTCGATGAATCTTATTGCATCGATGCTCGTCAGTAAATTTGCATCGTCATACGCTGCAGGTTGATGTCTTGCAGCAACACGTGCTCACCGATGGACATGTCAGAGATGAAGCTTCCAGGGAGCTCTGTCCACGTGGACGAAGACGTGAAGGTGTAACGTTACGTTATACGTATACTGTTAATATATCAGTGCTGCAACAGCAGCGGTTGTATCATAGTATACGAGGTATAGAGATATGGATCAGTGATGTCAGTTTACAGACATGACGTCACGTATCATTTATTTTCAGAGGTGACAGCCACGTTGTGGCGTTAGCTGGCTTGGGTGCAAATATGATTACTGTACTGACATATTTATCGGCTCTCAAGGAAAGCACGTGACGACTACGCCGCTGATGGTGCAGCGGCTGCTTTCAGATCTCTATATAACCGCCGTTGGACGACCGTCCTATCGTAATCGTTGGTTGTTCACATTGTATGATCTTTGCATACGAGAAACATCAGCCAAGTTTACACGCATGGAAATCATAGCGTTGCATCATCATCGCGGTCGTCTTGGGTTATTGATAATTAACAGGTGAAAATGCTTTTTAATGAGTTGTGAATAATTTTCCAGTTTATCATATTTATAACGACAAGTGAAACGGGACTCGTGTATTTTTCATTTTTCATAGTCACGTTCGATTCCAGGAGCTCGTGGGGAGCCAGACCGCAGCGGATGATGAGCGATTCTTACGGCGACCCTTTATGACCGTCGGTACTGTTCGCGGATGACGCTTGACCGAACCTGCAGAGTTTTCGCGATCGAATTCGCGCACCAGCTCTTTTAATTCTTCGACGTTGTAACTGCTACGGGAGTCACGGGCGACGGGCGATTTCTCACCGCGATTCACTTGACTAGTGCTCCAGGGAGCGCCATAACACGCCCATCGATTTATCCAACCTCCTCATCTCCCTCTTGCTCCACCTTCGCTTCTCCACTGTTTCAATAATTACTTATCTTCCTTGCAGCTATTCTATCGGAGAAAAGTAAAAAGTTCAGCCGAACGTACCGGTAGACCCAACCTGCGACCGGAAATCTACTTATATTCAGTCACAGGATATTGACTTGATTGCGAGTATGTTGGTCGCGGGACTCTGAATGCCGAAGGGGTCGTAAAGCTCGCTCACCTCAGGCCGAGTAATTTAAACATTGCTTCTACTCCGAGTAAAAGACTCAACTCACACCGCCCGCGGTACATATGGGAGACCTCCGACGTCGACGCCGACAACGGTGACCGTTCATTTGCTAACCGACAATATAATCGCGGAAAATGCACGTATCCGGGTGACCCGCAACATTCAGATAAATCGGGACCGGTACTTGAAGGTGTTAAGTTACGAGCTAGTGCAATGAGGCGGTGATTGTGTGAATTTACGAGCAATTTATTGACTCTTAGTTGAGTGGTTTGTGGTGGTCTCCACCTAGGAGTTGTATTTGCAGGCATACCTACTCGTGCACTGTGACCCGTGCAGTTTTTCTTGAATTACCGATTTCAGGGATGCGTACCCATCCGGTGCGAATAAAATAAATCATGAACTGCAGTGGAGCATCCACTGGTACAGTTAATTAGGTATGAGCGTATCACCGTCGCATGGGTTGACGGTAGTACCTTCGTCCTCGTCAAATACCGCTTTGTAAGATGTCCGGCAGCCATCGAGCTCGGTGAGAGAAGCGTAGGTATAAAGTACGACCACAAGAGATCGTCAGGGCTTGACAGGAATTTATGAAACTGAATTTATTTCAAGCCCGGTTTGTCGACCGTCTCTTCAGTCCAGTAGTAATGCAGCATCGAGAAGCTACCTGCTCGACTCAAGTAAGTAGGTATAACCCGTAACCGCGATTAACAAATTGACACAAAAAGTTGTCGACAGATACCCTCGCTATACCGGAATAAGCTGGTAGTCGTAGTCTACCTGGATTCTGATCGTTCCGTTCGTCGCCTTGTTTTCATCTTGTAATACAAGATTTGTGAAATAGATTTTCTAAGTTTCAACCCCTGAAGATCTGATTGAAAATTATGAAAAATAGAAACCGACAACGCGAGCTTTCGAGGCCCCGAGGCGATAGCAGCTGGCGGTGTAGATACGCTAACCGTTCTGAAGATCGTATAAATGCTCGCGTGTCATAACTGCCGAGAATATATTATAACTATAACATTAATAAAGGGGCTGGTTTTTTTGAACAACAACTCGTGTTAAATTAACGATCCCATAGCTTTAATCTTTACTGCTTCGACGACACTTGGATGTGCTTATACTCGTGATCCAGTAGCACGCAGTTACACCGCAGTCCAGGTTCTACGAGACCGCGGCGACAACCTCTAAGACTGCACGTTACAGTCAGAGCTTATCCCGATATAAAACCTCCACATACGCGCGCCTTTTCGTCACACCCCTGCCTCTTGCTGCACCCCGTGTGGCAACCTGCGGTCCTCCAAGTGTGCGTTGGCATAATATTTTCATTTCACGGTGGAGTGCTCGCCTGTCCCACACGAATATACTCTTGTATTACACGATGACAGAGGCGTGCACTCCCAGAACACGTACGTGACTATTGGCTCGTGTGTGTCGTCGCTTCGTGAACCTCGGTGAACTCAAACCCGGCCATTCCACAAGCCCAGACCAACCCGAATCGGATCCATAGATTGATTTTCACCTGCCCGATTCATGACGCCGAAACGATTTGCACGATTACATCGATGGAAAATTTTCAAGATCTTTATAATATGTATGCGATCAGAACGTAGGTATATGAACTTTATTAGGCTAATGCAGTAGGGATGGTACCGATCACGATCTGCATTCCAACTACAGTCCTGACGCGAAAGAAGCAGGACAAGAATCAAAAGGTACGGTGCTAAATCTTTCGCGGATGACAAGTTGGGTATACGCCCGGAGGGATCCATTCGAATAAAAAACACATATCAGCGTCTCCATAACGGAGGCAGATGTTCGATTAATAAATGGAATAGTATAGGTCTCGGTCGTGACCCAGTCACGTGAACTTGTTCAGATCCTTGTTTGAGCTGATAGTGTCCTTCGAGGCGCGAAAAGGTCATGAGAAATTCAGTACTTTTCTGTTCATCTTCACCTTGACCATCGAATACGTCTCGTGGTAACCCCCCGCAGACATTGCGACGCGTGGCGAATGATGGTCGAGCATGTTTAGGGCCCACCTTTACACGATGCGCGTGACTATAATAGGCCAGACTGACTCTGATCTGACTCTGAAACTTGTAACAAGGGTCATGTCTTCGTGTCCTTGTTCGCTCCCGCTTTTCTTTGCCTTACATCCTTTGCCTTGCTTGGTTGGTGCATCGTTCAGAGTTAGTCAGTCCCACCGGCGCCCACCCGGGAGGCGATGATCACCTCGGTAACCCCGACATACGAGCCGCCGTTCCGCAGCGCGAGACTGACTGACTCTGCCAGGACGCTTGGTTCGGTCGTTTTGGGACCCAGCCCATGCAGCCCAGGCGAGCTCAAGCTCTGGCCGGAGGGCTGAGGCCGGCGCGTCGTACACGGCCGCTTGTTTGATAAACTGGTTAAGGCCCATCTTCGGATCTGTTTGCCTTTGCTTTGTAACTTTACTAGTGTTGTGACTTGCGCCGTGAGGAAAGGGTCTCCGTGATCATTGGGCCCAGAGTAAACACGTGCGTTTGCTCCAAGCACACAGCGCAGTCATCCATCTATCTTTACACCAGGGCCGATATGTTCGTTGTTTTAAGTAATCATGTGATTTGTCCTACGAAACCTGGCACCTCCGTCACCCTTCCCTGACTCCCTAACGTCAGACAAACCTTACACACCCACACCCCGAGTCGGCGATTATTTATTCACGTTTATTAATCAGAGTCTCCTATTTTCTTCAACTGACATTCGAAGATCTATCAATCTGATTCGTCTCTTATTCTACGACCTTGTCGTAAAATTCGTTATCAACTAACTCGATACAATTTTTTTTAATCATTCGTATTCGGAAACATATGCCACCTATATATGCAGCTGTTAAGTATAAGCAATGAGCATCGGGATAAGATCGTCTTCCTCTGGGCGCCTACTTTCTATAGACTGAAGCCAAATAAACACCGTAAGACTGACTCAGTTATAGCTTAGTCACGCGTTTACTAATTTGGATATAAAAATATCGTCAATCGACTCACGGACCCCGGGTCATTAAGATATTTAGTATCATGGATTGAAATTATATACAATATTATTTCAAGAGATAAACAATTGTCAGATATTAACTATTACGTTGGACGAGTCATTTGCTTTATTCAACCGCCAAACTTGTGTCAAGGAGAAGGTATACCCGATACCCGTCGGTACAAATTCTTATCTAAACGTAATTACAATCTTCTGTGATCCAGTCTCGAATGAACAAACAGTTATCGCGATCCATGCACGATAAAAATGAAACATTTTATTGGGATTGCCCACGATGAGATTTTGCAAGTTGATAAAACAATTTAAAAAATACATGTGAAATAATGACGGTAATTTCGGGCACGAAGTATCTTTCTGCAATTCTTGTCACATTTGTTGATCGATCATTAGATTTGCAGTTTTGCAAAGTTAAGGGCAGACTGAAGATGATATCAAATTGGCTAGAAATCTGCATGGAATTGAAAGTTTAAGAAGTCAGAATGACGCGACAACTCTGCCGTGTTTCACTGTGCAACTCTTATTCAATGTAGCCTTTGGTTTCACACCGCAACAAATTACGCCAATATATGAGAAAAGCTATAATCTACAATGCAATTGAAACTCTTTACGCCGTCGATATATTAGTATACATATGTGCATGGTACAGTGTCGAAACTCGAAACCGTGCGCAGTGTGGAGAATAAATACCAAGGGTATATATGTATACCTCCGTCTACTTTCATCGCAAGAATTTCAGCGGATGTAAAGAAACTGACAGAAAACATGGCGCAGTTATATCTTGAAGCTGGGTAGGCGCGATACACCTGCCGTTTGAACACCTCGGAATATGATCGATAATGAGATCAACGTCATTAATAAGCGAGAAAAGGAGAAAGAAGAGATCTTAGGTCGCTAATGAAAATGACCGATAGCTTAGGGGTGAAAAAAATGGCGAGGCGCAAGACCTTCTGGTTCCCTAACGATCTCAAATATTTGTAAGATTAAATTAGCAATTGATAAACAAAATTTAACAATGTACACACACCGCCTGAGTGTGGCAAGGGCGTATGCTCCGGCCACCAGCAAATCGAAGATCATCTCTTGCGCGTTCTCCTGTTGCAGGAGCAGCTGCGTCGCCGCTTCTTCCAGCGTCGCTTTATCCTTCTTGGCTTTGGTACCAGAAGTATCCTCCGCAGCATCCACTTGGGCCCGCGGCTGATCGTTGCTCCGGGAACGGGGCGGTAATTTATATTATCGTTGTTTCTTTGTTTTTATGATGCAAAAGAAATAATCAAAAGCACTTCTATGAAAATCGCGATCGAGGTATCGACGTATCGATCACTCCGAGGCAGCCATGAATAAATTCAGATTGAAGTTATAGACACGTAACAGCGCAATAAAAATGTCCACATCTTTCGTTATTCGAAGCAAACCGTCCCGTTACGATCGACCTTCACTTTTTGATCGTCAATTATCCGTTGGTCGATTTTTTACCGATCTCCACAAACAAACTTCAAGGATCTCCCTGGCAGTGCTGCACTTTACTGTGAACGATAACACGCCGATCCCTTCCGGATGCTTAGAGTTGCCCCTTCGATCTTTCTCTGTCGAGTTTATTCCTTTCGTGTCATGAAATTAGCTCGTTTTTTTCGTTTTTTTTCCTTCTCAATTTCATGAATTTTTATCCCACTCTGATGTATGAAATAGTAAGTTAGCGTCACTATAACGTGATTTAGAAACGCGCAACTTGACCATTCGGCAAGACGATCTCGTGGTGACTGAGCCGGGCGCGCGCCTGACTCGCTTAACTCACTGCCAACTCACTCGGCCGATCGGGCCCTCCTCTCCCTCCAGCTTCCTCCTCCACGGGGAAACCGCTCTTCTCTGTCTCCCCCCTTTCTCCCTCTCTTTCTATTCCCCCTGCCCCCATAATTTCCTCTTCACCCCCGTCCTCCTCCCCCGTCTCACACACACGCCGCCCTCGCGTGCGGGGATACTTGACCCCCGGGCAACATAATTTCATTACCTACAGGTACATATTATTAAACAACGAGCAACATACCGTCTATGTTGCATGGTCATCTATGTTGCGGACACCGTATAGTCGTACATTATACGTGCTTGTATAGTTTCGAGTGATAATCGGGGGAGAACCGAACCTGATTCAGGTGCGATAATACTGAGTTTTGGGAATTATTAGTCGGAAAATTGTTCAAACCATCAATGCATGGGAGATGGAGTTGAGGAAACACCTTAGGGTGTTTAGAATCTTGCCGATATTTTTTGATGCGATCAGTAGTGGATTTATGGAAAATTGAGGTGCGTGGAAATTGACGATAAAATCAGAATTAGCGTGAAACAATTATGGGTCGCACTCGTGCTGGTCGTAAAGTTAACGAACCTCGCTGCAGCTCTGCGCGTCATGCCCTCGGGAATATTACATAGACTCGACATGAACTCGGGTCAACTCTATGCATGGCTCAAAATGTACAACACTTTCTGTAATTTTTCAACCTTGAATATTCTGAAAATTACCATTTCGCGTGCGATGATTCCACTGAATATTGATTTCAACTATATATTTCAAACAGCGTGCACGTGTGAACTCGCGAGAAAAATTCTTCTTATACAGAATCCGAATGAAATCAGAAGTATAAAAACTGATAACGTTTGCACAAGCGGAATAAATTGGTGGCGAACCACAGCTTCTGCTAATGACGGACGTATATCTCACCATTAAAGAAAATTATATGTACGAGTAGCGGCTACCGCTAAAAGAGATCATGCTCACACGATACCACAATTACTGCGACGAGGCAGGAAAAATCTTCGAGGGACTTTCGAAGCCGCGACGATAACGATGAGGTTATAATAATCTGTACAACACGCGCATAAATATATCTGGATCTGTACACGTAACGTGACGTCATTGATAAGGTATCCCCGTAGGCGAACCCCGCGACAGCGCCTCCCTCGTTATATACTGACAGGTGAAGCCGCACGCTGCCAGGTGACAAGACCCCGGTTCTTCCGTCTTATTAGTCATACATTATTTTGGCTCCATGATCGGCCGACAACTATACGGGTACATAAAAGACCATGCATGGGCCCGCCGCGATTACATTGACGTAACAATCGGCTATGACTCTTGGTGAAAGCTTGTGGCCGTTAGAAAATTATCAGGGAATGATCGTTGTCGGAGTTTTTTTTTCTATACGTATACATATTATCGAGAGATCTGAACTATACCGAAGCGACAATTCTAACAAGTTTGCTGCACGTGAAAAGAAACTGAATCGTGCTTCTGAATATAACGACACAAAGTCGCGTGTCCTGAAACCAAAGAAAATTATAGATACGATTTAACGAAGGCATGACTTAACATTGACCAACAATTTTTCTGTAACAACAATCGTCATCCTCATCGGTGAAGTCATTACCCCAGCGTACAAGAAGATCATCGTAATTATTATACATTATTATACAATGAGAACTTTAACCAAAGAACGAAGCTGTTTCACGCGATTGCCTTATAATAATACCTATAATTTGATGTGTAAGAGCCAGAAGTTGCGAAAAATAAAAAACAAATGTAATACTTGTATACGGTGTTCTTACCGCGTCACGATCGATAATCGTTGCACAAATTCCGACCATACGTGGGACATTTAATTTTCATCAGCTACCTCGTATGACTTTTCAAAGATCGAGTCATCGCTTGCAAACAGTTTGAGTAAATATTGCGAATATCGTTTATACTTCCAGCGAAAAAATAGAAGAACGATTATACCTGCACCTCCTCAAGTGCAAGGCGCTTATCAGCCATGCACAGTGCTGATGCAAAAGATATCGAAACGATAAAATCCACTGGGCCTGTTACAACAACTTTTTTTTGAGTTTGTTTCTTCAATTTCAGACATAGTTCAAGTTGATCTTCAATTGTCATTCGTAATAACTGTTACGTAAAGAAACAAGTTACGCCATGTATGTGAGAATCGCGTACTGCACATTACATCAAGGGCGTCAACAGGCTGCAGTTATAATGTATCTCGGTAGCGAAAATTGCACAGCAATAAATAGTACGCCGCGTTACCAGTTTTTCATTAGTTTTCCGCTGTTGTGACTGTGAATCAGCGTCGCGATTATCATGGAAAACTCTTCACGCCCCGCCGCGCTCTCAATCATCCGCTCTGCAAGAACTGGAATACTACTGCTTGAGTAAATAGTAATAAGCATCGGTGAGCTTTCTGCGGTTCACTTCCGTCCGCTACGATTATTCCTCATTCTTCAAATCGTCGATTTCTCTTTTTTCCCCTCCCTTTACCTCGTACATACTCATGATAGGACTTCCGTGCATATATATAATGTCTTCGTTTTTCATAATGTTTTGAAAAGATTTTCAAAACGGATAACTTCAGGTACGTTTAATGGACCGGGATGACGCAATTTGCGAAATATTTGTGTCAAATTTTATTGTGGATTATAACTAATCGATCGATAGGAGACTGCGACGATAGTCTGGGCAGATTCCGTAGGGTAGACGCCACCGTGGGCGCCAATCGACTGATTCATTATTAGGTGACATGGGCATTTTTTTTTTTTTTTTTCTCTAGAACTGTACTTGAAGCGAAAGTCCAAAGATCGTCGCATACCAGTTGATTCCAGATGTCCCATTAATGACCGATTCCGCGAATCAATTTCATTTTTAATACTTTGCGATGCGCTGATGAAATTATCTAAGCGATCAAAATTTAAAACAAGTCAAGTGGATCGTTCGAAAAAAAAAAATTCTCAAATTCTCGGATGTATACAACTACACCTGGCTTTCTATCACCACCCCAGATCTTGATGATCATTGCGTAATGTTCAAAGTTGCATGAAAGAATTTAGCGATAAATAGCTGGGGCATATCTACACGTTTATTGTGTGCAGATATGTCGACTCATATACGTGTTCGTATCGGTGTACCGAAGTGTTCTTATCATGTATGTTTACATTTGACTGCGGTGCGCGGGATTGAGGAGCATTCCAGGTGAATTTCGTAGCCGATGATTGACGTGGGATCATCCAGCGAAGGAAAGGTATGCGAAGTGGAATGATTGGAGGTAAATATTCATTGATGATTCTTACCGTTTATCATGCTTCGTTGTTGAGTATCCAAAGGGTTAATTGACCGATGAGTTTTCCGGTAATCCTCATTCACTGATTTGTCAAACTATATCGCTGCGCTTAACAAAAAGCGTACGAATGACGTATTCGAGATGATTGAGAAAGTAAACACGTGTCGTCTTGTATGTGAAGTGTAATTCTCGGCCCTCGTGAGAGCGGTCGTCGGATCGGATTAATGAATGACTATACGCTAGAGTGGAGACATGAATGAACTCCGCGTGGTATAAGAGTGCTATATAACCAAGCGTGGCGTGGGCGGTTCCACCAATCGGACCTCACTACCGACCACGACCTTATTTTTTCGCAGAATTTTACTCGTCAGCACTGGAAGCCGCCGAACTATTGGCAACCATTGCGGAAGTTCCTCTCGTGATTCCAGCAGACCGCAAGCTGCAACAAACTTGGAAAAGGCGGCCCTGCAACACAACCGCTTGGTTCTGGACACGCTCACTTACCTATACCCACCTACCCCTAATTGAGACGCTGTTTATTTTAGGTATCGACCTGCACCGCAGTCACTCCCTGAAAGATAAGATGGTGTCAAGTGGCGCTGACCCATCGTCTGTAAAAGGTGACAACAATCGTTGCACGTTGGTGCAGTTTACGAAGAGGTGGTGAATCACTCGGTTATACGATATATCCGTAGGTGTATGAAAGACTCGCGCATATATCAATGACGGGACAATTATTATGTAACTCATCTGGCGTGTGTGCGATACAATATGATTATATATGTAGATCGTGGCCGGAAATCAAGCGCCGCTCTCCACACATACATGCATACTCAATATGTAAACATTGAGGCGTGATCTCGAGGCATATTACGTTGTCAGAATTTGGCAGGGAATCCCCTCGACTCCCTTTGCCTTTTGGGACGCGGATGTTTAAAACGTCATAACCATCGTGTTGCGACGTGAGAATTTGTTACATTCTTGAAAGATGACATGCTTGAAATTACAACTGCGACCCTACATAGACATATTGCATACTCGCGTCTACGTGGGAGATTTTTTGGAGATCGATGATCCCCGCCGACATCGCGATCTCGAAAAGTCTAATCCCTCGCGACTCGGGCTACAGGCGAACCAAATGCCCAAATGATTGGAAAGTTGACTGATTTATTCGGAGCACAGGTGTGCAGTGTCACAAGTCGATCACTTTCGCTAGACGTCGTTATTTACTAGATGAGATAAAAAGTTTCCAACCAATTATTGTAGCATTGAAAAATACAGTCGATGATAATTCTCGGATTGAAAACTGCTGGAAGAACTATGAAAAGAATTGCCTCCCGGAGTCCTGGGTCTCCGGGTCTCTGAGGAGCTCGATTCTCATTCTTAGGGTCGGATGACGGTGTGCTGCTGCAGGGGATAAAGGCGTGCGAACGAGAGCAAAGAATCCGTCGGTTTTTTCAAACGCGCAGTTATCTGATGGCGGGCACCGTTGAGTAGGAGAACCGAACGCTAGTTGTGCACGGGGACAAACTCTATCCGGACAAATCTTCGGGCAGATCCCGGTCGGGACTCCCGTGGAGCGAGCCATTGTGTTCGCCAACCCAAAGCCGTTGCGTTCCTAGAAACCTATCGGGTACGCAGTAACTTATTAATATTTTTGGTGGAAAAAGAGCTAGTCGCACCGCAAACGGCTCAGCTAGAATATGCTGCTATTTCTGAATATGCTCCCCTGCAGCACCGTGTTGCTGCAGTGCGGTTTGGTCAGGTGAAGTGAGGTGAGGGCGACTCCACTTCCGTGGCCCCGTGGGAATATAAGGCAATCGTGAATTCCTTCGTATACCGCGGTCAAAATGAAAGACCAGCTAGCATACTAGCACCTCATACCGATCGCCGAAGTAACAGCGGCGATGCAGCAGCAGCAGCAGCAGTAACAGCAGAAGAAGAAAAAGAAAAAGTAGAAGAAGAAGAAGAAGAAGAAATAAGACAACGGACCACCGTACCGATTGCCACAGGGTTTGTTCCTGGAAGATCTATGCTTTTCAGGAAGTGGAGGCAAACACCACCCCCTGAATCATACTTCGAACTAGAACTATCCAATACGCATCCGTCCGCGATCGAGTCCGTCTGATCTTCGTGCTTCTGATTGAGACCGTTTCCTACCCTCGTAATTCCACCGGGATTATCTTACCTGGGATCGAATCTGCTCTTCCTGCACTGGCAAGTTGAATGAATTACTTTAGAAATAATGAATGTATATTCGGTATGTAAGTCGCACGCGATTTGAACGGCATGAGGTTGCAGGCGACATAAGATTAACTTACAATTAGATGGAATCCCTGGCGCGTATATCCTTGGTTTTCTCAGTTTACCTACTGGTTTGTCTCCACCCTGAATGAGAATACCTAGGATCGGGATAAAAAGTGTAGAGAATAATACGAATTTTGTTGAAGATACCACGCGATTTAATCCCCGATGTACTGTTCTCTGGATTTTAATTGACCACTTTACGCAGGTAGAATGTTGATTGGTCTCGGACTCCCCATATAGGTAGCCTGCTCGAGTATAATTTTATCGACATACCTCAAGATTTTTCGTGATACTGCACTGAAACGCGACGTGGATAAGAATTTCATTGCCTATCTTTTTGCACTTCTCATTCTCCCTTATGTATCCAACTTCATACCTCCGTATAATTCTGGCTGACGCAACGCAGCAAAGTATTATGGTATCGCTTTAGATAATATATATGCATATGAGACGCGCATAAGTTATATTCTCAGGCTTACCACATCCTCTACAATTTTGACTGACAGATTAACGGAATTCAATCAATAACAAAAAAAGGAATAAAAAAAAAAAATAAGAAAAAATAATGAATAATATCGAAAAAAAAGTTAAAGAAAAAAAAAAAAAAAAACTTCTCCGTCCTAACAGCGGGTAATCATTATTTAATTACCATCAAGTCTCCTTCGTGTGCCGAGTGTGACTATAATATCTGAATATTTTCGAACACTGTCGCGCGACCTAGATACGCCGGCCCGGATTCGATCCGAGAACTAGGATGTAATTTTTGTGTATCGATACCGCGAATGTATATTGCGTCACGCAAATCATATGACAGAATAATCTCCAGTCATACTCCCTCCGTAGCTCTGATCGTGGATCGAACCACGTAGGTATGTAGACGAAAACGCTGGAGGCACGGTAAAATCGAAGACACCGACACCACGACATCACGGTTTGAAGCATGGCCCTCTGAAAATGCCCGGTATTTACGGGTTTCCACATCCATAATTCGTCCGATTAATAAGCTCCGTATATATATATCTAACCGCAAAAAGGAATCGTCCGCCCCAAAGACAATGGAAGAAGAGTGTCGTGGTAGGGATTTTTAACGTATTCGTAGAGATCGTATCCTTCAGGATCGCAGGAAAGGATGTACGGTATAGATATAATACGGGCAGACAAACTCAATGGAAAATAATATAATGGAATGGAATGGAACACTTCAGGATGTTTGATTCACCGTCTTCGATGAAGGACGATTTATTACGATCCATGAGATATCCCAGCTGTTTTAAAAAGAAATGAATGGAAAAAAATTCGAAACAAAATAAATAAAATAATGAACGCGGGGGTATCGAAGGATGATTTCCCCGGGACACCTTCTGTAACGTGCAGGGCGTATGGGTATTACGATAGAACCTAATGATACTCTCCATATGGTAAATAGATTATAGGATAGGTATATATAGGTGCTTGAGAGGTACTGCAGGTATAGGGACTTCATATCGTCTCCGGGGTATCTGGACGCTACGACGGTGCGGCGGGAGGATTATCTTTCCTCGTCAAATATTCACATACGCAACTCGCTCCTTTCTCTCAGCCTCCTCCTCGTTATTAGACGGAGGCTGCGGGCAGGTTAGAGCTGACCGTACCAAACGTATCATCGAGGCTGATATGTACAGATATACGTGCAGGGATCGAAATATTTTTCGGAGCAGATTTTTCTTTTGACGAAATATTCGGGGCGCATTCGTTTGATCCGTTTAATTATTTTGTTCCGTTCTTCTTTTTTTTCTCAAAACTTTACTCCTGCGGATGAGCTGCAGTGAAAAAATTGACTGAATTTGAAGTTTCTTTTTTTTCACAGAGTTCGCCCGCGGCGTACTCCTGCCTTACGATTTCTCCAAAAACCAGCTCGGAAGTTGTACCGTGGAACGAAGAAATCGTATAAGGACTGTTTCACGTCTTCTTTCGATCCTAGAGGCTTATAATCATCCTTCCGGCGAATCCGACCATCGTCAGCCTTCGTAACGACCATCGAAGAGGCTATCGCTGCAAATTACAAAACCCCATCGAAATTGAACTCGTCGCAAAACATTCGAGGAATATGAGAAAATAATGCGAGAAAAGTAACGCCCTGCACTTAACTGCAGCGATGCAAACCGCGTTCGAGTATTCAACTCGCTAAACGGAGCGTCAAATATTTGCGGATAGTAAATCTCTTTGGAAGCGTGACACGCCGTCCGTGCCGTGAGAATCACCGTGTACATATTTGTAAGGGGGGTATATGTGAGATATGAGGACTCACATACATCTGTGGGACTCATAAAAAAAAAAAAAAAAAGAAAAAGAAAATACCACACAGCTTTACGTGAGATGACTTTGATGAAAAAGAAGATGAAACTGGTAATAATTTCATCGAATTCAAAAGAGTGTAGGTGTAGCCATCGCTTTTGAACCTTGACCAAGTTTTTTCTATCAGTGCTGAAACCTGTCTTTGAGTCTGGCTATAGATTTTATTAAAAATAGCGATAAGCTGTCACTCGCGTCTTGATTTGCGGAACCTAATTACTTGCTCTCTCGTTAGAACCAAACGCTGGGGTTTTCCCGTCGGATCCGGTTATCGCATAACGTGCCACGCGCTTCATCCGGCACCATCGTTAGTCCCTCACGTTCGTTTTCCCCGCGCTCATGTTTATATCTATACTACACTTGTATATTCATTCAATCCCACCAGCAGAACTACTGTTGCTGCTGCTGCTGAACCCGTCGCACCATCACCCAAACGAGCATCAATTCACATCTTGGGAGCACTAACGAATACAAATTTGGCCGCGAAATACACCTGTCCGCTACACGACGTTTTCAACGACCTGCACGAATGACTCACATAGTGCTGATGGTCGCGCCTCCTTCTTATTCACAGCGTATTATACCGAACGATCAATAACTTACATTTAAAGACCAGATGGTTCAGTGATCGCTTGTACCTTTTTTTTTTGTCGAGAGCAAATCCAACGGTTTTTTGTTTGGTTTTGATTTTTTTTTCCTCTTGGCAGAATCAACGCGGGTATCCGAGCGAGGGATATGTCATGGGTACCAGAGATGATCGGTTACATTATTTTATCCAAAATGAAACCGGTCATCCAGCGCATACGTAGACAGGAGTCACGTAGAAGCCTATTACCTACATACCAGAACTGGAAACCCAGTAGGAAGCAGCTCGTAAAGACAAAGTGGACAAAGCGTTGGATCTCTTCTGGCCTACGGCATTGTCCTTCGATATACCCTGCGAGAAATGCCTTCCGTATCAGTAGCACGTCAAAGCGCGTTGCTTTACGTTGGCTAATGGCTTGGATAAATTGATCGAGACAACGAACGATCGTACAGGGTACCTTGCACCATGAAAACTGACCAATGACGTTACCAAAGTGGGTCAACGCTAGCGTAATTAATAACGAGAACGAGAAGCCATTAACCTCTCATGGGCTGAGCATCTGATTAGAGAGAGCAGAAGTTGAGCTATGCAACGGATGATCGATTCAATAAATGAATGGTATGATGACTTAAAGCAAATATGTGAAACAATCGATCAAACGGTGATTCTGCCATTTTCTACATCCGTTGTCGAAAACGCACCCAGGAAGCTGTCTGAGGTCCGAATCTCATGGCCACGTCAGGCCCGCGTCGAACCTTCCAATTCTTGGATTTCAGTCGGCGACTAATTTTCGGCCCCCTTCTCCTTGTCTATTTTAATAGCTGGGTTGACGTAGTCTGACTAAAATAAACAGATTTGGACGACGTTTATAACATTTTTTGCAAGCCAGTCATCGTCATACCGCTATCATCCGGAGCTCGGACTCCGGCGGCTTAGGAACCTACATCACGTTCGTCGACGATACGTCACCGATAGGATACACTACGGTGGCGTTAACCGTGACGTTGGACAACGACGTCGATACTGCAGAAGAAAAAGAAGAGAAAAACAACCGGTAAAAAAATTAGGCCAAATATTTACACGAGATAAAAGCGTCATTCTACGAAGTTCGAATCTATTTGGATTAACATCGCGTCGTTCATATAAGGAAGTTTTTCAAGGCACCAATCACACGTTATATTGCTATCAATAGCATACACGCGAGCGTATCTCAGAGATTTTTCTTCAATTAGAATTTTTCTGATTATCCGAATATCGGATATATGGCGTTTGTATTCAGAACATCAAGTTTAACTCCAAGTCCATCACCGGTAGCGATACACCGCCGGACAATTCTTCATCTTTGACTCATTTACCTCCTTGTAAGACGCCCACGTTTACCCAGCACATGGTTGTAACAGTCACAACTTATACATCTGCTTCCCAGTTGAAAAAATGCTGTACATTTAGCTCGAAAAAATTTGTATTGGAATATTTTTTGTTGTTGTAGCAAATCAGGTGATCACAGAAACGGGTGTTGGAATGAAAGAGCTTTTCAACTCGCATCTGCTCAATAGAATCAATTTGTTCTTATACACGCACTATATCTGCATGCAAAGTTTCCCCCGGGGTTGTCTGCCCCTGGTTTATTAGCGCCGTAAAAATTTTAATGTCCAACTCGGCGGTATTGAAATTCATTACCAACATATATTGCAAGCCCGCCGATTCGCTGCCGACGGGCGCGGGGCCGCCATACGCCAACATTTCGGATTCGCAGCTTACAAATTTACCTGTTAAATTTTCTGCGATTCGCTACACGACAAAGCAACAATGTTTCTCTTAGAAATGTGGGCCTGTCTGCATTTTCTCAGTTTTATGACCACGTTTCACCTTTTTTTTTTCTTATCCAGTTCATTCTCCGCGAATGATATTTGCCGCTGCGCCTACGCGGCGAACATCAGGTGCAATTTTGAAACGTATACGTGGTCTCGTGAATTCGTGTGTTGATATTTTATCAGGCTGTAGTAGGCGGAAAGATCTGAAGTGGAACTTCGAAGCCAATTGACCGCATACGTGGTTTGCGGTTGATCACCCCCTCGGGCATTTCAAAAGCAAATAATACCCAAGTTTTTCGCGAATTTTCTCACAGTAATTTTGAAGATTGTTAAAAAAAAGAGCTACCTACTCTGCGGCGCGGGGCATTAACGGCAGCGAGGATATATTGGCGAACAGTGTATAATTTCCGAGCCGACAATTCGGAGGGCCAGCTCTGCATCATTTACGCAAATTATAAATTCATCATTTCACAATTATCATAATACATTCACACAAATTCCGAAGGCTTGGCTCTCAACCAGAGCGAATCCAGGCTGCTCGCTCGACCCGAACTTCTTCTTTTACAAATATTCGTGATTCTTCGCTTTCTTTTTCTTTTAGTATTTTCTTTTTTTTTTCTTCATTCATCTTTTTTCATTCGGTCCAACCGCTGCAGCACAGAGCCGTGGGTAATTCGCCAAATTGTTTCCACGAGTGTACGGACTGATCGAGAACACGAAACTGAATTTAGTTCGGATTAAGTGAGTCGAAAAAAAAGGATCCGAGTAGATCGTCGAATAGTAATTCCGCTCGATATACATAATCTGCACCGTAGTAGTGGTAATTTTTAAAAGTTGCGAACCCTCGTTAGCGTTTTGCGAATGACCCTATAGCTTTGAGAGAGAAGGCGGCTTTGTTCGGTTGGTGGTTTATTTAAATACACATTAATATTTAATACTTGGAAGGGAGGGTGTTTAAGTGGGAGGCTGTTCGCGAACCCGCCAAACTGCCAGCCCTATGTAATTACCAACGGCCCACTCGCGCGGCCCTCCAGCATCGGCTTATGGTTCATACCTATACATCGAGCACGCCGAACGTCAGGAATTCTATAAAACTAAAAACTCCACCTCATCGCAGAAAACCGCGAAATATGAATAAGAAATTTCCGCTTCTCGTTCCGCCCCTTCTTCCTCGCCCCCGTCAAAAATCCGTCCTACTTTTGGCTAGCTCCAAATTACTAAGCGCAACGTTGGCGGCTCGTCCGCGATAGGGTCCTGAAGTAACCTGGTCTACGAAGTAATCGGCGTTGTAAAGGAAAAGAGAAAAAAAAAAAAAGAAACAATTAGCTCACCATTATATTCTGAGATGATTTCACTTCGGCTGTAACTGTATCTCATTATTGGTTTCATTTGTTCTTCCGTTTTCGTACCCAACGTACGTCAGTGTCCTCGGAATTCTTGTCCTATAACTTACTTTTATCCTTTTGCATTCCAACGGATGTTACTTCGTGCAACAAAATTCACCGGTTACATTGTACATGTGTTGCGCATACGTGATTGCGAACACGTGATTGGTACCAAGACCGCAATGACGTCCTAGGAAAGACCAAACCTCCCACGGTACCGAGCTACGATATACTGAAAATCTAAACAATGCCAACTCAATTAAGCGGTGATATTCTCTATTGTTGTGAACGTGATGATTGTGCAACTTTTCTAAGATATCAAAGATCAAATCTATACTCGATCTTCGGGTGATCCCCGCATACTTGAGTGACTCGTGATCATTATATTTTTAGAACATACACCATTCATCTCGCCATTCTTACATTTATACTCTCACTCATTGTCAGTCAAATTTCGCGAAGGACCAGAGATAGATTTTTCTCCTTTTCTAGCTGGTCGAAAATTATTTGGCACGATGATCTTTTTCGCGATCATCAATGACGATTTAGATAACAAAGATTGACGGTTTTCATTTATCACATCGGTATTCAACGCGGTTCACTTATTGACTGAACCGTATAATCACCTCGAGATAATACCAGATCTGACTCATTCGACAATCATGCGGGGTATCATTGCATAGCGAATTAATAATGATTTGACTATCTTTAATACTGACGTGAATTTTATCTTGACGCGAATATATCTGTCTTATATAATATATCCCTATGTGTCCAGATAGGTATGTATATCGATATATTCATTACCAACCGATATACAGTCAATACATCATTCAGACAAGACAAACGTCCGGGAGGCGTCGTTCGCACGAGCGACGCCTCGGGGTGCAGCTGCGTTCACTGACCACTGACATACCTATATGTTCGCCTGCATGCCCCCGTACGGTAAGAAGCAGCGGCAACATTTCGCGGGATGAAATTTTTTCTTATCAAAGTTAAAAGCTACTCCGATTATGTACGAAGATTATGACGAGACGGTGTCGCTCCGGCGGTATATCTCGTTAAGGATTATCTCCTGAGGACCTCAACCACTTATACTTATAATCGCGAATGAATGGAAATATTAATACCTCAGGAAGTTAAGTTATTCAGCGGAGAAATTGAATTGCTCAGAAGAAGTTAGTAGATATTAGAATATGCGGAAAATTCTGAGAAATATTTCGTAATACAGGATAGAAAATACCTCAAACGACGTATATATTTCGTGAATTACACGCGGCGCCTTCTCACTGTTTGTGGGCATAAGTATATAAAGTTCAAACGATTCTTCTATGGGTTATTACCTGTGGCCACTGTCAACGCAGATCTTGTTAATAAGAAACGCCCGAGTTGTGGACAGGATTAAACATCGGAGAGGATTATACGGAGGACGGCCCCCAAGGCGCTCAACCCTCACAAAATCCTTGCGATATTACCAAAAAACCTTTCATCTATTACTTCGACCCGATTTCGACTGTCGAGCGTCTCCAAAATCTGCGATATGATTTTTGAACTCCTTTTTAATGAGATGGTAAAAAGTAACGTTCTCCGATCGCTGTGTGAATTTTCGAGAGGCGTTGAGGGATAATTGCGAACCGCTGTGCTCTTGAGAGAGCTGCATGCGGGGCGCAGCAAGGTAGCTTTGATAGAGAGATATGTAAATTACGAGGGTCTGGTGAGCCTCGGTATGTAAAAGCGCTGAACGACCCAACAGCTTGTGACCAGGAGGACACACGAGGTGGATAAGCAAGGGCCACTGGTGGTTCTGGGTGCTCTGGGTATGGCAACTGGACGCCCACCCTACCTCGTTAACCTGCTAGCAGTAGGGACGTCATTGCCGTTAACATCTTACATGCATTAACGACATTCATTGATCTTGTAGTCAGACACTTTTGAACCCAGCCTTCTTCTCGCCCTTTACCTCTATCAAAGATTTCATCTCACGAGCCGCGCGTTCACCACTCGCTTACTGCGGCTATAGCGTCGCCGAGCTAACCCTCCGTTCGCCCGATGTCATTTTGCAGAGTCGCGTGCTGAAAATACTCTAGAGGGAGATTTTCAACCGCGATAAAAAACAATGGTCTGTTAGCACCAGTCCATCGTCTAATCCTGTTCATAATCAATAATCGTTAATTTTATTAGCAAATACATTTAAGAAATGATCTGCGAGGATTCACAATATCTTTATGTATACATGTTTTTTATTGAACTTCGGGGAAGTTAACTAGGGGGATAATTCTCTGCTACTTAATTGCACTTAATTCAGTTGCCGCTCACGTTAATCACAAAGCGCGGATTGCGCGGGTCAGGTATACGTATATACGTATGGTGGTGTACGTAATACTCCAGCGATCGGTACGATGTAATTACGTCTATCAACGATCGATCGAGAGGAGAAAAAAAAAGAATATAATAAAAATTTCAGAAAAATGACCCGTTCCCACGAGATGATAAATCGCTGGTGATAAATTAAGACGTTCACTCCTCCCACTACTCCCGGGGCCAGATACAACATCCAACTACCATGCGGTTTATATTTATGGATCCGTGTACGTGTTTCCTGAAGGTATTATACGCGTACACAACTATATACGACCTTACATTTCCCCCCCACCACGTCACGTAATATACCTAGGAGACATCGACTATCGATAATAACAGATCCCGAGTCTCGATCCGTAATACATGTGCTCATAACGTTTAGATATCATTCAGTATTTATTGATTTTAAGATCACCACTGCTCGGCCCTGAGGTAAATCTATAGCTTCCTACCCGAGTGCCAAGTAGGTAAAAACCCTACGAGAATCATTGTTACAATTGGTCAAGGAGTCAAGCGACGTGCGAGGAAAAGTAAATTTTCTGCGATGGACTTAATGTTCTTGCGGACGTTTTCAGCCATAAACCATTCAAAAAACCCTCGTTCTGACAGGCGCCGTACCTCCCATATATCTATCATTGAGTTCCGAGCGAATATTGGATTACCTTACGTTAGTGGGACGAATGCCGTAGGCATCGAGCACTCTACGGAGTGGTACTGCATCGAGATGAACGACGATGCAGCATCCGTCGGTGGGACGTTGCCGTAGGTATATATCTATATGTATACCTATACGTGTGGTATCTATACCAAGAAACATTTTACGCTCGAGAGAAATTCACTTAGTCGGAGGTGTGGCACCGCCGGTTTGCTCATGCAGACTAGATTTACGGAGCGCTCTTAGTATGTAAAAAAAATTACTCCTCAATGCTGCTCGAAATCTATATAATGATATGTGCCTTTTTTTGCGTTGCTTTGAATTTCTTGTTTCACACCTGAGATGGCTTGTATGAATGAGCTGCTAGCGTCGCGCACGGTGGTCTAGACTGGTTGACTGGATACAAGATTATTGCCTATAAATTACAGTACTTATGCAAATCGAATGAAGTGCAGCCTGCTCACAATTAGTTAGCAGATTCGAGCTTTCGGTCTTATCTCCGCGAATTTCCCCTCCCACTCCATCCACTCAAGTCCTCTCCTGTTGTCTGCTCGACTTCCGGTTCCTCCGGACAGGTGCATATCGTCCAATAGATACCGTGGTAGGGTAATTCGTAATCCATGTCACGAATAGAATACGTTCTTCTGGACTCTATTTTACCCGTTTTTGGTTTTCTTTGGACAACATCATCGATCGTTTGATCCACGTCGCTAATCCACGTTGAGGTCAAAAAATTTTCCAACGCTAGATTTTTTATGTAAATATATCGGGCTATGCGTGGCGGAACCGAAGTGACCCAGAATCGCCGAGGGACAAAGCTCACGATCAGACGCGGCGCCGGTGGAGTTGAAAACAATAAGAATCAGGATACTCGCCTCACGATGAAGTCGATAAGATCATTGCGTATCATAAAACGTTTATTCTCAGGTGATCGATTATGGCGCAGCAGAAATACTCAAATTTAATTTTCATCGAAAATTATTTTTAACTACTTCTACTTCTCCGAATACTTTGGTTTGCATCATTAATTAACTAAAATATTCATGGAAAATCGATGTTTGCCTAAATCATGTAGGATATTCGGTCTCCGGGCCCAATACCCGTACGTCATCTGAATAATCGGACGAGGAGGTGAATTTTTCCATCGAAACAAAAATGGCATGTGCTCCTCATCGCGACCATGAAATCGGACTTCAAGGGGCATTGAACCTCCGACGGTGCCGGCCGTCTCTATACAACGAGACCGATTGAATTCCGGATCTCCGTGAATTAATACGGGGTACGTAAGGACGCAGGTCTAAAAGGGTCGATGACGAAAGGGTTCGGAAATTCACGGCCCACGTTCGGGTGAGTTTACAGAGCAGAGTTCCTCTTTCACTCGCCGCTCCGGGACCGGGTGTGTTCCGCATATCTCGCCATAGACCATCTTCACCTTCTGTCTGTACGCCCACGCGAAAAGGACAAATCCTTAAGCCCGTATGATCCAAGAATGCGAGAATTCTCGCAATGCAAGAGTTAAGTCTGTCTTCATTTACGTGCCTCTTCGAGTCTTCTTTGTTACTATGGTTTGGCCCGAAGGAAACGACTATACGTCGAAGAAAAAAATTAAGCAGCTTCTCGCAGGTGTCGATCCGTCGGGGTCTTCGCGATCTGCAGTCAACGCGCAAGACCTACGCAGAGTCATTACAAAGAGTCGCTCTACCCCGGTCAAATGACAATTTCTGCGCGGTATATTATTGAACACGTGGGTTAATAGGCGGTGTGATTCACCGGAGAGAGTGAGCAGAGGTGCATTGTGTACAATGGTATGGCGTCGTCGAACGAAGACCCGGCTGATATTATCTGAGGCTGCAAAAAAAATTTGAAAAAATTTCAATCCAAACTGAAAAAACATTTTTCAAATGTGCAAGATTCTAAATGCATTGATCGTATTGCAGGTACAGATGTCCGGAGACCCTGCAGAGAAACAGGACCGAACTATCGATGCAGAGAACGGAGAACGGCGAACGGACAACGTATGGAGATTCTGCACCGCGAGTCTGCTGGCTTAGCTGCTTGGTCCGCCCGAATGGCCCGACTGGCCCACATCTTCGAACGCCCACACGGCGCACTCCGTTCCGCTTGCGTGTGCATTGTTGTCTCGCTATATCACGCCAAGCCATTAACACTTCGAAAACAAACGAAAACCGCATGAAGTTTCGCGCGTGCCGCGTATCCCTATCGCACGAGGAGGTAGAATGTGTCCGATGTGTTCATGAAATGGAAAGCGGGTTTGAGGTAACGATATCCGTAAAGGAATTGAACATTCGCTGATATTTGAGTTAAAAATCAGCGAGAAATTATATGAAAGCTGAGACGATTTTGTTAATTCCCTTTCAATTCCCGGCTTTCGTGCTAACGAGCAAATGAATGAGATCACGTTTTCTACTCATGAATCATTGATAGAATTTATCAATCGATAGTACCAAGAGATCATAAAGACTAGACCCAGCGACGGTTTATTCCCCTCACCCCTCAACAACTTATACGTACGTCTTGCGCAAGCTTCTGTCTATATACCCACTTGTAATTAGCAATCTGGTCTGTCGCATTTCAGCTGTCGCGTCCGCGGGCACGTCGGGCGTCGGATGACAAAAAGCAAATTAGCAAATGAATAAAAACTGCCACTAATGAAAGATTTGCTGTTTCTCGACGTAATCGCAGCAGCTATGGTACGAACGGACGGAAAGACAAAGAGCGTCCGTTTCGCTTCAGCCTTCCACCGTTCTCTGGATACATCAGCTGGCACCTCGCTTTCTCTAATCTGAACGCGATTCGCAAATCCTCTTAAAATAATCCGTTTGGAATAACGTGACTACTAAATTCTCACCACCTGGTCGTATACATAAATAACATAAAATGTGCTGCTTCGTGACTTGCAAATTATTTATTCACACGTGGGACCATTAACCGGTGCGAGAACCATATAACTGCAAAAATCAAGCAGGCGTTCGTTAGATTTTAAGAATTTTGTGCCTCGATTTTGTTGAGCCTTCGATCAAAACGAAGGATAGATTCGCTAGCGGGGCAAGAGGAGAAGATCAGGTGAGTCAGCGATCAGCGGTTTTCGCGAGCAAAGAACTGTCAGGATCGCCCCGGGACTCGACGATCTGGCCAGACTAGCTGGCAACACGTGTCGCCCCAGGTGAATGACGTCATTGCTGACATATCCCAGCACCTGGTTTACTGGAGCCGCTGGAGCTGGGCCGATCGGAAACTAACTAGCAAAAGGCAAATGTATGTATGCTCCAGTGGTCAACGGACACTGCATATCCATTAAATCGTTTCGTTCCAAGGTTACGCAACAATAATTAATCCGTTATATTTAATCATCTCACTGTTCGTGCTGTGAGTTGATCTGAAAAATCGTCAACTGAATCGGACGATATATTCGAACCAACCAGCTAGTCAATTGATCTATATCTGTACCTTAGATCATGAACATTTCACCATCACTCCAACGCGTTCACCTGTACTTCAATTTTTCTCACGCCGCGTTGGCCAGGCGTCATCATTTTCATTATAACGTGTGAGCCATATACGAATAATGTGCTTATATGAAAGTATTAAGCGTATGTCCGTTGACGATTGAGACGTGGTTTTCATCGTGCTCGGCGATCGGATCGAAGGGAAGGAGGTGTCGTTCGGCCGTAGGAGTAGTCGGTCGCCAACTCTTCCTGGCAGGCGCCTGGGGCAAAACCAATCACTCGTAAAATTAGACCTGATCCGAGTCTCAACTGGCGTTTTACGAAGGTGCGTCGCCGATGTCGGTATAAGCAATGGCCTGCAGAGCATGCAAAGAACGATCCATCGACAACTGAGATCGTCGAACGAAAAGCATAATCGGCGGTGTAGAAAGTGCAGGCAAAAATGTCGATAAACTTAGGATTTTTCGTTGAACTCCTGAATTTGTATTTTTTAATTCTCGAGAATTTTTAATCGCCTATGTCTCGCGTTATTGATGAATTGAGAAAATGAAATATTTTGTGATATTTGATTGATCAAAAAATTCAGTTTGAATTCTCAAAATTCTGAATTTCTCAGCACGGAAAAGAAGGCTTTGAATTTCACCAGTTATTTTCATTTTATTTTAGATTAAAGTAAAACGAATTTTTCCCTCACGTTCGTTAACTTACAATTAGAAAGTAGTGAAAAAATCGCCATGCTTAAATTCCGATGACAGAGGTTGTAATAAGTCAAGATTATGTTTGTTTTCAGAAAGTGGCACGATCAACTCGGCGGTGCAAATTGGGCTCCTCTTCTATAGGTACTTGAATGTTCATGACTCAAAAAGTCTATCGCTGGCGCCACGATTATAGGTATTACGCATGAGGTAATATAGTCATTAGTTCCCATTTATCTCTGATATATATCGTCGCTATGCCATAACTGATAGGAATTGTAAACAATGACTGATCGATATTATCGATATCAAATCCGGACGACGAGCCCCGCAATTCTCATGCTTTACACATGTGCAACGTTGCCACCATGTATGTATATTCGAATTTTTCTTTCTTTCAAAATACAGTTTCAGCACATTTAGAGATGAGTTATACGTCTGCGCTTATACGTTGTCAGCAAAAGCTCCGTAGCGTCTCCCAGAAGCATACCGACTAGTTAAGTCAGCTACATGAAATAATAAAAGTACGACACTACAAACCAGACACCTGTTTACACTAGTTCTACCTGTTCGTCATTGTTATCAGTTAAAAATTGCACCACTGCAGCAGTCATCGGATGTTTAATTATCGATATCTACTTTATGTACTCTGGCGACCGGAAGTGATTCAGATCTGATTTTTACTGCAGATAAGACGATGTTCTGTGGGGCATCAAGTGGTACCGCAATGAGCCTGGGAATGCCCGTATTTTGTGGAAGGGAATAGCTTTACCCAACTACCAGTGATTAGACTCTCTTTGTTTACTTTGACTGTACATTGAGCAAACGATAAAGTTCAGTGTTACCACGGTTTGAACTCGTGAGCTGCGTAGTTTACGATAAGTCTGTGATTAGTGATTATTACCGTTGATTGGAATTGTTTGATTGTCACCTTGAAGAGAAGAAGAAAAAAAGTCCCTCCACAATCAGCGAAACGGGCATAATAATTCCTTTATTTACAATACGCGCAAAGATCTTAAAAACGAAGGCCACAAACTGCAAATCGTATCAAGTATTAATTCTTGATGATAACAAATACGATATTAACTTAAAACGAGATCTAGATTTTCTCAACGGTGATCTAAGAGCGCGATCGTTGTCACATAATTATTTATTTGTCGTTGTCAGATATATCGCGCTACCGTGAGACCGAAGTGAGACGTAGGTACCATTACCATTGTTGCTTCGAGCTTCAAGCTCTGAGAGTTAAGCGATACAGGATCTCAACGAGTGTGACACTCTCGCTGGATCGGTGGAATTTCTGTGACGTCATTGTTCCATGGCCGACCCTAAGGCAGAGATAAAATAAAAGTCTTCAACTGAATACCTTCGTCCGAGTGTAATACCGACTGCGTAATATCGACGTCCACTTCCACTTCCACTTCTATACTTCCACATACGCCTCGTTAATTCTCGTCACCTTGAGAGCTCGCCAACCTACATATCTCGATCACTTTTACCAACAAATCATCGGTAGTATTCGTTCTGCACAACGACAAAGTCATCTCGGTTACCTACCTCTGCAGCTATCCACCGTAGCTCAAGTACAGATTCCCCCCCGTCGTCCGACACACCTGACTTACGGATCATCATCGCGAGCTGCACCCCTTTGTCAGCAACATACTCGACGTGACCGTTTCTGCTTACTATGAAAACATCTCAACTCATCCGCTGCCGAGTGGGAGGTCCGCTTGTTCTCTTCGTCGGGCCTTGATCGGCTGTACGAGTTGGCGTGAAAATTTTCATCAGATTTTCTAAGCGCACAATTATCGACGGCAAATACTTCCTTTGTATCTCCGAGATTTGAATATTACTCGATAATTGGCTAAGATGACGTCGTGGTCGATGTTGCAGACGAGTTAGCTCGCATTCCCCAATATATATATGCACATATATACGCGGTGTTCTTCTGAGCCTTGAAAGTGATTATCAATATAAAAATGCGGAGCGAATTTTGAACCATAAATCTAAGATGATGAGCCCGTCGAGTCCCGGGCAGCATACCAATCAGCCAACCCAACTAGATATTTGCTCCGGATCTGCATAAAGATGGAAGACAGGTAGGCGGGGGGATGAAAATTATCCTCCGCTTTGATTTCGGCTATATGAGGCCTTTTCGGACCACTCGGCAATCTGCCGTGCGGTACACCGTCGTGTCTGTACGTATCGATGCAAAAGTGTGGAAATTTTTATCTACCTGTGTAATGCCGGGAGCGTATTTCGCTGCAACAACCGCTACATCACATACACTTGAAGAGAAAAAGGTAGAAAAAAAAAATACATTCCACAAAGAGCTGACCATGCCGACGTATGCGGCGTATTCTCAGCGTGAAGAGGGTGGCATTTTAATTTCCGTCATCCCTTTTCCTCTACATCAATGTGTGAAACTGTAAAATTTTGTTACTGTATACGTAGGTACAAAATCGTCTTAGGAAAGGTCAGGAGTAACGCTTACTCGGGGAAAAAGAAAGGCAGCGCTATTATCTGAGGTAATAGTGACTACTATTAGTTGGGTTGAGTTTATTTGTCACCGGGAGGCAATCCGGAGAAGAAGACGTGGCTGATGTTGGTACTGGAGGACTCACAATCAGAAACACGAAGCTCGGGAAGGAAGGGGTAGACCACAAAAACCAAACTGGCTTCCGAGAAGGCGCGTAAATCCACGGCGTAGATCTTAGGCGGTCTCACCCGACAATGTACCAACTTCTGACCGCTAAGCTGTGCCCCGTCCTCCGCGGAACCATGCTTGGAGATCGTAATTATCTCCTGCCTATGTCTCTTCGATCGTTCGACCTCTTTGTTCAACGCCGCGCGCGTCCCGCAAGTCAAGAGACGCGGAGAACTTGTATATAGGAGCCCCATAGTCGAGAGTCCAGAGGCACAACTACGATGACGGCGGTAGTAAGTTATTGTTAGTAAAAGTCAAGGATCGTTTTACGAGAGTCGATTTTCAGCCTCGCCTCATATCCTCGCAGTTATATACCAACGAATCGTGAATTCGATGAGCAACACAAAAATAGGAAATGGAAAAAAGACCGTGTTTGTTTTTTTGAAAAGCTATTTTTTTCTCACCGATTTCCGACCCAATGATAACCAGGCGCAATCGATGGAGCGATCGTTGCTCAACTATTCAAACCAGAGTACAGCGTGGGTGTATGTTACCATGTCTAGAAAACAACAATAAAACTTTCGCTATCTGATCGGTAAGAGGTTATTAGCCTGTCACGTGCTTCACGCCCTTGGAACCGATCTCCATCCGATTAACAGGCGCGGAGCACTCTACGATAATACTAGGACTGATATGCACCCTCAAATACACACGCAATGCACCGACAAACGTAGCAATAATCACACTCGAAGCCATTTGATTCGATGTTGAAAAATATCAACCGATTTCTTCCGACCAGGCTCAGAAGTTGCACTCGCAACCAGCACCTGCACTTTGAAAATAATTTGGTGAACGGGATCTTGACCATCAGTCAGTAGTCGGTGAAGTGCAGCGGCGACTCTGGGGCAGAGAAATACTTAAGTACAGGAGTTAGTGGCACGGCGTATAAGCTGCGAGAATCGCAATTCACGAGACAAGAGAGAATCAGGCTGGTATTCAATTGCGATTCCAAGTCGGCGTTATAAAAGTATTTATGCTCGGTAATGTCGGTTGCTCCTCGAGGGTTTTTCGTTCCTACAATACAAGTAATGCTAATCCAGTTTCATTGCTCGTTGAGAGCCGATTAAACGGGCTCGAGACTCGACGTCCCGTAACAGAAGCCCTCGGAACGACAGAGTGCTGCGGTGCAATGGGACTTCGATCTCGATTTAAAAATTGTCGACTGTCGCTGGGGTAGCTTATCTTCGCGCATATTTAGAATCCCTGACATATCGCGAGACGTACGTCGTCGTTCGTAAGTCGGCGACCGGTTAAGGTTGCGACTTCCAACTTGCGACGTACTCGCGCGAGCATCGAAGTATAAGAACTTGTTTTGTAGCGCACCAAGTAAATATTTCATTAGCGCTCGGTACAAACGAACTGGGGGGGGGGGGGGGGGGATCGCGAATGGCACGGTAAAAATAAATTAATAAATAAATAAAACCCGCGTATCCCGTCTTCTACCATTCGATAAATCGATCACGTATCCTAACAATTTATATCTTCATTGTAAAATAAGACACAGTCTAGGTAGAGCGATAATTTGTTTAATAACAATTGCGAATGGATTATTTCTATGGTTACTTTTTTAATACACAAATTCGAGTCAGCTCGGCAACTTCGAACCGCAACCATAAGGACCACCGCGTTACGTCTTGCGGTAGAACGGCCTGCATTCCATGCAGCGAATTTGAATATCGGCAGATCAGTGGAAGTTGGAACCAGGCGATTTCCACGCCGGTTAAGAACGTCGACGGGCATTGTGGTGGCCTCATACCAGCCCCCGGTATCCCCTACGTTTCTTCATTCCTGCAACCTGTGACCCCTTTTGTCTTCAGGGCCGCCCGGAACCGGCATACCGACCAAACCGCACCCGCTGACCGAACGCGGTAGGTACACCGCGGTGCTCCCGCCCCAATAATACCCCTGAGGATTACCATAATCGCATAACTAGAAGCCCAACTCCTAAAGAAAGATGAACCGGTCGTGCAAACGCAATACGTATCAATATTTGCGCACGTCGTGGAATTGATCAAAAATATTTTCACCTACATTAATGCGTCATCTAGAGTCTGTCAGACGTGCACAGGGTCTTGGTGCCCGAGTCAATTTTGTTTATAACGTGATTGTGTATCCAAGCATGCGTGATGGAGGTGATGGTGTAGGAGGATAATTAATGATGAGCTTGGCGGGTGTTTTAGAAGAGCGTAGGATATTCGTGACAATTATAAGAGCTGATCTTGGTAGGAACCTAATAGCGAATACCTACTAAGTGAAGAAACGCCAACTTTGATTATGCCTAAAGTTTAAAAATCGCTCGAAGGTCACTGATTTATTTTCGGTCCAATAGACTAGCATGCTAGACCGCCGCCCGAGGTTTCATACGTGGGAACGCGAATCTTAAGGTTCTACCTGGGTGGCCGTCTGCGCTCTCCTGAAAGCGTCCTTGGTCCAGGGCAAGATCACGCGTCTGCGAAAGACCTGGTCAAATCTTTCACCTAGAAATGATCGTCGCTGCTCATCACTTTCGAATGGTCTATACAATCATGATCAAGATCTCTTTTACCAAATGGCTATAAAATTTTTCCGACCAAAAACGCCCCCGATTCTTTGTCGGCGATGAATTAAATATAGCTCTTCTCAGTCGTTCGAAAACATTCCACAAATCATAAAAGTTGAAATATATTTTCGGTAGGCGAGAGCTGCACGTTCAAAATAATTCCGTCCCCCGTACTCCTCAACCGGGTGGCCGACGACTGCTGGCAAAGACGGTTACCGTGAAACGAGGACAATGAGTCCTCCTTCTTATACTCATCTTGGTCGCACTGGAGAACCAGAAGATCACCTACTAATATTTTTATTGGCCATAAACTCGCGCTGCAAAGACACGCCGGACCCCACGCCTGACCCAGCGGCAAGCCCAGAAGATTGCTTAGGCTATCTTCGCGCGATGACTAAACACGAGATGCTCTGACGACTATTCACATTGGAATGAACGGGTGAAAACGGTAAACGATAATATTCCGAATAAACGTCAGCACCTCACTTCACTACGTACCCTTCGTGTACGTATGCCTACATTAAAACTCCTATAATATTGGCTTCGTTTTGGTATAAAGTTTGTTATGGACGAACTTTTCTTTCTCATTGACACGCGATGAAAATTAGTTGTACAGAAGGACCTATTCGGCCTGGGGTCAGACAACTCTTGCTTGCAGGTGTCGTGTGTCTTAGCGTAAAAAAAAATAAAAAATTTAACATTGAACAGCACGTTTAGTATAACGAGATGTAAATTTGTTTGCAGTTCTTGACTCGTGGTTCCATGTGTCGACCGGTCGTTGAGTAACTATTCGATTCGACTATTTGCATACGAATTATGTAGATTTTCAAAGTGCAATAATCTCCGCGCGCACAAACGCCTGATGTATTCAATCTAACTTGATGTGCTTTGTAAGATCGTGATGCCACTTGAACTCTCAAGCAGGTTTTGCGATTGGATTAAGCTGAAAAATATCCGTACCGCATCCAGAACTTTTGAAACGAGCAAAGAGCGAGGATTTAATGCGGATTCTTCTGCGGAGATTCGTCAGGTTTGGTGTCCTCTGGTAACCCTTGGCGAGGTTGTAGCCGGGCAATTCGGAGCATAAAATATGGTATTGGGTTGACAGTAAGGACACGGGTGTATATCCATGCAATTTATTACATTATCGTGAATCTAATTTATACGCAGTATTCCTACACGGGGTGATGTAGAGCTGGGTAGAACTGGACGGTCGATCCCCGGACGCTCTCCTTGCACAATGTCTCCGATCTTAACGACCTGAATAACCCAAGTGGAGGTCGGAAGAAGTATGCCAATAAAATATAACTCACCGATCACGAACGATCGGAGAACCGCTAAAGAAATTGCTAAATATTACTCGACACGATCGCCGCCGAGTCTTCCTTCCTTACCGGTCAGATCGAAAAGCCTCAGACCACTTTAGTTGTCAAGCTTCACACGGCGGGGACTCTTTCCTGCAGCTCCAAAAGCTTTCGGTAGAACAAACAGGAATTTTCAACCATTTCAAATAATAATCATCGCTGTGCATTACTCAGCGAAAATCAATTTTTCTCGATGTAGTTATTTTCGCCAAACTTTAATTTTTGGTGCAAGGAGAGGTCGTCGCGGAACACGCCAGCCAATCAGCAATCCACTATACAGAAATAACCAGCGTGTTGCGTATGGTCAGGAGAAAATAAAATGAGCAGTCAAGCAGCCACTTGTTGCCTCACTGGGTTCGCGCATGGCAATATCGCACGAAGATTATAATCTGAATGTAAACGTGGCGGTTCAAACAGGCGTCGCTCTTGGATCCCATGCAGCTAGCCCTACGTCATCCGAGATGACAGGTAGGAAATCTGCGATATTTATGCTTGAGTATAAGTCAGTGAATTTCTTTAGATTTTTTTTTTTTTCACTTCCAAGATCTGTTTTTCAAATTATGTCACCTTTGGAGGATCAGGTTGTGCATCGGTAATGCGCGCGTGATCTCCGAAGCTGATTTCTTCCTGCGCGTGGACGTTGATCACGCGTTTTACATTTTACAAAGGACTATTTGCCCAAATTCTTCAGGGTGGCAGTAAATCGAGGTGATCACATCGGACGGCTTGGGAAGGTATGCGCTATCTCCGCTCCTCCAAGCTCGTTGACTGTGTGCCTCGAATACTAAGAGCGAGGGCTCTGGCCGCTATCATCTGGCAACAATCTAGGACGGTGCTTTGTTTTATGCGCAATTACTTGATGAGTCATTTCCGTAATTGGGGCATATTTTTTCTAAATTTATCACCCTCAACTGAGGGACCACAAGAACACGAAGAGGGAAGAGAGAAATGCCGCTTTCAAAATATTTATTGAATGAATTCGCTGCCGGTATCTTTCGAATGGGTTATTCGATGGTTTGGTACCGTTTTATCGAATGGTGTCGGTCGTCTCGCTCTTCGCGTTGATACAGCCGTCACGGGCGTCGGTTTATCGTGTTTCAAAGCTGTTGGCTTAGGTATCGGGGAACTCGGGATCCCGAGATACAAAGTGCACCCTGCATATTTATGCGGGCAGCCTTTCGCGCCGCGTGCATTAGTAGATACATATCTTTTGTAGCATACATTTTTGGTGAACCCCGAGCTAAATGGCATGTACGGCTGGTATACGCTGCTATCTAAACTTGCCAACCTGAAGAGTTGATGAGCTGCGGGGTTAAAACGGCGTCCAAGAAGACGTGGCCCCAGCCCTCCTCCTTCCCCTGCCGCCGTCAAGACCGGACTTGAAAAATTGGATTGAGACGTTTTGAGCGGTGCCGGCGGTAGGGCAGTCCTCCGGAGGTACCTTATGGAATCTTCGTCGTCCGCCGACTCCCTGCAAAGGTAGCAGGAGCAGCAGCAACTTAACCATCGCAGCTTGGGATAGGACTAGGTGCGGTTAGACTAGGTTAGGTATGTTAACAAGTTAGGCGATACAGGAGATAAGAATCCTTTGTGGTCTCCAGAGTAACGCGACACCAAATTCTGACGCAGTCCGGCCGCAGCCAAAGACCTCGACCCTCCGGGCACACCGCGTGCCCCGGGTATTTTTGGTGGCTCAATAGATGCGAGAAAATTTCAGCGGTGGGTGTTGGTATTTTTTTTTTTTTTCTAAGTTCTACAGTTTGCGTAAACGCCTGCGGAGTTTCAAGAAGACGAGAGAGGCGACAAGCGAGAGTGCATTTCTAAAGAATTATTATCCATTAAATTATGTGGCGAGTTTCGATGTAGGTATGTTTTTCATGATGGAATCTTTTTTGCGAGAACAGTTTGAGAGCTGAGTTGAAATAAATTTTATTTCGATTTCCGAGCTGCTGGGTCCAGCCGGTCGCCGGGAGAACAAAAGGAGTCGCTTATCTAACTCCTTGTCTACTACGGTGAAAAAGTATTCCCCCAATCGGTCGGCTAGACTTTGCCCAACCTAAAGTGGACCTCAAAGAGCGTTAACCAGCGCCAAGGATAGGCAAGATGGGCGAGAAGAGGGCCTGAGAACCGTAGAGAATTAAGGGCACAAGGGGAACTTGATTTGTGAGCTCAGGATCGCGTATACGTACGCGACTCGAAGAAGGTCCAACCGAAGACAAGACTTTTGAGACAGCCGCCACACACCCCGGTCAGAAATATTCAAACGTTACCAACACCCCGGCAATGTTGTCAAACACTCAACTACTCTAGTGGATCTGTGGATACACTATAACTGCAGTTGCACGCCTACTTTTTTCCCTCCCATACAGCTTAACTTTCCTTCCCTCTCCTGCTCATAGCAGTTCCTTTCACCCCTCCTTCTTTATTTTCCTCACAATTAGTTCGACACTTACGATAATCCTCTGACGAAGACTCAAGCGCTGTACTATACGAATAACTGTCATGGAATGTCAATTGGTATAGGAGTATTGTACCATCTTGAATTACGTTCAAAAGTTATATACGAAATTGCAAAGAATAGAGATCGTATTACAAGCGCGGATATATCAAGGAATAGCCACGGTCTAGAATTACACCTTATATGGTGGAATTGATATCAATTTACGAAACATCTTAATAATTTTCGATCTCAACAATCAAACTAAATCATGAAAACTTGCACATCTGGAAATCAAATTTAGACCATAATTCACTCAATATCTCTTCTCGTTATTATTTTTTGAATATATGGTGAGGAATAGAAGGGGGTCCAAAGTTGTTAGAAGGCTTGTCGTTTGTAGAAGCTGGGGGAGTGTTACTGGCGGTGGGAAATATTGTCACCAGTGTGATTCCTATATTAGTCTCTGAGCCCCCCCGCGGCGCCGAATCGACCCAACTATCCGTGTCCCGCGTCGTCTTGGTCCTTTGGTGATGGTTAGCTGGAGTAAGACGAAGTGTAGCTCCTAGGGGAAGCAAGGGGAAAAGAAAGCGCCTCCTCGCAGTAGAGGTTAAGGTAAGGCCTCCCCGAAAGACGAAGACCTGGTTAGGCCACCTTTGAGCTTTGAGAAGCCGCCACGCTCGTCGGCTGACAACATCGTGATTTCACCGATTTTTGGAGAATCAGATACGAGAGACGCCCGCTCGTTCAAAGTGCCCGCTTTTAGGGAGGATGCTGCTTTGTTGGAGTAAACATATTTGTGTGACCTCCACTTTCCTCAACGCCTATAGCTATGGTCAGAGAAAGAAGGGTGGGAAAGTAGTAGAAAGGTGGTAGCTGCACCGGCACCCTTGCACCGTTTCGTGGCATAGCAGCACGTCCGCAATCCCCTCCCTTCCTATCCCCTAGTCCCTGCCCAGTTTTTAACTACAAATGGGATTGAGATGAGAGCCTTGATAATTCAAAGTCTCAGGGTGTCACCCTCGCGCTTCCCGCGTTCTCTCTGCTTTCTCCCATCCTGAAATTTTATTTAAATTCTACTTCGTCCGCTGATGGTTTTTTTTTTTCTTCTAGAAATTGGCGAAAAACTTCAACATCAAATCCATTACGGAATCCTTTATTGATTTTTTTTTTTGTTCAATCGCCTGGAGCAATAATGGATTTCGGCCAGGATTACAGGGAGAGTGATTAAAAAAGGAAAGTTGTACGTCGCAGTCGCGGGATGAAATCGAGAGTTAAATTATTACGAAGGCCACTTAGACCGACGGAGGGACGGTCCAGCGCCGGAGCGGCTGTGTGGGCTAGCGGACTCCCCTCCCTTCCATTCCTTTTCCCCCTTGCGGCATCCTACCCCGACATCCGTGGACCCGTGGGCAAGAAGAATAGAGAAGAAGTTTTGTTTGTTTGCGCGATGGTGTGCATCCGTGTCCGATCGTGTTACACGAGGTTTCGGTATGTGTCCCCTGCGGGCCCGACAACTCAATAGCAAGCGTGCAACGCGCCGGGGCCCGAAGCAGGCCCTAAACGGGGGGCAAGGGGCATCATCGCCCCGATAGGAGCTGCTAGCTATGCTCGTCGGCTACCCAGGTAGGCAGGCGCGGAGAGAGAACGAGCCCCTTTGCGTTGTCCACATTCTCACGCTAATTGGGCGGCAGAGCCTCCCTGTAATTTCATTAAGGAGCCTCGTGCCTGACGTGGGTTTAGGCTCCTTCCGAAGACTTCCTTGCTCTCCTGATCCTTCTTGTGCTTCTTCTTCTTGTTCTTCTTCATCATCTTCTTCTCCGTCCCTATCTCCACCGTCAAGTCCCTCGCATCTTCTTCTCTAACCCAAATATTTGCCAGAGGTGATTTCACGAGTTCGTCCTGTACCATCGGCGAAGAGCGGTGACGTCAGAAACATGGCACGTACCAATCAGCCCTTCTCCCATTTTAGAGGTTCAGTTGCGAATCGATTTTGCGTTTTTTTTTTACCTCGATACGCGGTGCTCTAACTCCCGAAGAGAAAAATCTTCAGGTGCATCAGACGCCAATTGAGTAACGTCGTGTGGGGTCAGGGTGAGTCTGGTCCCAACATGACCGAACCCGCGCGTTCCGTTCAGGAATCTGCGAGCTCTTCACAATGGGTCAGGAAGTGTACTCGGGTGATCCAGCAATTCTCCAAGCCAAGAGGAAAAGAGAAGCGGGGAAAAAGAAGGACTCGAAGCAATAAGTGTCGGTGGCACCCGGGTCGGCTCGTGGCTTTGAGACCCATGCAACAATGCTTTGCCAACAAAAGCTTTTGCACTAGACCATCACTGTATCCTAACTAGATGCGATTTTGATGAACCGACTCCGCCCATCGGCTTAGAGACCCTGCTTGGGAAGTTGGACCACCGTAGCTAGGTATATGTATACTGGGTAAGTCACGCCAAGCGCTCCTCAACCTTCTTTTCTCATTCTGTTTCTCTCTCTGTTTCCCGATATTGTCATGGGTATAAATAAAATATATCCATCAGTCTATCTCCCTCCATCCACTCCGCACTCTTCATTACGTTTGTGTACCAAACCAGCCTCCGCCAGGACTTGAAGTTGTGTTAGAAAGGTTGAAAGCTCCTTTAGAAGCGTGAAATATGACTTCCTATCGGCGACGAGTCGCTCGCCGTCATCTCAAGCCGTGGTGTGAGCCTCGTCTCCGCAAAATCTCATGCCTCGGTCCCGGTATAATTCAGATTCCGTGTGACCTGAACAATGTACCCCGCCGGCGTGCATACAATTACCTCCTATTAGCCGGACCCGTTGTCAAGCCGCGATGCCGTTTCGAATCTGTTTACTCCTCGAGAGTGGTTTTTGCTACGTTGTACGGTACGACGCGGGCCTCACGTCGCCCCAATGTCCTCGCTTATATACCTACGTATATATGTATGCACACATCGGTAAGGCCTACGTGACTCGGACGTGCCGATGCATGCGATCTGCTTGCTAACCGCGAGTCGACCGAAGCGAACCCTTCCGCCGATGGCCCTCAGGCTCCGAGCTCCGGTGCCCCGGGACTGACCGCTCCGCGACCGACCGACCGCCCGCACGGTGCCGCGGAAAGAATGCTCGCGAGTCTCCTTCGTTCTCGGCAAATGTATCCTTTTCGCTAGTGTATCAGCCGCTGAGTTTAGACGTGTTCCGCAACACGTGAACGAACATAACAAGCTCGAATTTCGAACCAAGTACCCAAACTAATCTAAAACAACACATCTACCACTATGGGAAACAGATATGAAAAAGTATTCTTTCAGTGCTGTTTAACATCGATTGCGTAATGAAAGAGAATGTTATATCTTTTTACGGAAACGGTAACCTACTTCGTTACCTGAAATAAGTTATAGTTTTGGTTGTGATCGCGTTTGATGAGGCATGAAATCGCAATTTAGCTTGCCGATTATGCACGGAGAGATCGGCAGAGCTTACAAAGCGTGAAAGCGTAGGGCGGGGCGTGACGGCGTGTCGAGAGGGTGGCTGTTACAAGACAGAGACTACTCCGAGTGTTTGTTTAGTGCGGTGGTCACGCGGGCGTGCAGTTGTTCAATCGGAGGGACCCTTCACCGTTGGGAGGGTCCCAGCAGCTATGGTAGCTTTTGACGACAAGCTCTAATTAGGGGGACAACCGTAGCAAATGTTTGGACTCCCGTCGCAGAAGTCTCAGGTCACTCGACTTTTCACGCCCTTCTCATTTCTGAGGGATAATTCTTTCTTTGCTTATTTATTTTCCCCGCTCGCCACTACTAACCGACACGGATTACATTACACTACGACGAATCAACGAGCTTAACTGCAATTTGTTCGGTGATCCGAAAGCAGTTATCAGATCGATGCCCGTTCTCCGAGATTTATTATTGTAGCATCAGGTGGCTCCTTACGATTAGACTGAATTATAATCCACTTACTTTGATGATGGCACACTCGGGATGGCGTGGACCGTGAGGAAAGGGTTCAAGGAGATGAACGAATGACTAGTCGTCAACGCTTGGATTCTCGCTGAAGGTAAATAAACATTAAAGTATGGAAGAAGAATGTTCCTTTTGTTCCATGGCTGTCTGCGTATGAGAATTTTTGTGGCGTCTTGGTGAAACTAAATACAAACTAATGTTAGATCTATGGATAAAAGCTAGGTGGCTGTTTAGAGTGACAGCAATATAAAGCGGGAGAAAGTAAAAGAGAAAGAGGTCCACATCCAAGATGGGACAGTTCAAAAGAGATGCGCCAGTTTTTCGTGGGTTTAGTATTTGAAGATAAACGATGAGGGGTGAACACGGGGTGGTACGATGGAATGGCGGGATGACGGGACGGGACTTCGGGGCGTCGAGGCGGTGGGATGGTGCCCAACTCTAAATCATAGGCCAAACAAGCCTATTGTCGTCCACTTAGCGTGTGAAAGAATGTTGGCAAATCTTAAGGAAAGGCTGCGTGGTGTGGAGAAGAGAAGAGAAGAGAAAAAAAGAAAAAAGAAAAAGAAGAGGGACCCGAGAATCGTCGGCGATCAGGTGGGGGCGACTCGGTGAAGAGGAAGAAAGGCTGTTCGTGTATGTCTGATGATATAGGTGAGAATAGTCGAATAGCCCTCGGGGTATGGAGTGGGAAATGTGTGCGTAGACATTCCCGTATGTATGAACAACCGAATGCGAAGACACGTAGTGGCGCCTGAGCGTCGGGGGTCAGAAGCAGAAGTAGCAGCAACGGCAGCATCAGCAGCTGAAAATCGTCGTAGAGGAGACCGCCACCGACCTGCCGCAGGTTTTAACTTGCAGGATGGGGACCCTGCGCAGACCCTGAAGGTGTCCACGAGCCCCAATCCCACACAACAGCGATGAAACCCGGAGCCCGAAGGTTGAAGCCTGAAACCTGCAGAAACCTAGAGTTTTGCGGGGATAGGAATGTTTTTTTTTCCTATTCTGGTATCCCTCAAAGGCGGCGAAATCTGTTAGTGAAGGGTATTGTGAAGTATTTGTGAATGAATGAAGCGGGTGAAGTGGCCCCTGAGCTACAGGATAGGGAGGGACTGATCTCCGCGGGGACTCGCGCGGGCCCCGCACCACCTTCCCAAACCAACCGCGTTTCCATTCCATTCAGGACCTCCACGACCTGCACGAGCTACCAGACACTGCCGTCGGCACCTTTTCTGCCAGTTCTCTTGCACGCTCGTTCCCTACATCTACAGGTATTCACACGCCCATATAATGTATAGAACAAGTATTTGCTCTAAGAATCCTTGTATCAAGATAATTACCAATGTTAACCATCCCGCCAACACCATCATACCGAAACGATCATTATATACTAATATGATCAGGTCAACATTCACTCGATGATAGCTGACCACGACTATAGGCGTGCATCGAAGAGAAACAAATTCTATGGTGTTGGGTTACAGTTTCTACTATAGTATAAGCTGACCGATTTTTCCATGATATGCCGTGAACCACGTAGGGTGACTAAGTTCTCGCGATAGGTGAATAGTTGGAGCTGCTGGTGAGGAGACTGATTCGGTAACTGGGAGGGCGAGATCCGCGGCGGCTAATATATTATCAGGGACCCTTTGCGCCGGGTGATGTATTTGACGTGGGTGTCGGAAAAATTAAAGCAATCCTTTTACGGTATCGCTGGTGGTCCACGGGGGGACGTTCGGGGACCGTCTTCTCCCGACGTTCCGAGTTCCAACTCTTTGCGGGCTGTAAGGACGAGCCCGTGGGGACTATGCGGCTTGGCGGGCGGCTCTCCGGTAACCGGAGCTGCCGGGATACAAATACTCGCGCATTAATAGAGCCGAACCGCTAAAACTAAGAGGAATGGGATACAAAGAAAAAAATAAGGAAGAAGAGGGAAAAGAAGAAGAAGCAGAAGTAGAAGAAGAACAGAGAAGAAAAGAGGGCCATTGGTATTGGGCTGGATGAACGAAGCGGCCGAGGGACCAGCACGAACCTGCAACTGACCAACCAGCGGAAGGATGAACAACCGACGGAGCCGAGTAGGTTCTCCAAAGAAATACGATTCCGTATTGTGGGGACACCGGGAGGAGAGGGGAAGAGAGAAATATAGCGTAGCGGGGAGAGGGAAGGGGATGGAGCCCAGGACCCCCCACGGCCACGGGCGAAACTCGCACTTTCCCACGTGCGGGCGATCCTCTTTCATCCAGCCGCCAAGACGGTCTCACCTCGACTTCGTGTACCCTCTCTACTACCTTGCTCTACCTTTACCTCCTCTCCCTCCTTGTTCCCCGCGTCCTTGCACTCTTAGCTCCTTTCCTTCTTTCGCTTAGTTCTGTCTGACACATCATTCAACCCACCCTGATGCCTCGTACCTCAAATTCGCAGTCCACGTCATGCCTAATCCGACCGTGTATATGAGGTGTATCATTATGCTTCAGTCGGACGGCTCCACTCCTTCAATCTCTCCAAATCATCCATGCACTCGAATCCCCTCAGTCTTTCAACGCCTGACTTTTGCTATCTTGAAAAGTTGGCCATTCAAACCACATAAAAAATTCTGAAGAAATCACATGAGATTTTAAAAAAAAAAAGACGCAATATTTGAGACCCGCGTGATTCGAGCAAAATATAATTCGACGAAAAAAATTCATTATTGATTCCGTTGGATTTCGTGGAGAGTCAGATAATATTGTTGCGAATCGCTGAAAAAACATATTTCTCTCTCCGGTCCGAGCGCTTCCTTAAATACCGGATCGTTTGATCGTTTGATGTTTTTTATAGCGGTCCCAGATCCGACACCGTTTCTACGTGGATCTGATCCGCTGTTAACATATTCTGGGCAAACATGGCGCTTCAGGTTCCGCCGGGGATTTTGGCCAGGTTGAATCAGGTTCTGGTCGCGCGCGTCACGACTACAAGATGTACAAATCGCACAACGCGTCCGTTCTTTGGCAGAACATTGTGGCGGTGCGCAGGAGGGCGCCAGGAGGCTCGGAACGAGCCTCACAACACGGTCCCCGAAGTTCCACCAGCTAATACGACAAGCTCTTAGGAATTTCCAGGAGCGGCCATTTCGCGCGTGTGCTGGCCATTCGCTGCCATCCGCTATACCAGTTCAGCTCGGACACATTGAGGACTTATGCATACATACATAATAGTATGGTATGAGGAAATTTACGTCCTTCCAAGGATGTCACTAAAATAATTCGCAGCATGTTTTGCGGTTTGGCATAAGACCCCAGGTTGCAGTTAGTTCTGAACGTGTCACCTTTCCACATTCGCTGATCATAAGCCCGAGGCTTCAACGTGACGCAACGCGATTCTCTCTTTACTTGAGAACAATTGTCTCCTTACCTCCGCTTCATCAGCCACTATCTCACGACTGGTGAGGACCATTCTTAGCAAGTCGAGTCTACAGCAAGTTATGAAAAGCATTTCCGCCACGGTTGCTGTCGCCGGTCACTCCCAAAGAGCAACGACGCTGTGTACATGTTCAACTTTCCTTGACTTAGTTTCATCGCCCGGAGATTATAGTCGACTTTGCTATTAGACGCGATGACTTATCCGTGCTTCGAATTATGGCAGCTAGTGACGCAATGCCAGATTGTAAGGTGCGGTCTGTGATGTACAGATAGAATCTCTGTTTCTATATGAGCACCGGTTTGGCAGCGAAAAATATTTTTTAAAAAGCTTCACAGGGTGGTAAGTAGCGAAAGATAATATTTGGGACTACCTTGTCTCAGGTTTGTTGTTCATTTATTGCACTTGTCGGAAGAGAATTGGTGCAAAGATGGCGGTCGTAAAGGTGCAGCATGGAAGTGTAGAACGAACGGATATTTTACAGTGTGTTACAGTGTGTGTGCATGAGTACAACGGCGATTTGATTTAGGGTGAGCAAAGTCAGTCAGGTCATCATTTGCCGTTGCCTGGCCTGCAAACGGTCCGACCAGGAGGCCACCTCCGATCTTTCTAGTGGTCCTTCTCCTTCTTCTTTGGCTCAAGCATTGGGGTTTGCCGAACAGCTTAACGTCCCCGTGTATACAACCAACAGTTTATTATCGCCGTTGTATTGTACCTCGTACCCACTGTAATTTGCAGTCCACACTTTCCACCGGTATATAATACACCGTAGCGAGGATTAGGTTTACAACCTTTTACGAAGTCCTTTCGCGATTCACCTGGTCAGACTCGAGCACCTCTCGTCGATCTCTCGAGTAATCGATTCACCCTTATACCTTGTACTCAAGTTTCAACTGCAATTAAGACAACTGGAGTTGTTCCCGCCATTACCTTGCACGAATCAGGAGATCTACTTACTTGTTCTTTTTTCTTCGTATAGACATACCTGCATTGCACGAGCTGCACTTCGTTATGTTGTTATTTGAGCGCCATTTACTGTCAGTCGGAAAAGTGCCACACAATCGATTTTAAAAATACTTCATTTTTGGCCCAAAAATCGAAAAAATCCGATTGGGTGTATCTGAGATTTTTTGGGATTTTGAGATCAAAAATCCACATTTTTTTTTTGCAGTATTTTGACGAATTTTTATGTATTTCGAGCTCAGGAATCCGAATCCGCTAGCTGAAATGATCTATCTATCGAAATGATCAAGTTATCGCCAATTTTTCGCTTTTCGGATCAAAAGAATTGAGCTATATTGATTGGTTTCAGTCGTAGCGTGATTTAGTTGACGAATCCGTGTTTTTAAGATCAAAATGAGTAAGAAAACTCCAAAATACCGCGAAAAAAAATGAGATGATATGCCTATGAAAGACAATAAATGGTGGAAGAGCAGTAGGTCCGATTCGGTGTAAGAGAAGAGACAAGAAATGGAGGTAACGTTGGTTGAAAAACGAATGTCGGTGCTCTGGTCAAGATCAACGTTGGTGGTTTGAGGATAGCTCGGGGAGTCCTCGGGGGTTTGTCGAGTCTACCAGGGCGACTGGGGTGACCGGGGTGACCCAGGCCCAGGCGTCTGGGTCCGTACACTATTACGCGGGTTCCTCTCATCCGCGTTGGCATTCCAAAACGAAGAGTTGCCACGGTATACGCGGCTCTCTATACCCACCGCGCTGTTGGACAATATGTAAATCAGTGGTTGTCTCTGGTCACGAAGTCGCGACCTCGCGCCGTCTGGTCATCTCACCGGTCTCGATACCTCTGGGTGTAGGTAGTAGGTGCCCCTATTCTTCTTCTTATTTATCTTCATTTTTCTACCTCTTCTCTTCTGTTCTCTTTCCTTTTCTATACTTATTCTTATTCTGCCTTTCGATTGAATTATCATACTACGAACAACGGTTATGATATTGCGTACACCATGGAGAGATCATGGAAACAATTGCGTGTGGGGTATTTTCAGCGAAGATCCTCCAAGCGAGCACTCCCGCCCTTCTTATCACCCTGTTCCTAATGGCAGTCACGAAATACCGCTATGAGTGAACAGGCATTTATGCGGTCTTGTTCCCATGCATTTCGCGATGTATGGGGAGAAGAAGATTTGATGCCGTGCGTCGATTCACTCTCGCGGCCATTTCCCATTGCGAGTAGTGTTGATGGTCTTCATCTTCATCTTTGGGTTGGCATACTTGGCCGGTTTGGAACCTTCTATCTCCGGCAATTAGCCACTAAAAGTGTTCACGTGTCCTGGGCTATCTGTTCCCCACCCACGCACAAAGCCATCCTCCTTATCGCGGTACAAAATGCATCTCATTGGCCCGCCCAGTCGGAATCGTCCGAAATTTAAAGACTTACCGAAAAGACCTGGTGGCGGTAGAGAACGTGATACGAAGTGATGGAGCTCGTGCAAAGCGACGCCACTGTTGCCAACTAGTGAAATTTACATATCACCTTCTCCTTCATTTTTAGTTTTATTTTTTTCTAGCTTCTTTTCACTCGTTTTTCATCTCTCAACATCTCCATTGCACCCAGAGACTACTTCTGGGAAGCGACGCTGTGGTTCCCACGAAACACGCTGCTTTTCTCCGAACCTTCGGAGCAACACGAGTTTCTACGACGCGATTTCCCACATCATTTATTAACCGCTGACTGATCTTTAACACCCAATTAAAAATCGATAATCCAGCAAAGAGCAGCAGAAATAATTTTTGTCCTTCTTTCTCATGTTGTGCTTTCTGTAACAATCCAACCCTTTAAATAGCGATAACGATTTTTAATATATTCGCAAACCGATGGAGGGTAGAATTAATCGCTGACTTTCAGACAAACCAAAATTAGTTGTGAAATAAATCTATGATATTTTAGAGAGATCTTCGGAGCGGCGGGAGAGTGTAGCGGGGGATGAAACCTATTAGCGAAGCGCCGCCCCGCAATCAGGAGCAGTTAGGAGCCTCCGTAGGATGAGGGGCTCTCAGGCTCGTGTCTTCCATCTCGTTTCTCTTCTGCCTCGTTTGCCTTTTATCGCTTTTCTCCTACGTTATTATGGTACACTCCTCTCACCAGCAGTTCAACATTTTCAGTCCCCAAAAATTACTCTGAAGACGGTTGTCAACGCAAGGGTAATACCGATTAGACTTATAGAGACAGACACCGACTGAATTTTTCAAAGCTCCAAAGCAGATGATCGAAGTTCATTTTCAGGAGCAGGAGCAAACGAGGGCAAAATTGTTGAGCGGGGAGGTGCATCCGGGTGGAGGTGAGGAACAGAATCACGTGTGGTAAACGAGCGAGACCTTTTGTTTTCTATTTCAAGGCGGTTACGGTTTTATTGGAAGTTGTTTTAAGGTATCGGCGGGGGTCACAGGAATGTAACGGCCACAAGGAGATCGCCCGCGGCGGAACGCGGCTAACACGGGTAAACGGTGCTGGAGCTCTTCTCTTCTCCTTACCTCCTTTCCTCCTCTCCTCTTTTCCTCTCCTCACCTCTCCTGGTTCTTAGCTGATGCGGGCGCACTGTCCTAATTACTACGGGACCTCCTATTTTTCGAGCTGAAAGGGGCCGAAGTATTTTTGCCCGCGGCACAAAACTTCGTAGCTAGACATCACAGTCCCACCTCTATTTCTCTCTCACTCTTTCCCAGTCTCTCGAAGGACCTTTCGGTCGTGCAAAAGGAACCTCCAGGCACCGGGTTGTCCTGCGGACGATCCCCAGGGAGCAGGTTTTTTGAAATAATACTACAGACTTTCATTAACCAATTCTGCGGCAGGGAACTCAATTCACAAGGATCGCTCATCTCTTCACTTCGTTTTATAAAATGCATAATCTCGGTGGTTGGGAAATACTGGATTTCAGAGATATATAAAAGGTGTCCCTGGATCTGTATTCTCTCAGGCGCAAGTGGAGGTGAAGATGCGATGGATATAGAAGGCTAGTGAGCCGAGGTGACCGTGTGGAGGAACCCAGTGGGATACAAGGCACGTCAAACAGACGGACGAGAGGGTGGCCGGAGGTAGGAGGGGGAGGAATCCTCATGAGAAAGTGAGTTGGAGTCAAACGAATGAGCTAAGACAACGAGCTAACAACCAGAACAAACACGGCGGCACGAGACAGAGCTCGTTCGTCGGGCGATGATCGACGTCACACGCACCTTGGCGTAAAAATACTCCCGAGATTGTAGGCGTGTAAACGTATACGTACCTACCTCATGCCTAACAACCTACCACCTCGTTTCCTCTCAAACACGAAACACCACGGTACCCATATAACCGAATACCGAGGGACGACGAGTCACGCCCGTGCAGATCATGGGAAACGATATTTTCCCCATTCATATATTTCAACTTGGGTTAGCGGTATTTTTCCACATGCGGATATGGGGAGGGGGGATTCGATTTCTCTGATCTCAATTTTTGAGGCGTCATTTTCTCAGTTATTTTTTTTCCACTAAATTTTGGGAGTCAAAATTGACGGGAGAAGGTGACGGGAAAATAAGAGGCAAAGCAGAAAATTTTTTCGATTTTGAACGGTCTTTGGTTTTATATGATACAACAGAGCGGGCAATTATCAGCCCTATTACATTCACATCCACATAATATATATATATGTATAATAGTTTATCTATTGTCATCAGGCCTATCCATCTATTTACAGCATATAGTATAATTCGTTGATTCTACTATAATATACATCAGATATGTCGACGATAATATTGTACCTGTTACAACTTCTAGATTTCTTTCAATATCAAGTGGAACGAGATAGGCTGGATTTTGTCAGCATAATCGAGTGTGAATACATACCACATATTAATCTTTATCGATAAACAAATATGAGGATCAGAAGGAGAATAAGAATAATATAGACGATAAAGCAACACGATTTCACATGCGATCGGCGCCAATTATCAATTTTTACATTGAAATAATTTTTTTTTTTTTTTTCATTTTTTTGTTTCTTTTTTCTCATCCCTCCATTCTATCCAAACTCTCGCAAAATATCGTATTTAAGAAAGGGGTGGAGATGGTTCGGGGGCGTGTTTCTCAAATTACGTAAATATGACTGTACATGATATTTTCTATCGCCCAGCGCGATCTTTTCCACGCGCCACGTTGCGGCAAAATATTCAAAACTGATTGTGACAAACAGATTAGGAATCGCATAATCGATTGCAACATTGATTAGCCGATTGAAATAAATTTTTCAATCGTGATTTTTACTGATTATTATCATAGTTTTTGCTAGGAACATCTTTCAAGTAGTCACGATACGAGCAACGATGTTGCTGCTGCTGTTTCTGCTGCTGCTGCATCTGCTGCTGCTGTCGCTTCAACCGTACCGATCATGTGCGAAAATTATTCCGTTCACGTAACTGTTTCTGCTAACGTGAACGGCGTACAAATCACAAAAGATCGATATAGTAATACCAATATTTAATTAGGTTACAGTAAGTACTACAGCGTTATAATATAATGATGGAAATAATAACGATGACTATTAATTGTGGTATGAAAAAATATTAATTTAATTTAAATAATAATTCTGTTTCAAATGTACATATGAATATCACAGACGCGATGATAAAACAAATGGCTATTAATATAGTAATAATAAAAATAATAATAATGATAGTAATAAAAATAATAGTAATAATAATAACATATAGTTATGTAGGTATAATGTATAATAATTAAAGTATGACATGGAGGCTGACAAAATTATGCGTAATACAGTGTCGTAATTATACGTATAAAAATCATGTATATCAGCTTCAATGGGAGTTAGTGAATGTAATAAATAAATTACGACGCATTTGAGGATATGATATTGATGGAACAAATGAAAACCCCTTCGACGTTATGTCTGGGGTGGTTAAAATGAGAGAAAATTCAAGTTTCAAAACTCCTTTGTGGTCAATACGTATCAGTAAAATGAGTCTAAAAGTAAGTCACGGTTAAAAGCTAAGCCTCACGACAGGCCAGCGGCAAGCGTCGAAGATTAGCGTTTTCAAAAATAATTTTTATACCAATGGATAGTAAAATTTTCTAAAAAGAATACCGTAGGAATAATTATCATCGGTCAATTTTTAAGGGAAAAATAAAACTTTTCAAATCTCATTAAAAACCACAGTGAGTCAGACAATTCAAAAAATTAAGAAAAAGCTAAACAATTTAGTCACGTTGTTATAAGATGTAAAAACGTGATAAAAAATTTCGAATCGATAAATCATGGTTAAAACTTCGATCAGCTGTTATTTATTTCCCCGATAAAAATCGGCCGCAAATTTGTGACATGAGTGTTGAATATTTTAAAATAACTACTCATTAAAATAATTCATACCCCAAAAAAGTAGTTCGATGTAGAATGAACATAGATGTTTTTTTTTATCTCAGATAAATATATAAGCAGCAGCAGCAGTAGCAGTAACGCAGCCCAATCTGGGGTTTTAATACCTGCCGCATCAATGTGAAATTTCTATTCTTTTTCTCATTTCATTTAAATATAGCTCGTGTGTAAAATCTTTACAAAAATAAAATAAATAATCTGAATAAATACAATATAATATTATAGTTAGTTAATAAATATCTATTAAGTTTAAAATCGATAATGTCTAGCGTGTTTCGATTTTTTGCCAGTTTCTGGATCAGTATAGAGCGATTTTTCTGATTAATAATTTCCTATTCCTTTTTTTCCTTTTTGTTAAATTTTTTTTTTTTTCATATAATTTTTTCATTTTTGCTTTTTTTGTTCACATCATATGCACTGAAAGACAAAAAAAAAAAATATGGCGAAACACTGTGCAACGTGATTGTTTCTTTGAACACCTCATCTCGGTGCCGAAAGAAAGTATATAAGCATTCCGCATTTGGCGTTACAGTTAGTATTTAGCAGCATGCTTCCCAAGGAAAAATAATCTAAGAATACACCGAGGGACAAAATCTCTCATCGCTCGGATCCAGCCATCTTCTTTCGTATAATAACAACATTTGCAAATAATTCATCGACAATTTTGTTTGAAAAAAATAAACTGAAGAAAAAAAATGCGTTAAAAGAGGAAAGAGGAGGGCGGGTTTCGAGATTGTCTCTCGTTGCATCCGTGTCGTCCCTATATAAACGAAACCGTAGTACGAACGGCGTACGGCCCTAATAATTAAAAAACGATACTATAGATTGATCTATGTATTTTGTGGATGATGAGATATTTTTTTTTTCTTCTACCGCGTTAACGTGCGCCGGCGTTCACCCTAATTATATGAATACGGGATATCGCGTGTCCACGTGTCCACTTTATCGGTATATATTGACACACATATAAATATTTTGTAAATATGTATGTATTTATGTATATGTATGTATCTATAAGCGTTGAATGTTTTATGTATATTATAATGAGGGGTGGAGATGGGCGAGAGGGGCGGAAGCCTGCGATGCATGTGGTCTGACATGTCTATGATTATCATTTTTGCAAAAAATTCTTCAAGTATTTTTCACTATGTTCAACTTTAGGTTCACTCGTTAATTTTTTGCTTCCGGTAATCGCGTTATTCGGCTACGTTATCGCGTTGTCGATTTACATATACTATAATTTTCAGGTGCAGTTGGCGCAGGTTGAAGAAGATAAATTTTGATGTTCATCGGAAGTTTACGCAATTATTACCAGGGGATCGGGATTTGAATGTCGACATAAATCACGGACTCCATATTAAAACTCCTCATTTCCTACCCTGGTCTCTGCGTTGTGACGGCGTTATTCCTCTAGGCAAGGAGAGCCTCCAGATAGGGAAGTAGCGATTGCGAGGTGACCTTTCTGAAGTGAGCGAGCCGCCATCGAGTTATCGACTGGTTACGTCGACTTCCGCTATGCCGCCCTCAGGAGTCGAGTTTCTCACCAAGATGTTTGAACACCTGCATTACGTACTCGAGTCCGTTCATGTAGTCACGGAATATCAGCCAATCCCTCAGATCGCGGAATGTATCAGATTTTGCCATTTCACGATACTCCGGCAACATCAAACTCCTGGATACGTCCGGACGGGGCGGCACCTTGCGTTCCTCGCGCGCCACTTGAAGCTCGCATAAAACCTAAAGATGGCATAATAAATAACAGGAAGATTAGTTATCGTCATCCACAAAATCAGATCAGCGAATTTATCCGAATAATAAGAATAATGCAATTCTTACCGTGCGCAGCTTGAACTCTGCTGCCTCGAACTGTTTGTAGAAGTCAAGGTTTTCCCGATCCCAGACAACCTGTTCCAGTGCAACTGCGTACATCTGCATGTACTCGTAAGCGTCTAGTAGAGCGGTATCGAGCTGGAAGTTTGAAAATAAAAAATTAGACTTCGGCGTTCTGCGCGGATTCGGATTTTGAACAAATTTTCGATCTAAACGCGGGCGATGTAATGAGATGAAATCGTTTTCAGTAAACTTACGTCTAATTTATCGAGGAACTCTTTTTTCAGTGGTTCGCGAAGCTCCTTAGGGATCGCAGTCATACTTGGCAGCCATCCATAATGGGTGCCTTTCCACAGCGAGTACATACTTTCGAAGTCGGTGCCGAAGGTAGAACGGGTCTGAAAATTGAAAATAAATCATCAGGTTAGTTGAATTATGTATTTTGTTTTTTTTTCAAATGTTTTATCGTCAGAAACGCGCTAGTCATGGAAATTCGTGTTCTATTGACTCATTACAACCCGGTCGATCCCTAGTGTCGGGCTGCGTGTGATTCCGCGAGTCAAAAACAATTAATGTGTCTGGCTAGCGGCTAAAGTTGCTGCCCCAAACTGCTAACGATTTCCGAGTAAGTTCCGAGTAAAGTTGCTCGTGGCCGATACCTTGTCGTTACAGTTTTCCCAAAAAGATAAAAGCGACTAACCGTGTCGCGGTAGCCCCGCAGCGGTGCTCCGGTTACTCACATAATTTTTGCAGCTTACCGAGAACTTGATCTATCATCCTCGGTCTCCAGCATGCCCCGTTAAATAATTGATGACTAAACGGGCTAACCGGCGCTCAGCGCCAGAAGAACATAACGTGAGTTCTGAAAATCCAGGTTTAAATTCGCGGAATGGATCTGTCGCCGCGGGTTGGCGCGCCAATTTTTGCTGTGGGATATGTTTGTTTTATTCGCGGCTCGCGCCGGCACAGCGTTTGGTGGGCTGAGGATCAGCGGAGAAGAGGTTGGAAGCTAATTGATTTTGGCGGTGAAGCGGCGAGTGGTTCTGACCCGAGGTCCACCGACCCAAAATCCTCGGTCGAGACCCGCGCCGTGATTTACGATTATTTCGAATTTTAGCGAAGCCCTCAAATTTTTACGAGACACAAAGGAGCGAGTCGAAGACTGGAGGCTGCCGATCAAAGACCCGGCGTTCGAATCTACGTTTAAAAGAGTCCGAACCAAACACTATCCACGTGACGTGAGTTTTGGCGGTAAAAATGTATACGAGCTGGGACGACGACGTTACGAGACCGCAACGCGTCTGGCTCGCCCTCGAAACTGCTTGGGCTAATGTATTTATTACAAAAACTCGCTGACGTGAAATTATCGTAAAATCGGTTGAGATTGCCCCGCGAAGCTACGCAGAGAAATATATACGGTGGGAAACTCAATCGCGGCCGTGTAAACGATGACGCAATTAAGAGTCGCCACGCGAGGATCCGACGCGCTTGCTCATCATATACACATGTATATAATGCCTTCTCCTCTAACCACATGCTGTGGGCTATCGCCTGCCGGACAACTATGGCAAAGTTTCCAGGGCCGATAATTCGCCGATCTCGCGGTTACGCAATCTCTAATTGGAACGAGACCTACCGTTGTTGATATTATTTTCATTCCACGGGGAGATAAGGGCGCAGAGAATGACGTGAGCATGTCGGTCAGCTGGTGATCAGGCGACAGCTTCGTACGGTCTACCGAATCAATTCTGTCGGAGATGGTCGATCCACGATCGAAGAAATGAAGAAAACGAAAGTTTTTATTTTAGGATAAACAGATCAATATGCCCACTATACTTTGGTGCGAAGTTATAAATTGTCCGGGGACTCTGGAACACGAAGCGACAGTAATAATAATATCGATGTGGGTGTACGAGACAGCGGTGTATCCGGTCCGGGAGTTAGTATGCAAGACAGAGTCCCGGTGTGGTAGCTGCCCACTAGGAGGGGCAGCTTCCGATTCTGATTTATTGGAATTCACCACTTCCGATATTTTATGATTCCCGTACGGTATGCGCACACCAACACCTTCCAAGTGGTACGACGTCGGCACCTACGACGAGGGCTTCATTCGTCATATTATGTACAATCATTATCTCTCCATCATCAGGATTCCTCCTGATGGCGCCAACTCGATTCGGCGTCCCCCAACACTTTGGACATTTGAAGGAGTAGATCAACGTTTGTCAAATTTTCTTAGAGTGCTTCGATCGTCGGTGAGTCGCAGGTGAATATAATATTCTAATTTGCGATTCTGCCGTTCGAGAGGAGACCCTTCAGGAACTGGTTGTCCCTCTGACCGCCTGGTGTACGACGTCAAATACAACGGCTGTTGATTAGATTCAGAACACGCGTTCCTAGGTTCCACGTGAGGTGTCAGATCGCGGTATGGCGTTATAGTGTTCGCGCGCGAACACCTGTGCCTTTCGGGGGCGTCAAGAAGTCAGTATTAGTGGATCCTAAGTAGTGCGCTCGACGTTGCCTGTGAGCGTCTGGAATGGCTTCCCCTCTGACAGTTCTCAGTGATCGAACACACGTCTCAATACTCGCGTATGTATATCGGCGCAGGGCGATTGACAATATCGAAGATCAACAGCACCGGGTGGTCGACTCGCCATCATCCGGGGTTACGTCATCTCGCTGCGATACGTGAGACCCCGATGTTTTCGAAGTCAGCGCATAACTTGATCCCAAAGACCGCGAAAGCTTTCTTCTATTTTTCGACCTCTCTCTCTTTTCTCACTCTCTCTCTTCCTTTGCTGCCGGTGCTATACTTCGGTAAAAGTGTACGTTGTTTTGAGATCCCGCGAACTCCGATATCAAACGAGACGTGCAGGTGTGGATCGACTGTTGAGAGATACGAGATAGCCGAGTGGGCGACATACTGTCTGTCGTTGAAGAACAGTTGCGTCATCAGCAAGGCCTCGGAGATCTTCTGTCTCTTCTTTACCGATTTGATCCCAACCTTCTCACCTCTTCGTAATATGCACATTTATTTTCTGAATGGAGTCACGATTCAGTACCCCCGCAGCAATGCCGATCGATTCTATGGGTTCGGTGATGAGTCGTCTCGCGTTTTCCACCACGTCGGCATATCAAAACGATACTTTATTATCCATTCTGTTTGCGTCTGGTCTGCGTATTAGCAATACCATCGCACTGTGCGCCTCTACAGGAGTGCATACTTCGTACGACCGCAATCGCTGTAGCTGCAACTTTTGCACTTTTGCAAAGCTTTTAAATACGAGAGCATCCGTGAGAGTTGTAACCCGGGGAAGAAATCTTACAACGGCTTCAGTCGCTCATCGTAATCATATAATGATCATCGGAAGATACACAGGTGAGTCCGAAGGATCTCGATCGGGGCATCGGCATCGATGCCGGGAAGGACCGGTACGTATAGCAAACATAGGAAGGAGCTGAGACCGTCGCGGTGTCGGTTGTCGGGCCGGAAGTTTAGCTATAACTGCCATCCGTTCGCCCTTCTCAGCCTCAATCTTCGTCGTTGATGATATCCACCCACGATAAGCGTGGAGTTTCTTCTGAAATTAGTCCTTGGATTCGCGATCCTGTTTTTCTATTAACGGCTATGTTTACTCCTAATTTGCGCGACGATCCGCATTGAGTTGGAAGAATCTTTTTTTGCTTATGACGAGGACCGACGAGATTATCACCGAGAGTGGAGGATAAATATGAGTATGAGAATTAGTTGGAGCGGATGAGCGAGTACCAGATTCTTCTAACAACGAGACAATCAGCTCACTACTCGTTCAAATGATTGAGAATGTATTCAATACGATGAGAAGTGAACGTCGATGACTCAATTGGGCATAATTTCTGGCCTACTATAGTATGTACATCTGCAGTCGACGATATTTGGGGTGTGTGACTCATATTATGAAATTAGCGACATATGCGGCCTCACAAACACGTTCATCATATACCGTTTCGGTCCCGCATCGTTACACTCTTGACCCAACCATAAGTTCAACTGCGTTCACACTCTTCTAATATACCTAATTATTTGAAAATAATTTTTCCCCCTCCTTTTTCTTCTCCCCACTCTTTACGACGACCACCTTTGCAACTTGACTTGCATTCTAGCAAGTGGGTTTTCCCGGATGAGACTCACCTCAAATTAAATTACATGGGTATACACGTACGCATCTATACTTACATGCGCACGTTACACATTCAACTGATATTGTGTGGTAATTCTTCGCGATGGTCAGTCGATATAATACATTCCTGTGCACCGTTATATTGTCGAATATGTACTAATTACGAGGATAAGATTTCTTGCAAGGTTTTCACCTATGCAGGTGATCTATAACGGATAGTATTTTAATCGTATACGTATCTAGCTAATCGGGTTGCCGGTGTAACGTAATCGATCATTTTCCACATGTATCACGTATAGTGTATCTGTATTCTTTTCCTAATGCTCGATGCGTGACGTGTCATTTGTCCCTACGTCAGAGAAGATTTCTTAGCCGGGCAAATCCCCTTCCCCGTAGTGTTTCATTCGCGGGTAATTATGTAACCAAAGACATTCGTCATCGCGTCAAGCTGGTCAGATCTAGTTAAGAACTCGGGGAAAATCATACGCGGGCATGAAGGCACATCGATGCACGGAAAATTTTTTGATAATCCATGGAATGGTCTGACAGCGCGTTTCTACGACTGATTGGTTCAGAGGAAAGTAATGAAATTGACTTACATATTCGTCCGCTACTAGTTGAGCCTGCATGAGGGCGACGTCAGCCTGTACCACGATATGGTCGAGAAGAACCTTGTCCTCGAGCTTAATGACAGACAGGCTTCCGGAAAATATGTCGGACCCAATTCCGCAAGGATTCACCCACTTCCGTGGTGAGTTGAGCCGTTTTTGTTCGGAAGTCATCATTGGAGCGCCGTGTATCGACGCTACCAGCAACGTCACCAAGAGGCTGCCTAGCCCTGAAAAAAATAACGGTCGTAAGATGAGTCCGAGTTCATATTGGTAATTACAGGGATGCTGATCAGATCAACAGCAGTATAAGTGTATCGAGGAATTTGCGGCTGTTCGTCGATCGGAATTGGTGAATTTAAATTTCACCATTATTGGAGCAGAGAACCGATCGCGATTAAAAATTTCGTGTGTATATCGTACGTATGTTCAACTCCACGCCTCTAATTTTAAGTATCAGTCGTATACCGTATCAACTTCCGCATGACCGGGCCAACTATACTTTTCATTAATATCGTACCAGATCACCGCGTCCTGTGATCAAACGGCCATTCGAAGATGCGCCTCCGTCCTTGTTCGCTCCCTATCCCCAACCCCCGCGTAACGATCACTCGTTATTTCGTGCGTTACGACCGTTAATGAAAGGTTTGCCACCCAGCCCCGGCGACAAACGGCACGAGGTCTCCTTGTACCTTCGCATTAGCGGCCCCGCGGGTCCTCTGCCAATTTTCTTTCCGCGATCACGAAGCCGCGCACGGTTTCAGAGGCTCTCCGTAACGATTTTCGATAAATGCATTGTAATTTTCGTTATTTATCCTCAATGTTCGATTGGAAATAGTATAAATATATATTTTTTTGTTCACGCGATAAAAAGATGAGAAGGCAAGTGCAACGCTGGGAGTTGGGCCTACCTCAATGCGAGCGTCGCGGCGTTCCACTGAAATTCCTGGGAACCTGCAGCACCGCGGAAAAACACATCACGCTACTCTATCCGTCGAGGCGCGCCTCCGCGTCCCGAAGCTTCTTGCCCCCGCTGGAGCAGCAGCCGAGATCATGGTAGCAAAAATGCGGTAATGGTGCGCTGTCCTCGCATTGCTCGCGACAATTATGCCCCATTAGGCCCCCCCGTACGGGCCCGGTCCCGCGGTGCGGTAGGTCGCGTACGCAACACACATTTGCCGATTTATTATACTTCTCTCCTTTATGTACATACATCTACCTCCACGGTATCTCACATTTATATATATATACACACATCTAGGTATATGTATGAAAATAAATACATAACTCGTAACTTAATATAGCACACCTGCCAGGAATATATACGGTCTAATTTTTTATCAGCTAATACTATCCGCGATCATTCTCTCCCATATTAGTCCTCCTGTTCATCACATTTCTCTTTTTATATGCCTACGCGCCTGCAGATAACTGAGCTAAAAAAGGGAAAATAGTAAAAATAATAAATAGCGAGATAATGAACATCATCCATCAATGGGAGTATACCTGAATGAACCACCTATAGGCGCCGCCGCTACGTTGCTGCACAAGCCACAGGTGGTTTCCGGGAGTCACGAGGCCGCGGGTCGCCCTATAGCTGCGCGCGTTACGTACGTACAGCCCGTAATCGAGAACCGAGTGAGTTTCGGCGAGGCAACGCGGGTTTTCCGATTTCGCATAACTCGCGGTTCAGAGTGCGTGCGACTCGCGTGCCAGTCGTGCGTGAAAACTATTTCATCCGATCGGATTCGCGATATTCAATTGAACTGAATCGAATTCGGGCTCTGGGAAAACCGGCTCACCCGTGATTGTTTAAAACCGACGACCAGTCTAAAATTGCAATTTCTCTTTTTTTTTTCAAATCTCCAGTGCTTATGATTTTCTGAAAACCTTTACCCGGATAATATTATTGTTTGTAAGAGAATTGGTAAGACAATTATAGTTGGTCAAATTACAAAACTGGACATAATATTGAAAAAAGATATGAATGACTGGTTACACTTTTAACGGATTTTGTGTATAATCGTCGCAGGTAATAATTCGAAAATCATGGCTGGGTTTCAGTGCCGATAATTATTCGGCGAATAACTTCAGTACCCTAACCAGCTTAAACGGACTAATAGATTTCGGGATATCGCTGTATCGATTAAGGGGGCAATTGTCTCTAGTAGGCTAACAACTAATTCAAAAAATTTCTAACAAAAGACTCTGACCAGTAAGTCTCGCATAATCACCCCGTCATTTGGTCATCGTGAATATATCGACTAGACGTCGTTCTAATTACAGCATGAAAAGTAGTCGACGTTGGATATTAGAAGAATGGAAATTTTGAAGACACAAAATTGTTGCAAGGATCGAAATGATCTACTGCAGTGCTGCAGCATGAGTTAAAAATCGAAGTCCGTCTCATTATTCCTTGAGATAAAACCTGTAGCCTGAGTTAACTGCATTCTAATGCATTTATAAATGTAACTTGTTCACTTGGGAGTCGTCGACTCTACATTTCAGTTGCAACCGCAGCTATAAAGTTGTGTGTAAGAATCTTGATCGTTTTCCGGCCGCTCGAAACGAACGCATAAATTTGCGCGGGACGAAGCGACAAGGATATAAAAATATGTCAACGACTCCGTCGTAATAACATCGATACGAAGAAAAAAAAAAAAAGGTATGAAGCAAAAAATTTTCAGATCCCTGATTTAACCCCTTTGATAGAAGAACTTACTCAGCCATGTGATCGTGAATCCTGCGGGGTATCCCGAGTAGCCTCGTATCCTTTTACTAGAACGATTCCGCATGTGCGTTGACGAAGAGGAAGAAAAACATCCACTACCGGTGTTTTTGCTATTAATGGGCGCATCAACGCCAGCTGTCATTTGACCGGTAATTTTATCAGATTTGCCGATATTTTCCAATCGAACTTCCATCGGAGCTTGCGAGTCCGTCTGAAGCTCAGTGGAACGAGATTTGTGAACTCTGTGAGATGTTGTCCTCTGATCGCGAGTAAGAATGGCCTCCATGGTAAGCAGTTGATGATCGTTGAGCATTGATTTACCAATCGGTAGGGTGTATTCCAGATCCAAAATAATATCCTCTTTTTTTACGGTGCCGGTCATCTTGGCATGACACTTTTTACACTTGAGTTTAATTCGGTTAATTATTCGCGACGCGAATGGGGGAAGGACGAAATAAATTGACGATCGGTATAAGAAACACTTGGGTATATTCACTGGGCGTTGGCGTTGATATCGTAGATATTTATGATATATTATAGGAATAATATTAACAACAATAAAACTAGCAACAACAATTAGAACAAGTACAACCGTTACAGGCTGAATGTAAAAACTCAAAATAAAATTTTCTTTTATAGTACGATGTCCTTTGGGTGCAGCAAATATGCAATTATATTGTAATAGTAGTTCGATTGCGACGAAAAACGCTAATAATAATTAACACGTTGATCGTTCTCGTTATAATAATACTTTCGATAGTTGAGAAGAACTAACGATCAGCACTGATACACAATTCGATTGACACTGGTCCCGACACACTCGGAGCACTGATTCTTATAAGGGTAGTGGTGGTAGCGGTGGCGGTGGCAGAAGTCTGTGGTGGTGGTTGTTTCTCTGCGGCGGCTCCACGGCGAGTGACAGGAGCTGAGTTGACTAAGTGACTGAGTATTACCTCTACTACATGTCCAAGGAGGCAGCGGCACCACCAACGGCAACGGCAGCGTCAGCGGCACCGGCAACAGCAGAAGGAACAACGACGTCGGTGGAGGCGGAGGAGGCGGCGGCTGGAGCGGGAGCGGGAGCGGGAGCGAAGAACCAAGGTAGGTGTGTGGAAAAGAATGTCCAAGTATTGGATACGTGGATGAAGATACGGATGTGGATGTGGATGTGGATTCGAATACGTTTGTATATGTGCGGCGGACTGTTGGGAGACCGTTCTTCAAGGAGGAGTGTAAAGTCGAGTGTCTTACGGAAGGAGAGTCAGGAGGCGATGGTAGATGAGATTGTGATAGTGCGATGTGCTGTGGTTTGATCTTTCTTGGTAGTAAATGTTGATGTATATATATTTGTCGCGTACGTACGTAATTCATGTACCGGACTCACTATACGAATGTAGTATGTATTATAGTCTTGGTCGAGTGATCGCTCCGAGTCTATATACGATTCTAAGCCCGGCAAAGCACGTGGCCAGCAAAGTCTGACCTACCCCCTCCGTAGGTTCGAGATCGTCCCGAACCCCCACCCTGAAGATCCGATAGGTTCGATACTTGAAACTTGGTTCTTCTTCATCGCGTTGCTCATTCATAAGTCTCCCCGCACGAGTGCCTCGCCCCTCCACCATTCTCACGTTCACCCCACTCTGGGTGATCCCACCTCTCTGCTCTTTCTATGCTTCTTATCCTCTTTCACCTTTTCTTTCTCTTTTTCTTTTCCTTCGTTTTCTTTTTTCTTCTCGTCTTTTTCTTTCTTCTCCTTCTGCTCATTCTTCATCTCTCTTCCTTGCACCTCCCCTCCGAACACCCTCCTCGCCTCTCCCTTCCTCCCTCGAAGACACCCGCAGGCCGTGGGCCGCAGGTGCATAGCGTGCGCCAGGGTTTTCCTCAACAGTCCATATAGAAGGGGGAACAAACCAGGGTACACGTATACACGTAGGACACCAATACGCCAATACCTGAGCCAAAGCCATCCCACCTTTTCTGCCCTCCCTCTGAGGTCCCTCTATCGTTTGAAAGTCAATCGTGAAATCAGCTCAATATAATCACCAAAGGGACTCGTTTGCAGTTTTCTGCAGTAGCTGCAACGGGCCTTGTGTTCTTCCGATTGACGACACCAGAACACAGTGTTTATCCCGAAAAATACAAAATATCCTGAGAATGAAACATTTGGTAATTGTTTTCACTTTTGCGTCTTGCAGAGATCACAGGTGTGAATTTGAGCAGTACCGCAACCTTGACCGGATTACAGGTCCCGAATTCCATCAGGGGTGTGAATTGATTGGAAAAAAAATTTCCAAACCCCCGTAGAGCCGTTCCCCACCCTGCGGGGGTGCGAATCGAGGAGATATTTTCCAACTGGACCGATTTCTCCTCTCGCGCCGATCTCCCCATGTCGTGTCCGAGAGAATCCCCACTCGAATCCTCGGCCCCCACTCACCTGGTGTCGATGACGTTTCCTTTCACTGACTGAAGAGCGGCTCGCCAGACGGTCGAGGACCCTGGCCGGAACCGTGCGGCTGGGGATGGCGCCGAAGGAGCTTGTTCCCCGTTTGTCGTAATTCCGGCGATCCTGATTCTTCTTTTCTAGAGGCTACGGGAGGTCCCGGATTTAAACGGAACATTCGCTTTCCTATGAATCGAGTTCTCGGAGGCCAAAGTTGGTCGACAATCAATGTATCAAATTCTTCGTATATGATTCGCAGTAACTAACTTGCTGATGACGTACGAAATACACTCGATTCTCAGGACGACACCACGGTTTCGTGGAGGAAGACTCGCTGTAATTTCTATCCTATACGATAAAGGCGATGAGGTCGCAAATGTATATAACCGCACCCGAGATGATAAGCTTTTCCTTCGCTTGAGGATAAACCGACTTGAGTCTCTGCCCCAATTTATAACGATTAAGTAGTATTCGTACTCGATATCATTGTAGTATGTCCTCATTATCACTGTATTTTCCTGAATCAGAAAATTGACTTTTCTGAATGAAATCACAGAATTGTTGCTGCTGCTTTTACATTTCACACTCGCACGAATACCTCGTACGTGATGGTGATTATGTCATGCGAGAGAATTTACGAAACATAATTATTGTAACTGTCGCACCATTTGCGACGTGATTTCAAACGCTGCGAAGCTAATTTCCATATCACCGTTGCGTTTTGTAGTCGGTTAAGATACGAATCTGCGATCAGTTGTAGGTGCGAGAATTAACGAACTATTGATTTAAAACAACGTGTTAATTATCAGTTTGGAACCAGTTTCAGAACTCCCTAGTCTAAGGTATAAATTTTCGCATCGACATTCGACCCCTGCACGAATAGTGTTCGGCCAGGTCTTCTCCTGATCGGGTCCTTTACGTAACTGGTTGTCCATGACCTTGAGACATCTGGTCGTAGATGCCGTATCATGATACTTGGATCTGCGGGATGATCATGATGACGACAAAACCAAACGGTTTCTCATGGTATGGAATTTGGGTTATGGTGTCACACGTTGTTCCTACTTACATATTCTGCATATTATTGCAATGAACTTTCCAAGTTATGGCAATATAGTCGTCGTCTTCGTCGTTGTTACTTTTTATTTCATCTCATGTCTTTTTCTATTCGATTCACAACATGTGTCATTATTATTTCTCAAAAATATGTTCCGGATTCTCTTGTAACCAGCCCCTGTTCTTGACGTCAGCATTAAGTGCCAATCCGAAGAAGAGAATCGAATACCGGACCCGACAACTATTACGTGAAAAGAGAGTCGCTTTCATACTCCATCGGGTGGACCACCACTTTCAGCATCCGCAACACCGACGATAGACGGGCGCGCCGTACGACCGTTTCGGAGAGGGGGTATGTCAGCGATGACGTCGCTTCGTGTTCCGGTAACGGTTATGCGAAGTGTCACTTGCGCAATAGTTGAGATTCCGGAGCCACCTACCAGATACCATAATACCAGGTATACACCATTCAGCATTCGGTACCTACATCAGAGACCACTGATTCACTTTTCTTTGCCAAATCAAATACCAAAATCTCACAAGGAATGCCTAGTGTCACAAATCGCGGAATGACTTGTACTTCTATTGACCTCGCAAGTCATCTTGTAACGGTTGATCGAAAGTTCGATGTATTAGGAGAAACGCTCTAGAGTCCAGAGTCAAGATTGTCTCATTGCCTCTGGAATTGCGGTTTAATTTTTATGCGTTTGGCTAATTTTTATCTTTTATCTGCACGCTAAACAAACCTTTCGGTTCACTTTAGTTCTTTTGCACTTGAGCATCTCTTAACGGATAGGGTTTTAAGTGGATTGCGGCCGGGGAACGATAAGATAATAAAAATGTCAGCTAAAAATTAAAATAATACCATGACACAAAGGGTTGAGAGTGCGGAACTATTACAGGCGCGTGACCGTATGCAGGTTTATACCTGTCATCCAGCTTTCGTTCTACAGTTTTTCAAGGGTTAATCCGCCCTATTCTTAGTCCCCCCCTTTGCCGACCGGTCCGTTCAGAGCCGAAACTCACCCTGCGCGTTGGAGACGAAGCTACTTATACGCTACCACCATAAATACCAAACGTCCTGTACCGTTCGATCCGAACGACCGACCTTCAATCTTTACTCTTCAGCGTCGGTCTTCCACTTAATTTTGACACGTCCAATTCAAGCCCCAAAATTATTATACGGCAGATCAGTGCCGCTCCTAATTTGTTGTGTTTTGTTTTGCTTTACAGAATGTAGTCCCGACTTAAGCTGCGCCCTGGGGGACGACTCCCTCGATTTAGGAAGCCTTTTCACCGACTTAAGGGTGAGAATATAATAATTTTCGCTAATATGCATGCAGTGTTTGGAAAAATCGAGAACCGGGATTTAAATCTCAGCGTGAAAATATTGTTGGAATTATAAATTCAAGTTAGAACCTGCTCAACGGTTTTGGAGATAGATGAACCCAGCGATCCCGTGAATTCCTTAACGAACGTCATCGATCGGTTACTTATCACGTGCGAATAGCAATGACGTATTGGCGAATGACAATTATAACGTAATACAATTGTCCGGACCACTTAAGGGGTCAACGAAGTGATCGGTCGTTCTTGTCCGTTGCTGAACGACGTTAAACATTCCCCAATCAACGATGAAGGAAAATATTTTTACCGCATATATTCTGCAATAAAATATCTCTAACGGGAAAAAGTTTTTAAAACATATATATCTGCCACTAAATCCGATACGCGGTGAAAGTGAATCTCTGATATTGATCTGAGCGGTTAGGTGCGGAAGGAAGAACTATTGCGATTGTTTCTGTTAATTTTCAGAAGAAAATCGTCAAAACAAGACCTCGTGATAATTAAAATGAAAATAGCCCTAGTATCGAACAAGTATGCTCAATGATCCGATTCGCCGATTGGCTTATTGCCTCGGGGTCCTTCTGAGTTGATCGCGCAGTCACGGAGAAATTCGAAGTTATATTCAATTATTTGGGCGGTGTAGAAATTCTACCGCACAAAGAATGAAATCTGGTCGATCGTTAATGAAATCGAGCAGCTAATTGCAAATTAAAAAAAAATAGAATAGAGTATGACGAAATGAAAGATAAACAGAATGCATCACAGCGGTTTATCATAATCGTGGTTTATCTTCTCGCGCTACGTACGAGCACGACTCGCGCCAGCTCGTGACCACTGATAATAGATATGAAGTAACGGGAGCGCAGATGTTTACGGAGCTCATTTGAATCCGCCTCAATTGCAGGCTTATTAATTTCAAACAGCAGAAATAAAGTACAAGGAAAACGGACGGAATAATTGGGCAGTGAACGGAATGAAGTCCGATCTTTGAAAAAAAATCGACGTGACTGTTTCGCGCTTGAAAAAAAAATTTTTTGTATATTTGTGCAAAATGTAATTCCAATGTTGTGTTTTTCTTTCTGACGAACGATTCGCAATCGCGTAAGATACTATGCTCGCCCATGAAAAATATATTCATTTCCACGGTGATAATTACGTAGCATATGACGGACTGTGGAGATAGATACGCTCGGATATCTAGAGACTATACTGGCATAACGTTACACTCCGGGGAATCGTAACGTAACGTCCGAGTAATTTGCTGATTTTTTGCGCTAGTATAGCTGGCAAACAATTAACGACTATGTTCATACGTACGTGCATCAGCATGTCCAATGCTGGACTTTATTAAAGTCTCGAGTTTGAGGCTCAGACAAATGCCCGTGAAGATGTGCGGAGAGGATGATGGAATCTGCGAGTTATACTGCACTCAATGAATCCCCTATTTAAGATATTGGAAAGACCGGGAGGTCTCTTTGAATACAAATTAACTTCCTGCAGCTAAATAACTGCAGCGTACAGGGAAAATATTTACAACAATCGTATACTCGGCGTGCTCGCGATGAGACTGACAGTTGAACTTATACTTATGCTAATTATGATATATGTTATCGTGAAAATTGTTGGCCCAACGCTCATCTCACTTTTTCTATACATCTACCATTTTTATTCATTTTTTTTTTCCTCTTGCCTAAGTAGGTATAATACGTTAACTAAAACGAGGAATAATGATTACCTGGAAAAAAGACGCGTTTTCATACGAAACATTTGTTAAATTGACTCACTAATTTGTTAAAAGTTTTTACCGACGGTATAATAACGTGCGTATAGCTACTGTTCGGATGACAAGACAAATTTTTTCTGACTATACAGTTGCTCATCACTTGACTGTTTCCAGTGGATATGCTGATCGGGGAATAAGAGCCGTATGGTAACGAGCTGCTCGTCAAATGTGCGTGGGAGTCCCCCCGCGCTGTGAATTCCAAGAGCATTCCGTGCTAGGCCAAGGTGATATTCTATGGGTATGCTGTTAACCTAATCTAACAAGTATTTTTTTGTTTTTTTCAATTTTTTCTAAAGGATCGAAGACAGCCCTAATTTCCGCGTTTCGACCTTGCGATTCGCTTCCTCATCGACACAGGTATACGCGGCGAGGTCCCGGAGGATGCGAAGAACGCGAGGATCAGGTCCTGCATGCGGGATACGAGGGCAGAATACGCGACGCCGAGTTGAACGATTCCGGAGGCGAATTCCACGTCGGACAAATAAGCCCGCAAAAAGTACGTTTGGCAATCTGACAATGAGGTGGAAAAATCGCGTGGGTAATTTTCGAGTGCAGAAGCAACCGTTGTTGTGTGGTCCTCGTGTATATTACGCGTGTGGTCCGATGGTAGAAGAAGCGGATAGAGACATCGGCGACATTCCCGCGGCAACCTGAAGCACGCGGACCGTTCTTTCGGCTCGTAGCGTTTCATTTCAGACCACCCATGACTGATTCCTTCAACTTTATTTGCGAAAAACGGCAACACGCAGACTAGAATGAGGTAGAGCACCTTTCAAATTGGGCAGTTCCTTCCTCCCTCCGCAGTTAGAGCAGCAGCTCTCACGTGTCAATTATCTTAGACTAGAAAAGAGTCAACGAAATTACTCGACTGATCGGTGAAACATTTTCGGTCGATTTTTAATACCGAAGAGAATTTTTCAGAATTTTAGTTACAGAGAGAAATGATGAAAAAATTGGAAAAGATTTTAGTCGGCGGATGGTATACATAAATACATACCTGCTCGCAACGACCGTTGAATGGAAAAAAAATGACAATCGAGCTACGTCAAAAGAATTTCTTTCATAATGAAATGAATCTATTACACGAATTGTATGTAGTTGGATGTTTTTCAAACTCGTTTACATACTCCTCGCATATTCAGCAGGTGTATATGATGCGAATTGGCGATCTTCCGCAGGAGTCGACGATCTGTTGCGATTATATTCGGTGTTGACGGGTAAACAAAAAATTTTTAAAACTCTTGCCCACGTGCAACAGATTATCCGAAAATTTTTAATGCGCCAGGCCAAACTGGATCGGTATGGGTACACCTTATTTAACTGATCCCGTAAGGGTCACTAATTTTCGTTTATAATCGGATTAAAGTCAGCGAACTCAATCGTACTTCCTCAAACAATGGGGAACACGCATCGTGAGGTGACGGCCAGCAATTTAAAACGCGTTGACAGTTTCGTTGTATAACATATTGGAATACAGTGTGCATGGATATCCATAGCTTTGTAAATACCCTGAAAACCTGTAACTTTCCCCCGCGCTCTTACCCCTCTTTTCAAATTGCGGGAATCAATTTCAACGCATAATTAAGGAAGCACGCGGCTTCGAACTTTGATAATGTTATTGATCTTTCGCTGATTGATTATTAGGGAACGCAACGGAATTCTCCAGCTTACAACGCGTTGAAAGAAAACAGATCATCGAATTTAAGATCCCAAGTTTGGTGGGCACGATTAAATTATGCAAGCTTACCAAGTAGCGGCATCAAGGGCGCGACGGCGGGTGAATTTAGCGGGAAAAACAATTTTCATCTGTTGCCAGCGATATCCAACGTGTTGATTTTACAATCGTGTGCAGGGTGTTGTTGGTGCAGTGCGATAAAAATTTATCAAGCTCGTATACCTCCCCTGAGGAGTCCACGGCCCGAAGACTACCCGGTTATTAGGTATTGCAGGTTACATGCCACGCGGTGATGATTTTGCGCAGTTTTTGTTCCCCGAAAATAAAATATCAATGATTTGCTTTCTTTAAAAAATCTGTCAGAACCATCAGCTCAAAGAACAAACGCAGTACTCGCACGTGACACATGTCAGATTATATTCGATCGAGCGAGATCTGATCGGTGAGATATCAATTATTATAAACGTCCGTCACATCGATTAGAAAAAATAAATATTTTACATCTTCTTCGTGTTAATAAACGTATGAGAATTTCAATTCCTAGTTGGTCAACAAAGTATTATATCACAGACGACCTCAACCGCAGCCGACGTTTAACCGGTTAGGTGTTTCCATAATATTTTGGCGCTGGTTGTATCAATGAGACTTGGAACCTTGCTGTACGATCTGTGGCTGTAGGTGGGTGAGCAGCTATCATCATTTCCGTAATTATTTTGCATCTCGTTTGTCATAATTGTACTTTGAACCTCTCTCGAATTTTGAATGTAACGAGGTGGCAGATGACCGTAGGCCACCCAATCAATTCGATGTGTCTGTTTTACGAAGTAATGAAGTAAAATAGTTCTGAGTGGCAAACGCTGAATACCCATAAAATTGAATAGCAGTGCATCGACCGTTCGCGGATTCTGTTTTAGTTTCTATAACCAAAAGTGAATCGATATAGTGAATAAAAATATGCCGGTTAACGAGTCGTCGTACTTACTGGTGGTGATGCGGCTCCGAAAATGGCACCCTTTTGGAAGTTTCGTGAACACGTTGTAAAATTTAGGTAAAGATACAGACGCCATATCAAGTTCAGGGCGGGACCATTTCGCGGCATTTCAACCACCTCTAATCTAAAAAATCACACTTCACTCAGCCAAACTGGACTGAAATTCGCGAGTATTCATCGGTCACATCGACGATAACGGCGCGTCAATTTCGGCATAGAGTCGCGGATGTAGTGCGGCTCTGTGTTCCTGTATTTACTACACGACTCGATGTCTCTCTACCTTCCTCTTTCCCTCTATCAATCCGCGTCTTATCTTTGTTTTCCAAAGTTACTCCGTCTGAAATTGCCGCTTTGCTATATCGTGAGGCATCTACCAGGTGCTTAGAGCTGACGTGTATGCAAAATTGGTTCGATTGATTTCGCAAAAAATTCGATTTAATTTTTTTCCTCATTTCATACACTTGATATAGTGCAGTCTCGCCTCACGTGAGGCTAATTATTATGAATCGTTAATTTTTTTCTTTTTTTTCCTCCTTTTTTCTTTTCCTTTTTTCTTTCTCTTTTTTCAGATTTAATTACGAGGTAATTATATGTCGATTAGGAGTTAAGAAACATGTTACATAGTTACATTTAAAACGCTACAAGCGTTAATAACATTATAATTACGTTCGAAAAATCTGTGGAATTTGTTATTTGTTTGCCATGATACCTTATCTCATATACATTACGAGTTAATTTCCAGTTAATCTAATAACCGAGCACTTTATTCGTCTTCTCACAGAAAATTGCACCAAAGCGCGCCCGAAGCCTGGATTCATGATGCAACGGACTGCATGCATGAACTCAACAGGGTCGAAATCTGGGTGACGCAAATCTGCATCGGAAGTTAGACCATGTTATGGTGCAATTCCAATACACATCACTGTGGTAAGGCTTTCCCTGCAATACCTTCGCACTCGATCACGAGCTAAAAATAAAACCAGACGCCGCACACTTCGTACGCAGCGGGTGTGAATCACGGAAATATTCTTCGTCAAGAAATATCTTCTCAATTTGGCGCCACTCGTTATGCATACCTACGCCCACATGTATGTATAGGCATACCGCTATTGCGATCGGATGTATTCTAGTGAAGATTCCTCCCATACATCGAACAACATGATGCAATTTTCCGATTTTTGCCACCTCATATGGTCGGAACGCTCGGCGGTTTTGGACCTGCAGTTATATGATCGGAGGACTTCGACTGAGTTTGACCTTCACCTCTAGGATTGAATGAAATATTTGGGCAATGAAACATTCTCCTACTCACGTATATATATATATATTTATAGCTGCGTTCGATCGTGAATTTATGTCTTCATCGTATTCGCGAAAAAAATCCTGGAACCATGAAAAAATTTCCGCATTTTTTCTAGTTGACTAATTTTAACATAAATTTTAATTTAAAAATTACCACGATTGCATCAAAATTGGGGTTGGTTATGAAGAAACACATATTCACCGTAGAAATCTGTGCTCAGAAATAACGGAATCTTTTTACAGTCGCTGTCTCATTACAAACCGGAAATGACAAGTTGCATTACCGAGTGACGTTCGTCTTCAATTTACGAAATCATAGATCTCAATGAACGCAATTATGTTTCGTTGTAAACACGCTGCAGAGACCGCATGACATGATGCGCCAGCGTTACTAAGTCTCGCAAAATACCAAATATAGAGAATCGCTTCGCGATGTGGGACTCAATGGTAGTAGGCGCTAAGCCCAGAATGACGATAACGAAAGCGTAAGGCATGAAGAGGAAAGAGTGAGTAATTCCGGTCGCGACCATTCGGAGGTACAGACACTGGGGTCCGGGGAGGGACAGTCGAGCGTCGAGCGTCGCGGCGCCGTCAACCGACCCAAAAAGTTGACGGCATCGGTGAATCGGCAGAGAGGATATGAGCGTTAACTCGTTGCGGTTTCTAAGGGCAATGGGAATGATCTGCTTCGTCTGGCTGGTATCCTTATTTTTTATATCAAATTCTGAGAACAACGCCCTCTGAGCCAAGAGGCCAGGCTGTACTCCGCCAATTGTATGGGGTCAACCAGGGAGCACCGTACGCCTCTTCGTCGAGAATCGACTTCCGTTTTTTTAGATTTTCCACCCAGGAACTGTGACTATCAGAATTCCTGCGATCGTCTTAATTATATCGGTCAACTATAAATCTACATTATATGTAAGCGATCCGACAGATGCAGATAGGGTCGGAGATTGGACCACGTCGTGGTCTGCACGTTCTAGTCCTACGATAGTGCGCCGGGGCCCGGAACTCCCACGTGATTCGTTAAATTATACTGAGATGTATAAGTACGTCAGAAGTAAAAACATTCGTAATTCACGGCATGGACAATGACTAGGCCTATTGTTCTAGGAAAACGTTATGTCAGATGGGTATTTCTAACAATAAGTCATACGAAGAGCCGAAAATTTATCTCCCTTAAAAAATAGTCAAACTTACCGTAATCTGCTCGCGAAGTTCACCCGCGAAGTGCCGATGTCGAATCTGAAATTGAACGAAAAAAAGAATTTGTTAATCATGACATTCTTTCGAATGAAATATTATTTGAATTACTTACTCCAGCGGATCGAGTCATCACGTGTTTGAAATGTGCTCAACATCGATTCGCTCCAGAAAGCCGATTATTCTTATCGCGGGCCGATGATGATTGTCAATATCATACCGACTATCAATTAGCAAACAAACCAAAATTTTTCTCTAAAAGTTTACTAACATCTGGACTCGTTAGACATAGCTAAAAGACCTTTGCAGTTAGATCTGAGATTTTCGTATCGACGAATCCCCACTTTATCTTCCTATACGGATCTTTTCGATGGAAAGAATTTCATCCTTGCACCAGACCCGCAGTATTTCGTGTTCAGGAAACGAATCGGCGAAATCGCAGTTTCAGGAATTAAAAACGCAGGATTAGTCTGAAACTGGTGACAATTGACAAAAAAATCTCGGTGACAGTCATGAGCCTGTACGGAAGTGCCGAGCATTCCACGCCGTGAATTTATAGGTCTTGGCCTTTTAAGACAAGAAAGTAAGCCGGATCTATATACCCCGAAAAATGACGGATGATAAATCACAGCTCGACGAAAATGTCCAGTACAAAAGTATAACGGTACGAAAAAATTGCGCTCTGATATCTCCATCGGTTTATACCGCATTACAAGAATTCAGGTGCATACAGGTTTTCACAGCGGTGAAACCTGTAGCTAGTCCGTCAAAGATCAATATGCGCCACTGTCATGCAGCAGCAGTGTTCGCAACCTCAGGAAATGGTTGGCATACCTCTTCTCCTTATTTTGTCCTTAACGCGCTCGCCGACCTCCACCTACTTAACCCTGGCAAACAAACTCTGAATGATTTCTACCCATATGCTTCTTCTCAAACTTCATTTGCACAATTATATGCGCACCAGGCCGTGGTAGTTTTATACTTGCTGAGGACTCTTGGTTTGCTGGGTTTATTGGTAAAAAAATTTCCAAGTTGTCGTTTATGACGTATTGCATGAAACTCGATGGTTATATCAAAGTTATAATGTATTTTATGCTTCGCAAAAAACAATATACGTACAGCTGCGAAGGTGATTTCTTACACTAGCTTCGAAAGCGGTTGGAAAATCCCGGAGGCTTCGTAGAACACTGCGGGGATAGTAACGGGTTACCTTGAGTGCATGACCTTGGTCGATTGACCAGGAGCATTTTTTTGGACCTGAACAGAGCCGCGGGAACCATATATTGCGCATAACAACCCTTGGGGCTGAATTCGGCGGATCGAGACGAAGACGTTGGTAAATATATGTCTATATACCCATGTGTGTAATAACGTCTTAGCCGCGAACTCTGGAGGATCGTGTGATGAGCAAAGAATGCGTGGCGCGAGGCGCAGGTGCGCACGTGGGAGAGAAATCGGACACCGTGCGACGCCCGGTGCCCTAGCTAGCCGGCAGGTTCAGCTCATCCCGATGATTCACCGGGAGGAAATGATCCGTCGTAATCTCACCATGACATTCATAGCGGACTACTACTGAGTAGCCATAATGCCATGTGGATTGTATCCTGGCTGAAATTACATGATCAGGATCATGGAAAAATTGGAGATGTACTTGCAGATAAGTGCACAAACGTCATCGGCCATAATTTCCCATTTGAATCATTGTATGTAACATTCCCTCCGCTGAACGGGTTTTATGTCACTTAACAACTGCCTTGAAGTTGAATTCAGTGATGAAGTTCAAGTTCTGTTTTCCTGATTTCCCCTTGCTCAAAGATTAGCTTTATGGTTCACACCTCGCCCACTACAATCGTCTGCTGTATACCTATCTGCATGTATGTTCGGAAAACTGTGAGACTTGAGTGACGTCTAAGATTAGCGTTATTCAACACCGTGATCCGCGAGAAGGAGGCTTACGGGGTCAAATCAAATAAAGATCTCGGACGTCATAGAGCCGCTCCTTTTTTCAGAAAACCGTACCTATACATCGTAGTGCAGGCTGGGGGTTTTCAAATTGTCATGCAACCCGCAAGTGAGAATGTTCGTTTATGGGCAATTTACAATTGCTCTCAGGTTGCCACTGTGCGATGGTTGCTCGTTGATGATTCATCACTGGAATTCGGGGTACTACGAATACCTATTCATTTCAGAGCAATATCCTTATACTTTGGCGATATTCACGCGTGTGATGTTCCCGACCGACGCCATCCTCTCAGTTATTCCATTCTGCAAAACCAATATTGTTTGGAGGATAGATCGAGTTTCCTACTGTGCCTTCAGCACTTTCAGGAACATCGCCGGTGTCTTTTCACTTATTGTCGATTTTTGTTATATATTAAATAGCTTTTCCAAGACCAGCTACCCCTCAGCTACCTGAAATGGCGAGGAATTCAGGTTTCGGTTTCCTGCTTGGTAACAACCTCCAAGAACAACGATTCATATAATTGGAACCCGTTGATGAATGGAGTCTACGCGCCGAATGGACTTCAGGGGCTAGAAACTTCGGTCCAAACTAAACGAAAAAAAAAAGTAAAGGTAAAAAATTGGTTTCGGGGCAAGCTTAATGTGGTACGCACATGAGTTATTACACACTAATAAAGCGAGTGTTGACTCCACGCGATCGTCAGGGTCGGGTACCCTGCGTATCGTCAAACCTATCGGCGTTAAATCGCCTAATCATTATATGAGTGGTATGCGGTAAACAAAAAATCGGTCATTTCCTGCGTCACAATGATACTTACAATTAGCATAACGGTGAAGCGATTAAAATGAATCGACGATACCATTAGCCTGCTGAAATGCTCCTCGGGGCTTGAGCTTTCTTCGTCGTTCGTCAAACGAGCAGACAGCTTGGCGCCGCTGATTTTATCACCGTAGACTGTGTAGCCTGCTTGTTTTCAACAAACCGATCTCGTTTAATACGCCTGACTTTTCCTATGCCTTTTTCCATAGCGGTGATCGAACTTTATGATATCTTTGCTTTCGAATTCCGATAATAAACCAAACATCTCAATATTTTCTTCACACCGAACCGAAGACAGCAGATTCCAAATTCATGTCGATTCATTTCTCGGAATCTAAAATCACGAACCTTGCTTTGGCATGGATTACTCTAAAATCGATTTTTTATGCAAATCGAATAACATTATATTGATGAGGTTGAAAGAAAAAACAAAATGTGTGCAAAGACGTAGTAATAAATAAAGCTGCGTCAGTACATTAATAATATCCCACGCTTTTACTTATATCTGATCTAATAATATCAGAATCCTACATTTATCTATACAATTTCATATTTGCAGCTCCAAGTTCTACGTCATTTCCAGGGAAGATCGGTTGTTTATTCGCGAGCATCGATCACCTCTCGTTATGAGAAGTTTCCTAGAAATACATCCTCGAGCAAATACTGCAGATAACGGATAGCGAAGCAGGATACACCGTGTGACGTTACGACTTGCGGATCTTCATGTGAGCCAATGCCCACCATTATGTCAGTGCGATCCACCTGATGTGGATCCACATGTAGATCTTTCAAAGTATACAACCTCGTGGTTCTACGTGATGTGCGAAAACGTATGCCGATAATCAGAAACGACGCGTCGGTTTCTAACGGTTGTAGCTGTTCCTCCGATTGGTCGAGGAGGAGTATGCGGAATTTTAAGGATCGCTGCGACGGTAATGGCAAACGGCGATTATGCTTCCGTCTCCTCATTGATACACCCGCATGCACACATGGCACGTACATACGCATATAATCGAAACGGGTCGCGTTGGCACGTAACCGTTGGCAGACCGCGCCGGGTATGGTATGTATACCTAGGTACACGTATATCGTAGTTGTCTGTCTCGTCGTAGGACGACGCGAAGCCTCGATTTCTGTGACGTCATATGACGTAACTCGATGACGCGTCGGTGGTGTTCCCATACGATTCGCGTGGCACCGATGTATATGTATAGACTCTCGGTCAGAATGGAGAGCCTACACGTACAGTGCCGGTCTTCGAGCAATGTTCGACCAGGCCGCGTACTCGACAAATTCAACGAGAGCTACGCGACCGCGTGCCGAAGTAGCTGAGTCATACTGACTCGCGAGGATCGGCGAGTCTCATGGAGACTATGAACTCTAGAGCAATCATTAGACATCTGTACGTGATCTTGGGGTGCGGATGCGATCAGACTTGCGGTTTTCCTTCAACCGTATTAAAATCATTCATGATATGCATACACATTACGGTGGAAGTTAGAAGCATGAATTTATCCGCATCGGGACGAGTCTGTTCCGTCTGTCATGGTTATTTATAACAGCCGATTATTTAGTTTCATACTGATCGAGTCATCCTCACTGTTTTTTATCCGGAACTTTTTTTTCCTTGTTTCTTAGTTGTACGTGTCATTTGTCAACCATTAATATACCTAACTATTACCTACAACGCGGCTGCAGTTGCACTATCATTTATACGGTATATTCAAGTTTTTTAACCAGAACCGGAACTTAAACCGCGAGTGATAATAGTAATCGATTACACGATCAAGAGAGATCGAGAGTTTCTTTGACGGAGTTTGATCGACCGACCTAGATCGGAGTACCGGGTTTGGTTCCTGATCGTCAAATGCACGATCGTGCTTCTCTGGCTCTCGATCAGGATTCAATGGACGAACAATTTCCGGAACCGGAGACGCTATATACACCTCATGACGTAGGTAGATTCTCATATGTGTGCGTTCAATGCCGGCCCGTATGTATCTGTATAGATTGTAACTGCCACGGATTGCGCAAGTATCGAATCGGCAGCATACAAAGTACACAGTGACAGATTAGCTGTGAATCCCCGACAAACCTACACCGATTTTAATTGTTCTTTTTTTAATACGGGTGTAATACTCGATGTACATACGTGTAAAATAGTCGCGTATCGTGACATCATTGTTTATCACCCTACATACTGTATAACTGACCTGTCCACAGCGCGATACTTTGGCCCTATTTTTTACACTGAAGTTCGTCCTTGAAATCTCGCAAGAGTCCACGACCCGATCGACGTCGCATAACTAGATGGGTACCAGGGAGTGAAAGTTGAAAATAAGGCCGGGTATGAATCACGGAAAGTACGTACGTACATATCTCTATTGTGCTTCTGATTCTCATAGCGATTCAATAGATCACCGTATAAGCACATACTTTATCGACATTATTCAGAGATTAATAATAGCGAGATATTCAACCTGCTCTTCTTCCAAAATTTCCCGGGCTTACCAAACTCTACCTCGTCGAACGTTGGTAGGATGAATAATTTTTCATTGATTATACCTCCCGTGCATAGACCGTTAATTGTTATAAATTTTTGTTCGGTGGAATGTGGGTGTAATTTTGTGTTGATTCGCTCGATAGAAGATAAGTTAATTACGTTTCATGAGATGGGAAGAGAATGCTGCACCTGGTCATGCCTGGGGTCTGATTGAATGCGATTGATGATTATGGATTTTAGACGAGCTTTTGATATCATCTTAAATTCTTCCTTTAGTATTTTGCAATGTCATAAGGCATGCTGTAATATCTAGTTTGTAGTATATTCTACTATAAATCACTCTGACCACGGTATTGAAACAATTTTCCTCAAACTGCTATTGATATTCTCAGAAAAGTCGCCCTCTCACGATGCTTGCGGATAATGAAATAACGCGGCACGCGACTTAGTATTCATTCATCACGTAATCGTTACAAAAAGTGTGATGCCAAAGCGGTTTTGCGGTTAACTAGCTGTCATCGCATCGCGAGATCTTGAGGAATTGAAAAAACATTTCCTGCTCAGTTATCATTCTGAAAAAGGGCATTGTTATCATTATCTTCTCAGTAGAACCTCAGGTTCCAAAGGTTACGGGAAAAATCTTTCCCTGTGCGCTAGTCGGAAGTCAAATGCCTTTATTAATTCGAAGATTGTTCTCAAAAACATTGAAAAAATGAGCCCATCATTGAACTTTTTTATTTATTTAATCTTGCAACTTCACCAGTACAGTTTACCGTACACGGAAATTTTTCATATTTATGTATAATTGTTCGTTGTTGTCACAATGTGAAAATCTATACGCATTTTCCTTTTTCCTTACAGACCACGCGTCAGTGTTTACAATTTATGACAGAAGTCCAGGATTGCATAATCATGCAATGTGCGTTGTTCCCGGGGTATTCCCGGATCTGGCGGAAAATCTTGGCATATTCGAAAGCTGCGGTGTTCCGCATTGCACAAATCATGTGTATGCACAATTCCAATAACGCTGCACTTCAATTTGCTGCCGTCGAGTAAATTGAGCTACACCAGTCGAAACGTTTGAATTTTTCTGCTCCGAAATCCGAAAAATTGACGATTCTTTTGATAGGTGAATCACTGTCGGATTTAACTCGCGATTAACGGAGCCAAAGTATCAACGCAACGCTGGTGTAATAAATCGATCGATTAATTCCAACCTAAAACGTTTCGATGATAGCTAATGAGGGCCAATATAATGATCCATGTCAATCTGAATACTACGATCAAGTCTAATCTTTCGTTAATCTTGTTGACGAGCCACTTGGATATGGAGAGTATAATTTCCACTATTGTGCCTCATTTAAAAGGTTGGAGAACCATTAAATGAATTTCTATCACCGCGAAGGCTACGTGTGTCACGCCACGCGTCGTTTCGGTTGTTCAAGATATTTTAGAAGATAAGATACACACGATCGGATACTAATATATGCAGCAGGGGCACTAGGCGGGTGGTACTAATCGCATAGCAATTAGAGGAGTATCATAACAAGAACTTATCTGATAACGCAACCATAGCGAACGGATAATTATTCGAACCCCTTCCAAGTAGCTCAATAAACAAAACCCTTGGTTCTCAGTTACGGAAAGTATAAATTGCCAAGATACGTTTTGTCCATTTTTCCTTAAAACTCGACGCACGCCAATTTCGCTATTCGTTAAATTCCACAGAAAAACCAGATCGATTCCCTGCATTCTTTTTCCCCACCCAAAACCACTCTGACCATATGTACACATTCAATTTATCGGTAAATAGTGATTACGCAAGCAAGGATATTCAAATTATATTTCCAGTATTTTGATTACTAGAACTCATCGAAGATGATATCATCTGGTGCAATGCACAAACTGTACGAATGAATTCCCGTTTCCCGTATATGAACGGCGTGTCGACCTTGGCCTGATGACCGTCAGTCAGGAAGTTTGGACCCGATTTATACGGCAGCTCGTGTGGCGGCCGTTACACTTCGCTATTTCTCTTGCGTGTGGTTATCGTGACTCCGCATATGAGCGAATGGATCGCGCATATGTATATGTTACACGTTTATGACGAGTGCGTGCGAGACAGCACATACGCGTGAACGTCACACGCTGCCCACTTTCTCCTATCGTCAGCCCGCGACTTGGTATAGCTCATACAGTGGTCGAGGGAACGTATCGAATACGTGGTGTCCGAGGCGGTGGATATAGCGCAATTAATGGCCTGGCACGCGTGCGAAACTCACCGAGAGTCTATTTTTTGCCATGGTTTTAATTTGCCTCTGTGAAGCGAAAATGACTAATAGATTATTACCAGTGCGGTAAGCTCAACAAGTGGCGCTGCGACAACATTTATTCCCATGTATGCAGTGTAGGTATACCCTGCGATAATGAACGAGAAAATATAAGTTTGCGGCGTAAGTACATTTCTCCAAGTCCACAATCCGGGTATAGTCAAATACCACGCAACCTGCTTCCGATACTGGTGAAATATTTCATGCAGTTACAAGCTCTGAATACGTGAGGATTTGCTGTAGTGATATTCCAAAATCGCCCGACTTAGGATCCTTTTTGCGTCAGCCGCATCATCGTCAGCTGGTTCCGTTACTCGGGAGAAAGTTGTCGTACACATATGCGGCACGTAGTACGATAGATTGTGATTCTATATTTTTATCACAGTCATTGTCAATTGGATAACATGTTGCGTGGAGTTACGAAAGCTGTGCTTATAATAAGTCAAGAGCGCATCTATAATTGATACGATGATCAGATGTATGCGATGAATCAGATCTAATCTAAAATTCCAAATATTTAACAAGTTCCTTACAATAGATGTGCGGTAAAGACGACGCTGTTCATTTGACAACGGAATGAAACACCAGCGACCGCGAAGCAATGAAGTCATCGCGCGGTTCGTTGGAGTGACAAAGATCTTTATTTGTATTATTAGACGAAGGAAGCATAGCACGTATTATTTTATATTCCGCAAGTAGGATTATCCCTTCTCGCGTATTTTCCGAAGTCCCAAATGCTCTTCTTCGTATCGGAGTGTGGTCCCTTTTTTGTATTCTGACGTTTTCAAGTTCATAGAAAATTGAAGGAATATTTCGCGAGTGGAATTCCAAAGAGAAAAGTCCTTGATCCTGTATTTCCATCTCAATTCTCATGTACGTCCTTGCGGTATTCGATGTTCGTTATGGTATAACTAATCGGTGTGAGTTCACGAGATCGGAAATCCCAAGGTCATCGTATAGTTTGTTTGTAAGATTCATGCCGTGAAATTGCAACATTCACGCAATATTAACACAGCTGAATGGTTGAATCATCGGAATACGATATATATACCGCACTTATACAACTTTCGCGTCCACGACGCGGCCAGACACGTTGAGCCATCCAAACAACCGTTAGACGATCTTGATCATGACGAAAAGAAAAATTTCATTTCAAATCTTCAAAACCTTTGGCGGTTTGATGAGATTATATACGGCCCGCAATCCACTTTACGCAGCTTCCTGATTTTATGACATTTCGTATCGACCGGAAAATTACTGTAATCCATTAGCACAATCCTGGTAATGATGAAGAAAAACTTGCGGTGTATGATCTGAGTAATCGATGCAATGACTGCAAATTTTTTTGCAATGCTGGATCTGATATTACATCAATTCCGTAAGCCACTTGAGTAAACGCAAGTAATCAGATGTCCAGTAGTGGGGTTGGGAAGCTTGATGAATGAAATTTATCGCACGATGAATTAATGTTGTGTTAATTTAAAAAAATATTCGAATCGTAATGACAAAGCAATGACGGAGACATCTGTTGACGGAACAGCAGACCCGGCAGAGTTTATAAATTTAATGACGTAACGATCCCACGTGCAAAGGCGGTAGACATTAACATAGTAGCTGGAACAACATGAGAATCGTATTATATGTGCTTTAAAAGTCCGCAGTGGATTTCTTTACCGATCTGTACAAGAAATCTACACTGTCGACTGCGAGATTCGTACAAATTTGCACACCCTGTATGTGTGTGTGTGAGCTTGGGTGCTGTATACATGTATATACGTGACAGATATATTTTTGTATATATATATTTATAGTATATATATTCCACAGTAGAGTCTCACACATTCACAAGTAAGGCCTGCGATCGATGCAAGACAAGAAATAGACCTTCTATTTGCGATGATCTTTTTTATCTCAAGATTGCCATCACAGAGGCAATTAAAAATATCTCAATAGAGACCTTTGCTCGAAAAACCAATTGATCGCTTACCCATCCATAAAATCAATACAATCGCACTAGTAGGGCTGTAGATGGATTTATTCAATTTTTGAAATCTTATTGAATTGGCGATTTTTTTTTTCTTTAGTTTTTGAGTTCATCATTAGTACTGGATTCAAGCGCTTTCAATCTTTTCCATAGTATGCGACTTCCGACTTACCTCGAGCTTTAAAGTTTGATGTTAAATCAGAAGCCCACGGGATAGCGATAAATATTTGAATCCCAGCGATTTCCTTGATCGAAAAAACCAAGGATCAAATCTCTCGTAATTTCTCCTGAAACGGACGGAGACGAATTGAGAGGGTCGCGATTTTAGCTTTGCCACGGACCGACTGAAGCGGTGCGAATTATTTCCACTCTCGCCTTCGCCCTCAACTGTAACTATCGATCCAATTGCCCTCAAATGCTGGGAACCTATAGATGAAAATACGTGCCAACTACGCCGTTTCACGCACCTATTCCATTGTAAACATTCACGCAAGTCATACGCATTGTGATTTTTTTTATCATAATTCAGTGCCGGTCTCCGACGAAAAACGTGATCATTGATTAAATAAATCGTCCCACAACTTTGCGCACGGCTTCAGCGTAAGCGTTGGCTAAGGTGTCACTGGTATAGGTCACGGTCAGAATGCACTGACGATGAATGAAGAAGGTTCTGAGAAGGTGGGGGCTTCGCGATCGGAGATCACCCCCTCGCTTGGTGTTAATATAGATCCGTACCTAAGCGCAAAAAACACCAATTAACGTCCGATTCTTACGGTGGAGGCTGAAACTCGGAAAGAGAGTGACAGAAGCCCCGAAGGATACTCGGTTAGGTAAGGATGAGTGCGAGACGGCGAGGTAAAGTATTATAGCAGCAATACACTTGAATGCATCGGGTAACGAGGATCGGAGCCCACAATATGTGACTTATATATGTGTCGCCTTCCACTGTCGATGCTGCAGGGCGTCGGCCGTCGAGGGGTGAGGAAAGGACCCTTGCGACTCAGCCCACGCTGTCTCTGACCCCGCGACGATTATTATTGTAACTATAATTACGATATCACCTCTGTGAGAGCGATCGATTCGAGAAACCATTTCTACGGTGTGAAACTTGAATCAAAATCCTCGTTTCTTATGATTTCCTCCATAGAATTTTCTTATCATATCCAATCATTTTCCAAGTTAATCGCAACGAACGGAGTGAATCTCGAATTTGTCATTCGGTTAAATTGAATCGCATATATCAGGCTTATATTATACAGGTACGAGACAAGTGTGTCGCAACGCGACTGTCACAATGGAAAGTAACAATTATTCGAGGCCTAAATTTTAGATCCTGATCCACGCTGCACCCATAAAACCTACTGAACCTTACTGAACTACGTCACAGCGTAGTAGTGGCTACATCATGTAATCAGACAAGGAGGTTCATGTTGTAGTTGAAACAGCTGACCAACTGTCGAGGTCAACTGCTTACGTAATTCCCATTCCGTGGTGCTCATGCTGTGGGCGAGATCGTTTCACGTAGAACCGCTATCAACCTCCGGAACAAAACCCAAGACGATATAATTTTTATGACGGATGTGATAACTCGCCGCCATTGCTAAACGCTAATCAAACTGCAGTGGTTGAATGCGGTGTACGGCGCAGTGTAAATTCATCGAGCATTACGTCAAGGTTCCTTCGTAATTAATCAAACTCGACAGAGTGTTTGTTTGTTCGGTGCTTACTGCCGTGTGAAAAATTTTAATCTGCTAGTTTATGCCAACGGATTATTTTGTTGTAGTATTTTTTGAAAACGCGGCTTATGTACATCTATGTTCCGGTTCAATGATGCAATCGCGAGTCGCGTAATCATTGGCTGCGAAGACAATCATGACCGCAGGTGTGAGCGAGTGGAATTTCCCTAACCTTGAGGACTCAGGATTCCCGCGCTTTGGTTCGTGTTCCCGTAATCGATCAGCAATTTCTCATACTCATGATGAGGAGCTATACGACCCAATGGATTGGGAGAAAGTCGCGTCCCAGTCTATAGATCAGCCCACTATATACCTGTAGTTACGACTTACATACCTGAAGAACGATGTCCTTTTCGTCTTTTCTGCAGGAATCTGCACAGTCGGACTTCTTATATTTGATCTCTTTAGTTCTTCGATGTCTCTTTTTCAGTCCACAGGACTCTACCTTAGATTTATTCGAAACACTCCTGGATCTCAACCTCAATCCACAGCACTACAAAGTGGCCACTGAACTTGAAGATCTTGAGGTTCCTCAACTATCAACAGCACCTTGACCACTGGTCACTACAGCAACATGGAATTTTCTGGATTACGAACGTGTTCACTTTCGGTCTATGATTTACGCTGGAAAATCGATGCCGCGTACGTCCGTTGTAATACCAGAAGTGAACTGTTGCGAGTAACTTTATAAGCGACAGTCAGCAGTTAGTTAAGACGGTTCGAGAGCCACGGGGATACCGTTGAACAAACCGTATACTACGACGGACTTGAGAGAGACTATAGGGAGCTGCTACGGAGAATGGTGGATATGGCGCGTCGCGACAACCGAACAACTTTGGTTTAGCTTGTGGCTGCTGGCCTCGCTCTTCTCGGCTGATCGTGTGGGCTAGAACTATGTAGATTTAGTGGTGGTATAACTCGCGGGTTCGCTCTTAAGGATGTGTGAGGACTGCGCCAGTCTTCTACAGCACTAACTTGAAAATATCCACATCACACATGTCTTCGTTCCCGTTTTATCTGCCCACTTGCTGACGCCCGGTCTTCAACAGCGGAAGATGGAAATGCGTTAAAAGGGTTCCTGAATCTCAGTCCAACCGAACATTACAACTGATGTTATTACTGGAGAAAATCAAGTACATTTGCCTACTTCACGAGGCGAGCGGCGTTAAGGCCTGAGCAAACTTCACCGTTAGAATTAAGTAGGTTGGAGTTAGATATAGATCAGGCATGGCCGAAGTAAATAGGGGGTCTTCGGTTCCCTGCAGTTTTCGCGAGTGATTTTGTGTTTCCGATCGCCTAGGCCTTGATGACGATGTTTTTGATTGCTCTACTGCATTTAGCGCAACATTTCTAATATTTTTTTTCCAATCGAGTTCGATGACAGAGAGCGAACATTGATGACAGGTGAATCTGCCTGTTCGAGGTACGCTCCTGTGATCGCGGCATCGTGTAGCGTTCCAACGGCTGGTACCAACCGTGTACGTGGAAACTGCCGACGCAACGTATCAACACTTAAACAGACCAAAGAGTCTGCTTACATTATAATACCTGAATTTATATTCTGCAACCTTGAAATATTTTTTCACGATCATCATTTTCAGATTCCAGTGTGCTCCCAGATGTACCAGATCCATCGCATCAAATACACCACACAATTTTCCGCACTCTTCAGATCCACGATACCATTTCCCAACTCCAGCGAACGAATAGCGGCGATGATGTTGGATCGTCGCACTTCGGATACTGTTGAATAAATTATTCAGTTAATTGTGTCAATTGTATGGGCTATTGACTGTATTTCAAACGTTCTCAGAACCTCGCGGGCATTGATGGCAGCCTTGGGATACCGAAGCACGTGCTCGTTTTGAACGTACAGTGAAAATACGTTTTGGTATCTGATACCTGAGGTTTCTCTGCATATGTGTACCTGTACTGGTAAATTAGTACGTGACGTAACTCTCCTAGGTCTACGGTCAACGGACTCACTTTAGAAGTTGAGAACCTCCTGCGCTATCGTTGGGAGCTGGCTGCATGCCGCGACTATGTACACGCGGACCGACCGGCAAATACCAATAATATTGGTACAGTGCGAAACCGATAAGACCGACATACGTACTTCATACGTAGCCTTACTAACTTGATTAAAAAATTCGATGGACCCATCTTTCCACCCTGCCAAATGAACGTAAAATATACATCGTCATGCGTGCAGGCGCAGGAAATCTATTAACAGACCGAAACCTGCAGTGGCGATAAATCATCTGTGGACTTCAAAGACTGCAGTGTGTAATTAAACTATTTACCTGTTACGGTGTGCCGATCTTAGTATTAGACGATATTTTTCACAGAATGACGTACGCGCTGAAAAATGTTGTTCCTGCATCACGCAGAATCGAGTGCGTATATATAATGATTCGGAAAATGCGTATCGCGAAATTTTTGGACACCGTCCAGCCGATCGTACGTGCAGCTCGATCAACCACGAATCTGCACAGCTGCCTCGGTGTTCTGGATTGTACGTAACAAGTGTTATATCCCATAGCATTAATGTCCCATTTTTCATCTATCGTTGATAACTTACGGATGTATGCGATGCACATTCGATTTCGCGGAGTCAAATTGCTATAACTAGTAGGAGTATAGGTTAATCAATATGTCAGAGGGCAATCAAAAAATTTCTGAACGTGGGCCGTAGAGTGGGAGGTGCGCTGAATCTCTATTTCTAAATTTGGCCAATGATCCCCCAGTCTCCCCTCTAGTCTCCGCCGGCTACTCCGTATAGACGCGACCATCGACTACCAAGTCCAAGTATATATTTCTGTCCGCAAAAAGTTCCATCATATTCAGGAATCTCGCTCGATTGACCGTCACCGAGGGGCATAATATACATATATGTATTTGGTCCCTCGTGGGCGCAAAACCGATAAATATTTTATTATTCATTTTATCCATTGATTTGGAATTCTTTGATTCTTTAGTTCGACTAATAATAGCAAGGATTTCGGTAATTTTTATCAAGAATTTCTGATTATACAATATTGTGGTCTTGTAACAGCGCCAAGTTATGTAGGCGCCAAGTTCCTGTATGTACTTTAAAATTTGTATTTCCTGAAGCTAGTATCCAAGCAATTCATCACGGCATCGTATATTTTTACTAGATTTCTGGCTTTACGCCAGTAATTCCTCATCAGCTACACATCTCATTTAGAATCCCTTGAGAGAACTTCCAGAGCCCTCGCCTTGTTAAATTTTAGAACATAGAACGCTTACGATTTATCGATTCGCAAAAGTCCATCCGTCTATTTTTTGCATATTTCTCTGATCTTTTCCTACTTCCATATTTTGATTCCTTTGATTCACTCAATGCAACCACCATCACTATTTCAATTACAAAACAATTAGTGCTTATACAGTATCATTGACGCAATACCGTAAGCTGAAAGAAGACCATGTTCCGGTTCTCTAGCTGCTGTAGCTGGGCCTTTTTATACTCAGCAGAGTTTGCTGCAGCCTCGTGCCCATGACTTGGGAGGGATGGGATCAGAGCTCGGCCCAGAAGATGCATACCTAGGTATACCGGGCCTCGGTGCATGACTCGCACTTCTCAACCCTTACGCTTTTTGCCTTCTCTAGACTTTTCCCTCCGCACCGCCTAGCGTTACATAATTGAGTTATAGTCTAATGATTCCATGAACCTAGAGAGTACCTCACTTCCCCGAACAATCTATTATCCGTTGTCTACCAACGCCAGGGCTCCGTAGCGCGAGGGTGTTACACATCCGTATTATAATGTAATAAACCCCTTGTTAGCTTATTATGTCTATCGGATCCACAGATCGTTCACCATGGGCCTCTTCGGGATTGGAATCGATCGAAGCGGGTTCCAAAATCGGTTCCAGGATGTCATCGTTTTCACGATTTAGGCAGGTACGATCAAATTTTTCTACTCGTTGGTGAATTTATTTTTTCATTCCCCAAATTCTCATAATTTATCACTCAAATATCCGTTCAAGTCGCACATATTACGCTACATCCATTAAGTCCTACAATTACAGCACACCATATCGTGAGATCTCACACATTTCTGCAATGTATAATAAAAGCAACAAAAAAAAACAGTACTAGGTTCGTTGACACCTTTCCTCTCCTTTTCTTTCCTTTCAAAACAAAGAGCGCGCCAAGTTCGTGGTGTTGATGTAGTATGTAGTTCGGCCGATGATGAAACGCGCTGGTCGCCACCACCAGCAGCTCATGTATACGTATGTATATACGAGTCAGTTTCAAGCGCGAGGTCGTCGACATGGATGTTTCTGCGAACTGTAGAATTCCAAGTAGATGTCGGCTTATTCTCGCTGCTGATCGAATGATCCTTGGAACTCGTCTCCTTCTGCAGCCAGACCACCACCTCACAACTTCTTCGGGGATGCCGTTCGACCAGCTTCACCAGACTCGTGACTCGCCGATCTTATCTCATGATACGGACTGTTCGTAACCACGTCATAATTAATTGTCATCAAATCTTTCGATATAAGATCCAATTTTTAGAGGGCCATGTTGGATAAACATTTTCCAATAAACTGAAGATTGACTTCCAGGATACAATTATAAGCTATAGAATCTATCGAGCGACTTGCGGGTATGGGCCCTACAAAAGACCATATTAAAACTACGCATTCCATCAATATGTTCGAAAAGGCTACAGCAGAACGAGTTGGTGTGAGGATTCAAGGACATCGGTCTCTTGTATGGAACAAGGGATATCCTTGGCGCTCTATATGCTCTGTTTTGCCCCTTTTGGACAGAATGGAAGGGAGTTGCCTTCGCTTTCATTCGCACTGGTTGGTGCAGCAAATGAGTTCCGCCATCTTTGTTGAAAGTTGCAATATAACCATCTAGGCTATCCTCCTCTGCGAAACTCCTGCGCCCTGAATGGGCGCATAAGTATTGACACCCTATGCATCAATATTCTACACCATCTGAATGTCGAAGTAAGATTATTTTCGGAGTCTCAGCTGGTAAAACATGAACGGCATTTTGAGAGACCGTAACATTCTCAGGTGAAAATTTTATGATTGATCAAGTACGATTTATTCTCACGCAGATTTCTAATCGAGACCGATTCCGGCCGAATGATTTTAATGTCGGCAAGTTGACGATCCAGTTTAATGGTCATCCGACAGCCTGCATTGTCCAGTAACAAACCTATAGTAGATCCAACTCGTTCTCCGCTCTGGACTCTGGTCTCCGTTCTTGAGTCTCCCGATCCCAGGACCGAACGGGGCGAGACGGGCGGCCAGTGATCTCGCGCACGGGTACCGGGGCGGCTCATGAGCCAAAGAGGCAAAGAGGAAAAGAGGAAAAGGGGCGTGGCAGCGGGAGATGTCGGTCGCACGATTGGTCGCACGATTGGCAGGGACCTTCCGAACCATCTACAGCAAGCTGAGGTCTTTCGCCTACCCAGGCGGCAGGCTGCTACACGGCGCACGAGTGGATCTGCATCCGCGCGACTACCAACGGATTCGCGTCTCGTTTTATTGGACGTGGTGGAACGAATCCCCAGCCTCACAATCGGGAGCCAGGTATAGACATACTTGCGCGCATGGAGACGGCAACAGGCTACTTTAACCCTTCGCTTACAAGAAATATGCGAAGAACTTGTTACTTGTTATTCAAGAAAAACGCGGAATTGGGGTAGCTCACCACTCAGTTTCTAGAGGTCCTTTGATGCTGATTTACCTTTTACTTCAAGTTCATTTGAAATTTGGTTGACCAAACGTTGACTGCGAAGTTGACGGGCGCGTGAAGCAGAGTTGAGAGCCGTGAGTACCGCCTAAGGCGTATCGAATCTGATGATCAACGGTTCAGGAGGGTAATGAGTCGTGTAATACGTCGATGTCGCGGTACAGAATGGTTCCAAATTAGTTCCAATGCGATCGACGAAGTGTGCGAGCTAAAAACCCTTGTCATTCACGTTTCACCGCCGGAACATAATCACCTCCCTTACGCAGGCGTGACACTTTTTCTTCCTACGCCTTCGCTGTATGACTTCTCCATTGATCAATTATTTCACAAGATCCGATTTGATCGCGATTCGGTATAGGTATAAGCGTAAATCAAGGGACTATTTTGACTGATGAATTTAGAGTTGAAAAAATGAGGTATGCATGAATACTTGAATGAGTGTGTTAATACGTAAGATAAAATATTCGAAAAGTCGTGTTGTGCCTGAAAGAATATCGATCAGGGGATGACTCGGCTTTTGGGGAAGGTCTTCGCGTCTCTGCTTCCCTCGTTCATGTTCCCGTTCCACTTCCCCGGTTCCGCGAAGCGTCTTCGCGTCCGGCTACCAGGAACAACCCCACGTTTCGGCCTCCCTGTAGCTATACATAGCATCCATCCGCCCACACCGGGCTACACCAGTCCCCACGATCTGATCTCGATTCCGATTCTGATTCCGATTCTGATTCTGAGTCCGATTCTGACTTCGTTTCAACTTTAATGCCTGCGTCAGATGACTTCACGTGCCCTTTATTCTAACCTGCGCAACCTTCCCTGGGTTCTTGCTCTCAGTTTTTTCTCACTTCATATCGTTAACCCTAAGTTAAGCAGTATTTGATGGAAAATCAAATCATAATTCGCCAAGCCGAGATCTTATGTAGATTCCTATCGAATGGCAAGATTGCTATTTTAGAAGATATGCCCATGTTATAGATAGTATTAGAAAATTTTGGTCAATTTACATCATAGCGTCAAGGTGTCCGTGCAATTGGGTATACAGCCAGATCTTCTCTAAGCATACAGGCGGTCACGGCGACGCTGTCATGACTAATTATAGCGAGTATAATTGAATTAATTAATGGATAAAGGGGATACGGCGGCTTCCATCGTACCTGCAACAGCAGCAACAGCAGCACGAACACCGTGGGCACCGACGCGGCCCAACGGAAACCAGCGCATCATTCTTCTTGGAAGCCTTCGCATTTCAGATCCTAAACCTCGAAGACGGACAGCACCAGAAGATATCCCGCGCCCGGACGTACGTCGCCGAGACGAGCGGGTGTGTACCGTGTACATCCCGTACTGACACCTGCAGGAGAACCTCGTCTTTTATTGTTAGATGTTTCAGAAAAAATGGATTGTATGTTCGAATGATCAAAACGACTGAAGCTGCAATTCCGATTCTTATCGCACTTATATTTGTGATCTATATTTTCAGACGTTTAGTGGACTGTAAACTCATCAAACGGGTCTTTCTCATGTTTCTCATATATTATAAAAACATGAGTGTGTGCCACTATTACGTAATTAAGAAAATGGCTGCTGCTGCTACTATACCTCCATGATACAGTCGACTGAACATGCGTAGTAAACGTATTTTTTTTTTTTTTTTTCACGGTGATCATCGGTGATCAAGAATTTCGGTTATTGTTTCGAACGGTTAACGATTCTGGGGATCAAATTCCATCGCACGTGCACGCGTATTTCTCCGCGGGATCGAGTAACGGAGCTTTTTGTCAAACGGCGTAGCTTTTTACCAAGGAAATTTAATAACCCTGAACCAGTGTAATGACTGGGAACTGAATTTTAGTCACTCTTGCCCACCGTGCGAGTAATTGCGATTATTTCGTGCAAACGACGGTGAAGAATCAACAGTGCAGGTAATTCTTATCGCGGTGATCAGCCCAACATTCCACTGAATTTCTTCCTTTCGTTTTCGACCTCGTACCTCGAGATCAGGTGGTGGTGCATCGAATCGTGAAGCTTGTACTCGAAGACTTTGAAGGTATATATTGACGAAAGTCTGATCGGTGCCCCGTTTATAAGTGGTATAACGAGGTGAGGGAGGCATCAACTGGCATACTGATGGCCGCGAGGCCGTGGAGGACGCAAACACACCGCTGCAAACTTCGTGGAATTGTGACCAGCAAGATGCCTCCGTCTCTCCTTCGGCCCCGATCTCTTCTCTTGAGATCACCCTATCCCGCAGGAGCAAAGGAACCAGCATATAACGCCTATCTTCACCAACTCCGCTCTAATCAAATTAATATTACACTTCCATAGCTCGTTAATAGGCTCACCACCTCTTTCGGCATCCCCCCCTGATCTCACCCACCTTCTTTTTAATCTACCCGACCTGACTGCTCTATTTATTACCTCTGAAAACAAAATTAGTCTCAACTCGTAATGATACTTACTTCATAAAATTCAGACACGTGTGCACGGGTTGAAATTATGAGAGGAAATACGAGACTGCAGATCCAACCACAATCGCAAAGTGCAGTCAAGCAGATGAACAGACCGATTGACAACTATGCGAGTCGTTTTACTAGCAGCGTAAGCATTCACTCTATTGTTGGAGCATTTTATTATACAGTTCTACGATCAGCGGAGTGTCAGCAACCTCCAAGTGTTTGACAAACTCGCGATAGACGCGCATCGACAAGCACATTTTTCGCTATCAAATGATCGACTAAATTGGATAAAATTAATTCATGTAGTAGATGGAATTCCCAGCCGGGGAACTAACGACTCCGATGATTATTGTTATTTCTTTACGCGGGTTGGTGTTCGGAAATCGGATCGAATCGCTCGACTATGTATGGTATCATGGCTCTGGCGGTTCTATAAAATAGCTGGACGTGTTACAATAGGTGTGATACCTACACCTGTAAACCCGCATCATCTGCAGCTAGTGCCAGATTCCCCGTCGCCCGCGCTCAGCACTACGTTGTGTCAGCTTCCTGGAAAAGATTAGGCATCGTTAGCGGCCTTCGCCGGGCAACGACCCACACCCCGTTCGTTTCTCTCCTGGCCGAAGAAGTCTCAACCATCGTTGCAGACCGAACCGTCGTGCTCTACACGCGCGAGGATCCGCGGCTACCGAACCTCCATCCTTGTGATACTCCAGTTCGTTCTCGTTGCTCCTTTTTCTCTTCATCGCGATGATGGCGATGCATACAAGGTTGCCAGGAGATATGTAGCAGAGTGCGCAATTGAATCACTAGATTTTTCGTTTGAGGTTTGAGCTTGGAAGTCGCAGAAAAAGTGATTCTTTAACATCACTGGACATGGATCTTTTAGATCCTGCGTCTCGGTTCGGTACCTTCATTCTCCGGTTACCCGCGGCCATTTTGGAACCATTCGACAGCATCACAGATGAGAGACCCAGCTCAAATGAAATTTGCGTTCCCTACATTTCAGGGTCTTCTTTATTGTGATTTGAGACTGTCGAGAGAAATAATAATTAGCATCATGAGAAGACCTGCATCTTTTGCGAAACAAGGTTGGCTTGCAAACCTACTGGTATTTGACGCGCCGACTAGGCGCAGAGTCGTCACTATCGTCAGTTCATCGTCAGTTCATCGTCAGACTTAAGAAATAAGCAGTCCCGTGGAATGACGTACACGTCCACTTCTATACATCGACGCCGTCGCTCTCGCTAATCCTTTTCCCCTCTCCTGCAGCAAAGCATGTAGTTCCTATCCCTTCACCCCGATCCGGAGCGACTCTTCTCTTATTCCCACTCCTCAGGATCGATTCCCCGCCCCATTCTCCCTTTTTTTCTTTCTTCCTTACCACGTCTCGCTCTCCCGCGATCCGTGGTTTGCGCCGTGATCACTACTCCGTTCATTATTACACCGACGGACAGTACATTTTCGAAGGTAGGAATATATAAGGCCTTCTCAAAATCAACTAAAATTGAAACGTTATTAATGTGTTGAAATTCGAGAGCAGTCGAAGCGAAATAGTTTCCCCCCTAGATTTTCTCACCCACAACACCTTGGCTCGGTGAAACAACTCATGGGGGGTACTACGACGCCCCCGAAGACATTGTAGATATTGTCTAGGTCTAGCTGTTCGCAGAATCGATCGGATTCGTCGCCTGCATGCGTCAATTCCTCAGGATGGGTCTAGCGTATTCACCTGATCGATGACTTACGTGATTTACTCGTCCCTACTTTGCTCGTGACCTCACATGTCATTTAGTTATATAGATAAAGCTAATTCGATTTATACTCCCGCTGGGCAAGCGCTGACCAATCTTCCGAGAATCCATGTATATATGTATGCACGGTGCTGTACGACCTATGATCTATTATGGTTCGACATCTTATGGGGCCTGCACCCATCACTTCAACCCAGGACGATAACCGTCTGCCGGTTTCAACAGACGCTTAGAAACTCTTCCGAAAATTTTTGTCTAGGGCCTTGAAATTTTATCGTTGGATCATCAGACCACGATAGACCCTTAAGAATTTTTAGCAAAGTGATAACCGGATGTCGTTTTGGAGTTCGCATTATATCCGAACACCGTCTACTCGGTTTCCATAGAAATTACCCGCGAATGCGAGTCGAGTAGCTTATGGCGCCTCTTGCGACAACGACTTGTGGCCAAACTCTCAGCTTTTCTGGGGGGCGCTATAAGTGCGTGCACTTATGCATCGATTAATTAAACGAATCCATTAGCATGGCTGAGTAGCACGATTGATATGCACGGCCGTGACGTCTTCCGCCGGATGTGATGCCGCAGATGTCGCAGTTTTCGGCATCGTCTGACGACAATCGAGACATCCATGCTGTATACCGGCGCTTAAACTTTACCGTCCTCACCAAATTGGTTTTTCCTTATTTTTCCCCTCTCAGTCGCGAAAACCTAGAGGAGACAACGACGCAGTAGTACAGAGTTCACAGTCATCTGGTTCGTATGTTAATAATTGCGAGATCCTCGGTACAAAGCACCTGTTCAAGTTTACGTTCTAAGAATCGTACGATATGTCCGATGTTCATTCACTGGCGAACACGTACGAGCGCTCGTTCACCCGACTGTCCCGGTGTACACCGCGTCTTGAAGACATTGCATTGTTTTGCGTAATGGTTCTCAATAGAATCGAACTCCCAGACGTTATTCTGACCGCCAACTTGGCTCCCAGAATTCGAGGGTGTCAGTGGAACTCGAGAATGAGCACCTCGGATAAATCGCGACGATTGTTTCCGACAGGAAGTCTGACCAAAGAGGAAGCTCCGGACTGCGTCACCAGACAACGCGTCTTGACGCCACTACTTAACACCCAGACTCAGTACCGATGGATTCGAAATCGTAAGTAGAACGTCCTGGAAATTGACTACACCTTTTTAAATAAACCCCATAGATTTTTCAGCAAAATTGCACTGCACCGTCTGGCGCTGCATTTTATGCTTATTGTTAGCCATAGCTGATCGATTGGTCAATTCCACTAAGCGGCAAGGGGAACCGGAAGTTGCGGGAGCGTAGTTCTGTCCAGCACCCTGTCATCTGGACGCTCATAAACACAGCGCCGGATTTTTGCTCCGGTGATTCTCATCCCGTCTGGACCAACGCCGGACTGGTTTCTAGATCATTCCTGACTTATTTGTACACCTGTGATTATATATAATATAAAGTCACACCGAAGATTGACTTTTGTATCGTCAAATTTAAAATAACGAAAGTCTGGAACGGTCACTGAAATAGAATTAAATCAGTGATGGGAGAAAGTAAGGCTTTTGGAAAGAAATAATAAATATCACGTGAGTCGTAGTAGTAGTAGTAGTACTACGTGTGATTAGGTAACAAAGTACAACGGGCGTCCGTTCGTTGATTGCAGTATAGCGGTGCGTTGGATTATAATGGGCGAAAATAACTACTCCGCGAACCAGTAAACAACTTGAAGTCGTGAGATTGTTGCTAAACAAACTTCCTGTCATTCGTAACAAAATTACCAGTAGACACTTGCGATTCTCCATTGGTCGAATAGAAATCAACTCGGTTTGATAACCGCCTTGATTTTGTCTCCTCATTATTGGAAAGTGAAAATCTTCGGTTTAAAAACAAATTTTGATAAAAGCTACGAGATATATGTATAGATATTTTTAACATTTGAAAAATCTTATGGAATTAAATATCATAGTGGATTCTTAAAACAATGGCTGGAAATAGTCAGCAGATGTGGTTTCAGTCCGACGTGTCCATAGCCCTCATCATCTTCGGACTAAACGGCGTAACATAGTGGAGCAGCGTGCGACCTGCTTACCCCATTTATACCTGGCCAAGACGCAGTACAACTGGATATCCGTCAGGTTTTTGTCGCAGAAAGTCGTAAACCAATAATAGGTTCGGCACCTTTTTATCTAGATCTTCTGCCCACGTATACCACCTGAGACGTCATCCACGGAGTGGATATTTTTAGAGCGGTGGTTTTTCCATGTATCCTCCCTAAAGAAAACTCATAAACAACTTTGGTGACTATAAATAATTGTGATAACTCCTGTTGCTATACACGTATAAAAGTACTCGATGCTTTCGGTTCCAATCAGGTGCAAAAGGCCACCGCCAACATCTGAGTGAAATTCCGAGAACCCCATGAGCTATTTTCAACCACCGCCCACGAGCAGCTCGGCTTTTCCTCGCGATTTATACGATTAATCGATCGATCGCTGAACTGTATCAGAAAATTATCGACTCTATTAATGGCTGGATACGTCGCCTTGCAACTAAAAATGTTATCTGCGAGACAGGAAGAACTTGGAGATGAGTATATGAATATTTCCAACGAATACCTCGTCACACAGCCTTTCCAATCATCAAACCCTTATATTCGGAATTGAATTCCTCGCTCGGATCTCGAATACCTATAATATAACCACAAGGATCGAAGTCATAGTCTTATGAATGAATGAAACGAACTCCCAATTGCTTAGACTATTTTTTGCCCTCAGCCAACCCCTTCAGGGCTAAAGAGTTCGGCAGAGTAGACCCAACAAAGACACACCACTTTTGTAACAATGGTATTGTTTGTAGCACGCCCTCTCTCGAGGTGGGCAATACTTCCGGTTCCAGATTTCAAGGATTGTCTAGGTGGATGACGGTCTGCGTATTGTGTCAAAGAAAACTGGTCAGTACCTCGTGACGAATCGAAATCTTTTGAGAAACAACCGATCAGCTATTGATCCCAAAAACGGATGAAGCCGTTGCAGGACCCGGGGGTTTTAAAGTCGAAAAATCCTGTTCTACTCTTTTCTAGTGTTACTATTTCCGGTCAAGATTGAGATCTTTCCTACGGATTCGTTGCGCCGTCGTATAGGAATTTTATGTTATTTCTCGCGCTTTGTTACTCATCACAAAAGCTTTTTAATCATAACGATCAGCTCACCTTCAGCCGTTTCATCACAACGTGCAGCGCTATATTAGCAGCGCAGCCTCAATCGAAACATGAGATTCTTGAAATTCACTGATATAATTATACACGTCGTACGGGTGTCCGTCCGGCTACTCCTATTTCCTTGCTTTAGGTCAGGGGGTGTAACAGAGCGGTTGATTCGGAGTGAACAGGGAGAACCCAGACGAACGTTTAGCAAGGCCAAATCACTTTTCGTACAAGTTTTTCTCCATTGGGCTATTATGAATAATGGTTGATATTATTGTCTCTGTGGTCCAGCCGCCGCTGCTGACCCCCTCGGCACCTCGCGGTGCGGCTAGAAAGAAGGAGTTAATAACGGTCGCGTGTTGAAATGCAGACCATTATACAGAAACGTGTAGATATTATGTGTCGGCTAACAAGCTACTGACTAATGACTCGCGCGTGACGCAGTATGACGAATTCAGTGGGATACGGTCACCTCCTAGTATTTCTCATCCTGCAGGATAGGCGAAAAAAAAAAAAATATAACTTCAATGACTTTGGGAAGATGTATAACGCAGATGAAAAAATGTTGGGCAGAAATTTTCCGAAACATATTTGAAGAGAAATGTATAGCGAAGATCGGCCGACTCGACAGCTGTTTCGATGGTCGTGCGGACAAGGAGATTCGGAATGGCTGGGGCTATTAACCATCCGCAGTATCGAGAGAAACCGGCTCTGGAAGAACTGGGTCTCTTTCGTCGCGATAATTGTGTAATTTTGACCGCTTGTGTGTTTCTGCTGCTGTTGACCTCCCACGGGACCATAGAATGACGCGGTGAAGGTAGGATCGAAGGGGGAAAAAAATGACTGGAGTGGCGCGCGAACACGTCTTCATCGTCTTCGACTCGCATCTTAGAATTTCGAAACAGGCGTCAGACTTTTAATTCCTGTGTGCCATAGATCTACGACTTGAGTTACGAGCATGATTCGCGGACATTGATCCCGAAAGAAATCGAGTTGGACTGGTCGGCCATAAAGCAACCTCCGAATGAAATACTAAAATACCTTTGGACTTGAGGAGTTTATCCGTCGTTCGAACTGGACATTCGCATGATCCCAGGCTTCCCTTCCTCCCGTGATGACCGTCAACCTCTCGACTCTGAGGATGATCTGCGGATCGACGTCGTGTGGGTCCGAGCGTGCCGGACATAGCACCGCGTCCCCGCAACTTTGTTTTGTCACGACGCGACCCAAGTTTTTCCCATCGTTCTCTGGCGGCAACTCCTACGGCCGGGCCTTGGCGCATTACGCGCAATTAGACGCCAGGGTGGCCCCAAGGTATGCCCGACAAACGGCACCCCGCCCTCCCCTTCCACTCACCGCACTCCCTGCCATTTCTTCTTCCTCCTTCCACCCTCCGCCAAGACTCTAAAAAAACTCCCGTTTCGCGAGCGAGCGACTTATTCCTTGGCGATGTCGTCGTAGCTGGTGTAAGTATCGCTGCTGCCCTCTTCGACGGCCCCCCGGCGTCGTCGTTGTCGTCGTTTCCTTATATATATTTCTCTACCCTCTTGCGCGACGTCGCGGACGAGACGGAAAAAGGGGCAACATTGTATCAATGCGTGTATCTGCACGGTGTACCGCAGTTCGACGCAGCGGCAGCATAGCAGCAGCAACATCGACAATTATGATTATTGTTATTGTTATTTACCGGACATAGATTCTTGTGGGTATAAAGCAACCTCGTGGGTATATGTTCATGTAACAAGCTACGTGTGCGGTCTTGACTCACTTCAAATGGCTGCTGCCACTTTGCTCAAGGCTCAAGGCGATTGCTACGACCAGAGAGTATCCTGCTCTCACAGGTTTATAGTCTCAGGCTATTGTGGATCGAAATAAATGAACAGGGTTAATAAGATTTCGTGACGAACGATGCATCTTTTATTGAATGACAAATAATACCGCTCATTGATTTTGCTGCACGTTATATCTGAATCGTTTCATATCACTAGAGATCGGTGATGATCTGGTCGTTCCTGGTCCGGCATAGCAACCGCTTCGCGTCAGGAGGAAAGGCAAACTCGGTTTTCGAAGGACTGCGTGGCAGTACGGAGCTGCTGGCGTTGCAGAAGAAGCCGATGGCACCGTTTACTGCTACAGGATACGCGCTGCGACGAGTCGAGCACAAGACTCAGCTGCTACTTCTGCTGATGGTGCTCGACGTAATTACTGCCGGCGTAATTAATTTAGTTGGAGTCGGCGTTCGTTTAACCGGTAACTATATTGCCTATTTTTCCTTCACATTGCTTCACGTCGTTTCTTTTAGTGCTAGCAAGTTATACCTAAGTGCCATAGTGAGGTGGAGTTTTCCATCCACACCGCGACGCACCGCCGGTTGGAAAGACAATCTCTCGGAAGGTGGTCCGCATTTTTAGGATCCTTTTTTACCCTCTACGTAGGCGCTGTGCAGTCTTAACTTTACCAATAGCCATCTCATACCCGAATCCATCGTCCGTCGATTCGTTAAACGCAAAATAGACGGGGGAATACAATTCCGAGGGATTTTTGTTTACAGACTTCCCAAGGATGCGAACGACATTCTTCGTCCCAAATACTACAAACGTGCCGCTCGGCTATCTATCCGCTCGTTTCCTTAGGAAAAGTACAACTCTTAGTCGATGGTGGTCCCGAGCTATTGGTGTGGCCCGTGGCCCGCAATGTCACCCCGTACGGCTTCCCTCGAGGCGGTGATGTTAACTTCATTTTCCTTCATTAAACTCCACGTGACTTCGGACCTCGTTCAACAATACCTGCCATTCTTGTAATCTATATGCTATTCACCTCTGCACTATTGAGACATCCTACCGATCCCATTGTTCACCTTTACGTTTTACAACTGGGCGGAGAGAGTCCTAAATATTTTCAACCAGACTGCTGCTGGGCCGCCTCCTTATACCCCGCGCTGTGCAGACCTTAAGCTATTCTACTTTTAAACAGCTGGGGAATATTTCGAGGTGAGGATATACTGCGGGCATTGATATGACTGCACCGCACACCGGACGGACGGCTGTATCGTTAACATTGAAACGTGATAATTAAAATAATATATACGAGAGAAAATTTATTATCTCTGGTGCAATATAATCTTTAGCGTTCGATTAACGTGATACGAAAGAACTCCGTGAATTTTTCGAGCCGAACCAGACTGAGGCTGCAGGAGCTGATGAGGAGCGTCGGTAGCCCTACAAATGGCGATTTTCTCGGTAACTCCGCACCTCGCCTTGCGACACTCGGACAGGCCTCCGTCGTAGGTCTACAGCGAGGTAAAGGCGGTTAACTGGAGGTTTTCTTGCCCCTTTGTAACCTCGAGTAGATAACCTACCTCCTAGGCTGGTGTCACTCGCTAAAGAGTATTAAATGCGTTTCCTTTGTAGGGGAATAGATGATTGCTCGGGACAGTTACTATCTGGAAACGAGACCTGGGTAAAACACGAAACACCCAACTACAGTTAGTTATTAGCTCGGCAAACAGCTCGTCAACAACCCAACATCTAACACCAAGTTTTTTCACGCCACCAACATCGATTGTACACGGTGCGCGGCTATACATGCGCCGCTCACTTATAATCGCTCCTTATTCTCATTCCAAGGAGTTGCTCAGCTGAAATCGATATTTCACTCTGCTTTCTGCTTCCCGACGCTGCCCAGGTGTATCGTCCAGAGAATGGTCAGCACCGGCTCTCACTGTCGTACCCAGATGCACTAGCAGGCCTGAGGAGATCGCGGCGAAGCTATTTCACTTTTTACGATGAACAATGCTCGAGATAAAACTCTCCTCTCATCACGGTACAGAAATCTATCGATATACTAATTCAAATGATTTTTTCAACTCGGAGAGAAAGCGTAAAGTGCTTCTTTTCATATCTTTACCCGGGTCTGATTTCCGGTCTTATTCTTCTCTTTGATGATCGGTAAAAATTAGTTCATTATTATAATGAATTCCTTCGAGGGTCGCTGCCAAATGAAAGTCGGAAATAACAAACGTATCTGAACACATGAGGCACGCAGATTTACAGTGTTTAATATTTAGCAACGGAGCAGCTGATATTGTCGTCTCTTCTCGGTATACATAAGCGTAAGCGATCTTCGGAGTCGTGACCATGGCGTGGGTGACGCTGGCCTTAGGCCAAAGACAGTTACTGACGCCTCGCTTTCGAACAACTTCGCGACGTTGTAGTCGAGAGTTCCTCAAAACGGGTGAATCAAGGGTCACAGTACCTCGCATCAATGCGTCAAGTGCTAGTTTATAAAAATTGTCACGGTGATGGAAACTCGAATTATTCATCTTACTCGTCTTCGTCATCTCTTCTCTTCGATTTCAACCGCGCGCGGAAGTTTCGAGTGAACAGGAACTGAAGGATATTACATCACAGAGTGATCGTAAGAATGATTCTCCCCTTTATAATTTTGTTCAGTTATCGTCCTGCTTTTCTCAGTTCGTTTCGTAATCAAACTGCGAAACTCTGTCAACGCGAGCTTGTAGATGTAACGTTTTTATTTTTGTCAACCGCCCTTGATTCAGCTCAGCGTATGATTTTTCATTTAATAAATACCTAACAGACCATCTTTCCAAAACAATTCTGAAGATCGGCCTCGGATTTTGAACGGCTCTCGGCTGCCCGTATACCCGATTATGAATAATGTAAATCGTACGCGCGCGCTTATTGTCAGAGATATTTATGGCCACTGGACCCCCGCATAATCTTCAAAGTCGTTTTTGAATTCTCGGCACTTGGCACTGTGATCAGACACCTATAGACCCCTCAGGGGCTTGACAGATATGCTTTTCCGTGGCACCTCATTGCTAATCACATTACCTACGCTTTTCCCTCGTCGTACAATGTGATCCTCGCTTATCATTTTTCCTAGTGATGAAATTAGAATCTCTGGAATTTACCATTCACAGTTTAGACGTGTTGGTAACCAATATTAGATCCGCCTCGAAACTTTATTTAAAACTCATATTTATTTTTATTAGGTTTGAATATCAAAAGCCATCGGCAAGAAAAATATTCATGAAGATCAGTCGGTCGATGTGTTTATCACAATCTATGAATATCGCCGACCGCGATTGATCCAGATTCTGATGATTCAACGTGTACATACGTATATGATCATGGCGAAAAGAGATGATCATTGTTAAAAATCTGAGGAATGATCATTCCAGTGGAAAGGCTGCCGCGTGCAACCTGGGCTTATAAAATAAACCCGGTACTAAAAATACACGCAATTGTGATACACTCAGGAATAACTCCCTGGAGGTTGAGCATCGTCGTCGAGTCGCGTGCCGAGGGATATCCGAAGAGGTTGTGTCAGTCAGTCAGTTTCGTTGATCATTGAGGAGTCGCGAACCGAGATTTGCAAAGAATAAAGTGCGCGTCACTCTTGTCCGCAGCTGTTTTCGGTTTATAAAATCTAACCGCGGCTAACAATGTGGGAGGACTTAGCATTATCATCCTCTCGCGTAACGTATCCAAGTGAATAAATAGATCAGATGATGATTGCTGGTCAATTCGTTTTCTTAATTCTGGTTCCTCGTTTGTCGTAGAGCTCATCTTATCTGGATATGGACGACTACATGGACGACTGCACAGAGGATTCTTTCGCCTCCGTGGACCAGGTCCACCAGACCAGGAGGGTCAGGAGACAACGTAAGAAGAAATCTCCCTCAGGTCTAAAAGGACTCTTCAGGAAAGGTAATGATGTAAAAATTAATGCCGTATACGTCAATAAATCCTTGGCTACGTCTTCGGCTATGAAAATCGATAGCAACTTCGACAATAAGCTCAACTTTGGTAAATTTTAACAGCGTGGCGTAGGATAAAAGCGGGAAACGGAGAATGGAGCCAAGAGAACTCGTTCGAAGATGAAAATCAACCGCCACATTGTGAGTAAATCTATTGGCAGTGTTTTGTTTGACATTTTACATTAACAACGGACGGTTGTTCGGATCATACGAGTTGCGCGACGGAAAAGGTTTCCTACGGCAGGCGATAACCTGCCGCTTGTAGGTTACCGATGGTTGGAACGCCCTACAACGTCTGTAGCGTTTTCGCCACGCTCAGGTAACACGCTACCCAGCCGAGGGAAAGCTGCAGCACCTGAAGGTAAAGACGCAATGGTAACAGACCTCGTTGACCGAATTCTGCCAAGCGCAAGTCTAGGGTGAGAGAAATAAGCGAATCTGAATATTCTTCGATTCCAAATTCGAACTGAAACCACGAGACCGAATAGATTGAATTATTTTCGCAGGTTCTATTAAATGATCAAGTTTTGAGGCTCCTCATATTCTAAATTAATTTTTACTCCTCCGCCCATCGAAATCTTGTGAGATAAGAACAAATGTTCTCTTGACCTCGGGTCAATTGTTCTGGGTAGCTTACGACCGATATTATAATAGCCTTGCATAAGATTCAAGCGCTCTTCACCGAACAACGAGAGCTTTGAAGCATGAGCATAACGTTCCACTGTCTCTTTTGAAATTTGCCCGAAGTCTCGTAGAATTCTGATGGAAATAGGACGCCCGAAATCCGCCATCGATGATTTCCAGGTCAACACAACTCCTTGTCATTCTCCGAGCGACTCGACCAAATCGAAATCACAAACAGAGGCGCTCTGCAAGCTCCTGCGACCATCTCTATTTTCTAATTTAGTCTCGACTCTGATTATTCTCTCAGCTTGACTTTCAACAATGGGCAGAATTACCGGTTCTCCCTCGGCATGAAATCTGTACCTCATCTAGACCCATCCGATCGAAATTGCGGGCCGAGAGGTGTGAGGCTCCGTTTTACGCCTGAGCAATTTGCCAAAGATATATAGAGAACTCTGCTTCAGCTTTCCTCGGATCTAAGAGATTTTCCTTCACCTTCGAGGCGGAACAGCATTGGGTTCCCAGCAGCTTTGAGCACGTGTTGCTGTAAACGTTCTCCAAGCTATGCTACAGCTGCTCACAGACACACCCTGAAAATTTTCATGCCTTTTCTACACGTTACGCCATGCCGTGCCACAGAACATGGCTGATAGCCACTTTAAACTTTGCAAAGTCAGAGCCAAACTGCTCGAGCCTAGCTGGCAACTCGACCCACAGTATCGACCGATGTAATTGAATCGCCCACCCAAACTACTGCCTAGAATTTCCTTGACGGTTTTGGTCACGACGGCACTTTGCAAATACACATACTTTGTATGTACCTAATTTCGTTGGAAGTCAACGACAAAATTCTAAATATCGCTTTCACATACTCGAATGATCCGCTACTAACACATTTTCCGCACTCTGAATTCTCTTCACCGTTCGTAGAAACTCCGCGCGTATACCAACCGCAAACTTTTCCGCTCCTGATCCATCATCGTCCCTGCGGTTTCAAAGTTAACGTTGAATTAGTGTTGTTCTTGTGTATCAAATTATCCGGCTCTTCATAGATTGTTAACAAAACAACGTCGAGTTTGAAACAGAGGCAATTAGAGAATCGTGTAATTGAACGGCGGAGTAGGTATACCGACTTGAACATTTTGACTTCCGTCATAGCAGGTTACATATTTAATGTCGGCGGTGTGGGTCGAACGCGATGTTACATACGTTGAAATTGGCGATGAAGTTTCTAACAACTTTACCGCACTCCATCAGAAATACGTAAACTAACATAAGAACGTTCTCAATATCCGTATTATACCTATTCCTCCCATCAAGCGGTCTTATTCTAGGCGGCAGTGGATTAAAACCCAGTTATTTTCCCGGTTCGGTCAGCCATGCAATGATTGAAAAGTACCGATATTTGTCGAAGGGGTATGTATTTCCATTTCCCTGCTTATCCGCTTCGTTGCCCTCAAGTAAAGTATAGATGAGAAGTGAAGGTTATGAGGTTTCGTTTCTCCGGCTATAGCTGCAGCCCTCGATGAATCAGATCCCTTTGTTTCTACCGGTGCCAAGAATCCGTTGAAGTCGAATCAATCAATAATAAGTAGTTATTGGCTGTAGAGTTTTATTAGAATAGTTTATTTTCTAGAAAAAGTAGCCAAGGACGAAGGGAGGTCAGCGTCGGTTTCGCGTGGATCTCAGCGTAGATAATTACACCTCGTTGACGGGACTGTACAGGTAGTCAAGTCAAGTATCATCCGAAGCGAGGTTAAGCGTCGTCAGCTCATACGTAAGCACCAGTTTTTTCTAATATTCCACACTTTGTTCTTTAGGAAAATTCGTGATACGACATGTAGAGCTAAAAAAAAAAAACTCACCTGGCGTATATCATCTTTCCTAACGTACAGACATACCCTATAGCTATTCACTGTTGTTCTTTCCATATACCTAACCTGAAGAAATGTGTATCCATTGTCTTACTAGAAAGCCGGATGAACGTTCTTCTATCCCGTTCTCCTCATCCACCTCCGCTTTTTCTTCCATTTCCTCTTCCTCCGCTATGACCTTATACGTTGTACTTTCATATACTTACACATGTGTATGCACGTACAGTCTTCCCCAGGTATTTCACGTGCCTTGGTTGGCTCATCAGGAGGATTTGGAGATGGGGATGGGGGTGGATAGGTATAGGTACCGCGGAGCAGATCCTACCTCATAAGTTCTAGGCTTTGTCTTAACCAGAAATTTCTCCCTGTCGTTGAAATAGTTTGGTGTTTAGTCTGAAGTCACGTGTTTCACGCTGTAGTATACGATGAATAATTTGTCGTTCGGTTATCGTTGGGAGCATGAGAAAAGACTCGGCAATTTATCGATATCGATCGAACTCGGCGTCTCGGGTGAAAATATATTTTCTCCCATAAATCAGATCCTCTTTAAAAGTTGCGCGGGACGACGTGTATTGATATAATTGTCTTGGCTAAACTTTTGAAAGAGGCTTGAAAAACTTTCAGGAACGATCAAAGAAATATACTGGCGCTACGCGATCGATCGGAACGGACAATCAAAATGAATTCGAAGTCGAGATTCAGGGGTTCATGTAACTACTGACCCTAAAATACGCGAATGTGATTTCTCGTATGAACCAAATTTCCGATATACTACGTAGGATTCACATTCACACGTGCGGGTATCCATGCGTACACGTATTATAGGTGTAATGGTCTCTCTCCTCACTTAACCTTTTTTTTTTTTATTTTATTTTTCCGCGGAACCCGGTGTACTTGAGGTTGGTCAAAGCGGTAGATCCTACTTGAGAAATTTCTTCTTTGCGGTAACCAATTTCTGTTTCCACCAGCGTTTATTCCTCGGAGTCCCGAGCGTAAATTGCCCGGAATTAGACGTGCCTGGGGGATCGCGTACGCGTAAGAGATTAACGAGGCACCCGAAAAATTTTAATTTCGCATTTGCGGCTCATTTTTCAGAATCACTGCCGAGCTATACTCCGCGAAGCTCTGTGGAGCGTGTACCCATAGCTTATTAAACTTTTCAGCCGCAACTGCAGCCGTATCAATGCGACCAAAGGGTTTTACGGTCCTCATTTTAATCGTGGAATGCATAATCCATAGTATTTACAAGAAATTTATCGCTCCCATAAGGTTAATGAGAGTGATGGATTGAAGAGACAAGTGTCGAAAGTCCATCTCGCTAATGTATCCAGCACTGGTCCTCTAGACGATGCGCAAATCGTGAGAGGACATAACATATCCCAGGGCTGTTACCAACCACGATCCGCGAATTAACATTCTCGCCGCTTTTCGCCACGCTAATTGCAAAACTTTCCCACAGTGACGAGGGTGATGGAATTCTAGTACGCGTACGCGCGTCCATCGCTCAGTTTCCTTCTTCGTCCTTTACACTAACCCCGTACCCTCCACCCCCAATTCTATTACGCACATCCATCCGCACTCGCTGACACATACGTGTACGTCACTTTACGTGAACATCCTTACGTCCACTTTCAGACACAAGATTGTCAAGTGGCAGGCTTGTGTGCTCACTGCTCAGCATTCTCTCTCCCTCTCTCTCTCTCTCTGGTTGTGACTCTCGAGTGAAACATGCGAGCCATGTATAAAGTCCATCCCTAGTGGCGGCCGTAGCTAACAACAAAGCCGGTTGGCTTACCTAACCCGGAGCTGCTCTAGCCAAGGTTTCACATACCAACCAACCAACTAGTCTATGTAGAGAAAGGTCAGTTTCAATCCGTTTATCAAACGAAAACTTCAACCCTAACTAAAACAGCTCAAAGCTACGCGATAAACATGACTACGTAAGCCCGATAATAGCACTCGAACAGGGGGCAGGAAGGGAGGGGAGGGGGCAAGCTCAGGGGAAATATGAACAGCCCGCATTATCAATTCTCCGTGACTATCGGCCTTCGTGTTCCCCTAAATATATCTTAGAGACGAAGACTGTTGGGAGCTTTTCCGTGCAGGTGAATATCCGAATGTGGGTGTTAGAATCGGACCGGGATTCCGCTTATCGTGGAGACTCGAAACATTGTGTTGGCGCTTTATAGTACGTTATCCTATACGGCGTAGGAATAAATGTTTCGTGATTCTGGTTCCATCTCGATATTCGAGGCAAGTGCCGTGGAAAATTACACCGGCAAATGTTTGCAAATATATTCCACATCGGTCATCCCCTGTGTTCGTTACCCCCCGTCGAAGAAACTCCGCTCATTTCATCCCCCGGTACGCTACCATCGATTGCTACAAATTCAACCGCTTTCAACATTTTCCATTCCTATTTCGTCGATTTCATATTCCGTGCCGTGAGATATTTAATATACGAACTTTTCATTATTCGATCTCGTCGGCACAATGAATCCTGAATATTTAAACGAAAAATAATAAAATGAAATCTGTATCTCGCACCCATCGAATCAGCCCGTTTTAATAAGATTAAGCTGTGAGAGGAGCTGTGATCAATTTCGCCGAGGTGATGAATTATTATAAAACGAGCTTACCGTTCACTCGGCGTCATTATTGGCGCCGTAATACACTGCAAGCGTGGGAAATCTTAGAATCAACACCGATCGTTGAGCTTTCGTTGGTTCGGTGTTCGGTGGATTTAAATTATTATTCAAGTAACATCACCGCGCTTGAAATAAGATTAAAGAAGTCACCCTGTAAACGTTTCACCCCAATATCGGCCGCGCATAAATTCCGTAACAGGAATATCACGTACTGTCGCGTTTCGCTCATTTTTAAATAAAATTTTTTTTCTAGAACAGGACTCTCCCGAATTTCGCGCAACGCGGCAAGGTAATAGCGGAGACAATTATGGCGTTTATGAGCCTCGCGCCGTTTGTCCCAGTAGCACTTGTTATTAGCACCATCATTATCGTAATCGAGAACAATGCATTCGCTGGCGTAAAATTCGCTCGAGTTTCCGGTATATATAGTTGGGCAAAACGAGGCGCGCTTCGCATCGTCGGAGACAAGGGGAAATATGGCCGATATGGACTCCAGCGAATAGACAGACCCACGGTGATTTTTATTTGCTTTCGGAATACTAATACATCGACGTTCCGCGCGCGGGAGTCGAATCCCGTTAGTTTGCTACCTGCCGGTGAAATACGAGAGGGATAAAGCAGTAGCTGCAGGAACAGCAGCGACTCGTACGCCGCTCCTCTTATACAGCTTTTCTCTGTTTCGCTTGTTTCTCCTTCGAGTAGATATTGTACACGAGAAAACTAGGAAAGATTGTTTACAGAGGCGTACGTACACCGGCGTTCCAGCTTTGAATTGATGGACCGAGTAACGTAGTGCGTTTGTTTTTATATTTGCGGAGAAAATATCCCCCGAGAGTTTTTCCAAATTGAATGTAACTCATATACCTACATGGTATCATACCGATACAACCAACATATCTACGATCTATACACAAAGAATCCAAAGAAGAGTACCCAAATTGCGAGCAGAGGTGCGACGGAAAGGGTTAAAAGTAAAAGCACGAGGGGTGAGAGAGGATAGGAGAAAAAAAAGATACGTTCGAAGTAAGATAGGCGGCAGAAAGAGAGGGACAAAGGAATTGGATTAGATCAGATTTATCGCCCAAAATACCGTGGTCTTAAAATGGGGGATTCGGCATCGGCCTGAAAAACACGGATTACTGGATACTATTGTGCTTTTCTTAAATTTGTTATCGTCGGGCGAATCGTGTCCAACTGTAAACGGGTCGACGTCAAAGTAGATCGGATAGTTTCTCTACATAATTCGCGTCCGATGAGAGGATGAAGGTACGCGATTCTATCGTGAAAAATAAAATTGGTAGACGAAGAATATCGCTCGTTTCGTTCAAGTCCCGCTGCTATAAAATACGTAGTAACTATCCAGCGCAATTCTGTCGACTAGGCATCGTCGGGTATCAAATTGGATTCGCTCGCGACGCGAAGCGCCGGCACTTTTCTGATCAAATAACCGATACTCTCGTTCGTCCAGCTGCATGGTCATACATATACATGTATTTTCGGCAGTCTAAATTGCCGTGATAATTTTCCACCGAAATTCCGGCACATTCGATCCGCGAAGTACATAAACCTCCCCGAACGTGACAACTATATGTATATCTGTATTTATATAAGTACCAACTATGCATCAAGCTATCCATGCATTCGCATATAGGATACGTTGCCGAACGTAGTACAGCGATATCCCCATAATGTAGATGAGTACTGTTCCGGTTGTAAACAAGCTATGACGGTGCTGACCCGCGTGATTACCTGAACCTAACTGGGTCAATGCGTGATAACAACTTGCGCAGCCGCTCCGCGCTAAACTTTGATGAACAATTGTGGTTCCCGTTACGTTTTTAATATCGCGTTAACGGTCGAACACAGCATTACCCATCCACACACAATACTATGGACGCAACTGGAAATTCTGTACTTTACATAGCCGGTATACGAGCAAAGTATTAATTGATAATAGATGTACACAATTAATTACCGCCAGAACTATATCGCGTGCTAATATAGGTCACTCGCTGTATTAGCGGTCGTTATAGACTCGGAGATTTTTTTGTTCCGAACAATGTCAGCCCCACCCTATCGCGGACAGGTGCTCGACAGTATTTTCTCGACGACGCGCGAAAGATGGAAATAAGCTCGTTATATCCGGTATCGTATCGAATAGTTCGATTGACGATGGGGTTCATCAATCATTCATAGGATGATCGATACGCTGAAGTGGGATGCGAAATTCAAATATCGAGAGAATTTATTCTAGTGCACCTTACGTATGTACTTATTTCGTACGGAGAGAACAGATTTTTATTACTTGTAACACACCGTACAAGAAAGTGTAATACTTCAGGATCCTGAGCGATTGTTGAGAGTCTTAAAATTTGGACATTCCCCAAACTTTCGACAAGTTTTTGAGGCCGGCATTTCATCTGGTTCAAGAATTACCGCCATACAATTTTATTTGGGTTGCTATTCGAAACTTATTACGCTATTATCTCTCCCCACACTTGTTTCCGCTGGAATTGCGCAAAAGCTTTTTAAGATCATGCTCAACAGCACGCTGTCAAATAATCGCGAGAATCGCATAGGTTTTAGGAATTTCTACGGGTATTCATGAATTTACATGTTACGTAAATATATAACATACGGTTCACCTCAATTATCCTCATTGTAATTATGGCCTTCACAGTAGATTATCCCTACGTGCATGCGATCGTGCGTTTGGGAGTGAGACGGCGATAGCGTATCCAATGATCCAGTGGAATTAGGCGTATCGGTGATGTGAGGGGGTGAAACGACGGAAGAGGCCTCTGCGGTATGCTCAGTTACCGTTGCGAATAGTCCCCTAAAGTATAAACCTAAGGGGCACTTCGATTCCGCAGCGTCACGGGGGAAGACATTAGCATATAAATGACGCGAGTCCCTGAATCCTGCAGCCTCGCAGGAGTGGGTATACAGCAGCAGTATCAGCACCAACAGCGGTTCTCTGAGATCTTGATTCCGCGACCCTCACGCCGCTCATTCTCACCAGCTCAATTTATATAACTGCGTGAAATATAAACGCATCGTCACAAAATGATCTTGAAATTTTGAACGGCAAAAAAGCGTTGGAAAGAGACGGAAATCTAGAATGAACAACTTCCAGGCAAAACGCAGCTGAAGTCATTGTGCGCTATGAAATTATGACAGGCAAATTACGTGTTCACCATCTATCTACTTTTCTTCGTCCTTGATTATTTATTTTGTTTATTCTGAATTTTCACCCAACGGAATACGCGATCAGGTTGTTCCGTTGTCCACTCTACGGCTCACTCTGTACACCGCTTTTGCGTAGGCAAATAGCCATGGTACGTCATCGTCGGGAGATCAAAGGCGCACTTAGCAACGGCACGGGCTTATCCTGAATCCGGGCAAATTAAGTATATATGCGAACTAGTGTAGAGCACCGATCTTCACCACCGCGGGAAGGGGATCATCAGACTCTAACCGAAGAGAAAGGCCCAAAGGGTCCTGTAATCAAATCCGAAAGGTTGTGGGCTGTGGCTACCCACCTCGTCCAAAAAAAGGACAGCTGAGGAATACTGACCAGCTTCTGCAGATTTCATTGCGGCAGAGAGTGATTCTCAGGAAGGATACGGGATGTGTACCTGTGCAAGGATTCAAGTATAATTATTCTGCGGGTATTCAGATGTAGAAAAATGCAGAATTCAATTCCGACCCACACCAGTTTTTTTTTTTTTTTTTTCATGCAGTGATCGGAATAAGCCAAGTTCAGAGAGAGGTGAATCGAAGATTCTGATTACGAGGAAAGTAATCTACAAAGAGAATTAGAGCGGCGATTAGCAAAATGGAAATGATAGAAAAAAAAAGAAGAAAAATACCATGAAATGAATAAAGAGGAATAAATACCTGTAGAAGAAAAGGTTTGGGAGAAAACTTCTCAAATTATACGGCCGTTTGAACAGCGTTAAGGGGCAAAAAGTTCACCACAAATAACGAGCTTATTTGCTAAGCTCGCCCACCTTTCTCAAAGCTCTCATCTGATCCTTTCTCCGTTGCGCGGATTTCGTATCGCTTATCTCATTCTCTTTGTTGTTTGTTCCTTCGTTCACAATTCTTCGATTCTTCATGGCTATCTGCATTTTATTGCAATTTTTTATAGAAAAATCACAACTGATCTCGAGGATCTCTTCGTGTTTAAACGACTCATGATTGACTCCTTCTATCCTTACGACTTCATCGCCGCGACTTATTTTCGCTTGAAAGCTGAGCGCGGATAAATCACGTAAAGATTTATCGTATTTGCGGGAATAAAACACGCGAGAATTTATACAAGAGGCTTATACTTAGTTTCCCCATTTTAATTCCCCAAACTCCTCGATGTGCTCTCGTTCTGTAAATTATTTCTGTAATTAATTTATTTCCGTAATTATTGGAAGAAAAAAAAGAAAAAATTACTTCGGGGGAATCAAATTTTCAAAAATAATTGACGGCGTTTCGGGACTGTACGGGGAAAAAAAAATTTAATTACTCAATTACAGACATCCTCATCAGCTCCGAAAATCGACGGGCTCTCGATTTTCTTGCAAACGCTTCGAATTCCGTTTCAGATTCGCGTTTGTATTCGATCCAAAAGTCCGAGAGAATAAAGGTGGCTCATATACATATATGCATGCCCGGAGTTGCGCAGGTACTGAATGGGTCTTATTTGAATATATGCGAAACACACTTTACGACGACAACCTGGCTGGACGGGGATCGAACGAATCAATAATTTAAGTCGTACGGTGTGACGACGTCGGGCGAATGGTTTGGAATACCAATTCCAGGGGATCCCCGACACATCCTCTGCACATCTGCGAGAACGGATAATTGCGGTTGAAGTTTCAAAGCCTGACGAGAAATTGTCGGATTAAAATGATAGAAAAAAGAATAGAAAAACAAAAGAGATATGAGGGTGGAGTGAATTTGAGTGAATCTTTTTTCAACTCGACAACGTCGATATTATATAAAGAGGATGAACGAAGTGGTGGTGATTACAGATGCAACTCCACAGTTTTTGATACCCGCCAATATTGAAGACCATTAATTTCGAGGAGGGGAGCAACACCAGGAACAGAATTTATGGTCACTTTGATTAATGCTCACCAACCTGCGCGCTGGTGCTCCGCATCTTTATTGGAATTCCAGTAGATATATCCAGAATAAAAATGATACAATTAAATCCGGAAAACAAAAATTTCATACCCCTCCATATATCGTGGACGTCACTCGAACATTTCAATTATCTCTGTGTAATATATATTTTGTTTTTTTCCTACAACATTATTTATAGTCGTATGAATCTTTTTACCATCTACCCACGCTTCTGAAAAAATAATATACTTCGTCTTAGCTACTTTTCTCATAATTTTACGGGCGCAAGGTTATCGTCAAACAATCGAGGAGGACGGCGAAGACCCGATGACCAATAACGGACGGATGCCGCTTCTGTAACGACTTTGGCGTGTGAGGTACGCGTACGTTTTGCGCTTAGGTGTTAGGGAGGTAGCCGAGGAGTAAACGCCTAAGGCGAACCCAAGGCCCGTTAAGTGCCTCGTAAACTGATCTTCAATTTCATCTTGGAACGACCCCTCGCGTCACCATAAAGAGCAATTTATTTTCAAAGCCGCGCACACTTCTGCTCGCAGGGCGCAAACGCTTCGGAAATGCCGAGTGAAGTTTTAATAGATCTCGAGCAGCTTTTGCTTCACTCGTTTTCCCCCGGACAGAAAAGACCAGGCTTGATATTTACCTGAACATCGCAGCCAGGTTTGGAATTTGTCGAGTCTTGGCTCGCCGAAGGTAGACGGCAGGAAAACGATTAGATCTTATCGAAGGCGTTCGAGCGATGAAGAATATTGAAAGAGGCGAACGTCGTTTGAAATCTGCGGGGTACTGCTGGTACCTCGCGATCAGGTATCCCAGTTTGCCCCACTGCCCCATGGGACTCTTTCGCCTCGCGGGGTTGCAGGATCCCAACTCGAGATTTATCGTCTCCACCGACGGTAGTCAGGCATTAATTTTGACCCAATCTGTCGGGAATTCGGGATGGGGGGATCGTTAGAAAAATACAGCGCGTAATTTCGTTTCGAGATAACCATAACAAAAAAGTTGGAAAACAAAAAATTAAAATTAATCAATAATAACGTGAATAACATTATAGCGTCGTCGGATGAATTTTCCCGCTGCAGCTGCGGATTATACGGTGGAGGGGGCTACACGCTGAAAGCGGACGTAATAAGCTCTGCACGGAAATTACCGGTTGGTTAAATGTGGACAATATAAAACTATAATTAAATGTTGAACGCGATAGAAAGTTGCACTATCCAGTTCTCGAGCTTATATTCGAAGCGTAATCGAGGAGTCTTTGCACTTCGTTGAATAAGTACATGAATAATTTTCATTTAAATTCGGTGCTGGTGTAACAGGGCTCGGAATACGTATAGAGCTAACAAAAAAGGGAAAGCCACACAAATCCAGTAGATACCCCTGCGGTGTCTCGTAATTTCTCGATGCTTCGATTCGCCCCGTAGCCGGGGGCGGGCGACGGCAATAGCGGGACGGGCGTCGCTGTTTAAGCCCTCGTATCTAAAATCTCTTTGCTTTGGAACTTCCAGGCGAAGTTCGCAGTTTCTCTGCCGATATAGATCCGATTGAATTTAATTTATTGCAGCAATTAGCACGTATTTGCCTTATTCGGCTAATATCACCGCGCTTATCGCCACGCGGGCTTTGTCTTTTGGCACCCCTTGGAGCTATTTAGCTTTAAATTCCACCCACCTAGTAAACCTGAAATATACGTAGGCGTGTGTAGTGGAATGTTCCACTAGAAAACTCAGCTGTTCTACGCGCTCATACATTTCCGACAGTTTGCTAACCGCTGTATCACCCCCGAATCGATGGATGGTTCCTGACCGACCTGCACCTGTATCGGAACAACCCCACTTCAAGTGTCACGGGTGCTTGTGCTTCGACGAACGCTCGACCTCCTTTGTGTCTCCCATTCCTCCATCTCTGCTACTTCTGTACTTCGCTTCACCCGCTATATACATAGACTATACTCTACCTCTTAACTCTGGATATAGATATACGACCAGAAGCTCTCTAATTGTGTCTCGAAATAGGATAGAACATGGCTTTCACATCGGTTCGTACGTACATACAGATGTACACACATACCTATGTACGTCTCGTTGAAAACGATAGCAGCTTCTACAAACAACGTCGACGTGATTAACCGCAATACTTAGCTATTCGTCGTTATATCAGATTCTGGTAGCACACATCAAAGCTCCGATCGGTTTTAGGATAACGTTAAACGTGCTCACGTCGCTCTAGATCTGCTTAATATACCTATCTAGCATCACACGCGCGCGCCGCGTTGAAATATTCCGTCATGTTATCACCTTTCATTTTTATTATTCGGTGATTTTATACTCAAGGTCATGCGAATCATTGTCCTGTGTATTCCACGCAGTCGGTGAAAACCGTTTCGATTCGCTCTTAAATATCTTCACAATTGATGAAATTCCTCGGAGGTTGAACCTTATATAGCAAGACACGAAACAGACACGCATCCGTCACTTCGGCAGACAGAAAAAATGACCTCGCATAAACTCTGAATCATTGGAATTAAGGCCTTATCAAAGAAGTTCCGCCTACGAGAAAGAGCGAGCTCGATTAATGTGTTTGAAAAAGCTAAAGGTACCCGAGGGTATGAAGGAGTTATTATATCCACGGAGTTGGAAGAACTATAAAGCCGCATTTGTTTGAAGAGGGATATCTTCGAGAGGAATCAGCCTCGCTCGCAGGGATCATTCTCTATCGTAGGAGTTAGAGTACATTTATAAGGACCGTCGTCAAGGTATAGCATGTAGGTATAGTATGGAGCAGGAAATGGAGATATATTTCTTTGCCGAAGGCGATGGCAAAGCTTTGATAAAACTAGAGCGAGCGACGTGCGGATAAAACTATCGAACACTTCGGAAAAACGTGTCTGACCACGTGATTTCTCGCCAGCGAATTTAGGACACCTGCATCAGAAAAGAATAAGAAATGGAAAGGGAAGGGAAGGGATGGGCGACCACTATCACCGTGCAGCCAACTGCGCGGCCCGAAAACTCTCGTTGCGGTGGAAAACTTTTAATTCAATGAAAAATCGCCTGCCTCTGGTTAGACGGCAGGGCTGTCGTATACTATATGTATGTCAAGCGTAAAGCTTGCAATTAAATCCCGATGTAATCTACCGGCTTAAAATCAGCCGATGATCCTCATCGAAGGTATATAGCTATAGGTAAATGTCATGCAGATTTATTCCATACCCGTCGGGCGAACTTTGAGCTTTGAGCTTTGAGCTTCCGTCCGTCATGAGCTGCTTGCGGTCCTCAAACTATATGTCAAACTGCGATTCAAAAGCTTTTCGTATAATCAAATGCGCACGTTGATGGTGGGTATAATATAGGTAGCTATAGGCGGATGGTTCCAGGCACGTTCGTATTACAGCGATAGATGTGTTACACACAATCGGGAATTTTGCTTCGTTGCAAGTCGCGTATTTCGCCTGTATCCGAATATCGATTTCCCTTTTGCCGTGCCGGCGGTGGCACCTTGACAACCGAGAAGTTACCACCCTCACCCAAATTAATCCCTCCGATGATGACGCGATACGTTGAATGATGAACATCAGAAATTATATTCCTTTCCAAAAGTTTGCTACCAGATATGATCCTCGGACTGCGGGTCTTCCGACCTCCGAGTGCCCACCTTTTCCTTTTTTATTCTTTCATTTTTATATTTATCATAATCGGATGGAACAGCCGATAATGTAGCCTCGTGCGAGGAACGCATCGGAGAATAATTTCGGCTGACCTTTTGGGCTTAGTTTCTTATATCCTGAGGGAATCTACTACCGCGCTATTCGCGAATTAGCGTTATTCAATTAGGGTAAGCCTCGGATAAGCTACGGCCGTGAATTCAAAATCCTCACTGAGATATCGCTCGACCCTCGCTTTAACCAATCACGGTAAAATTTCTTGCTTTTAATACCCGTTTACACTCTTCTCTTATTTTTTTCGTATCTAATACTTCTTTTGCACTTCTCAAAACGCTCCCTTTTGCTTAACTGAAATTGAGGAATATAATTTCTCAAAGATAAAAATCTCAAAGCGATCACCGCGTTGTAGGTAAGGTTAATCGGATGGAAAGAGATAAAGTTATTGACTCAGCAGGTAAGATGCACGAGACGGGAATAAGGGGAATAAAACTGGGAGAAAACTGGAAGAGAAATATTTCATTAGTTTAAGCTTGAATCTTTTTTTTCTCTCTTCTTCACTTCCCTCTTCCCTCTAATTCCACAATCCGACTCTCTTCTATTTTAGGTATATCTTTGCGGTGGTGGTACGCCGAACACGCCCGAGGGTTCGTTGTTCCCGTTCTACTTGTATATAGGTATAGCCAGAATCTTCCAGAATCGGAAGTTCCGTCGCACCCCGGTTAGCTCCTCGGTAACTTCCAGGCTCGAGGCGTCCCAGGCGCGAGGTTAGATTCAGGATCGTAAACGGGAACAGAGTATCAAAACTAAACGAGAGAAAAGGTAGTCGGTAGCGAGTATTTGACTTCGGAACGACGTGGAACTGTAGTCACAAAACTATCGAATCGACGCCTTTCGTTAAACGGTCTGACGGTGCGAAGCGATCCCCGATTGACGAACGGATCATCAGAAAATTACAAAGAGTGATAATTATGTCCATCGCGACCATATCGTAAGAACGATTATTCCCCACGGATCAATAGGAACTAATTGAGCAAATGGTTACGCCAATAATTATTCCAATACAAACTCCAGACCACGGTGACGTCCGCATTTACGAATGGCAACCTTGTATAATAATAGCAACAATTAATGGTGGTTCACCAAACAGCTGTGAACAACTTCATCATTCGAATAGTAAACAAGTTATTCGTAGTTCCAGTTCCAGTTCCAGTTGCTGCAGTAACCGCCTATAGAGAACTCCCGATACTGCAGTTGTCGGCTGAATGAATAGAGGGAATATTCAGCCAGATACATTCACCTTTTTGAAGGAGTGCAGTTCTATCGTAGTTATAAGACTCGCAACGGACGGCTAATTAGTAGACGATCCTGTAGCGGGACGAGTACAGCTATACAGGTAGATAGTAGCTCGTTAGATCTTCCGTCACTAACTGTGACTGGGACGGCCCATACATAGGTGCATAGCCTTGTGATGCGGATAAAGCTTTTTTACTTGGAATAGTTTTTCTCTCGCTGCAATCCTGCGGAAATATAAGAGAGAATATTAAGAGTGAAATATGGATATTTCGGCCGGTCGATATACTATAGCTCGCGAATGCTACCGCTAATGGAGTAGGTACTACCGCGTTGCGGAGAGTTGTGGACGGTATACATGCATGAGAGCGGCGAAAGATATTTCTGCTATCAGCTGCTACTTCGTGTTTCTGGTTGGGTAATCAATTCGCATTTCGACGCTTTTGTAACAGAATATCTTGACGCCCTTGTTGAAAGCGATGGAATAAACAACGAGAATTGTGGTACACCTGTGTACACAAAGATGAATCGGACAAATTAACAAAATACTCGTTACTGCAGCAACGTGGATTACGAAGGGGATTGGATTGAATGAATTAGACTACACCCCATTGCCAGTCATCCCCGAATAAATTTTCGGGATGTTTAATTTTCGTCGTTGAGTAAACGGACCTGCAATGTTTTTCACCGCTACGATCAGCTGCAGGATGTTGTAGAGTCGGATATACTACGGCTGCGAATTCTCATTTCGAGCTATTTTAATGAAGTTTGAGTTCACAAATCGATTTACTTCTTATTCAAACGGTAAGCGACTGTACAAACAAGAACAGTGCCAAAAAGGAGAAGAAGAGGAAAGGGTGCTTTGCTTTTAGTCGAGTTTCGACTCGGTCGACCACAGCGTTAAAATTTCACAGTTAGTTGACACGACTGTTCGGGGATCGACCGTGACTATGTCGCGGTGAATAAAATCGCTCTCAAATCCGTGGATTAGTAAAATCGATTCGAAAATTTTCGTTGTAAGGTGCGAGAATTCGTCTAAAAGAAGAAGAAGAATACCGAAAGGAGTTGATTCCCGAGAAACCCCGTGGAGCAAAAGGTCGGCCCGAAGTCCGGGACGGTGCGTTTCCAAAATTCGAAAGGCACTTCCAAACCCATTCTTGTCCCGCGGGAAATTAAACCGTCTTTGAGTTATCAGCTCGAAAATTTCTACTGACGCTTATTTTTCCGCTACAGAAAACGGTTTCAAAGCACATCATGAACTTATACTTCAGGTGATATTCGTACAACAATCAACATGTGGGTTTCAACGATTACAACTTTCTTTGAAAGCGAAATTCTAATGAGCCACGGTGAAAACAATATCCCTCAATTATTCATGAGACTTATAGGGTTAAGACGGAGAAGGGTGCCGGAAGTGAATAAATTTTAGGGGTGAGCAATAATCAGTAATTATCCAACGCTATCTAGGTAACATTTGTTTTGAACGTTTTTATTTCAGGTACACAACCCAAAGGAGCAGTCTTTCTAATTCATCCAATGAGTATAGGATTGCTTCGGCAGTGGATAATTTTGGGTCGAATTGTGGGCTTCTATTATAGCCACTAAAACGCTAACGTGTAGATAAACCCCCGTAGTTCAGACCGATCATGGTTCGTGGTTGTTTCTCCTAGCCCTTAAGCCTTGAGGGACTCGTTTAGCTTTGAAAGACAGTCGGTGGATGTAGGTTATACGGACAGATTGAAGGATCGCGCGCTGCTCCCTGAGGCTCACCCATCCGCTTACCGAACCGATATTTGACCTTGAGAGTGAGCTACGAAATGAAATTCGAAGGATGATCGTATGACGAGAGAAATGGATTTCGAACATTTCATAATGCACGAAGATAAATGAAACAACACCCCAAGAGCAATGGGCGTAAAGGGAGAAATAGCAAAGTGCACTCGACGTATAATAGTGAGTTGGTACAAACTAATATCAAACTTAAATCGCCACAAATTGCCGTGGAGTGCTAAAACTTTGTTCGATAATCCAGCAAGATCAGGATGCAGCGGATTATACGCTCAGCACGTATTGGACCCCATCAATAATTCGCAATTCGCGATTTCATTTAACTTCGGTACATCCAAGAACCGAGTTCAGACTTTACATTGATATTCAACGTTAACTACATGTACCAAATTCTTTCGTAGCAATTAATTACGGCCTCATCGTCCGAAATTGCGGCTCAGAGATTCGTCGCGAAAGGGTACAGGACGGACGAAATTGGCGAAATTCCGCAATCAAACTCTGAAGCAATAGTCCCACATAGGGATGGGAGACTTTCGGTCGAATTATTCATCACCGCGTACTTTTTGCGCCAATAAAACTTTCGGGGAGGGGTCTTCCAATCGTGACGGATGTGGTTTTTGTTCCCAGTTTCGGTAGCGACCGGCCCCAGCTATAATAGATATCGAGCACACTATAGCTGCACCGCTTTTCCCAATGGACGTTGTTCTCGGCTGAAGTCTATTTCGAATACAATTGTAAAAGCTTTCAAACTTGTATCAGATTTTCCGCCGCTATCACGCTACTTACTAAAGATTATGAAATTTAACCAAGGGCATTTCTATTCGTTCCGGTATTGTGTCTCGAAACGATCGCTGAAAAGTCATTCTCCACTTCGAGAACAGAAAAACTGAATTCATCCAACTCAAAAAAAAAAAAAGAAAAAAAATATCAGCAAGAAATTCTGATTTTCCACGAAAAAATATTCAAATCAATCGTTGCCAAATACAATAGTATGCAACTTCATAATACGAACATGCAAATAAAAAATCTAATTCAACTATAGAAGAAATTGATTTGGAAAAAAAAAATTGAAATAAAAAATCTACGAAGTAAAAATAAAAAAGCGTAAAGATTTTGAGTACCAAAACACGAATCCGTTTACTAAATTTAGCTAGGACAAAAACTAATCGAGATATCAGAATATTTTTGCTTTGATAAACAATAAATGGTTGATAACTTGGTCACATTTTTCAGTTGATGTCAACTTCGATGTGAAGTTCCTCTCACTTTTCTGCTCATCATGTGATGAATTCTCAGGTTTCAACGGTCCTCTTATTTTCTCAGAGCCGAGGCTCCTCTCCCTGACACTTTGAGCCGTATAATTAAGATTGAAATATCCAAGCACAGGCGTCGATCCATTAAAGTAAAATTGAATTCACTCTCTTGGAGACAAGATAGGCTGTATGAACTTTCCTGTCTCTCGTATCCCGCAAGTCTCATACCGTGCAGTCTTTACAACTTTATTAACCCAAGACCATGAACGGGATATATACGAGTAGGACCGTTATTATAACATAAAATCCATATCCGGACCCTGCCGAGCATCCGTAGAACTTACCGCCCTCCGTATATCCGATCTACCCCAATCCTTGCGTTGATCGTAGAATTAATTATGCAGACACATCGTCCACCTTCGACGGTTCATTATATCCTTTGAAAATTTTCACCCCGAGGCGAATAGTCCGCGTGAAATCTGAATTATTCTACCATTCCAGCACCATCGCACCCCATCATCGCTCGCGTTCGATTTTCAAACACAAACCAACCCTCGGGCAATTAGAAATTTAACGAAGCTAAAAGAAAAAAAAAAGAAACGATGCGGTTGTTTTCGGAACAGCAATACCTTCCTCGTCTCATATTTCTTTATTATATTGTCGGAACGACGTGCAGCGCTTGCGATTCGAATTTCAGATGAATGTCACCGCAACGAGATATTTAACATGCAAACATAGATGTAGAACACCGTGTATATGAATGTGTGAATTTGGATTGTAAATATCCGTCGAAGGTATGGGCGTTATGAGGGCCTCCTCCTCTCTTGGTCACACATATAGCGACACTTGGGTTATTTCCCCGCGGGAAAGTGTCGCTCTTCGGAGGCAGGCTCACGGAATCGTGACCTCTGGGTCACAGCAGTCGTTAAGAGTCGAGCGTCGCCACGCACGCTTTCGTCTGCCCAGCTAAATACGCCATGAGAATTGATCACAGCCTGTAAATGAATATTTCGGGAAGTATATCCACATTGCACACCGTTATACGTGAGTATAAAGTGACTTACGAATTTATCGGGACGCTTTCCATCTGCTTACCCTTCGAAGTCCGACGTCGACATCGACGTCACCGTCGCCATCGCTCCTTCGAATCAACCGAGTGACGCACTTCCGACGTATTGGCGAGGAGAGGAGGCCTAAGCCGATCAAACAATGTCCTGAGCACAGTACTTGACTTGTAACAATGATAACTGGGCTTCCTTTACATGTGTGTGTGAACCTATGAGCACTAGCGATTCACGAACACGTACCATTTTGCATCATCTGTACATATCTACACATCCTTGTATGTTATCTGCTTGGCACGTCTGGCGTACGTTTCAGTAGCTATGTTCCCAGTACGGGCAAAGGAGATGAATCGATTCCTGGGGTATGGCTGGTAAAACACGTGCCACATACGTCTTTTCATCTACTTCAACATTTATGGTCGAGAATTGCGTTAGTGCATTATTAAGATCTTGGGTCTCATTTGGTCCACCGGACGTAATTATCGTTTTTCCTAACACTGTCGTTCATTGTCAAAGTGGTAGGTATTTCGAGGGATGTCAGCTTGGGGCTAAGTGGAAGGCAAAAATATCTGATACGTGAGTGAATAAAACGAAAGCTGTGTTGCCTGCAGACGTCACCAGGTGATGAAACACGCAAAGATTGTGGTAAGTGACGTGTTGATTCATGAGGAGCAAGTTAGACAAATGGTCTCAATTCCCGCGTGCGTCCGTGTGCTGTATTCGTATACCGGGAATTGTGAGTGTGATGAAAATTTCATCAGTATAAACTGTAGTAATCAACTATCAACGCCAGCTGCTTTTATGGGGCTTCTGAAAATCGGATCGAACTACTTTAGGACTGCTTTGATTCACCCCTTCGTTATTCAAATGTAAACCCCCTTTGAGTCAAAGAGACTATCAGCTTTAGCCCAATCTTGTCGACTCAATTATTTCCGATCGCAGAAACGCGATTACTATTGTTTTCAAAAATCCATCTCCGGATCGTTCGGCAAGTTAAATTTTTATAGAAAATGCAGACGCGGTACCCGACCCTCGATAATTGCGACTGATGAATTAAATCACCAACTGATACTGAGATTGAATTTTTCATTTACCACGGTGCTACCAGCGACTACGTATGTCGTAAATATTCATGTCTACTTCCCGGGGAGTAAAATCTGTCCCCCTCGTCCCTTCCCCCTCTCGAAGAGTACGCAGAATCGCAGATTCCCAGGATCTTTACGCAGTTTGTCTTTCCCTTGCTTTATTTTCGCTCTTCGCCTTTCCTTCCTTTTCCAACCACTGTCGCAAAGCGGAGGTCGGTTTAAGGTCACTACGAAGTTTAGCTATGAATTCCTAGCCGCGTCACGTCTGGGTCGTTGAGCCGGACTCCCCAGCTCCAAGTTTCGTTACACGTCTACACCAGTGTACTCGGACTCATCGACTCGTCATATCTACGAGATGGAATAACTCATATTTTCCGATACACCGATCGGTTCGTTAATTTCTCTTTTTTGGCTCGATGCTGATACAAATTATATCCAATCCCGTGAAAGCGGTAGAATAATCCAGGATAATTCGAGACAGAGTTCAGCCGCCCCATCGGGATCGAAGAAACTTTCTTGGACCCGTGGGAAAAGATCAGTAAAGTAGCTGTACAGCTATACGGCTCTTAGCCCTTCAAGTGTTTCGCGTCAGCTGATCCATGATATTCGCAAAGCCGGATACCGCGACAGCAGGGAAGGACATTTCAAAAAGGCAGCAGCAGTGATGACTCGTCCTCAAAACGAGGAGGTCGTCTTGTATCGGTGATTGGTTATCTCCAAGCTGAGTGCCTTTTTTCGATCGCACTACCAGGTGTGGCTATTCTGAATCACCGAGTCTCGATCCTTCGAAATTCGACACTCGAACCTCTATTACCTCGCGCCGTTTAGACCAAACCCTAGAAACTATTTTTTATTCGATTCTTTTTTTTTTCTCTCATTCTAGTTTCGTTTGCTCTCAGAGGTATATCACTTAGCCTGGCTAGTGTGCAGGAAACTTGAACCGCATGGTACACACACGGAATGCCTAGTGTCCCGGAACGGATCGTCTCTAACATTCTGTACGGCTATGTATGACGTGCGTTCTGAATTTCAAGGACACTTTGACTCCACCTATTACAAAGCTGGTACATAGTCGTGATTGACGTATTTTCAAAGGGTCGATGTCCTCTGTTGTAAAATGAGTCGATAAGGATCACTGGAACCTAATAGGGAGGAATATCAAGGGTTGCTTCTCTAGTTAGAGGAAACTGTGTCGCTATGTAAATATGTCCAATGCTTGGTGAACTTCCGTTGAATACCCACTGGGAAAGGATTAGAATGCCTATAGGGTCGGTGAAGAAGATGTCCAAACTCTAACAATGCCGACGCTACGTGGGGTCACCCCTTACGCGTGATATCTGGAATCTCAAGGCAACGGGACTTATACCAGCGAATTCCGGGACCTCGGGAGTTTGAGGATTCTGGAAACAGCTATAGGGTACGTGAATAAGGGTGGATGGAACCTTCTCATCCGATTTTCCTCGCTTTTCATTTTTTAGGTTTTCGCCTCGCAGCGGCGGTGCACCCGTTCTTTTGAGGGTGAAGTGTTAAGAATAGAAAATTTTTTGGCTTACTCTGCTTAAAACGGGTTGATATATAACAACGTCGGGTGCCCACCGTCAGCTACCCCTCCGTAAAACCCTCGCGCGTATTCGTAGGACGATGATCAGAGTGCGCAGGGGCGTTGGCGCTGAGGATGGGACGAGGCGAGGCGACGCGAGGCGAGGCACGGCCGCAGACGTCGGCGTCGGCGTCGGCGTCGTTGCTCTCCTCTCTCTCTCCCTTTGCTCAGTCCGCGCCCCGCCACGCTCATACACGCACATCTGGTGCGTGTCGTCCGAGAACTCTAGGTGCTCTCTTCTGTAACAAGTACCCTTGTTTTTAATAACACCGAGACCTCATTGTGATTACCGACTTCGCTACTGGCTGCAACCGCCAAAAAAAATTGAACAAAAAAAAAACATTGAACAAAAACTTGCTACATTTTTGGGATTGTTACAACCCAGGATCTTCTCGATGTAAAATCGTGAGTAACGAATCTTTTTTTTCGTCCGATTTTGTCCCAAATTTTTTTTTCATTTTTCTTATTTTTCACTCAAGCACAATACACCCTCGTATGTAATGGAGCACCCTGCAGTTGCTCGAACTTTAAATTTCTGCAAAAATGTTTGATTCCTTGAGAACGAGAGTTGGTAACAGGTGTTGGCAAAACTACCAATGCGGAAAGAGCGAAGCTTTCGAGTGCTTCCGGAACTCATATCGAAGCCAAATTATGGAGCCAAAATAACTGCTGAAAATTTTATTTCGGTCACTACTCTTCCATTCGTTGATTTAGTTCGCTGGATACGGCCGAAATTGAACGAACCTAGAGCACAGTAGCCCGCGCGGAAACTCGCAAGGATTCGGGAGGGTTGTTCCAATGTTGATGGAGGAAACGAAAAGGAGAACGGAGGGTGACGTGGATGTGGATGGTATGAGTTGGTGGAAGGAAGGAAAATTATAAACTGCGGGGGGTGGTTAATTACAATTTGTTATTCGATATCAAGAATATAATAACCGTTTCACACGAGGTTATAATATCAGAGATCTTATCGTTAGAGTGTAAGAAAATAATTTATGAAGAGATCAAAGAAAATTAATGCTGCTGGAACGCAGCGCTCAACAAGTACGAACGACTTTAATGAAATAAACGGGCCTAGAAACGATCTAGAATCCAAATGTTTTAACATTTTTCTACAATAGTGGAGATTGTGTGACGGAAACTGGGTGAATGTGCCAAACGGTGGCCGATGAGTGGTTTTCCATCAGTTCAAATACTGCGATAGACGCTAGAAAGTTTCAGCGGTCGCGTGGCAACATTTGTTCGGGTAAGCGAAATAAACGGCATTTCAAGTATCATTTCGGGATAAAAGTTTCGCGAAACGTCGCGTGCCGAAGCGCACTCTTTTCGTAACAATTCTATCCTTTAGAATTCTACCCTCCTTTTATTTCTTGCCCAGAATTTAACCAGATTAGTATCGGCTAGTCGTTGAAACTTATTTAGCACGCTCATAGAATAATCTCACTGATTAAGTTTCCGGTTATTGTTAGAATTACTATTGAAAATTTAATTTAGAAAGTAAAAATATTTCGGCAACATGAATATCGCGCAAAGTTTTATTCGCGTAATAAACCTGGGCGGACCTCTGGAAGGTGCCCTGGGAATTTTGTACAAATTTACAATCACGCAACCGATCGCCATACGAGGGTATTACGAAGACCTCCCTCGAATCCGTTTTCACCCTGATGGTAGGAAAGAAAAAAAAAAGTGACACTTGACAGGAATGTCGAACGGAATCTATTTTAGGATAAATTACGTAAGACTCGCCGCATGAGACTAAATTCACCGATCACTAAGTCTTTCGAAAATATTTGTTCAAACGAAATTGCAGTAGCTCATCTCGACTGAAATGCCAAGTTCTCTTTAAACGAAAGTAAATATTTCTCCGCATAAATGAGAGTTTAGCCAGTTCGCGATATCCGCACGGAATATACCTACGCTCCGGTCCTCGTCTTCGTCTTTGTCTTCGTTTTTTCATTTTTCTACAAATAAATGGGATTCTTGGTCGACTTTACTTTGTTAGTTTCATCTTGCAAACAGTCGAATATACGCGAAAAGTTTTTGCTATCCTGGTATAATATTTACGTACACCGCAGCGTAGCATATGTCGTATACATATACAATCTCGGATAAGTTTCGAGCAGAGCAGTCAACGCACACGATGATCCCGGCCATTTTGATATCAGCGAAAGTAAAGAAAAAAGAAAATATATAATAGTAATCATAAAATAAATCAGCTACCACCGAATGAAAAAACTTGGTCAACACTTCCATTGAAAAAGTTTAATCGTCTCCGCGCAGAGCAGCAGGTTCTTCATATCGCCGAAGTGAATTTTCCAACTTTTTAATAATCTTTATCACCATAATTAAGACCTTGTAAACATCAAAGCCAGTTAGCTGAGAAGTTTTCAGCCAAGTATATTTACGACGTGGGTGGGGCAAGCGGGTACGTGGCTTCGGCTCGCGACACGACCCTACCAGCTACCTTGATTGCCCTTGTATTTCTTCGCGGGTTTACCCCGCGACCTTCCCATACAGCCCGCGATTATTTCGACAACAACGCTCGCACAAATACTTCGATTGACAAAATAATCACCCGCCAAATATGCGGGACAGTTGTTAGTTATATTTTCATTTATTCTTCAGAAGAATATAACCGCGGCAAAAAATATTGTAAGGGAGTTCTTTCGTCGTTGTGAGTTTTCCCCTCTTTTTCCGTAGTCTCCCCGATCGAGTAAATAATGATGAAGAATGTACAGCTACTTTCACGAGAGACGGAAATGAGAATGAAACGGAGCAGTAGATCACGATGATAACAATTTTTTTCCACGTTCCTTTTTCCCTCTTTTCTCATCTCCCTTTCGCTTTTCCTTCTCCCTGGGTCGTAACGCAAAATTACTTAACATTTTTGCAGTCCGCTTCGCGAGGCACTAGGGTGAGCTAATTCTAAGGGGCGAATTATTTATTCAAAGCTTTTTGTTTCTGGCCAAACTTTAGAGGATCTTATTTCCTAATCACTTATTTCTTCGGGTTCATTTCTATGTCTCATTTTCTTCATCAAAAATATTTTCAACCCCTCTATACAGTATTTTTTTTCATTCTATTTCTTCCACCCTTGTACCGTAGGCATATATGATAGTAGACGTATAAGCATAACCTGCGAAATAGCCGCGTGTCATTTTTTCTCTCTTTTTTTAGCTCCCGCGCGATCTCCTCGCGCGTGTGCCTGAAAAATAATGCTTCAATGTCAGTGTCGAGGCGTGGCATCTGCCGTATTCGCCGATTCAATTTTTTTTTTTCTATCTTAATACATTTTTCTTTTTTTGCATCATTACTGTTATCGTTTTCATTATTTTTATTCTCTCTCTAGCCTCACTTCGTCCTCCATCAGCGAAGCGGCCGCCGCCGCCGCACTATCCGCGCAGCTGTCTCAACTCGCGCTTCTCTAACGTCACACTATATTTCATTAGCTTCCCGCGTCAGGATTTATACGTGACCCTCCTCCTTTCTCTCCACAGGGCGTGTATTAACTACGTGGTAATGGGAGAACTAATATCATTTACAATAATAATGATGATAGTACTATAACTAGGAAAGATAAACTGTAATACTGCAGTATAAACTATATTACGTGTTACTTATCGCGCGCGTGTTCTGTCAAATTTTTATTCTCGCCTATAAGAAGCGAAATGATATTTCTTTGTTATGGTCATAAAGTTCGAAAACAGATATGAAAGTAAAATATAGTCTACCTAGAACTCGCGGGTAAAGTAGGTAAGGTTTCTTTATTGGAGGAAACGCGGATAAGGCATATGAAAAACAGCTGGGGGTGGAGGGCGCGGAAGAGAAAGAAAGAGAAAAAAACGCGGGACGCATGCCAAGCCACAGAGTGTCGTAATAAGGGGTACGCGAGTTAGAGAGGTGGATGAAAATCGTATATAGGTGAGAGGATTTCCATAGTTGGAATGGAAATCGACGCCGATTTCGTCCATAATGGTACGCCATCTATTCTGCTTTAGTTAACTTGTATCTGTACTATGGTACATACCCTTTAGTACATATTCAATGCGATAAATGGAGAAAAGGAATTCATCCCTCATGTGGTTCGCTGTTAGACCATATCGCAGGCGTATATGGGAAACCTTACCTACATCAAACTTCAAACTTTCCGCATTAATCAGCACCGATGCGTGGATAATACATCCAACACACTGGGATATATTGGAATACCCGATACGCAATATCCACCTCGCCCAGCTTCTGCTCTGCACCCTATACCGTACGTCCCTTCCACCATCCTCCTGCGATTCCCTCATTTCCCTCAGCCCTTCGAACGCAACTCGCGGCTCTCTCGGCATCGCCCTTCTTACGATGTGTAGGTAATACGGTATACGACGTATACACGTGCAGCACCTCATACTTTGCGTACACCACACGCTGACACCTTTTACTATGACATCAGGAGTATACGACCCAGTTTGCCGCAGGGACGTAGGAGCGGGAAATGAAACATCGATATCATTCCTTGACATGGGGTGGATCGTACCGAACGTGTATAAAACTTGCGTGTTTACACGTGCGTGTTGACCGATCAGTCGGTGAACATCGTATGGAAATATTTGTTGATCAAATTTTGTTTGACGCACCCGCAATGTCAAGTTTGCTTTTCTCTTGGTTAACGTAATGTAGTGAAGCGACGCTTCTAATTTTTTTACTTTTACGTTTATTAGAGCCGTTAGTTGAACACCTACGGGTTATGTTAGAGTGAATCTATAACTGAATATTGGCCGTGCGTAGTACTTGGCGTGAAAGTTTTTAGTCAGACTTTTCATAAACCTCAATTATAGCTGGTCATTCGGTACAGCTATTGCAAGTGCTAAATTCATTATTGAAGTTTGCAAAAATCACCCCATTTCAATTATTAAACATCGAAATCCGAACAATTGGTAAAATACGAATCCAAGGAACGAGCTTCTACACGTACAAATATTGCCTCGATTCAGTTTGTTTGTTCGTTTGGTTTTTTAGCTGAGTTTTAGAAGAACCTGATAATGGCGATGGTCGGTAATATAAATTGAACACTGGGGAACGAGATAAGAGAAATAAACCGTAGGAAAATAGAAGTAATAAAGAAAAAAGAATAGCTAAAACAGAAGAACAAGAGAGCAAAGGGGAGAAAAAAAACAAATAGAAAATATGAGTGGAAAGATAGGAGAACAGAGAAATTGAGAGAGATAGCGTAACGTGGGGAGAAAAAAACGCACGATGGTCTCTGGGTAAGCTTAAGGTACGCTCAGGGCGAGCAGCAACTCCCGGCATTGGCAAATGAGGTCCGTTAAAAGGAAAAAGAAGAGATATGGGAAAAAATATTACCCTTGTGCGGGTCCCGTGAGGCGTGAGGGTTTCGGAGGGAGAAATTCGAGTGACGTACACACCGAGAGTACCGCAGGTGAAGTACCTGAAATATTACCCTCTCTAGTAACGGAGTTTGTTAGCCGGAGCATCAAAAGAACTCTAATTGGCGAGCGTGTAATTCTCGCTTTCGCATATGTGCGATGGTGGCCCGAAAAATTTTTTCGTAACTAATTGAGGAGGTAGAGAAAATTGCGCGACGTTTACTTACGGTCAATATTTCACGTAAGTGACCCGTACTCCGCATCGTTTGTCGAGTAAAAATCACCAAATTTGACGTTTTAAAGAGCAAAGAGTGCTCAGGAATTTCTGGAAGCTGGTATGAAACGATGCATTTAATCTTGAAGAGGATATACTCGTGCGGAACTACCCCATTTATATACCCCATAACCAAGCGCACGGTGCAGGATTTTCACTCATGTTTCTTCCGGGCAAACACGAGTAGCCACGCTGACCCAATGACCATGAGAAACTTGCTGGATAGATAAATAGATAAATGAGAAAAATATACGAGATTGAGAATTTTTAACGAAAATTCTTTCTCAGCGTATATAAAGATATCTTTTTATAAACGAAGAGGTTACCGCCATACCTAACCTCGGCGTCGCTTCGATCTTATACTAGGACGCCTGTATGGGAAGGACGGGAAAAAGTTGCGATTAATAAAGGTGACGTTTACTGGACCCGCTGGAATTCCATTCCGCTGGCATCCGTTACCCCGGGATCCTCCCCACGAGACATCCACCGCACCCGGACCACCCCCTCCGGATTATGGACTCTGGTATCAATTTACGGGATGGGAGATGACGTCCCCCTTGCTTTAAGGGTGTCCAATCGCTTCTTCTTCATCTCAAACTCCGCACCATATATCGTCCGAAGGCGACCGTTCGAACTCTTCCGATCACGAAATGACACATGTATATAGGTACCGATATAGGTAGAGTAGACATTTTATCTCTCTTTGATAGATTTCTGATGGTTTTTGCAAATCCCATTAAGATCAATTTCTGCACAACGTACAATAGCTCACGAACCAATTAAAATCTAGTTTTAAAGCTCAACTCATTGACAAAATTCTCAACTTGTTCCTCTAACTTTCTACGTCATAATAATAATAATGTGGAACAGGTTATTATCTACTTTGAAGAGAAACCTAAGTACTTTAATACAATACTTGTTCCTAATATAGGGATACTGGGTTGTTTACATGCACTAAATTTTGATCACCATAAGTTCAATGGAAGCAAAGTCATGGAAAAGTCAAACTGACGAAAATCTCTTCCTATTGCGAGCTAAAATCGAACGACGAAAGGAAAGTTTCTCTGCATGAAAATCTCTATTGACTTCGAGAGAAAAAGATTCTTCAAATATTCGACCGAATAGCATGAAGTTTGTTTGTTTGTTCTAATCGTCGAGTGAAAATAAGTGTGCCCGTATAGAACGCCCTTTAGAACGTGCGTGACGAACGTAAATTTCAACTACTGCAAGAAGAGCAGAATAGTGCACGGATTTATGGTACCCGCGCCCCGTATGGTGGTGGGATTGTTATACGATCAGAATTACCACCGGCAACAACGGCTAGAACCCCACGACCGGACGCTGGACGGCGGTCTCCTACCCGAGCCATTGAATAGAAAAATTGGGGTTGTGAAAAAATTTCACTTTCATATCTCCGTGGTAACCACCAACATGGAAACTGAGTCTTTTTATTGCGGAAGAGAAAGTGGTGGATATATCAGAGGCAAAAGCTCGAGTGCTTTCATGTAATACTCCATTTGATTCCGGGGCGCACGTAACAGGTCGCTTATAATTGTCGCGTTGAGAATTCAGTATAAAGTGAATAACGTGCATTCGTAGATCTTAAAACAGCTGCCTTTGCGTGACGAACACTGTGGAAAGAGAACAAAAAAAAAAAAGAACGGAGGTAAGAAAAGGGCGGGGAAATTCTTATGCAAATATCACAACCTCCGTTAAGTTTCTATTGCATATATCTACCCAAGTGAACTTTCGTCACCCAGCAGCCACTACTCAAGTATTACTTGGTCCCAGCTACGGCTCCCGGGTTCGCCAGAATAAGCAGCTAGCAGAAACCGACGCCAAGTTTCGGGGCTTCGAAAAGCTTACACAAAGGATTTCACGGAGATGTTTTCATCTCAGATCCCATATGAGAGCTTGAGAAGTGCGAAAAGCTCCTTGTACTTATTCTTTCTTTTGCAACGACATCTGAAGCTCAGCATTGCCAATTCGAGTTACCAACCTTCAACTTCCTTCCTGCTATCGCCACGCGCGGTCTAAACGCTTCCGAAGAGCCCCTCTGTACATAAAGTCCTGCGGCGCGGCAACCCCAACGCCAGAACCAAATTCCTAAAACAGACAAGTATTCCCAGCTCGTTATTCTCGCTCGCAAATTATTCCGTGCTCAGAAACGGGCGGGTGCTAGCGGTGGGCGGCAGGCGGCAGGCGGCAGGCGGGCAGCTAGTTATTACGGCGTTGGGACTAAATTATCGCCCTGTGAAACACAGAGGGCCCAAGTTATGCCCATGAATACCGCGAATTAACACCGAAGGTCCTTTCGCGCCATGCCAAGCCCTGGAGCCCGGAGCTACCGCCTGGTTGTGAAGGCAAACCGAGCCCTCCGCCTCATCACCGAGGATAAAATAATTAATCCAAGTGCTCAACGGAGGCTAGAAACGGCGTAGTCGACGGTAGGCGGTTCCCCGTATACCTTATAACAGCTCCTCCAACGCGATAGCTGGGGTTCTGTACTACATGTACACGAGCAATCAATCATCCCTGATAAAACATTGTCGCCGCTCATTGTCGACCTTCCTAAGCAGGAACGGGAGTCTCGCGGAGCCTCGCCTTTACCCGTTTAATCGCTAGCGACGTGATGACGGGCGAATTTCACACGTTGAATATTCATCCCGCATTACATGTAAGAATTTTACATCAGAAAAGTTTTATACCGCGCCTATATTATACGAAATATCGTGAATTCGATTTCTATGCCAAAGGTGAAACTAAGTTTGATTAGATTCGTGTCCCTTGTAAAATTTCAAAACGGTATAGAGGAGCCGGCCGTTTGCTAAGTCGCAACACTGGAATAGTATGAGAAAAAAGTTGCGTAGTAGTTGGACGGTTTCGAACTTTGTGGTACAAAAGTTTGGCCATTCAATGCGTGGGAGCTTAAAAAAAAGAAAGAAAGAAAAAAAGGCGAGGGGCAAATATTTTCGAAGAAACTGATGAAAAGTGTTACAACCTTTCTTCGCATGGTACCGAGCTGCCTTTTATTTGTCCCTGAGCTGCGGTCGCCAGTTTCTCCCCTCGCTCCTTCTCTTCCCGCGGCATTATCCTTGGGAGTAAATTTCTTCCCTGCGCCGAAATACCCGAGTATTATGTCAAAGGGTCAATTTGTGAGAATTTAGGCTAGACTCCATCGCAAGAGCTGCTAAAACAATTTTCGGTATCGGAGCTGCGGAGATTGAAATGGACAAAAAAATAGGGACTAGCGAGTCCGTTGCAGAAATCGGTTAGTACACGAGATGATCAATTTATTCCACGATCCATAGTCGAACCTCCACACCATGCTGTGTCCAGGGACGAAAATAATAGAAAAACACTTCATCTGACCGTAACAGATTTCTGCATATCCCCCACCGTATTATTCCAATTCAACTAAAATTAATGTAACACACAGCTGTAACGGGCATCCCAGGGGTGCGCAGACGCAACGGTATAGTTACGCTACTACGAGCAAATAGGCCAAATTATGCAAATTTTCTCGGATCGAGATTGCGGCTGGCAACGTCTGTCCCGACAGAGGAGGGGTACCTACCTACGAAATCTACGAGCGTCGCTGGATGGGGGTGGATCTTATGGCTTATTGTTACCGCCCTCAGTATCTCAACGTTGACGAGGGGTAATTCCTGATTCGCAAAAACATTGGCAAAAATCTACAGAAGCTATAGCAACCGAATGCACGTAATGAATCCTTCATTTCAACCCCCTCATGAATTTCCTAGACCGGACGGAGAATAACTTTCTATAAATTTTCAGACCTGCACTCTTTCCCGGTTTCAAGTAACCCGGAGGATCCGATATTACTGCGAGAAACGTAACCATCGCCCCTTAAAAAGGTATCATGGTTACCCGGGAAGGTCCGAAGTTGGGAGGTTGTTCGTTCGGTACAAAATTAGATCGCGTGCCCGGGGCTCGATTCTTAACGACGATGGAACTTTGCAATTCGCAATTAGAGGCACCTGCCGATTTTCAAGGTAGAAGTTGAGGTAAAATAAAACTCTGTATAATACAGAATTACTTTCTGACCCACCACCTACATCCAATAATCGTTTATTCGGTTCCTCCCATCCCATCCAGCTATCGCATTGCCCGCCCATTATAACCATATACCTCATACTTGCCTCATTCTCTGGAAAGCTTCGCATAATTACACGTAAATTATACGAACGATAGGTAATTATTACATCACAGATGGAAATTCTTAATGCTAAGCTTCGGACATTGCTGAGGTCCTATATCTCTGTGGTATCCACTATAGCCACAGCAGCTTCCACCGAAATGGTTGCTAATTATTGTAACATCGGTAGGTACGGTGGCTCTACTTTGCGGAGATTTCAAAGCGCTTAAGTGGTGCAAAATCCGAAACTGCAAGAGCTGCAGACCGCGACCGGGTGCTGAGAAATAGCCGTTTCTATCCGCAGGTTTTGGTATACCACCGCGAATCATTTATGAGACTGAGCGAACGATATACGGTAGTGAAAAAGGGGAAAGGAGAAGCGAGAAAGCAGGGAAGTCAAATGTATGCCTGATTTTATTAGGGTTATGGGATATCCATTTGAGTTTGAAGCCGAGATTCTCGAAGCTCAGAGATCCCGTTAAATTATTCAACCGATTCAAAGTGAACCGGAACCACTCTTGAGTGCAGGCGAACCAAAGCCCAGTTTTTCAACCGGTGGCAGTTAAAAATTATTTCAGTGAAGTAACGCAGCGAATTTCTACTTCCATATAAGGTTATTCTGAGGTAATGAAAAGACGAGGGTGCGAATCGTATTTGGATTTGGCATCGGGGTCGCGCGAACGAAATAGGAAACGTATACAAGCTGGGTAGTTATTCATTTCCGGTACGACGGAAAGTTCTTCGGAAGTTTCATTCTTACGAACTCGATGCGATCGGAGATGAAAAGTAATTATAGCTGGTTGGAAGTCGTTCAATTCTCGAGGTATACAAGTGAAGTTGCTTCAACTCGCCGAATTTCATTCTACCATCAAAAAGTCGAATTCTCCCCGCGTTCTCACCTCGTCTATATTCTCGCCCTATATGTGTAAAACCATGGTTAATTGGTATTATACTCGTGAAAATTTGTACCAACAACCTGGAGTTATTAATTGTTAGGTAGACGTGCAGTAATTTACCGTTGGATTTTAGCTATACTCTGATCTCCGGTAAAATCGAAGTGTGCGACGTGGCCCGGAAATGTGAGTTCCGAAACGAATTACTCAACCTGAGAACTTTCGAACTTTTGGAACGGCTCGACGAGGGCCAGCTAACAACGACGCGAATCACCGATCGTTAGAGAAAAGCTTTCTTTACGATACGTGCGAGAACCTCGAATCAGGAGAAACGGAGCCGACCATTTCGTCGATCGCCCCCACCCAGCCGATGCGATCAGGCACAATTGTCAATTTCACGGTCGAACGGGGGGCGCAACCACCGAGCCAATAAACGAAATCAATGTAAGCCCTCCCCAATTCGCGTTGTAAATCCTTGTAATATTCTACTGATCCAGTTCGTTGTACATAAGCAACACCGTAAACCAAATTTTACGAGGATTCTCTTTCCAGGGATCAAATGCCCTGATGAAACGAGTAACGATACAGAAAGTAAAGACAAGTTTGAAGGATCGCAATGGACGATGTATAAAAAAATTAGAAGAGAAAAAAAAAAAATCTGAACATCCGTTCAAGGTATCCAATATTACTCGGGCAAGAAATAAAAGTACCGCAGGCATGTATTACATGTCCGTTTTTTTACGAGGTGTTTCTATGCCGAGTTAACCGGTGTTGCGGTAGTTCGACACAGTTGGTGAAGTATTCGTTGGCATAGGTAAAATTGTTTGCAGCGAGTTGCAACCTCTGCAACTCTCGTGGGAGTGAACTGCGACATAGGGGTGTTGAAACGTGGTTTCCGTTCTACTGGCTGGCTATTAACGTTCAGATTTAAGGGTTCCTGCTGCGAGCTGATATTCGCTTTTATAGTCTCGCGGTGGCAGTGTATTAGATGAAAAGGTGGAAAAGATGTCGTTTCTTTTTAATAAAATTATATCGTGCCAGGGATCAGTTAATTATATTATGAGCGTATTAATATTGGTATTATAATTATAATAATTTCACGCGACGTGAACCTTGAGCGGCTTATATATCGCCCACAAGGGAACGCAATTTCGACCAGCTCGTAAAGATTATTCAGCTCAGCATTTTTTATCAACCGCCTCGAACGCGGGTCGAGGAGAGAAACGACCTTCAGCTGACTACGCTTTTTAATCTTCACTAGTTTGCGAGCAGATTCTTTTACATCGCGTACATTAGGTATATACGAAAATTGAGAAAGCTGGAAAAAAGTGCAGATTACAGATACAGCCTTTATCTAATGCCATTGCACATCACCCCGCGAAGTCGGGTGTTATTGTGCAACAATGTTAATACCGATAATTGAATATCGATGAATAGAAAACTTCTACGGCTTCTCGACGTCCCGGTGACCGGCTCATTATATTACGTAACGCTGGTCGTTATTCTCCGTACGTAGCGTTGAACTTTTTTTCGTTGAGATATTGCGGTACGTGTGAAACTAACGTGTAAAAAATAACCTGTATAGGGTACGATTTTTGCGCCAACATTTGTCGAACTCGCCGCTATGTACTCCCATCCCCCGATCGTACCCCCTTCTTTCCGGCACTTTGCATCGTAAATCTCCAACGGCGCGGTCGATAAACGTTTAACGGTTCCTGGCTCTCATCCGACGTGGCTCACCTTTTAATCTTCCCTTAATCGTGCAGCGCGAGTAACATGCAGAGCTTCACCACGACGACCCCAAACCTACACCCCAACAAGCTAACATATGAGAGAAAAAACGAAAAAGAACCAAAAAAAAAACTGCAGGAGTCAAAATCAACCTTGTGAATTACCGCCGCATCTTTGCAGGCTATCGGAAAATACTCTAGGTGCATAATGGCGCATATGCTGCACCCGAGAAGTTTATATCCATCGCTCATATAGTCAGTCGCGTTCACCTTCGTTGTTTTACGTGATTCGAATTCCATTATAATGTATAAGAATTTTATTTGATCGAGGTGATTTTTAAATCCAAATAAAATTCATAGCGACACAGCAAGTAATCATGTCGAAGATGGTAATAGGCTAAGCGCGCGATATCTACGTATACATAATTTACGACGGTGCACGTCAAATTGGCATCGTTTGAAAACTCGTTCAATTCAACATTTTTATCACCGAGGTACGTACCAGGATACCACCTACGACTCGGCTGTTGGCTCTGTGTATACTCTGCAGGGGATAAAGTTTACGCGAACGTAACGCAACAGCTCGCGCTACCGAGCTGGTTGCTGGGTATATGGGTTATCCATTTGGACCGATCCTAAATCCCTCGTGAATTTACCTTCCATCACCCCCGAAACGCCCCCTTTTTTTCTGACCATGGCGTTGCAATACGTCTCCCTTCTCTTCTCGTTTTTTTCTGTTTTAAATGCAAAGCAGAACAAAGTCAGTGCAGAGTATGGAATTTCAAAATAATGAAAACACGAAGAATTTTCATTACGGATTTTAACAGCGAAACGTGTCTATGCTAAAGTTGAGTAAGGTGATTTATTTTTTTATCTTTTTTATTTTTGTTTTATATTCTGTACAATTCATTTCCTGAACGGGGTGGTTTTCATATGAACGTGCTTTCAGAAATATTGCAGCTATATGCAACAGTGTTTCTGAATTAATCGCCGAGGAAAGAGGATATCTGTTGAGAGAAAAAGAAGACAAAAAATGAATAATTAGACAATAAATTTTTAAAATATTTATACTACCGCACGTTACGTACCTGCATCGTGCCATGTGGAAAATTTAGGCACCGTAAGTTTTCCTGCAAACCGAGGACCATTCATTATTTCGAAATGAAGTCACATCGGGCGTTGAAAATTTACCCAAGCGCGCCGGTGTTTGCCGAGGCTCGTATAGGTATGGGTATGAGCGTTCGCTTGGCACATACATATTTTACGATACTACAGGATATAACGGTAATACAAGAATGTTTCGTGGTGTACCGGTTGAATGAAAACGTCACACGAGTCAAAAGCGGAAAGTAACGTTAGTCGATTTTTCACGAATAAAAGTTAAAGAAAAATTAGCCTTATATATATCTGCGTAACCGCCAGTAAACAGAACTGCGGTATCACGGACCGAAAGGACTCCTGCTGGTGGGTGACCCTCGGAGAATAATTAAAACGGGCCACCGTCCAAATAAAGCAGCCCTTGGCTCCATTTAAATTTACGTTTATTGCCCCCTACAATAAACAACGCGTCCCACGGAATTCCCCCAACTTTATCGCGGTTACAGCCTACCTATATAGAAATTATTTTCCTTCTTTTTTGTTTTTTTTTTCTTTCGTTCTTTACTTTCCTCCCTTTTTTTCGCTCGTTGATATTTTACCAACCAAAACCCAAATCCTACAGGACCACGAAGCCACATTAACCCGGGGTTGAACGTGCGCAGGACGTCATCGTTCAACTTTCCCTTCCATTCCTCCGTCATTCAAGGGCGCACTGATTCTGAGTGGCTCAGTCGCAACAAGGTGCCGGAGTTCCGCTCGCCTTTTTTTTTAACGACTTTTTCAGCGCGCTGTTGAGCTAAAATTAGGGAACCGGAACCTTGAAATACTTCTTGTACCGAGGAAATTACCTCTTCCGGAATTTTTCTCTTGTCAAATACGAGATTTTATAAATTGTGATAAATATGGCGAAGCATGAAATTGACTGTATAAATTATATTCCAAAGCGAAGCGCTCGGATTCCAAGGGGCATGTGCCACCCGAATAGAAGGAATAAGCGAGGCGTTGTTTTTTCACTACATAAGACTCTACTGTTTCACTATCCTACTTTCATCCAATTTGTTGTGTTTTTATATTTCGTCTTTTAGCCAGAAAAGAGGCAGCTTTTGGCTCGTGAGAAAGGATATAAAAAGAATCTTATTGCGAGCAGCAGGCGGTGTGGCAATGGCAAAGAACGACAACAAGGAGGAAATAAAACGAGAAACAAGCTCTCCTACGTTAGCAATCCGATAAACCAACGCTTCGAACGTCTGATGGCAAGCATATCATTCGATTGCGATCACTTTGTTTTTGGAAAACCATTTCATCTCACGCTCTCAATTTGTAGTCATCAATCGACAAGAATACCTATAGTGACGTACCGAAACGTAAGGGGAAAATGTGGAAGAGAATTTGGAAAAATGACTCGTGCGACGTCGCATAAGTCACTGCCAATTTTTATACGTGATAATTAACGAACGGAAAAATCCAATTGGTAAAATCAAGCGGACGCGAGCAAACGAAGTAGAAACGGTCCTTTAGGAATCAGACAGGGAATAAACGAAAGAACATCATTTCTTTCCCATAGGTTGAAACTCCCCAGCAGATCGTTAATCAATTTTCTGGATCTTTATTAACACCGCGGTCGCTTGGGAGAAGAAAGAAAAAAATATAGAAGGAAAAACTGACAATGAGTATCAAAATGAGTAAGCCATTGAATGGAACACAATATGGCAGAGTAGCAGAAATTAATTGAAACGAACATACGATGTCATTTTTATGAGAATATTTTGTAGAATATAATTATATGGGTTATGAAAGACGAAAAAGTAGAATGGAAGCAGGATAGTGGACGAAGCGTTTGTTGGCCCTTGAAAATAATTGCTTATTTTTATTATCTCGTTAAAAATTCAAACAACCAACATGTAAAGCACCCTATGCAATTGCTCATGGGTATGGAAAGCGGCAAACAACAGGCTATAAACTGGCTTGCGGTATTCATTCAACTGGGCTTTGTTATATTTCCGCAAAAACGAACGCGCAAGCTGGTATTCCCAACCATGAAGCTACGGTGCTCTCCCTATCGAATGCCGCATGACGACGTTTTCCAAATCCTCCTATGAAAAATTGCCGTGAGTTGTAAAAATGTGAAGTTTAACCCTACGGTTTTTGCAGAACTCTCCGGACGATCGGTGAAATTTTTATTTCAACTTCCGCATCCTCGATTCTTTTGCAGTTTTAAATTTCAGATTCACGACGGTATATAGGCAGTTGTACGCAGCTGTGCGTCTGAAGATCGGCAAGCGGCAGCAGCTATTCTTGTGCGTTGTTAAATGGTTGGGAATAAGAGGATTCCCGTTCGATACCGTTTCCTTTACCATTCCATTCAGCAGCAGGCTTTTTTCCCCTCATTGTTGAATCGCGAACGTGGTCACATATATACCTTGCGATGTTTACAGAGAAAAACTGGAACTCAGAAAAGGAATCCTTGCGGATTACTTTCGGAGGGTCGATGCCGGAGACCAGATATATCACCCGGGATAGCTGATAGACGGATAGACGAATGATTTGAAATTCCGAACTCATGCGATTTCATTCGGGTATAATATTTCGAATGAGAATTATTCTCGAGAAAATGAATCTCGCAATTTCTGCCGGCAGAAGCTCCAAGATAATTAATTTGTAACGAAATTAATTGGATGCATAATTCCAGAGTTTGTAGTTTCACTACCGGTAAACAGAAGCTAATGAAGGGTTGCTCCGGTAAAGTCGATAGCATTTTCTTACGAATAACATCACTGTACTTACTAGTATAACTTTCAAGTCAAAGTTTTGCGCAGCTGTGCCACTCGCGAATTTATATTCGTAATACTTAAGTTCAATTCCACGTTAGAGCTATACAATTCAAGTACAACTCTTCCCATACCTCATCTCGAGGGGGAGGACAGCAGCGTGATTTCGTATATAAAATAAATCCGCGAAAAAGACACGTGTACATGTATGCATGAGGGCTGAAATATATGTATGGAGAAACGGGGCAGAGGTATGCGAGATGCGTCAGAGGCGGTGAAGGGTGGCTCGAATACCGCACGTGTCAGGATCTGGGGGAGGCGTGAAAAATTTTCAGAGTATTGTCGGAGGCTTTTATTGAATCGACAACGGAACTGCGCAACGTTGAGCATTCGCGTGGCAGTACGTTTGTAAGAATCGAAATCGTTAGCGAAAGCTGCACACGGTGCAAGTGCAGCGTCTGCAATCTTTGATACCATGAGCGCGACCTAGACCCGCGCCCCATCGTCTCTGCAAAAAAAAAATAAAAGGGGGAAGAGAACATAAAAAGAAAATTGTATGTACTTTAGAGAGGAAAAATTCAATATTTCATCCCCATGCAATATTTATAGCGAGTACTGCAAAGATCGGAGGGTTGATAGGAAAGTGCCTCGTCGAGGAACATTTATCGTCATCGGGCGACAGGTCAACCCTTTATACACACACTTGGTCGAACCACCTTTGGCGTCTGAAGTATAACTGACGGGGTGTTACGAAATTTAGGAGCACTATGAACACGTTGCCACTTAACTTTTGCGGCAATTTATTTTCTCGGCTGCTTATATAATTTTTATGACCTATCATACCTACAGCTTTCACGTCACCAAATAGAGCGCCAACAATAAAAAGGGTATAAAAACTTAGTCATTATGGGAGGGGTGGCCCTGTAGGGGTTTGCTGCGAGCTATGGCATGAAAAGTAGGTAAAGTAAAGTTTTTCCGTTCACTCCAGGGGTGCCATGAGGAATGCATGAGGGTGAGTAGAAAAGTCGGAAGTTTTCGTATTACGAACAGCTGAATCTTTGATATTGTACAAGAAATTACAGCCATTCGTGCAGAGTTTGCTGCAGAGTTGACCGTGTAATTTACATCACAATCTGACTCCACACACGACTTATTATTCAGAAGAAAACAAAAAAAAATTAGCAAGGTGATATTAAAATTTAAAACACCTATATCGCATGTAATTCCTTTGCACCTTAAGTTACACCTACATCACCACCCGGTGTATTATAAACTGCGGTTGGCTGTCCCCCTAGGGAGTGTTCGCAAGAGGTCAGGAAGTTGTCGATTAGCTGGCGGTACGCCGCAGAGCGGAAGTCTCGTGTCGTGCCTCCCAAGGGCTGATACGGAAGGGTGCGAACAACCCTGTCACCGGCTTTCTTTGCCATGTATCCACCTTATATCCACCTACTTAGCTGTCCACCTATCTAGACGGCAGTCTCCTTCCCCATTCCTAGTTTCCGTTACAGTGTACCTACCTTATATCGACGAAGAGCTCATGGCTCTTTTGTGTTCCACGCGTGGTCAATAGGCGGGGGTTCCTTGAGCATCCTGGAGTCGTTGTCGTGATAAATTACGCCCCAATACCGTAACGGTGTGCCATCTCATCGGTGACCCTTTGCCTTAGGTCCCGTCTCTACGTCGCCCTCATCCCGATCCTGATGCGGCAACCCGAAATTAATGAAACCCATTTTCGCCTATAGAAGCTGCACAATTTTTAAACGATTAGAGCTGATCCAAGCCATCGTCTCAGTGAATTGTGACGGGAAAATGAATAATGATGATGGCTGAAAATCCCTAGCAGCCCATTTTTTGAGCGAAGGTTACCACAGAATTGTCCCAGCTGCAGTATAGCTACGTGTTATGTAGATCGCCACGCGCCCCAAGATACAAAAAAATCGTTCAAAATTTTGATAAGACAAGAATTTATTCCGATCATGATCTTCGGTTATATTTCGACGGAAATACAGACCGCTGTTTCGGATCAAAATATTATCTTACGTGATAGAGCCGGTTCCATTCCTCCATTTTTCATGGACCGACTGATAAATTATGTCCATTCGTAGCAACTCGCTCGAAGGGGTTTTCCGTGATTTACTCGTGGCGATGGGGGCAGCTGCATCGGCTGAATTCGAGCCACCCCTCTCTGGGTAGATTTTCGCAACGGCACAAAACTCATCACTGGCAAATGTTACGGAAATGTCGTCGTCGTTGCTTTGACGATCGAATGGTTGGGTAGGCAGAATTATCAGGCAAGAATATATTGTGAGAAAAGAAACTCTGTCGCCTGTTATTTCTGTAGGAATCTTTGCGTGCGTTACTTCCGATGGTGAACAAGTACTCTCGTTTTCTTTTCTTGTCGTTCTCCTTTCTCCCGGGAAATACTGCGAACTAGAGGGCGGAATATATAAGACGCGGGAAAACAGAATAAGTCCGGGTCATACCCGCCTGTCACTTCGCTCCCACGTGAATAATATATCAGGACGACGTACGGATCTTCAAGTTTTCTTTTTGGTTCCTTCATATATTTTTCCACCCCCCGTCTTTTCATCCACCAGTCAACCCCGTTTTCCCGTAGTTTCGTCTTTCCTTTCTTTTTCTTTCTTTTCTTCGTTCGCTCAAAATTCTAGCAAATTCTCTAAAGAAGGTTATTGTTTCGGTTCAATCCCCTCTCCAACTGTCACAACCCTTTTCACAAGATGATGAGAAAGATACATCTCCTGGAGAAAGTAAAAAAAGTAACAATAAAAAAACTCAAATAACATGCGTATCTTAATTGTGACTTTTGGTAGTGCACGATGGAGATGCGGTTTTCGTGTCTCTGGCATATTCTTTGCATTTTTCATACATTTACATATTTGTTTATCTCGTTCCGCGTTTACGTCACGTATTACACCACGCGTAGTGACACAACACGGAGAGTTTATTCCATCCGGTTTAGGCAGCATCGCGTGTACGCGGGTGAATTCCGTGCGCCACTCGCCCCTTGGGCCTTCAATCCTCTCTGAAAAAGCTCGTTCGCTTCTGTCTCTCCTCCCTATCCGCGAACTTTTATATACAGGGATAACAGCCGTTTGCATTCACGCGGCGAATTCAAAGCGGCACTAAGCTTAATTTTCAAAGCTCTCGCTTTAAACGCTCCAAATTTTACGGACCTCCCAGCAGATCGTGTTCTCGACAAGTTTTCTTCTTCTTTCAAATCTTTTTCTCACTCCGAATATCTTAAAGCACCTGAACATCCTGCGTGACTTGTACGTCCCGTCGAGTGGACAAACTTTTGGTCGTGTAAAAGTACAGTATACGGTACGGGGAAAATTTTCGAGAGAATTTAAATTGATTCGGTAAATTTTGAGGGAGCAATAAAGGACATCGCAAACCATTTCGGAGCCCATCAGTGGACAGGATCGGAGTGATCTGTCAGACATGACTCGTGGGAATATGGATGTTATATAGGTACGTGTATAACTCACCGCAGCAAACGGATACCACCTGGAATCAATCAAACCCCGCAAATTACAGTTAAAGCCTCTGACCTCTCCTTTCCCTATATAGCGCATTTGCTAATTGCGCCACTTGCGGCGTCAGGCTGGTCATACAACGCTATAAGTAGATATGAACCGATATTCCCAACCCCCGCAATACCACCGATCGATTATCTCATCTCAATCAACGATTATTACACCAAAAAAAAAATTATTTTCCAGATCCTTTCGGTCTTTTATTTTTACCAAAGCTCAACTCAGCTGGCTACGAACAAAAAGCTTTGATGATATTTTTTGATGATGTAAAAAAAAGAAAATCTGCGACATGATTACTTTGAAATCAACCCTCCAGATCCTGTCGTAGAGCGGAGGTTCGTGAAAAGAAAATCTCTCCCTCTCGGACGCTGCTGCACCGCGGGGACTCGGAGAAATAAATATGCCCGGTATATTATTAACACACCCTTTCTGAACGCCTGATCATATCCTCTTCGTGGTGCACTTTTTAGCTGGAATTCTACCTTGGTAATGGTTTGATAAATTCAAATATTTTCCAATACTGTAGTCGCGACGGAAAAAAAAATTGATTTTCATCATAAACCGCCGACTCGTTTCAATCAATCTTTTTTTTTCATGTCAATCTGCCATTTCTCGCGAATTTATGAAGTGGCCTTTGCGGGACTGCATTCATACAGCGTATACCTTTACGCCTCAAGGTCATCCGGCTGTAACAAAATTGAGGGATATATCAAACAGGAGATGGGTTTGAAGTTGAAAAAAATGTCGAAAAAAATGGGTCGCCTGTAGGGAGGATTTACACCGTTTGAGACTCACCACTTTCCAAAAGTATACTCACGTACGATGTACGTATTTACACCCTGCAGCGGTACCCACCTACAAACCATACGAACCAGCTTCCAACGCGCCAGAATAAATATCTCTTGACACTCGCGTCAAATATAATTCCCGGTAGGTCAAATATAATTCCCCGTATTGTTATTACCATAAAAAGTTGTAGATTATTCACACCGTAGCGGCTCCAGTTTGAGATTTAGAAGAGAAATATTTGGAAGAAAAATGTAAAAACTGTGAAACACGCCTTAACTTAGAATGGTTCGATAAATTGTACTTATACAAGGTTTTGCAAAAACCTCTTCTCTAGTAAATGAATAAGGAGAAATCTGGGAAAACTCTGGCTAAATGTATTTGAGTCAGTCGGATTCGTCTCCATGTATATTTCACACTATTGTGTGCTGTAAGCTGTCATTTAGTCAAGTACAGTACTTTAAGTGCCTCGTAGACTGGTTATTACGCAGGCCGATCGACGCCGCACGTCTCGACGTCGCGCGAGGCAAAACTGCCGGGACGCGACGCCTCACTAACCGGGAGTTGTTCCGTAATATGCTGCCGGATCGTTAGCGATACCCACGTCTTTGGCGCCGACGTCTTTGCCTAATTACCTCCTGTGTATTTAGAATCTCAACCATTTCCCCGATAATTCGAATATTTTAATGCTAATTTCTTGGAGTGTACAGCGGGATGCTATTTGCTCCGTACGCGTCTGGCTGTAAAAGAGACAATAAAGGAATTATTTATTTTCAGTTTTGTCATTATCGTTATTTTCCAACTGGTAATTTCAAGAGGTGGGATACCACCTAACCGCGGCGACGGCTGGAATAACGTACGCGGCCTTTTTATAAATGTTTAATGATTTTTTCCTCTTTTTCCGCCTGCGAGAGAGTTGGCCACGTTCCCAGTTGCAAGGTATTTGGCGCCGGAGTAAGTAAAATAAAATAAAATAAAATATAATAAGAAACAAAGTCTTGACGCAGGACTGCAGAACTTTGTAATCAAAACTTTGAAAAGCACGCATTAAACCATCTCGAGCCTCCTTAAGTGGGCGCTGCGCCCACGCAATCAACCAGTGGCAACGCCTTAAAGTGTTTTCCCATCACTCGCCCCTTCCCTTACGCTTCGCCCCGCCACTTCAGAACCATTTACCTGATTTATGTCTGAAGTTTGATTCAAATCGAAATCGCTTACCTGTCTCCTCCGTGATACGCTCAGCTGCGCGAAGATGGAACAGTAAAATGGAAGAGCCAAAGCTTTGTCAAGTCGGGATGACGGCGCTGTGGCCTGCGACCTCGATCATTTTTTAAAAAGGGTAGTGACCCGGAAAAAATATCAGCTTCGGGTCTAATAATGTTGGTTCACTATCTCAGAATCGGTTCAGCCAGAGATATAACGGTACAGTGTTTATTCTACGATTCGAAATGTGAATTGTCGACCCAATGAACGCTAGAGAAGATTTTCCCTCGTTGACACAAGAAATGCCAACTTTATACGTCCATTTCCTTCATCCTTGATTCGACAAAAACTCCGTTCAAACATGAAGCTTCCATCCTTTTATTCCGTTAAACCCCTCAACCGTCTTGCTCTATAATTCATCTCATTTTGCTCTCTATGCGATCATTTCCCATGGTAAGCGCGACGCCATCTACTTTCACCAGTGGTGTTCGTAATCGACTACGTATATACCTGGGTACGTAATTCATATCCCCATACATCGCATCGCCTTCACCTACTACATGCCTGTAATATTCTGCATCAAGCTCTCGAATTTCAGTCCCCTGACAGATTGATGCCTTTGGCCAATATACTGAATTCCCCGTTGCCACGCCTCTTCTCTGTAACATAAAGGGAAATATTCATTAAAATCGTACGTAGCAGACGAGCTTAAGCCACACTTTGACGTTCTTGTAACACAAAGTCTTATGTATATTCAGAGTGGATTGGCAATCAGCCTATAATAATCCTTATGTTAGTGATTATACGGTCTCCTTGAATAGCTCGATATACTTACTCTACAGTCGACCGGTTAACCGGGATCCTTAGAAGTAGGAAATAATCATGCATGAAAAACCCTCGACTTTTCAATAATTTATTTTTCAGCTCGACTAGTCGAGTAATTTTATGGAGACTGTAATTCAAATTCATAGATCATTTTTCCCCGTATTTATCCAACGATGAAAGAGAATAGAATATTAAAAACCGGCTTCTTTGATCTCGAGCACAAGAATCCAGAGACGCCTACCCAATTTAATCTGTGCACTGCCCCGAGCGGATGCTCTTGGTCCTTGGACACGTTATTCCAGTATCTTTATTCGCTAAGGTCCGTAACTACCGTCTCCTTTTCAATACTTGAACGGAATGAATTCTGAACTATTGATATCAAAGCGCACGATCAAACTTTTCGATGAGGAAATTGTTAGCGTATAGGTCAACGAGGGTCACAATTATTTTCCTCTTCTCCAATTTATTTTTCACTGAAATTATACGCGCAAAGCCTTCAATTTTTTTGATCTTAAGAGGTATTTTGTGCTCAGAAATCCGAATCCCCGAACTGTAACTGTGTGGCTCCAGAATTTCTTTTTTTTATGTCAATCGTTGATATATAATCCGAACGAACGAAGATGAGAGCTACACTGCACTGCAGCAACATCCCATTCGTATGTCAATTTCGGAACGAGTTGCAGCTGCGTTTGACTGGGCACAAATCGAAGGTATTTTAGCAGTGCTCCATCGCCGTACTGCGCGAAGTCCCATTTCGACAATATAAATTACTCCGAATTGCGTTCCAATCTACTCTCCGTAAATTTCTGCGATCTGCTACACACTATATCTGCGCTTTGCAGTCTCTAACAATTCGATCATAGTATCGGGATATCCCTTTATAGACGAAATTAAGGGATGCGTCATGCGGAAAATCAATCATCCGTGTACACGATACAAGATGTGCACTGGAACATCTCGTAATACGTTTGCCTGTTCGAGGGCAATAAGGTAGGCGACGTTTTTTATTTGCTAAGCAACGAGCTGTGGACTGAAAGAGCTGCCGGTATGTACACGCTCGCGTGTCGCGTGTCGCTTCCAACCAGCTACGCCTGTCACGAGCCACGAAATGTTTCGCAATCGTGTCACAGCTGCTAAAGGCGGGGCTCCTCCGATTCCGATACGCCTGACGTCATTTCCCGTCTATTCCCGCGAGTATGTTTCCCTGCAGGAGTCAGAGAAACCAACTTCCTTCGCAATTGCATCTCGCCCATAGGTGCGCGGAATGACGTCACATGAGGATCAGGAGAAACCGGAAGCGAACAAAGATTTCTCGAAGCGCCCTTAGAGCGGGGCTTGAGCGAGAAACAAAAAAAAAAAAAGACGAGAAAAAAAACTGGGTTAAACTTTTTGTTTACGCGTAGAAAGTTGTTCTTTATAGAAAGTAACCGACAGCTGGAGTTAGGGTGCACGGAAGGGTGAAGAACGTTTCTGGAAATGGATGAGATCAACGGTTATTTTTTACTACTTCGTTATCTATTTCGTCGTTAAATTCCCGTCGCATCAAAATATTCTTGGACCTCCCGGAGTTACCGATAGAATTTCGTCGTTGGACGGGATGATACTTTTCTCATCGAGTTTTGAATCGAGAGCGCCGCCGGATTGAAAAGGAAAGAGAAACGACGTAATAAAGCAAAAAGAAAAATATAACACTGAGTAAATAAATAAATAAATTGAATAACGACAATCCGGTTATCACGGACGCGCAGCCCTGAAGGATCAAATATTAATCCGCGAACGACGCTTATATTCGAAACGACAACAGTAAAAAATAAAATAATAAACACGACGCCGTATGGCCGAGGCACGATCCCGCACCAGTACTGCGTAGTTTTCCTGTAGGATCAACGACGGAAAACGACGACCATCGAACAAATAGTGCTGCAATGGCCAATCGCTCGTCGGATTTCAAATGATTTCTCTCTGCACCAGGAAATAGAAACTGTTGACTTCAAAGAAGGAAGATAAGGATCATGGGGGTAGGGCGTTGGAAACATGAAAACAGCTCTCGTCGGTCTTGATATTATGATGATGATAGCGTTCGGTAATAAATTTTGTTGAACGCCGTTGGTCTGCAATTTTCGGAAGTCGAATAGACGCGGAAAAGTAAGAAGAATCTCAGTTCGCCTCAGTTCGCTCATACCCATCTGCAGCGTATTTGCATGAAGCTGGATGTACAATATGGATACACACGGGTCTATATACCGCTTATCGATTGGCTCTTTTCGCCGCTTAAGTTAGTGGGGCGCCTTTCTCCCCTTTCGGCATTTCGTTCCAATATAAGTTGAAGTCTTTTATCTCTCGTCGAACGGGAGAGAAGAGCGGTTTGATGCGGGCGGGTTTCACAGGATTCTAAATTCGGGAATTTCCATCCCTTCCACATCCCTCGCGTCCCGATTTTTCCCCTACAGGCGATTTTATCCTGTCACAATTCACCTGCTATACGCGGTACGAGTAAAAAAGGTAAAGTAAGATCAGCGATATACCCGACTGCGAAGGAGATTTTCAGTCGTGTGGTAATCAAACGATGCCATCCGCATGCATAAGGGTAGCGGAGCAGGCATACCCTCCAATTTTAATACGGATATCTGACGTATACGCGTGCTCTCTTCTGCATAGGTACGATTCTATATTTCCATACGGAAAAATAAAACGAGACTCCGAATCGAATCGAACTTTATTTTTCCCCTCAACCCCCCTGTGTTCTGTCTGGTAGATCCGAGAATAGAAAACAAATACTGTGTACACGACGATCGGAATCTGAAAATCAATAGTCACGTCTGTTCAGCAGCATTTACTCTGTTCCTTAATCCTTGCACTTCCTTGATCAAAAGCTTGTATAAATCAGGTTGAACGAAAGAAAAAGTTTCCGGGGATGACGGTAAACTTATTATAAAAGTTTAGGGGGTAGCTGTCTCACAGCTCCTAAGTAGAAAGAACACTTTCTTCCGTGAGGTGGTGCGACGGTTGCACGTCCCTCCGTAATTGATCGGAGCTCTTCTCTCTCTTTGAAAGCCTCCGGACACTGGCTGTGTGGAAGGTAAACGAATGGGCGAAGGTCCGTAAAGAAAAAAAGAAAAAAAAAAAAATTATATAAAAAAAAAAGAGGGGAAGGGAAAGGGAAAGGGAATGCGGTGGCCCCGGTAAAAGCGTAGAAAGATGAGTATAAGGGAAATGGAAAGGCAAGGGCGTTCGGAAGGGAAGGTATAGTATAGCTGCTGGCACGACGGTAGTTCGAACCGTAGTCACTGAGCGATCTTTCTCGCCACCTGTTGCCATGGCTACGACGCACTGTAGGGGTGCAATATTGCGATCCCACTCGGAGGGTGCTTCAAGGGCGCCTGGTGTAGTACTATACCCATTATTTATACCAATCAGTTTTGTGTATATAAAAGTTGAATGCGTATAACCCACTACACATTATCCTCACGCGTCGAGGCCTGTGTTCCCAGTTATAAGGCCTACCCCATAGTCAGCGAGCAGCGGGGTGGTTAATTAGAAGCTAGATTTATAATTAACCGGTATAGGGTGCTACGCGATATCCATGGCGCCCACTTACAGGTTTCGAATTTGTGGCGGATATCAGCCACTCCTATTTGCCCGGTATTTCATTATCGCGATTTAATAAATTTTATTTTTCATCAAAATTACGAGGCTCTATAATTGCGCTGGATACGGAGCTAGCTGAGGTGAAGACTATTCAGCGATCCAGTTATTTAATCGTCACATTTGACGCGTTGACTCGGCGTGTAGTCGGTAATAAAATTTGTCTAACGAGTCGGTAGTGCGAGAGACTCGTCACCGGATTTTGAAATTCCGCGTGAAAGGCACATTATTCCATTCCCTGTTTAATCGAGAATGATATTCCCAGTTAACCCCGTGGCAGACGCTCAACAGTCAACCAACCCCGACTCCTCTAGCCGTCCTGGCGCCTCGACAGGGGTTTCGTTTTCACTGCCTATAAAATACAACGCTGCAAGATTCACGATCCTAGACAAAACCGGGAGGAGCGAACGGAGTGGAAATGAGGGTGAAATCGACGGGTGATGTACTTGTGCATTCGAAGACGGCTCGGGTTCGGATGTCGGAGCGTATCTCGTGACAAGGGCAGGAGCTGTCGAGTCTCTTGACATCCAGTGTAACTTAGGCATGGTTGTAGGCGAACGCCTTCTACGTGGTACGCCAAAATTTTAACAGAAAATCATATACCGTATAAGTAACGTCTGATACTATTTCAGTTGGGTATTTCTCGCGTCTCATATCGATCGTGTCACACGAGCATAGAAATGCATGATGCATCCTGCAGTATACCTACGTCGTGTTCGCGTCGTCGAACAAGCAGCCCGACATAAATCACACCTCGTAGTCGCAACCGCATTTATCTTACAAGATGTTTTGTTTTTTATCATTTTCTATTTTTACTAATGTATCTGCGACTGGTACGATCTAATTCGAGGGCAAAATTTCCGTAACTGCACAAAAATTCTGCCGGCAACTTTATGTGACTGTTTGCTTTTTATATATTCGAACTTTTATTCATCTCAATTAACATTGAAGCTAATGCTCAATTTTTTCAATGGACCTTAACCCGCGAGATGCTCGCTTCTTCGTGTTATACCTCGTGATATATAATTTTATACATCCGTCAATCTTTCGTAAAAGTTTTCTGTGCTTCAGATCTGTGTACGTCTATCTACAGCTAGTCGTGATTTTTCTTTCGGTTTCTTTCTTTTTTGTTTTTTTTTTTTTCGTTTGTTGAAGAAATTGAAGGAACAAACTTCCGCTTCGGAGTCGTGGGTGATAATGGCTGACGCGTATCGACGAGAGCACAGGTTTCATTGAAAAGCGCCAATCTAAGTTGCGCTGTTACGAAAGTTAAATTGTCTCCCTTTTAGATGTCACATTTACTCGCACCGTCACGTCAAGTTATAAAGCCTGCAGTCGCAAAAGTTCTACACCTCATCGTAAATAAGGTGTCGATCAGGCGAGGTGTGGCTTATAACGCTGAGAGAGTGAGCCATAAAAATGACGTGATATTTTTTTTGTCAAAGTTTCAACGCATCTCATCATAAAAAAAAAAACTTCATAACTAAGAAACGAAAATCGTATCCATCGAGTTGCCACGCACCTCGTTAACTGAAACAGCTGCAGGGTGACGGCGAATAAGATGAACCCGGCTTAATTGGTGAAATATTAAATGAACTTACGAGTTGACGAGTTCAAAGAAAATTAATTAGAAAATCAAGTAATTGCGCAAAGGTAAAGAAATCCTTCCTTCTCCTTTCGACTCAGGAAATCCCCAGCAAAATCCAGAGGTATATATCCTGTACGTCTGATCCGCGAGATTTTACCACTGTTGGATCATCCCACCTCCGCGGTATACTGCTCGGTGGCAATTAATTACTCCGGTAAGAAATTAGAGAGGGCGAATATATCTCGTCGTATTCGTGACTCTATTCTCCAAGCGCGCATCTCCTCAGCTATGCGAGGTCTTCGAAAGCTCAGTTTTTGTGTCAACCGTCGTGTAGCTTACAAAGACAATAGCCCAGCGATCGAGAGCTTGTTTTCACTATCCCTCAGAAAAAGTGCTCTACCTGATTGATGGTTTTAACCCGAACGTTACCTCGGAATAACTGAATTCAACGAGCAATTATCAGAGTGGCAATCCTGGTAAGGCATATGACGTTCTAGAAACGATAGCAAATCCGATTTTCCAATCCCGCTGCGGTGATATTCTGCAGAGAAATATTTACTTTCAACAATATTTTTTTGTCAGGGGAAAAAGATACAGAAAAGATACAAAAAATATAGGAAAAATAAAAAGATGACATCGCTCCGTGTGGTTATAACCGTTCGAGCGGAATAGAGAAGGTCTCTCAAATAAAACCCCGCGCCGATCTGTTTATTATACTCGAGACGCTGCTCTGCGGGGTTTGAGTTGGCAGATATACTTTAGATACGTATGTACGTAATACATACATATGTATAATATACATTTATACAAGCGTTTACGTATTCCCCATACTATAAGTTCCCTCGCGGCGCATACGTACGCGTACACGTATATAACTTTGTTAGTTCGCTCGTGCAGCTCGGCGCTACTCGGCGTGACGTCTTTGAATAATATACTTAGGAACGTTCCCGTCCCGGCGACTCGTTAAAATGTAAATATGTCCCTACTACCATCGCTCGTCTTCTTCGACCGATACAAAGGACTCTCGGCTTATCCGCGGCAGGATAAAATCCCCATGTAATACGTCTCACCGCGCGCGTGGCACCCTAAGACAAGTGCAGCCTCATCCGCCCCCTGCTTTTGTCCTCGTTATCTCCTGTTTTATATTTTCAAACTGAGCCGACGAGGAAGTCTCGAGGCTAATTTTGGGCAGGTGAGGAGCAGCGGCTCGAGTAGAATTTCTCGCTGATATTCAGCTCAGCTTCTCAAGTCCAACGCGACGAATCCGCGACAGCCAGGCGCTCCAGACGTCTCAAGCCCAGTCGCTTTGGAAGAAAGCGATTCGGAACTCAAGAAAAAGACCGCGGCTGTTGACGAGTACATGTCCATTGTTTTTGTCATGGAAGCTAAGCAATTTATTGTCCAGGTACGCGAAAACTTTTTCTACCAGCCGTTATTACTTTTCATATTTATCGTCCCATCGCGCTAAATCGGAGGAAGATTTTTCATTCGATGGAAGGAGATTCCAAGATTCCATCGATATTATCTCGTGCCTGAAGAATCTATAGAAATTTATTAATATTTCGGTATTTCAAAACAGAAAGAGAGATGGATGCAATCAAGTTCTAATGAAGTGAGCTTCGCTCTTCTATCTTACAACCCTTCTCTGAAATTTCCTTCACAATTGTCGATCTACACAGACAGTATTGTTAGCACGTCATGAATCTACTATGGAAATACCTCGAGTTGAGCGATAGAATTTTCGCCTACGCTTAAAGGAGGGGGGCCATGATTTATGCAGGCTAGCACTTTCCGTCACTCCTCCTTCTATCTCTCTTCATTCCCTTCTACCATGCTGTAGGGGATGAACATCCATCTCTGTAAGGTGAAGGCGTTTATAATAAGTAATCAAACCGTTTGACGTGGGGTAAAGAAACTTTCAGAATTTCGTCCCTAACTATAACACGATAATTTATCACGTCGTCGTCTTAATTTTTAAAAACTGCACAACGCGCGCTACCGGAAATGCAAGACGAACCCGGAAACGCGTGAGACTCACGGATTCTTTTCATTCTCCGTGATTTTTCACCCATTCTCTTTCAACCTTTTCCATCGAAATCGAATCTGTGCCGATCGTTCGTTGATCTCGACGACCCTCTGGTTCAGTCAAGAGTCGCTCTCTCTCTCTCTCTGCTGCTACTAGATGAGCCCAATTTCTCCTCCAATCAATATCCCGTTGGGGACCCGTGACTTCCTGTAATATTCCCTGCAGTTCCAATTATTATTCGAATACCTTCCGCCTTCAGCCCTCGGGTACAGAAAATCGGAGAATCTCTCGAGTCGACCCTGAGGACCTGAAAGAAAAGGGGTTGATTTTTGAAGAACAGACGCCGTTGCCGCGACTAGTTCTCAGTATTTTTGCTGTTTTATCATTGCTCGTTTTTTTTTGTAATCTCAGAGTTATGTTTTATCAGGGGAATATACAAGACACTTCAGGGCGTAAGCCCCGTCCCTCTGACTCGTCGTTCGGGTCACTAAAGTAAAAAAATGTTGACCGGCACGTGTCTGCCCTCGAGTAGTAAATAGCTACCCCTAACGGTAATTCTAGCCTGAACTTGGAACCTCGACGATAAATCCCGGCCAACTATCGCGACGTGGATGTGGCCGCGGCTCTGGATCCGGCTCTGGCTCTGGTTTCAGCAACGAGCTCACGATTACATCGGTCCTGCTCGTCCTTTGGTATTGATCACGCGTGACTCGCCTCGCGTCCCGAGAAAGCGTCCTTTGTCCTTGGCAACGGTTCGTTCAACACCCCTCATCGTCAGCCAAGTACGACAACACCATCCCTTCCATCTCCTCCCTCTCATTTCGCTCTTCCTATCTCTCCCTCTCCCTCTCTCTCTCTCTTTCTCCATCTACATACATTCGCGTACAAAGGTAATTAATGCCGGTGTTATACCAGCTTGCAAAGTTCGATGAAAAAAAGGCTGCACAAAAAAACGTCACGTATGTAAATCGCTTGATCATTCATCTCGAGATTTTATTCCGTCGGGAAATGAATCTTCCGATTTAATATCTGCCGTTGCAAAAGCTTGCGAGTTTATATTTTAAACATTCAAACGACATCACATCTACCTATACCAAAGAAACGGCTTTACGGGTGACAAGCATTACTCATGGAATTGGGTGTTAAAGCTGGGAATTCTTCCCCGATACCTGCCATCCCTAAAAAAGTATCGTATCTCCTACACCGATCCCACGAAAATCGAGTTACGTAATGCTCATAAATTAGGGATATAAACTTTCCTCCCTTGAATCAACTCGCACCGTTGCGGAAGGTCTGCGATGTCGGATAAAAAACTCGGAAGGATTCCCTACGATCCTATATTCTGTTTATTTTTATTTCTTTTTTCTTTTTTCTAACGGCGACTCCCACAGAGATCAGACCAAAACGATTTTCACTGTTTCTTCATGGCTTTCCAGGTACGTGGTCAAGGTATAAACTATCCTGGATATGGTTGGAAAGGTGTAACGGCAGTGAAAACGATAACAGGTTTCGTGACGCGATTGCCATATTATCGGACAATCAAGAAACGAGATCAAGTTGTCAGTTACAGTTGCGCATCGTTTTACAGTTTCCGCTTTATACGACCCGTCTTTGTGTACGTTATACCTAGTTGGACTGGAGATGTTGAAGTACCACGAGAGGAATCGGTCGTTCGTTATACCTTTCTATACAGTACAGTACACGGTTGGATGCAGCTTGAAATATTGATACCATATTAAATAATGAGCGCGCAGTTTCCTGACCCATTGATTTTACACGGAGTGCAGCAAGTCTGATAACTACGTGGTATTTGAATAACGGGAGAACGTCAGACGAACCCATTTTGGATTCTGTGCATATTTTGATCAGCTGAATCCGGGCGAGAATACTTAAGTGACAATCTCAAAACGATCCATCTGCACCGTGCAACCACTTTGGAACGTATAATACTCAGAAACAATGCGAACGTAAGTACATTCGTTCAACAATGTGCAAGTAATTAGGGAGAAGGTGGGCGGCTGATGGCCCGTGACAGAAACATCGGTGGCACGGGAGTGCCGTAATTTCGCAAGATGTCAGTTATTAATTTCTGCAATTATTCCAGTCGTGCCTGCACTTCGAGCGACCAACAATCGAGCAGGGTGAACTACATTTCACTAATTTTCGTCGTTTTGTTTTTTTTTTTCAATTTTCAGCTAGAAGTTGTACAACAATAAGCACATTCTGGACGCATGTCGTGCAAGAGGTTAGCGTGAATAAAAAAGGGATAAAATAGTAGTGAGTGAGGGGTTTATGAATGTTCAATGAGATTTTCAGATGATAAAGCAGAGACGCGGATCAAACGACGCGCTTAACCGTATATCTATAGAAAATTCAGTGACCCGAAGTTAAAGCCTTGAAAAGTGGTGGTCGCAGAGTATAAGTGTTAATTAATTCATTAATTATTCCACGAACGACTCTATACCCGGTCCTACTATTTAATAATTGCTAGTTACCATTCACACAATCTTAAGGTTTTAAACCGCCGCTCGAAAGATCCGTGAATTCCTGACCGACTTTTCTACTCCCGGTATTATTATAGGTATGGCCTTGATATAATAAACGGAATGAAAACGGCAGGAGCAAATCAAAGAGAGATGATTATACGCTATGGTTCTTTCAAAAATACGTGCCGAGCACAAAAATCGGGCAATCTGTCCCGGAGGCGCGGCCCTCAGTCGCTGATAATACTAACGAACTGCGGTGCTCGTGAGAAATTGTGGGAGTAGAAATTGAGAGGTAGAATTGTAGAATTGAAAATGATCAGCTTCCGGTGGAAGCTCCAGACTTTTTGTTACGGCGATACATGGATATTTATTGGGGATCTTGTTAAGTAACAAATAAGCCTATTAATTGAATTATCTAGAAATAGCAAACTGCAGTAGCATCCGTACGCAATAGAAGCCCAGCAAATTTCCTCATCGCGGTATTATACCACCCCCTCGGACTACTTTCGCACAGCTCCTGGTGATAATCGGGCTGTAATTACTCCGCATTACCAGCTCCATTTGCTTGGACGACAACAATTATTATAAGTGAGCCGGGAGTCCCAGAGGATGAGAGTAAAAGCACTGTAAAGCTTTCGAATGAGATTAGAAGATTTTTTTGGTCGTAAATCCTGTTTCTTATCTGAAAGTAAAAGAAATTTGGTGGAGGTATACGTATGTTTTTTTTTGTCGTGCACGAACGCTCTCTCTTTTACACTTCTCAAATCTCGTTTCTTCAGAGTGCAATTACGAGAAGTTGGTCTTCGTTCCCTTCGGTTCCTTCAGATTTCTACTCTCTAGAGGAGGCTGCGGGCAAAATACGTCAAGGTTAAAGCCCCATAGGGGAGTATTCGATGTTCTAAGAAGTTCGCCCAAAGCAGAAATGCTCTGCAGGATGGACTCGCTTATACCTTCAAAGTTATAGGCTGAGGGGTGGCCGCCGGCGCCGACGGGTTACATAAGTAATGCATCCCCTACCTGTTGCCACCGGCGTCATAAGCGTTTACCTTCGGCGGCCACCCTATTAATTTCACGTTTTATACACAGGAGCTGCTACTGGCAGTCGGGAAGCCGCGACGCGCTGGTGGTGAACATAGGTATACCGATATAGCCACGCGTACGTATACCAATTCCGCGGGTCCCTGCCACACATGCACGCGACATCATCATCGTAATGCCTAGAGAGTCTAGACGATTATCACCCCAACAATCCTCCTGCGTTCATCATATACATGCGTATTATCTATGGATATATACTCAGTCCTATGAAAATTCATACGCGCGGTCTCATTAAAACAATACAATTAATTACTTGGTTCGACGAATGAAATTCGGGATATATTTGGATTTATCATATACGACTGTGGAAATAGAGAGTGCAGCTATAATATCGGTAGTAGCGTCAGCTGCAGCAGCGTAGCTGGTCCCTGGGCTAATTGTAATTTGCCATCAATGTACCGCACGATAATCATCCGCCAGGTAAATCCTATTAGCCTGCAGAATATATTGCATCACAGTTATAGGATGTAGAGAGCGTTAAATTATATCGCTGAAACGCCGCATCGCATAACTTGATACGATTGTTAGAAATTTTTACCCGTTCGTACCTTGCTCCCGTGGGATTGTGTATAATAACAATATGAGTAGATGTGCCATTTATATATCGCGGAACCTCGACGACGTTTGACGAAAAGCGACGTGGAATTACCAGTGACGTGACGCGGCGGTGGTTCCTCCATATTAATCAACGACCTCGAAGTGGGAGAAAGAAATATGATAAGTAGCAGTTGCTGAATATTATGCGAAGATCAAGCGACTCACGAGATATTACATGAGAAGCGGGAAATAAGCAATCGGCGCTTTGTTTCATCTCGGAAAACCGCAGATTTACACTGTGCGTTTTTACCCCCGCTGCGACTATATTCTTCTTTGGTTGAAAAACAGTCGTTGATATTTTCACCCCTTACCAGTACTTATTTACTCCAGTTTTCTTTTTTCTTTCTTCTATTGTTTCCTTTTGCCTTCTTCTTTTTACTCAGGAAGAGCGAATAATTAAAGGGAATCGGCTACTCCGATTTGAAAAGATTCCCCCTCATAACTTTCAATTCCATGCGTCTTGAAAATGATAAAAACAACCTTCCGCACGTTCATACACGATCTTCATTCTGTTTCTACCTTACATTCAAATTATACGCCCTCTAATGTTTGACGGTCGGTTTCCCGTCGCTATGTCAACGTCACTCTAATTAGTGACGTATTGATTTCCGCTGAATTTAATCCTCGCGCATGAATTAAGGCATCGCATAATATCGACCCGCGTAGAATAAAGCGTCCAACCGTTTCCATGGAACTATCACGTACTTAGGTATCGAAACATCCTACATCACGTTCCATCCATCAAAATTGATAGTTTTATTCCGACAAACGACTTTCCACGGTATCGATTCCAGCGTGAGAAGAACCCACGCGTATGACGTACGCCCACTATTTTAAAAATTCAAGAAAACAAAAAAAAAAAACGAAAAGTAAACGATAAAGATTCGAATATTTTTTCGTTATCAAAACGTGATTTCTATGTCTCGCAGATGTTTTCTAGGAACTCCGTAGAATCGACGTCCTTCCGTCTCGCCACTCCTCTTTACCGCTGGGCTACTAATTGATTGTAGTTAACTACCCAGGCAAAGCAACGGTCGCGTATTGTTTCTGGTGGATTGTGTAGCCTATAATCGGCGCATGCCTCGTTGGTTAACCAACGCGTGCCTACATGATACGGTACAGGGGTGTGGGGGGATAGGATAATTGGTTTGGTTGACGGTAGTATATCACAATTATATCGAGCTACTCGCGCACTTATATAACGGGAAAGATTGAGTCGCGTCATAATTGGAACGTGACGCCCGTCGAAGATTGACTAAAATCACCCCAGCGGAGATTTATCTTGACGGATACTTATTAACTTTTCCAGACAACTAAGCTACAGGGAGTTGGTATAGGTAATATCGATCCTTGAATATACGCCTCTGGGTCATATTCGAGGATTTGTATTGTAACGAGCCTTCATAATTGGTCTACATAGAATCGAAATAAAATACTTTAGCTCGCGGAGTTACAAATAAAAAATAAAAAAACTGATAAATTGAAAAAAAAAAATGATGTATCTTCTTTCCAGATCATTATAAGATCGTGTCGTCTTATCGAACTTCTTTTTATTTATTTATTTTTTTTCTTTTGTTCACCTCGTCTTTCTTATATACGTACACTATTCACTTGCTTATTTATATTCTTGTACCCAACCCGCGGGTCACCAGTAGCAGCCTCCTCGACGGGCAAAAAAGTAATACGCTATAGAGTAGATGCTCTTTTATTCTTTTGTCAATACAAATATACCATATTTTCTCGCTTGTAGCTTTTGAGCCATGAATATTGATGAATCCGTATTATTGTTCTATATCGTATGCAACTGTCTGCACGGAGAAAATTTGCGAATTTCCATCAATATCTCCACGTAAAACGAGTTCACAGAATCGTTCAGACGCCGTACGTCTTGGATGGATAGCGAAAAAAAGGTGAAATAAAAATAAAAGAAATATCCGACAGCCGTATCTACGAAAGAAGCATTGGCAAACGGAAATTATTGGAGCCCTTTGAATCACATGCAGCAAGTCCAGGAGAGTTGCTCCCTGGAAATTCGTCCGTAGCTTGATAAATACCGAGGCGAAAACGACCGGGAGGTTGTTGCCGAATATTTATGAGGGTTACACGCCCGCTGAAGCGGTCCAACTTTAGTACATAGAATCTAACTCATCCCCGCGATCCCTTTCTCGCTTTCTACGACCCCGAAAATTCGAAACGTACCACAGGCGGTGGTACAACTGATCATGGATGGGATGTTTTCGATCCTGTCACACCCCTGATTTACTTGATTGGAGGTAAATTTAGGCGGAGAAAAGCTCGGGGGAAAAGAATCGAGTGTGAAAATCACTAGGAGTTGTATGTACGTAGAGTGCATGAAATAACGAGCGAGGGACCAGCGCTGGAAAGGGGGCCGGGAGGGGGAGGGTCAATGCGAAACGGTGTTTAATTAATTTTTAAGACAAGCTATATTTAACGAACTTGGATTATGTGAATCCCCGCTGGATTCGGCGTAAACCCAAGTTCATAAAATTAACCTGCCGGAACACCCCTTCGCCCGCATCCCTTTTTCATTAATCATTCTAAACGGCAGCATCCTTTCGGTGGTACAGTTAAGAACCTCCGTGATTTTTTATGAATTTCAAAACATAAGTCCCGTCTTCATTTTCCGTTTTCTCGTTTTATCTATATTGCAGTATATGAAAAATTTGATGTGGTGTTGATAACATTTATTATGAGGTTTGATACGGGAAATTGGAAGAAAAACGTGGGTCGTGTCGATAAATTGTCATTGATTGATACGCGGAACAGCTGGGTTTAAAAGGAGGGTTTGGTTAGGCCTCGGTCGCTTTTACGGCCGTTGGTATATAAGGTTATTCCATCGAGAGAAAAATTATTGGGGTGGCTATACAGGAAGAGAAATGGGGAATTAATTAATTGGAAGCTGCCATCTTCGAGAGTAGTTCAACTTCGGTACTTATACCCACCTCTCACCCTGCACCATCGTTTCCATGCGCTATACTACGCTTCAATTATATACCCACTCTAATCAGAACTTTAATCAAGATTCAACGCTGGCAAAAGATCCGGGCTCCTTCTCTGCTCTCTCGTCATTTGAACTCTGCACCTCCGGCCGGTACATTTCTCTGATTTTTTTAAACTCATGAGATCGTATTTAAAAAATTACCTCCTAATTAAAAGGAATTGGATTAAATAAATCGTGAAAAATTTTACCCCTCCGATCTACAGTACTACTTAAAAATCTTTCGTCGTTTATTTCGTTACGACCTAATCTTTTTGCGCGTAGTGCAGAGACAACTTTTCTTTATTTTTAAAGATCACCTTTTCTTATAGTCTCTTTGACTTTGATTCGTATTCAGGATCGAAGATAAGAAGGGAAGTCAGATGGCGAGTGGGGTTCGTAATTCAGCCACGATTGACCCTCTTTTCTCATTGTCAGTCTTGAAATCTCAATTTAATCGGCTCGTCCGATCGCTACTCCTCGCCAAGAGACGACTCCCGCGGTCCAACGAAAGATGTTTTCGGCCTCAACAAGAGCTCAGTCTCCATCGTCCTGATCCTTGAAGGTGAACGAGAATTTCATGGGTGCGCTTTTTCGCGGGAACCAGCTTCAGTGATCTTTTAGAAGGTGACACAAAATCGATAGGTCTCCCAGTCGAAAAAGAAAATTTCTCATTCCTCTTGACGAGGAACTCGACTATCAATGTTCTGGAAGGAAATTCAAAAAATACACGCAAACGTATACCTGCAAGATAACATATACGTATGCAGATAACTCTTACCTATACTACGCACAAACACACCGTGCGTAAAGCATCAAATATATTCGGATCGATCAACGGGTCACGGAAGGGTGCATCTAATTTAATCACCCCTCACCCCCGATCCTCTGAGCCTCCGTTTCGTGGCCCAGTTTTTTTTTTCCTCTTTTTTTACCCCTCTTGCGAGGGTGCTCTGAAAACCCTGTGAAATTTCTTGTGACAATGGCGGCAGTTGCTTGACCCTAAATTACATTAGGAATCGCTGCCATTCCGAACCACGGAGCAGGTTCATTCCAGGAATATTAATCGACATCCCTTCGGAAATCTTCGTAGAGTGTGTTCAGTTCCTTGCTACGCGACGATTTGCCTTCGTGAAATTTTTTATTTTTTTTTAGACACCTAACGGCGGATAGTATTCCCCCTGGATTTACCAACCCGAGGTAGGAGATCCTAATTTTAACACGATCCCCAAATACCCATACATCTATTCTATCCTATTCGGAGAGTTTCCTTGGATTCTCGCCGATTTGGAATTATGGCAAAATTCACCCGCCCTGATATTCCGGCGGACGCAGTCGAGCCTCTCAGAGCCCATTCCCACCCTCATCCCTCGATAGCTGCTCGGCGCCCCGCATCTATAAAGCAGCAATTGACTCCCGGTAAAAAGCAGAGTGCGAAAATAGCTATGTCGGCCAAAAAAAAAGAAAGTGAAACCAGGCAGGCGGGAAATTCGTCGGCCGAGGCGAGTCGGGCGGCTGATGCACGAAAAACCGGGCTTAGCAGGGCGGTGCGAGCCTCCCATTTGTTTAAATAAACTGGACGGGCCCGGTGCACCGTAAAAATGCTGGACATTTTTAACTCAGCTTGCCGCATGTTACCGGAAAAATTTTCAACAAAGTGGAGATGTATATGCAGACGTATATACCTGTGTACAATATGTGTGTATACTCTACATATTCTATACCCGCGCTTCGTCAGTTTAAAATAAAAATTTCGCAGAAGGCCGTTTCATATACGCGTAGGCCGATTGACACAATCATAGCACATAGTGCAGCGGCACTTTTAATTCTGGGATATAACAATTTCGACGATAGCCATCACCTGCCAATCACGAAAAAAAAACAAGAGAGTGACGAAAAGTGCGTTGATGCAGGTGTACCAAAAATAGACGTAAAAATATCTCATCATTCATACCGCACACCGTTCTAAATAACGAGGAAATTTCTTGAAGCTAATCCCTTAGCAAAGTTATGTTATATTGGATTATAAATTTAGAGTTCCGTGTATAATGAAGAAGTAGAAAGGAAAAAAGAAAAAAAAAAATTATACAAATTTCCAACCCTTGCGATCGTGTAGATTTACCGGAGGGGGCGTTAAATAATCGCGGGAAAACCAGGCGAGAACAGCAGCGGCGTAGAAGTTGGTAGCGCGGGTGGTCCGCACGTGTTCCCATTGGGTCGCAGGTGACTGGTTTGCTCGGTAGGCGAAGGGGAGAGTTTCCTGAAATATATATCCTGAATTCTCAGTCAAGGCACACGCCACCACGCAGCCATAAGGGAACCGGCACGTCGGTGGCAACGAAATCTATTGCCAAAAATAAATCAATAGCAAATTGTTGGCAGTCAACTTCCACACCAACGTGCTACCCCGAAACCAACTGCCTCCATAACTATGCGGATACAAAGCATAAATGGATTCTTTGCACCCCCCACATCTGCTGGGTATTATCCTATCGATGTAAACCGGCTGCCCGAAAGAAGTGTAGGTCATTTTTTTTCATTACTTTTTTTTTCAAGAAGAAAACTGGCGTAATATTAAAGCAAATGTATAAGTAAAATTACAGCTACTTCAACTCGAATGAGTTTTCCCTCATCGTTGGCCGTTTCCCTCGCGAACCTGAACCTGAACTTGTTCTCTGGTTTTCTGCTTTCTCGCGTCTTTGTAATCTATCTGCAGGGTCCGCCTTTGCCCCTGGCTTCTTTTGTCTTGCTCCCTTCGGACTGGAGAAAAAATGGAGAAAGAAAAGAGGAAGAAGGAAAAGAAAACTATACTCAAAGTAGCTTCTCTTGGAAGTTTTCTGATTTTATACCCAACCGCTCGTCTTACTCCCAACGGTATCGTCGGTACGTACGTATAACCCAACGATATTTGCTCGTAACAGAATTTTATGCACCGCGACTTGGCTTATATTATTATTATTATTTTCATCGTATTGCCGGTATTTACCATACATACTTTATATGCATAAAGCCACGAAACTATCGGTATCTACACACTCAGAGGTTCCGGCTCCGTGCCAGCTTTGAATTCGATACGAGATACGAAAATCACCTAACGCTTCCACACCGATGACCTAAAGCTACTCTCGCGGGTCATACATTCGGGTGCCGGACGTACGGGTTAACATCATTACTGCCCTCAATTTAGCTGATCTCAACTCCTCAACGTTGGACTCGTACCAATATTGAAAGCCTGACTAATTGCCAAACATTTACTCCACATATACATCCGATTGCATCTCGTCGCATCACCCTATAAATTGATATGCGCTCGGAATAAACCGGCGCAAAGCGAGTCCGGAGCGTTTGCACTTCGATCGTTCATCAGTTGAGTTAAAAAAGAATTTAAATCATCTCTCACGATTTTGTAATTTCGAAAGACATTTTCTCAGATCCTGATACCTCAGAGTGTTCAAATGGCGTAAGAGGAGTGAATAAAAGAAGGGAAGCGCAATAAAATGAAATAGTTTTAGGAATAGCTCGAGAGGTGCTCCATTCTGGGCAATAAAATGACCCAGGATCGTTGCAGCAAGGCCCTTTCAGTTGTACGGCTGTAATAAAACTAGAACCGAGACGAGGCGACGTGCTCGTAAGGTGGGTACGCGCAACTTATCTCTCGTTATACAGGGTTAACATTGTTCGTAAAAATCTGAAGAAATGGCGTCACACGAGGAGAGGTAAAGGTAGGCAGGAGAGGGTATTGAGACATTTGTTTAATACCCCCGAGACAAACTTGACTCCCAAAACTCTTGAGACGGGCTACGACTGATTTTGACAAGCGACAAAGCAGCCGGGCTCCCACTCTCACTCCACGGCCCTGATAAATCCTACCCTCCTATTATTCTTCCTTCACCCTTTGCCGAGGAGAAGAATCTACTTGAAACCTTAACTGAGCTATTTCGTGCATAAAAAATCATTCCGACCCACCCCTGGATGAATTCAATTCCCTGTCAGTCAATAGAATATATTATATAGTTATGAAAAATATTATTATTCACCTTGTCGAGGGGGTAAAGTCAACGTTAATTTGTATGCATGGCTATGAAGACAATTAAAGCGTCGCTTATTGTACGGAATATTTTACCTAACGAATCCCTATCTAGATGTTCAAGAGTTCAAACGCAAAGTTCAGCTTTAACTCTTCCGCTTTTGCAAAAGCAACCCCTAATAAAATGCATACGACTACTAGCTACTGCAACTTGACTTTGTGGCTATCACTTTTAACAAAAGCCTTCCGTTTACCTGTTTCAGATACTAACAGACTACTAACCACAGTGCCGAGGGGCCGCACGCCCGTCACACTATGTCATTGCCACGGAAGCCGCACCGCCTCAAGCCTTAAAATCCCCGCCTTCGCGTGCAGGTCGTCGTTGACGTCGCTGCTATCGTTGTGGTCGTCGTTTTGGTTTCAACACAGTTTGACGCTACGGATTTTACCTGTTCACGAATCACCACCGATTTATTTTTCGTTTCGTGAATATATCATCTCCCGGTCGGATTCCGACAGAGTAAAAATTAGGCGGCGACTTCGGATGGGATTTAATTAACGCGCATCTTCGGGCGACCGGAGCAGGTGAAGGTGCTGTGACCCCTATAAGTCGAACCCGCAATTTCTTAGTCTCCATAGTTACCCAAATTACGTCGCAGACCCGAGGTCGAGAGTCAACACCTCAGTAGGTCGCCCACTTTACACTTCGCCCTAACGATAAGCTGCCACCCTTATTTCTTACCAAGATTAACGTTGGATAAAACCGAAACTGAGTACATTAATATCCAGGAGAAGACCTACTCTTCTGACAGTAGTCTCACTGCCTTTTCCAAGGACTGATTACCACTTGAGAACAACCCTCGCGTTTCATGGATAATTATCGCAATTTAAACCGTCCGAAGGGTTAGAAAATTTTTCGAGAAATTCGAACAAGAGGTTGCTGAATCTCGTCCTGGCGCGTGGAGTAGAGACTCGAGGAAAGCGACGAAAGCGGAGACGGAGAGAGTTGAGAAAAGAGGAAGAAGAAAAGCCGAGAACCGAAAGAAGTTTGAAAGCAACCGGAAGAAGGAAAGGCTCCGTATCGTCGGGCCCGCCGTGGTGTTGTCGGCCGGGAGTGGCAGCGACGGAGGTGAGGGTGTGTGCCGACGGCGTGACTTGGAGCGCGGTGGGGGCGGCAGGGGTTCCACCTGCCTCGCCACCATCAGCTCCTCTGTCGCCGGAAGTGCGGGGGGTTGCGGCCCTGTGGTGGGTCTCCCCTCCTACAAAAAGCGGCAGGGAAATGCCGCTGCCTGGGGCCGCGGAGGACGTGGACGTGGTCGAGGCCGGGGGGGTACCGGTGGGGGCGGTGGGATTATTCTCGGTCCAAATGCCGCCCCCGGTTCGTATCCGCCAGGACTTCAGGGTGTGGGGCCCGGGCTTCGAGAGGTCGTGAATATCCTCGGAGAAAGAAATCAGGCGGGTACTTTAACGGGCGTCGGACCACCGCCAGGGTCTTCGGACCCTGAAGATCTCGATGACGAAGAAGAAGGAACATCCCCCAAAAGGCCACCGAGACCGTTGTACAGGAGGCTATTCAACTACGTTCGACAGGCGTGGACCGGTGTCAAGTTCGCACTAGGTATCAAAAACATACATACATCATTCATTGGATTTCACTCCTAGCGTAATACATCGAATAACTACTGGCAGAGAACTGTACCAAAGCCCAGAATTTATAGTCAGAACAAATGTGTACATCGTGTGACGAATTACCTTCAACTTATGCTTTTGATTCCCCTGTTTTCCGTACATGGCAACCGATCCGTACGATCTATTTGCAACGCTCGTGTTTATTTATTTATTTAGTTACTCAAATACTCACACTCCTCAACGTAAAATCCGAGTTGCCAGAATATTTGTCAAGATTTCGCTAGAGGAATACGTTACAACTCGCACGAGCAAACATCGTTAAGTGCTTCACAGCTAGCTACTATTCATTCCTCAGTTAAATCACGGCAGCTATAGCGTCATCCACTAAAATCGTGCAGTAGGTAGACCTAATTGCACGGTCATGTAACCATTCATGCTCGTACACTAAATAATTATTTTTTCTCGTCCAACAATTAAGAACAAAGAGTGGAACGTTAACAAGGAGTTGCTTCTATGCTCTCCGCATAGTCATCCCTTTTGAGCTTTGTCGCTTTGAAAAAACCAGCTAAGAAGTTCACACAATTATCAGGCGTAGGTCTTCGTGTGAGTGGTAGTTCAAAGCGGTTCGCAGATATAGGATAGCACAAAGTAATGACGGTGTATCATTAACATTGGGGTCTGCAAAACCGCCGGACGCGTTTGCTGCTTCGTCCTACATTGTGACGAAATGTTAGTCATAATTAACCCGTTTAATTTAACGGGCCTGTAAAAAACATGCCTTCCCGTGACAAGAGTTTTTTTTGTGGAGCCTTCCGCGGTTGTCTCAGGTGACAAAAATATCGCATTACGACACGATACAACTCCTATATTTTCGTAGATCGGATCATTACGAGCAGGAAAACACGCAGGTATAATCATCGATCACTGAGGAACATCTACTTTAGGCGGAAGATGGTTCGCGCTTGGAATTGGATAGGCCCTCGAGAATGGATCGCGATCTGTCGCAGGCAATAGTTGGCTCTTATTTCTTCGTTGTAATACCGGCGTGCCCAACTGTATACCAACCTTGGTTCACGCCCTTTCATTTATTTTCCCGTTTACCTCGGAAAAAAATAAAGGTGGTTGAAACTAGAAGCGCTGGAAAGAAGGCGCGCTCCCAGTACCCGCGACGGGGAAGCTGACTCTTTCATTATCTCACTACACAGTTCCCAGCGGGTATGAACGAGACCTCCTACGGATAGCCGGGAATCAGTTGTTTTTTTCTCCTTTTCTCTTTTCCCCTCGTTCTTTCCAACCATCTATGTTAAAGTCGCTAAACAATGGAGCGCAAATTACACCTGAAACGTAGCAACAAGTAAACCGCATAGCGCAGAATCACAGAATCACACCTCGGAGCTTACGAATCGGAGACTACGATGACAAGGAGTTACCGAGACGAAATCGCCGACCTGCATTTACGGTATAAGTAAAACTAAGTGCAATCTTCATTCAGAATAGAGCTTGTTCAACGAACTCTGATTGTTGGTTGTATGATATTAAGTGATCGCAGGTATAGCAACTGGTAAAATCGCCTCTTTGACCTTTGCCCTTAATTTGCCCGAAAGGGCAGAACTCGGGATTCCGGGATAAAATTTTAGGCAAGAGCTTTTAGGGGTAGGTCCGCGGACGCTACATCCGATTCTGAATGAAATGTTGCTACACTCGTTTTAGCTGGAGACGAATTGCGGAATAGTTCAAAGGATTCCTTCGACTTCGTTCTCGGGCGGTTTCTTGGAACAGCTTAATCACAGATACAAAGACTTTGACCCGTTTGACGTACTTCGCCAAGATTTGAACATTGTTAAGATCGAAGTTACGGCCAGGAAACCGGGGCAGCCGAGAAGAAGATTTTTGTAAATTATTTCCCGGACGTTTTACCAGCTATAGAAACTTTTCCCGGCCATCGAGCGTGAAGTCGGTAAAGAGAAAAGGGACGTGGGCTCATCGAGAGTTTGGAGCTTTGAGGGAGATAGTCTAGAAAAATCTTAACGGAGGGGGTGCAGAGGATCTCAAAAGCGCCGAGGGCTCGCCAGTTTTGCGAAAGTCCGTGTCTTACACACAGGGGCCACTTTGTTACAGAAGCCCACTCCGACTCTCTCCTGACCTCCGGCCACCCTCCCGTTCTTCTCCCTCCACCGCTTCACCATCCCCACGCAAGCCTAGCAACGGAAAATACACCTCGGGCGCAGCCGCCCCTCTCGGATACGAACCGCCAATCTAGGGAAACACACAACACTCCCGTACGCTCTTTGTTCCTTCACCTTTAATCGGGCATCCTTATTCCAGCCTTGCAACGTTTCTCTTCTCCTATACCTCCTCCGTTCACGCACTGTCTTCATTCCCACCGTAGAAATGTTTGTGTATAGGTGTCTTATCGTAATTGCGACCTATGCGTGCGTGTTGATCAGCCAGTTCATACGTACACACGTTATACACGTGTTTGGTTATAACGTGTTAGAGGTCCTTTCACCCCTTACTTCTTGGAACATAACAACCAGGCTCTTGCTCCTGTTCCCGTGTCTCTTTATCTACTCCTTTCTCTGAAACCCGCATCCCCACATCGACTAACGCCCGGGCAAAAAGCTTCTCGTCCCTGAATGTGATCCCCCACTACGCTTTTCGAACAGCAGAAAACGGCGTATCAAATATAAGATAACGTCCCGCAGCGGGTAAGAGACTGTGTGCGAAAGTACAATAAAAGCTCGACATTGACCTTGATTAAAATTTAACGACTGTGGTTAACCCGGGAGGGACAACCCGGGCCAAGAGAGAGGTGCAAAGTACGCCGTGGCTACTTCCGGTCGTCAAAGCCCTGACCCAGTTATTTGCTGGACCACGTGTGGCATAAATCCGAGGGGTGGGTGGTCCTCGGATTTTGCTTAGAGCCACAGGGTGGTAATAATGCGCAGCGGGTTCTGGCGCGCTCGAAATTTCGAGAGCTAATGGAAAAACAAAATGAGCGCGAAGAATCGCGGAGAAATTTACCCTCCGGGCAAACCAGCCTGCGGCCCATTTCTCGACACCCCGCCGTTCGCGGTTTTCAATTATCACGCAAACACTGCAACACCCAGGGACAATTAGATTACTGGCATCCGACGACGAGATATAATTGAATCACAAAAACAGACGAACGGATTTTAGCGCACGATTGTGATTACTATGCCGGGCTTCAAGCTGCTAGTAAATGACGTAGAAAAAGAGATAGAACAAAACTAATCCAATTTTTGATAATTCCCAGACTCGGAATACGAGGAGGAACAGACGCCTAGGTACCGCCCGGATTCCCTCGCGAGTCTTTGCCGGGCTACTCGCTTCACGGAAGCTGAGTTGAAGCGCATCTATCGGGGTTTCAAGGCGGAGTGTCCCACGGGAGTCGTCCGCGAGGACACCTTCAAGTGCATCTACTCCCAGTTCTTTCCTCAGGGCGGTAAGTAAGTCACTCAAATATCTCCTCTATCTCTTTATATCCCCTCGGCAGCTTCTCATCATCTTTTATACATCCGAGATGACTCTTCATCCGTCGGTGGAAAGAAAATGCACGGAATAAACCTGTTGAGTTTTCCCTGATGAAGTCCGGAGGGCGATCCTAGCTCCAAACATAGTTCGACCACGCTAGAATATAATTCCTGCATCCCTTTGGCACATTCTTGTTCCTTGGTCTACCTGAATTTTGGAAGATATGCGAGCCGTTCACCTACTTTAGGCCATGAAGGTCGCGGGGATCAACGACTACTTCAGCATTGATCGGCGAGTGGGTCGAGGGACCCGGAGAGTAGCCCGGGAATCCCCGAGTTCGAAGCCAGAGGCAACAGCACACCACCAGCTACCGTGATGCGGCTGGCCGAACACCGAATGACACCACCTCGCCTGGGGAATCCCGGCGTACTCACAACTTCCGGTTTTCGCACTCAAGATATTCGTACCCTCCACCTCCCCAACGGTAGCAAGGAAAGGGTTGGATCCACATGCCGCCATTCCAAATGCCTTCGCACTACAAAGTTCGTGGGTACTTATCCATCCAGATTTCAGTCAAAGAAATGCCATGAACGTGCCTTTGTTTTTCTGACGTTTTACGACACATCATAACAGCTTTTTTCACGAAATCGACAACTATAATATGCTACAGTATACATTCTGTACTCGAACGCGTCAAAAAACAAATCATACAAGCGAATCACCTCCGGTGCAACGTGATTAACTATTTCGAACGTTTGTCAAAGTTGAAATTCTTTTTTTTATCTACTTTTTAAACATGGTGTACATCGAGCATAATCAATTTTTCTAATCAAATCATTTTTTCATCCATCTGCACATGTCGGCGGCAGGTTCGACACTCGATAACTAGTTTCCATGGATACATTCTTCGGTAATTTTCATTCATCTAAACCTTCCGATTGCTCCGCTGCTATCGCTTAACCAAACCACAGCTGGAAGCCAATTACGTAACCCGCTCGCCTCATGGGTTAGGATTACGATACTAATTCTCGAGATGGCCACTTCTTCGAAGACCATCACGTAGCAATATATATATATATACCTATACCGTCTGCCAATCTGCCGGCTATTCGCGTTCACGGACACAAGCAGACATCCTATAACTACTGGAACCAAAATGAACTAGAGGTATTCGAATAGGCAGACGTGCGAGAATCGCGACGTGCCTACGTGTCGGGGAAGCCGATAGTCTGGAGCGCAAGCACCGCTAACTTATCAGGGAACCAGAGAGTCTGAAAGTTAGAACACGCGTCTCCTTGAAACTTGGCGTTGGCTCGATCCCATTGGAGGTAGTGTCTGGTCTATATCAGGAGTCAGGAGTCAATGAAGCATGATGCCGGGCCCGTAGAACACGCGAACCCTTCGATTGACGTAGGGATGAGAGGCAAAGTAAAGTTCAGCATCAAACGAGGTTTCATGGCCGAAAGTTTGGGATCGTTCTACCGTAGAAAGTGGAAATGCCGTGAAGCTGTACCTCCCCGAAGACTGCAACCTACCTAAATTTATTGACACGACTCAATTACTATAGATATATTCCTGTCTCTGCAGCAAAACCACTCCTGATCTCGATCCTCAAATTTCTTTAAAGTCCTTCAAAATCCTTCGAGTTCTTCACCGTCGTTATTGCGTGGATTCTCTTCGCGGTCTGACTTGACTGAGCGGCTTGACCTACAACAATTCCGACTATTTCTTCAAACCAAGGTGAAAGCAGAAAAAAACGAAGAATTGGCGGTATTCCACTCCGAGGCGGAAGGTCACATTTGACATAAGTACGTTCTACTCGCTCCAGTCTATGCAGATGTTTTGGTAAAACAACAACTCAACCTCATCAAAGGGAAAACTTCATCACAGAAACGCCTGCAGCGATGCAGGGGTTGAATAAAAACTTGAACGTGACATTGGTGAAATGCCTTTATGCTCGAGACGAAACTTTGCGGCGTAGTAACCGTAACTGCGGTCCGTAATGGCTAAATGATTGTACGAAATATATTTTATGGGGGGTTATTACCCCAGATTTTCGTTGCTTGCTTTGATTGACTTGGGCTAAAAAAAAATTTATTTTATCTATTTTACAGCAAACACGAGCCAGTACGCCCACTACGTGTTCAACACCCTGGACCAAGATCACAGCGGCTTACTCAGCTTCGAAGTAAGTCTTCTTTAAAAGTTTTGACACCCTGCCTAGTTTCAACGGTCATAAATTTTACTTAAACAAAAAAATTGTTTTATGTACCGGCGGACGGCTAAACTGAAAGTACATAAATTTCCTGCTGATCAGGCACACGGTTACTTATAACAGGGGTTGAAAAAAAAAACTGCTGCAAAAAAGACCTCGGATTCAACTCAGTTCGGGTTCTTAGTGACGTCGGTGGGTCGATTATACGCTCCCTTAGTTCGAGAGCCTTGGTCGGCTCATCCTCGAGAAGTCTCTTTAACGTTTAATAATCGTGAACCACCGTCGTCGTATTTATCTAACGAGAAATCTACCCACCTGCAGATCACTCAGCACCCAACTAACTCATCAAAAGGTTCAAGCGATCGATTACTCAGTTCTCAAAGCATGAATGCCGAATGATTCATTACGAAACTGAATCGAGCAGTGGATTCCACATAAAAAAACGTATGCACTCCATATGCGAAACGTTCGGAAAATGGCACGAGTACTACGTAATCGAAAATTCAATTGATCAAATACCATTATTTACTCACGGATCATCTGTGAACTAGGAAAATTATTCCAATAATATATTTCGAAACATTAACGTGTCAGCGGAACCTCCCTTACGCCCTGTCGCCTCGGATTTATCAGCTGCCCGATACCACGGCACCTATTTAACGCAAGTATTCACCCGCCGATCATGCTATACGCCGAAATTGCCAATGATACCAAATTTGAATCCTACACTGCAGGCAAATTACGTCATCAAGTTCATACAGAGAATTCCCAGTGGGTCGTTCGGCCGCTAGAACGAGGGGTGGTTTTTCACTCGTCACTCTCCGCGCTGCTCACTCATCGTACGTTATGTACTGGCACACTGGATCCAAAATCTCCACGTGTACGTGCACAGGAAACTCTGGTTATTGACACACGTGAGAATGGAATATTATAGCTTTTACATGTACATTGTATCGCACGATCGCGTTACCTCAGAACTTCCTCGTATTACAAACGGGTCGGGTTTGGTCGGGTGGTTTATACGTCATAGGTAGGTACGTGACATACCACCAGGCGTATAATTGAGGTGACAGTTTCCCTGGAAAATTTATAGGGTCTGTTACGGTATCCACAGGGTCTTCCATTCCCAGTTTCTCCACGTTTCTATATACCTACAATACGTGTATAGTTACTCTCTCGGAAACGATAACATCCACACTCAAAAATTGAGATTCGTATTTCCAAAATTCCTAACTTCGTTCAATTATTGAAACACCAAATTGTGGTTTACAAATCCGTATAGTTACTATTCTCATTTTTATTGTATCTCCGGGTAATCCCCGGATTTTTATCTTCATGAGAGCTAAAATTGCACAAAGCTCGGAGGGCTATTCAACCCTGCAAAACCTAGCGTTGCCAAATGCGTTTGGAGTGTCTCTTTCAAATGCAAACTCTTCAGCTGGGACTCATTTGAAATGATTGCAACGCGTAAAGTACTGGGAGGATGGAAGATTTTACTTTACATCCCCTACGGTATTTTCTACCACTGTAAAACCCCCCAATATGTAGCGGATCCACAATTTGCATTCGTAAGCGTAAATAAAACATAAGAAGACCGCCGCAGCACTACAGTAGTGTGGGTTACGTACGGCGAACCGAGTTGTCTGACCGCACGCTGGTATCTACCACTTTACGTATGGCGAAACGCGTCCCTCGAGTTCATTTCGTTTTACCTATAGACAAGCCCGATAAAGACGACCTGACCGACTTTCACTCACTAAACATTTACTCCGAAAATTCTGCTACCCTCGCCGAATTGGAGTCCGAAACTGACACTTGTCACTTAAACATTTATTGGGGGTTGAGACAGGAATTTCTTATCCTCTGCTCTCCTGTATGTCCAGGGAATCGAGTATCGGACGACGTCAAATGAGGGGACAAAAAACCGACAAACAAAACCTTGGATTACCTTCTACTAGCTGCTATCACCAGAATATATAGTTGACTAGCTTAATAAATAGATAGAAATGAAAAAAAAAAAAAAATTATAACTGCGCTCGCAAAGCAACGACGAAATCAGCACGAGAATAGCCCGGAGGTTAGCTCCCTTTTTCTCTTCGCCACTATCCCCCGCACTTATCTTAATTCCAACCCCAATTTTCCCTCGGCTTCTGACCTTGGGGGCCGTCCCTGACCTGGGCCAGAATCACTAAGGGCCTTGGAATTCGGTGTCGCCTCGTAAATCTCTATATGTATATCTACATTATAGATAACTACCACACGCTGCAGTAGTTCGGAAGACGTCAGATCAAATGTACGTATCGGATGGCACCCTACTTTGTTGGTATTACACTAGGTCAGCCATACCCTGCAGTCGAACCGGTCGACGTTAGGACGCTGAGTGTAACACCCGATAAAATTACCTATACCTCCTGTAAAATTACCTTTTCCTCTCTGTATGGAGGAAAAGGCGAAAGGCATCAAGACCGGTATCAACCCCATTTTCGACGCAGCCTCGTAAAGTTTCGCTTAGGACGAAACCTTGAATTCAGATATCACACTTGACGCGGTGCTCGAACGATGTTATAAATAATCGAGAGCCAGAGTCCGAATAAAGTTACCCGCACATAAAGGCAGCTGGCTTGTAAATTGAACCCGGCTGAAAAGGGGATTGACGAACCTTTTTTATCGCCTATCAGAATGCTTGCAGCCGAAAATTCAGAGTGTCACCCTCGTCATCTCGCGGGTAGGTACCAACATTCTCTTTCGAAACTCGCTGTGCAGCCTTTTTCTTACAATCGGTTAATATCCCAAGCTCAAAAATTTTTCTCTTCGAAAAGTTCCCAGTAACTTGTTATCTCCTCTCCGTCAACCTTCCGACCCCGCAATTCTCTTAATTTTAATTCTTCTTTCTCCCTTAGTTTTCATTTCTTCCGCGCGTCACCAAGTTTGTCAAATGAGAAAAGAGGGCGAACTTTGATACTGTCACTTTATTCCTCGAAAACTGGGAGAGTTGACAGGTGTCGAGGAGGGAAGGAGTACCTGTGCTGACGGCAGTCGGGGGGGGGGGGGGGGGGGGGGGATTCAAAGCGCGAATGAGTTGTTAGCTCCCGTACCTGTAGAGCATCATATGCACCGAGAGACGTGAGAGCCTTTTCGTGTAGCTTACTCGGCCAACTTGACCTCTCTCACGCCATCAGCGAACACTCCGGAATAATTTTCCTCGGAATACCAACAGCAGTCGGCCGGCGAGATGAGATCCAAATTCTCTCTCTCTCTTTCTCTCCTCCTCACTCTCTCTTTTCTTTTCTCTATCTTCCCGGCAATATGATCCTTGGCTCAAACGAGGAATTTCAGAAGCTGAGTTCAGTGGTATCGTGGCTATCTCGATAGATTGTAATAATCGCATTATTAAAGGAGAACGTTTAAATCCAGCCTTTTTTCCTTTTTTCTTCTTACCCTTTTCTGCTAAACGAAATGATCGTGGACCACCCTTGCCATTTCGCATGATGTTGAATTTTTTTTTCTTCCTGAAAAACTCACGTTTATACCTAATTGCCGCAAATTTTCTCCGCGGTTTCTTTCATGTCTGCGAATCTTTTTCCCGCGAATTCTCCGACCACCCATCACGTGTTTTTCGCTTCTCCGTATCCCAACCTTTTAATTCAAACTGCGGTCTTTCGAATCGTTTCCGTGTCGTTAGATTTTAATTTCGTCACTGACTGCAGGAAGAGGTTGTTCATGTTGCGCCTCTCGTTCATTATGGCTAATCGGTCGCGTGCCCTTGGAGACCCCGGGGATTGCGGGTTTTACACGCACCCAATTTCGGTGGAGGAGGCCGCATGGCAACCCTCTGCCCTCCGCAATCCACCTGGCCCACCACAATCCACCACACAGATTTCAACTATATCTATTCCAGAGCAACTGTGCTCGAAAATGAACAAGAACAAATACGCGAGTCAGCCCGAATTGACCGAGCCGAATTATCGCGAAGGTTTTAAATTCTCAACCCCAACTTTACCCAATTCCCTGTCGAGCCATACTCGATACCAGGGATGCTGAAAAAACGTGATTCGACGAACCTATCGAGTCATCGAAGATTCTCTCTTTTACAAAAAAGAAAGAGAAAAGGAGATTGAAATGTTTCGATTTCACGTGCAGAGGATATCTACGTTGTTAATACGATGTAATCTGTTGTTCAACTAGAGCCGGGTCAGAATTCACGATGTTTACTTGTCTACTGTACACGGCAGCCTACGGTTGGGAACGGCGATTATAGTAGGGAAAGACTGCGGCTGCGGTTTGCGGCACACCATCGTGTTACCTGAGCACACATGGTGGTGGCTTAAGCTAGCCAGCTAGCTACTAGCTGGTCTAACCATCGAGAGCAGTTCCACTACCAACCCCGTTCCCCAGTCGCCCTTCGCGCCTTTCACGGCTTTATTTTCTCGCTCCACTTTTTGTCGAGGGGTAAAGATAAAAGACTCGCATTTCCCACGTAGGCACATACCCATGCCAGCTATGTACACAATTACGTGCCAGCTGGGTCGCGTTACTCTTCAATTTGTTGAATTATTATCATTATCACTGCAACGGTGGCACACAATTGTGGGCTGGGCACCCCTTGGTTTCGGCTTTGTAGCGAGACAAACGTGTGGACACGTAGGTAGCAAGAACTTTATAACTTGACGAACCTGCTGCCAGCGCACGAAATAGCGAAGGAATAAAGGTATGCCGGTTTGGTATACGTAGTTCGCTTCAAGGCATGAAGGGAGATGGTGAGATTCGGAAGGGTAAGAGTTGTGGCAGGAAGGATAGGAGTTTAGATCCCCGGATGCTAAGTAAGATTAAGTGCAGGCGTCGAGAACGACGTATGCCCGGGGTTAACAGCTGAGCTGAAATTTACACAACGGACCTTACACTCCGCACCTCCATCGTCTTTGGAAACAATTCCTTCCTCCCCGCCACCGCGCACCACGTTGCAGCGAAATTTATACGTAAAACACGATGATAACCTGCCCAAACGTCGTGTTTATACAGTACGAAATAACTCCAATTTTCTAGCACCCAAACTTCAGTCAAGAATTATCCGAGAATCAGTCGTAAAGCAACTGCAGTAGTTCGCTGAGAGGAATCGTCCAAGGCACGATTATCCCCAAAGTTTCAAGCTCCTCGAAACAACAGGCCTTAATCGTTGAAAATTCGAGGTCAGAGTAAGAAGTATATGACGTCATTTCAGCCAGTGTTTTTTCGTGTCTTGTAAGTTATTGATAAACCACGTCGCGAGCTTTATAGAGAAGCTGAGCCATTGGCGCCTGAATTGACTCTATAGCTTTATAAAACAGGAAAATAAAAGTGGCGAGAAGAAATAAGGAGCTGGTAGCGGAGATGGATATCTCGGGCAGAACGTTGTAAAGAAAGATGCAAGTGGAATGAGCAAATAAACATACGGAAAATAAAACTGCGAAAGCTTCAGCTGAAACCACTGAAAGAAGTTTCGCTGTCTGAAAGGTTTCGTGAAAGGACGTGAAGGCCAACTGGGAGTGAAGGTATAGGAGAGAAGAAGCAGCGAGCTTGCGAATGGGCGGCACAAAAATAGAAAGAAAAACAACTCCTTAGCCACGGACTGGTTCAGTTCAGTCAAGTCGGCAAGGATGTCGTTTACTTCAGGACTTTGATGCATACGTTGAACCCACCGCCGCCTCCGCGCATCCAAAGGCAGCTCCCTTGAGATCAAAGTTATTCAAAATCAGCTCAATTCCCATTTCGTCTTTTTATTTACACGGTGTACCCTTCCCTTCCATCTATACTATAGAAACAGATTCGTAACGTTCTACATTTACGCTGTTGGACACTTGTCACGGCTGGTCGTTTTGTACTGTTCGTTTTATTTTATCATTATTTCCTTTTTTTTCTCTCTCTACAATTTACTCTGATTGCGACGCGACTGCATAACAATTTACTTTTTTGGGAGTAGGTGCTCAGCGCTCGGGTGGCTTTGCATCGCTGGCACGGAGCGCAGAATTTCGGGTGGCTGAAAAAAAAGGAAGTGAAAAAAAAAAGGAATAAATAGAAGGGAGCCGAGGAAATTTAGTCGGGGATTCTTCACCGGGGGCTAAAAGGTCAATTTTCTAACTCGCTCTCATGTTGCTCGGTGGAGAGTGTTTCCGTTCAATTTCTAATACTCACATACACACGTGGGTATAACCCACATTTATCGGAGATGGATAAGTGAAGTAAAAAATATTCATTGCTCGAGGCAGAGAAATACGTAACAGACAGAAGTCGTTGCCATGGGGATCCCCATATCGATCTCGTTCGCCCGTCCGTCGTTCGTTCGGCGCACTCGGAGTTATTACCGTCAGTTACCGGTGGTCTTGTTTTGTTCCATTGCTTCTGGACCATTACCGCGCGTAATCCACAGCTGTAGTACTTATGCCATACATAAACCCATCGCCCCGCAAAAACCAAACCGAACAGATCACAAATTCACTACCCACGACGTTTAACATATACGCGCGGGCACCTGCAGCTGAAGCAAACCGGTAATAAAACCACGAATGAAATTTCGCACACCTATAGGTGTAACTGAATGTAATATGAATTCAATTTAAAAATCACTTCGAGATTGAATCGATTGATCTTATATTAGCATAACTACATCGCCGTCCAATTAGCCATTCCGCAATAAGTGCATCTGCTCGAGTATTGAGCTATTCAGAATTCCACGTGCCAAATGCAACGTGAGATGAGATTGGATAGTAGTTCGGTTCGAGTTTGCTGTACGCCGTTCGCTACTATTTGCTGTTGGCGAGTATAATAACTACGTTGCGTTATTCGCGCGGATGGACGACATTTCAATAACGCGATAACCCAGAAACGTGGGCTTGAATAAGTTTCGTCTCCAGCTGCATAGCCACACCGTCGTAATGCACCAGAGATCTCGTACCTCGTACCCCTATAAATATACCCTCATATACCGCTACCAGCAGCCACATTTACGAGTTAAAAGTGTCGTCTTCCAAAGTGCCAACGAAAGTGCGCCATCGCCATCTTCCTTCACCCCCTACGCTTCGCTGTTTTCTCATCCCTTAACAGCCAGCAACAACATTACGTCACGCGAGACGACGTTTCCAAGCTTTCCGTGTTTACGGGAAAAGCTTCCTCCAGTAGGTGTACCAAACTATACGTGTATATAGTCACCTAACTAAGAAGATCAAATTACCTTCCCGCGACTGGAACCCCAACTCAAGCGATAATCCCCCCTAATTAGGTACGCCTCTAGCCGAGCTGGAACGAAAGGATGCACCTTGGATTTCAGGAACATATTAACAGAGGCGAAAAGCGTACACAGCTGTATTCTAAGTGAATCTCAGAAATAATTCTCAGTTAATTTATCAAGTGAATGGTTTTCGCAGCTAAGGAGGCCACAAAATTGTGCAAACTGCAGATTAAGAAGCAACAAATCAAGTCCCTGATTTTATCACTACTGCAATTTATGTTTGTTTTATAACCGTAGGACTTTGTCACCGGTCTGAGCATACTCTCGAGAGGTTCGATGGACGAAAAATTACGCTGGACGTTCTCCCTTTACGACATCAATGGAGACGGCTGCATCACTCGAGACGAGATGACGGACATCGTCACCGCGGTCTACGATCTGATGGGAAAGTTTTCCGATCCAAATCTCGACCCCGAGGGAGTTAGGGACAGGGTTGACCGGATGTTTCAGGTTAGTAGATCAATAGTCGATAGTTCTAAGGGTGGAATCGAATAAGAAGAAAAAATCACTAAAAAAAGACACTATTCGAACAAGAACGAGAACAAAAAGATGGAATATCTACAGCCGAGCGAATCAACTTCGGATTTTCGCTCTAGGAATCCCGAAGCACGAAGAGCAAGGACGAGAAACGCAGTTGTGATGCGCTTTTTTGTACCATAAAACTTTATTTGATATAGAAAAAAATTTCTTGATAGTCCCACGTCTATACACGTTGCCGAAATGTCATGATATCCCTCGAAGCGTGGTAGGGCAAGTTGACGGAAAGAAAAAAAACAAAGTTGGAGACGATAAAGAAGCGCAAGACAAATTCGAGTTAGGACCAGACGTTGAAAAAATTTCACCGGTTGACGTTATCGGGTGGCATCTCCGGTGAAAAGTTTGATATCATGTGAAGGGGTGTACGTATATTTCATAAGACGTGGGCGTAAGGATCTGCTAGTATTTACAGCGACTTAAGAAGCGCGGATTTTAAGTTATAGCGCTGCAAAGCTCTAGGGGGAGAGAAAGCGGGGGACTTCAGATATTATTTCGTGATTAAATTCCGTTCGTCCAAAGCCGCTCGTATTTACGTTATTTGCCGTTTCCTTTTACTCCTTTTAGCGGCGGTGTTCGTGGGGGATAAGTAAAGCGGTTTACGGACGAACAAACATCGCGGCGTGTTCAGGAGCTGGTGAGATAAAACTCGACAGGACTATCCGCCTCGAACCTGGTATAAGCTGTAACCGACCGAGTGAACCAAAACGAAACTGTTGAAATAGGTTTCGTTGGTGCAGCTTTGAACAAGAAAGAATGAGAGAGAGCGGGAATGTAGTTGCAGGAAATGGATTCTCGTATACCAGTACACAGAGTTTCGCAAGATTTAAAGCTCTGCGGAGCGGCTTCTCCTGCGACGGCTAGCAAATATAATTTCATCACCTTTACTTACTCTATACGTATTCAGTTCTAGTTCCTCCTGTTCGAAATAATACTCACACCTTCGACGACCTTCCAGCAACCTACAAGTCCTCTAGCATGAGAGGGTGATTCTAATTTCCCAAAAAACATTTACCTACTAGGGTAGGAGGTAGGTAAAATATTTATGTAAACTTATACAGCTGAGTTTGACGGTGAAGTATACACCGAAGGCTACCCTGAATCGGGGAAAACTTGCCTTCGGCAAGGTTGCCCAATTAGCATTCTCGAGGACGAGATACTCGGGAGGTGGCGCGTGTCTTCCTCTGCTATAGCAGTAAAGCGAGGCTCATAATTAGAAACGAGGCTAGTCTCTCTTTGAGGCGGTGGAGAAATTCCAGAAGCGGCGCTAAATTCTGAGCACATGTTTATAATACTCGAGTGTAATCGTCACATTCCGTAGAATTAACAATATTTATACGATCTTTAAAATCTTCCCGATACATGCTACTGCATACGTACGTACGTATCCGTGCGACGCGTGCGAAACGCGGTCGGTCAACCCAAAATTCTGGCGTCAGTGTGCAGCGGCTCTCCAACTTTCGACGAGGGTTGGCTAACGGCAGAAGACGACGTGCGTCGATGGCTCGCGCGTCATCAACCCCGGAGTGACGATGAAGAGGCAAGGATGCATTAGCGAGCTGCCTAGTCGCGTAATTATGTTTGACGAGCTAGAAGCTTTACGTCGGGTATGCTAATTATCCGGGGTACCTAACGACGGGTGTGTAACAACTACGCAGGAACAGAGTAACGGCTTGTACAGGAATAAAAAGGCTCTAACTTTCGCTGGACTAAACTTTCTATTTCATCCTTCCCGCAGGATCTGCAATTTAGATCATACCGAAACATCAAGTTTTCTTGTGTAATTAAATCAGGCTTTTCGGGCTGCAAATTGATTCGCACATCAATCACGAGGTCCGATTATTAATAATTTTCATCATATTTCCGCTCGAATTATTGTGAAATGAATTCAAATATTATTGCGTTACAAGCTGACGATTTGCTGGAGGGAGAACTTGGCACGCAAAATCATCAGAGCGTGGTAACTGTCGCAGCGCTTGTTGCGCGCAACGGGTTGCAAGAATTTCGAGAGCATTCGCGATCTATAGATCTACATAGAGATATATACCTGTACGTATACGCCGAGTATACCACATGTATAATATGCATCGCATGAGGGGGTTACACAATAGACTGAATACAAATTGAAGTGACGCATCGATTCAATCTATGACGGTCCATGGCGGTGGTGGCTATACAACCTGCAAATAACAAATAGCGTACCTGCAAATATAACGCGTCATATCACTGCAGCAGCAACCGACTAGAAACACCTAGGTGAATGGTAAAAAAAAAAAGAAAAAAAATTCTTACCACAGTCGATTCCGAAACCAAATTCCGGGCTACGATATACATGTATACGTGCCGCGAATCAAGTTACAAATAATTGCTGCAGTGGTGACATGCCATCCCAACTTCCACCTTCGCGTGCGCAGCTACGTTGGCGTAACATCTCGTATCTAGATCTATCTACCAACTTGTATGTATATGCCACATACAGCTATGGGTGTACACCCTAAAACGATGCGCCCACTACTGTATCTAGGAATATGTACTGCACGACCTGTCGACCTCGCTTTAATTTAAACTATCCCCATCTCACTCGCTCGCGCCGAGTTACAAACGCGTTCGTCCTTGCCGTAGGTAGCCGCAATTTAATTACAAGACGAAATGACCAGACAAGGGTGCAGTTCCACTCGACGGTTGATGCAACGGCTAGCTGCATTATGACGGAATTGGACGTTCCCTGCTTACGATCGCATCGTGTAAACGTCGCTTGTACATATGTACAGTTTTTGTATTCAAATTGACACGCGAAAAAGTGTGATATAATCGTACAACACCACTGCTGAATATGATCGTGTGTAATAAGGACGTAAATAATTTATTCAAACCGGGTTGTTCCCAAGGAGGGATCCATTCGATTTGTTTAACGTGCATAATACGTTTGATCTTGACGTTTCAGAAGATGGACGGCAACAGGGACGGAGTTGTGACCTTGAACGAATTTTTGGAGGCCTGTCGGGGTGATCCGGACATTTCAGCGAGTATGGCCGCCCTGGATACGGCCTTCTGACACTCGGCGCGACCCCGATATACACCTTGGACCTGAACGTCGTTTTATTGACGACAATCGTGAATGATCGACCTCGATAATTGTGCCTCGGCATATGAATGGACGAGAGCAATATGCAGCGACGCAGCGACGTTGTCTCTACCGGAACATAGAGAAGAAAAAAGAACCTAACAAAATCAAAAAAAAAAAAAATGGTTTTAACACCCATACTGCGAATACGATGTGACGACGACGGGTCAGCTGCAAACGCACAACGATATTGGTTGACAGCGTTGTACAATACTACCTTTTATATAAAACACAACGTACGTCCGTGCGAATTGATCATCCCCGGGCTTAATAACTCGGGGATCCCCCGCTGCTTTCATCCCCCAACGTGAGGGTGATCGAATTATACCCTGCCAAAGTTTAGTTTCGTTTCAATGCGAAACAAAGCGATGCGCTGCACGAACAATTCGCGGATTCGTTCAACCCTGGAAAGGAAATTATTCGACGTACGGTTCCGGTCATTTCGCGCTCGATCCTCTTTCTGCAAATCCACAGTTATAAAATTATAACGACGTAGGTACGTGACGGAAGAGAATGAGCGAAGAAAAAGGAGCGCCGATACACAAACCAAAATGTTTTTCAATTCGCACCGAATTAGCCGAAGATTGCAGCAGCAGCAGGTCTATTAACATAAATGTGTAGGTATAATGTAATTATGTAATGTATAGAACGTGAATGGTTGGGCTTCCGGAAAATGTCCTGGATGGCTCACGATCCAGGAAACAGAAAAAAAAGCGGGTTTTGTGATTATGCGATAATGATGTTTGAAGATTAATGAACAACGGTGCCAAATGTTTCACGTAAATCATATTATGATTAAACAATTAATAATAAATGCGCATACAAATTAAAAAAAAAAAAAATAAATAACCTCGATTGTAGTGTGTAGTTGATTATATTGCGATGCAACAGTGCCAGGTATAGTTACTGGGAAAATGACTACACCGGGTGAATGGTATTTATTATACAAATTAATCTATTGTGTTTAGGTACAGAATTAATTAAAACTCACGCGAGCCCCGACTACCGTAAAGCTCGCGAATGTGATTTATTATTTACTTTCGAGACATGTGTAAATTATTCAAATACTATCATTATAAGTTACACACACATACAGGTATAACACGGTAAACGATCGCGACTAAATTCATTTGAATTTCTCATTTTTTTCTAATATATCAAACAAACTTTTTTTAACACCTGCATGAGCGGTTACCAAAACCCGTGACAAACAATGAAATAATGGAAAATACTGAGGGTAGAATCGAGGTAAGCGGAAAAGCGAGTGCACTGAATAATCGGGTTAATAATCATGTATTCGTATCTTCCTCCAATACATCCCCTAAAATCGTCCGTAGAAATTCTGGAAATACCTATATACGGTCGGAATTGACATGTAAATCCCCGGGGCTGAAGCTTCGGAGTAAACACTCGGCGCACCTCGAAATACACAAGTATACAAGTTTATATACGATAACCCCGCGGTGAGAGGCTACTCGAATAATTGGCCTCACAGTTCGTTCGTTTTTGTTGTTTTCGTCTGTTTCGACGATATAGAGTACAGCGTGGAGGTGCCTGTATTTTATCTGGAAGAAGCAATTGAATTTTCTCGCGCGCCGGCGCTACTACTCCGTATAGCATCAAACTGATAACGGAGACGAAATAATTTGACCATCAACTAAAATGTTGTGAGCGATAAAAACCCGTCGAGTCGGTATAGCCTCCGTACAGCCCAAAAAACGAGCTAGCTATAACCAAACGTGGCAAGAAATGAAAGCTCATCAGTTATTTTGCTTAATATATTACATGGAGTATTACGCATAGCGAACCTGCTCTTTCTTATAACGATCGCTAGTCATTATCGTTATATCGATATCGTCTTACACAGAGTATGTCCCTTTTTTATATTGCTTGCAATGCACGCGCGCTTTTTGCGCGACGCTTTGCATTGTGGCGTTACTTTGAGATTTTTCGAACACTTTGAGCCATTGATCGATTTTCGATTGATATTTCGATTTTGGAGTCAAAAATCAACATTTTCTTTTTCGTAAAGTTTTCACGATTTCTCACGTATTTTGGGCTCAGGAATCGAAGCAATCCAAAGAGGTATACCTCTTGATTTTTTTAAGATTTTTTTTCTAGTTTGAGATCGTCGAGATTTTTAGTTCCCTTGTGAGGTGCCGGCGAATTAATCAACACTTCATCCTACGCTCAATAAACTCTAACGTCTCACTCGATTCCATCCTCCATGCCAGATTTCGTATAGAATTAATTAAACGTGTAATTGCAAAAAAGCCTCGAAAAAAGCTATGAAAGCAGAAACGAAGAAATTGAACGGTAAAATAATTTCGCACAGTCACAAACAAACATGCGTCATATTTCAATATGAAATTAGATTGAACAGTCCGGGGTATAAAGTTGGAACGAGAAAAAAAAAAAAAAATCGCCACACTACAATTTCACTCTGCAGCAGCGCACGCAACGTTTAGGTGTGCCACCTGTAGTAAAAGTTCGCGGACATTATAGGAGTATCACGATATATAACTATATAATTAAGCTATAACAAAGTAAAATATTTATTTTTGTGAGACGTAAATAATAATTAAGATTACGTACATTAATTTGATAACATATATAGTCTATAGCGCGTCGCCCTGTCGTTAAAGACTCGAAAGATATTTACCGGTTCGACCATATCCGTACAAATATCATGATAATATTAATACTACTATACTAATAATAATAATAATAATCATCATCATCATCATAATAATAATGATAATAATAAGAACAATAACTGTAATAATAATGATGTTATTATCTCATATATGTATTCCTTGACCAGAAAACATCTAATAATTTTCACTGATATATATTATTCCGGAGCAAAAAAAAAAATAAAAAAATTTAATAAATAAATGAAGATCTATAGATTTTTGAATCGGTAAAAAAAAAGAAGAAGAAGTTCCGGGGGTTTTTCACGGTGCGACTCGGTAAATATAAGTGATTATGAATGTATAGGAGCAGGTGTATATTTAGGATACGAACTATGAATAATATGTATATTGTAAGTTAATAATATGTAAATTGAGGTAAATATCAGATTTTATCTCATATCTACTCAATCACTACCGCATGTCTTTGACGTTATTCCGTAATTATCTATATAAAATGAAAAACGATAAGCGAATAATAAATTGTCGATAGGTAATAAAAAAAATGGATGTATAAATCAAACATCCCCATCTCTCGTATATAATATAGCTATATATATATTACAATCTATAACCTGTGCAATCTAACTATTATCGTATAATACTATTCTCTATCATATTTCGTATAGCAGCTAATATCCCTAAAAATTATAATGATCTACAACGATCTCTTAGTAGGTACTAGAAAACAAAAAACAAAAAAACCATTATTTTATTGTAAATTATACTTCTAAGAATATCTATAATCCTTACCAACATCGTTAATTATTTAAAAGAGATTGAAAAAAAAAAAAGTAAGAAAATCATTTCAATATTTCTTCAAATAACTGCCAAATCTATACATGGTATGTGCAACGTTAAAATCATAACTAATATAAATACGGCAAAAAAATTTTTCATCGAGCCAGCTCAATCACCGCGGTACTTACGCCGACAAATTTATATGTATACCCACTCTTATCATATTCGCGAATCGCGGGCGATATTCGATTCAAATCATGTAAAAACCTATAATTTTTACGTTAATTTCGAAGAATACAATATACATAACAATAATCCACGTTTAGGTGTATTATACTCATAAAGTTGCGTGTATTCATGTGTTCATTCGCTAGTGGAAAAAAAAGGAAAAATGAAAAAAAAAAATTTACGCTTCGAATCTCGTGCTACAGTCTGGCAGTTGCACTGATCGACATTAGAAAGCTTTTAGGATATTCGAACGACCGTACTACTACTATTAATACTACTACTAGACTACTACTAGACTACTCCTAGACTACTACTATTACCACTACTACTACTACTATACTTTCCTACTCCCTACTTCGATTGTTCAAGCATGACGATCCGTAGATGATAGAATATACCTATATTTTAATCTCTATATCTCTTCTATAATTATACGAATACGTGTACAGTCCAATACATATACGCGTCCTTTACTCTTGGAACTGAGGAATGAGCGAAGATAATGAAAAGCCAAAATAATGATAATAATAATATTCTCATAATAATGACAACAAATTCATGAAACTCCGTGTCGACGACTGTCGAGCAACAAGGAACCCACCCCAGGAGTACTGCGTGGGAATAATTTTTGCAATCATTCCTTGTATTCGCGCGGACTCGTAATTTTTAGCTGAAAAACACGCGCCCCGTTGAATAGTATACTCGAAGGATAAATGTTGAAAGCCTAACGACAACTGTCCTAGAAACGGACTCCGGGTTATATACGGAATCCAATCGCAGAGTATCCCACGACGTAAACTGCAGGATATGCATCAGAGATCAAAGGGTCTTGCTTATAGGTATATGTCATCATGTATGATAGAAACTGAAACCCGGCCACATCCGTATAAATATGAAACAGATTTCTCTCTTGATAACTCTTCGAGCATATTACTTTGGAGTTTGAAAAATTATTAAAGTGCGGCTTGTACCCTCGATGCGTGGAGTCGTCGATTATTTATTATCAATATTTTCTGTATAATCAACCAATCACACCATTATTGGGCGATTCTAAATCTCGATTGGAAAACTAATACAAAAGTTTGAACGATCATGATTACGAATAATTAGAACGTTCAAATGTACCCTCAAGTACGGACCAAACGTATAATTGAACCTTCAGTCCCTTGCTCTATTATATTGTATCTTGATTATTGTACCTATGATTCCATGGTAGTTAAATTAAAGACAAACACGTATGCAGTGAAAGAAAAAAAATGAAAGAGGAAAAAACAATAATATACACATGCAAAAAAAATCTTCTGCACGCGTTTAGAACGATTCACCGATTGATATACTTGTATGATTATATTATACATCATGCCAATTTAGTGAATGAATTAATGTAATACGTATAATTGCGTAAAACGAACGGGCATAATATTACCCTATCATACGATTGTAAATAGATCGAACCACGTCGTAAAGTAAAGAAACAAAAATTTATGATAATTACAAACTTAGACGTGCAGCGCAGCAGATACTTAATTATCGTGGCTGCATTTCGGGAAATTGCGAAAAAAGACAAACGATAGAACTGTTGGTCGATCCCTTATATCCTACACATGATCATCAGGTGCTGACGGTAGTCAGTAGAAATATTATAATATACAGTTTAAACAGAACGAATATTATTATATTAAATTTTAGTGCGCGTAAGCGCGCACGTTATTTATTAATTATATTATACATATATTATACATAGATAAATTATTATAATATATAATACGGTGTTATATAGATATGAAGGATTTTAAAAAGTGAAAATTCACATGGCGATATATTTTCAGTGTAAATCAAGTGTATATGTATATATATCGTGGCAAGTCTACGTGTTCCATAGCTTTAATCTTCACGTCAGATTGGTAGCAACACAACTCTATGCTTGCAAAATTAAAAAGGCGCCTCATAACTATCAATTCCAATGCACTGTAGGTAAAACCTATTATTAATAAAACGAAGCTGGATGAAAAACCTACAGAAAAACCTTGCTGAACTTTTGTTACTGAAATTTACAATTCATCCTATATTTATAGGCATACATGTTCACGCAGCGTTTCTCTGACGAGTTGCAAATAAATGATGAAAACGTCATGAGAGTCCCCGCCATTATTTGATCGCAAAGTTTGCTCGGTGATATAGTAGAGCAGCGCTCTAAACCGGGCACCATTCGTGAAACTAAAAATCCAGTGTACTTCATTTTATATCGCTTACGAGCGAACTCGATTTTACGTGTCACAATTCCAGTTTCGATTTAGGCCAGTTCATCTGTCCGTAAAAATGCTAAATTGAATATAAATCTCTCCCTACAACGTATTACAATCCATGCCGATGCATGACGAGGTGTGTTATAAATATCTATTATTAGTTGATTCGATCAGAAATGTCCTGCGTATACGACGAATATAATAGCTACACCAGATACTCGAGTACGTATTTGAATTAATCTGAGAATCAAATTCAGAGAAGTTTGTATAAATTACAAGATATACGAAACACTAAAAATTATGCAAAGATCGACCAACGAACTTGATTTTTACAACGGAACGAATATATTTGGCCCCGAAACCAATTACTTTATCAAAAATTTGCAAATAGGTCTGCGTTGCCACCAATGGGAACGAATGTGTAAAATAATTGTTTGGATGTTGGTTGTTAAATGTTTAGGCTACGTATACCAAGTTCAAGTTAATTGCGCGTCCCGCATACCCAAAACATCCCCCTTATCCTTGCAATGGGTTGTCTTATTAATTAATCAATCTAATTCCGTAACTAATTAAGTAGGGGATGGAATGATCTACTGTATCAACGAGGTAAAATAATAGTAATCCGATAAATAATTCAAGTAAACTCATATTATTTGGAAGCTAATTCCAATAAAATCGAATATTTGCCAAAAATCTATGTTACTGTTATATTTGTGTATGAAGTGCAGCTGATTATTGCGTATGAACCAATATCCTCATTATTTATAAAAAATAACGATTGATTATATATCGGTTAGGCAGTGTGGAAATGAGATTCGAATTTTTTATTGTATTTAAGTTATAGTTAAGGGACTGAAATTAAAACACGGAATAATGACGATGATCAAATGCCTAGAAGATTTTTTGTCGACTAATTTTCGTTGAGCACGTGTTTCACGTTCCATAAATCACCGCATTGATATTAAAGCAAGTATAATATGTATGCAGATGAGCCCAAGCGTAGCCGGCGTTGATTATTATTGATCAATTGTATTATATCTATGGGAATATATATGTAACTGTTTTATAAATAAATAAGTAATTACCGTTCTTCGTTTTGGCGCAACTCTCTTCACCAGTTTCCTCGAAAGTAAACGGGATTGATGAGTAGCGGAAGTTTATTATCGAGAAAAAACACTCTAACGTCAAGTTTCTATTTCTGTACAATTAGGTTGGTGGTTAAGAAGAAAAACGAAGAGTCTAAACGATATCGAAAACCCATTATCGAGGCGCTGCATCGATCCGCTTGTCATGATGTTCTGGATAGGTGTTTTAGGTACCAAATGGGAGAAAATCCATACTTGCTTCAGCAATGAGTACCGTGAAACATCGATGGTATGCTATTGAGTGTGCGAATCGTCCGAGACCGTGATCAAATTTGACATTAGATAGTTCAAATCAACACGGAAACATGTTCCAATTCTCAATGGAGAGATTTATCACAAAAATTGGCAATGCAGGTGCTAAGACGCTTTTTATGACATTTTGGATAGTTGCTGACTAATGTACTCCCAATATTTTCTCCTTATTACATCGTGTTCCTCGGCTAAGTCTTTACATAGCTGAAACAACAAACGTCAGTGAAGGATGAATACGTGTGGCTGTGAAAATTTCGTACTCAAGTCTGCGGACGTGCAACTTACCTCCGAAGCCCGTTGAACACTGAAAATTGATTTTGGTGGTTCACCCATGGCACGTCTTTCTAGACAGACGTCGATTATGCAAGCGAGAAGTTGGACCGTCCTTGAACCCTCAGCATACAATGCCTCACAACTTTCCATGACTGTTTTATTCCTGCCAAGTCCACCTTCCTCATCGTGCTGTAAAATCCTGAGGAAGTGAGGAGAAAATAACTGACTTTAATATGACAGAACACAGAATAACACCGGGATCCAGAGGTACTAGAGAGTTAGACAAACCCTCTCAAATAATTCCATGCACTTTCGTTTCCTTTTACCAGCTCAATCTTCTTCAATGTAAACTGAATTTCTCGATCAACAATATGTTGCTCAAACTTTGTCGTTTTACTTAACACAAAGTAGCGCTGGTTCCACGCAGAATTATTTCTAACATCCTCATTCAAGAGTTGCTCTACGTATTCCAGCTCCCCTTCGAACAAACTAATGATACAAAGTGTTATATATAATCTTTTGTATAGAGTCTAAACAAGTTATCAAAAACAAGTATTCAACAGTATTTAAAAACGTCCATAGATGATATACAATACTTGCTTAAAGGTTTTGATGAGCCATTGACGGTGTTGCCACGCATGATAATTCTTGGCATCTTTTTTAAGGATAATTTCTGTGAGAGGTAAATCCACACTCGGATCTTGGAGCCACTCAACTATGACTTTCCTGTGATGCCAGACTTGGTAATTTTTAGGATTGGTACGAATCATTTTTTCTATGTACTTCAACTCATCCCAAAGGTTCTTGTCCAAAGCTTTTAGTGTCTCTCTTCTGTACTGCCATACAGTGTAGTTTGCTGGGTTCAAAGTTATGCAATCTTCAGTTAAACCCAAAGCTCGCTCAGACTTCTCTTCTGCCTTCAAAACTGCTCGGAAGTAATTGTAGGCATCTGTGACTGCAAAAATTAATTCGTGACAACGGATACGTAGATTATGAGTAGTTACATATTTCAAAACATCCACGAGTGGTTGACCCAACAATCAGTGAATAAATAAGTGAACAAAGAAGAATGAAGAGAATACATGAACAACGAATTCGAATAAATAGAATATTCGAAACTTACACTTTTCGGAATAGGCAATCGCAACAATGGGATGAGGGCCGTCATCCTGTGGGATCGGCGTAACGTCCTTCCAATCATTTCGATCGCGGTACAACACCCAGCTAGTTTCTACCTCCTCTTCTTCGGATGAGTCTGACATATTATTTTACCCGGCAATAACAACACTCCTCCGTTAGTCACACTATCTCGTAAATGACACGCTGCTTTACCCGAAGTACATTCAACAACGTTACAAAAACGATCCGCCGGGGCGACTAACGCAGGATGCAGGATGTGACATTTACGATAAGCCGAAGAAACTATGGGAGAAAACGGTCACCGTAGGTAACCATACCGTAAGAAACACTCAGCAGCTTCTATCCACGAATGGCAACACTGTTACGACAGGAAGACAGATTTTTGTTGTTGACTTCTAATTGCTTCAACAAAGGTGTATCATCCAAATAGTGTTGGACCTAAGACATGCGAATTTTATTCACTTTTTTATTGAACTTTATAGCCAATTTGCTAATTGCAACAGAAGCCATAACGTGGTTATACGCCACACGGTTGTCAGATCTCCATGTGGCGCAGATGGCGAAGCTGCTACTTTCCTAACGACAATGTGACATCTGGCGGTTGTCTGTAAATGGTAGCGAGGCTGAGGAAAACATAGAGGGACCGAGCGAGGAGCAAGCACGGGCATAGGAAATAGTAGTGCGGAAAAAATGGCGGACGCGGACTTGGATATCGACAATCTCATACAGAGATTGCTTGAAGGTACGTTAAATATTTATAATAGGAAGTTGCCCTCGCTATGATTAAAGTAATATTGATAATCGTAGCCCGCTACTCATATACAACGAGCCTTCTTTTCCCTCGCGGTAATTCTATTAATTAACGCGGACCAATTTTTTTATCCTGTGTACTATGGTGTTTTCTACTGCCAATAAATATTATTTTTTCACCTATACGTAAGTGTGTTTAGTTAAGATCTCAGTTTATCTAATTGTCAAGTATCTCTCTGTTTCTATCTCTGCAACGAACATGGTTTTTCTATAAGAAAAAAAGAGAGCTGATTGTCGTGCAAATGCTACAGGCATTGTTGTTTATAGACTTCACATATTGATTTTATTTATTTTCGTAAAATTTCTGTTTGTTTTTCTCTCATGCTACGTTTTGGGATCTTTGTGGGTAAAGTATATCAAACGCAGAACGAACAACAGGTTCAGAAAAAGGCCAAGCTTAAAGACATTTTTACCCCAGACTTTGTCGGTATGCAATTCATTCTGATTTTTTCAAAGTACTTATACTTCATTCTTATTGAAGATATGCATCCACGTTTAAATTAAAGGCGTAACATTCGTTGAATGCAATAACAGCACTATATCTTATCCACTCATTTTTTCCTCACGTTTTTATCACCATGTATTCACATACATGTATCTATAAGTTGTAATCCTCTCCTATTTGGTGGTGCCAGACTTGAACTTCCGTCATATGGTCCCCTAATAACATACTGTTTACCTTACAAGATTTGCTCAATATATATTTCATGCTCCTAAGTCCACGTGGCTTCGCTCGGATTAGAACAGGCTTTAAATCAAATTTGTTAATAAGACACACAAATTCTATACCACCGTTACATAGCTCCAATACTCCATTTTAGGCAATTTCACTTCCAGGCTTAGTAACGTTACACCATTTTCTGCACAGCTGTGCCCCACCCTGTGTTCATTAGTAATAGCTCGTTTTTTAAAGGCACATTCTTGACATGACCTAATACTACCATTACCTGGAATCAATTGGAAATTCTCAAATTTTATTTGCCTCTGATTCACACTACTCTCAAATGAATCATCTCACACCTTACCCACCTCTCACATTATCAGGACTAAATGATATGCTGCGAAGAAAGCAAAAATACTTCAAATTATTATTCAAAGTTCATTTCACCTGATTCAATGCATCACTATAAAATTCAGACTACCCAGCTTGAGAATGGCTAGAATTCAGATTTAAAAAACTAGATAATGAGATTGGATTCTCAATTTGTTGTGCATGGATTATTCTTTCCTAAAAGTGTATCATACTAAACTGATGTACCCATCTTGCATTGCTGTGTCACAGGTGATCTATGCATTTTACTCCTTAATAATGATAATCATAAAAACTTATCCAACCATATTGCAAAGGCTTTCAAAGTCGTCTATAAATAACAAATTAACACTAGTAAGCTGGATAACATCTGCTGTAGTTTGCTGACGTCGCTATAAATATAATCTTCTATTTCAACTTGGCTTCATCTAATATCTTTGAAAAAATGATAACTTTTATGACGGTAACAAGTGTGACGATGAAGATCACCAGTCATATCAATGAAATAAAAAAACCGCACAGGGTATTTGCATCTAATGAAAAGATGTAAACAAAATTTGTTTTTGAATCTACTGGCAATTTCTAAAATGAGAGAGGGGGTCTCATTCCAGCATTCTTGGCCTTGAGATACTTTTAACAGCACCTCTTGTTGGCACTATGTCATATTTTTTTTGAATAATTTTTGGCCCTCCTACTGGGAACACCATTATATCATTTGGAACTTTACTAATAAAATTGATATTCATATCAAAACTGGGGCACATTTCCGGATATTGGTCAAAATTTGATGGATTAAACTTAAGCTTACAATGTAGTTCCACCTAAGACGAATTTTATTTTTTTACCTCACAACGGTGTCGAGCAAGCTACGTAGGCATCATTAGATTCCTGTGAGTTTATATTCCCTCTTCGTTCTTAGGTCGCAATTTTATTCATTGTACCTGATATGAAATGTCTCTAGTTAAACGGGTAACTGAATATCGAAATTTTGGACGCAGTGAGAGGATGTCGTCCTGGGAAGTCCGTGGTGATGACAGAAACGGAAGTCCGAGGTCTTTGCTTAAAATCGAGGGAGATTTTTCTTCAACAACCAATACTGTTGGAGTTGGAAGCTCCACTGAAGATTTGCGGAGATATTCATGGCCAATATACGGACCTACTACGGCTTTTTGAGTATGGTGGCTTCCCTCCAGAAGCCAACTATCTCTTTTTAGGTGACTACGTCGACAGGGGAAAACAGTCCTTGGAAACAATATGTCTTCTCCTTGCTTATAAGATAAAATACCCTGAAAATTTCTTCCTGCTACGAGGCAACCACGAATGTGCCAGCATAAACAGGATATACGGGTTTTATGATGAATGTAAACGCAGATATAACATCAAGTTATGGAAAACTTTCACTGACTGCTTCAACTGCTTGCCAATTGCAGCTATAATAGATGAAAAAATATTTTGCTGCCATGGTGGACTGAGTCCAGACCTGCAGGTAACCTAAACGTAATTTGAAACGTAAAAGCTATTTGATTTAAAAAAATTGCAAACCTGAGAAATACATTATAATAACGTTGCTGGATAGCTCTAAATTTACAGAAATATTGCCTTTACAGGGTATGGAGCAAATCAGAAGAATTATGCGCCCAACTGATGTCCCAGACACAGGTCTCTTGTGTGATCTTCTCTGGTCTGACCCTGACAAAGATGTTCAGGTGAGTGTTCAATAATTTGTGAAAGCAATGTTGCCAGATTATAATGAAAATCCCAGTTGTTAGATTTGATTGCTTTAGGTCATGAATTTAAAACTATTTTATCTCATTAATATTACGTAATGACTTATCAGATAACGGAAGACTACAGATTAGGTTCTTGTTATTGACCTAATATTTACAATCTTGTTTATCTGTGCGTTATGCCAGGCCTTGTGATATTCTTTTCTTTCTGTTTCATCAGGGATGGGGTGAAAACGACAGAGGAGTGTCTTTCACGTTTGGTCCTGACGTGGTTTCAAAATTCCTCAGCCGTCACGATATGGACCTCATCTGCAGAGCCCATCAGGTAGTCGAGGATGGTTATGAATTTTTCGCAAAACGACAACTCGTCACCCTTTTCTCAGCTCCTAACTATTGCGGGGAGTTCGACAACGCGGGTGGAATGATGAGCGTAGATGAAACTTTGATGTGTAGTTTCCAGGTAATTGCTAGTTACGTATTTCGTAACACGTTATAAGTCGATGATCAAGCCTGCTCCGAAAGTAATCTGGATTTGTGCAAATTCCAGATTTTGAAGCCGTCCGAAAAGAAAGCGAAATATCAATACAGTGGCATGACTGCGCAGGGGGGTAGACCTTCGACACCTCAAAGGAATCCAACGAAAAAAAAATGACCGCCTACTGCTGATCCCGCGTAGCAGCAAACACTGTCGTTCTAGGTAAGACAATAACCAGTTTCGAAAGCCTTATCCTGGCACAGGTGACCGAATTATTTAAACGTAAGAGATAATCTATTTTGACTTTCGTGGGCATGAGACGGCAAAAGTTCTCTTAATCAGATCTCAATATCCAGATATTTCCTAATGGGAGATTCGATCTCCGTCTAATGAAACTATTATTGCAAATAAATGCAGGAAGGACGCGGGGCTTCAGTGACACAGATTGGAGGAGGTAACCTAGTCTCTTCAATTAGAAATATAGCAGATTATATTTATTAAATTATTTTTAATTCACACGTGGCAGGTCTAGATAATAATTCGTAACTAATATTAAAATGGAAGGAGGTTACAAGTGACCCTGAATATCCCATCGATAATAGACTATCCTTCCTGATACTTAATACATTTTTGTTTCGATAAATTTTTATTTTTGAAGTTTTATCTCATCTGTGATGCATTATCAAATGATGGGGGATTATTTCTGTACTTAGTACCTGTTTTATCCCATTTGCAGCCGTTTGACGTAATCGAAAAGTTTACCAAGATGCGTGAATATTGGGCTTGATTTTATTTTTCTATATGTTTCAGCTGTGGAACGCGTCACTTCAGTACATACTAAACTCATAATTATTCAATCTTGAAATAAGTAACGACCTTTTCCTTAATATATCGTAATACTACTATTACAAAACGATGTTATGTTTCATTATAATAATCAGTGAAAAATTTTGTTCCTCTAGAATACGGTTGTCGAATAGGGATTACTGAGGTAAGACAGGGTGCTTTAGGCAAAGAAGGGCATAAAAAACGTTTCTTAAAACTAATTCACCAAGAAACACTTGATTTATTATGCCGACCATATCTTTCACAAGTACCCTATTTTGCCCCAAACTATTACCCTCCCCGTCCTCAACTGAAAATAGCAAACCTGATTCTAAGCACCAAGATATAGAGCTAGCATTTATCCATAATTGAAATTCAGATTCTTCATGGGTGATTGCCAATTTTCCGATATTTGCCATTTAGTCGACATTCATCTATCTATCGATCTATCCTTGCGTTTAACAGCATTTCAGTTTTCATTTAACTATTTATTTTTATCGTAAACGCCTAGTTCCGAAAATGTAATTCAATAATTGGTGATAATCGGCAAGGAACGCCGTACTTACGTGTAAATTATTGCTGAGGAACCTTTATCATTGTTCACCGCTTTTTTTAATCCTTTATAATGTACCATTGTATCCTATGGTTAACCAGATACACAATTCCATGTATTAGCTTGTAAAGTAGTCGCGTAATGCACAGGACACAATGTTACGGCAAAAAATTTGTTGGTATGTTACGATGGTGAAATTTGTTTTCGATGTAACAAGTCTTCATTTATGTATTTTCTGCATTTAAAATGACTAAAGAAAAAAATCATAACGAAATATAAGCAGTATTCCGATGATACTAACAATAAGATGATGCTTCTATATTGATGCGCCTTTATTCGACGTATATTTTGAGGGGATAATATATTGATTGAGAAAAAAAAAACGGGAGACAATGTAACGAGAGTAGGATTACAACAAGTAAATTAGTTGTTCCTCAATGACCCGTTTAACCAGTGAAATAAATATGTAATAGATCTTAAGGGCACTCCTCCCGGCTATTGTACAAAGTTAAGATACTCTATCGTGTTTTATTGTGTTGAAAAAAAAAGAACCAATTAGCACGATTTAATGTTATGGAGAATAAGAGATATTTATTTTCACTTTACTCTCCTGTCTGTATCAACTTTTTTCTCAGCACCTACCCCTTGAATAAACGGTTAGAACATTTTCCCTTAGACTACGATATATCCGGAATAGATATATCTATATATATACATAAAACTATGGGTATATATAAATATATATTATTTGTAAATGATTTTTCTGTTGCGATTTAAAAAATTGAACAAACCCGACAAAATCCGTACTTCCAAAAATCCCAATCGGTAAATTGCAACAGGAGAATTGTAACATCTACAGATGTAAAACTTTCAAATAATAAACATACATATTGTTGTAAATCGTGCTTAATATTTTATTAAAACTGGGCGTTACAAATTTTTCAATATTTTACGGAAAGCTTCATTTTTTCTTCTGTCGGCCGGCTGACATCTTCCTTGTTTTTCACATATATTGAAAAAGTGTTTTGCGCCTGCGGGTTTTTATGAAAATTTGGGTAAACATTTCTTACATTTAGCAAAGAAGTTTATTTGTTGATAATATTGATGAAACTATAATCCTTATAGAATTTCGAGGTAAACGAAAATGTTAATAAATAAAATTCCGGGGGCGAGTCAGACTTTGAACATCAAATTTCTGAGTGGGCGATGATAATATGTATTTTTTTTTTCTTTTTATTTTCATATTTGTCGGTTTCACTCGGTTCTTCTCGGGTGGTAAAGAGTCCCTAGAAGACGTGAGCTGGAAATGAAAGATAACGTAAATTTTTTCGATCCGTAATTGCAATTGGTTGTCTAATGACTTCGTATTCACACTAATAAAAATTATTTTACAGGACTTTGAAACGTAATTATTACAAATCGACGATCATCCAGGATATGATAAACTGCATTAGGATTGGGGGGAAAAAAAAGAATCACTAGTTTTCCTAACGAACTTCGACAATCCTACCCTACCTTAACATATACACAAGACGTATAACAATGAAAGATAAAAAAATGGGGCTGAACATTGAACAGAATTTGGTTTTTCCTCAAAACATATACATATATAGGACTAAGAAATGTAATGACCACATTTTTACAGAACATTTACATGTAGAGACACATGTTATTCATAACTATTAATTAATCTTGAACGAATCTTCAACAATTCGCATATGTATGCGCTGAGAATAGGGAAATGGGAGATTTCTGCACTCTATTGTTCTTTGAGTCACTTGATTGATTAATGACAAACGTTTTCCATTAAAAGAGTATTTTTGTTCTGACCTCACGTTGTCATTACCAATGGCAGTCATTGTACCATGGTTCCGTAAATAGAACCCGTGGGCATGGCTTTGTATAATAGCAAAATTGGGAGGAATAGTTCTCTGAAATAATAGATAAGAAAATTTGGATATATAATCATGGGAAATCTAATGCGCGCCAGAAACTTCAGATCACAATATATTTATGGTATTTTTCTGAACCTGATCGCCTTTTCTCATCTGAAAGTCTAGTTTTTATCTTACACTCCTATAGAGCGAAGCTGTAAATATTGTAAAAGCATTAATGATATAAAATGCTAATCAATCAATCGTCGCCGATTGTTAATTACTTACCCAGAGGCCTGAGGGGGTGTCGGCTCCAAAGGTAGCGACGCTTGACGGGACTCAGGTAGCTATCCCTCAGGTAGAAGGGTGTCCTGAATTGCGCATAGTTCGGGATGTAGGGCGCGTAGCTCGGGTACCACCATGGGTCCCTGGAGAACGCGCTAATCGGTGCCGATGGCGAAGGCTCAAGCAAATCCCACAACGGCTTCTTACGCAGGAGAGACGGGAACTCGGTCAGTGCGGCCAGATCATCGAGCAGATTTCCTGTGCAAATATATTTCATGATTGACAATTAACGAGTCAATTCAAGCGAAGGAGAATGATAAATTTGTCGCCTTGTGGTCGTACTTACCGTGAATGTCGAAAAGTGGTTTCGTTGCTAGATGTTTGCCTCCTCGGCCTCTGTGTCGGTTCAACAAGGGCGATTGGCTGGGGTACAATTTATCGATATCGGCAAGACGGTCGAGATGGTCGTTCCAGGCTTTGTCAGCATCGAATTTAGCTGTTCATTGCAGAAACATGAAAATATTCAGTGAAAAAAGTACTTTCAAGTATACGCAATTATCAATTGAAAAAATTTCTCCATCTGCCTTATCATTATTAGTTACATAATTTATGATTTTATCCCCATAGACGTAGCTTCGGTATAGATTTTTACTAGATTCTTTTTTTTCCAATGCAAGAATGAAAGAAAACCCAATCACCAGCTGCTGCGTCCATAAGGGTATGAGTGTTTAAAATCTGCTGTAGGTTTAATTGTCACAAAAAAAAATTGTTTTTTAATTGTAATTTTTGTTCGTGTTTTATCAACGAGATAATCCCCTTTTACATATTACATGTGTCATAAATATACGCTTCTATGGATACATGTATAGAAAATCACATTTCAACACAGCTATAAATCTACGTACGCTAATAAATAACGAACAATTTGAGATGTTTGATTTTTTTCACAATGGTTTGTCGACTCGGCACACAATCTGAACCAATTTTTTACTCATGAAATTCTTTTTTTTTTACTTGAAAAATGCTGACAATTGCAAAATTAAATCCGCTCTTTTGGTGATTTAGTATTTGAGCTGCGTTTAAAAAGGAGATTTAAAAAAATATTTTACTTCATACACCATGCAACATTTCCCATGCTATTTATTAATATGACCACTTTCGCATAACAAATGAAGACGACAAGCTGAGGATGCGAACAGATTTTTTCAGGAGATAAAACTACTCGGTTGAAAGTACCAAAAATATTAGGTTGAATATTCATTTCGTAATATGAGGCAGATAAAAAAAAATTTAGAACCATCAGGAAGGATTAGAGCTTTTTTATCTTGTACTGAAAAAATCTTAGGAATTCAATGGGGCTTTTATTACGGCGTTCATATAATGTATATATGCGTTGTGTTTCGAGATGAGAAAAAATAAATGAATTGCGAACGGGTTATAAAAATTTACTGCGTCTCTACGAAGCAGGTAAATAGAAAAAAAAAACAAACAAAAAGCACATACTGACCTTCGAGTAAATCCTTGTAAAAAATCTCCATATCTTCCCGCGAACTCGGGATGAAGACAAAAAAAAGTTGATCAACTCAACGTTGATTTATAAAATAAAAATTTCGATGGCATACATATTGTGCGCCAAAATACGGCAGAGTTATTCTCTTTGTGTACCGAATATAATTTTTGTTTCATTTTTGGGCAAGAAAAAAATTATACATTAATTATTATAAAATGTGTGCGTAAAACTGCAGTGCACTACCCCCAGAGAAGTTCACCTTAGAACCAAAATAATTATTCGTAATTTGGTGTAACAAATTGTCGATGAAATTATATAAAATTACTGTAATCGTGTGGTTCTCATTCTCTCAGGGTGTTAGAAACAAAAATTACATATTTTGGTGGTCGTGAAATAAGAGCTTAAGCTATTGGGAGGTATTAAAGAAAACATGCCATATCCTGAAAAAGACAGAAATTTTTGGATCGTGGTTTAATTAATTCAAATTAATTGTCATATTGTTTGTAATAAATTTTGTCTTATTCTGTTAGTAACACTTCCGTTTCCGTGCATATTATTTATTAGAGCGTATATTAAATGTTGACGAGTTTTCGCGCCGAAAATTTGGCTCGAACTTAATGACACGTTGAAGTGACTCACTCATCGATCAAAATTTCGGGCAAAAAATCGAAAACAAAATTAGAACACGATAAGCTTCATTAAAATTTCCAGCTTTTTCAAGTTTGGCGGCCATATTGAATGGTACTTTTTTTTTTTGGTTGACTACGAGTCAGTATTTTCTATGTATTTTCTATTCTTTTTTTGCAGATCAATTCTTCGCTCCAAACACTTATAGCACTTTTTTTTGGTACATTTATGTTTGGTCATGTTATCGGATATTCGTTGGAGACATATAGACACCAGATGCAGGAATTCGATTAAAAATACAAGTCGATAGGACGATCCTCCTTACAATTAAATACATCGTTTGTCAATTGAGCTGCGGCTGAGAGTTCGAACTTTATCTGCTGAAACGTTTAGTACTCGAATTGAGGAGTTTGGGATTATTATTAGCACCTAAATCTCAAAGCCTACTCGAATCGTAGATCAAAATAATTGAGGGGCGTATGCCGGTGGCAACAGAGAAAATTTCGAACTGGTGAATTGTGACTTTCTATAAACATCACGTCTCAATACCATACTGTTGAAAAGATTGTGTTCTTTTACGTTCCATTTTCGGGCGATCTGTTCACGTTTAAGATTGCTCAAATCGATCTCAAGATTCAAAATTAGCCATTTTCCGCGTAATGCTCCTGCAAAAATCAGAACCAGAAGCATGCAAAGTGAAAAACGTTAGCTCAAGGGTAACAAAAATATCGAACACTGGTGCACAACGGGTTCGGGATGAACACGACGGATAAACGATCATTAGAATTTGTTAACCACCTTGTTTCCTGTAACTGTATACAATTTGTGCCAGCTAAATTGATCGCGACCGAAAAAAAAAATAGCGCGCCAAGAGGAGATGTTAAATTCCGATATGAATGGAAAATTCTTCGTCTTTACAACGTTCTTTATATAATTCGATAACTGGTATTAATAGGATTTTTGATTATTCGCGTGTCAAACTAACGATAACTATATTCAGATATGGAATACGGTTCATATGAAAGTATTTGTCAGTTCTTCGATGTGATTTTTTATTGAATTATTCGCATATATTCATCTTTGAAATATGATTGTCGCTTCAATATCAGCTATTTGCATAATTTTGACGTATATATACACCTAAATGAAACTGATACGTATTCTTAATCCATTCAACGAGCGACATGTTAATGAGAATTGGGTTGTTTTGAAACATTGATCAACTTTTGGTGTGATTGGTATTCTTTATCAACGGATGTTATATATGTATGTAGATGACGGCTCCTTGGTATATAAAGTATAATTAAAATTTGTATATGTATTTATATATATATACTAACTTAGATACAAAGAGAGTAATATTAGTTTACCATATTTATGATACGATGCCTGATTAATAGTATAGTCATTAATTACAGATATATATATTATTGATTTACTAACAGATGGTAGGGCTACAAGATGTATAGTATGATATATATACCATTTTTATAACTCATTCTTGGATTGTGTTACCGAAGACATTATATATTATATTGAGTGTATAGGTACTTTCTTTCAGGATGTTATTACCAGATCTTTTATTATATACGTCAGCGTTTCTATTTCTGAATTATATTTTACGTTAACGTGCCATGAACGTACTATAAAATCGACAATTTTGACGACTCGAATAACGAAAACCGAGTCAAAAATTATCCACCAATGATTGATTTTCATTTTCACATTACTGTATAATACAATTGAAATAAAAACGCCCGTATCTCACAAATTAGATCTTCAAACTGAGGTTCAAGAGGTTCCCCCACGTCATATACAGATACATTTATCTATGTATATTATATTTAATGCTGTGACCCCGAGTGCGTTTTGTATATTTAAATCATCGGACGATTTTCTTGTCGGTATGATGCGATGGTTGCGTGAATGATAATTTTTTTTTTTTTTTTCATCTTCGTTTTTTTTCATTTCGAAACTTTTGTTTTCAAGAACATTCATTTTTTTGTAGTTTTTTTAAATTTTTTATCATTTTTTTGTAGTTTTCGCTTTTTCGTTTCTTAGCTGTTTAGTACGTACCGGGGGTGAAGCGCTCAACCGGCCTGTACTGGTGGGGGTACAGCTGCCTTGGGGAGTAGCCGTAAATCTCACGGTGAACGGGAAGGTACCTTGGGAAAAAAATATACGGGATAGGTAATTATTCACTCCGACTATCATCTGTACGCCGCAATCGATCGATTGATCGGATCGCAGTACATAAAGGAGAAAGCAGAAATCCGTTCTTGAAATCGGCAGAAAATTGATAAAGCTGAAGTATAGCCCAAATTAGTGGACGATAAGGATGTGTAGAAATTACTAACCTGTATCCAGGCACGTTGATGCGCTCACCGGCGTGGGTGGGGTCATCGTAGATGGACTTGCCCCATGGCCACGAGGTGGAATGCAGCTCAGGGAAATCGGAGCGGTAGATGCTACGAGGTCTGTGGGTGTGTTCGGGAGCCCTCATATCGTCGGTTCCTGATGACGAGTTAACGCGCGAGTTGTGAATGAAATTATCATTATTTCATGTATGGATCTATCTGTTATACTTTGCGCATATTTTCCGTGAGAAAAGGATGACAATTATCCTCGTATGTTATAAGCTGGATTTATAAAACGTACCTTTGAGCGCGCGCACGTAGCTTTGCCAGAACTTGGCCTTCTTTGTGATGGGCTCATTGCGACCAATCATGGCGAGGTTGCTCTTGAATCGCGCGTCCATATTGCCGCTCTACTGATCTGCTAACCACACTCGTTCGCTGTTAACAAAAAATTAATCGATCGATCATTTGATGAACATGGGGTTGGGTTCGATCGTGCCAAATTATTTTTAATCTTCTATTTAAACGATGGAATTTCCAAATATTTAAAGGAACGTTAACTATCGCGTGGATTTTAGTTTCCCGCGTTAGCTGTTCCTGTATATGTATAGGATTGCATAAACGGCAGTTATATTTATATCCGTCAGTTATGTTTCTGTAACCTTGCATCAGGTAATTGCCTCGGATATATTTTTAGAAATGGCAATCTCGAGCGCTACTTGGTACTGGAAAAGGAGAGAAAAAAAGAGAAGGCTAACGTGCCAAAAATGAGAGTACCAAAATTTGAAACAAGTGTTTCCGGAATTCTGTTGGACGCAGGAGCTTCGTGACTAACGCACCCCCTTTATGATACGTATTCGTGTGCTTATGGGGTAAAAGCTTGTCGTACGTGCCCGTACGCACAAATTTCTTGTTTTGGCCAGCCGCAACGTGGATCTAAAAATATATTTAAAATATTCGCGATAATCGTTTAGAAATGTCTAGAGCCCACTCGAATGAAAGCTCTTTTCCGATTGGCCGTGACGTTTAGGGAGATGGCCAATCCAGAACGCCGATGTAGACACCCGAGTCGCCTTTTATTTTTGTTGACGCAATGGCCAGATCTAATTTTAGCGGTTTCCTTCTGCCCGCCGATCTTTCGCTGTGTGATTTCACATATTTGCAAACTCCGATATCCGCAGATTCGCGCCAAATGAATCAGGAAACAAGTGATTTCATCGCCGCTATTTGAAATTTGAGAAAAATGAAGCAGTTTTTCCGGGGCCATATGTTCAAAATCAACCCCTGAGGACACGCAGAATTGTATAAACGCACTTGAAGAAGTGACGCTTTAGAAAAGAGGGGCTCGCCCGAGATTGCGGGAAATGACGAAGCAATGCACGTAAATCACGGATGGTGCCAATGATAGAAAAGAAAAAGGGGCAAACGAAGATGCAAATAAGTATAATGTCTGCACAGACGCAACATACTTCCTAGGCGCCCACACTCGTCGCCTGACGCAAGAGGCCCAGATTCGCGCGTCTCTAATTTTAGGTTGGCCGGGGCGCGGCCATTTTTAGTTCGAAACAGGTGGACATCCAATCCCGGCTTCCCCTGCGACGTTGACTTTGACCGATTTCCGTCTCGCGAAACGGGCTTCTATTCTTTCACTGATAATGACCCAATAAACGACTTCGGGAACTGTCAGAAAAATTTCTTACTTCCGGGTCTTTGCCGTTTCGACTTTGCATGGTTATCCATTTTCAAAACTTATAAGCGGAGGCCTCTAAGGCCCATATCGTTTCTTCGCGTAATAAACTAGGCGATCGTAAAATTTTTATATTTATTCGGGAAGTGTTACCATAGTTTTATATCCCCGCGGATGTTACACGGATAAAGCGATGAGTAATCTATAAGAGAGTTGAATATTTCAAAGGTTCGAGTGCCCATCTAAGCGGGTGTAAATTAACGGTCTTCTAAATATAATCGTGGCCTGGTCAACCCAAACATCTAGGGCATAGGTCCAAAAACTGAAATACATCTCCGCGTGCGAGTTATCGACATCTTATACAATACATCGCCTTTCTAACAATAAGATGCCTGCACCATTCTGCTTTCGCCCGATTTGCTCTCGTAATAATCTTTGTGAAAAATGTTATCAAATTCTTGGCGCAAGTGAGACCTCGCAACACGTGGCCTTGGCTCATCTCTCGCTCGTATAGAATCCAGTGACACACGCGCGCGCTATTTTTTTTTTTTTTTTTATTCACGGAAATAAACTGCAGTCAGCTAATGCTATATGAATTCCTACCAAATATCCAGACATAATTTATAGAAGTGTAGAACAGAGAATCAATAAACCGGATCTCGAACAAAAATTTTGTCCAAATTAAAAGAAAAAAGTTTACTGCATGAATTGTAATAAATTTCGTTTCGATATTATGAAATTTTCAAAATTAATATTGAACAACTTTGAAGCAGTGTAGTGTTGAATTATTTTGTTTCGCGAACATTTCATTATTTAACAGGTACGTACGCAGCACGTATTCTAGCGTACTTTATAACCGTGACGAATGACGGGGACGACGGACAATTAGTAGTGGAACGATGTGTCCGACACAAATAAGTTCGTACTACTTTATTGCGGTTGCCGGTTGACAGTAGTAGAGGTACCGCGTTGGTCCGGCAAAGTAAGCCAGCAATCTCGGCGCTCTATTTTTACGCGAGCTTATAAATACGCAGCGTTATATAACCCCTAAACAAATCCTCAGCATTATAATTATCATAAACAACGTGCTCATGTCTCAATCTAATCAACTGCACCTGCTGCATCCCTAATCCTTTATAAACTTTGACAGAAATCGTTGCCAACGTCACCAGAGGTGCAAATAAATTTAAAAAGATGAACCGCCCGTATATGTTTTTCATTTTTATGTTTCTTATTTCACCCCTTCAATCGTCGAGTCAAGTGCGAGTTTGCCTTCGATAAACAAACTTATTTATACATCCTCAGGCATGGTCTTCTCAGGTATCTTACGGTTTCTATATTTTCTTTTTTGATTTTCAACATTTTTTTTTTTTTTCTTTCACTTTTTTCTCTATGATCTTCCACGCGCCATTTGCCTAAATTATTTATTCATATTCATAGCACTTTCAGATTGAAAAATCGTCGAATGTATAACAACGAGAATAAAACTGCAAACAATGCGATTTAAAAATCGCCAGCATTTTAACACAAAGAAAAATTAAATGAATAATAAAATAAAAAATTTGTCAAAAATTAAGAGAGAAAAAAACAATAAAAAAACAAAACGAAACGGGAAGTCAAAGACAAGGGTGTTAATTATGGATTCATGCAAAAACATTAGTCTTTATTAAACAAACATATGTGATGAGTATGAAAAATTCTTGTTAGCTGGAAAGCTTTTCTGATTTCTCATACTAATAAAGTTGAAGTACATAATCACATCCAGAAAAATTATGTGTAGATGATTGTAGTCACACCATATTACCACAGTACATGATACATGTATGTATTATAGTATTATTATTTGATACGTATGCAACGTATAATGTGTACGCTTACGTATAGCTACGTGAAATAATATTTTTGTTCGTTTCAACACCGTTTTCGATCGGATCTCGTGAATGATTATTCAAATTTGGTGTTCGGGTAGTTAGTCCGTGCACTCACAGCAGCTGTATAGATGCGGTATGGATGAATAAAAAATGTTCTTAATTTTTTTTCTTTCTTTTTTTGTTGTTTTTGGATATAAAAATGACGGCGTTTATGATCAATGGATGGTATGAGTTTAGTTTAAATTCCTCGCTCAAAAACTTTGTTATATTTTCGTTGATGCGGATCGATAAACGATCGATCAAATTATTTTACCTATAGATTCGGATGACCGTTTGGTTCGGGGGTTGGACCTTACACTGCTCGTCCGCGTCGAAAAAAGGTTGACTAGTATAGGTCGCTCGGTGCTGCCGCACCGCGGGAAAATTTGAAAATTCTTGCGAGACATTTATGGCAACCCCCACTAGCATCCTCCGATTGCAGGTCAAAACATCCAAATCTTTCGCTGAATGGACTCCATCTTATTACTCCTCGTCTTTATTTATTATTAGATGAATTGTATACCTTCGTATTTTTACAGCAATAATATGAATTACCCTAAACGATCGAACCGTGCGCAAAACGAAACCCACCCCAGCTTTTTTCCGATCCTTGATCCACTTTTTTCCGAATAACGAAGTCTCTTTTCTACGTGAAACAACTTCAAATGACATTTGGATTTTCAAGAGCTACAGTCTTTTAAGCAGAAGGTCAAGGGGTGAAAATTATGTTGAATTTTTCGAGGAGGGCTGCAGATTTTTCTGTTTTTTTATCTTAGCTAGAAGTAGACGTGAATCGAGTCGATCTTGACCGTCGTGACCTTCGATTTCCTGCCGATGTGTTGATATAGCAGGTGTCTGGTGGTTGAAGTTCTTTGGCGATCTTGCCAGTGACAGTTGTCACATACCTATACCGCGTGTATGATGTACACATGAAATATGCTACGCCGAATAGGTGCGTCTGTTTACGACATTTTCAGTGACGTTGCCACCAAGCCGAATCCGACGTCATACGACGGAAATAATGTATCCGTGTGCAAAATAGTTATATACAGAGTATACAGGCGGAATCGCGATCGCGGGAGTTCCCGTGGTCATATGTTTTCATTTCTTTTATTCGATTTTTTTATTTTTTTCATTTCACTCGCATCTAGCGAGAATTTCGTAATTGTGTGCAACGGATCATAAATGAAAGACGCTTCGATGACAGCTGCGAGAATGATGCTGCCAAAGGTTGTAGTTCTCCACCTTGTCCCACTATCAACGGTATATGTACATCTATCATAATTGCCAATTTCTTTGCTGTGGCCTTCGACTCTGTGTACATGTGCTATATATAAATACAAAATATATGAGTCATAAACGACACCTATGACATCTGTAGTTACATATGGGCGCATATACACATAATTATTTCGGAAATTCATCCTCGCGTTGCGTCTTGACGACGTTGTTGTACGCACAAGCTATAAAATCTTATCGGTATAGGACGGGACAGCCAGTAGAGGTCCAATTATTGCTGCACCGCTATTTTTATTTGCGAATATATATTTTCGCGTTTATATATGCGGGATGTGTGTATTTTAAATTGGGCCACGCCCGGATGGTCACCGTCTCAATAATAACCGGGGATTTATAATCTGTTTTCCTTTCATTTCGTGCCCGACGGTTTCTCACCAATTCGAATATCAATATTCTGTTGCAGTGTTCGGAGAGCAGCACGTTGGGCTCCGAATTCGCTGGGACGTAGATCGTTGCCAAAATTGGTCTAATTGTAAATATTCTCTAGTCAACGATTCGTCTAATCACTCCGGCGCATGATCTCTCCCTATTATACTTGTCGCTCTCGCTAGTTAACCTTCAGAACTATGACCGAGGGACATTGCCCGTTTTACTTTTCACTATACACTATTACAACTGTATCGCACATATGAAGACGCGTCGACTATCTAATTTTAAATTCTCTACCCATAGACCGCGCGTCAACTGAACTAACGCGCACCAACGCGATAAATCGATCTATTTATTTGGAACGCAAATCATTGAGGAACCTCATCGAATTCCAAACTTTTCAATCTAATCAAACTGTCTATGAATTTTCAGATTTTGACAGACAGCGAGCGATCAGATCAGATTTGATTTCCACGAAGCTCGTCCTGCAGTGTGTCTCTCCTGGACATTCTAGAATCACGAGTAAGAGGAGATCATTTCTTTTTCTTCTTTGTTGTACGCGAGTGTGCGTTACAGAATCATATTCTACTTTTTCCTGGGTGACCCAGTTTCTCTCTTGAGATTTAGTCCCACTTCAAAATTAGATGTTCAAGGCACCCCCACGTCGTGGAATGCCGCAAAAGTTGGAGCAAACTGGTTACTCGTCGTCACGCCAACGTCGGCATTTAATTAAATTGTTTTATATGAGTCACACATTCCCACCTAATTAATACAAAGTATAAGAACACATTCCACGGTGATGAGGTAATTCAAAGCGAGAGTTTAAGCATGATTTTGCAAAATCAACATGCAACCCTGCAGATTGCGTAAAATATCCAAATAAAAACCGAGCGCTGATGGCATCGAATCGTAAACTATAGAAGAATTATGTACCAAGGGACCGAAAATAAACACCGTGCAGTAATGGTTTAACCTTCGGGATTTGGAGAGCAGTGCGTCATCCGTCATTTGTTTAATTTTAACTCAGTTTCTCATTCATATTTCGCAACAGAATCCGTCCGTTAGTTCCTGCAGCATTCAGGGTCCAACCCCCGCACTTTCTTTCCATTTATACGCGATGACTGAGGAGATATACGAATGTGCGTACACGTACCTACGTCATTTTACGCTGACCGGAAGTTGAGAGAACAGTGAACATTGAACTCGGGTAATTATTTGAGACAAACAACTAATCCGTGCCAGGAAATAACCCATGAAAGATCGCAAAACGATACGCGACAGCGGAAGCGCGAGGAAGTTGAAATATTTATTAAAACATATTTTCAAAGTTGTCACTGCCAATATTAGCTCCAAGTATGGATACCTACTAGGAGTGATCGATCAATCGCTTCGCGGGACGGAATGTGATTGATGGATCCAATAATTTATTGGTATCCGACATTTAGGACAGTGATCCTAGTCAATTATCACGGTACATCTTGTGTTACAAAATTAGATAGCTCAGCCACTCTCGCATTGGCAGTGTAAAAATAACGAGCAGGGAATCCGTTGTTTATTCAAAGAGATACGAGGCCTTCGACAACGAGATTCTTGTTCAAGATTATATCGACGTGCAGGAAATTCGGCGCTGAGAGAGTAAATGATTTGTGACGTAATGGCAAAAACAAATCTCTATAGCTTTTCCGTTCTTCTTTTCATTGTTTTTTTTCTTCTATTTCATTCGCTTCTTTTATTTCTTTCAAATAAGATCAACGTCTCGAAGACGACGATGGCCAACGGGCCTGAGATCGTCGTGTATACGTATCCATACAAAGGTTAGCTAGAATGGTGCAGACAAATGCGCGAAAATCAATAAGGCCGTCCTTAGCCTAAGCTCATCTGTAGACACTGATCCTTCCTAAATTGAAACTTATGAGTTTTTCCCTGCAGACCTTCGTAACGGCTTTTCTTATTTTCTCTTCGGTACCTACGCCATTCTTCCTGCGCGTTAAGCAGATCTTGTCTCTCTCACGTTTTCTCTCCTCCTCGGATTCTGTCGTCCTGGTAACGAATAAAGTCGAGGATTTCTTAACCTTTTACATGGCCCTGAGTCTTGATGTACCCATTTAAGACAAGCGAAACGTCCTGATACAATCTGCAGTCTCAAGGGCAGTTGGAAAATTGCCTGGCGTTCGAACTGATAAAACTTACCGGTGTATGTAATCGAATAAATTTTCATTCACCGTCAAATGCCTTTGATTTTTTTCGACTTTTGACTCTAAAATCAAAAACATTTTTTTCGATGAGCTCATTCGAGCGTATGGCTGCACATACAATTGAGTAATAATGATAGCTTTGATCGACGGTTGTTCGCAGTTGTCGAGTTTGCATCAGGCAATCAATAAACGATCAAATTATTACCCAGCATATCTTGTTTTTCGAGTTTTCACCTCGTCAACTTTTTAAGAAAGGATTGTCAGAACGGAAAAGCAAAAGAAATGAGGAGGGGAAAAAATTTGACGCGACATTGGCATGTTTTCAGCTATACTTTGAGAAAGGGCGCCGAGCCATGAAACCACCCAGACCCAAAATATTTGTAGATTCTGGGCTTTGTCCGTTCAGTTTTCTGAACCACAACGCTTTGTGCATCGAATTGCCATACGAGATGCAGAATCTGAATACCCCTGAGACGGACATTCGGTTTGCTAGTAATCCTCCGATCCAGGTAAGTGTTAAAAAAAAAAAATATAGCATCTTAACAAATGACACGATTTTTCTATCGATCAATTATGAAACCAAAAATGCGAGATGGAAAAATGAGAAGTGGAAGAATCTCTTCAATTTTTCGTCGACTGGGGTCTGCACCTTTTGAAGGATCCTCTTCTTCGTCTCTCTGTGGGGACCACCCCTATAGCACAAATACCTTTAAACTGAGAATTATGGCAATGTAACAAAATTTGTCAGCGCACATGTCCTTTATACCTTTATAGGCTTCAGAAACTCGGCCAGTATCCAAAGACCAAAGGACGAAGCATTGGGCCCACCGAGGACTGCAGCAAAGGACTAAAGTAGTTACGCTCACCTTTCTTCTCCGACAATAAGCGTTCCAGCCGCAAAATGGATCGGCTATTTCACGCCCATTGCTTTTGTCAATAGGCAGATGGTCAAAAATAAAAGGTCGTAAGTCACGCCTTTCAAAAAGTCACATTAACTGCCCCTGCAGCTCATGCCTTTTATTTATTAATTTCTTTTTTTTCATATTTACTGTATCAAGTTTTTCTCGTTTTGTTATATTATGTGTATTCTATGAAAACCGACGGAGTCCTTCGAGAAAAATTTTCAGCGTACCTATGTACGGTCGGATGTCGAAGGAATTTTTTTGAGAATTTTCAAAAACTAAACTTTGTTCGATCGAAATGTTCTTGAAGGCGTCGTACAGATACAAGCTGGTTGTCGATCAACTTTTAAATACATAAATATATAAACCCCGATGCAGCACTTATACTTTATGCCGGCCTTTGTTCATCTTCGACCGCGTGTTCAGCAACGTTTTTATTAAGCGTTTAATTAAAACCCATCAATCTTTATTACCTCACAAACTTTCATATTGACTGTGATTTCATGACGTCATTCAGATCCCCCCCGAGGGGCTATGAATACGTTTATAGTCCGCAGGGCTCCTATGAGATCCTCCCATCTCCTCGCCTTTTTCCCCTCTCACTTCTTATCCAAACTCCAATATAAATTTCAGTTTACATCAGGACCCAAAAAGCGTCTGTATCACCCGATCGCTCTGGAACCCAGATTACATGTATGATGATTTTTCACAAAGATTAATGTTAAAATTTCAAAGTTCAAGACGCTGCATTATACCGCACAAGGCACTTGATCTCTGACCTCGTATGTATCTGAAAAATCAATTCGTTACCAAAACCCCATACGTGGGTATTATCCTCGTCGGGTTCTCCTGATCTCTCCCACGGCTTTCATATGTTAATATTACCAAGGGACCATGTAATATTAGTTGCGTACCGCTAAGTTCGGTGTCAACGTATCGTGAATATCATACCCAACGTATACCTACACATGCACATTGCGTAACGTATACATAGATACATTTATCGACGTATTTAACATAGAACATTGCACGAGCTCGTATATCGGTGAGTACAATCATGCCCTTACCGAACATGTGTGGAACGCATATAAGCCAAGCTATTTAAGGCTTACATCACGTTTGCCAGCGGCCGGGGTTGTGGCTGCGCGAGGGGTTAGACTCGGGTATGACATGTATATTACAAACTACGTTTATATCAATTAGCGTTGACGTTTCGGGGAGTAAGCGCTAAAAGGGTGCCTTATTCGCTCCTCCGTCGGTCGGTCGTTCGTCCGTTGTCAGGACCTGAGCGCAGGATATATCTGTAAATTTTCACCCCGCCTGAATATGAAACTCAAGAGCTGGTGAACACATTGCAGTGGAAAATTGATCGGCGATTTTATTTTTCTGTTTTTCATCGACGTTACGCAGTTTTCACGTGATCGGTCACACACCCCCCTTGTGGATGGATTTAAAACCGCAACGAGGGCTTCTTTTTTCATGGAATTTAAAAACGCGATCGAATTACCGTGGTGTATTTACTGGGTTTAGACCGGATTCAATCACCGAAATGTGGAGGCGGTAAGGTCGATCCGGTGTAGCTAAGCGAATTTTTGACTCGACCGAGCGCATAATTCGGCAGACGTTTTTATGTTTTCATTTGGAAAAGTGCATTTTCCGTCTGTTTCCGGTTAGCTTGCCATTCGGCTTTATTGCACGCCCGGGGATTCACCCTATTCGCGATGAGTATGAGAAATACACTAGGTACACACACGCGCTTCTCATTTATACTTTTCAGATAACTACACGAGGAGTTAAGAAAACGGATTGGCTAACAAATGCTTAGCAATATCTTCCCGTCTTTAACCTTTCATCACCAAAGAAAGATAGAAGAAAAAGAAAACGACGATATAGTGAAAAACTCTTTTAAATCGTTGACGTAACGACGATTTTTTATGTCGTTTCTTATTCGCAAACTGTTTTTGATCTTTCGCGTCGCGTATAGAAAACCCTCGTGCCCTCGTTTGTGTGTTTAGGGCGGAATTTTTAAGTTTTGAAAGTCATAAATCAAAAAAATTTCGAACACCTGGGACGTGATGGTTGATGCGGTGCGTGTAACTGTTGCGTGGTTTGTAACTGCAACTATGAACTTGGCCATTCCCACTACTCGCAACCTTAACATATTTTTATTATACAACGACACAACGATACATACTTGCACACATTTACTACAGACGTATATTCCGATACCTGTATTGTTACAGCGATCTATAGACGCCGAATTGCCGCGACGCGTCGTTCGAATCTATTTAACTCAGAGAGAACCCCAGACTCCGGAAGGGAGAAGCAGGGATGAGGGTCTTTCCGAAAGGCGTGTCCTTGTCCGGGTTTCTGCTCCTGTCGTCCGCGCGCCCTTTTAAATAGACAAAAAAGCAAATAGACAAATGGACATGACGGCTGACGCTGCTACTGTGGATCCTGAAGAAAATTGCAAAAAAAAATTCTCAGCGCTTTCCATGGCCCATTTTACGTCAAGTTTATGTCTTACGTACCCCAAAATTATACCTGCAGTAAATCCGACCTAAAAGAAATCAATTCTCCTTCGCGGGAATGTTTTCCGAAACTCATTAACAAATTATTTCATTCATTAATTCGTTGAACGATTCCCTTTTACAGTCGCAAATAAATTTGAGAATGACACAAGTTATGACGATGTTCTGGGCTAGCCGTTTGAGAGGGATATAGCTTTCGTTGTTACAAAACCGCAATTACACGGGGGACAGTTTGGCGTTTAGCGTTTGGCGTCTGACAATTGGCCGGATGTTTCATTGTCGCGAAGTTTTCATTGTCGAGCGTTCAGGGCGTTCCGTAGGGTGTCACAAAATCCCCGGGGAGAACTGAGGCGTTGCGAGTCAAGAAAAAGACGCCGATTTTGGTAAGGAGGAAATGGGTTTTAAACGCGGAAAATTTCTCGCTTTGTCCTCCGCGTCAAGGATAACCTGCGACCCCACGCTACTGAAGGACGATTCCTTGTTGCGTTTACCTCATTCCGTTCATGCTTCGTTACAAAACTGCCGTTGAAGCTAACTAGAATACAATTTGCAGTCAGCACACCCCCCGAGCGCACGCTTTCGATTGCACAGCGTGACAGAAGTTTTTTTACTGCACTTTCACAGTTCTTTAATACGCTCAAAAAAACAAAAAAAAAACAGGAGAAAAAATATGCTGCTGGGGCGGTAAGATTTAATGAAGAAGGTCAGTAGTGTATTCATTTTGAATTTATAGCTCCTAAACTTTTCACGTTCTGACAGCCCGTTATAAATTTGATGTCTGCTAAGATTCAGCCGCGTGAGTTAATTAGTCAGCGGAAGAACAGAAGAGAAGCACCTCAAAGCACGTTAAGTTTAGAACATTTTAAAACTCGTTAACTAAAACTTACGCGATTAAGATGTAAAATTTTCGAGTTTGGATGCCGGATATTTCAGCGTCGGTTCTGAAAATTTCTCCACGATATCCTTAACCACACACCTACAGAAAATTGCCCCGTCATGGCGCCCCGGGGCACGATGACTCTAATCGGTAAAATCGAGCGAACGTTTGCGAGCGTGAATATAGCGGGAATTATGGTATACACCCTGAATTGGTGGTGCACCAGTCGTGACGTCAGCCGTGTACTAAGTGCTAGCTTCTGTTACCGGACGTCGGGTAATAGCAAGCTGTCCATCATACGAGCCACGGCGACCCATTGTCTTCACCACTGATTGCGCGATAGTTCCAGCAACGCTTCCTCCTCCCCTATAATTTTGGTACACCTCTTCCCGCAATTTTCTTTTCTCTATATGGTATATTTCCCGGGCACAAATAAATCAAAAAATTGTCTTTCTTCATCGTTCCCCCGCTTGGCCTTCGAGAGACTTTATACCGAGTATTACTCCACGATAGTTCCACAATATTGTTCAAAAATGGTTAATCGTTTCGGAAAAAAAATTTGGAAAAAAAATTTCCCATCAACTTTGCCCTTTCCATCGCAGTACGATCGGCCTTTGTACGGTACACGCTTCTTATTATCATGATAACCGCTTTTTTTGCGCATCGGGGTGTGTTTCCCGGGCAGCGCTATCGACCACTGTCGCGTAGGCCACGCCTTTGCCCAGGTGAGGGTTGAAAAGCCACCCCTCCGCGTGTGTCACGTAGACAAACGCGTTTCTCATGTGTGTAGGGCTATTGCTACGTACGTTTGTTGCTCCAATTGACCTGAAGAATCCCGTATCTTACCAAGCTAATCTTAAACGCTAATTATCCAAGAATCACCCACAACTTGAAGATTCTCGGTCACCTCTTCTCCGAGCAATTCTTTAGCTAATTTTCTTCCAAGAAATGCCTGAACGTGGAACATATTTGTTCGTGTGAATGGATATACATACAAAATTTGGGGGGATGTTTTGATTTTTCTGTATAGACGAATAAACGACCTGCAGGCGGTCGTGACCTCCGTGGGTCTGTTTAACGGGCTTAGAGTAGCCGGAAGTTTTGCGGCTTTGTGCCTAAATTCGACTCAATTCTAACAAATTCTAGTCGATTTACCCCCGACTCGATCGGCTCGATTCGTCCAGAATGTTTACATCGAAGCTTAAAGATGGCTTAGCAGGGACTCCCTTCACTGCTGCAATTTCTACCAAATATTCAGAAGAAATTGAGCGGGAAACGTTGACACGCATTGACGCCTTTTACCAATAGATTTACACCGCTTCCAAATCCCAGATAATCCGCGCTGGTAACCAGAGAAAAACGTTTTGCTCGGTAATACCTCGAAAATACTTTCAATATCTTACTTATAACCAAAAACTCTTCGCAGATTCGGAAAAAATTCATGCGGTCTTCGAATTCAATGCTTAACAGGTATAATTTGGTATCTTAATCGTCGTCGAGTCTGCAAAGTACCGAACTTGCAGTGTGGAATCGCGTCTTCGTATACCTTATGTTTTCTCGAGATTCGCTCAAACATCTAACTTGGTGCGGGTAAAGTATCCTGCGATACATACCTACTTTCAGACGTTTGTATAAAGCCCAGTTATGAAATAAGTGAATAAAAGTACAAGGCGATACGTTGCTGCAGTTATAACGCTTGGCAGCCACTATAATGTAGAGCAAACCGTAATTAGAAAACATAACTCACCGTAGCGCCTGAAAACAGCTTTATACCTATTACTGATTGTCAATCGTTGAAATATCAGTGTAACCATCGCTTAATGGTCAGCACGCGTGTGAGGCTCGTTGTCACGCACTATAAGTAACCCCTCGGGGCGTGGGACGGGCGGCGTCGCTAACGCTCAAAATCCCACCGCCTCGTACACGAGAAACGGGTGGTTATGAAATTGCCACCAAGAAAATCAGGGTCCTCGGAGATGGACCTGACGATCTCTGCGAAGATCGATGTAGAAATTCGAACGCCTAGGACTCAAGGAACGTCCTGCAGCGTTTTGAAAACTCGATTTTAGGGGCGCGAGGATCAGCCCTCCATTTTTCCAAAGCCTTTATGTGATCCCGTGAAAATAAACATGGCGATTCAGATACGATGTAAGAAAATATATCGATGTACCCGGCTCAACATCCCTTATATTACCCGACCGTTGCAGAGCAGCTTTTGCCAAAGTACAATGAGCGTCGCGCTATTTGCTTTCTTATGGCATGCTGCGGAGGATTGGATTTAGTGAATAACATATCCAGGTTATATTTATGGGGAAATAGGATTCTCGAGGAAGAAAAAAAAAATTGTAGCTGCTTGGTATCGAGCTACGGGAAAATATATCTTTTGACGATTTATTCAGCTTTTTCTCTGCAGCACGCAGTCCCGAATAGATAGGATGTGGACGAATCGAGGAGATGACGAAACTTTCAATCACACAGTAAACGCATCGTTAGATCGATATTCGTTATTTTCAGAGCTTTGGAACACAAGCCAACCGTGCCAGGAAAGGTTGACTCGACTCTACGTGCTTAAGAGATGGACGTATGGTGAAATGTATTCACCGAATTGAGAATGATACGCGCGTTATATTCTATTGTTTGATCACTTAACCCAGAGCTAACAGCGTGTTAACTTCTGTTTAACCGACGTTTGTTTATTCAATCGACCTTCCACCGTCATTTAAACGGGGGTGAGCTTTCCGCACGCGCTCTGATTAAACAGAACCTCATCGATTCCGCGTAGACATATTATCGTACCAGAAAAAATTAGGCCACGATATCCTCTTTACGTTCCGAAGAAAGTTTTTCGAAAATCCACTCGCGTTTTTCTAAAAAAAATTTAGATCGAACCTCCGGTGGATATCCTCGTTTTACAGCCCTTAAATATTCATTGGAATCGTCGTGAATTGGGCTGCGTCGTGAACGTGAAGAGTCGATATCAATTAGGATGGTAGTTCCGGTCACGTGCCTCGCGGGTATACGTTCCGCTCTTGTCACCCTCTGTAATAACGGCGCAACGTTGGGCACGTGACCGGCGTTTGGTTAAAAACTTTACTTCCGGTAGCGTATCGCTTCGACAAAAGAACATCGCGCATCCCTCACAGTGTTGTACCTTTTTCTTCCTCCCCCGCGTCACGGCGGTCGCACGACCTAAGGGACTCAAGGGTTGAGAGGCCACGACTTTATACTCCCCGCGAACGGCATTTGTTATCCTTAATTTTCTATGAAAACAGATTACTCCAACAACATAGATGAGCGTTGCCATCCTTGCGTTACTCAAATTTTATGGAAAGTTTTGACGTAGCGTGCTTTTTCAATTATTATACACTAATGATGAGTGGGACCGCATAGAGACTAATTGTTATTTAATGTCACTGCGAATTTTCTCCTCACTACGGTACTAATAATGGATTGAAGTGCAACGAGCAGGGAACGAGTGTCATAACTTTGAGAAATAATAACTTTTAGATCGTGTATAAAAACGTAGCGAAATTAATCAAAGCAAAATTCAGCGACCACCGACAAAGCATATTCGCCGTAAGAATTGATCGCTTCCGTTTCCGGTCTCTTTATGGTACACTGCGGCCCACCGATGTATTAAGATTACTTAATCAATAAAACCAAGTTGCACGCCGGGATCTAATTCATATTTTATTTAGTTCTTTTTCATCTCAAACAACTCGCAGCTCCTCGGATCGATACGTCTGATCAGATTTAAAGGATCGGGTAATCATCGAGTGAAAACAGTCCGAAGTCGATCAGAAAGTTATTGAAATTTTCTCAGTCAATTATATTCAATAAGAATCCTTTCGCGCGGGGCGGTTTTCTGCGACCCAGAATTCCTTTCGCCCGCGAACTCTATAATATCCAATTAGGACTGTAGAGTCGATTCCGGCGAAAAAGTGACCATCCGCGATCGAAAAGGGACGGTGTCGTATATAAAGAGGAGAACAATAAAGTTGGAAAAGTTTTTCAATTGTGAAACTTTCCCTTCCTGGTGTTGGTGCGCAGTGGTCGCTGACAATTGTGTTGTGTATAAAGTTTGAAAAACTCGCGTTAGCGTGTAAATACGATGTTGAGTCGACCGGTTCATCCGGTTGGTGAGTATAAGCACAGTTCTGGCCAGAGAATATAACCATATATGTACTCGTATCTCCAACGAGAGTCTCGACAACCCAATGGAACGGGGGAAAAAATCTAGAGTTCCTAACGAATCGCTAAGCTGGGGCATCGGCCCAGACCATGACAACGGAGGCCAAAATCTGCCCCTAAGAAAACCAAAAAGAGCTGGGAAGAGTACGTCGGAATCCGGAAGCATAAGAGGGAGATTTTATTCAGTCGGGACGCGAATACTGTCTGCAGCGATCCGACTACAAAATTCCAAGTAGTTCAAAAACCTGACGAACGATTAAGGGCCGGGGTAGAGGCATCCGAGTAGCTTTTAGATCGCTTCTCAAAGTAGATTTCGAAAAAATATATTATTCTAAAACAATGGAATTTAGCAGAGGATTGTGATCGATGAGCGTAATTTAAAGGTGGATTAAAATCGTCGTAATATCGTCGGTGATTTTCAGCTTTAGGCACGGAGTCAAAATATCTATATACGCATACAATGTACGATTTTTTTTCTGTCGACCAAAATCCCGCCTCGAGTATATAGTTAACATAAAAAAAGAAAAATCGCGAATAGGGTCAGTCGGAATGGCCAATCAATAACAGGAAAATAAATTGATAGTTGTCGAACGGCGGGACGTCCCCTAATATTTCCGAATGTAATCGAAGGGGTGTGCGCTCTTCGAAATCTAAAGCAAAAAAACATAAATAAAAAAATAGAAAAAGATAGAAAAACGAAAAAACATTGACAATGCTACAGCCGGGGTTGTATTCCGTTCCAAGGGTGTTTTATTGGTCGGTTTCCGTAGGGTCAAAAATTCTCCATGAATACATGCACGTATAATATACATAAGTTTAGGTATACAACGCTCCGCTAAATCTCGTAGAGTATAATAATTTTGCCACGCGGCTATAACGAACTCGATCACGTTGGATGTTCAGCGAAGTTTTTCTTTTTCATTCATCTCGTCCATCTTTCCTACAACCCTTTTTTTATCGTCCAAATTGGATTATTATATGGCGAACGACACTACTCTCCTGCAAACTTCAGCTTGGTGTCTCTTGATTTGGCTAAAAATTTACGATTGAGGGCTGCGCGAGTCCAACTGGGCATTGTATCTTTTGGGCAGGACCCGATGAGGAAAACTAGCGCCTCATAATCATCTTCCGAATATTTTTGCACTCAGTTGGATCGCGGTATAGAGCTCTAAAAACCCCGAATCGTCGACGTGAAGAGTAACGGGCTATGTCCAAATCCAGATAACTCGTGGTCATATAAATCACGGGGTGCGGAGCTGGTACCGCGTCAATGTTATCGGCTGCTTCCGGTCGAGTGGGCAACCGTTCGCCGTTCGCCGCTCTTCGTGACTTCGTATATGTAACATTTTAATATCCATCCATGCACACAAGTAACATATACGCGTAAAATACATTGGAGCGGTTACACGTCTTGTCCAGGATAGGGTGCCGTTAGTTTTAGGACCACGGGGGCATCCCCGTCCTCAATCGCGGAGGTCACCACGTGGCATATGCTGGCCGCTGTCCAGTCCATTTACTTTGCAACGTCATTTCAACGGGACCCCGAAGAGCAAAGGAGCAGATAACTTAACTCGGTTTAGTCCTCAAGTCTTTAAAATAACCACCCACGTCAGAAGATCCACCATGATCACAGAGTAAGTTTACATGTAGCTTATGTAATTTCGAACGCCCGCTACAACTACGATGTATTTTAGTGCAGTTTTATTTCCAAATAATTTTTTTGACGCTTCCAAAAACATCGAACAACCTTTTCGATTTTCGATTGACGATTTCGTTAATTTACATGAAGTTTTTAGGAAGCCTATCGGTGTGTTTTTAGATAATAATTCTGTTGGGACACATATTACTACCGTACATATGATGGAAATAGAATTGCAACTTGAATTAAACAACTAATTGTCGGAATAATAATTGTTATTGATTAGCTTCTGTATAAATGCTAACAGCGCCGGTGATGATTAATGAGAGATCAGAAAGCGATGATACGCATCTTCGAATGGCTATGGATACATAAACGATGTACCGATAAGCATCTAAGGGATAATCAACGATTTTATTCCATCTTCCGTATACCTACGCGCCGCAGCTGTCTTTTAGGGTGTAACTTTATTAAAGACAAAACTATGGGTGTACATTGGAATAGCAAAATAAATCTACTACACATTGACCTTGACGATGATTCATGGTATTTTTCGAATCGCTCGATTTGACCTGGAACCGTAGAACGTTCACGATCGTTATCTCTAGATAAATTCTCGCGATCTATTCGATAAATCGCTGCTAGTTCTATTTTTTCATATTCCCACCAGATAATGGACTGCTGAAAAAGTTCCACACACTATACCGCTCTTTTCATAATCTCTAGTTTCACTCGTTCGGTTCGCGATTGTTTTTAATTTATCGTGACCGAATTTACTTTGGTAGCCAGCGATAAATTGAGTTTAATATTTTGCTTCCTCTGTTTGGTTTGACCCGACGTCGCGACAACCCCTACCGTCGTTGGGGTAGTGCCCTCAGGAAATCTAAACCGGTAGCAAGATGGCCGATCGGAAACGGAAACCGGAAGCGTGTCACTCAAACTATAGCGGCATCCGGCGTCCCCTGAAAGTGGAATATATATGCAAGTAGTGATCACGCTAGTGCAGTCCACATACATTCATGTTATACATGAATGATCTCTGCGGGGAACGAAAGAAAGCACCCAAGTAGTACAAGACTTGCGGATGGTCAGAGCTGCGTGGAGGAAGAAATCGAAATCTTCAAAATAATCGGGTAAATAACGGAATACAATATTTGTATTTTTTTATTTATTAGTTTTATTAAATATGCGTCTGATATATTAGTTTACTATGTATAATACACAATGTACATATATACAACCTACAACAATAAATACTAAATTAGATAATGTAAAAGACGATCAAGAATGTTACGTAATACAATTTTTACCTAAATGTCGTTCTGTGAAATTAATTTTTCGTTTTTTACCTGATTCATATTCATATTTTATTTTTATTTTTTTTTTCACATTTCACTATATTATACATACATGAATACCTATTCCATGCATCGCTCTATAGAGTCCACACGAGTAAAGTACACGCTAATTTTAAGAAAATGATACGCGGCACACACGTCATCATTATTCATCATGATCTCCGATCATCGCTTCTGCATAAGGAGAAAAAAAAAGAAAGACAAAAAAATTTGTCAAAACTTTTTCTCTTTCGAATCTCGTTGTCTTATCATGTAATTGTATCTGACGACAAAAACTTTTTGTTGTATCCTGAATTATAATCACAAACGACATATATACGAGATCTTTGAAACCCCTACGGTTAGGAATAGCTGGCACTCTAAAATCGAATATAATATAATATACACTATAGATGAGTAGATCATAGAGTTATCAATTACATGTATATCACCTGAAGTGGGCTGCAAGAGACGTGAAAATAAAAAAACGATATTGTGATTAGGTTGACGCGTTTCCCGCGCGTATTTTTTTTTTCTTTTTTTCTTTTTTTCTATAAAATATTATGATTTTTTTCTCGATCAGTTGTTTTGTTTTCTCATTTTATTAAATCATTTTTAATTTTTTTCTTTACACGTGTGCGCCGGATAGATAAGTAATCTTTATCGCTAGCTTATCTACCTACGGTCTTAAATAACGCCCGATATAACACGCAATTGTCACGTCAGTCGATTACGTAACTGTCTCCTGAAAAATAGTCATTCGACGAGACATGATGAAAGAAATGAGAAATGAAGAATCCCGATATGATCATATGCATATTATAATAATATACGTGGCAAACGCGAATCGAATATCGTACAAGTGTGTTATGGAGGAAAAATTTTACCCGATAGCAAACTAAACCAAAGAAAAAAATGTCCTCTGACTGCAGCGCGGCTGTAAGGAATAGCGAGATGATTTATGATGAATGTATAGAAGTCTGGTGTTCAATTTTATAAACTAATTTGAACTCTGTCTAGAATGAATTTGTACAAAACTTATATCGTAAGAAATATTCAAAAATCACATTAATAATTAACTAACTAGATATTATATGTATATATTTATATAGTATATAATTCATGTACGATCTAAATCACTTTTCGTCGTTATTAAGTTATACACACGTCTCCACTATTCGTAATTCGACTTTAATCGTATTGGTATAGTACACACGATCTTCTGTCCCCGCCTAGCTCTAGCTATTCGCTGTACGTCGTTAGGACGAACTCTTTATCATTTAAATTTGGATATAATATAACTACCACATTAGTACGCGTTTCACGCTACGCTACAAGACTTGCTACCGAATAATAATTCCTGCAGACCGGGTTACGCAAGGGTGAAAATCAGAAGGAAGAAAAGAAATGAGGAAAAATTCCGTAAACGATTAAAGAATTAATTGACAGACAGAAATCGTGGGCACATTATCTACAAATATATATATATACTGGTATCAGGTATTGCACTATGACGATTAAGGTGTGGTCCAGGGCAAGAAATTAGAAATTAACAATCCCGAGGCTTACCACCAGTATGGTTTCTGCATGTACGGGGCCATAGGAACCTGACCGGATCCCGGATAGGATGCCGATTCCATCAACTTTGACTGACAAGGTTTACCGTCGCGTACCAAAACAGGAACGGCAACTCTTCTAGGCGAACACCCGCTTCCACTTGCTTCAACCCTCTCGGTCGCGGCCCTCTTCGTCTTGTACCTGTGATTCTGGAACCAGATTTTGACCTGCGTTGGCGTCAACCTTATTATCGATGCCAAATGTTCGCGTTCGGGTGCGCTGAGGTAACGTTGCTGCCTGAACCGTCGCTCTAGTTCGTACGTTTGCGCTTTTGAGAAAAGGACGCGTCGTTTACGTTTTTTATGTTCACTTTCGTGGGGCTGAGACTCTCCCTGATGTTCCTCCTCGAATTCCTGTTCGTCCTCTTTAGATTCGTGACCATTTTCTTGGTGCGATGGAAACGAGAGGTCCGATATTGTCGGACTGGTTGAATCCGGTTGCTGCAAAACTGTGGAAAACAGAAAAATAATCGTGGCTCATTTTCGGATCGCTGCAGATAACAACCCCGACCCCCCTGCCTCTACTCGGGACTATTTATATCTTCCGTTTGCCTGATTGGAAAGACGCGAACGTAAGCGGTCCGACGTGACCTTTGTCCCTGAGACGACATCGACGCTTAATTTGTTCTATATCTATTTCCGATCGAGGGCAAACCTCGAATACAAACAAGATCACTTCCGGCGAGCTTTTTTTACCATTCTAATCCAGACACAGAAAATACACGATGTTTTCTGTACCGGACAATATCCGCGTCGGCGGACGAAGATGCTTTGAAAAATTTCCGCTTGATATTTTACGATTAGTGGGACACGAGAATTTTGCGTGTTCCCGTGTACAATATTTTTTCAATTATTTAAAGAGCTGGGTAAGCGCTATGACGCGGCGAATGAATTTCACTCTAAAGTCGAGGGCCTGCTGCAGCGGTCGCTCAGTGAAACTGACGACTCGAATAACCAGCCAATTAAACGATGCAGGGCAGCTGCATCGTCGAACACGCTGGCATCGAATCATCGATAATCATTAGGTTCTGATTGCTGCAGGGCAGATGCACAGCCCTATCGATTTTTTAATTATCAAAACGCAGATAGCTGCCACCCCACGACACATAACGGTCGATCGTTTTGACTCATCGTGTAGGATCAGAAATCAGAGTCTATTACCTCCTCCAAATGATTGACTAATACAATAAACCATTTGCGATTATTGCGACGGTAAAACAAAGGAATTATTAGATGCTCCCATCTTCTTGACCCACGATATCGGCAGGGTTGATATTTCGGCTATTTCGTCTCGTAACTCGTCACGCGTATGGACCGCAGCCACTGCAGGACAATATGCTGCCCCGTAACCCCATAACGCGTTACTGGATGTCTGACTGGCTTCAGGGGAGGGTGTGAACTAATATAAATCCTATTTGATACCTACATAATATCCTAGGAGCCCTGCGGGACTGCAGAAGTAGCATTGACGAAACGCCCAGCGGTTCGTGGGGATGTCGTATCGTTTTCATGGGGGATTAAGCCTGGGACTTTGGTTGTGATTTCATTATTTGCTTAGGGAAAGAGCGGGTGTCTATTGGAGTACATATTGTCCCCTCGCTTCTTCATACCCGAAGTTCCGCGGCCTGCTGCATTTCTGCGCGCATTTCTATGATATACATGTTTGTATATATTTATATATACTGCACCCACACCTACATGATATGGGTGGCATTTTATTTTCGCAGGGTGAACATCGCAGGCTTTTACTCTGGTTATGGTCTTTACGCAAAACGCGGCACGCCGTTGCTTTTATTTCTCACTAGATTTCAAATTTGAAACCGTTTAGATCATCCGTGTAATCGTGACCCCCTCCCTAGTAATTGGTGTAACCGTGTGTTCTTATGGGTAACAAAACGGAAACATGCCCGCGTATAGTTATCGACCCTTGAAGATGAGGTGTGTAAAAAAAAAAAAAAAAAAAATCGGAGGGCTCGATGGTCGGCGCGTTTAGTAGGTACAAGGCACATTTCGAGCACAATGACACGGGTTGGGCGTGACAATCTGAATTCATTGAAAGTTTCAGTCGCACATCTGTCTCCGGGACATCTGCCAATCTTCACTACACGTTCAACCAATCACTGAACAGATTCACGAACCTTTTATAGACCTATTAGATCCTGCTTAGCTAGATTCGACCAATTGTAGGGTCTCTAGTAAATAAGGGTTGCAACCTAGAACCCAGGACTCCATGTGGACGTTTTACTTGATATGTTTTGCGGATTTTCCGTTTCGAATTTCGTTGATTTTTTATTGTTCTTATATCATAATTACTCGAACTTTTCTTACCGTTTACTTCATCGAGTGGCTGAGGTATCGTCGGATTAAGCGACGGCCCGGTAGGCCAGCCCAGAATCCCAGGTGGCGGAGGTGGCAAAGTCGTTCTCGCTAGATTGGCGTGAACACCAGGCTGCAGCATCGCCGTCGTGTGCTCGAGGAGCTGTTGATAAGTTGATGGAACCTCGGTTGCCGGCGGCAAAACGGCAGTGGTTCCTAAAACATAGAAAAAATACGAATCGATTATGCAGGAGTCCAGGTAAGGTCGGAAGTTTCTATTCAATTTTTCAGGCATATTATGACTCGTTTATTACCTTGAAGTTCCGTTTCATCTGTAGTTGGTTTGGAGTCATTGAGCTCCAGAATGTCACAGATATGGAAACCGGAAGTTCGCGCGGCTGGCATCTTCATGCTCTCCAATAACCTGAAATGAAGAGAAATTTTACAGTCAAAAGAGTAGTTATCACTATTACTTGAAATTTTATATTCCTACACTATATCTGTCATGCTACATATCTTATATCTCTTAGAAAAACCGCATAAAAAACGTGTGATTGAAAAAAAATTTGATTGTGGAAGAACAAGCTGAAAAAGAACTCGCTGATCTAATCCAATTCTACGTCAAAAAGTACGAAAATCTCAAAGCTCTTGTCAAAAAGCCACCAGTTGCAATGCGATTAAATTTCGGTTCGTTGTGTTTGAATCCGTACCGTCGACGGCGAGCGTAGGAGGCGGAAATTCAAGCAGCCGCAAGGATCGGATCTACCTGCACCGCTTACTATTTCTCGAGGATTCCCCAAGTGAACCTGTACCCTAAGCTCTAATCCATTTCGCCCATTATTTCGACACGTCTCTCGCGTTATTCCCAAACAAAACTGCAAAGAGCAATCAATGGCCATTCCGTCTACCTGCATTTGAAATCAAATATTGTGCGACAAGTTCTACCCCCATATTGTACCCTTAATTATGATAGACGAGGGAGTAATCGAGATGAAGTTTATGGGGAAAGATATGCTGACGAGATGCCGGCATTTTAGGGGAGATGCTGTTAATTTCGCCCTGGCCGATAATTGAGAGAAGCTTTAACGGCGTTGAAATCTCCGAAATAATGCACCGCGGGCGGTTCATGCAGTCTCGATTTTAGTGGACCAAAATTTACTGCGTTAAAACGATCATAAATTCATTAAATATGGAAATAAAGTTGCACCTGGGCCGCAACGCGTGAACGACGGGGCTTTATACTTTCTAAAATTAACGTCACTCGCCCCTTTTTTTCCAAACTGGCAGGCTAAACGCTCGTTTCTCCGCCCCAGTAGTCAAAATGGTTAATTTCCCTAAGTGGCGCGTATCATGTCGACAGGATATGGTCCAATCTGTTCGCCAGTCTCGCGTGTCTGCATTGATTTAGGTGTATCTATTCGTTACGGTATAAGGCTATAGGCACTCCTGTGCACTCTATTAGTTATCAGAGATTATTAACTAATTCGGTCGCGGCTCGTCTAACGTCAATCGCGCGTCAGATTATCAAAATTTTTTCACAGCAACCAGATAAAATCTGCTGGGAAAGTAAGAGAAAATTGTTTGATTAAAAAAATAAGGAGGAAAAAACATAATCAGATAATTTAAGAATCCATTTCGGTATAATCAAGCTAAATAATTAACTACACAACCCCTGTATCATCATTACTTAATATCATCAGAAGTCATAAATAGATATCCATATAATCTATCAAATAAATTCATTGACAATAGAACAGTTTTCACATTTTTTTTGTTTACCTAGAGTTTAAAGCGAGCTGGCTGTACCAGACGTGGTTTAACAAACTCGCCGGATACGGAAGCAGGGGCCATGGTAAAATCTTGTTTTTATCCGCCATCTTGAAAATGTTGTGGATACTTTTGTCAGTACATTTTCTTCTTTCCAGATTTTTTTTTTATATGCACTGCAGGTATAGAACTACGAGGTTTCGCACGTTGTTGTTATCAATAATTTTTGTACCTTCCATACAAAAATAGCGATTTCTACTAAATATCACGTTTACTTATAGATGGTTAAAATTTGAAGAATACCGCACGAAAAATCGACGCACACACTGCAGTTTATCACACAAACTCTATACTTTGACTAGATTATAGTTTGATTATTATCGCCATTCGCATCATATAATTATTTAAAGTCCCCAGATGTATGAGGGAATGATATTTTGGAGTGCGTTCTTTTTGAAACTGAGTTAAGGACTTGTTGTACTTTTTGAGTGTCTCCGACGAGCACTTGACCAATAGTGTTCCCTACCTCCGGTGAGCTTGGCTCGCGCTCGAACTCAAGCACCCTCGAGCTAGCAGGGCGGCGTCACCCGGGGGCGGGACCACCGACTTTCGCACCCCACGGCGCAAACCCCTATGAGAAATTTCCAACTCTAAACCCCCGAGTCGTACACCGAGTCTCTGCAACACAAAACGAATTCGAAACCTGGACTGAATTTTTTATTCTTTGCAGTTAAAAGTGCTTATTACTGAACACCCCCAATTCAACAGCAAATTACACACTCTCACTTTTGACCGTTTAAAAGTTGGAAATGTTAAAAAAAAAAAAGAGAATGTAATTCTTAGGAAAAGATTCAATGCAATAAAAATTCCTAGTTTTTACAGAAAGTTAGGTTGATTTTCATTTAAAATCTCCAGCGCTAACTTATCTTGCCAAACTATAAAAAGTGACTCTTGACGGTCTGAAGATCCAACGAGACTACTAAGAGTCCTTGGTAAAAATTTCCTTTCGATATTGACCGTGGAAATTTAGCGGTAAGTTACGGAAGGGCGGAGCAAAATACGACCCCTACGTTAGCCAATGGAAATAGGAGAACCAGGGCCAATCGGGATTTAGGTATTCAACCCCCAGGAACTTCTGGCCAATGGAAGTTAGGAATCGATTAGAACTTTTCACATCGAGGACATACTTTACTTTGAGTACTAATGTGAATGGGTATTAGCGGTCATTTGATTTTTTTTTTCTTCTTTTCTCTTTTACCATTACACTAAAGGCCCGTACAGCACTCCTAGATCGGTATAGCTGGTAATTCTACACGAAACTGTGTCATACGCGTGACTTTTTTTATCCTTACTTTATGGGGTGGTTCGATCCGACCTACTAGACATACCTGCACAATATAGCGACACAAAAAGATTCGATCTTTTCAAACCCTTGCAGCTATATACAACTTTACGATCTTTGAGTTGCCGTAGAACATCGGACGGAGCTAGGAGGAAAAATATAAATTGTCCCATATCTATGCAACATAGGTAAATACGAAGGGTGAATCTCCTGCTCTGTCAACCCCTGGCGATTGTCACGCAAACTCTGGTATACTTGCCCAGCTTGATTACTCGGAGTCTTGGAATCGCCTTTGCAAAATGGGAGTCCTTCTAGAGTATAATAGAGCAGAAGTGTGGCGTGAGAAAATCAGAATCGAGACGATGGTATTTTTTCTCATAACTACATTGTGTAAAAACTAATATCCGATTTTTTAAGCGTTCTGTCCTCACGCATCTATACAAACGGCAAGAAACATCGGATTTTAAGAATGCAGGAACGGCCGCTCGAATCGAAACAGGTAGCCAAAATGATATATACCCAAGCGAAGCTACCCGTAAAAGGGCGAATATCCGGTCCATTCGAGTCCGTTCCGTCTCTTCCTTTATATCGCTTTATTCTCGGTGTCGAACTTTTGTATAAGAGTCAAAAACTGCGGAAGGGGGCGGCGGCGCACCATCCAGTTTCTCGTGGAAGATTTTACTCGTAGATTTATGACTTTCTCACTTGAAAATTTTTCGTTGCCTTCCCAACACTGGGCTCAAGTGCCGACCATATGGGAATCCTATTATGATGTTAATTTTCATGAAAGGGGTGACGCTGATTATCCAGTTTTAATTTTGAAAAAATTATATTTGCAGGTTGCAGCACCGTAGACTGCAACTAATACCTAATTCTGTTAGAATCAAGTTTAAGAGACTCATTTTATTCAAAAGAAAAAAACCCTCCCCCGGCAATCGAGCCGTGAACATTTGTCGAGTTCTCACGACTGTTTGGCGATATCTGTGCCAACTTGTTTCAAGCACGCAACCCAATTTGTCTACGTCTCATTGCTGGTGCAGCAGGTTTACGGCCACGACACCATCGGAACATAGTAGAAAGAATTTTCAGAAATAATAACTAGAAGATCCTTAGCGCAGTAGCTATGCGTTTTTGATACCGATGTTTGAATTCAACTCCAAACTCGGATGTGCGAAATGGGATTAGCTTAACGAACGGCGTTTGCAGTACGGTTAACCCTGGCTTAACTCGTGCGGCTACAGTGTAATCCAATGTTTATTTAAAACACTAATGAAGGATTCCACCAGCGGTCAAGTTAATCGCTGCCCAGCTGTAAAGTCGAGGATTACAGGATTTAAAGGCGATGCAAACGTGCAGACGGCACGGCGATTCACCGGACAACTTAGACTCTGTAGTATAAATCTTGCTGCAGACCCAAAGAATGCATTTCGACTCAGGATTTTAATGGAATCCCGACGTATGATTAGCAAAAACTATTATCGAAATTTGTCGATGAAAATGTAATCCGTGTCAGTAGTAAGAATAATTCGATTGTAACTTTCTTATTGCGTGGAGCCGCTTCTTCTGAACTAGAAACTAAAATTCTACAGACGAGGCAGCAAGTGGTGGATATGAGGGGGTGGAACTTGGGGTTGACAATCAGACTTATTGTCAGGTGGCAGACAGTGCAGGAAGACGTGCCCTCGTCAATGGGCCTTTACCCATTTAGGGAATATTTTGAAAAATCTGAAATTAACATGACAATATAAATACCTGTTCGGCCGGCGTTAGACCCGAACTAGGCAGCACCTGAATGCCGCATTTTACTGCCCGTACGTGCTCGAGCAAAATTTACCGACATTTCCTAAATTCCCTGCAACACCCGAACACGCGAATCTGTCGTAAAGCAATCGACGGACAAGTGTACGTGAATGACTACTGCTCGAAGATTCTTTGGACTATTCGAAACCTGTTTAAATTTCAAAACGAAGTTCAAGTGTTTCTCCAAGTTCTTTTCGCATCACGATGTCGACTCTAAAGAAGGCCGCAATGCTAGTTTTTCTATCCTTCATGTTACCTACTTCACACCTACCCAAGTCTACAGCGAAATGCTGCGAGGACCACGAGGCTCAGAGGTTTTAATTTCACTTATATGGATTTTATTTCTAATGACCAATGTTCATTTTTTCTTGTTTTTCTGAATTCACAATTTTTCGCGAGGAGTCACCTCATATGAGAAAAATCCAACAGTGATCGAAAGCTCGAATAATTTTTCGCTTTTTTTGTAGTTATTTGCACTTATAGCTTTCGAGACAAGGGTCTTGGACAAGTTTTCTAAGTAGATGTATCGATAGAATCAACTTCAAAGGCTGAACTTCCGGTCATCGGACGCGCGGTGCAGAGTCTAAGCTAGAGCGACGGTTGTCCGTACCCGCAAAATAAACAGTTTTCAATGGAGTAAACTGCCTGGAATAACTTCTTAAACGTTTCTTAAACTGCTCCTTTAAGTTCGGACTAACTGGCCGTGAAAAGTTTCAAACACGTTTTCGAAGCTGTGATCTATAGACTAAGCCTGATGCCTGCAGCAGTTTTTCGAAAACTTTTCGCACTCCTGCAGTGTGTATCTACACAATAATATATAGGTATATATACATAAGGCATACATACTAATATAACTGGAGGCTCGAAAAGTCCCGCTGCGCGTAGTACTACGAGGGTCATACTACGACCATTCAAAATTTCTTAGGGTCAAGCTGAGCCTTTGTCGGGATCCAATGAATGAACGTAAACCTACTGCCTCCTCTTACTTTTTTCCTCCCTTTTTTTTTTTTGCTTTTTGTCGTCTCCTTCATTCCTTTTCGCAGAGTATAGATCAAACAAAGCTCAGAGTTGAGAATCAGTCGATCGTTTTTTATTATAAAATTATTATGTGTATAATAAATGGACTGATTGTGAGACTGAACGGTAAAACAAGGGGCTCATGATTATTCATAAATTTATTGTGTGAGCCAACAGGTGTGCGTACTTAAGCAGCTATTATGATCATTGGTATCGATGGTGCAGAGCAGTGCAGCTAAGCAGCGGTGTAACATCGCGTACCACTCTGCACAGAAGGGCGCGACGAAACCCCAAACACGCCCGGTGGCAACCCCGGCGATCACCCCTCGATGTAGTCGAGGTCTCGGGATTCAGTGAGCTCTTAAACGTTCGTTTCCGCCGAGGGTGAATCCTCCCAATCAATTCCAATTTACCTACCAAGGCACTCTCTTACCATCGTTGCACGCATAAAACAATTGTGCATATATGTACGTATGCACCGCTGCATCTGCGTGTGTTTCATATTTTTGTGATAAAAACTGTCGAGAGAATTTATTCATATTTTTTACGGTCTCTGAAACTTTTTAAGAGTCTACTGGAATCAAATTATACGAGAAACTCGATCGGGTCCTTCCGATTATTGGAATGCGACGAAATGCTAACCGGCAAATGCACTCCTGCTGCACGCTTACTGCAATATAATATTTTGCCATGTGGTATCGATTGCTACGCTATGAATATGGGCACTGTGCTCTAGAGTAGCCTTGAAATATGAAATTGCTTGTGCACTTGTTTAGTTTCAAACGACTTCCCAAACCCTTACCTGTAATCATCTTCATTGCTGACGTAGTCCGGAGGTATGAGATGCCAAGATGCATCGTAACAGTCGTCGTAGGTGGCAGCCATAATTGTCAAAATGCCACTGTATAACGTATTAATATATCCCGCGCGTTTTCCAATAATTACTTCGTCACAAAACTAGGAAAGCCACGTGTTTGTTTAAAGATTAATTTACAGTCGAAACCGACTGATTTTCGGAGAAAAGTCCATTAGAACTGAAGATTTGTTACGTCGTATGAAAACCCTTACAGCCTTTTTACACGGGGTTGATTTGATATCTTCCAGCGATTCACTCACAAATTTATTTCTAAATTTTTCGCAATCACTTGATCCCATTAAGCAGTTGGAACCCCATCGATTATATTAATTTACACCACACGATGATGTCCAGGACAGATGGCTGTGGTTAATATGTCGTCGGTACAACTTTTTACGCAGTATAGGTATACATGCGGTACGCGAGAATGTAGATGTTGCCGAATATTTTTAAGCTCCGGAATATTGTACTTGATATTATTGTGCGTGTATAAATTTCAAAGCGATCCAACCTGTGCGTGATCGCAGACTGGGGAACATACTCGATGCATTGATTACCTATATATTATATCGAAAATATGGCTACCAGATAGGAGCTCTGGTAACCTTATCTTTTTGATAACACCCTATATAGATTAGTTTGACTACTGCACTATGTAACAGGGACATACATACACCGAAAATCACGCAAGAACCTGGTGTGATACTCGTTGGAAAATTTTATCCCATTAGAATTTCGACGAGGTAGCAACATAAAATTGTTGTGTAAATTTAAAAATCTATACTTTATACAAGTACGAACGTATACGTGTAGTATATTTATTAAATACCATACTGCAAATATGAACAGCTGTGATTACAATTTTTTTTTTTTTCTTCACCTATTCCGGCAGAGAACAAAAATTTACCACTTAAATATCGATTATGATATGTATTTACTGTACAGTGCGCTGATGCGCATTTTATCAACAACTGCAGTTTCACCAATTATAAAAAGTCCACGTGCTGCAGTTGAATAAAAAGAAAAATTATTGATCGTTATCAATAATCGCTCAATCATTTCTTCGCGATGACTATTTCTTTTATTTGATCTTTCGTTTTTTAGATTATTATAGCTGACTAAGTTTAGTTTAATAGATAATTGGCATCATTTCTCACTGATTGCTGAATGTACGGTTATACAAAACTAACACGAAGACGGTCGATTATTCTGCACATTTTTGGAATTGTGTCGTGTGCAATTTAGAGCGAGCCAGCTATTTTTTATGATCATAGTACGCTGAATACAGTAGAAAATTATTGGAAAAAAAAAATGAAAAGTGTAGTTCTATTCTGGAGTTTCTATACAGAGATCGATCGATCGATCGGAAATCATTTGAAATGATGCATGAGGAAACCCTAATTTTTTTAATGACGATAGAAGCCCTCGAAGTGAAGTATCTAAGCTTAGCCTACAAGTGTTCCCAAACAGGTACTGTACACTAAGCTTCGATAAACCAATATTAGAACCATATCTGCACTTCTTAATAATGTATCGATTTTGATAAATTAATTTCTAACGAGTCTAGATCTACTTCAGATCATTTCCAGCTGCTATTATTGGATTTTAGGAATCTCAAGTACATGATTGGATATGTGTTGTTGCGTTTATACATGCTCCTGAACAAACACCTTACATTTACGCAGAGATATCGATGCGCAATGCAGCAGCTATAGCGTGTTCATAATATATGCTAATTGAAACAGAAATAGTAGCTTCAACGATCGATGCCCAGATGTTACAGAATCCATGTTTGTTTTTTCGTTTTTTTTAAATCTAGTTTACCCCATTTCTATCCTTTATAGTACTTTATCAAGTTGAGATAATGCTCTGATTTTCAATCACAAGAAATAGTTGTGATGTTGCTACTCTGCAGAAAAAGCATGACGAAAAGTGATCGCACTCTCTAAAGCTATATAAATTTCTCTAGGTCGATATCGAATCTCTTATTATTATATTACAATTCTGCACCAAATCACCGGTGAGCGACTTTTAGTATGACATACATATCATTTTCATCAAGCACACTGGTGACATGTGGTCACAATCTTGGCTTATCGGACTCGGTGATAAGAATATGTATGTATTTTTTTTTATTCAAAATTAACAGACCGTATCTGGTATATTGAATAAATACATAGGAATAATATAGCTATGTTGATAAAAAAAAGAACGAAAAGGAAGATCATGCATATATAATAGATCCTTATGATTTTAGAAGTTTTATAAAGCATGTTGATTGAGTTTTCAATTCTGAACGTATGATTTTACAAGTATTTTAGTAATTGAAAATTCAAATTAATAACAACAATATTCCCAATAGTACTAGTTTTCTATTGAATGTTAAAATGTGGCTGAAATTCCCATTGTTGAGTTGAATTTTTCTCCCGCGATGCCCCAGAAAGCTCGGCGCCATCTTCAGGAACGAACTTCGAGATTCAAATGGTCGTGGTTATCGACAGTATGAAAAATCATTTTCTATAAATAAACGCGAGTCTAGATGTTGTTAAAACTGACCTATGGAATTATAGAATAGCCTTACCGACCACCGCGCTTTCGATAATTGCATGTAACAATCAATCTACTACGGTATAATTGTTCGCAGAAAATGATGGGCAAACTATGCCACGTCAGTTTGATGAATGTGGTCTGATTTTTGTGCATCGAAGCATAATCTAGCGCATCGTGATGTGCCTATAAATAGAGAGCATAAGTTGACGTCGCATATTGTAAGAAGGTTTCTTGATTCCCGGCTTCGTTGACGCCGTCACCGTCCATCGACGTGTCACCCAACAGCAGCAGCAGTAGTGGACAGCTAGTTATATTTGCAAATGGCGTCGTCAAACGATAAGCAGTCCGCTGCTCAGCTAGACTTAGATAAATTAAAACTATCACCGGATAGAACAGTGATATCCGACGATGTCCAGGAAGATACGAAAATATTTGAGCCACATTTATGGGGGTTTGAAACCCGGGAACTCTACAAGATCGCGTTAAACTTTTACAAAGGTAAGTCCACGGCTACAGGTCCACCTTCTGACAGTTCTCATTGTCAGCGCGTATAGATCGAATACTCGCTTAAAATATTCATTTGCCTCCAAAGGTTACACGTATCACTTCATGAGAATTCCAACGACTTAACAGCTATTCTCTAATCTAGAAACTCATCAATCACTTACTGTAGCCAGTAATCCCGAATTTTTAATCACCGGTGTTTTCGAACTAGGATCGATGAGCACAATTCATAAAATCACGTCCGTTTCGTGTTTACATTTTTGTATTTTGCTGAAATTGAATTTTAACTTCTTTACTCAATTTTAACGACACATGAAAATTCTCTGTCGTGGCATGTAGTTCCTCTAAGAATGGCCATTGTTTCAATGTGAGCTGAATCAGATATAATAAGACTACGCTGTGATCCTTCTACTTTGATAATATTTGCAGAAAAGGAAGGAAAAGCGGTTCACTTATCTTATGAAGACAAATTGAAGCTGGTTGGATTCACACAGCAAGTAACACATGGTAAATGCACTATAGACAATGCACCACCCCTGGGAGTATTGGATGTTATTGGCAGGGATCGTCGCTTGGCTTGGCAAAATCTTGGAGACATATCAAAGGATGAAGCAATGGAAGGATTCATAGTTTTACTGGATAAACTATGCCCACTTTTCAAGACTGTAGTTGAAGCGCAGAAGAGGGACTTTGAGGAAAAAGTCAGGCTCAAAAAGGAAGAAGAACTTAAGGAAATTGAGAAAGAAGAACAACGTAAGGAACTCGAGGAACAGCGAAGGATCGAAGAGGAGGAAAGGATAAAACAGGAAAATCAGAGGAGGCAGATCCAGGAGGCGCTCAACCAACAGACTTACCATCAGTTTAAAGCTTATGCTGAACAACAGTACCCGGGCAATCCAGAGCAGCAAGGAGTTTTAATAAGGCAGTTGCAAGAGCAACATTATCATCAGTATATGCAGCAACTTCACCAAAACCAACTAGTAATTGAAGAGCAAAGTTCGGACACTGAAAAAAAAGACAAACTATCAGAAATCCTGAACAATGAAGGTGAGAAAAACTGTGTCGAATCCAACGAAACGACACCACTGAACGAGAACGATTCAGATGAAGCTGAGCCTGATTGGCCCCCGATATCTCGAGCAGAGATGTGGACCAGGACTGGGGTAGAGGAATTCAAAGAAATAATTCGCAAGGAGGCTGGAGATGCGGTGATTAAAGTGGGCCATGGTGAAACAGTTACAGTCAGAGTACCAACCCATGAAGATGGTTCATGCTTATTTTGGGAATTCGCAACTGATGGTTACGACATTGGGTTTGGCGTTTATTTTGAATGGTCAAAACCAGAGAGTAATCAGGTTTCCGTACATATTAGTGAGTCTGAGGATGAGGATGACGAAGAGGAAGAATATGAGAGTCGAGAAGATCTGGAAAACGGAGCAATGAATGGAACTTCAAAGTCTGAATATAGCAAGCCAAGTACACCACCAATCAGCGTCATAATACCTGTAAGTCACATCAGACACAATATTATATTCGTATAATAAGATTCCTCACCTGACGTAATGTCTAACAATTTTTTATTTGCGCTCTCTGATCTCATGCATGCACAATGAGCTCTGTTATTGTGGTATATAAAGAACTAATAGTTAGCGCGCTCTTGATAATTGACGGTTTATTATTCAGGTCTACAGGAGAGATTCTCAAGAAGAAGTATATGCAGGCAGTCACCAATATCCGGGACAAGTGAGTACAAACAAGTTGAATAACATACGATTTATTTCTTTTTGTTGATGTATACAATCAAACTCATTATGGACACAGATTGAGTGAACAATTCAACAGATGTTGTAATTTTGATTATAACAAAAAAAAACGTCCATTTCTGATACCTCATTGCCATAGTCTAGAGAAGAACAATGCTTGTTGTCTGGTGAAATAACAAAAAGTGATAGAATTATTGTTTTCCGCAGGGTGTCTACCTTCTGAAATTCGACAATTCCTACTCACTTTGGCGAAGCAAAACTCTGTATTACAGAGTTTACTACACACGGCCAGGCTTTACGAGTAATTAGTATTATTAAGTATTTAAGTAAATTAATCAATTATTCAAGTATGTACCTACATAGTTGTTTGATACACTAGCCTGAAAATGACTGTCTGTACGCTAGTCTAAAAAAATCTATATTTCACGTACGGTGTCACCTCTCAAGAAAAAGAAGAAAATTGAAAATTGAAAATTGAAAATGAAAATAAAAAAAGAATATAAATATATATATTTATTATATCCATAAATCGAAAAGCGTAAGTAATTTTTTTTATTCCTCAGATAATTAATAATTAAACAGTAATAAGAATATTAATAATAATAATTGAAGTAATAATATTCCTAATAATAACAGCACAATTATGAGAGAAATTCACTAATTGAATTGTTCTGACGTTGACGTTTAGAAATATCCTACGAGACATAGTTTTTACATGATTAAATATACATATAAATCGTATATGGAGAGTTTTGAGTGAAAACTTGTTGGTACATCATTTATACATAATATAATATAATATAGGTACGTATATCTAATTGTATAATGTGTATATGTGTTGCTGATGCAACGGTGCGACACGCGCCAAACAATGTGCGTAACGCGAAACACCTAAATAGAATTTGAAGTCGGAATATAGATAATTTTGACTTGGGATTGATCTTACTGTATATCATTTATTATATGTTTAAAAATAATAATATTTGTGTTATCGGCAAACATATATGTCGGCTAAAAACCGTGTTCTATGCTTCAAAGTTTATTTCCTGCAATTTTGTACACCTTTGAATTATTTACTCGTATATTAATGCCGCAATAATCGACGACAAACAACGACGATAGTGTGATCAACGCAGGTATGTATATTATATGCCGTATATAATAGTAAGGAATAATTATCACACCAACGTGGCGATTCATTATTTAACGTTTATTATACAGTGTTTTACTGTATTTTGCATATACAGTAATAATGCGGTATATAGTTAACAATTTTATCATGGCATCATCGTAATAATTATATTTAGGTACACTTTGACTGAACGACATTTGTCAACTACGTTTGAATCTGCATCTTCTCATTTATTTTATTTATTTAGCTTTTAATTTTTTTTTTCCAAATTTCTCTAAACTCTTTCGCACAGCTGTTCATTTATTTTTCAAGAGCACTTTTTGAGACGGCATACGTTTTTCTTTAATATTCATATTATACATTAACATACTTTTGTGCTAAGAAAAAAACAACGACCTATCATCATATTGCCTATGTATACTTATGTATCCCAGGCTCGAAAATATCTGGAATTACGGAACGTCCATTTGTTAAAAACAAAAAAATCCAACATCCGTTCACAGCAGCCACAACGGTGTGCGAACGCCAAAACCTTCCGCACAATTTGTCACGTATGCCTATACTCCGAGATAGGATTACCCCGTACGGTGAAATATCGCTAATGCTGAATATTGTTTCCGAGCCTCGATAATATAGTAATTGCCATTGGCTTAAGCTTCTTAAATTGACAGTAGGATTACTTGAACAATAATAATTGCTTAGTCAAAATACACAGATATAAGCTTTGAAGTACAAATACAACAAATATATTTTTGTATATCATTATCAATAAATTCAATAACTTTCGATTATCGATTAAATACCTAATAATTAATGTAAATTTATGTATGTATATATTGAGCTATCGATGCATACCTCAAAAAATTCTGAATCACTCATCGTTATCTCTTTCAAATTTCGCATTTGAGTACGAATATTTTCAAGCAATTATGTACGCGAAGCGTTCAGACTTCATCGAAGTATATTATATAATTATATATATTTGAAAGGCAAGTTGACTTTATTTTTACACCATACGTTGTTCGTACAAGTCGTATCTACCCCCATTTTCGTCTTCAAGGATGCGATAAAATTATAATCTCCATCTAATCGGTATAGTTTCATATCACAGGGAATTCTTACGATTTTACTTACTGTCAGAATAATAGCAATCAGGTATATGAATATAAGCTTCGAGTATACAGAAGCCAGACTGGTTGACACTAGAATTTTCCAACGATCCCTAGAGCGAATGCAGTGCTGATCTTGTCAGGGCATTCACGCTTGTACAAACAACGCTCCAACTACGATTGCTATGGTAAGCCCGCTTTCGCATATTATGTCTACACGTAGATCGCAATTGAAATTCATTCGAAAGCTTTTTTTTTTTTTAATTTGGTCTCATTTATCGACTAAAGCATCAATTAATTATTCAATTGATTAATCAATAATATAGTATCCAAACATTTTCTTACGTTACATCCTAAGGCCCCGTTATTAAATGCGTCTCACAGCTGGATATACTGTGTCCGATACTGTACAATTAGTATCAGGTACACCGGTAATCATAGAATATAATATAGTACATAGCAATAATCAACAAAAAAAAAAAACAACACCCGACAACATCATACAATAATGTTAATGTTAAGATTTTTGTTATTGTTATTGTTATATTAACCGGTCAAAATAATTGCCTAAGAGGACGTATTAATTATAGTAGTATGCGATTGTTATACGTATTTGGGAATATCTTATGCTCTTATTAATCATTAATTTGTATTGTACCTATTTTACCAGTGGAAGGAATCGCGCCAATTCATTAATTATCGTTATTTATATACTTTACAGCCGAATCTACCTATATCAGACAGACCGCAGGTATAATCGTGCTATATCTAAATTTTTATTTATTTATTATTTCTGCCCACCAAACGAGTCAGCCCGCGGAGAATTTGTCGAATTGAAAGATTTGAAATGATGTACGCTGCAGCAATAGTGTAGATATACATATATAAAATAACAATGAACAACTACTTTGCTAGTATCACGATTTAGTTTTTTTGCTTTTGTTCAACAAAAAAAGTTTGTTGTTCGATTTTTAAAAACGAAAATTATCCAGTCTCTGATTTTTATATTGAGATTAATTGTTCTAACTCATTATTTTTGCAGTTCATAATTTGATTGACCCTTTCCTTGTTTATTCTTTTTTCCTCTCATATATAACTATCTCAGTACGTGAAACTGGGGCGAATTCCTCGAAGGCAGCTAATTCCTTCGCATCATCTTCAGAGATACCGTAATTATGGTAAGTACATTTCTATATGTATAATTGCCGCCGAATAGCGATGTAAAGCCCATAGCTCTGAATACACACCTGTTCCTTCCCCTATACTTTCGCATTACACATTACGTACAATAATATAATCACTGTAACTTTGCGTTCAAGCTTTCGGTAAGCCGCCTATAAATACAACTCTTTAATTACGTGATTATTAACTCGAAGAGATTTCACGTAAGGATTAATTATTACACGATGGCAATAATTATTCCTTAGAAATAAAATTCAATTTTTTAAGTTTCAGATGTAGATTAGAGACCCCTTCTCTCTGCATACCGACCTCTGCAGCTCTCGCGTACGGATAATATAATTCATATTTAATTATACCTACGACTAAACTTAATTTTACAGCAACCCTGAAGTATCATTTAGCACAGCACACCGAGCAATTAATATTATTATTATTATGAATATTAATATCATTGTTATCAAATAACTATTTTTCAAAACCATTAATATATATAATCGTTTTTCTCCGGACATCGCGTACATATTTTGCCCATATTATTTATATATGCGTAAATCATTATATACGCGCGTATCGCATATGCTCACGATCAATACCCATATACACTTCAGCGGCTTCACTATATTATGGTATATTATAGACATACCATACCTATATATGTATGTACAATATATATATGACCGTGCAATATTCGCGAGTTTATTGGAAAAAAAAAATAATAAATTATTATGACAACTCACTAGTGCTTTGTGATCTGTAAAACGTATAACATTATGCGCCCGTAGCGTATATTACTTATTCTAATTATATAATATACACGTATGTATTTATAATAAAATCGTGCGGTGGATTTGAGCGATCAACGTCAGGAACGATTACCTACTTTTTGGCAAGCTCTATTTTAATATTTTCAAGATTGTTATCAGTTAATTACTCCTCGTTCTGCTATCGATACTATAGGAGCTCATAATTTTTCATTATCTTATTTCATTTGTTCTTTTTTTTCTTTTTTTTTTTTACTTGGTATTCCCTCTTTTTATCACAATAGAAATACGAAGTTTCTCGTACAACTTAATATTCACGGACGCAGTTATGACAGTTGTATGGTATTCGGGGCGCATGAAAAATGTCTGTGTAAGTTCTTTTTCTTTCTCAACGTGTATATATATGTATATATTATATCTCTCTGAACAGAAATATGTAGAATCGATATTTCTGTCGCTGAACTTACGGAATACATTTTTTTTACTCAAACTTTTGGGCTTTCGGAGCTGGTTTTGTCGCTGTGGAAAAAAATTTATTTTTAAAATGCGCTATAGGAATAAAAAAAAATGTCATTGCGCCGTCAAAAAGAGCTGTTCTAACATACTCCACTTGTTATAACGAAGTCTCCATGTTAATATTTGTCCGCCTGCTCCCGTTTCGCGAGAATTCAATTCTGTCCGTTAAACTCCTACGGAAGTTACGATCCACGTTCCTTCTTGATGACGTTCTCTCTGTCAGCGAACGCGTAAGTCTCGATAACCTTCCCGTTCCCGGATCCCCCTCTGGACCCTGACAATGGGGAGATACTCCAGCAGCTGATGTGTTAATTCCTGCAGGAGATACGCAAGATTCTCTTCCCGTACAACCGTCTTCTGAAATTGCCCTTCGATATTGACTAGGCAATATAATTCTACTATTTTGTACCGGTATCACAACATCGTAAGGCATTCCGTCGCCCCGGTTACCGGAAAATAAATATTCCGGTTCTATACTGAAGGTTCGATGATGTTTTCTCACGTTCCCCCCGGCATTTCGCGTCTCGCGTTCAGTGAAGGATCTCTTGAGCCGGGAGAGTACAGGAAGATCGAGAGCCTCCTCGTAATTGGGTGGATTTTCACTTGGAACGAGCGTCCTGCCACCAAAAGGATCACTCGGACATATTTCCTGAATCGGGCTTGCAAATATGAGAGTTCTAGAACTCCCACCCTGTAAATCCCTTTTAGAAAAATCATGAATTTGCCCCCGGGAAGAACTTAAACTCTCAAGACTGCCCTGGCAAAGCTGACCGGTTCTGCGGAGGTGGATGTCAACCGGTAGATTGTTGTCCTGCAGGGTGTTCGAATTTACGTCAATTCTTTCCCAGTGGGCACCGCAGCAGTGCGGATTACAGGCGCGGCTCATCGTCGAGGAACCTGTAGCGCTGGGGAAAACATCTTCACCGTTTTGATGTTCGGTTCCGACTAGAGTTTGCAATTCCTCAGGCGTGACCAGCGTGTACCTTCTTCTATGCTGTTTCAAAATTGATTTTATGCAGAAATAAGTCCTCGAGCTCGGGATCTTCTTTATTCGTTCCGCACCCTGCACTGGAATTTCGTATTTCTTCGGTATAGCCCCGCGACTCACGTTCGCAACGGAATGATGCTTCGAGGAAGAAACAAGTTCCTGCGAGGGATCGTAAATTTCGTGCAAGGAATCGTCGTCTTCTAATATTAACGCCTCTGCTCTGCAGCTTGAGTTTCTCGACTGATGGCCGGTACCGAAATCAACATCCGTCTCGTCGTGTTCCAATATATTTTCCAAACTTTGAACGTTAGCCTTTCCCAGTAACATGTTACCGCTAAACAGCTCTGAATTCGTCCTCAAGTTCGGCGCCGAATTTTCCCTCAGCATTGAGGTCCGTTTCTGCAATTCCAAAATTTGCGGCTCCCCTGCTGTATAAAATGACCGACCCGAAACGTCCATCGAACTGCGTGCCAATTCACCCCCGCCGTTAAGACGATCGTCACCGTTACCTGCATCCATAACTTCCACTGCTTGCAGGACCCTCGCGCTGTTCAAATCCTCGCTACAGTTCGAACATGTCCCTGTATTGCTTTCCAAACTCCTCCTCGAGACGTCATCTACAATTTCCACATTTTCTCTGATGGCATCTGAAATACCAGCTACCGCCATTCGTACTTCTTCGGCACTGTGGCAAGGACACTCGCAATTCGCAGATGTATTTCCACCCTCTGGACACTGCTCCACCGTTACTTCACCTTGGATATCATAGGCGCGCTCGTAGAGCAAAGCTTCAGAATAACTGGGTACCATTTCCATACAGGGTTCTTCCGGAACGGCTGTTCGCACCGGTACTGGAGCTGGTTCCATCAGAAGCGCCTCGCTGTAACTCGGTACCAGCATATAAGAACCTGGAGCACTCAGCTGGCTGGAAGAGGCGTGAATTGGTTGACCGTTTCCCGATGGCGCGTCGTAATTTATGCCGAATAATTTGGTGATCTGCAAAATTGATTTTTAATTGAATCGGCGTCGAGAATTAAGAGTATTGTTGATCTTGGGATTAAGCTAACCTGGTAATCGGTGTACTGCGTGTTACACTCGATTATGATTCTCAATGGCCAACTGAGAAGTAGCGCGCTTAAACTCCAGTAAACGTAGGCGTTCGTAAACCAAGGTCTTCCGAGTACCGCTACCAAAGATGTCGGATTAAAGTTGTACCCCAAATCTAGACCCTCCCGCATCTCCATGTAATCGTCTCTGTGTTCCTAAGAATACCAATATCGATAAAAAAACAAAAAAAAAAAAACAACCAATGAATAACAATAACTAACATAATATATGAGAGAAAAAATAGATATTCGCTGATGGAATAAAAGCTAAGACGGAAAATCTATTAGCTGAGTAACGTAGATGATAAAACGTAGCCGCAGCAATTTTTTACCACAAGTTTATAGCACGATCGATTGATAGAGCATTAGAGAGATTGAAATATCAATCTCGTAGAAATCCCGCTCTCCGACACCTGCCGACCACCTGCAAGGTGGTACAGGAAATAGCTGCTAGTGTGATGAATTTACCTGTTCAGCGAAAAATCTTGATCTGGCCTCTTCGAATTCCGTTGCAGACCTCATGTTTGAAAAAGCGAATCCTTTACCGAGAGTTATCTTGGTGATCGGAAGTTTTGGGTCAAGGACTAGCTCCTTGCTGATGTCCTTGACGCCGCAGTAACCATAGAAGTAAAATGAAGTTGCCGCGTGCGTGTTCACCCTCTCGTAGTACACCTGTACGTAAATTACTATTAACATTATGTACCTCTCTACATTGTAGATATAATATACGAAAGATTTTTGTATGAGCTATATAGCGGGTGAAATAGGAAATTTGGATTTTAATCAAACTACAATACAATCCTGCAGCGATGCGCATTAATAGAGGAATGGAGGTCTTTATGTTACCGGTGTGTAAACATCCGGGATCAAGTTCACAACGTAATTATTGTTTGCGTGACTCTCAGTTGGAGAATATGGAACGCGGTAGTGGGGTGAGTTGACGAGCGACTCGATGCTTCGGGGATAAAATCGGATTACGTAAATTCAAATTTCCCTCCGGATGCGAAGATTTCAACCGCCCCCAGCGAGCGCCTTACCATATTTTTTATTATGTGATTATAGGAACGCGAAGTAATTACAGCTGGATCAGCAGAAATTGAAAATTATTAAATTATTCATGGTTTTCGGAATAAAAAGGCGGTGATTATAATGGTGATGGTTATGCATACATCCGAAGGGTGAAATTGAACGGGGTCTTATAGCTCGTCTACGTAAAATTAACGCGTTGCTGAACAAAGGAATTAGTGGTAGCAGCAGCAGCAGCATCATCAGGGGCAACTGGTGCAGGAGTTGCTTGACTAATAACGTGGAAGAATTACTAGAGGTTACGTGCAAGAAAATCGAGTACCCTGACCTATTTAAAGCCCCTTGATTTTGCAGGCTGACACCGCGGGAACCAAACTCTTACGCTTTCCTTCCACAATGTTTCTCGATTAGTTTTGCAGCAGCCGCGTAGAGACAAATAAAGATAATAAAGTTCTAACAACTGAAACGAGAACCCAAAGAAAACACAACCGACAATTAAACTTAATTAAAATCAAACAAAGATAAGCAAACAACCGTGTCTTTTTATAGGTATAGAAGAGAGAAAACAATTGACGGAATTCCGTCCGCTCCGCGGTTATTCGATCGCTTCTTGTACATAGGTATACGCGTAACTTGTATATAGGTATATATATATTTATATATGTATACAGGATTAACGGATGAATTTCTATTCATTCGAAAATTGAAAGAAAGCAGATTTCAGATTATCGTACATATCTATGTATGGGTGTGTATACGTATAATATAATCGTCGAAACATATCATCACACAGCATGCATGCAACGAGGGTTGACGGGGGGAAAAGATGGGCAAAGAGATAACGACAATGGAGTTTCAATATGATACCTGAGTCGTTGTGTAATTGTCGCCGTTCCTGTAACGAGTTATCTGACGTTTTCTGCGCACGTAATGATAAGAGATAGCCTTCCACCAGATCGTCGCCTGGGCCATCTTTAGCTGTGCTAATTTTGTTAGTATGCTGTCCTGGCTCCTCGCGTGCAAAAGGTCGATTCTTATCGGTGAGTGGTAGCACTCGACCAAGTAGACCAGGTACAGCATGCCCATGAAAGCCACCTCAAGGATAAAGAGCACCCCAAAGTTGAATGAATAAGGTTTTGAACAGAGGAGCGTAAATTCTCCGACCGAGAAGATCGTTGACAAATTTATTAGTTTTTTTTCATCGATAGTAATGGCCTCGCTGAGACAACGGGCAACTATATTTTACTCCCAGTACATCCAACACCAGCCATATACGTATCTATCCATCTCACACCCAACAACTAACATTTAAAGCGCATTAATTCAAAGAATTACATACTTATACTAACCGGTATGTAAACGTAACCATCGTCGCATGGTGAGACGTGTTTTGTGCTTGTAATGGGATACTTTAAAAAGTCGATGACGACCTAAAATTAGATGAGATTGATTACGAATCTGCACGGTATGCAGAGTTGGAATTACTTGTAGGTATAATGACTATCACTCTTCACATAATTATAATGTAACACAACATACTGCGACATAAATTTGAAAATTTAAACTTTTTAATGGGATTATGAGCGTATGCAGGGTCGAAATTCACCTTCGTAACATTCGCACATCTGCACCACGTGACGGCTGCTAAGCATCCGTAAATCAAAACGGACAACACCAGACATTTGCAGTTTGCTTCTTTTTGTAGGGCACCGCAAAAGGTCTGCGGAATCGGCCGCTGCTGTTAAAATTGTACAATTTTTACATCTGTCATATAGATGCCGAATTATAAAATGGACGAATTCTTTTTTTTTCGTGCAAGAAAAGAATAAAATAAAAAGAAAATGATAGCTCAATCTTAGTGAGAAGTCAAAATTGTACGAAGATCTAATTTTTGCGTCATCTCTGCGGAGATTTTCTGCGGAGAGCACGTGATTTTACGCTGTCGTTATATCAAGTCCTAAATTCCAGATTTTATCATCAGGAATTTATTCAGTTTTATTCGGTGTTTGAACTGGGGAAAGTTGGATGAAAGACAAAATTTTAGTAGGGTCTGAAGTGTCGTTATATATGCATAAATACGATGTTGAGTGATTATTCGGGATACTAAAATAAAATTAATATGAATGGTTCACTCAACTTACCTCTTCGGCAGCTTCCTGGTTCATTTTTGCCCTTTGAGCGTTAGTGAGTCAAAATTGACAATCATCGATTCCGAAGAAGGAATTCAACTTTTATCAACAACATTACGACGATACACCAACATCTGCAGTGTCATATTTATTCGAACCGCCGTTACTTGACTTTTATTCTTTCATTTCGCTGTTGAATGATGTCGAGATTTTTTTTATACGAGTGCAACAATATTGCTGAAAACTATATCCAATCACCCTAATTTGATTGTTGTAGATAAATAATTATCAACACTGACGCGCGTAATTATAATAACATTCCTGCACTATACCTACACGCTATGCTGCTCGAGCTATTTTTTTTGTCATAAAATCTGATTGTATTCGATTGATTAATCACTTTAAACATTTTATTACAAGAGCATCCATCCGACTTGGGGGTGCAGATTGTCAGCTGCTTAGACATGTAATTTATTATCAGCTCGTCGACTCATAGGATCGCGATTAACTTTACTTATATTACACCCCTATAATATTTGAAAGTGGAACGAATGAGATAAACAATGACTTTCTCCAGAGAAAAATACTTTCAGTTACAGTAATTCAAGAGACTTAATATATCGGAGGGTTTATCACAATTTGTCACCTCATCGCGGTTTCAATATTTATCGAAGGGTAGTTGACTGTTCGAGACAAGCCGACAAGGGGACCGAAGAATCAGTCAAAATTTTGTACTTTTTCTTTTTATAATCCCAAGCCATGGGTGGATCCGCCTCCAAAGAGCGTTTAGGGGTAACTGCCGACGCCAGTACGGCGCCCTCCGTACTATAACGTGTGAAAACGTTGCCCGAAAACCACCCCTAGAGAAAATAAAGCTACCTACTAACCATCTCGCTTAAGTTAGCCGGGTATTGATAACAAGCCGAATTTCATGCATTATAGATTTTATTTTATTTTTTTTTCCATTTTTATACCAAAAACACCAGACACCCCGCAGTTTTTACTTTTTTTATTCTTTGGTAAGAGCGGAAAATTTGTTTTTCGTTGTTATTCATGTGACGCATTTTTTCTGACTTTTTCGCAAGTTGTAACGAATTCAGACTGGCGCCAATCACTCAATCAAAAATTTTGGTATCTATATACATTCGTCGAATACATTCGCGACAATCGGAATCTCGTGGATTTAAATTTTCACACAAATCTCATTCAGGCACTCCCTTGAGTTAAGGCCTAGCTCGCGTCATAGCTTCGGATCTGAAGACATCGCGTGCAAAAATTCAAACTATTCTATTCAGACATCGCTATACCGAAGGAATGTGCTCAGCCCTCGAAGAGATAGTATAATTGGCGCTATATGGTGAATTTTTAAGGATTGTATTAAAAAAATGCATAGAAAGTACGTGTCTCGGAAATACATGTAACATTTTTAACTGCAGTTACGGAGTATCGTGCTTGGAAATATCCTGCGATGCGATCTCATACGTTTCTAAATTTATATATAGTGTATATGTATTATGTATATTAGTTGGAACGAAGATAGTTGATGGGGATGAAATTGAAGCTGCGAGTCGCGACGCGTAGACGAAAATAATAGGGACATCCTTTGGCGCCAGGATGTCGACCCTCTATCGATTACAATTTGAGATGACATCATAGGTGTGGGTGTAGATGGAAATACAGCTAAGAAGTATTATATACGTATACGGGAATACTTTCGCATCTTTTCGCTGGTCCACGTGATCTGTTCTACGAAATATTAAAGAAGACTTCTCTGTTTGCACACTAAAGATATTTTTTCGAAAAAAAAAATGCCATTTATTCTTATTATAACTCCCGATGTACCGAGCGTTAATTCATTCTTTATATATCACCTGTCTGATAAACAATCAAATTGCAAACGAAGAATTTGAATTATTAATTATAAATCAGTTCACTAATCATTTTATTTAGTGCATAGCGAAATATTTGTAGGTATGCATTATTCTTGGTCTATACTGTTTCAATCACGGAGTAATGATCAAGTAGGGCAAATATAGGATGAACTCTTTTGCATTAGACCAAGAACTTGATCAGTGTAGGTACGTGTTTGTAAAAGTAACGTAGTGGTAAGTACCTATATAAGCCGAACTGGGACACTGGGAGACACAATTTTACTTTCTGGATGATCGCCAAAACCGCATACACTATACAGTATACAGAATTGATCCAACTAACGTAAAATTATAATAGATTTCAGTGGGCACGTGCCCGTGATTATTTACCTGGTGTGTGCATTATAATATTCAATAAGTCCTCAACAACGACTCAAATCTAGTAGTGTATTTATTTAATTCACCGTGGCTTCGTACAATTGAATATTCAATGTAGCATTCCGATAAAAATTGTAGAGAAAAGTAGAAAAATTAAGAATCAGGATAAATCATACTTTCGCTGTACAATTCCTGCAACAGCCAACGAAAGGTGTTATCGACCATTTTTCAGCGGAAACTTTGGAGTAGGTACCCTGTAGTCCGTGATCCTGCATAATAATAATGGCCTTGGGGCATCTTTGCTCGTGCTTTGGAAGTATCATCATTTATATCAGACATATCTTGTTTTGTGTCTTTCTTATGGAATACGTGTGGTACTACTTTCATCTTTGAAGAGCTGAATAATTCAAACGGGACAAAGAATAGCTACTGCATAGGGTTAGACGCCCAAAGTACACCTATAGACAAAGATGTATAAATTATTAATATCGTTTGCCGTGCGTTACACATGCACAAACTCGTATCCACATACGAAGTAGGTAATGTATATTCAGCCAAACATGAGGTATAAGTCTGTATGTACCTATGGGCTTGCGTAGCCGTCGTTCAATGTGGTCTATCCACCCGATACATGTAAAAAAGCGATCGATGAACCCGATAACCATAGCCGATCAGAGAACACAGGGCGATGAAAGATTTTCAAATTTGATTATCATTACTGAGTTACCGTGTGGGGATGAAGGTTTGACGTAAACATTTAATGTGATATCAATTCGGAGGAGTGATCAATGATCGCCCACTTTTTTTTTATTTCCATCACGAGTCTTTTATACAGAATAACTTGTCTTTTTGTACATGGAAAGAATTGCGTCTAAATTCAACACAATCTAAATTAAAATTATTCAGTTAAGAAAGTTGTATAAATCGTAAGATCTACGTCGATATATGAGAATTGCTAATTATCAGCTGCCTGATATTTCTGCGGAATGATAAAGCTCTACAATTCATGTATACGTATAAAAATAATGAATCTTAAGCCTAGGTGTATAATAATAAATATGTACTATCATCAATAATAATGCTTATAGTCTCAGACTGTACATGGTATGTATAAAGTGCATATAGTGAAGTAACCTAATTTTTCGATACAATAAATATCGATAATTTCATTAAAATTGGACGGATATTGTTTCTGTGTACCAAATCTGTTGGTACCCAGTTTGGTATGTATAAAGTGTACATAGTGAAGTAACCTAATTTTTCGATACAATAAATATCGATAATTTCATTAAGATTGGACGGATATTGTTTCTGTGTACCAAATCTTTTGGTACCTACAGATCGGCTAGACCAACGAGATTCTAAGAGGTAATCTCTTTCCTTAATAATTATTGAAATTCCAACAATTACAGTAAACATCTCAGAGCTAAGTAACTCAGTGACAAAAGACTGATCGAAACTGTCAGACCAGCAGCACTGTTACAACGATGATCAAAATAACAGAAACACCACGTTACTTCGTCATAATAGTCCCTGTGAATATCGAGCTGAATTATTGAATTGTTGACATAATGTCCCAGTCTAACATCCTTTGCAGCTGGACGACAACCCTCATACTTGTCTGATGGAATATCCGTCCTGAAGCCACGCACAGTACTGAGACATTCTCTGGTGATTATGGTCTCAGCTGCAAATTTGATAAATGAAAGTTAAATTAGTCGTTACAAAGTGATACTAGACCATGTTGTCTAATTCCATAGAGATGATTGCAAAGGAACTAATAAAAAGGGCTTACCTCCTTTTCGTTCAATGATTTTAACACATTTGTCATCAGCTTCAGGACATGTCTCTCCCCAATACCAGAGCCAGTTTAGAGGTGTACCACACCCTGGGTGGTTGCTGTTACATCTGTAGCAATACAATGCGCTCCCTACAAAAGCAGAAATTGATTTTGTATGAAAAAAATTTACTCAGCTTTGGAAGAAATGAAGACAGTTGGGAATGCATTTTACATAAGAACGTTGCTTATTCTTAATTAGTTTAAATGACAATATTGTACGGTTTGCACCCACAAGTGTCACAAATATTCATGCAAGGTTTATGTGCTACTAAAGTTACCTGGTACACTGAGGAGCGCCAGCAGTACGAAAATCGAGAGACCTCGAATAAACATTTCTCACAATTATGAATAAAATAGGGTAGTTATGATTCAAATGTAACAAATCAACCTGTGTCACACAAAACAATCCTAGCCTCGACTAACCATTAACCAAGCCACACCCCACAAGTTACAACTGCAACTGACGCTTTTCAGAATTACGCATGGTGTTTGGTGCTGCTCTCTAGTGAGCTATCATTTCAGTGGCTGTCATCGTCAATATTCAGTTGTTTTGTCGGGCTCGCATAATTGTCGTTACAAACGGAAAGGTGGATTGCAATAATATAATTTTCACATAATTGTCGACAATTATGAACTACACCGAATTGGTTTTCAACTTTGAAGGGTGTGATAAACTGTGATGGTGATAAATAGTGGTTATAAGGAGCTACGAAACTTCAAAGAGCAGTTCCTCGCTCCCGCTCATTATGTACGCATGTCTTGACTTCTCGCCGTTGATGAGTGGTAACTATTTTCAAACTACTCTCGCTTAGGATAATTTTTATGGCTTGGTAGCATTTACAGTTATTATTATATTTTCAAACATTTATTGTGATCACTGTAAGAGTAAAATTTTAACAAATGTATCATACTCCGCTTTTATCGGACGCGGTGTAAATATAATACAATTTAGAGAAATGGACGAAGCGCGTACCTAGGTTCAATACAATTTGCCAGCAAATAATTCGCCGATTATTCAATTCTTCCCACGTCCTTAATTATTTAATCCTAATTAGTTATTCAATTTTTAAATACTTGAGCAAAATTTTAATTTTTGATTGCTTCTCCGTCGTATATAATTTAGCGGTGAACAATAAGACGATGAAAAGAGCAATAATATATTATATCATACGGTCTACGCATATTCGACTATAATAGTACTAAAACAGGAAATCGGGGATGACTTAGATAACACGATTGAAAGTACTAAAATTTTCTAAAACCAACGTAATAAAGTCGCAAATCAATTCATAACGAGACAAATATTATGTATATTTTTGCAACGTTTGCGGACTTTGTAGTCGCTTGCCACGCGACTACTTCAAACCACGTCCAAGACCACGTATAAGGTTCTCAAATAATGAGAGATTATATTTAAACTAAATATTAATATGCTATGCAATAAATTATCACTCTCATACTTACAAGCACGCATACTCAGATTATGAGCATATGCCTGAAGTATTATATACAACATTGTCTTCAGTCTGTATTTATAATATTAACCCACATCTTCGCGCGATTACTTGAATAGAACGAAGAATATGAAGAGTACAAAAACGAATACGCTTACGAAATAGATAACTTTCTTAATCACGACCGGCCCCGCGCCCCTGACACTCCTAATTATTTCATTATTAAGTGCATAAACAGTTTTACTTTCTTCTATCAACTTGTTCTTCGTATCCTCGTCTAACGTATCCGCTATATCGTTCATTGTATTTCGCAAGTCACGTTTTAGTTGAAAAACATTGTAGTCGCCAAAATCTGTTACGCAATCACCACCCAAAGGAACGTCTTTGAACGGCGATAGCTTTCTCATTAGTTGCCTTTTTTTTCGTAAAATTATTCCGCCGCTTAGTAAACCCATGTACAAATGATATATGTAAGCCATCAGTTGATTTGGGTCGGCGTCTTCTAGTTGACGAAGCCGCATTAGGTATCTCACAACGCTATCCCTGAAATTGCGATTAATTTCAATCACGTGAACTGAGACATTGAGTTATAAAATTCAAAACAATTTTAATTGTACCTAGGGGTGTAATTCTTCATCCATCCTTTTCCTAAGTAATATTCGAGATCCAGTTCAAATGCTTCAGTTCTTTGGATACCAGGGAGTCTCAGGGAACCAACTTTAGTGTTTTTTAATCGGATCATCGCTCCTTCCAAATAACGAAAAATTTCATAGAATACTAGTAAGCCGTCTGCCCATACTCCACTGTCTGAAAATGCTGTTGAAAAATATTAAGCTATGTTATTGCGGTTTAAATGCTGCATCGATCTTAAATAGATAATTTTTTGACTAGGACTTATTAAAACGGATTATGGCATGCATTAACATCAAAGAAGCCATTAGTAAATAAAAAGGAAAAATTAACTCGATTTTCTATGTATACGAGGTATGTACACGCCCATTTCGAACAACAAGGGATGAAGCCAAAGCCCCAAGGAAAATAAAATTCTAATCAACTTTTGTAGGAACCCGATTATTAAACGTGATATAAAAAGTAGATAAAAATTAAAGAGTTTCAACGTCCCGCTAAAGAACCTTATTTCGTTCCTCACCAAAGGCTAACTTCGCATTAACCAGCGCATCGCTGACAGCATGAATGTCTCGGGTAGCTTTCCGCATCTTCTTGCAGAATGTGTCTTCTTCCGAATCTCCCATTTTATCCCGTGACGATGAAACAGTTTTAAGGATGTTGGATAGCACAAAGACCAAGTAATTAAGTCATCGCGTTACACCGACGCTCCGTATTAAATCCAGCTCCGTACAGTGGCGGCCTTCTGACGCCAAATGCCAAATCGTCAATGTTTTTTGTAGTCACGTGGACCTTCACCTTTAAAGTAAAACACTAGATGGCGGGTTAGAAAATTACGCAGTACCAACGTCACGTGGTCCTCATTGAACCCCGGTGCCAAGGTATCATCAGTGAGACCGTAGCACGTACGCCCCTAGGTTCGATTGATTTTGAAATAGGGGTGGTGAACCATGAACACCTTATGGATCCCTGGTGAAAGGTAAGGTAAGGTTTCGTGTCGAGTGCGCAGAGAGCATCAATAATCCAACCAATCGAGTTAGAATTCTAGATACGGTAGACGAATTGGAAGAACCGACCTTCCGCCACCCTCTACCATGCCGCAAGCAAGCTTTGCACCATTTTGCAAAATCTAGACGAAGGTGTAGGAGTCCACGAACTTGAAATACAATTCTTGTGCACCCATCATTTTGTTTTGGCGCGTACGACGCCCTGCGTCGTCCAGAGAATCCGTGCGGACCGCAAGATGTCTGGTGGTCGCGCAACATATCAGGAGACCACGAAGTAACTGGAGCTTATCGCCAATTTATACCGTACCATCGTGATCGACTCGCCAATCTGACTGGGCTAATAACAGAATTGACCCTATACACGCATAGTCACATATCCTATACGACGCAAATACATCGAATATACTGTTCAAAATGATTTCAAACGTGAGAGTAGGTATAGCGGGCACTAAGAAAAATAATTGTCACACCACTGAATTCGGATTTAAATCAAAGAGCGGCAGATCTCGTAACCAATTGAGTTTCGTTACGATCCATTGTTACGTTGACTGAAGATTGTATTATGTTAAATCGCAAGTAGAAGAATTCCAAGTTGTTCAGACTGAACTACGTTGATATTTGGATGGCTAGAATGGCCGATGGAGGATAACGCCTATGTGTATGTATACAGTAACCATCGGTCGTAACTTCATCATTTTTGCACTCAACGCTTGCACGAGGTACATCGTCGATTGAAGGTACAATACCATTTAGGGTACGTGGGAAAACAAGAAAAGCAACGAACCACCGACGATTTCATGAACACTTTATTGAAATAGCGATTTCCGAGCACGGATTAGAATGCCCATTAGGATACGCGATTGATCAAAGTTGGATTGACAAGGGAAAATGGAAAACGAGAAGCTCGTTCTTATGCAACGAACCGTTTCAGTCTGTCATATCTTGACTTGTTTTATAAGGTGAATCAAAGAAATGTGTGTGGGTAAGTTTACGTAGCGCGCTAATAGGCTGATATCGCCTCCAAAGTCCACATGATCCAGAGCACCGCGGCGCTGTCCGGAGCTTATAAATCGAGCTATGCATTAATGCTGTACGTATGATATGGTTGAATCACGTATGGAGGTCGTTGACGTTCATCGGAGGGCTTCGCTGTGTCCCCTGGCCGGGTCACAGTCGAGTCTTTCGTTCGTAGGAGAACATGCCCCGACATAGCAACGTTGGCACGTGGCGGCTGAGTTATCGCATTGAGACTTGAGACACATACGCGATTCGCCTCCATCGCTGTGATGTCACCCTGCTACGAAGCATTTGTTAAAGGCGGTACAACAATTTAAGAGACTCCACCCACAACTCCCCGAGACAATTACTGTCCATCAATGTACGATGTGTGTACCTACAAGGGACTTCGATATCGAGACCATCAGATGTTCTCATGCACTTAGGTCGTGCATTGTAGTGGGAAAATTGATTTGGGACAAAGCTTGAAAATTAAAAAACCAGGTGGGAACTGCCATCACTTTTGTTGAAGTTCCTTCAATGTACCATGAGAAGCAGCTAGAAAGCTTCCACACGGATGTAATGATTATTCATTATTGTGTGAAAGCCTAGATATAGCGTGTCGAACCATTCGGACATTCCACGTTACAAAGTTGACGTGGAGAATAGCGATTCGGAAAAAGTGATATTTGGAAAATGGTAGCTTCCCGCCACTAGTGACGTCGCAGTTTGAAACTGACAAGTGACAAATGGTCTGCAAACTGCAACACAACAAAGCCTCGACGAAAGTTTGATACTACTGGCGGTGAAACAAACGTCAAAAGTTAAAAAATATGAGTACTAAATTAATCTTGGGGGTGCGATTAACACCGCAAACATTTTCGACGGTGAAGCTAGATAATGTCAGTCTTGACAACAAAGTTGAACAGCTCAAAACTGAAGCAGCTCTCAAAGTTAACCTCCCAAAAGAATCTCTGGGTAAGATGACTCTGCTCAAACTGTGCACTTGAAATAGGGAAGACAGTATAATTCTCACAAGAGTTATTGCTGTTCTTCTTCTTCTTTAGACATTTCATATGAACTTAAAAACTAATTCGTCACAACAAAATTTTTATTTTATATTCCTAATTCATCTATTGATTTAGAATTGATATACTGTGGATGCACCCTAGAAGATGATGCAACGTTGGCATCGTATGGTTTGAAAAGTGGAGTTATGGTTCATGTTCTGAAAAAAAAAGATCCTGAAGTCCCTGTCCCTGCAAAACGCATATCGGAAACAAGTATTCTACATCTGGCTTGTTCTTTCCGATCATTCAATTCCAATTCAGCATTGCGTAGTGCACTTCATGTGAGTCCAATATATATCTTATTCACATAGTCTATGTGTGAAACATTTTCTATTATTTGGATCACCTCATCCTTTTTTGTAGCGTCTAAGCAAGAGATCGGAAGTTATTGAAAATATAATTTCGTCATCGCCGGGCTTAAGCGACGACTCAGTTGCCATCGCTATGCTTCAAGATCCAGACTTGATGGCACACTTAACAGATCCAGATACTGTTAGAAGGTAGTTAAACCAGAGAACCACAGAACAGTAAAACTTGAAGACTTAGCCGTTTTATCTGCTATCTCTATTTCAGAGTAGCTGAACTGCACCCTTGCCTATTTGAAGCAGCGCAACATCTTGCTACCGCTGTAAACAAAGAAGGCAACGGTAACTCAGCAGGAGCATCTAATGCATCTGCCTCATCTACACATCACACAGCATATTCCTACAGCCTTGACAACATGAGTGACGATGAGGAGATGGCAGGAGATTCATCACAGTCATCAGATTCCACTCAGCCTACAGGACTCTCAAGGAATCAGTCCAATTCAGCCATCACAACTGCACAACTTTCAGCAGCGTTGGCTCGAACGAGATCCAGAGGCTTCCCACTTTCAACCTCATCATCCACATCAGGCTCAAGACTCATAACAACGGAAATGTTTTCTCAAGCCATACAGCAAGCGTTTTCTTCTGGCTCTACACAACCTCTTGTCCCACCTTTACCTCCTGTTCTTCCTCAACCATCCGAATTGCAGACTCAACTGGCTCAAATGCATGAAATGGGTCTCCAAGATGACGCTGTCAATGTTCAGGCGCTACAGTTCACCAATGGTGATGTACAAGCTGCTATAGAGTTGGTCTTCAGCGGATTCAGTGATACCTAAGAAGTGCAAAATTTTATTTTTTTGAGTCAAGACTAATAAACAGAAATCACTATTGCAGAAAGTACTTTGTTGTATTGATTTATTCCTTAAAACGCTAGTATAACGTTAAGGGTTAGGGATCATGATGGTATTGTTACCCTGGCAACATTGTCTATTTATCTGTATTGATTTCATTTCCATATTCCGAACTTTGACAACTGTCACAGACTTTTTGAGATCTCTGATTTACATTCTAGTGTAGCAATATTTGATAAATCCAGTGACTCGTTATTAAGTATGGCTAAATCTGTTACAACATATGAGAAGCCAACTCCGCATATCAGTAAGTTGCGACTTGCCTGTTTTTATTAAATTGTAGGCATTTATAGTGCAATTGAGATAACTATTACTTTAAGGCTTGCCGGATTGGTATGCCAAGCAATGGGAGCTCCAGCAAAGTGCTGATACCAGAAGAAGTGATGCATTTGACTTACGAAATGCAGGACGGCAAATACGCTCAGAAACCAAAATTAAAACAGAATGGGACACCTACATGAACAATACCAGACTAGCTGATAGGTAAGACGCTAACTGTAATAAATCAGGCAAGCTACAAGGAATTAAGTTTTTCATCAACAAAGTAAGGAGTTTCTAGTAAAAAATGTTGCGATAGTTGTACACTGCATTTTTCCAAAGAGTGACAGAACTATCCCGATGGCGTGAGCTTATCGAAAAACAACTCCAGAGCCTGAATCGAGAGATACATCTTCTCAAAGACGGGCGTAGTGACACTGAAAAAGAATTGGAAAACTTAAATTTACCGATACAAGTCACAGCCGAGTGTATCTCTATGAGAGATTGTAGACGAGGGACAGAATTAACTTATGACGAGGCAAATGATGAGCTGAAAAAAGAGCTCTGTGTCATCGAAGGCGTTAAACAGTTATTAACAAATAGGTGGGGTCATATTGTAAATGTGAATCTGTAGAAATTTGCCATGAAATGATAAATCGAAATGTTTACTTCTGATGTCCAGGGTTCAGGCTGCATGGGAGAAACTGAACCGATTGGAAGAGGTCAATTTCAAACTTGGATTAGACTTGCAAGACAAGACTGATGCTATTGAGATTGATACAGAGAATTTAAACTTGAATCGCACCAGTGCAAATATTAGTTACAAACCAAATGCCTTGCGAACACCAAAAAAGTAAAGAATTAAGTTAATCGTATGATGAAAAACCAACTTACCACAGTTTGAAGTTCAATTCAATTTTTACAGAACTATATCATACGAGGCTTGGTTGGATCACTGCCGTTATTCCAAACTTCTGGCTGATAATGAAATGAGTGATACGTACAGTTTTCGAGAAGCGATGCAAACTGTCAGAGAAAGAGCTCGAAATGATATAAGGGCGCAACAAGATGTCACAGATTTCACGTTACGAAAGAGAATATATGAGACTCAGAAAGCTCGGAACGAAATTGACTGGCAAAAAATGAAAGTATGCAATAATTATAAGAAATAGTTCGACCATATAAATTCTTGTTAATGGAATCGAAATTATTGTCAGATGCAAAACGAAATGGAAATAATGTTGAAAGAGATATCAAGATTGGAAGCTGCTCTCTTGGATAAGACTGATGCAATTAAATGTGCTGAGACAAGATTGGAAAACCGGACATACCGTCCTGGGTTTGAGCTATGTAGGGATGAGGTCGAATTAGGTCTCAAGGATGAAGTTCTACAATTGAAGCAGACTAGAGAAGATCTCACTAGTAAAATTAATTGCGCTAAGTAAGTTATTGCAAATAACTTCCAAAATACAGGTGCTTAAATCTCCGCATCATTTTGTTTCAGAGCAACGTACAACGGTTTGGAATCCTTGCTCATTCAGATTGATAAGAACTTGGAAGACAAGCAACATTCTTTAATGACCGACATTATGTGCTTGGATTTAAGAGCTAGACTAAAAACAGGTGATCGTGCAGCGTTGGCCAATGAAACTGATCGCAATATTATGCTTACACGCATGGAGCAGGAAATCCCAATCGAACCATAATCGTCACGCGGAAATTTTGTAGATTTGATAGACTTGTGCCAGCACTTTTGTAGCTAGACCGTTTTACTCGTAGATTAAAAGTGTGTTTTTATAAATCTGCTACTGTTTTAAAACAGTAGTGAAAATAAAAAACAAAGTAAAATCAATTGATTGAATATATGTCCTAAAGAGGCTATTATTGCGGTGGAAAATAACAATTCAATTTCCTTAAATAATTTATTACATAAAATTAGGTTCTTTTACTTTTTTTTCATACATGATCCACGGCTTCAAATTTAATACCTAGACAATCTAGACATACATGAACACAACGTATCTAGAACATTATGCTAATCATTAAATACACGTACACCATTCATATCATTATTCATTACACAGTTCTCTCGATTAGAAAATTAAGGCTCTGAAGAAACATTAGTCTCGTACGTATCCAGTTATTGTCTGGCTTACTGAACTTGTTCCATTGCATCGCAATTGGTTTTAAGCAAACTAAATTCGGTAACGAAACTATCAACGAGGGAGGCTTCTAATGTTTTTACAGCCCTCATGTGAATCTCACCCACCTTTTTGGGATCACCTACTTTGAGCTCGAACATAACGTAATCCATCCAAACGTCTGTATTGCTTTTACCAAACTGCAATGTAGCCATCTCATGAGGACGTCGCGCATGTTTCAACGAAATCTCAGGCTGCATCAGTTCTATAGCAGCCATTTTTTTATGCAATTCCAAGCAGATTGGTGGTTGAAGACACAGATTGTCATACACTTTACGCGCAGCTTGGATATCTAAATCGCAAATAAAAGTATGCAAAATTGAATATATTAAATCAAGATTTCGGTTGTGTTTATAGTGAACTTACTCTTTGACAGAACCAGCCATTCGATATACGTGGGCTTCATGTCTTTAGCAATGGTCGGCCCTTCTTTTAATGCAGCTTGAAAAACCTGTTCAGTTTTTTCTGGGCTTTTGGTTTGGACGTGCAGCACTCTCATTCTCCACAACGGCAAAGACTTATCCCCTAATAATTCTATCGCCTGTCACATAAAATCAAAGAACGAGATGAATCAGAAGTTCTCACAAGTTCATATTAAATGTGGAAGGGATGAATATTACCTTCGCGAACGCGTCTGTGGCACTTTCTTCTTGGCCAGCTGCAAGATGATATCTTAATCTAGCTTGCCATAGATCAACACTTTTGGGTAATGCATCAGTAGCCCAACACAATACTTCATACAATCGTTTTTGAGCATTATCATCCTTTTTGTTATTACTGAGCATTCCAATCTAAAAGAGTTAATTATCGTAGATTATAAATTTCTTCGACATCTTGCGACTCTTCAAAAAGTGGATATCCCTTAAAGTTAAGCTAGAATCACTAGAAAAACTTACCCATTGCAAATAATATTTCTCTCGCAATTTTCCAGCCTGATGAGCTTGAGTCAAAGCATTTCTGAGTAACTTTCTCTTGTAATTAGGTAAAGACAAAGTATCTTGATTGATCTCAAGTATGCAGTCGATGTACAGTGACCACATTTCTTCAGTTTTTATTTTTTTCACAGCTGTTTGATAAACCTCGTTACATAGACTAATGCGATCTCGCAATGAACTTTGTTCAGATGTGTCTATTTCCATTGGCGTTCCACTACTCGATGGTAACACAAGACCTTCGAGCTCTCGCCGAGCCATTGTGTCCCACATCAGAGGTTCGTGAGCATACTCTTCGACCATGTCACTGTTGAATAATAGTTGCTGTGACCACTGATTCAATCCACGAGTAAAATTAAAGGCAACACATTCACTCACCACACAATCTTATTCTGGATCTTTTCAGTGTTAGCATACTCCTTTGTAATATTCAGCAAATCGATTATAAATTTAATATCTTTGATGCGTTTGAAGGCTTGGAGATATATAACATAAGCACGTTTCAACTCTATGGGGATATCCTCATCTTCTCCAACTGGTACTGGGTTTTCATTTGAGCTTGTAGCATTTTGTTTATTGGCTAATGCTTCTGCCAACTCTAGTCTGTTATACCGTTTTAATTGAGATAAAATAATTCGAATGTTTCAATGCAATGATTTGAAATTACTAAAATATCGATTCGACCTTTCCTAAGAAAGTGAAACTCACTTGAAAGCATCAGTGAAAAGTAATTGCGATTCTGGGTGAAAGTGGAGGCCCCTCAGTAAAAATTGCCTTGCATTTTGAATGTTATGTGCCTCTTCTGCTTCCCAACGTGCAGCAATATGCCAACACTTTGGCTTATCCTGATGTACTTGTAGCATTCTCCCTATCATACGGCTGATGCTGCTGTGAAATTTCTGCAATATGGCAAAACAATGAATCAAGAAAAACAGACAACTATCAATCGAAATGTATTTTACTAAATCATGCAAAATTTAATTTTTACTCACAACGTGCTTGCAAAATTTCATGTATGCAATCCAAAATCGCAGATCATCTTGGAACTTGAATATAGCTTGCTTGTACAGCATGTTGACTTTATTTGCAATGCTGTAGTCAATATCAGACTTTTTGTGATTGATACCTAATTTCTGTTGGGAGAAATCAAATGAGGAATATATCTACAATAAATGATAATTCCAAAGGAAAATTATTAAATGTTTACATCTCTCCGCTGTCTGATCAGTTTCAGCAAATCCATCTCATACTGAATATAGCGTAAGTAGTCTTCCTTGCACTTAGTATGTCTCTGGAGTTTATACTCGTATTCTTTCCGTTTTTTAGCGATACCTCTGTACATCAGAGAGAAACAAGTCGGTCAGTGATGGGAACGATAATAGAGGTTAGAGTAACAACCATCGAACAAACCTTATTTCATTTTTATCAAAGAGTTTAATCCGTTCCATTTGTTCTAATTCGGGGATCATATCCTCGCACCGTTTTTCAACAAATTCTGCCATTGTGGTTCGTATTTAGACCAAAGTTTGACGATCAAATCAGAGGATTTACTAACTTTAAACAATGTGTTGAACTCTTGGCTAGGCTGCAAAAACACATCGAAGCACATGTCAGTGAGTCTATCTTGTAAGCCACATCAGCCACAGCTAGTCTTCAGAGTGAACTCGTTGTCTATGGCTGGTCTGATAGTCCATTTTGATGATTGGGTCTGCCATATTCAGACGAACTTCCCTTGATTTGAACTTCTTCGAATCCTTATTTTCCCATAATCATTGAGTAACCATACTACGTACTATATGGCTACTCAATGCTATGATAAAGTAGTCGTTGACTGAAAATCCTCATTCAACCCAATAATAGATGCGTTTGCCAACAATGGAACCTACTGTTTTCAGCACAGTAGTCGACTGAAATTCTTCAGTCAACGGTACAGTTCAGTGGTTCAAATTTTCGCAGCCATTATTGCGATGGAGATTGCGGAGAGCGAATCATCTTCAGCATATTGTCTAACAAAAAGTATATAGCTCTACATTGATTTTATTCCTCTATGTGACCATCTTTAATAATATTCGTTCACCGATTGTACTACTCACAGCATTGAGCTCGCAGAGCTGCGAAACCACCACTGTGCGAGACTGTCTGGTGATTTTGTTAAATAATAAACATACCTTGGATCTACAGGATTATTTTGGAGTATTTACGCTGAATCTGTCATTGAGTTGACTACTATTAGGTAGAATGTGGGAGTATTTGTAATTGCTCATAATATATTGAATACACCAAGCACGACGCGTGAAAATAACGAACATGTGCAGTACCGTTCACCGGCAACAATGCGCAACAATATGAGAATCGAAGAAATATAGTTGCTTGCCGAACATACTTGTAAATAGTAAATTTTGTTCGTAAGTATCTCTTTGCCCAAATAACTATTTTCAAAAGAATAATCATAACGATGAAGAAGCATCGGTTACATTCAAACACATCCTCTGAACCACCGGCGAAAAAAGGGCACTGGGCATTGGGATTAGTTGATTCCATGAAGGATCCTAAGTTACTAGTTGAAGACGATGATAAAGTTGTAGTTATAAAAGACAAATTTCCGAAAGCTGAATTTCACTTTTTGATATTACCGAAAGAAGATATTCCAAGTATTTTAACTGTCAGAAAAGAACATGAGGACCTTCTTAAACATATGGAAAATGTCGGAACTAATTTGGCCGCTAAACATCCCCATAGAGAATTTCAGTATGTATCGAATCAAAAATATCTCTTATGCAAATTACCCCTACTTGACTAAATTCAGTATTTTTACAATGCCGCGCAGATTGGGATATCATTCAGTTCCAAATATGCAAAGATTGCACTTACATGTCATAAGTACAGACTTCAACAGCCCTTGTTTGAAGACTAAAGTGCACTGGAATTCGTACACAAGTCCTTTTTTTAGATCCTCGCAGGGTAAGAGTCTACATTGATATATTGTTTGTATTTAATAATTACTAACCAAGGGACTATTTCAGATATTCGTCACGAGTTAAACGAAAACGGCAAAATAAAGAAAATAAGCTGTGAAGAATGCGACGCGTATTTAAAAGGGCCTCTGAAATGCCACAAGTGTTCGACTATCCCGAAGAACATGCCAGAATTGAAGAGACACATTTTATCTCACATAAAGAACTAAATATATTGAATTTATGCATGGATATAATTTATTTTTATTTTTACCCAAATGTAGGATGAAAGGAATTTGGATTTTGTGAAAGGTTCCAATTGAGAAGTCATATGTAATGCGATATTTCTGAAATTTTTACTATAAATAAATTTGATGTTTATGTTAGTAGGGTTGTTTTCTCGCCAATAACATTACATGCTAAGTATTTACAGAGTCTTATAAAGTGGTTTTTGTGTTTATGCGCGTGTGTGTACAATATATGGTGTATGGAAAATACAATGCTTTTTTTAAGTGTATATGTATGAGAATCTACGTATTAATAATACTGTGATTAATAGTTTCGATAACATTTCTTGAAAATTAAACAAGACTAAAATCAATCGCGAATAATTAATTTTAGACAAAAACTAGATATGCAAGACATTCACTGATATTGCTTGCATTGTTGTGTCTCAGTTTGAGTTCTTTTTTTTTTTTTTTTAATTTCAATTTTCTTTTATTATAAATCCAACATAAATTATTAAATTAACTATTGTTTACTAAATTTATTTCATCTAAGTTGGCTTTGTAGAGAACTATGACCTTTTTTTCATAAGCTTTATACAGCGAAAGCATTGCTTCAAAATATATCTTTATATTGATATAATCAAACCTATGTTTTCGCTTTCGATATATATGTATATATATGCTTCCACATTAAAGTTTGCAACACCTATTTAAAACGATAGATTTTGTAAAGTTTACAGTAGAAATATAACATTTTCACAATTCAAAATCCACAAAGTCTCGTTATACGGCTAATACTACTTTGTGCATATTGATATCGGAAAATGTATTTCAACAAGCCACTATTTTCCGCCGCTATAATTTTTTAATCCCTAAATAACATCAGTCGTCTCGCCTTCGTTAATGCTTCCGTCCGCCCGTTTTGTAGGTGACCCGCCAAAAGCGGTCATTTTGGAAAAGCCACTGAAATCGGGAACAATTCCGAAAAACTCTCGGTGGAGAATTGATCAAAATTTTTACGAACTTTCACAAAAACTTGAGCTCAACGACCAATAATATACCCTGTTTATATAAAAATACACGGGTTAAACTGCCCCAAGAAATACAACCTAAAGTTTTCTAATTCTATAATTTACAGTTTCCTAACTATACACAACTAATAAACACCTAATATACATTTAATATCATACAAGGTAGGGGCAACAGTTTAACCGACTATCGACGGATAATTGTGGCTTGTTTTTTTTTTTTTTACTATTTACAAGGACAAATTTATACTATACTAAGATATTTATAATCTTTCATAAACATTTAAACACACGAAATAAATAACAGACGACTTTTGATCATTCATCATAAATTAACGAACAGAGATAACTATTTAAATATTATTACCTAAGATGATAGTAATTAGTCAACATGAACATTATACAGGGATAACTACGAACTATGGTATCGTCTTTAGTGTTTCTTAAGCTATAAACAGAATAGTTTTCAATACAAGTCTTTGAGACATAAGGACATGTTGTCCGTCGCCTTTTCCCCCTTCTTTCCATTCCTCTTCTCTTCACCCGACTTCCTCTTTATACAAGCGAGAAATGAGTTCAGCAATATTTGCTATACGCAAATGTCTTTGCTACGTCACACACTTTGGGTTATGTCCGCGAGGGCGCCATAGTAATTATACACGAAAAACACCTGGGTAGGACTGAATTGTTTCACGAAGCCTGTTTCTTTTTTTACCTATTCAAAATTACTTGCTAATATTTACAAAGACGCATACGAAGACCAAAAACTCGTATACTCCAGGCAACGTAAATTAAAGCTGCAAGATTGTCCGCCATAGCGTTTTCTTTTTTTTAACTTCAATTTGTTTGTTTTTTGGTTCACTCAAGTTTTACCCTAAATTTGCTATCTAAATTGAACTTTCGGGTCCAAACGTATTTCACTAAGGTACAGTATTCACTATTTATTCACTAAATTTTCTAAGCCGAAGCAAGTCGATTTTTTTCCTTCCAGAATTCAATTTATACGCGGATTCGTATCGCTCGTTGAATCGGAAACTTTGACTGGAAAAGTAAATGATAATTGATTGATATCTGATTCAAGCGTTTCTTTTACCTATCCGAATGGTATTCAACAACTAATCATTTGAATGTTTATTTCAGTTAAAATCTATTACGGTATTTATTGTAAATTGTAAACTTTGAGATTTACGGGCAGTGTAAGTAATGATTTTGGTCTGTGGATTTCCTCCGCATTTTTTTCTCAATTTCCGGCGGTTTCTTTTTTCAATAAGCTCCATTAAAACAAGCGACGAGAACTCACTTTGTTTGATTTCAGTAGAAGAAAATAATCTTTATCTCCAGCAACGCACCGTTTGCGTATAGGTGCCTAACTTAATAAATACAAACAACACAACTATAACTAATAACGTGCAACTTCGAATTCACCTAAATTTTCCTAAATATCTCGTATCAGACACATGCCTTATACGCGAATATAAATAACTCACATCAATAATTAACCTATTTAATTTAATTCTCCCTATGAGGCACCTCTCGCAGACTTCAATGTTTTTTGAGATTTTATAGTAATGATGTTCACTTATTAGTTTTTCTTTGTATTTTGTTTATACTCAAGCCGTGGATTCCAGGAGGCCGTAATAATGGACTCGCATCTCTTCAATAGCTCGGCACCAATCCAGCGCAAAACCGTCTGGGTCTTCAAGATAGTATGTTCTGTTTGGCTGTAAAATAAAAATGATCTGGTCAGTAATGCTAGATTTCGATTTTTGTTCGAGACTGCGTATTTCCGACTTTGAAAAATGGGGTTAAAGTAGTCAGCAAGAAATTACGGCGATGCTTACCGTGTGGATGAAGAAGATTTTGAAGTTCTTAGGTTCCACCCGTAATTCGGGACTCCATGGAATTTCTCCTTTGACGACCATGTTAACCATATCGACGTAATACAGATGTGGTCCAGTTGTTAACAGAAGCATTCTTCTCCTGGCAAAGAGTCCTTTCCTCTTGTAAACTAATCCTTGTTTAAGAATTAGATTGCCTTCGACAAGGTAATCCCACTTGTTGGATGATCTTTGTTTCTTTAGTCTCGAGTTGATTTCTTCCGGCGTAAGATCAGCGATCCCTGCCTGCTTCCTTGGTTTTTCAACGACGGCTACTCTCGGTTCAGGTTTCTCTTCCTCTCCAATTCCAAGACCAAGTAACCTCGTAAGTTGTTTATCGTCGAGGCCTGGTTCTAGATGATCTGGTACTCGGTAGTGTGATCTTAATTCTTCATGCTCCGAGGTACCGGGTAGGTAAGGATAAATTGGTGGTGGTGTTTGTTCGTGTAGTGTTTCAAAGTCAACACCTTCGAAGAAAGGATGAGCCCTGATACTTGGATATCCAGCACCATGTTCGTCCTGCGCCCCTAATCTCTGTGTTGGATCCAAAACGAGAAGTTGTTCTACCAAAGTTTTGGCAAGTTCGGAAAAACCGTCAGGAACTTCGTAGTCGAGTTTTTGAATTTTTTGGAAGATCATATAGTCGTTTCTTGCTCTGAATGGCGGTAGACCAGCGACCATTTGATAAATAATGCAACCAAATGCCCATAGGTCTGATGATCTGCTAGCATTTCTGTCTTTCAATATTTCAGGAGAAAGGTATTGTGCTGTGCCAACGAATGAATTCTTCCGTTCTCTAACGTGGGTCTCATTTTCGTTAACAGGAACTTCTGGTGGTTTCAATATTTTCGTACAACCAAAATCCGTGATAAGTACGTGCATCTTTTCATCCAGAAGGATGTTCTCTGGTTTCAGATCTCGATGGATTATACCAAGACCGTGAAGATACTCCAAACCCCTCAGGATTTCAGCTGAATAAAATTTCGTGCACTCGATGTCGAATGAGCCAACCTTGTTGATGTAAGGTAAAAGTTCACCATTCTTCGCGTACGAAAGTACGAAGTAGAGACGGTCTGAATCTTGGAAGGTGCAGTAAAGACGGACAAAAGAATGCTTTGCACCCGCCAACATGTTCAGTACTTCCTTCTCACGTGTCACATATTCAGTCTTTTTCTCCTTGATGATGTGACGTTTATCGCACACCTTGATGGCATATTCCTTGCTCGTGTGAATGTCCTTAGCAAGGTAGACCTGAAGCAAAGAGGAAAAAAAAACGTTTCACGTTAAAATTCTGCCGGAGAAGAGGTACAATACATCGGGTGAACATAATTAACTCTATATATCGAACTCCTTTGCAATTTCCCACTAGAATTTTGGCAAATTAACCAACGCGAATACATAAAAACCATAATTATAAGCAGTCGAAACGTGTCGAGTAATGATAACGCGTTCAACCGGTTCACAATCTTAATTAAAATTCACCGACTCGTTAGGAGTTTTGATTCAAACACGGTCACATCCGTTCCGAAGATTATGAAGAAGCATCGCAAAATAAGACAAGAAGAAAAATATTATATTAGAATATAATCATCACCAGGCTTCCGGGACAATGAAAACGTACTCAAGTCATATAAAATATTCACGAAAATAGTTGGCCGTGGTCAATTAGAAAATATTATAATATCCACGGCCTTATGAATTCGTGAATTATAAATCATTATTTTGATCATTCTACAGATGTATCATATATTTTTTTTTTCTTGTACTTACAGTTCCAAAGCTACCCTCGCCGATGACCTTTCCAAAGATAAAGTCCTTGGGAGTGTATTTCGCGGGGGTGCGATTCGTTAGAACCAGGGCAGGGTTCGTGGTGGGAGGAACCCTTGGCGCCATGGTGGTTTGAGGCGCCACAACCCCGTTGGTCACGTCGTTCGTCGGTGGAGACATTTTTGACACCGGCCCCTCCACCGCTACTGCCGGCTGTGGCGAAACGGTAAGCGCCTGGTTCGCCACACGCTAAAACAGAAGATAGAGGACATTTTTATTAGTTAAAGAGCCAATAAAATATATAATTTTGATTCGTGAATGTTAAATGTGTTAGGTGAAAATCTACGACAGGTGTATTTCCAAGTATAATACCGCGCGCATTTATTTCGTTTAGAATTGGATTGGCATAATATTCGTGTTTCAAACTAATTTGCAGCTTAATCGTATAATTTTATTTTAAATTCACGATAAAACTTGTTTTCAATTCCTTTTTTTTCCCCTCCAATTTTATTAGTCTGCACAGAGCTTTCCCCTACCCGTTCCACACTAGGCATCATCAAATAATCTTTTGACCTTCTCAGCTTACGCCGATTATTATATTTGTATTTGATTACGTAGAGATCACGGTGGTATAACGATTTATCAAGTTGACAAAAAGGTGTTCTCTATTATATCTCTTACAGTGCTTTGATATACTCCAAGGTGTCTGCATAAGTCTAGACCTATTTGAATCGTAGGAATGAATAAATAAAAACTAAAATAATGGCGACAATAACTGATACTGGTGGATACAATGATGCCTACATTTCTCGGTCGTGTCCTAATTTTTAACATTTACGATGTCAAGGTCCCTCAGTCCGGCGTCTTATATTATTGAAGCAAATGAATACCACGTATCACAACGGAAGATCAAACTTACCGGTGTACTTTTTATTTGACTTTAAAGAAAAAAATACGTCGTTACCCCACAGAATGTGGAAACTCAAGAGCACGGGGTAAAAAAAAAATCAGAAAATGCAAAGTTAGCGAAAAAGCAATGTGTTCGCAAAGCTACTCCTGGAAGAATAAGAATAATATCGCAACTAGTCAGACTTAAAAACGATTTGTGTCTGTAGCCAAACCGATAATAGTATACCTTATACCATCTCACCATTCTAGCGCAAACTGGTTAAATTTATACGAGCGAATTCTAATGTCAAAGAACCTGAACTTCGACGATATGTGGTACCACTGCACGGCTATAATATGAGCCTCAAGGGGAATCCACAACGTAAATTTAACGGCCGTCAGATGGTCGCATACACACTCTTCGACCCAAAGAATAAAATATTATAAAAGGAGGAAAAAAGAGCATAGAGTATACAAGAATAAAAAAAGACTATCAGTATATACCTAAACCGAAACGTGATGTGTACGTGATCCGGTCGTGATTGTCGCTAACTCAACGCACTTTCTTTACACGTATGATACGTGTACGCATATAATATGCGATGAACTCTTTTTTTATTAATATGTGTGTGTAGATGTTTTATTGGCACGTCGGTATACATGATATGTTTGTATATGTGTTTTCGTCAAAAGTAATTAGCCGTGGAGTTCAGACGGTTGACTTATGCGACATCGGACAGACTTAACATATATACACGACGCGACGCTGTATAGCGTAACTATTACAATATAAGAGACGAAAAAGATTACAGGTACATTAAAGGCGGCGGGTGGGCGCCAGGGCGCACGAGATCCGCTGCCGTGTTTTGTGTACCCTCCGGTGCTTTTGGTTCATTCTAAAAGCAAAAGCCGAGGCGAGATAATAAAACGAAACACAACTATTTAGCATTTCGCTTTGAAACCGCGTCAGCCTGTACGAGAGAGCAGTAACCGCAACACGACGGTGGGCTGGAAGTCAAAGGAAAAGGAGAAAAAAAAGAAAAGGAAAAAAATAAATAAATAAAAAGAAGAGGTCGAGGAGCAAATGAAGGAACGTATATATGCCTGTAAAAAAGAAGATTACGAGTGCAGTAACAGCTGTACGAGGAGTGTAGATTGAGAACGTAACGTAACGACAGGTCGTGTTTTGATCATATTCACTGCCAAAGTGAGAGAATATTTGTTCAATTGTTTTCGTCTAGACGGTGCCAGCAACAATGTAAATACAGATTGGCGACTGTAACGGGCTAAACAAGTAGTAGCATTGAGAGAAATATTAATAAATTATAATAATTGGTGCGATTTGAGACGTAACCTTTGATTATCATTTACCAGGTGGCACATATGTTTATTATATCCACATATCACACGACACCAAACTAAAACAAATTAAACCAAACCAAACTGAACACGCGGTTGGTTTCTGTTTCGACCTGGCGCGCGAAACTCTCAACAAATAAAGATCCCTCTCCGGTACGTCTATATACTATTCTGTAACGAGTCTTAAACCCGCACTTCCGGTCTAACAATCGTACACGATTATTGTTTCGTATAGTCGGGTGTTAGCAGAGGATCATCTCCACCGTCACCGTCGTCGACCCTTCCACGTAGTTAACCACGACCCGTCTAATCCGGTCTCCTAATTTGATTTCCTTCAATGTAATAATAATCAGATATATAGTATTCTTTTTTATTCTCCCTCTCCACGCGAAACCGCGTAACTTTTTATTTGTTTCACTTTTATCATACATTTGTAATACATTTGTAAAACCACCGGTCAAGATAAACGCGTATGATGCAATTTTTTTTTTCTTCTTTGAAATTTTTATCCCACCTTTGAGAACAATTGGTTCTTCTAATGTTTCCGGTTTTGTAACCAGGGGTGGTACCGCACAGTAAAGAACAGAGGTGAAACTGCAGGCAGTTGTTTACGCGTTATTGGCCTAGCAACAGCTGTTTGGCATTGATGAGTCGGAGACAACCGTGGATGTTTTGATAAACAGTATTTCGCGGCGCCGGCCCGACGCCCCGACGCCCGACTCGCAGATAATCCTATCAACTATTATTTAACTCGCTGCTGACACATTCTTGTTAACGATAAGCTATTAGCAATTTTGATCTCTGGTATAACGTTCAAGTATTAAGTATTAGGTACGACATCATAGGTACCCTACCCCCGCCACCCGCCCATCGATCTACCAGTATATCTATGTGTAACGTATGAATATATATCTACAAGATATAGAATACTTAAATCATGGGTCGATTTCTCTATCGACCAGTTTGATATTTTATTTGAAACTTTACCGTTAGACGGCATTAACCTTTCGAAAATTTTACTGCCAGTCACAGTGGTAGTAGTATATATAAGGTACAACCAAGCTGAAGTTAATCTATGAAGCTTTTAAAAGTTTTGACTCAGTTTCTACATCGATATGAAGAAGGAAAAAAAAATGACACAACGCAAGACTTTCCATAATCTTCGAAAGATTGGAAGCTACGGTGATAAGAAAGAAACGAAATGAATGAAAAAGAATAAATAAACAAAATAACGCGATGCAATACATACGTAATGCTTGTTATGGCATTTGCGTGTTTTGTTGTACATATTATTATATATAATTTTATTTTTATTCCAATCGCTGTACTTTGACCGAGTAATTAATCCAGAAATTCCTAAAGATTATCTGGCAGGCAAACTTAAAACGGGTCGGTTGGTACGTAGTCATTATCCGTTCGCACAATTAACCCAGACACTTATAAAAAAAAAAACACATGTTTCTCAAGGATCAGTTTTTGTTTTTCGAACCAAGCCACATCCAAAAATATTTTTAGTAGCATCATTACAACAGTTAAATTCTGCCAACTTATACTCTTACATAATGAGTCTCTTCTATTCTGCATCAGCAATAATACAGCAGCAACGGTAATGCGCGCGAAATTCCAGAATTAGTTACGTGCTCTTAACTGTATGTGGATACCCCCCAGGTATTTCATGATAAACATCATCATCATCATCATCCGTGTGACTAAGATTCTGTTGTTTTTTGTTTCAATTATTATAATGTTCAATATATATGTCTCATCTTTTCAATTCCTCATATATTTAATTTTTTTAATTTTCAGATACCGAACGAAACAAATAGTAAGGATACAAAGTCACCTCTCACATTTTCCCGCGTTCAAGAGCAAGATATATATCTTCGAGATCCTCAAGCCTTGAGACAAAAAGGAGCAATAATCCAAGGCTAGATCATGAAAAACAGACTGCAACGGGCATTAACCGGGCCGTCAATATCCTTCAAGTGTTGAAGCATGTAATAAAATTGATGGATATAAATATTGTATACATCACTTACTATACATGCACAAAACTACGTTTATATACGTAGAGAGTTATGTATTTATTGTATATGAAATTGACGACAGGTTTGACTGTAGATAAAGGTACGAATAAATCGCGGTTTCTTTTTTAATTTATTTCTTTCTTTTTTTTCCTAGAAGATATGTATGTATGATTGACCGAATAGAATAAGGAATTCCTTTTTATATCTTTCAATTTTATTTATAGTGATATTCTTTTATTTTCATTATCTGGCGCGTCGAATGATTTAAAACAAACGGACAAGTACGTTAAAGAATTACACGGTTTGCCTATACTAGTTTCCCTTCGTCATTCCCCTCTCCTGCCTTTCCCCGTCCTGTAGTCCTCCACCTTCTCCTTCTTGTACTTCTTCTTCTTCTTCTACTTCTTCTCCTCTTCGCGGGTATCCCTCCACGCTGGTTTGCTGTGGGGCCTTTCCAGACCATGGCGTTAGCCATCCGTGGAAGGCCGACGACCTCCACGCAAGTCTTGGTTGAGAAGGCTTTACTTACACACGCTTTGCGTCCGGAGTACGTATACTCTTGAAGCTGAAGCTACGGTGGTTTTATACATTTTCTTGTTGGTGAATCACCCGGTATATTACAAGCGGCATTCCAACGGCTTTCTAATTTTAGCTGCGCGCATCTTTGCTGTTGCTGCTAGTGATGCTGATGTCTTGTTTTGTTTTTTGTTTTTTTGTTTTTTTTTCCTCATCTATGTATACGTGTACTCTCTGTATTATGTACTCTGTAGGACCGCGGAGGTCGTAGTTTTATTTCACGAGACAGAAAGATAGAAAAAGAGAGGTACGACGACTTTATAAGTATTCACTCATATACGTGCGTGTGTGTTCCACCGCTTTGCCGCGAGAACACCTCACCGAGATGACCCGAGACGACGAAAGGCAGTCCGATACCCGCGTGCTGCACTTTTGTTTCGTGAATGAGATGCTCTGCATTCGCAGACGCTGATGATCGGACCGAGGCTAAATCAGAACTAAGAGACTAGAGGATATAGATCAAAAATAGAATAGTACAGAAAATAGGTTGAACGCAACCGGAGTTTAAACTTAACAGATTAACAATACATAGACGCCCTTTATGTCCGTTACTATCATCTATCAAAAATATTCCATTTCTCAGACCTGCGTCACTCAAGAAAAATTATTTACTTCTCGCTTTCAGGTACGAAACTACCTTACGTCGCGGTTAATTTTACGATTTCGCATAATAAATTAGGCACATCACGATCACAAAAAAGTGTAGATCACGGGCGTTGAGAAACTTGAGCGCCAAAATTGTTGTTGAAACTTTTTTTGGTGCCTTTTTTACGGATTAATATTTTGCTGCAGCTGTTTGGCGGGTATAAAACGAGAAGATTAGATATAATATAAGTATATGGTGTTGCGTTTGTATAGATGAGACGAAATCACCGACGGCATAATAAAACTAAACGAGACAAACATGTTGCTCACACACATTGTTATTATTATTTTTTTCTTATTTTTTTTTTGTTGTTTGCCTGTTATTTTTCTTTTCTCTTCTAATGTTTTCTTTCGTATTTTTCAACGCGAAGTCAAAGGAAAATAAGAGCAATGTTGAGGAAAGTAGGTGAAAAATAGAAATTTTTTTATTTTTTTTATCAAACAACGCGTGAAGAGGCGTGGCATGGCGGATAAGCTACAACGGATATTCCCATATGAGCGTGAATGGAGTAAACCTCAAGAAATTAATCTACGTGTATTATTATTTGAAATAACTCTTGCGTAACCGTTGGTGTTGTATTTTGCTAATACTAGATACGGACATATGTACTATAAATAGTGTTATACGCAAAATACTCTCTTGTACGTATTCAAAACTTTAGTACAAGTATTATTTTGTCGGTTAATAATAACCGCGCCGGACGGGGGCTTCTGTTTTTTGCAATAAAATAGGAATAACAAACAACAAAAATGAAGTAAAGCTGATGGAAAAATATTAAAGGAATAGTGATGTAAAAAATAAAATAGATGATAATGAAATATGAAAATAGGAAAAAAATAAATTTTTGTCGTTTAATCTCGGCAATTCCCAACACATTATTTAAACCGCTAGGCGACCTGTGCGACTGGCAAAACAACTACGGATCTCGTAAACAACTTTCGAACTCTACGTGTGCGAGCGGCAGAGCTAGAAGCGAATTTATTTAAATACTAAAATCTTACATTATTCATGCCACGAGACAGTATGCCGCTAGCTTCTAGGTGTCAAGGGGGTTCCCATAATGTAATATCCTCTTTTTCTTATCCAAATGTCTACTCTAAGTTAGGTCTAGGAAATAATGTAAGAAATTGTTGAATTTAGAGCGCGGTAACGTCGATCCGACGCGGGAGTAAATTATTTGACTGTTGGATAATAAAAATATCGACTGGTCAATTTGGTATACAAATAACATTGGTAATTTGAATCAGTCAATATTAAAGTGCGAACAACTGTTAGGAACGTAGAAAAGAAAAAGAAAGAAAAGAAGAAACAAATCTAATGGGAGTAAACGTTCGTGCGAGAGAATTTATATGACAGATTAATTTGATGTGATCTGTTCTTTCCTTGATGCAAGAGAGCGAGCAGCAAAGAGCGACGGCGACAAAAAGAATTTAGTTGAGTTATACAATTCCTGAGATACGATGATGTGTTGTATTATTGAATGGGATAGTAACACTAGAGATGTAGAATTTTCTAGCAATGATGCGGTGTTACGTGTAAGCGAAAAAAATGTCAATTTTAGTGTTTTGTTTTTCTTTATCATCTTTTGCATTGGGAATGTTTTGTTACGAGTATCGCGCGTTAGTAATGTGGTTTTTATTGATGATTTTTATGAATTTTTGTTCGTTTGGAACAGGCGTTGTTTGTTAAGATAAGCACTGCTGCTTTGAGGTTTTTTTTTTTTTTCATACGTACTACCATCATCTCATCCGATAAGAAAGTTTGTCCTGACTAATTTTGAATAAGAAATCCTGTGGGTGTCGTCCTTCGCATAACTTGCTTTCCCGATCTCTCGTGTGTATTTGTAGTTACAGCCAATTTGGCTTATTACAGCAGTCGTTGAAGAAAAGTCACTTTATGAAAATTTTATTTATTCGTTTTGATTTTTTTTTCTTTTTTTTGTATCACTCGTCACTAATTTAATACTAGAAAACAAAATTCACTCCTTTGATTTTTCATTTTTCGTCTCTCTTTACTATCTGATATTCATAAATTATACGAATAATCAAGATGATGAATCGTCTAAAGTCGTACTATAAATTTTGGCAGTTCTTGTAGAAATCGTTGTTCAAAATTCACTCGTTTTTTATCCGGATATAGCTTACCTTGAATAATTTCTTAAGCCTCCGGTAGCCGCGATGTAATCGCGACACGTACTGCTTGTTGGAATCCAGTTTGAATGATTAAAGCCACAGTTGATGGAATGAAAACAAACTTGCAACTCTCAAAATAACGTTTATAACTCGAGGAACTCAGAAAACGCGTCCGTGGCTTTTGAGAGCCGATCGCTTACTGAACTCTGCGGGGTGCGCAACCCGGCTGCTAACCCGCGCTGGTCGCTGCTGCTACCGCTATCCCCACCACTCATTCTCCCTTACCGCCTTGCGCTTTACGAACGAACGGAGGCGGAAATCCCGCGCATGCGTATTTAACGAAATACGGTGCTCAACTGACGGCGCCAATACCCCCACCACTAATAACAACCGACCAAAGCCCGCGTACACGCGCGTGTGTTGCGCGTTTGTTTATAGGCGCGTTCTGGGAAATCCCAACCCGAGTAACGGACTCTGGAGCCTTCACATTCCCACTCCGGCTTTGCATCCGGTCGGTTGGACGGTTCTTAGATTCGTCGCTCCCGACCGCCACCACCGAAGCAAGTCTTACTCGGAGTCGCGATCTCAGCGTCGCCGCATTATTATGTAGGTGCAGTTCCCGATGCGACCACTTTTGGCAACGGGATTCCATAATTTTTATTTATTTTTTCTTCGAATTAGAAATTTCACTGTAATTATAGTCTCGTGTCTGATGATACGGACGATTTCTTGGGCGCTATTTCAAACGATAATATTCCTCCGCGAAGAGGAAAGTTTAGAGTTACAGAACCATTATCAATTATTCCTCCTCACGTTTATCATCTATAGGAAAAAGTCTTGCGTCAATAGATATGTGTATTACACCAGTATTATATTTATAAATGAGTATTCTTGGTGGTGGCAATTCGAGGTTGTTACTCCAAGCAGCAACGATATGTGTGTATATGAAATCAATTTAATTTCCATAAAATTCATTACCCGCGGCTTTCCGCTCTCCCTCAACGATATCTTGTTTACGCATATTATAATTTCTATACATATATATGTTATAAGTATATCATCACGAGCCACGCGTGCTTCAGGCCACTGTCAGCTCTCCGACGATCCAGCTGCTTGCTTCTCTTGCTGTCAAAGTCCAAAGGAAAGTCTGCGTACTGATAAAAAAATATATATATGTTTAAGGTTCAATCATTCTTCTTATTATAATACGCATTATATGGCTGTTTACGGATGCTCGTTCGCCGCCCTATGTCATTCCCTACTCCGTTTTCAATTACTGTTGAATCCAAACATTCCCGATGCTCCAAAATTATTCATTTTTTTTTCAATACATTGCAACGAATTTTGTGTACTCACTGACAAATGTTATAGAGACATGTTGTTGTTATTGACGGATCACAACTGACTGACTGAAAAGTGAGGGACAAACAAGAATGGACAGCTGATAAGAGCAAGTTAGTTGACCGCTGAACAGATCAGACTCAAAAAATCAACTGCGAATGAAAATATTTTCGTAGGGTATATAATTGAAGTGTACGAAAATATGTTTGCGCGATTGACGAATGACTATATACGTTATAGAAGTCAGTGGCCAACCATCTGAGATACGTAAACGAAAACAAAGTTTCATGATTTTGGGACTACCCAAGTACACCAAGATACAGGGAAAAAAATTAAGCATCGTATTAAATCGTAATTTCAAACATCGCTTGAATTCACAAGATTCGAAGAGCTTTTCATAATCTATGCGAAAATTACTCACGTTAATTTACGAGCATTAGCTAGATATCTAATAGAATTCCAGGATTTAACAACTTAGAAAAACAGTTACATACAGTTTGCGAATCCGTGAGCGATAAAGGCAATACCATACACCTCCATATACGTCAGCGCGAGTCAATAAAACTCACCGGTGATTGTTGAGCGATAAGAACACGGGTGGGTAGGACGGGCCACGGGGTACAAGAAGGTAGAAAAATGTTTCTAATCCATCCAGAGTCTGTCTCTCTTACGAGTAGATGCATACCACCCCTGAATAATTTCTTGGAAATTAATAACAAATCGATCAATCAACATTTGAAAAAAAAGCTTTCTCTACTCGCTGCATTTGAATTATAAAAATAAAAAGAGAAAACTACGGATGTAATCGCTGGAATAAGTTTGTTCTCGAAGGTACCAGTAACGCGTTGTGTTTTAGAGCTGGTTTGAATTGGGTCGGTGCAGCTTGTGCTGCCACCTACTTGATGCATGGAAATAGTCGCTTCAGCACGACGGGGAGAGCGATTCGTCTTTTTACCTCGACTAATTCGAGCTAACAAATCTCCTTTATCGTTGACGTTGTTATACCATTGAAACACGAATAAAAACTGCAAATAGTTTACAAAAAAATAAATAAATAATGAAAGAAAAAAGAATTGAAAAAGAAAAAAAAAAACAACAGAAAAATATATTAAACAAATAGAAACACGGATGGAAACAAATGACAACGAAATAAAGATAAATAAGTAAAAATGTAAAACGGAAACTATAACAAACACGCGACATTTGGTATGTTTCACTACATCGCTTCTCTATGCTCACTCGAGCTAGGTTGTTCGAAATCAATAAATGAGTTCGCAGAGCTTGCAAGCTGTGTTTGAAACGCCATGAGGGTAGAAAGATCCCGTTTTTACCGTATTTAATATTGAAACGCACTTTGCTCGAGGATCTCGAATTGTATTGCACGAGAAGGTGCAGGCAGAAATTCGGGCAGACGGTGGGGGCCTTCTAGAGTGATCGGAACTCTACACCGGCGAAAAACGTGCGGAGGTGAAAAGGCGGATGGCAAATGTGGCGATATCATACATACATACATATGTATATCATGCCCGTGCGACGAACCCGTAGGCGGAGGGCAGAGATGCAGCCTCCTCACTCTCAGTCCTCGTACATGCGAGTGAATACATGTATAGTTCTGGTATATAATGCCACGTTATGACCACCCAGGTTATGCATATATCGTTGTTATTCGTATTATAACCGCGCTCGGTGTACAACGATATTAATTGTTTGTGTACATTACACACACGCACACACGTGATGAAACCGTTCTTTATCTATCCGAATCACATGTATTTTTTATGTGAAACACTTTTTTTTAGTTACCGTTATGAATGTGTTGCTGGTATGGAATGGAAGCGCGTTATCGGGGGTGGGTTTTCTATTGCGATTTGGAATTATAATCGTATAGGTCGTCGTCGTCGTCGTCGTCGTCGTCGTCGTCGTTGTCGAGGAGCATTTTAAGCGAACGTCATCGTGAGTCATGACTCTTGAAGGGCATATCGGAATTTTCGAGACCTTGCATATTTGATTTGCTGGAGTGAGAAGTAAGAGAAAGATTTTGTCTCACGGTTGCACCGCGTGGAGCCGGACCTCGAGTTGGTGAAGAAAGCAGTAATAACAACAGTTCCAGCAGCGGCAGCGGCAGTAGTGACTCGTAAACAAGTTGCCCAACTGCGCCGTACTACAGACTGTATGTACACGTATACTGTATAGTAACGCATAAAAAGGCAAGAATATATCATTATTGCGCAATGATGGAAGTGCGCATTTAAGGAGTAGGTAGGTATAAAAGGGGGTAAAGGGAAAAATATTATCTTGCGTGCAAGGTGCGTGAGCACACAGAGCGTGCCCATGACGTTTTAAAATTGTCTTTCATCCGTGGGTAATGTACGCCAAGTATATTCTGCCCATAGGTATAAGGTATAATAATACGTCTTACTATTCTATACCTAGTTTGACTACCCTGAGAATCAACGTATAGGTATGTAGTTACAATCTCAGTATAGACAATTGTGCCAATCTGTTGGACCATCTGGTGGCTTGCGGAGCTAGTCAAAAGAAATGAAAAAGAAAAATGATCTTGAACTTTCTCATTCATCTTGTTCCGTTTTTGTGTTTTCATTTTCTTTTTCAGTTAGTCAATCTCGTTTGATTTCACCAAGCATCAGCTTTCTTTCGAAGGATTTGCAACCCTCCTGATGTTTTAACGTCACGTCGAGATGGACACCAGCGATATCCTTGAGGTACCACAGGTGGGTATTGCTCTACCATTGCGAAGGGACTTTTTTTTCTCATTTTTGTTTTTTTCTAATCGTAAATGTTGTACGTACATAGGGGAAATTGAGGTCGTAGCATCTCCAGCGTGATGCCTAGGCTGCTGGTTACTGTCTAGGTATAATACCTATATCTATATCTGACACAGGTACCCGACAAGATATGGGCTCGGGCAGCTGCTCTTGAATGCGGAAGTGCATATTTGATGCACTTGATGTTCAGAAGATATAGGCAAGCTACACGAACTTCACGTGTATCAGCTGTCACTCAAAAGCCACCGTCATAAAGTTATATGTGTAATAAATTTGTATGCGTGTAAAAAATAAAATTTTGTGTATCAACTCCTGCTGAGTGTTATTATAGCATGGGTATTATATACTAATAATGAAGATGATGGAGTTTTGAATGGTTGTGGGACACGTCACAAGAGACAATTATAACAATAGGGGAGGGTGGTGGTGGTGGTGGTTTTGTGAACAAAGTCTATGTAGGTTTATACGTAGGTTTGAGAAACATAGCGAAAGGTATATGGATATAGTAGTAGTTACATATATACGTTTATAATATGTATTCGAGTGGTAAGTTCTGTAAAAGGGTTAACGTTAACGGATACAAAGGCACTTTGCATAGACTGAAACAATGAGGGCTACAAAGGTTCGCGCGTACATAATCGTTTTCCAGAGTTGTTTGACAGGTCCGAAATTAATTACCCTGTATAGTATAACAGGAAGGGTATGCAGGCTAACCGCGGCGGGGGGTGGTGGGGGTGGTGTATAAGGACAGGTGCGCGGATAATTGTGCCGAAGGTATGGGTAATATAAACACTTTACGTATACCTATAAGAAAGAGCCGGAAGAAAGGAGTTGAGAAGTATAAGGGATATTCATTTACAATACAAACGTCAATTTTGACAGGTGAAGTAAATCAGCGAAGCTATAGGTAATTATATTGAAATAATAGAAAGGTGCGTTATAACACGCCACTCGCAGAACCTGATATAATATGATCAGAAAATAATACAAACTCCTTTTATCATCTTCTTGCGCAGCAGACGTATTTCGATGAGCTAACTAAACAATTGAATAATATCTATTGTACGAGCGGTTAAAAGCGGCTATATCATATATGCCAACGTATATATCTACAATACAGATTCGGATGACGCCAGCAGCAACGACGGTGGAGGCGGTTATAACGTTGGCGTTTGCGTTTGCGGCGTCGTCGTTACAACGCGTCACAATGCGTCACGATGCGTCACAACGCGTCACAATAGCCCTTCGAATGTGACGTCTTGTTGTACTACATAAATTCTTTACCTCCTATGGGACCCATAGCCCTTCAAATAATATATCTATGGGGTACATATATTTGAATATATCTATAGAAAGGTATTCGTGTTTCTGTCGCGTGTTGCGTGACGTGCTTCTGTAGTTTATTTATTTAATTCTTTTTTCGTATCTATCATTACTATTGAATTTTTTTTTTATTTTTATTCTAAACTTTCTGGGATCTTTTATGCCAGAGTTCGATGCTACTGCATATCATCTTTTCACTGTGTGGAAAAAAAGTTTTTTGATTTTTATCAAGCTTTTTCAATTTTCTCTCCAATATATGAATTCTTTTCGCGTTTACTTAACTTGTAATCTTTACACGCGTTGAATATAATTCGAAGTAATTAGAATTAGGACCACTATGATATCCGAAGCCGATGATATTTCCTTGGTGAAATGCGAGCCGCGTGGAGGAGGGTTATGGAAAGTGTGTATAAAACGCGAGGGTAAGTAGTACGGCGCGGGCCGTGCCGTGTTTCCCCTCTTCCAGTTCAGTTCCCTTGGTGTTTTTTGTTTGTTTTTTTTTTTTTTTTTTTATACCTCGTCCCGATTCCCGGTTCCATGTTTCGGGAACAGTCAGCGCGGGACAAAATCCCCCTTTTTGGATAAGGATTTGCCTCCTACTCGCAGATGTTTACCGCCACCGTGACCCAGAAATCAAAGAACGAAACGTTCAGCCTCCCATGATCCAATCACTTCGTATATAATACATATACGTGTGTATGGTAATATGCACACGTTTGTATTTTGTGCGTACACATTTTGTATACATATATGTATACTTTATACATTATTTTAGTGTCCATGTAGCTTGTGCCATGCGTCCATAATTTTTCCTCACGTATTTGTTCGCCTGTGCAGCACAAACAAATATACACGAACCCGACTACTATTCTATTTGCACGAATAATCATGTTTTCTTGTTAAATACCCCCGCGTAGCTTGTATAATATAATTTATATGATGTACATCGTCCCCCGCGCTACACGCTATGCAATTTACATTCGATTAAAACGCCTATTTATATCATCCATGTATTATTATGTACATACCTTCTTGTATGATAAGGGAAGCTGAGAATAAATGGGTATAATATCATATTTTATTTACTGTGATACCCGAGAATACAATCTTCGGATTTAAGAACACGTGAACTTTACAACTTTTATAAACAATTCCTCACCACGTTCGGTTTTTTACATTCCTGCATGCGAGTTGATTCATTTTTTTTTATCCTTTATTTCTATGTCACGTGGCACAAACGATCAAAAGTTTACTGCGGTCATCGACATTGGATTGTGACTAAACTTTCAAAATTCACGACTCTTAAAATTGACGATAATATCTAATAGAATTTGGGTTTTACCACATTTTTCTCTTACGTCAATACATAGCAATCTCTAATGTAACATTTACGAGAACGAAGAATACATTCATTTTATTAGCTCGTTTTTTTTCCATAAAATCCAAACTTTTTGGGAAAGTGGAGGAAAAAAAAGGAAAATCAAAAAAACAGAAAAAAAACATTAAAAAAACATATGTCGTGGGCTAGTAACGATCACTGACGATGATCTCACGTTTGACTAAATACTTATAATGTATAATTAGGTGTAAAGTAACTAGGGAGGAGGTGGGGCAAGACGAGTCTGGGTGCAAAACGGAAGATTTTTAAATTTCAGGTAACAGTCTGACGAGGGCTGGAGGACACTCGATTTGCCCGTGCAATTGCTCCGGTAGGTATACAGAATATATGGGAATCTAGGTGTGCAGGTAGCATTGGCGCTCTGTGGCTAGCGAACGCGAGCGGTCAGTTCATCGACGAGTTGTTTACCGCTCTCGTGCCAACTAGAATTTGGCACCACACGGACAATGAGTCTGTTTAATGCATTTCACGCGTGAGATAATCCGTATAGCGGACAGTTTTGTCCGTATCAAGTTCCCCACGCGTTGTTGCAGATCCGAGCTCTCCTGCGGCCAGTAGCAGCGGTAGCAGCAGCTACCGTCCTCCACGGTGGTATAATATGCACTACATATAACGTACAATATAATACATACCGCGTTAGTTACGTTGTCTAGATGTATATCTCGGTTGTTGCGGGACACCAAAAATCGTTTCGCGGTAATTTCATGATGGGTTTCGTGTCATTTTGTTTGATTCTAATGTGCGAAAGTCGTCGCTTCTGCCAAAAGCTCGGGAATTAATAATATATACGAAAATATATAATACAGAGGTGTATGTAATAGCGGACGGCAACGCCCGCGACTGTACGCATAATATGACGCGACGTATGTTGCTGCCGAAATGAGCGTCGTTCCTGGTGCGTCAACAGGATGTGTGCAAAATTGATTTGACTTTCAAGAAGGAAGACCGCTACTGCAGGATCTCGTCAAATATTCGCACATTATGTATGTATAAGAAACTACGTCATGGTCATCAACGCCTGCGAGAAAAAAAATAAAAAAAAAAAAAACCGATCGGGATTTTATTCATATATATATTTATATATGAAATAAGAAAAAATTCTAGTTTTCGTGAAAATATATTTCCATTTTTATAAGATAGTTTGGGTTCTACTCGAGTTTACTTTTATTACCAACTTTGATTTCTGGTCACGTGTTTTTCTAGTATGACAAACTTATACAGCTGATCGTATAACACGTTGATAGGTCGATCTCACCGCACGGGTATTTCAACCTTATTCTCATTTTGATGCCATATGTTTTCCGTCTCAACTGAAACTCGAGTATCCCACCAGATAGAGATATGTATATACAAAGGCTAACTGTTACCGTTACCGCTGCTGCTCTTCTTCCGTTTAATACATTTTCTACACACGTTTGTTCGTTTTTGCAAAATAAATTAGCGCATAGCGTAAACTACGTACTTTCTCATTTTCCAGGCGTTCTACGCTTTTTGGTTTTGGTCCTTTTTGGACCTATTTTCTCCCCTCCGCATCAGCTACTCTGTCCTTTTCTCAATTTCTCGTCTAGTTGCGGTGTGAATATAGCTACCGTGCATACTAGACACTAGCGCGAATATAATTTCGCGAAAAGCGGAGGCGAGCGAGCGTAGCTGGCGATTGACGAAGACAATAATTGGCGCACAACGATGGCGCCAACCGTGTTTCGTGCCAAGACCGACATATTTTGCTAGACTTATTATTCCCGTTTCTCCCTGATGCGCTCTCAGTTTCCTCGTCCTCCTCATCGCTATTTCCTAATCCTCATTCTCCTCGCTTTCCACATATTCCCACTATCTTCTCTATTACATGTTATTTTGTGGTTAAATATTCCTCAGGGACGATAACAACGGCATGATAGTTAAGATACCCGCAGAGTTCAGAGCTCGTCGGGAAAAGTCCCTTCATACATAGAACCAAATGATCTCATTATTCTCACTGAAAAATTTTAGAGATCCGCAATGTGCGGAAACTAATACAGTATTCACGCTCGCAGGATGAATAATTTTTCTTCGTTTCCTATGGGTTGATCAAAATTTGTAAAGCCTGCTACAGTAAATAGCTAACTGTGACAAGGCAATAAATCGTAAATATTTCAACCGAATATGAGTCAAAGAACGCCCAGTCAGCAATTCCTCGAAAAGTTGGCGTCCATATCGCGCGGTTTCCGCGTCTACAAAACCGCGCCCGAACCAAAATAAATGCAGAAAAAAGAACTATTACAAATAAATCAAAGCAAAAAACAATGAATCATCTTATTTAGCTGACAAAAAATTCGTAGAAAAAACCATTCTCAATTTGTCGCATAAAATAATATGACACATGTAAATTTTATGGCGTGTGATATATGTGTATACATATTACGTACTTCACCCTCCGTACCCTTCGTCAGAGCGTAACGTTGTAATCAGATCAAGATATAAAATTCCCCTTTCTGGATGTTATGTTGATATCCTTGATTCGGTAGTGTGGATCTATACAGATCGCAATAGGCTGCAGGTTCAGAACCTTCGAAGGGAAAAGGGACAAACATTGGCACATATATATTGACATCTGCAAGTAATTTGCATCATATACACACACGTGAGTGGTGCACCAATATACGTATGAAGGAATACTTGATGGGCATTCATATGTTCACGTAATACAGGTATGTATTGGTATGTACCGCATGTACATACTCTTTGGAATACGTGCCGCGGGAGCTCCACTATGTGGGTTTTTCATTGAGTTACCGAATGGCATTCGCTGGTCGATGAATTCAGATTCTGCCACGATTGAATACTAATGAGATACACCACCAAGGCACCAATACTTGTCAGTTCAACTCTGCCATCTACCGTGTACTACTCTCCAGTTTACAGAGCACATTACATTGTGCAGTGATAGAAGGGATCGTAATGCGCGTGGATAAAAAAAATACAAATGTGTACCATAAAAATAATCATTCGGATCACATGAATTATCCTTTTTCTATTTTTCTCCATTAACTCGACGATCTACTTTGAAGCTAGCTGAAAGATCAGTCAAGATTCGACGCCTCAATAAAGCGGCCCTTCAAATCGGATTGAAGCCATTGATCTTGTAAGTGCACGAGTACAGATGTTATTGAACTTCTATCCAGAAACGGTCCCATCGGACACGATCATGGTCTCACTTATTGTTAGAAAAAAAAACCTTCAACGTTGATTGCATACTAATCGAAAAAGCCTGAACACTTTGATGTAAGTTCAATCGTGGGTATATAGTGTTAAACAGCGAATTTAATTCAAACGTGATGGAAAGAGTCAGCCAAAACGCGACCCAGGGGTGAAATGAAAAAATTTTCGTTTTCAGGTGATACTATCGGAAGAATAGTACGTTTTGGCCCCGGGAGTTCGTCCTGATTCACTCTCCCCCATTAATGAAAGTTTTCTTAGAATGGCAGACTCTGTCATTATGCATATATACGTTCAATGGTCAGATATAACGCGGTAAGGCCGAAGGGTCCATCACACGCGACTCTCGAACGGTCCTGAGAAGTGGCTTTCAAGTTCGACTTACGAAATCGTGTTTACGGACAATGCAAAACAAAAAATATTGTTGAAAAGGAAGCACGCCAGAATTAAAGCCTGGGCTCTCAACTTCTTCGAGAGTCACAAGTACATGCATTGAAAGAAAGAGTTAGGTTGTAATTTCCATCATTCTCTGCAAAAATCAATATTCGCAATGATGAATGATTTTATTACAATTCAAGAAACTTGGGACAGTAGTATCGGAGAAAGTAATTTAAAGATCGATGTGTAACCACGAATGAAAATATATGATCCTATGCCACCAATAATAATTTGAAACAGCGAGGAGTAAATTACCTGCGAGATATCTGGTGAACAGAGTCGTAGTGGCTTCCGGAAAAAACGGGTTAAGGGGCCATCATCACGAAACAATTGTAAATCAGATGATTTGGTCCTTTTAATTGTAAGACACTTGGCACTCCCTTGAGCCGAATGAGAATAAGGTCGAGTACTGAAATGTCATCAAGGACAGCAGAACTTGGAAGTGGTTTAAGTCGGAACAGCATCATCGGAATTCACTCACCTATGTACAGAATACTATCCGTCAACCTGATTGATATTTCCTGAATGCCGAATCCCGGCTTCGTGTAGCTCCGAGCTGCTATATGATCTCTCAGAAATTCGGCGCATTAATGAAGTAGCCCTTCGAGCCGGAATCGAAGGTCGCGATCTAAAATGCATGAGTACAGATGTTGAACTTCTATTCGGGAACGGTTTCATCGGACACGATCGTGGTCTCACTTAAAAGAAATCTCTAACATTGAGTGCATACTAATCGAACAAGCCTGAGCAGTTCGGTCTAAGTTTAATCATGAGTAGTGTTCAATGCCATTTGAATTCAAACGCAATAGGAAATAGTTGAGAGGGGGGGGGGGGGGGGGGGGGGAATGGACTCCCGGGGGGAGCGTGGAATCTTCGTTTACAGATGACGTTCTCCCAATAAGAATCGTCCGTTTCGCCCCGGAGGTTTGTCTCGTTCCGCTCTCCCCTGTAATGAAAGTCTCCTCCAAATGTTAGACTATCACTATGCGCTCAGTGGTTAGATTCAACGTGATAACACCGTTAGTTTCATCACGAGGAACACTTAAGCGGTCGCGAGAATTGACGCTAAGGTTTTAGTCACGAAATCATAGCTGGTGGTGGTGACTGCGAAACAAATATTCTCTAAGAGTAAGCACCCGACAATTAAAACACGTTCGACTCAAAACTTATTCGAGAGTCACAAGGAAAAAAACTATGATACTCATTCACTTGAAATAAAATAGTAGACCATGATGTGTTTGGTAAAGGTTAATCATTGTAAATAAATTTATTTTTCTGTCGATCAAGACTTCTTATATGAAGCATTAGTTACTTTGTGTCAAATGAACTAGGCACCTCGGTCGCATCCTTCGTTTCGAGGGTTATAGTTCCTAATTGGGTCGATGGGATAAAATGTGACGCGCCAAAACACATGATCATCCTTCAAAGTCTAACAGATGCGATGATGGCTTCAAGATTATGTGAAGCGACTATATCACATGACGAATTGGCGACGCGCCTATCGGGCGCCTTATTCTGCGGTCTCGATATACACATATAAATATATATATATTCCCGCAAGTTGAACTATTTAGTCATTCCTAAGTTACAAGTCATACAAGTCACATGTCGAAAGTCACGAGTCACAGTCATACTTATATGCATATAACCCGGGTCAGCGCGGGCTTCAATCCCTGAAACCATAAAGAGACTGGTGTTCGTCATTTCGTAGGTACGGTGATGATGATGATGATCAAGATGATAGCGATGATGATGATGATGATGGTAATGATGATAATGGCGATGGTAACACGTCGAGGTTGAGGGATCCATATGCGAGGAAGTTGAGAGTAAGGTGGCCATGCTATGTCGGCGAGCGGAGTGGTGTCGAGTCGGAGTGACGAAGCGGCACGTGGGAGCGTTGACTCCGGAGCGGACAGCTAACTCGGCATTAGGCATATACATAGACATCTCGGTTAGTTTATCCTACGATTTGCACGACTCGCGTACATTCGTACCACCTCATATATGCCTGCCTACCTACCCATCTGTTAGATTTCAGCGATACCTACTCCTCTCTAACATATAACAACTTAATACGACGTTATTTATTGAATTCCAAGAACATAGGTAATGACCCATAGACTATTAGACAGGTACACCCAGTTCCCCATAATTTCGATCGATAAAAATCACATAGATATACTTACTACTTATTGAATTACCATAAAACAGACTTTGCGTTTGACACAAATAATTTACGTACATGGTACGTTCGTATAAGTACACATATGAGTCGAGTAAGTTTCTTATTTCGTCGAATATGTTTGAACTGAATTATTTCTTTACATTTTCAAATAATTTTCGGTTTCCGAGAGAGGGAAAGTCCAAGTGCAGGTGTACATTTATTGTAAGTGACTTTCACCCAGCAATTTAATATCTTGTATTGTCGCTGTCGTTTTCTTCTTCTTATACGAATCGCGGCTAATTATTTTATCTGACATATGCACATAAACAATATTAGAATATTCGTAAAATTAGTTGTTAATATTCAAATTACGTCGTAGACTAGTAGATCTATGGCTGTTATCTATTTGCACCGCAAATATCACCCAAAGGAATCGCACACACGGTCCAAACGAAGGTCATTTGCAAAGACGATAATAATGATTAGTCATTGTACAACAGAGACACACGTATCGTTACAACGAGATAAAAAGTTGACATTACAAGGCATAAAAATTAGAAACCATAGTTAAACAATGATACTACGTAATTTTGAGCAATTTTATCACAACAATGTACATACTACGTATAAGATCTATTTTTTTTATCTCGAGACAATCATGTATCCGATAAGATTTTTATTCCCCCCTCTCTCCTTCAGTTTTTGTAAAGATTTTTCACAATTTAATTAGTCAAATTTAACGCACGTACGTCTGCATACATCTGTATGAGTCTCTACATACGTCGGTTGTGTTATAAGAACTGAACGAGTACCTTTTATATGAAGGAGCCGCAGGAGCATCCATCACCTTCGGAGTGCTGGTGGAGCAATTAATCACGAGTCATTGTTGGCGCTTTCCTGATAGTGATAGCGCGGTATCACGTCACGGAAACTAAAGAAAGAAACTGGGAGTTCGCAGGTTCTACCTACTCGATTCATAGATAAGAGCGGAAACTTTTTAAGGGGTAAAAAGTTATACGCTACTGTTGGCGGTGCAGCACAAACCTGGGACTCAGTTTCTATGTTCTATTGTGCAGCAGTAGCTGATCGGTTATTATGATCATAGGGGCGAAAACATAAAAAAAAAAAAAACCGGTGGATAGAAAAGACAGTTTTGTCGGTTTTTTCTTTTTTCTTGCGAAGAGATTTTGACCAAACTCATTATATTCCATGAACTGCGCTCGATTTTGTTCGCAGGGTGAAAATGGGAAAATCGTACAACCCCAAGCTACTTACAGGGTGATGGGCGTGGGGCGTTTGGAATGCAAAATGTAAAGGGATCTCGTTAAAAACCGCGTAAGGAATAACGGGGGTTGCGGTGAAAGGTACGATTGATGCGCAGGAATGTCAATGACGTGCTTACCATATCGTAACAAGATAATTAAAGATTTTTAATATTTTATTTTTTATTTCTTCGTCTTGTTTTCGGGCTTCAGTCAAAGTAACGTCCTTGTAATTATTACCTACTTCTTCTTGAATTATCGACACCTGATTGATTCAGGAATTTAGATCGCCTGTATGGATGATTAGTTCGGTCGAATGTATAAAGTTTTTAAAACTTCGGTCTGGTTTTTGTTTCTTCTTTTTTTTTTTTTATATACAACAAAAGTTGTTACAATACAACGGTGTGTTTTATTATTGATTGGCTGATCACGAAAAATTAATTCTTATCGATTTTTGTCCAGGTAAAAAATTTTACGTTTGACATAATCCGTTGGGTTTTTGTTACCCCGATTACCGTGCATCGATCGAGATTAATAAATATCTATTTGATCGATTGTCCTCGATTATTACCTCAACATATTCCGGTATTCTCGAGATCTGCAGATCTTCTTCCGCGTACCGTGCACATAATACAACCGCAGTATGACAAGTTTTTTCTCAAATAATACAAAATTTTTTTAGAGTGCAAGAAAATTTCACGGTCAAACTTCAAAAACATCTAGTCAGATGTATGATAAAACACGCAAACACTCATCTGTATACTTATAACAAATAAATGATGAATTCTTTCCACTCTTGTAGCGCAGTTGTCTTTTGTTATCTTAAAAAACGTAATCTTCGTGGTCTAAAAAACATGTACGTAGTTATACGTACATACGCTGCAATAATAATATTCCACGTATCTACATACATTGTATGTAAGATAATATGTTGACACAAACGGTTGCATTTTATTTGTACTCACATAGGTGTAAACACAAAGTTGTTAACCAGGTGTACATTCGTATATTACAACTTACGTGTAAAGTAAAGAATAAAGTGTTCGTACCTTGGCGCATTATTATAACAATAACAATAATAATGGTAATAATAATAATAATAATAATAACTCGGATATTATGCGAATATATCTGCAAGTATATTTGCCGGATTTATAAAGCTTTGCAATTAGATGGGAATGAGATAAACCGATGTCGTCATCACCTGAAATTACATCACCAAATAATTTTCTTCTCGTTCGTAACGGAGATACTGTTGATCGTTAAATACGTATATATAGCCGGTTCCCACGTCCACGCCCAATAAAACTTCTTAAAACAAACACCGGGGTAAGTCACGCGCCGGTTTGAAAAAAAAAAAAATAATAAAAATAAAAAAGAAAAAACAGAGAAGAGACGAAAGTAAAAAGGAAAAACTATCGCATGACCATCGCTGCGTCATAATATGGCCCGGAATAAGTAAAAGGAGAATCGCAGAGCTTCGAAATAACGAAAGCTCGCGTCATCCTCTGTTGGGGTTTTATATTTGGTTCCCGGTAAGCAGAACTTGATCTACCACTAGCCTTATATTATACGAGGGCACGTGCGTTAGTATCTACGAAACTAACTGACAGTCAACTCTGACAGCTTTTAGCTTTTAACTCTAAGTTCATTCATAACGACACAATAACGACCGACTTGAGGCGAGCCAAGAGCAGAAGCTCGCGGTATGTGCTGCAGCCTTTCCGCTAAAACAATCAATCAGTTACTCGACTTCAGGGGGTGCTCCTGTCATTTCTGTCAACTTACCGTTCCGGCGACAGGGAAGTTTGGTACGGGAGAGAGTCGGGGAATCGAGAGTATATACACCGAAATGAGAAAAGAAAATCACACCTTCGAGATAATAAAACAAAAAAACAAAAAAAATGAGCAAAAATAACCGTCAAATCTCATAAAACCGAACACGCCCACGATGTTTGAAGACCCGAACAGGTGCGATCGTCTTCCCTGATGGTAACGCGAATGAAAATTGACAAGTTATGCGTACAATTTTTGTTTTTTTTTTTGTTTTCTTTGCCTTTCCTCATAAATTTTAATTCACGAATCTGTTACCCTGAAATTTATTCATACCCTCTTTTTTTTTTCAACGATTTTGCCGTCCATTGCATCTCGTTTGTCGGTTGCTACACATATGTAGGAACGTGAGGTATAATACGTACGTACATTGTATACATGTACCAACGATATGTGCGGTGCAGGAGAACACGACCTAATAATTTTCCGTCACCATAGTCAGTACGCGGGTTACGGGTACGATATACTCAACGTTACATACGTATGTTCCACGTGTTGCATATCTGTTCCCTGGTTGTAATTGCGCACGTGGATATAATAAAGCGGAGGTTTAAAGGATTATTATAGGTACCAACGTACATATGTTATGACACTGTGGTACTAACGCTGCAGCAAATTTGCTACAAATTACGTACGACATGTCGAAAATCTCACTAAACTTCATCGACCTTTACCAGATCAAAATTTACAGGTGTTTGCGGTGGTCTTTGTAATCCGGCCGATTATTGAGATTTAAAATTTTTGGATAACGCATCGACGATTTAATTACTGAACATTTTAGCAGTTCATAATAGGGGCATTAAATTTACGTTATCTTCTTCACAACGATCTGATTAAAACGCGCATTAAATTCATTTATAGCCAAAAAAGAGGAGACGTGACGACCGACGGCTTCGTCTCACCCTTTAGAAGGACTTTCTTGTCTGGATGTTAGATTAAAAAATTTCACCCCCAATCAAACGACAAATACAATAAAGTTCGGTGGTTTCTTTAATTCATTTTTTGGCTTTGTTTATTGCTTATTATATACTCATCAGCGATATTATTCAACGAGTCTTCAGCTATACGCGATAAATATGAGTATTTATATACATGATGACCAGAGAAACCAATTTCCTGAGATGTAATAGCGGAAGATTTTAGTATCGGTTATTGAGGTATACGAGGTATATATATATGCCTGTGGTTATGTACATACATATACTTACATCCTTACGTACATATATCCAGCGTGACGTTCAAGTTGTAACAGCTGTCGATAAGGCTTCAGTTTTAGTAACCGGATAAGGCATGAGATTTGGTTATACGAGCGTCGGTTTGTTTTGTCATCGCCTCGTGACAGCTGCACCCCGATTTTTTAGATTATTCTATTGGGTCACGGAAGTGCAGGTCGAACGAAACCGAAATAAGAAAAAAAAAAAAAAACAGAAAAAAAAGATCGTCGTATAAATTTCCTGTGATTCAATTCTGCGTTGTATTCAGTCGTATTATAAGTTCAAAACCCACGTGAGGTGCATCCAAGTATATAACTGCGCTCGGATTGGCTTATGCGCCAAAAATTAAACAAAAATAAAAATAAAAAACGAAAAAAAAACAACAATATTATAAATTCCCAGAGCATGAGCGTATTTGTGTTTGGGTTATATGTATACATTTCAGCTGAAAATATGTTCCACCTTCAATGACGTCACTCCTCCCCGTCACGAGTTGCGTGACGTAGAGTCCAGGCCGACTGCCAACTGACTGATTGATATAGATATGACCCAACGGCGCAACCAGCTATGGCTATCATATGTGATGCTACTGACAGCCGCAGCAGTATCTCTGCGTCGCCGCGAATCGACGAATGCGGAAAAACTGATGAGCATCTACTTTTAGGGTAGCAGCCGGGCGGAGGGGGCGTGAAAAATAATCCGCACCGAAATTCGACCACGAGGAAAAGGGAAAAATGATGAAAATTTTTTACAAAATCGTACAGGAAAATTCTTACCGTATCTTGTTCGTAGTAATTATGTAATTTTTTTGCTTTTTTTTTTCTGTAATCAAATTTCACTACTCACCATCGATTTTTTGCGGCAATTTTTCCGTGTAATTGGCGATTCCGAAACCGTGCAATTATTTATCGACTGCATCACAATTTTTGAATCACGTTTTTTTTTTATGGCGCTCTCTTCTCCTTTTTCGATCACGGTTTCCTCACTTCGCTGGAATTTGATTCGGGAAATTCTCCTAAATGGGTAAATTTTCAATGCTATACGAGATTGGTGAGAATTTAATTACTAGTTTAAGTTACGTAGTAACCGTCTAGTACGGTATATATACTATACATATAACCGTTCTCTACAAAAGCGTTTACATTATATATAGTATAACACCTTATCGGGATTCTGTAGTACATTACGTATAGAAAGTTAGTTTTGCGAGTATGAAAACGATTTACGTCATTGAACTAATTACAAATGGCATTACAGTAGCTGGCATTCCCCATGGTATAACTTATGACCGCGTAAAAGCAATCGTCTCTCTAATATTCTCCTTTTTATCGTTAGTATTCAGCTGGCGAGGTAAAGTATACGTACGTTCGTACATACGATACACACACATAGGTATGTATACTATACATATCCACGGTGTCGTATAATCAGAAGTTAAAAACAAACTAGAATAAAAATACAAAAAGATATTGAAAAAACAAGTGTTAATTGTTGCAGTTTATTGCCATCTGCCTATAATGATAATGATAATGATAATGGCAATGTGGGGCAAATATTAAATAGATTATTACGAAGCCGCCAGATTATTTTATTCAACGGTGAAAACAATATCGACAAGTGCTTCGTTGCTTTGGAATTTATAAGAGATATAAATTTCTTCATTTCCTTTTTTTTTTTTAATTTAATTTTTTTTTTATTTTCTCATCAAATTGAAATGGTGTCAGACTCTGCCGCAATTAAAATAACGTGCAAAAGTACGTCGTTAATACGAAAAGCAAAAAAAAATAAAAAATATGTATAAAATAAAATGATTGAAAAAAAAAAATTCATTACGTCTTAATTAAAATCCACTGCGCTTTCTTCTTATCTGATACGATATTATACGGTTATACATTCTTAGGCTATGTACAGTGTATAAGTAGTTATACTTACGTACGAGAAACTATAATAATAGCGGTACATTTAAACGTACACCTGAACGTAGATCAGTTGCGATGCACTTAGGTACATATGAGAACGAAGGTTACCTGCACCCGCTGTATACACAACGTATATTATGTATATCTATATAGATAAGTTCACTAAAAGTGTAAAACTACATCTTACAATTAGCTGTCGTACACGTGCACCGTATAGCGGTAGGTAGTAAAAATTTTATACACATATAATCCAGAGCTGGCTCCTCCAAGGCTATATCGTAATACCGAGGCGTCAAGGTGCGAAACTTACAATTAGTTAGACTTACAAACGCGTATTTTTTCCCCTCACTTTCTTATATATTAAACCCCGATTACCCTATCGAATGGGCGCCTTTTTGCCCAGATAGAAATTTGTGCGAGGATTTGAAGACGTTTCGCACCGATGAACCGTTGTCTTTCGCCATGTTGTCGCGTCGCGTCTGGAATACGATCCTCTTGTTTCTCATTGATTACTTAGCGTTAAATTATTACTTTTTCTTTATTTATTTATTTATTCATTTATTTGATTTTATTTTATTTTCTTTCTTTAATTTATAAGTCGCGGGGTGCTGAGTTTACAATATCCGTGGATGAGGTCATGCATATATGAGACCTTGGTAACGATATCTTGCGGCGCGTGTCGTTTAACGATTCTATTTTTTCCACAGCCTATATAGAACCGATCACGAGTGCATCAAAGTTACTGATCCTCTCGTGCCCCACGCGATTTCACTCTGAATATACGTACATAAACTATAAAGTAATACGTCATAAGAATAACGCTGACTTGCGTATCGCTTTGCTTGCGTCTGTCGTACTTCTTTTTATTCCTAATAAAATTAAAGAACTGCATGGCCACCTCGATATCTATATTATTTTTTTTTTCAAATCAGAGCCACACTGTCAACTACGACGATTCTGTCTCAAATGTTTTAAAACAAATTACAAAAACAAATGAAATACCGATTACTAAATGCACGAGTATGTACAGTATAGCCTGATGTTCATTTTTCGAAATTTCCATACAACCTACCTGTGCAAAATAAATCCTGCAACTGAGATCTATTATCGTGAATACAATGTGGTACGTATCTATTCTTTTTTCTTTTTTTTTTTCTCTCTTTTTCTCTCTACTCTCTGTACTTTGCCACGTTCGCCATGACTTTTGATCTCAGCTTCCGACCTATATGCATCGCTCTAGTTTTTCCTCAATATCATCATCATGATCATCATCGACATCCGAATCTAATGAGGGATATTTGGACCTTCGACCTTATTATTTATTTTTTTCGTCACATTGCATTCCATCGAAGACCAAAAAAATTAAAAATGAGAAAAAACGAAATTATTAAATTTATAATCAATGCTTTTATGTGTATAATTTGTATCACTCGCGCTGTACTTGTACATATTCTCGTTGAACAAAGGCTGCGTGCAGTGGTCGTCGGATGGATCATTGCGCGAAGTAATAATATGGAATGCACGTTGGACAAGGCTGGCATGTCACTGCATCGGAATGTAAAAGCGGCATGAAAGATCTGATGCCGATAAACAAACATCCTATTTGGTCTCATAGTATTTACGAACTATGTCGATTATTTTAAGCCGTTCAGGGTCATCTGATAACTTGTTGGCGGCTATAGGGTATATCAGACGCCAACGCTTAACAGCAGTCTGTACAGAGACCGCGGCTAGGCTGCAGCTCAACCAACTATACAGGCTTGGCTTCTCTTAGCTATGCAACCTCAACACACAACCTATCCACGAACTAGAACCGCAACTTTACTCAAGAGGATACGATGGGACAGGATGGGATAGGTTAGCGTCAAACTATGCGAACGATGCACGTATAACGCCGAGACATCGATAGAGACACACAAAGCGTATGCGCGATACTGAAACAGAGTTCACCCTAGAGCTAAATAAAATTATCGTATGCACATCTGTATAATAATACAGAAAAAGTAATACATTCAGACATCGCTAGAGTTCAATCTTTTCGTGACCTATACGCGGATTGAAGTGAACCGAAAAATTACCGATTCTCTTCTATTTTTTTTATTTTTCTCTTCTTACAGGTTTCGATACGATGCGGAGTTTTTGATCGCATGGAACTTTCAGTGGTGGCTTCGTTGCTACAGAAAACAATAGAAAAAAATTCATCAGAAATCGGAAATTTGATCCAGTTTTCGAATCGGTCTATAACGTGCGTGTCGATCTGCACCGCTGCGTACTTAAGGGTGTTTTACGCGGTGCCAGGTATCGAAGATGATTCGATCGGTTGGTATATTTGATCGCGGCAGTAGTTTGGTGAGAGAGGACAAAGGCCTGGTTTGTGATTTGGAGGCAATCAAGATCGCCCAACGATTGACACGTGCTGTCGTTATATGCGCCATGACTCGGGTATATGGTACAATAAAGATTTTCGTAAATATTTACGAGCTCGACCATGTAATATCGACAAACATCGGTGTGCACCGCCGAAGCGGGATGAGAAGTTTCATTTCAACTTCCCATACCCTCTATTGTATAATAAATATAAATACGTATATACCTACCACAGCGCAAAATGGCAAAATGAATATAACGGCTATACCATAAGAGTAAAGTAAGCTAAAGACGCTTAGGTTATATGAGAGACAGAAATTGCGTCTCAAGTTCTTCCGCTTCTTCGGGCGCAAGTCGCGCGTGAGGAAATATCAAATTTCAGACTATCGGAGCTACATGGGAGTTTGAATTTATATTATCATGCGTACAGTAATATATGAATTTTCACACATTTATGTATTAGAGGCAGCGCATAAACATGTGCGATAAGTTTGACACAAAATTGAACATACATCCTCATCTATAGCACGCGGCGCCGTGAGGGCCGCAGCAATCGTTGATATATACCATGTTATAATCTATATACATGCGATGAGGTATGTGTAACGTGTATGTACGTACATATTATATATATTACATACATCGTACAATATGTGTGGTTGGGAAGCGGCGACAATTGAAGGTATGTGACTATGTGCGTGGGTCTTTACCCGTCAAAGTTAGATTGATTGCATCGCTGATGTCTCATGTTTTGGCGCCAGCTTGAGAGGAAAACATTTATCGAAACACATACTTTGACGAGTCACGTAACGTTACAAAAAATCCCCTATCTACATACACCTATAGAAAATTCTACAACTTTATTATTATCATTAACATCGATAATTGATTAATCAATTGCCCGTATCACTGACCGTGTGCTTGATAACCGCTTCGGTATTTTTCATACGAACGTACAAAACGTAAAAAAAAATACAAATTTAAAAAAAATCATCCACACGGGAAATCACAAACGAAGTTTACGTTTGTCGTCAAATAAAACCACCGACGCGGACGCCTAGTTCCGCACCGTATCATTAATATCTATATAGTATACGACACCTGAGGCGTCTTTTTGAACTCGCGGTGCAAAACATTACCGAGAACTATAGTCGTCATTTTGTTAAATATTGGGCTTTGCATTACAAGTTCTTATTGTAATTTTTTTTTTGAATTTTTTTTTTTCAAAGTATCTATATGACTACCCGTACCTCACGTACGTGTTTTTCACTTCATGCATCATCGTGTGCGACGATGCAGCGTTACCGGGAACAGAAATGTATATGACGAAACTTTTATCGATTATCATTTAGGTGAATGTCATAGATTTTTTTCACGCGATTCTATAATCTATATTACATGATCAGCCGACGGTGCTAGGAAGAGAATAAAAATGTGTGGGTAGTACATTGCGGGCTTATTGATATCGTCGTTTACCGTTCACGGAAAAGTAATGATAATAAAAGCAAAATGAAAAAAATGTACGAACTTAATACGCGCGAGTGAAACTCGCTTTTTGATTCCGGAGAACCTGTATAATCCTGGGATTTTATTTTCGCTTTTTTTTTTACATTCGGACAACTCATTCGAACATATTTTATAATCCTTGGACTTGGAAAACGGTGATTCAAAGTCCCATTTTCAAAGAATTTACATGAGAAAAAAAATTAAAAAAAAAAAAACAGATAAAAGAATATAATAAATTGAAATATTTTCTAAATGCGTTCTATCGATACAAAAACCCGGAAACCTTTCGAGGTCGAATCTGAAAATATTTACGCAACAAAACTGACCTATACTCAAATATAGACGCGCACCTGTAACTAATTTAAAATCAGTAGTCGCGGGGCGCTGACAAAGTGCGCGTCGTTTTGGACCACTCTTTTGGCGTCTCGGTGTCTGGAGACGCGGTGGCGTCCGCACTTTGATCTAACGGAAGGTCAGCGGGACGGAAGTCGTTGATTGCGTCAGAAATACTGCGATGCCGTAGCGTTTATTCGACGCTAAAAAAAATTCTCTTCCTCCACTCCGATTTCTCTCATCCTTGCTAACGCGACGACGATGAGGAAAGTAAAAAAAAAAAAAAAATCGAGAAGACTAAGACTTTTTATTTTTTTCATTCATTTTTTGTTTAGCGATGCAGCAACGCGTGCAGCCACAAAAGATTCTACCAGTCTTAAGCTCTTCGTTTAAAAAGACTCGCGCGTTGACATTTCGTACGCGCGGAGAGTTGATGGACGTGGTTGCACGGAGGGCCGAGTCATCGGGGCCATCGGAGGCCAACTAAGACGGTGAACGATCAATCGGGCTCCTAGGAATTACCGGCGTTCCAATCGCAAACGAGGCCTTTCGTCGAGGTTCACCGTATGTATATATCCGTCTGTTATGCTGATGCTGATGCTGATGCTCCTCCTGCTGTGTAACGTCCACGCGGGCTCACCAGATATAGATGAGGGTGTGATTGGTAGCGAGTACTTATACACGTACACTTAGAATTGTACGTAGCATGTATATCTGCGTTAAGCTCGGTAATTTCGCATATTTTTGTTGGTTGGCAAAGTGCTTTTGCAGTGACTGTGCACCTTGTGTTATATTTACGAGCAGAAAATAACGCACTCTGCCAAGTCGAGTAAGGTGTCGCGCACAGAGATATAACACGCCGGTTAAATCCAGTTCGACGATTCAAGATGCGTGTAAACATAGAATCGGATTATTAAGCTCGTTTCACTCTGACCGGGTTTAAGTCACGTGACATGATTTTATTACCGAACAAAATCAAGGGCTTGGTTCGTGCTAAAAAATTTCTAGAAAATTTCGTCGCGATGAAAATCACATCGCTAACGTTACCGGCGATGATATTTTGTCGATTTTTCCTCACCGATCTGCGAAAAAATTCTTACTGATCGCGAAAATCGGAGTTCTGTCGCGGGTTGAAAACGGCTTAATGAGATACGAAGGAGAAACTAAGGTGGGGGAAAAGAATAAAGATAGCTCCGGTGCACCCCGTGGGTTGGCATCGTCGCCGACCGACTGTCAGGTCGGTTATTTCCATCACTAGTCGGGGTTCACGACCTGCAGGCTTCTTACGTGTGATGTAATCTCTGAGAGTGACGCTGTTGCTGTTCTCGCAGGTGAAGAAGATGAGAAGTATAGAGAGCCAGGCATGAAATCGAGGAAGGAAACGCACACGCGATAGAACGTGCATCGAAATTTCGAAGTCCGATGGACGGCGATTGGCATATTATAGCCGAGACTCAACGAATTTGAAACGAAACTCTGTACGTGACGAGTTTATAGAACGTGTTTTCAGATAAAATAGTTTGGTGCCACGATGATCGCCGCGATATAGTTTAGATATCGGATCGCCATAAGCTAACTTCCACCGTATATTAGCCATAAAGAACAGCTCTATATACCCGAGTTCCGCAGCTCCGCAGCTTAAGCGCTATGGCGGAAGTGCGAGCTCATAAAATTAGAGTCAATTGACGTCATGGCGGAAGTTGCAATTCGCGTGGGCTCGCGCTGAAACGGTTACGTAGAGTCGCGGGTTCCTGAACCGCAAAGAGTTTGATAAAAAGTGGCATTTAATGTGAGTGCGGATTAAAATTTGTGTACAAAGTTACAAACAAAATTCACGACGAAAATTCAATCAGACCTCGAACGATCGTCATCGAAAATTTGTTGCATGCGTCGAAGAGAAGATTCCTCCGATCCGAATGGATAACTCGCGTTAACTCGGTACGTTACATCCGGTATGGTATACAGAAATACGTAAATATATGTATATTTATCATATAGATATACATATAGTTTCGTATCTATATCTATATTATAAATATGCATACATATATACTATATTCAGTTGCATAAGCGTTCTAGATAAATAATTCGCGTGGGCAATACACTACAGTATGCGCTTACTCGTAAATCAACTATACGTTTCGTGCTGCTTATTGAAACCGCGCGCCACGTTTGGTAGGTATATGTATATATATGTGTGTATTGGCACATGTATATAGAGTACATTTAACAAACGAGATTTCTCGCGATGCATATTACCCGTATACAGGTATGTAAAATGTCTAAATATATACATACCGATATGTGCACCGTATACGTACCGGGGTAGGAGGCTAGACCTTCGTGTATAAGAAACAATAAAAAGAATTATTATTGTTCCTAGAAAATTGACACCCGTTAATATTGTTTTATTTTATTTCTTTTTCAATTGCTTTTTACTGTTTTTTTTTGTCTTCGGCGCCAACCCCGCGGAGCTAAGTGCGTTTATACCGTCGCCTCGACTGGACATGTATACGCGGTGCTAAAAATAGCAGGTATTTACCTCCAACCCTAATCATTCGACACACCTGGCTGGAATGGTAATCACGGGATGCAATTAATGCACTTTTACTGTACCGCGAGGTCTCGGAAACGCTGCCGTTGTCGTATAGATACATCTAAATGTACGCAGGTATACATATATCTACCAACACATATCCGACCGTTATACTATGTATCTCGAAGCGCTTCGCCAGTTTCAATATCTCGAGATACCGAGCTTTGCTCGACTGTTCATACCTGCCGTGGTTATATACCTGTACGTACGTACACCTGAATTCCACAAACATTTTGCATAAACGTGCAATTCGCAAAGCAAATCCAACGGCAAGACTCTCAACAAGTTATATATCTACATGAATATGGGTATATTTTCATATACGTATGCGTTCCACCGATACGATATAGGGTAGTTATTATCTGCACCACTTGCCGAGTGACGTTTCCTCGACAACTTGTTATTTCGTAAATTATTCAACAAGTTGCATATATTAAAGATTGTTACACGCTTACCAGGGTTTTTTAACCCCAAGTTCGTACCCTGTCCTCGCATTTTTAATTAAAAAAGAAAAACAAAAAAAAAAGAAATAGAAAAAAATTTCTTTCCTACCTCACACATCGAACGTAATTAATAATCACCGTTAAGGAATGTTGGATTATAAATTCAATTCAGAGTACCCCCTCCTCGATTCGTGATTGTGGATGTATAATATGATCGAAGAATTAACCTAATACTTTGACTAACCGATATTATGATAAATCGGTGCGTCGGTGAACGCTGCAGCTAAAGTTGCACCTTTATACTTGTACATAATGTATATACCTTTACATACTGGCCTCGGCTAACTGTGCAGGAATGCAAGCCTCCGGGGCATTCCTTGGAAGTTTGTGTCGTACGCGTACTCAATAATTATTTACCGAGTTATTCAGGTGAGCACGTGGTGCGGGTGAGGAACAGCGGCAGCGGCAGCAGCCGCCGAAGCAGCGTTGATATAGTGGATATATACCTATGCTATAATGTATTAAATTATATTATATACTCGCCTATTTATGTGTATAGAGACGATGAACGTGTTGCTTTATATAGAATACATGTGGGGATGTATGTAGATGATATTATATATTTTAGACATATACATGTGGTTTGGTAACGAAATTCAATCCTATCCAACGTTTCCATCTACGCGACAAAATATGAATAACGAGACACGCGAGACTCTGCAACGACTGGGCAAAGAAAATGACAAATTATCACAACAAATTCACATTAATTTATTCTAGACGTTGAATTTTATAGTTATAATGGTCGTTTACTATTAGTTACCAAATCACCGTTCACCTGTTTGATGTTCATCTGTATGATATATCCGTAACCACCCACACATATTTAAAATCTAGAATATATTAACGAGAAATAATTAATGCAAAATAGGAATCTGTCGCTTCGGTAATTTTAAATTTAGAAGAAATAAGCGTAGTTCTACTTGAATTTTATCCTTGATCAAGGATTAGTGCTTCTTTTCAAGACGAAAATTCCCCAAGAATAAAAAAACGAAACAAAAAAAAAAAGAAACGCAAAAATATTATAAAATAAATAAATAATAATTACAGTCGCCGTGAATTTTTACATACCGATTCACGTAGATCAAATACGTCGTACGCAGAGTGTCGTATTCGGTGATAAGAAAGTGATTGATTGTTATTTTCGTTACAAGTTGATATCACGTGACGCAATAACGTCATCGAGTGCGTTTGCATTGTGTGAATATCACGTATGGTGAACGGCTTAAATTCTGATGCTGATGTTTGACGTCAAGAAAGTTCGAGCTTCCCGCCTGGAAGCTCATAAAACCGCAGACCGCGGATGTTTTTTTTCACGGGAAAAGATTTCCCGGTATACAGTAAATATTATTATAAGTGAAATTCGGTTTGACCCTGAAATGATAGAGATGGATAATGTAGGAATCGGTAATTAATTCAATTACTGGAAATGTTGTCGGTTCAAGATTCTTCCTGGTAATCAGTCTGGGATTGAAGATCACGGTGCTCGCGACGTGATGATAGTTATTGCGATTTACCTGGTGGAGAATCGGATATGCGATCCAATGTTATTCTACGTTGCAATTTTATTCATTTTGCCTTGCCTAAAGGAATCGTATTTCCTTGCTGCACGCGCCGACTTAGTCAGAAAAGTCCCTGAACTGTTCCGGGATCGCGAGTTTGCTTTTAACACACGACGATGATGCTCGATTTCATTGACCCTTGATAAAAATCATAACACGTTTCTTTAACTCACGTTTTCCACGTGTTTTATATAATTTATAAACTCGGCGTAGGTAGCAGTATACTCGATTATCGACATTTACATTACGTAACGACGTTAGTTCTGCAAGCTTTTAAAATATAATAACAATATGCATAATATATTATACCTACGTCATATTTCAAGGAATGCTCACTTGCGGCAGTATAGAAAATATTGTCATCAATTATCTATTGAAATTTCCCTCATCTCCTTATTGACCGAGAAGAAGAAAATGATACGAGACAAGAAATGCAGAAAATGACAAAAAAAAAAAAAAAAATGAAGGTTCAAACCACCACAAATTCGCATTTTCATACGTTTACAGCTATTATAACAATTACACTAATACTTAAATCGATTATTATCCCACGTCGGTGAAAAACGACGTAAGTAACGGGCTCTTGAAGCGGCCAGAAGTTAATTGAGGTAATTTCAGTAGAACAAATTCGTCGAGTAGCTTTAACCAAAAGCAACAGCTTCAACGGAATTTGAATCGATAATTTAAGATATCGCGATATCGCACCTCCGGAGGGTATTTAAGTTGAGTATACTTATTATGCGATTAACCGAACGGAATTATCTTCAAGTGGACTTTCAATTGCAAAAATAAAGCACCGCCAGAGACGACTTCTTTCATCAACCACTCGTAAAATTAACGATACATATATACTGTAAAGACGAAACCCCGTTTACTCCGCCGATCTTCATCGCTGGAATCTGCAGATTACGAGAGAAAAAAAAAAAGACAAAAAAAAAAACAGAAAAAAGAGAATGTACAAAACATGGAGTTCTATACTAATTTATAGAATATAATAAGTGTGAATAACAGTTGCAAAAGCAATTCTAACGGTCGATTATTTACCTGCTTGGGACTACCGGTAAGATCGTAGTCGTAGCAGGATCGAGTCGGTTTTATAGCGAAACCAACACAAGAAGACTGGTGTGAAAAAGGCGAAAGGTGGAATTCCTGCGTGTTTGGTGTCTGTGTTTCTGGAAGCATTACGACGATACTTCCGACCTTCTAGGTGCTCAACACAGATGCTGTCGGTGGTGCAGCAGTATCCTCTGTAAGAGGTGTTTGTTCGAAGGAACTTGAACGCGAACGCGAACGTAAACGTAAACGCGAATGCTAAGGAACGCGCGCACGCGGCCTTAGAAGGTCGCTTAGCCAAGAGGCAGCAGCAGCAGCACTATAACCAGCACCAACAAGCAGCAGCCAGTCTGCCTTCTTGTCATCTGCAGCATTACAAGACATACCCAGCTATGCCCACATACTCAATCTGCAACCTACGCGACTACATGTATCCTCAATCTTCCATCCTCTTCCTCCTCATTTTCCTTCTCCGGGATGTGCACCGCGCTGTGGCCTCAGCTGAACTCAAACTGGCTCAACGAGGCGCATCCATCGACCAGGTATAGAATGTATGTACAGGCACGAGTATAGAGAGTCATGAGGTGCATCAACATCAGAATCAGCAGCAGCAGCAGCAGCGACAGCAGCATCCAGTTCCTATCTTGGTAAAACGCATCTTTTCGTGTCGATTCTTTTGCCCCTCCGTGTAGTTGACGTTGAAACGTCGCGGTTTCTTATTCTTCGAACCGTTTCGCGATGAAACGAAGCAGAATTTCCCAACGGTGGAGGTTCCACTGCACGGGAGGGTTCAATGCTTTGGTTCAAATATCGAGATATCCACGTCGAGATAGGAACGTAACCGATCTATGTCTCGCAAGTATTTCATCTGCAGATCAAACGACACTACCATATACACGGAATCAGATCGTCATCCGGTGAAATAATTCTTCCAGTTTCATTCGACGCCTGGATACTGTACGTCTTTACTTCTTCTTCCTCGTTTGAAATTTTTTTTATCCACTGCTCCTGCATGTCGCAAATTTCTGCGTGATAATACGTACAATGTACGCTTAGATATTTATAAAACACATGTAGACAGATTGGACGTGTTGGTTGATTGCTTGTCTCTGTACTCAGCATTGTACCGTAACTAACGTCACTGTATGGGTTCAGTTAGTAGTTAGTTACTTACGACAATCGACTCAAACATTCCTCCGCGTCTTGGCTCCCACGAGTTAACACCGCAACGGCGATTATAGCGGCTACATGGTGTATACACATAAACTATGTACAATTCAGTAGGATACATACACAGGAGATACACACGCGAGGGTAAAACGCTACGCGAATTGGTCCAGCTATGCGAGTCGTATAGTAAGTTTACGTATACCTATACCGATTTACTTTGAAAATGGGAGAGGGGTATGGCGGTACTAGATAGAAAATAAAAGTAAAAAGGGAGAGAGAAAGAGAGAGAGGAATCTATGAAGACTAGCGTTTACCGTATATCTATCCATGTTGTATATATGTGTATGTTATATTCCTGGGGTTACTGGATCAGAGAGCTCTATCAGAAGGCACGTGTTTGCCCGCTGAAAGTAGTCCGATGCGCAATAACGTACGACCCGATGTACACACCACGAAGTTATCGATATGTATGTATAGCTATATATACATTTAATATAAGTGTGTATATTTTCATATGTGTTATAAAATACAAACGTCAAATTTACGTGTCCATATAGACGGAGGTATAGATCCTCTCTAGCTTCGACCTGACTCTCTCCTCCTTTCTTTTATCTTTCTCCGCAAGCACCGCGAGTATGGAGTTTGTATGGGTAATAAGAAACCTTTCGAAAGATCGGTGCCCCTTCTTTTTATCCATCATACCGTGGCTCCCCTTAAACTCGGTATTAGTTATAGATACCGATCGACAACGAACGATATATTTTCTATAGAGAAACACGACGTTCGTAATATACAGATCGATGAATCCACCCGCGAACAACACCTGTATGTATATAATGTACCCATATTCCATCAGGCGATATGTCAAATGTGATCGTGTGCAAGTATATATCACATATTCTATATTATATAAGTGTCAAATTCGCGAAAAAGTCAAGCAGAGCGCGGGCGTGCCGCGATCCGACAATAACTATATGAGTAAGCAAAAACGGTCCTTCTTGTACAATAATACAATTATGGCGATTTCGTTTCACACATTCATGAAACTATATTCTAAATTCTGTGCAGCATAAGAGGAAAAGATATCGTTTGTGTCTCATTGCATAACAGCTATGGTAATGACCAGAATCCGACATGAGATGGCTAGAAACAATTGGTACATAGGGTAGACGCACCGGTTTTGGTCACCCTGGTCCGGTTTTTTTTTCCCCCTCAAAGCAATTGAATGTAATAAATTTTTACATCGTAACGTAGGTAAGGAATATTTACGTGGTTACGTGGTGCCATAGCTAAGTTCAAAATTAGCAAAAATGGCAAAAATTAATTGACGTTTTTCCTAAGAACTGCAGAGAAGAAAATATGTTCAGTTTGATTTTTTATTGTAATTTTCTGTAAGGGTCTCGGTCAATTTATGTAATAAAATAAAATGATATTATACTTAGAATTTGAGAAGCCATACTTCAAAGAAGAATCATCATTCTGCAGAGGCCACTAGAAGGTTTCTTTCGCGGTTCCGCCTGTAATCTAGCGTCCTTATCATCTTATATTCACGGAGCACAGCGCTTCTGCAGAAAGGGGGTGATATACTTCCCCTTCGTTTTTTCTTCATTTCCTTCTTTTTTTTTTTTGTTCTTCTTCCGTTTCCTCCCTTTTCATCCGCATTCTCTTCTTCTACTTCCCGAATTCACCGGGTCGTATATACTTTCTTCTGAAGTTATATCGACGTAAGTATATATTGGTGCACGATGGTATTACAGTGTTGGTATGCTAAATCCAATTTTAATACTCGAGTCAAACGAGAGGGCACGAGGAAGTATAATGTAAATCCCTATTGATTTTATGCGATAACGACATCGGGAATATGTCAGCGATTTTATTTTCCTTTTTTTTTTCTTTTCTTTTCTTTTCACTTTTCTCTCTCTATTTTCTTCTCATTTTATTTATTTATTTTTGTTTTCATATCCATCTATTATTTCTCCGTTCACTCATTCATATCAACGATTATACGATGAGAAAAGATGATGCGTAAGACGCAGAGTAAAGGGAATAATTCGGCCTTTATTCACTTGGTTACGCTACTTAATTATTTTAAAAAGTTTTACGTATGCGTTCATATTTTACGTACTGTGTTTGATATCATTTTGTGATGAAAAATTAAAATTATTCGAACGGGTTATCAGATGGTGTACCACCCATTTTGCCACACCGCGCGGTATACATGTGCCTATATCGCTTTTATGTAATGGATCACGTATACCTGTATACGAGTGAATAAAATAATAGGAATCTTGTCTATATTATACCGCCGACGCGGTGTTACGTCTCGCTATAAAGAGACGCGTTTGCCGTACGTAGATACCTGTTGATTTACGAGCGAGTCATACGCTCTGAATATTATTAAGAAATCGCGGAGCAACTTGAGCGTTGGTTGCATCGCGTCGCGGGGATATATGGGAATATGTACCGTGCAATATATGCACGATATGGAATACATATAAGGCGGTAAGTTGATGAAAAAAAGTGAAAGAAGAAAATATCTCGTGGCGAGCAGTCAATCCGATCGTTGCACAGTAGCCCATCTTAACATGGCAGTAATTTTTTTTGTTCTTATAATTTTTTTCCATCAACAATTCTAGTGTTAATACGTTTCACTTTTGTACGCAGTAGCTTCATGTACATCGGGAGAAATTAATCCTTGATTTTACTTTGACCCCTCTTTGTAGCAATGAATGTTAAGAAGATTGACTAGTTCCCCTAACGTCCCTAAAAAAAAGGAAGAAAGGATAAAGAAACAAAAAAAAAAGAAGAAATACTAAAAATGAGCTCAAATCGTAGCCACTTTAGATCGATCGATTTATTTTCCATTCGTAGTCGAGGAAGGAAGGGGGGTCGATAGGCAATTACCCGTCTCTTGTAGTAAAACCGCAGTTGCTGCAACTCTCTGGACGGTTGCGACGGTTGAATTAGCCGCGTTGTACAACGTTGAAGGGGACTTTGGGATAATGGGGGAGTCGTTGGTAAATGGATCAAAAGAAAGAAAAAATACGAAAAAGAAAGAGGCAAAGAACAAAAAAAAAGCGAAGAAAAAAAATAAAATAGGGGGCGAGGGGGCAATTGCAAAGTAGTCGTAGGTGTTGCCTCGGCGGTCGGTTTTTGCTTCGTTGGTGACTAGGGCTAGACTCAGCTGTAAACGAATGTGATTGATAGGTTAAAAACGCGCACGGGGATCTTTGGCGTCTGGTTTTCGGAGTTATCGATTCCGTTTATCTCCAGACCTCTGACTATTCTCGCATACATCTCTAAATACATGCATCACAAATATATATACCCATCTACGTTATGTTCCAACAATTTTTTTTTTCACCCGCAGTTAAAAGGCGCGTCCGGCCCGTTATCGGCTGAAGAAAATTTCACCGATCGCTATCAACGCAGACATTATGTCGAATTATACATGGCATTAACATTTCTGAAAATATATGTGTACATATTGTACGTGTGTCGTAGGGTGGATGACTTTTCTATGTTGGGAGTAGTAAAAATCGCGTGCGAATGTGGTGGAACAAAAAGGAGAGAGAATTTTTTTTTGTTTTTTATTTTTTTATTCGTGTGCGTGTGTAACGTGCGTCTGGGTCGGGTTTGATCTAAATACCTCGCTGATACGATCATTCGTTTGGTCCTACGCGGAGCGTGTCTCGGCCTATCCGGTGATACACGTGCCCAGTACGTAGAGAAGTGAACAGTGACTAACGGCGTGCAACACACGAATATTGAAAATGAAATTTGTGTAGGTGGAGTAATATTCTTACTTGCGTACAAGTGCGGGGTGTTACTGCGGTGGTAGGAAGTATAGGTATACGTATGTATATTACCGTATAAATGTACATTTACTACCCACCTAAACTATATACTCTGCGTTCGACTCCGTACTACTTTACTCAGTACTAAATTGTTACACCGCGATACCGATATGTTGGATCAATAACTGATCGAATACCTCATTGCTGTTCACGATCCCATAAATCTTATTGGCAGTACTGCTACTTTGTTCGGATAACGTTTAGGCGCGTTATTTCAAAATGGAGGAGCAGGTAATGCGACAATTTTTACGATCTTGTATAAACCGAGTTTCAACTCAGAATCGATTGTCAGTTTTTTTTTTATTTCGTTTTTTATTATACCATCATACGCGGGGACAGAAAATTCAAGTGAGATGGTTGGGGTGAAATACATATATTTTTTTCTGCTGAAAAAAAAAACAAAAAAAAACTAAATCTAGGTATTAAGCAACGTCAGTTACATGGACCAGTTGTCATTTCTCATATTCCGATTCATTGAATAAACGCAGCGTACGTATACGTCGATCAAGAGAAATCGTGTCGCGAGCAGCGGAGTCACAGGGAGTCTATAATAATTCATCGAATGTATGTGAGTGAAAATCTGTAAGGGTCAAGACCCGGTCAGGTCGTGAAACGGTGGACAAGGAGAATTGGGCAGATGAAAATAATATCTCAATCACCGTCCGGCACGAGGGTTAAGTCAATAAACGAAATCGGAAACCTCTTGGGATTCTTGAAACCCGGTTGGAATGGGCCCAGCTTTATGTAGATTAGATAAAAACCACCGTAACAAGCGCCTTTGAGATAGTTTAACTTAGAATGAACGTTATCTTTTTGCTTCTTTCCGGAAAGATTTCATCTGTGTATACAATACGAGGGGACTAGGTTTGACTTAAAATAATGCCCTAAGTTTAGTCCATCTTTCCATAAATACAGCCTCTCTCTACAACAGTTCTCCTCGAATGCCTAGTATCTGAACCAAAAAAAAAAAAGAAAAAAAAAATTCGAAACCAGACAGATTTATGAGTTCACATTTATCATCGCACTAACTCCGATAATTTCAGGCTCTGGGTTTCCTTTTTTTCCCCCTAAAAGAAGTGATTGAAATTAAAAAATTAACAGCTCAACCTTCCGTGAGAACACTTTACTTTCACGTATTTTACGATTCGATAGGGACCATTTCAGATCCGAAGTGTTCTGGATTGTGAGAAATTGGGGTAAAAATTGTAGTTCCAATTTCTCAAATTGTCTATCGCCGTATTGATGAAATTTCAACCATGCATTGAAATCTCCAGTGTTCACACGAAGGTTTAAAAAAAAAAAAAAATGATGGAAAAAAAAATAATGTGAGTTTTTTTTTCGAAAGGAAATGTGAGTAATATCCGATAAATATCCGGTACATGTACACATACGGCGGTATCGTTGAAATTGGCGTATTATTTTACCGGTGAGTTGTTTAGGCGTATTGTTAAGTAGGTATGAGTCAAGTCGCGCGCCCGTTCCCGCGCCCGCGGGGTTCGGGGTACTCTGGAGTCCCCGAGGTTGTAAGCAACATTGTCCAAGCGTGCAACGCGTTGCATTCCTCTCTCACGCTGCAGCAGCAAGCAAAGAGCGGTTGGTTGGGCGCAGCCCACACACAAGTTTTAAACATTAAAGGGGGCCCCACCGCGCGCGTATAAGGCCCGGTTCTTGGGCTGAAATCTCCCTCCTTTCCCCTTACTTCCATGCAGTCCACCCCCTGCGCCGCCTTACTACCGCAGCACGAGCTCTGAGAATGCACATGGTGTGTGTATATAAAACAACGTATGTGAAGTGTGTATGGTGATAAACCGAACTCGCTAGTCAAGGGCCTGCGGACGTCGTACTTCCACGAATCGGACTGCTGTTGCCGTTGCTGTATAGTTGTACAATAGCTGCTGTTGCTGCTGCTGCTGCAAGAGGAAACCCAATTTTATCGGTCCACGACAGTAGGGGTCTCGTTCTTTGTCCCGCGCTTCTGGTTTCTCCTCACTTCTATCCTTGACCTTCGGAGGTACGACGATCCTTGGAAGGTGACCGAAAGGCGGAATTAAGCCCCGTGCCAAACGTTATAAACTTAGGGTTGAATGAGTCAGAGCCTACCAACTATATAGAAGAAAGTCAGCCAAGAATCTCGCCTTTTTTGGACGCACTATAACTTTGGCAAGATTTTAATTCACCGTCCGGACGCGGTTTTTTTTTTGCACTTGTCATTTGCAGCGCGTTGGCCTTGGAACGTACATTTTATTGCTATTTCCGGCCCGAGTTTTTGTATCATCAACTGGTCACGTGGCGAATATCAATAGCTGGGGTATATTACAGAGTATATTTTGTGGCCTAGTCCGTGATAACTGGTTCGCAAAACTCCACGTGGCACGACGTGGGCGTTCGTCGATAACGCTCAGAGAGCCCGCCAAAATTATATTAACCGTATCCCCCGCACGTGGTGCGATAAGAATTATTAGAAAAGATCCGATAATAAGCTCGCACTATAATCACTTTAACGTCTAAGTCTCAAGGCATCCGGGATATCCAGGTATTCAGGCATCGAGGTATCTGCAGCATCAGAAATTTCTATGCTAATTCATTCGGTTGTTATCGGCCTCGACTGATGTCGTCTTATTATTTTTTTCTTCAATTTCAGAAATCGGATACGCGGATTACGGATTAAGGATAGTACCATAGATATATTGAACTAGATCGGACAAGATGGCGTCGAATTCTAGTGTATGCGATTAAATGTAGGCGGCGCGCTCGGCGATTCGTCGCAATTTGAGGATTTCGCTTCAGGACGCTGTTTTACTTACAGAATTACCTGATACCCCATAATATTTCAATGAAATTGTTCAACTTGACCGACAGATATGTAACAAAGCGAAATTAACCATGTTACACACGGCACCCATAATTTTCAACGATAGACATAGTTATACCCATGATAAATTATTCCAGTATATTTCAATATACAAAAGTACACGAAATGCACGGCGTCGTGGATTGCGCTCTCCATATACAGGATAAATTTTTTGAAGTGTTCTAATCCGTTTTCCTTAATACTGAGCATTCTTTTGAAATATATTTGGAACAAAAGTTGCAGAATCATGAAACGAAAATTCCATATCACTACGAATTTCAAAATTTATCCGAGTTGTATCGGAGTTTTGAAAGGGAAACTTGTTTTTTGGACAGGAACCCATACTTTGTGGGTAATATTTTCTTCTTAATTATCACTTTTTGATGAAATTATACAGAATTGATTTTATTTTCATTCATTTTTTACGCAAAAACTGAAACTTCAGAAGAAAAATTGCAGGAGGCAACGAGTGCTTGAATTTGAAAAAAGATTTCGGAAAATTTGGAATTCTATAGATTCCAAAAAATTTGATAGAAAAATTGAGCCACCCAATTTCGGCCAATTTTTACCCCTAAAATGATTAATGAAGTATTCTAAAGGCTGAGAAAGATTAAAATCATAATTTTTTCAAAAAGTACGGGAAATTTGCTGAAACAACGTATATCGAGATTTATTTTTTCATGTTCCGAAATATGACATATGATTAAATATTTTCGGGTACGGTAATCTGGCAACGTTGCACCAAGTATATATATTTATATACATATAATTCCCACTCTTCATTCTACACTACTCGAGATAAATCTACGCGTAGCGTTGCCGGATCACCATTGACCACGAAAACGTGTTGGAATCAAAAAGAAGATGATATATTTTAAATTATTATATCCCGTATACAAAACGGTGAGATGCGATTTTTTTTTTTTAATTTGCTTGAAAAACCTTTTTCTTTGGTCTCTTAAATTTTTTGGAAATTCTATCGAGAGATTTTTCTTGGATAATAGAAAATAGTTGGGCGGACAGGAAGCTTTAGGTACATGCTTTAAATGAAAGGTGAGCCTGAAAATTGCTAGTTCTGTTATCAATGACCTCGGGTTCTAAAGTGTCAAAAATTCTGAAACCTCCGGATTTATCAGTAAACGTTTTTCTTAACCTCTGGACAATTTTTTTTTCAAATCTATCGGAAAGTTGTTTCACGATGGAACTACGTAAAACTCGACTCCTTAAATTATGGAACAAATATTTTCACATTTCACATCTGATTCCGTCTTGTAAAAAATATTTCCTTTTTGCTCAGAGCTTTCGTGAAGTTTATTTTATTTCAATTTGGTATACGACTCTGTAACGCGCGTATCGTTCCTTTTTTATTACCACGTTTTTATTAACCCCCCTTTCTTGTCTGTCTGTTTGTCTGTTCGGTACTAATCTTGCAATAGATTTTTAAGCAATTTTCCGACGAGCTAGAGATTTGTAAATTCAAACACAGCTCAGAACCGGATGACATTGCAATATTAATTCTTTTTTCAAAAAAACAAAAGACTAGAAAAACCGATCGTTAATCAATAAAATTTATTATAATAGAATTTGAAAAAATACAGTTATTATCCCAAGATTAAACAGCAGACAATAATTATTTGAATACATTCTTCCCCCAATATAATACGTTCTCAGAACGGTCCAAAAAGTTTCTAATTATTTTTCCCTAGCCCCATACAGATTTATAACCCCATGCAGGTCGTCCTGAAAATTTGTCATTGCAAATTCTTCATAGCTATGAAAATACTTGTGAGATTCAAAACGAAAAAAGTGGGGTGCACGCAATGGATAATAATGAGGAGTGCAGGGAGAAGCTGTGTTGAGGAAACTCACACAAGAGTTGTAATTTTTGTTTTTACGGACGATCAGTGGGCAAGACGCGAGCGATAGAGAAGTCCGGAAAAAAGTGATTTGCTCCGAAGCAAGTGCCGTTGCATTGATGCGCGGCGCGCTGAAGCCTGGTTGCTGGTGGTATGCTCGCACAAAATTACGATGAATAGGAAGATACTTATTTCTGAACATAAATCTTTGAATAATCTAATTATTCATGGAGGAATTGGTAAATTTTTTATTTCTACTCAATATCGAGTTTTTGTATACCACTTGATTCTTATAGCTCCCGAAAAACGTTTTCCCTATGATTGAATTTATTGGTTTTGAAAAAATTTCAATTCAAACGAAAACAAGAGACAAATGAAACGAAACAAATGACAACGCGTCGATTAAGGTCCAATCAAAATGAATTGTATTATCTCATTTCTTTGGAAAACTTGTTACAAGTTTTCTTCCCTCTCAGAAATCATTATTCTCCGATATCGTCCGATTCTTAGTCATCTTTGGATTTTGATTTTCTTTTTCCAATTTTTTCTTTACTCAAAAATCTTTCCAGCGTGATATCCTCAGAATTTCAAAAAATATTTCGTGCTCCTGATGCAATATTGCCTACTTTTCCGATTTTTTTTTTCAAATTTCCTTTTCAATCAAAATTCCTCAATTGACTATGAACGTCTCTTCCTGACCTGTGTCTCTGGCTAAGATTTTTGTTTCAATCAGACTGTCACGTGGAAATATCTTTTCCTTAAGTATCGAACCTTTGGAAAATGCTTCGCACTAGACGATAAATTCGTAATTTGCATAACATGTTAACAAGTTCACAAAAAGCTAAACAACGAACGAACTCCTACTCTCAAGCCCCAGCAAGAGCCAAAGATATATTCAGTTTTTTTTTATACCGGTAGTTTGTTTTAGCAAACATGAAATACTACTCTTTCTCGGAACCGCAACATTACGAACTACAATGAAATTATTTTCAACTGAACAAGAAGAAGATTAATTCTCCTCACAGAAAATATATTATTCCTGATTTTTGTACTCGAGTGTGAACAAACTATCATAATATCAATTTGCACTACTGTAAAATCATCCTAGCGATGAGAGAAGCTCATCGGCAGCACCGTAATTCTAATAGTCCGAGCGTGTTTGTTGCGCGTCACCGCGTATGAGGACGAATTTGAAGATTGGGTCTACAGATCGCTCGTGCGGTAGGCCGACAATTTCTCAGAGGTTGATGAAGGGTCTGTTTTACCATAAAACGCAGATGGCGCTCTGGGTTGGCACTCTTATTTTGCGACTTACTACCTTATGACTCGGACTTTTCGCAACTTGTCCGATCTAGTTCAATATATCTATGATAGTACGTTTGTAATTGTAGTTATCGTAGAATGCCAATAAAGAAGAAGAAGCCCATGGCGCCGTCGTCGAATTTTTATCGACTTACTGTTCGTACACCTGTACCAAAAATCAAACAAGGTTTCGACTTCCTTTCCGCACTTTCTTCTCGTTGAATATAAATTTTGAGAAAAAAACATAGCTGACCACGTAAAATTTTGGAGTGAGAATGTTATCGCGGTTAAATTTTTAAAGCCGCTGAGCTAATCAAGGCACGCAATAATCGCCATCAAGTTCCCAAACGAACCGCTTTGGAGATCAAGGCTGCTCGATGCACTTTCCAAGGTTATAAAATTCTACTCAATTTTTTTTTTTCGGACGCACCAACACACATGAGACATGGTACGTGTACCGAACTTTGCTGCAGGGGTTGGTGAACGCCCGTGTTGTAAAGGAATATTGTCCTTCGTTTTTTTTCAACACTATTAGTATGTGACGAAAAATGGGTTCAATTTTCATCGGTTTTACACAGATTATATGTACATTTTTTTTTACCTGGTATCTTTTCATTGTTCTCTCTCTTCTTCCACCTTCTTCTTCTATGTGTAATAATTGTTGTATTTCATTTCATTTTACTTTATTTTATTTTCATTTATTTGTTTTTTTTTTTTAATTTTATCACACCGTCGTACGAGTTCGGCGTAACAGTAACTGTTGTAAAAGTCTGCACGTGGGATAAAGCGTAGTATGATTTGCCACGGTCAAACCACCGTACAGTTAACAATACGTTACATGTACGTACGTTACCGATAATCACGTGATGCGAAATGTAAACCAGTGATCGTGTACACGTGTTATTCTTTTCATTATATACACATGTATATAATACGATTGTTATGTACTGGTATATATGGAAAAGTGAAGCTGTGAGAAGTAACGAGGCCCGTCGTATACGATCGTCCCTATAAGTAAATCGTTTCATGCCATACAGAAAATTAGAATGATGCAGAGACTTGAATTATGTTATACGTGTCGAGATAAAGCTCTATCGATGCGAATTCTTCGACATTGTATTCGGTGGCGTGACCTCGATGAATTTTTTAGGCTTCTCAAATGTATATGTACATTTTTTTTTGTCACCCTCGTCACTGGAACAAGGAATGTCGATTCGAAACCGAGTATGTGGGTATATATTATGCACTCTTTGCAGTTGCCTAGTTGATTTTTTGATTTTTTGAAGCGGCTAAAGCGGCGGATGCAGGATTTCAACGGCATGAGAGGTGGAGAAGCGAGCGATGCGATGCAGGACGTTCCCATTCAGCATACCATCATCTTCCGCGAAATGATGTTTACTGCTTTTAGAGTTTATAAAACCGGTCGCTGGCTGAGGAACTCGGCACTACTCTGTACGTATAGCAGTAACAATTACTCCGAGTCGTTTTTCAACGTTCAACTTTTGCGATCGAACTTTATGTTATACACGTATCTATCTAACAATGTGCAAAAAATATAAGACCTTGGACGATTCTGCATGCCTTCCTTTATCGGTCAGATATTAGGCGCAATGCACAGAGCTTTGTGTGTTATCATTTTCTACGTCACAATCGATAAGATTGAAAAGATTCTATGGACGATGTAACAACTTTGTTTCAATACGCTTTTGTTATTAAACCACGTTATCCCGAGTATCAATCGCGTCTCGTTTGACAATCTTTTGACAATTTACAAAATTCGCCATTTTTGATAACACGGTTTACACTTAAGCGATTAGCTATTGAACCGATCATTGATTACATTAATAAATGCGCTGCAGGTGCGCATGATCAATATTGCGTAATGAAAATACCTGCGAGAGATTGTCGATTGATGAAAAATCGAACAAATTTTTTTTGGTTTGCACCGATGGAGATCTTAGTTGACTGGAGATTAACCATATAGTGACCGATCGTAGAGGAGCTGTTAGAGATCTTCAAATCGCTATACACGCGGGTTTGTATAGGTGCTATATAGGCCTTCGATAAATGCTGCGTAGTAGAAGAAGACAAGCTAAGAATGAAGACCGAAAGAAAGACGAAGAGGAACGTCTTGCGGAGGCAAGGCAGGAAAGCGGCTGGTTACCGACGGATGGGAGGACATCGAACTGAAATGGCCTCTGGGAGCGCATTCCACTCTCGCTACCTCAGCCTCAGCCTCAGCCTCAGCCTCAGCTTCAGCTTCAGCTTCAACCTCCTCTCAGGCTGCGGTGCCTCAGCCACCGACATTCCCACCTGCCCCTTCCCCCGACCTGAAAGAGCCTCATCCCTTGCGCAGCATCCTCCTTTCGGTCTACCAATCTTTTATTTCGCCCGTGCATTCCTCAGCTTCCAGTTGCCACGGGATGTTCCTTCGTTCCCCGAACGATTCTCATCGACTTTCCTCAATAAAACACCAACCTAAGTCTCGCTCCCCATACCTACCGCATAAATATATCTCTTCCTTTTCATGAACCTTCGAATGTATTTGCGAAAATTTTTTGGAGATCCGATTTTCATCGATTATTTTCATCGGGCCAGTATTTTTTGGCAGCTTTGGTAGAATGACCGGAGATTCTTTATCGTTTCAAACGGAACGGTAAAACATGACATCTGGGCCCCCTGGCGAGAAAATCGTCGGAATGATCTCGCAAAAATCTATGCCCGTCATCAGCGTATAGAAAAGCTAACGGTGGATTGCGACCATCCGCTGCGGCTGCTGTGGCGATCGATCTTTTCCAAACAACGGAATCGATCAGACTGAAGTAATCGTTAAAATAAATGGAGAGTTGAAATCAGTAACTGGGACTTCGCGAGTTATCGCCATGATCAAGAGCCGCCATTTTGGTTCATCTACAAGAACATTTTGCACGCGCCGTAACCCGCAGTGTTTGGCGATTCTTAAGAAACCATTTCTTTGTTTTTTCCCCATTCTGTTCTGAAAAAAAAAAATTAGAAAAACATGGCTACTATAATTTTGCGTGACTAGTAATTTTATCGCGCCTAGTCGTAGACACTAAACACGATATTATAACATGACTCGAATTTTCTTATCGATATTACTGCTTGTATCGAATTATATCAGCACTTAACCTTCAGCTACGTGTTTTGTTAACGAAATAATAATAAATATTTTACACATATTAATGAAAGATTTTTTTCTTTTTTTTTTCAGAATCAACACGTTTCAGAACATTTAATAATTAGCAGATGTCGCGTGTGAACGGTCATGGATGTATATAGGTGATATATACGCACTCATACAATCACGTTATAAATACGCCGATATATACCTGATGAAAAAGGCTTTGCAATTAGTAAAAAATGTTAAGCACTTGTCGTTTTACGATGAATCAAGTTGCTTTACATAATAGTGAATTTTGTAACCAACTCTCATGCTTTGTACACGCAATCGCGTGTTTCTGTATTCAATTATATTATATATTTATATGCTATGTATATATATTTTTTATATTATGGAAAGGGCCGTCTCGCATTTTTGACTGAGGATTTTTATTGTAGTATATTAGTTATTGTCATGTGGGGAATTACACCAGCAATTTCTATTCAATTACTTGTAAACGTTCTCATTATTGTACTAAAAAAAAAAAATTGTAGGGGAAAAAGATAAAAAGGAATCACGACACATATCATATGTTTATTCATGTTTACTCCATTCCACGTATATATTTTCGTCTATTATAGTATCACTTACCATAAATATAGATATTTAAAACTGATTCTAGTTGCGGTTGAAAAATATCTCGTATATGTATAAGCAATAGCCTATACAGTGAGTTTGTTCTAAAGACTCGGTTGAACTGATTTGAACTTTCTAATCTGTATCTTAAGACAACCGTTATCGCCCCTCGAATAGGTTTTGCCATTTTTTTACTTTTGATTCTGCTAAATATATAAATATTTTTTGTTATTCGATTTCTATTTTTTCCGCACTGTCTCAATGGATTTTATGAGGATGTATAATACGCTATACTATGGATATAAGGAAACGTTGATGAGCCGGAAACCTCCAACGAGTCGCTGAGATAAGATAAGCGACGTTAGCTTGCCCATTCGCGACGATCCGACGTACGCTAAGTACGTCGATGCTAATTATCTAAATCCTCTTCCTGTACCTTACCCTTTTACCGTAATTTCATTTATCTACACACAGCACCTTCTCCCTTCAACTCGTTACCTTTCTCCGAATCGTTGTTGATCTCAATTGTATTTGGCGTTTAACGCAAGCGGATCCGTCTAAATACCGCTTTATATTATAACAACTATTTCTCTATGGTGTTAGCGGTGTATAATAATCGGTAGACTGTAAATCGTTCGAAGGATATTCGATCTGATAAAAGTTCGAAAGCAAACTGGTAGCATAAGGTGGGTGTGTATTTTATATACGGAACTCGTTGTAGCCATGGATTTCACCAGTATAATATTCAATGTAACGATATAATAAGTTTGTGATATATATAAATACATATATCGTCGATAGATTACATTTTGCGTGTGTAATAAGGGCCTCGGAATTCGCCCTTGTCTCGCGTTGTCATGTACAATATCATTAGGCATTATCTACACACGTGTTTTTTAAATGCGCCGCAACATTACGAACGACCGTGAGGTACCTATTGTATATACATATACGTACAAATGTAAGAAATTAAAAATAAAAATGTAATAAAAAATGTTAACGCTGAGATAAAATTCCTCGAAGTGTTAGGCGAGAAACCAAAGTAACCGCGAGGATCGAGTAAGGGAGAAATGCATTTGATCCCTACATACGTATATATATGCTGGTATATTCATCCATACGGAGCAGAGTCGCATTTGGATATCGTAAAGCGTATATATGTATGTTATACGTCTCTGAGAATCCCATTCAACTGAAAGACTATGAATGAGGTGTCAGAGCGAGGCGCGTAAGTGCATCATGAGTTTCGAACCATATACCGGTCTTAGTTCTTCCCTTCCCCTTGATCCCAAAAAGAAAAGATGAGATCGTCGACAGCCTGCAAACATGGATCATTATTTCATTGATGACCGTGTGAGAATATATAGCTGTATGAGGATTTCCGAGGCGCATTCCATTCTAGAAAACTTTTAGTTCATTGTCGAGTCATTTGATCCCATCATTCTTCTCGTTACAACAAAATGAAAAAAATAATAGAAAAAATTGAAAAAGAGAGTTAAAAAAAAAAGTAGATCGAAGTACGATGAGAACATGGATCGGTTTCCACGAGTTTCGTTGTTTTTTCTTTTTTTTTTTTCCATTCTGGGAACATTCTTGAGGTTAATTTTCTGGATTAACGTATTTCTGATTTCTTGTTACCCCCCCCCCCCCCCCCCCCCCCCCCCCGCCACGCCGCTCGTCGTAGGTTTGAACTCAACAGTGTTACAGATTCATTTGACTCTGGATGAGATAGTTGGACCACATTGATCGTTATTGGCGTGGCTGACGTCACCTCGCTATATGGACTCTACAATTATATAGCGGGGGATTTAAGTGATCCTTTGATATATAAATGTTCTCTGTTTTAAATCATGCACTTGACATCAATGAAAAAGTCCTGTGAGTCAGGGGAGTTTAGGAGGGTGTGCAATTTTCAATTAGAAACGACATATTTCATGTTAAAAATTGGAAAAAAAAGAAAAAAGAACGTAAGGGTGGAGAGAACACGCCTGCAAAAGGGATCATTGGAATTTAATATACACCGGATGTAAAGCACGCCTTCTGAACACGCGCCAAGGCTTCGGTTTCGGTCCCAGTCAATAGTATTACAGATATAGGTATACGTATGTATGTGTGTAGATACGTATGCACAAAGGATATGGTGGAGGAATTTTGTATAGAAATTTAGTGAAATTCCATGAAATTGCATGTAATTTATGACACTGTCACATTTTTATCATCTCCTACTGCCAAGACAAGAAAAAGGAAAAAAAAAAGAAGTAGAAGAAAAAGAAGAAGAAGAAGAAGAGGATGAGGATTGCACCATCGTGACTTGGACGACGACCGACCGTGTGACACGAGCTTCAACTTGGAGGCAAAAGGAGCCTTTCCCTCCTTTTCTCTTTTACCCGCTATCCATTTCTGTCTCTCTTGTTCCCCCCTGCCGAGTAATAAGGCCCCGCCATGGTAAGACGATGTTAGCGGATGTGCCGTTACCAGGCCGCATTCCCTTCGGGCACGCATGCGCGACGCGACGCATTCCATTGTCTTTTACATTTCAGTTTGTTTCTCTTTTCACGGTATTCTTAGCGCGTATCGATATCTCCGGTTTCGATGTAGAAATAGAAAGGGCCCAATTTTGTACTTCACTGTATTACCGATTATTATCGGCCGTCCATCGTCAAAGTAAAGAGAAAAAAAAAAAAAAAGAACAATTCAGCGAACTCTACCATGATTTTGATTCTCGAAACTGCTCGTGAAACGTCTTGTCATTTGTCCCTGGGAAGAAAACAAGAAAAAAATCGAAATGGTACCATCGATAATTTCCTTAGTCAAAAATAATGGAGCAGGGGCAGAGATTGATACATACATTGTAATGATCGAACGTTAACAATGCGTAACCCTTGCATAACTTTACATCGTCATATAGGCGGTGTAGGTATACAACTTTATTGGTTATCGAAGCGATCGAAACGGGTGGGCAAGCGAAACCAGGATATGCAAATCGCTAGAATACGGTATGAGGATAAAGATAGACGGAATAGAGAAAGAAGCGGAAATTGCGGAGATGGTTGCGGTCGAACGATAAGTGAAAAGATGATGTATATTTTATTGTTGGACGAATCGTTTGGCCCATAAAATTGTTGGCAGTCAAGTGAATGTCTATGCTGTACTAAATGTCCGGTGAAAACGTACCATCTAAAAGGGCACAAAACGCAAAAGATTAGTGGGATATGTCTAGCAATAAATGGTTCAGCCAAATATCCCGACTATTCGCCGGTCGGTTCCAGCAAAAAAGAAAACGAGGAAATGAAAAAAGAGAGAATAAAAAAGAAATAAAATAAAATAAAACGAAACGTTTCGGTCAGTCACGATATTATTATACCTCCCGGTATTCGGGTCCAATCCATTCGCCGACCGGATATAGAATAAAAGGAATATAAATATTTTTTTATTCTCTAGAAAAAGTTCAACTATTTAACGGGGTAAATAACGTCGTTGGGTTTGTTGGTAGAGATGATTGGATTTCGTGTTATAAATTTCAAAGGACGTATGCTGTCTAAGGTAATTTCGGTGTAACTTTTGAATCGATTCCGATGACCACTGAACTATGAGAGAGAAAAAAGTCAAGTTGTAATACATAGGGAAACTGCTACTCACGCACAATGTGAATATATGTATACGGGGGTCAGAATCTAAAATGTGGAGAAGCAAACAAGCCAATTAGATTTGGTTACGTAAGCGTAGCTGCACTAACAATAAGAAAACCGTTGACATAGCAGTAGCAGTAGCAGCAACAGCAAAAGCTCCCGCTTAACAGAGAGTCACCGCAAGGATCGACTGTTGGAGTTCCATAACAATAATTTTGTGGCCTATTAGGCATCAGCTACGACCTAAACCTACTTAGTCGGCGTTAGGTAAGGTTGCCGCGTTTGAGTCACATGCGTTCGATTAGGCCAGAGCCCCGTTACCAGAGGTTGAAAAAAAAAGGGAGGAGATATACGATAAGAGAAAGATAGAAATAGAGAAATACTCGTGTGACTCAGAACTACGTTCTGTGGCGACAGCCACCAACAGCAGCAGCAAACTAACAACATTAACTACCAATATGGTGGGGGAGTCATTGCCAAGTGAAAGAGAAATGGTTTTATTTCTGCTAAGCGACGTTACCTAAGCAACTCTTTCGATGGAATCACTCGTGCGAATGTCTGTCCCCCTGCTTTATAACGTTGCTGACCATTGAGGGAGAGTTTGTCCCAAATTCGTATGGCCTTGCCACGCGTTTCCAAAGAACTAACTCAACATCGTCGTCCACGCTTGACAAACTACCTCGTGACACAGATTATCATACACGCACTGTATTGTGAGACATTGGGAAGACATTTGTAATAAAAAAAAAAGATAAAAAAAAAAGAAAACAAATGAAAAATGAAAAAAGAGCGCAAACAAACATGGGAGAAAAGAGGAAATTTATGGTAAAATCATGGTCATTTGGCATCTCGTTCCAGGCTCATTTTTGGCTAACGAAGAGAGTACTGAATTTTTATTCTCTGGCACAGATTCGCTATCGGATGATCTTGCGAAACTTTATTGCGCCTCTGAATAGATTCTGGTGTAACGAATAGACCTCTATATACGTATATTCGCACAAAAAAAGTAGGTCCTGCTTTTGCTTCTAGTTTAGCTTTGTTCCGTATCAAATATACTTGTAATGAAATCTTTGTGTATAACTCTACATAACACGTGTCCACGTTTCAAATGACAAAGCCAATGGGTGGACAACGTCAGTATAGAGACGATAAGTATGCTATATAGAAACGATATATTTTTCATTTATGGAGCTTATTAGATCGTCTGACGTCATACCGTTCTTATTAGTGGTGCAATTCTCGTAACGGAATGTCGGTCACTAAGTTATGAAACTGCAAGAATTCATTGGCTGGTATAGAGCCGCACCACAGGACGGGTATAAAAGCATATAATGCGTAGTTGTGGTACACTTTCTCCTCTAGAAGATGGATGCCATGTATATGTGGTATTTTATATGTATAAATAATACCATATATGTGTAAACCGTATCCTATTAATTTCGAAAACATGATAAAACTTGCGTGGTAGAAACGTGCGTTAAAATAAACCATTGGCATCGTCGTCATCGTCATGAGCTGAACATGCCAAACGTAATATACGATAATGAAAATCGCCGACTTCGGTACCAGCCAAAGGAAAGTCGACTTTTCCGTCACGCGCGTTCTGAAAAATGAATCTAGATCATTCGACAAAAGAGGTATAGAGTCTAAATAATTTTCATTCCCTTCACACTCAAACACCCGAGAGGATTCTGAAAACTGCAAACTTTTCTCCGCAGCGGTTAGTATACTGGATTTGACTGTCAAAGGAATTCGGGTTAAGATTTTAAACAACCCTAATCTTTGTCGGAACCTAACGAGGCGGGGAATCAAATGGGAACGATTCCGATTAAACTTGGAAGATTGTTACGATCGAAGAAGACCAAAAAGAAGAAAAAGAAGACCGTCGTTTCACGGCATAATTTTATGTAATTTAGTTTGGGGCTACGGGCCGCAGCTCGACGTGAGCGCAAAAATAAAATAACTAGAATAAAAAGAAAAAATAAATAAATAAAAAAAAACGAACGAGGGCAAAAAAAAAAAAAAAACTAAGGCAGCAACCCCAGAGAGGCATACGAGACCGGAATCACAAGTACTGGGTCCACTCTGATGGTCCCACCACCCATTCCTAACGACTGAACCGCGAATGGTCGAGACGCATCGGTCAGCAGAAGACTGCCGCGTTTGCGTTTTGTCAGACCTTACGTCTGTGTCTAGGTGGTTAGACATCGTCAGGATAATTGTAGGTTGTTGAGTTAGACCTCCTGGTGCAGTGCAGCACAGGGTATATAGTGTTATGGTATATCCTAGTATTGTAGACCAATACACCAGTATAAATGTACAAAGTTCTCATTCCCGGCTCGCGGTCTGGTTAGCGTTTTGAAAGTTAACGCCGCGGAATTCACTTTCCCCGCAAGGTTTGCAGTCTTGCACGCTTACCAGGTCGCCCTCTTTTTATAACTTGTCAACAAAACTTGGCCAATAACACCTCCGGGTAACTACAAATAATACGGCACCCACAATACCTGCACCAGACCGGATTGAGCCAACCGCGCGTCTGGCATGGCCTCAAACTATACAGACGTAGCGTTTTATCCACGCAGTGCGGTGGTTTGCTGTCAGAGTATGCGAGATTAGAAAAAAATTAAAAAAAAAAAAAAAAACAAGGGCGAGAACAGAGATAAAAGAAGAAAGAAAAGGATATTATTAATGTTAATAATAATAATGATTCTGAATAAATAAAGAAAAAACAACCTGTACGCGTCTGAATTGAATACCCTGGGGTTTCCCCTATCAGTGAACAGCTATCCAGCTGTAGCGACTGAATTTCAATCGATTCAATTCATTTCACCCGGACGTGTTTCACCTTTTCTATATAACCTTTGCTTTGGTAACGATCTAGAGACTAGAATAGAAATCACTCGTCCGTAGTCCCCGGGGATGGATAATAAGAGGGGATCCTAAAATAAAAATGAGAGAAAAAAAAAAGGAAACCTATTTCGGACTAGCATACCGCAGTCGTAGGTGCCGACGATAATTGCGCATGGGGTAGATTATGAGATTTAGAATAGAAAACAAATGTGAAAAAAATTAAGAAAAAGATACAACTATATACACTAATCCTTCGCATACACTATACAGTGAAAATATTTTTAATTATCACCAAAGAGTGGCTCAATCTTTCGAGAGCATAGTTAAAATAGACCAGTTAATTGCTTACGGAGGCGAAGAAGAAAAAGAAGAGAGAGAGAAAAAAAAAGATGACGACGAAGAGGTGTTACGCCATAAATAGTAATGGCTCGGTAAACATCGAGCGGCGACTCTCTCAAGAATACAGCTGCTGTTGTTGGTATTTCAGATGATATTACGAGGGTAAGGCCAATTCGGAGTTAAGGCCACCGTTACACATGCGTTACGTTTTTAAATTATTTATACCAATAATATCTATCCGGGATGGTTATCCGGTGTAAAATGTAATCGCGCACGTGTCGGTCAGTTTCTCACCTCTGGGTTAATAAAAAAACCATCGAACCCATCGTTTTGACTCCCCCTTCCGCCAACCCCCGCACGGACGCTCTAGTATTTTACTATAACGCATACATGGTGGTGATATATACATCTGTGTACCGATTTAAAACACAGTGTAAATATCTATCTGAGGCACGTTAAATTTAGAAAGGTGTTAAATTTACATCCACTGAACTCATTATCGTAGATTCTTAGCTCGTACTAGGCAAGCAAGTAGCGGTTAACTGCGGACCCATCTATGTAAATCTTCATTTTATAAGACTAGCATTGTAGACGCGCTTCGCAATTGAGATATTTCAATAGGTTTCAATCGTATCCTAATTTAGTCGACGGATTCGAGTTCCTCAGGTCGTATGCGTCAGAAAAGTGTCATACGATCGATTTTAAAAATACTTCATTCTTGGCCCAAAAGTCGAAAGAATCAAAACCTTAGATTTTTTCGATTTTGGGGACTAAAAATCAATTTTTTTTTTAATTCAGTTTTTAGTGCATTCTTATTTATATCGAGCTCAGGAATCCGAATCTGCCAATGAAATTAATCCATCTATCGAAATGACCGAGTTATCGCGAATTTTTCGTGTATAATTATTTCTGGTTAATGGTGTGGATAAATCTGATTTTTTGTTTGTCCTTTTTCTTCCTCTCGGTGTGGATAATATATAAGGGAGAAATGGGAACAGCGATAGATTACAAGTCGTGAAACACAAAACGCTTAACTACCCTAACTGACCGCCTCTTCGGTTCAGAGATCGCCGATGTGTATTTATGCGGGTTTCTATATACCTTCACTTTGTTAAATACCTAGCAGGTTTCTATGTCTCTATACCCACATTGGTATACTAGGGTGTGAACTGTGAGAGAGAAACCCTGAAACGGTGTCACAAAATATTTCCGTGTTGCCTCCGTCATGTGTATTATTATACGTTTAATGTATACCGAGAAAGCGATGGCTCGTTTGAATCATGAAAAGTTTTATCCATCGTAGTTACGTCGAAGACTAACGAGAACAATCAATACGTATGCGACAAACGTTCTGATAATGACGATGATTTTACATCTAGCTTCAGGTATTTCCGAATTCGAAAGCATTTCGATACCTCAATTCTCGAAAAGACAATTAGCCTCAAAATTGCACCCGAAGGGCGCGTTCTGTATGCATGAAATAAAAAGTGAATTGATTTCATGTATAACGATGGTCATAAGCGTACGATTTTACATACCTTTATAAAAGCGGCGTCATCGTTTTCAATTGACGTCAACCTCACAAAAATGTGTTTACTGTAGTCGAGTTTACACGAAATGTCATAAAAGTTTCCAGGTCGTCTTTATTTTTAACGACCGCGAGAAACTCGTACATCAACTGATCCTGGGTCTTGACCGTGGTTGAGGAGTTTGGTCCGGGCCTTTCTGTATATACTACAAGAGTAAAAGGTTGACCAGGTATGTACACAATTACATACGTATATAACATACGTAAAATACACATTACATACCTCATACCACATTATAATGTACGGCGTTCAAGAGAACAGCGAACGGTAGGTATGCGTGATTTTCCTCGTAAAACATTCTGACCTCAATTGCGCGAAGTCGATGACAATCGAGAATTACCTGGACAAACAAACAGCCTACCCGACTGGAGACGTCAAACCAATGACTTTATTTGCGTCGTCGAATTCATGAACTTTGTACCGGTGCGTAGCTGTCGTTGGCGCGCTTACATTCGATCCTCGTTTCTACTACGACCGTTGCTGCTGCAACGTATTCATTGAATCGCATTATGTTACACTGTACTATTAGTTAGACGGACTTTAGAAACTGACCCTGACGTTGTCGCCTTATAATAAGATCGATATTAGAGTAATGAGGCCCGTCGTGAATATTGTTATTAATACATACGATGGTAAAATGTTAGTCGATCGTTATCGGGGAAGGACGCGATGATTAAATACCCATAACATTGCCATTACTTTGTTGAGCTATACGTATACATGTATCGGTATGTAACATACAACTAGTTATTTATATAATAATTTCCTATCTGTAAATAGAATGGCTTATGCAATGAGCATGGTATTTTGCGACGTCGTGGTGGTATCAGCGCGTGGTATATGTAACGTTAGTTTACTTGGTTACTTGTGTAATATGTTTACGTTGTTTTCGAATAGCGATCTGCACCCGCGTAAACTTCGTATGTACGTGTGACTTTATATACTCTGGTATACAATATCGGCACGGGACTCGGAATTCTATAGAACTCGGACCTGACGCATCCTGCCACTCTGCGATTATGATGGAATTTCATTTACCGAGTAGTTGAACGCGAAAACATGTTTCCTGGTGGTACCAGTGGACTGTATGCAGCAATATCTAGTAACTGCTGCTGCTGCTGACGATGGCGATGATGACGACGATAATGATGATAATGGTGATGCACGGTATACTAATTGTGTGTATTCATATTTCCAGGAAGCTCACTATCTTTCTTTACTCTTCGAGCCATCCGTGGAACACCCGTACTTCGGGGTGCTACTACTTCCAATGTTTACCTCCTCCAACACCTGCCAACTTTTTACCAAAGCTAATCAGTGTTTCCTGGAATAAGAGGTGTGCCAGTGCGGAAAAAATATTTGCTAACCTGATTGGCGGGGAACCACCAGCTGCACATCGGGGCTGCAGAATTCGAGAAAAGATTGCAACTGACCCCTCACTTCATTACCATAAGTATTATTCATTTATTTATTTTCATCTTCCCCACGTTGAATTAATACGATGCAGAGTACTTTTATTATTTCCATATTTCAACGATCTGAGCAGGATGTTTTCTGGCTATAAATATCGTAATTATAAATTCGAAGGGGGAAAAAAAATAAATTACATGAAATAAAAATGTGTATATCGGTGACAGTTGAGAGTTTGCGGTGCGCGGTGGGAATGGGAAATGTAATGTAGTAGGTGACGTGCGGGGGTAGAATATATAAGTAAGTAAGTAAGTATGAACCTTTATCGTTATATGGCTCGGAGGTTGCGTGTATATCTGGTGATACGGTACGGCAATATACTCTATTGTCGCGAACGTTCATTTTTACATCTGCAGTTAGTGAATACTCGATTTATGGCGTACTCCACCCACGCGTCCGTAGAGAGGTAGAGGTACATATATACCTGCCTACCCACCTACCAGCGCGTGAACGGCTTGAAATAGTGGTCTGAACTTGTCGTAAAAGGTAAAAAAGGAGAGCCTGAGTAAAGTAAAGCAAAGCAAAGCAAAGCAAATCAAAGCGAAGCAAAGCAAAGTAAAGTAAAGCAGAGAGAATTCGCGTGGGAGTCCCACGCTGAGTAGTCGGTCGTTTTAAAGTGTGGGTACTGAGCGTTGATATAAATTGCGGATGTGATGCAGTCAATCGTTTTGCAGTATAACTTTGATCGTGTGTAGGTAGACATAAAATCCTCTGCTACAATGGAACGTCGAGTCGTGTCGAGTAGAGTACGACGTCGACCAACGTGGGCATGCATTTATACCTAGATACGCTTACATATGATATCTCTGTAATAATAACTGGATGATGCGGATTATTGGAAGAAGAAAAAAGAAAAAAACTGAGAAAAAAAAACGCGCAGAAAATTCATTCCATAAACCGTTCCCCACCCTGCGAGACTTATCAAAGGGTAATATTGAACCCTCATTGAAAAAAGCTGATTCCACATCCGCATTTCCATGAATGAACGTAGTACGGCGTACCCGTTATCAGTAGTTGTTTACAACGCCTTGTGCGGTTATCTATCTGGGCATAAGGCCAGCGTTAGCACGATGTACACTAACAAAAGCTTCTGCTTCATACGGAAAATGAGAAAGAGAGAGATGGAGGGACTCGTGTTTGTAGTGTGAGCTGCTGGTACTCGACGCCTGGCGCCTCGTTCCGTTTAATTATTATTTCAAATTACGTAAATGTTACACCAGCCGTGATTTTTATCATACTTATGGACATATGTCAGTAACTCACAGTTTATTCCGTAGTTCACACGCCAATACTTCTGGCTATTCGTCGGCTTTCGTTTGAGCACATGTCGCATCGTGACTCGTTGCCGGACTTTGATCGAGCATAAGTCAATATACTATGTATACCACGATCTCGTCGATCATCGTGATATTTTTCTTTTCATTTTCCTCCTCACTCCCTTTTCATCATCATTATTATTCTTCTATTTTTTTTTTTAGTTTTTTTTTTAGTTTGGCAGGGTAGGATGATCGCAGAAGTTTGTTGTTCGTATTACTTCATATACGCGGAACGAACCCTCGTATCACTTCTGCGTTGTAGCTATAGGGAGAGAAAATCAGCTGAAAGAGGATGAAGGGTGGAAACACACAAACACAAAACACAAAAACAAAAAACAAAAATCTGCAAAAAGTTTTTGGCTTCAATCCGTTACCGCACAACGACCAGCTGCTGAATATTATACGCTGCCTGTAAATATTGCACACACCCTCCACCCCATACCAGATATATATACGTTCGTTGAAACTTATCAGTTCCCTGCAGTCAACTCTGACGGTCAATATTGATCACTCTTCTTTTGCGTGCCGGATGCAAACAGTCAGGCCTAAAAAAATACTTCCCCGAACACTTGAAATTTTATTCCAGGAAAGGTAGAAACATATATGTATGTATATATTTATGCATGTAGAAATTAAATTTATAAAAGTGAATGCGTTAAAATGAAATAAATACTATACGCAACCTACCGCAACGTTTGCGGCTTATACTACTTCCAGTCTCATGTGTTGTTCACTGCAGTGTGTGACGCGGAAGTTAAAAATGCAACACTATGACCTACTAGTGCTGCAACGGCAAACCACGGTTGTAAGTAGCAAGTAAATAACGTAGCGTATGTATCGGTGTTGTATATATGTATAGACGGAGAAGCTTGTTGTCGCGACTACTATCAGCTGCAGCCACTTCGAATGTACATACATGTAATATCCACCCGATACATTCAGTAACGAGAAATTGTATATGTGCATGAAAACTCACTGTTGGATGTTACCCGCGTTTGTGGTGTGTTCCGGTAGTTTACACGAGCATTGAGCTCGACCGTTGATATTTGCGGTAAAATATATATACATATATATTTTTTTAGCTGGTGTCAATTCCTACGATTTTCCCCAACTCGTGGGCGCCCTCGGGGTAATCGAGATTTACAGCCATCTGGTTAGGAGCGATGACGCCCGCACCGCTTCCAATACTTCCACCACCGCTAACAACACCATTAACGGTTTTTCTCCGTCTAGAAACAGTCGAGAAGAGTAGAGAGGAGAAAAGAAGAGAAGAGGGACGCAGGGGTGTATAAGGGAGGAAAAGGAAAGAGAATTTTTTTTCACCCTCTTTTCAACCGTCAACGTCGTTGTGACGCGCAACTGTTTCGCCACGTGTTGCAACGTCGACGTCATTTCAACTGCGACGTACCCCGCGGCAGCAACAGCAGCAGCCCGCTGTCAGCTACCACGTGTTCCACCTTCCACACCTGTCCCATTTGACATTGCCGTATTATGTGTACTACGTACACATTTTAATCTGAAGTAATGCGTGCTACGATCCTTTTGACCCCAACGTAGAAACCTACTTAACATCTCTGACGTCCGACGGAGGTCACGATACACATCGTACGGTTGAACGCTACCAAATAATCCATTGATACAACTTATACTGTGCAGTGTGCTATTCTGGTAGGGCCACCTTTAGTAAAATCCGATTTCTGACTACTCCGATCATTGTCTATGTCTCTATTTTCACTTCGCCCACTGACGTCATTTGACGGGAGCAGAAATATCCATCCCCTATTATTTATTTATTTATTTATTTTTTTTTTATTTCATCTCTTGTGTCTGATCAATTACGACGTTCTACTTCGTTCGAATCACATTTCGAAAGACTTGCCGGGTAGGGTATAGTACACAAGGTACTTCAAGGATAAAAGAAAAAGAAAAAAGATTCAACGTCGCAGCATCCCTTAAGAAGCTAGCTCGTGTTTACCTTTCTTTTCGAGATGCTGAGAAGCCTCCCTCCGCTCATTTATTTTTTTTCTTCTTCTCATTCCCCGTCAGATAGAAGATTGGCTGGTGTTGTCCGACTACTTCATGTACACTCCACGGAGTGAAAGATGCACTTTACTTTTTTTTTTCTATGGAGCATGGAATACAACTCATCATGTAATAGATAAACGACTACAAAAATACATGGGAAAAGACAAGAAAAAAAAGTGGTAGTCGTTTATGTTGCCATATGAATGACATCTTATTACCTGCATAATTTCATCAGATTCGATGACGATGACGTCGCGATGACGTCGCGATGACGACGCGAGGAACAGAAGAGGGTTGCGGGTTTGTTGTGAAGCTGCAGTGTCATTGAGCGATTTCCGGATGACCGGACATATTTTCCATGCACATACCTAACTATCGGGGGATCCCTATCGAGGCCAGGGCAGTCAGTCAGGCCAGGCAGGAAATTGCCAGCGCATGAACCACGACCACGTCACGTGTGTGCACAGCAACGCGGCAGATACTAACTACGCCTGTTGGAACGACCGGACCGGACCGGACCGGACGGTGGTACGTCGATAAACCGGCCGCGTAAATAGAACACATCGTATATAGATGTATACGTATACAGAGTACACGAAAGAGGGAGATGAGAATAAACGGAAGAGAGGAAGAATGGTCATATGAATGGTAAAAATGAGAAAGGATTTGAACGAGTGGAATGAACTAAGCACGTCTCGAACTTCATGTGTACCGGATGCAAAGAAGAAAAAAGAAAAGGAAAAAGGGGATAAGAGAAACCAGAGAGAAGTGATATATATAAGTCTGCAAAAACATCGGTGGGCTTGAGGCTTACGCTACGCGTGGGATGTTAAAACGTGACGGGGCGGATCGAGAAATTGCAAATTGATAAGAAACTCCCGTTTCTATTTTTAACGATAAGCCTTACGCCGCTGCGTTCGTTTATAATGTTGCTCCGTTTCACATAGATTCTGCTGCTGCTCCTGCTGTTGTTGCTGCTGCGACAACAGCACCAATTGAGCGACCACAGCTGTGACAGCTTGCCTATTTTATAACGGTCTATATCTCGGGGACAAAACGTGTTTCGCAGAACACAGATCGAGAGACATATTAATGGGTGTTGTCCTCGACGTCCGATCGTGGCTATACTGGGTCCAGGGTACCCTGCCGAACCGTATTGGTCGTTACGTACGACGAAACAAATAAATTCGCCCTACCTCATGATCACCTATTCTCGAAGTGTTGCAGATGCCCACATATTGACTATGCACGACACATATGTGACACACGAATGAATGAATATTTATTGGATAGATTATTACCCGTTGATTTCTCAGTGACACCTCCACGGATTGTACGAGTACCTACGTTTCTTTTAAGTCTAAAAGGTGCAGCAAGACTTCTTGGAGAAGTAAAGGCGTTGTTCTAGGCTTCCTTGGAAGTTTAACATATACCCTGACAACTTTGTCACAGCGAACACGAGCGTTCCACATTTCATTTCTTAGGATTTAACAATGGTCAATCAATATTAGCATATTTATCGGGAAAAATAATAAAAAGAACATGTTTATCGAACACAAAATTCTTTGTATTTTCGCACGCGGTTCAACACCAACAATAAGTGTGCATAGCAAATCATGGACTCCGTTTGCTTGTGGTAGAACGTGCGCGCATTCCGTATTAAAGAACAAGGAAGGTGAGAAGGTGCACTGAAAGTTCTGAGAACCGGCAATTTATTCTTCTCCCAATCTTTCATTTTGCAATATTAAATAGTGTAGTGACTAACTTGAGCAGGTAAAATTCTCGAGGGAATAATAAATTCGTCGAATATAAATACATGTACATATATATGTGTCTCTATAAATAGGAAGATGTATTAATTAAAAGTCCTCTCTTCATCCCACTTGGCGCGCTAGCCATTTTCGCAATTTGCTCTTAACGCGCGAGTATAAGGGTGGTTGAAAAGCAACGTGAACGAATAAGGGTAGAAAGTAACGGTAGGCTAATCTCAACCGTTTTCAACAGTCCTTTCATATTGTTTCGTTTCTGTTAAGGGAAAGTCTCTCTTAGCTGGTAATAGAAGGGTAAAGAAAATGCAGGGGAAGTGGAATGACAAGATCAGGTACAAGGTTCAAAAGTTAGGGGGTCCCATTACGATATAACGACTCAAGTTGAGCATGTTTTCGTGGCTTAATTGCCCGCACTGCCGCCCAAGACTTCCGCTAATTGCTTCGAATCTCCTCTACCTCGTGATTCACGTTCAAATTTGCCAAGCTTTGTTTAATTATTTCAACGGTGAACTTCCCGCTCTTCTGCGGGGCCCCTCCGTTCGCCTATCATTTTTTTGTTGAAAAAAATCAAATTACTACCGTGAGTGGTGCGTAATTACGACGGATTACGTTGGTCCCGGTTCCGGACGGTGTGGGTGATGTCGATGTACGTATGCTACTGACGTTTAGAAGAGTTGTATGTGATCGTTATGCGTTCGTCGCAGCGCGGCGGTGGGCCGGATCCGGTCGACAGGAACCCGACCCAGCCGACCCGGCGAACAGCCAGCCGAGTCAGCGCGACCCAATACAGTCGACAGTCAAGTAGGTCAGTTCGCGTGGTGTTCAGACGGCGGCGGTGAGTTACATAACGCCCAGGGGGAGAGAAAGTCGTTGTCTCCGCGACGGAGAGGTTCGGTTGCCTTCTTGCCTCTCCTCTCACCGTGTTTACAAACAAACCCCTTCTCCTCTATCTCTATCACCTCTCTTTTTACCCCCCTCGCCCCCCTCTTTGCCCCCTTGCCGTCGTCGTCGTCGTCGTCGTCGTCTGCCGATTACGTTGTCGTTTATACGTTAGCGAACAACAAATCCCAACGATCCCTGCCGACTGCATTGCGCAAAATTGTCAAACAAGGAAAGGAAGAGAGAAAGAAAGAAAGCCCTTCTCTCCCCTTAAACTCCCCATCAGGAAGTACTGGTAAAATTCTCTCAACCCTGAAGTTGTCGTCTTGTGCTTTGTCGTGTCTCATTCATTCTGTTCTTTCCTTATTTTTGTTTTTTTTTTACTCTAAATATTCTCGTATTTTCTCTTCTCTCTCTTGGTTCCATTCCGAGGTTTTACTTTTTTATTCCTCTTCTACCTCTTCCCGGGTTCTGTACTGCTGCTCAAACTCCGTGGTAGAAGAAAAGCAGAGTTGGCAGGTCGGTCGCCTAGAAAGACGTCTGTAACCGTTTTACTAAGTTTTTATAAGCGCGTTCCGGATTCTTAGGAATCCGGCGCAGTTCTAGACTGTAACTGTATTTAATTGATGTTTACAATAACTGTTATCCTCGTTTGGTGGGAGTCGCGGAACGATACTTCACATCCTTGTATTGCAGGCCAAACTTCCTCTTCTCCTTTTCTTCTCATTCTTCTTATTTTTCTTCATCTTTTTCTCTTCGTGGTTTACGGTATCATCAAACCGCGCGTTAAGTAGCGGAGACAACTTTTTCGATATCAAGATCTGAAATACCATCGAATTCTTTGTACGTAGTGGCCGAATTGCCTCCCGGACATGTCGCCCTCGTTTAGAGAAATCAACGTAGGTTGCACGTCGGTGTAGGTTCAAAAATACGTATTGTACCTCCACGTATGGGTATCAAAAGACGAAGAAACGTACAGCGCGAGAGATCCTAAGAAACGACACGTAGTGATAGAAAGAACGAAAATAATAAAAGAATTTTCTACATCTGATAGTGATAATTTTGAAACGGTGCAGAATGGATTGATCGAAATCAGCGTGGCGCGCAGATAGATCGGAGAGATTACGAAGTGAAAGAAAAGAGAGAGAGGTAAAAACTAAAAAAAAAAAAAATTTATCGCCATCGCGTGGCTTTCGTCCAACGAGCCAAGGACTGTTCGTGGTCGTGGTGTAGGATACATAAAGTTTTGCCTCGCGAATCAACTAGCATAGCGGTAGGACATGGACTTTTTAACGTACAGGAGGTCACCTAGAGAGAAAGGGTTAACCCACTTTTGAAGCGAGTTATTTTGCGCATCTTGTATATCTATTATACAAGGACATTTCCAACTGAATGTTTAAAAATAAACTCGATTATCGCTATTCTCGTAACTGTAAATCCGATCTTCCAGCTGCCGATTTAGCTGTACCCAAATAGGTATGTCATGCATTTAAAACCACAAGGATTCCAAATGTGAGAGCGATGATATTAGGACCAAACCGGAAAAGAAACCCGGCTAAAAAGTCGAATAAAAAAATACGCGGATTTCATTTTTCCCAAGGAACTCGCCATTCAAATTCAAGACATTGAACTAAATAATAATAGGATGCTTTCACTGTGTGCGAAGACCCTGAAAATGTATGAAACAAATAGCGTAGGTATCGTTACACTTATACGTAATGCAGCGTCTGCCATATTTGTAAAATTTCCCTCTCTTATTTATATCCGCTGTATTTTGTCGCGATACAAATTTGGTACGGCAAACCGTTACCGCTCTTTCTTTTTCATTCACCTATTTATTTATTCAATTATAATTGTTTTTATAATTTTTTTTTATTTATTTTTTTTCAAATTTAATGCGCAGTTCGCCCTCATCGACTTACATCACATATGATACTTGAGCGTACTTATATACATACGTTTATTTGCTGTCCTGTTTGTTACACGCGCAATTTCGTGTTCAACGGTGTAGGTGCGAAACCCGCGAGTGCGTTGCATGACGTGTAAAGGGGAATTTCGCGGTACAAAACATTACCTGCATATATAGAAGCACTGAGAAATACAGGCACAGTGGCCTAGACAAGTAGGTCGCGGCGCAATATACTCTCCTATATGTACATATATATATATATATATAGACGGTACTATTACATAAGTTGCTATAGGTGCCTACTTCGACGCCATACATGCAGTAGCGAGGGATAGAACCGAGTTTTATATAAATATATACCCATGTAGGTGTTCTGGAAAAATTCAACACGAAAACAAATTAATATCTGTTGTACGTACGTATTTATATCGTCCGAAAATCCGATGTCCAGATACCGAGGTGCATTTCTCCCTCGTATTTATTTATTTCTTTTCTTCTCTATTTAATTTTTGTTCTCATACATCGAAACTGATTATAATTTCACTAAACTCTCTCTCTTCTATCCGCGAGTGAAAGTACACGATTACGAAGTCGTAAAATAAAATACCGAATGAACGTTATAATTGCTTGCTATTTTTAAAAACTGTTGAATAATCGTGAAAAATAAAAATAAAAATTTGAAAAAAAAAACCAACGAGACTTTTTCGAGAGATAATTAACCCACGACGTGTATGTCCGGCGGGTAATGCAGCGCAGATGTAATAATGAGAATAATAGTAATAAAAAATAAGTACAGTACACATCGATTAGCGCTGATTCGCGAAACTTACTTAAAGTCGAACGATGTTTCGTTCTCTCGCTACTAAACAAGATGCGAAACGTATATGAGCTTATGTATATAAGTTAGTTTGTATCCCTATGTACATATATACATATATATATATTTGTGTATATGTATAGAGCAGGTAGAGTTTATACTAACAATAAGTCATGGTTATAGAACAAAGCAAAGAGGTGGTTGTTGCTCGGCGTAAATTGTCCCTGTGTCGAAAGTTGTTGGTGAGTTATTGCGTTGTATCTGGACGGGCTGCCAGTAACTGGCCTACTTCCATGTCTTACTTGCCGATTCGCAATCACGTAAGTCTATATAAGTATATATGACCCTTATATATTTATTTACTCCATACCAATTTCACACACATATACATACCTACAGAAACCCACACGTCGGTACAGGTATTAACACAAATAAACCATTTTCCATTTAACTATCACTGTCTCCTACCCATAGATGGGTTTGCGATTTTCATTTTGACATTTAATCGATTCGAATCAGCTGAGTCTGAGTCATCTCGAAAGTCAAGGATAGTTTTTGATCCAATAGAAATATTACACATGAAAATTATTTCACGACCTTACCTCTACGCATAGATCGATATCTGTGATTTTTGTATTCATTGAAATCCCCACATATTTAACAAGAATTAAAATTGAAAAAAAGCAAAAGAAAAAAAAAACAAACAAAACTCGTGAGCGAAGATACAGGCATTGATTAAAACTGATGTAATTCATGGGATGTATATGTATGTACGCGCGTATTGACGTAGAAAAGACGCACGTACGACGCACGATACCGTTTGTTTTATAATACGTAGAATATTTTCTCCGCGTAATAAAGTACACAATATACGTACACGTATCGAACGTAAGTCGTATACGCACGTGGAAGAACCAAAACTACGTAACGTTTTCTCAAATTAATTTTTAATCGATTTTTTTTTCGAACAGCCGCCACGTGATGATGTTCCGTTATTAATGCGAATTTTCGGAAGGTAATGAAAAATTTTTTGTCGGCTGAAAAAATTCGAGTAAAAAATTAAACAAAATCCAAGAAAACCGCGATGTGAGAAAAAAAGATTTTCGCATCGTCAACTCGTTGCGCAGATGGTCGATAATTGACCGTCTATATAGATTACCAAAAAAAGAAAAGTTCTTTTACCCATCACTATGATCATATTTACGTTACAATGAAGAGAAAAAAGTGAAAATAAACTTAATAACAATAATGATTGTAATAAAAAGTTGAAAGTCATCGCGCGCAGTGGCGGGAATTATGATCCATAATATAAGATGAGCGCAGCATGAAATATGACCAAGTATACAATATAATATAATATAATATAATATGATATAATATATAAACGCCAAGAACTAGGCATACATATCTATCCTACTCGCGAGAAAATTCTTCCCAGAAAGTGTTGATAATCGTCAGCAGCTATCGCAGATATGTATATTTGTTTTTTCTAACGATTAATGGAGACGATTTTCCTTCTTTTTCCTCATATAATATCGGGCACCTACTTATGTACGAGATGATGTTGATTGTTAAAATAGGAAGCCTTCCAACGAACGAGGCTAGCGTTTAATGATTAATGAATGTCAGGCGCCATTTGATTAGATGCGACGCGATTGCCTCTTTTATAATTTTCTTGATTCAATGCCACGTTTCTCAGTACAGGAGCTTTAAAAGCGCAGGTCTTAGGCCGCACTCGTCTGGTTAAATATAGACCGTTAATTGCATTCGGGGAACGAAGAATGTAGTATTTATCCATTTATTTTATTATTGTAATGTTTTTTTTTTCTGTTTTCTTTTTTTTTCTTCTGTTTTCTTTTTTGTTGCTACCAAGGTCGAAGTAATCTCTGATAATGAGATGGGAATGGCCGACGACAAAGTTATGTATGTTACACGATTACGTACGGCTATAGGTTACCTTTATTCGTGTGTTTCTACCTCACCAACGCTCTGCAGGTTCGAAGTCGTAACAACAAACAGTTTCGCAAAGTTGCGCAATATTACGACGACAACGCCGACGTTAGCCGCAGTGGGTTCGGGTCGTGCTCGCGACTAGTTACTATACATATTTGGTAGCTCAAATTTTCCATTTATAGATCCACCTTTCGCATATACATATATATGTATATATATTCACGAGAGGCGCCACACGAATATCATTTTTACCTCAAGCTCTTATAATATTATCTCTACGGTCCCCTCGATCCGGCAAGGGTCTTCGGGGTCCTAACAGCGGTTCAATTCCTCCGACCTCTCCCGGCTAATGTCATGGTTATAAAGTATTGCGAAATATTACGTAACATTTGCTAATTTTTTAGGGAAAAAGTAGGTATTCCGTTTCTACGGTCTCTGCCACGTTTGGAACAAAAGAGAAAAAACAGGTTCTTTTAAGGTCTTGATATGTCTCTCTATATACGGTCAGAGTTTGCGTATAATAAAAATAGCCCCTTCCACAATCCCCCTTCCCCGTTCGGATTCCTCGTAAGATTTTCTTGATTACGACCAAAACTGACCCACTGTATACGTGTGATTACGTACAATATACATAAAATATAACACGGAGTTGTTGCGAGGCTATGGGAATGCTTGAAAATTCGGTACTCACGATCTCTTTTATCGCATTAAAAATAAAATAAAATAAAATAAAATAAAAAAAAAACTTTCGATATACCTCATGAAAAATCCGATTCGCTTATTTTATTCTACTCAAATTTTTTATCCTATCCATTGTTTGTTATGCATAACCGCGGTGCAGAGTATAAATATGAACAAATTACTTTTACAATAGAATCTTATGATATTTTTCCCATACTTTCTATCTTATAGTTATTGTCGTACCAATTACACGCAATATTCGAAAGTACGTATACATCTTCGTGGTGTTATCGAACGAAAAATAAAAAAAGGTTTCAAATTTTAAAAGTTGAAAACTTGAAAGAAAAAAAAAAAATGGAATTAAGTTGAATGCCCCTCGCAACGATTATTCATATTCCTCTTATTTTCTTACACTATTGATCGCGACGATTTGTGATTCAGAGATAAATCGATAAATACGAGCCTAAAATTCTCTGTGTCGATTAATTTTTTTTTTTATTCTTATCAGTCGCAAAATCTGTCCTGTTCGGTATCCGCAGTACGTTATAATAATAAAAAAAAAAAAACATTTTATGGATGAAAATTCTCTGCTGAGATAAACAGAGTGCAGGATGGATTATATCGGCGCAAAATGGGGGGATGAAGGGGGAGGGGATGATGGTGATTCACGTCTCTAATTCGCGTCACACGTTGTGTCACAACAATGCGTTCGCTGTACATCTATCCAAAACAGGATGACTAAACCCGTCGTAAATAACTGTCCCGATATTAGCGGTTTAAATAAAAGATAAAAAAAAATTAAAAATGAAAAAGAAAAGCAAAAAAATGAAGAAGAATTACATAATGACTGCCCGGTAGAGAAACTGCAGCATCGGTACATATAAAACAAAGAAGAAATGTATACTGTAATCGTATATATGTATGTATGATATGGTCATATAAATGTGAAAATAAATTGAACTATAAACAAAATGAAACGGAAGGTAACGAAACAAAATTAAATGAAGTGACCCACGACACTATATAACAATGTATAATATGTACACGTATATACTAGAATGAACACCTGTACATTAAGTCGCCTAATGGCTATTTTTGGCACAGTATATATATATAAAGTATGTATTGTACATCTATAGGTGTATCGACTACCACAGGACGGTGGCCACAAAGTGCGGTCAACAAACTTCTGATCGGTTAAATGATGCCACCGATGTATAAGTGGTATACACAATGAGATACTGTCTATAAATTTGAAGCGTAAAACATGGTATTTATATTTGTCTATATTTATACATCTATACATACCTGTGTATATATATACACGTACATGAGGTTAAAAATGGCAACAGGTGGTTCCCCTCACCGCGAACGGGTTCGCGATATCGGAATCAAAATGAGGACAGTTTCGTATTTGCTATCTCCGAACGAATTTGAGAGATGTAAGGTGGGGGTAGGGGAGAAGGGGGTGAAGATGGAGAAGGAGAAAGACGAGATGGATACACGTGTACCTTGAGTACACGGAACTTTGGATCTAGATAACCACTAGAAAGATCCATCCAATCCAGTTTTCCCCCGCAGAGTAGAGCCGTTGATTGGAGAAATCTCAGAGCGGTCTTTGTCGTCGGTTATAAATTTTTTTTTTCTTTTCCTTCTCTATAATGCACACGTGTGTACGTGTTTATAACCGTATAGACTGCAAATCTAGGAACAGAGATTAGTTCCTGGATATTCTATGGATAATGATTTTATTCTGTTGTCGCAATATTAGGTTACTCGGTATTAGATATGCACTATATAAATTTTTTCTTTTTTGGTTTTTCTGTTTCTATGGTGTACATCCGGGATCTTTATATATTATATACCTTATATCCTTCGGAGATATCTAGGATACATATGGTCTGGAAGTATAGTTACCGTTGCGCACAGTTCGGGATTACAAATCTCTTTCGCGGGAATATTGAATTTCTCGTGCAACGCGGACCTCGATTACCCACGAGACTGCAACGCGGTGCAAACTCCTCTGGTGCCACCATAGGTATATCTGACTTTGTAATTTCTCCTCTCACCATATACTAGCTGATATCTACTGCCACTGGCTACTGTGTATGACCTGCACCTCCACGTTTCTATATATCGACTTTTCTTATAATATACCAAGCTGCTTGTTCACGATATCCACATACCTACGAGTACGTATATCATTCCCCGAAACGAAAAATGAAAGCATCGCAGCGCTCGAGTGATTGATTAAATTTTCGTTTTTTTTCATTATTACCTGATAACGTCCTTTCGGCTGATGATGGACGCATCGATAATTGCACTTTTTAAAAATTCACGTAGTTTCGTGACCGTACGGGGCAAATCCGTGACGTTTTGAACGATCCAAAGTGAGAACCGTGGAACGACAAGAGAGTAGGTAACGTAAGCGGTGGTAGCAGCTCCTCGTCTGGCTTTAGCAAGGCTGTCGAGTTTTGAACCTCGAAAGACGGAGACTACGACACATGACCTATTTATATAACGTAATCATCGTCCGTCTCACACAGTGGTGTGTACGTACTGCAAGCTAGACTCTTTACATCTGTATTGGATAGCATATAGTTTGCATTATACGCTCCTAGACGATGCTGATGCTGATGCTGATGCTGATGTTGCTGGTTATTACGTGTGCAGCTTGTCACTTGCCGCTGATTTACAACTGCCATTTGTTTTCTGACACAGGTATACACTACTCGGTATGCACGTACACCACACCTATACCGGCATAACTTGGAGGCTCTTCGTCTTCCAACGTCTCCCAAGGCGTCGAGGCAATATAGACAAACTAAAGAAAAGTACGACCTACAATGTCGCATGACACCACGATTATGCTGGATTTAAATTAACCATATAGTACATTATCGGTTACATCACTAACGCGTTTCACAATAACGACGTTGATCAGATTTTTAACTCCTGTACCACGATTGCATCTGATGAAAAACAAACAAAAAAAACAAAAAAATGAATAAACGAATAAATAAAATGAAATAAAAAACTGCACCGGTATATATTTTACTTTCCGATGACAGGGAAAAGTGAGTGTATTTGTTTATCCCGTATAGTACCACCTGCCGCTCGATGCTTGCCTTGGCTTCCTTCGGCTTCCGGATTAACATTCCACCGGGCCGAGCGGCTGCGGATAATGTGGCGTATATAAAGTCTAGCGATAGTAAAAAATATCGCTAATTCCCAGTCCCCAAGTCTAGCTAGTTGGCTGCAGGTTGTAGTATAGGCAAGAAACTTGCTTTCATCCGACAAATTAACGAGTTTAATAATTTCCACTGTTCTAGGGGCGAAAACTTTTTCCTCCAACATTCTTCCTCCTATCCATAAATATACCCTCGATACATCGTTCGTTCCGTAACACGTGATCTGAATATTTGCTTGTCCAACGTAGTGTAATATGTCGGTGTCATCTGCACCTGCACTGGACACTACTGCCACCCACACCCATATGTTCTCGTATCAAATCGATGCAACGGTATTCAAGGAATACGATAATCGCGCGTAATTCGCTGCGTTAATCGGATTATCATTATAACTAGGAAATGAGATAATACGTTTTTCCGCGAAAAGTCGTGGAGCTAGGTGAACTGGTTCCGGTGTTGAATGAATTGACGCAATCGTATCATCGACTGAAACGTTGAAATGTGTGGGAATTGTAAATTGGGTTATACGGTACGCAATGACACGTGGGTAACTGGCACATTGCATCGGTCAACCGCCTGCACGGTACTCATCGAGCAAATTCCCGGAAAACCAATCAATCTATTTTCATTCGAGAGTTAGGTGTGGTTAGTATTCGTGGGTTTGTATAACGTCGGACTCTGCAGTGTGCGTAAGTGGAGGATACGCGGTACTCCAATGCAGAGTCAAAAATGAACACTCCTACTCAGGTATATTTATGTTGAGATACACGCGAGATACTTAAGTCGAAGTAGTGGACACGTGGCCATCAGTTCTACCGCTGCATCTCGCGAGGCTGAAAAAGGGGGAGATATTATTTGGAAATTCTGTTTGTTGATCGAGTGCGCAATATTCGTACAAAAGTCGCAATATCATGCATGAAAGATTCCTCGTAGCGACGACGACGGCGACGACGTTGCGACGAAATGCACGTAGCCAGTTATTATGAGATGATACGTACTTTTGTACTACTACGTTTTAGTTATAGTTGAAAAAAATACACGACAAAAGTAGGTAGGTACGTACGCAGGAATTATTTAGTGGGTTTCGAACCGTCGGTGCATGGATGACGTGATGTGCGTTGCTAAAATTTCACCTTTCTTTTCATCGAATCATCGTAGGGACCTTTTCGTTTTTAAACAGCTCTTTGATCCCCATTTTGTAGAACTTTCTTAACTTTCTCGGTTCGGAATAACACCGAGATCATAGGGATGAAACTAAAGAAGAAGCCGGAAGGCACGTTTCTTAAATTCCGGAATGTACAGCATTTTTTATTTGAAATGTCACGTTTAACTTTATTTTCCAGCAATAATGTTTTATCACTGGATTTCGAGGGTTCCAAATGATCTGTGGCTCGTATTTCCTTTCTTTTTCCTTTCCTTTATTTTTTCTTCTCATCTTTCGTGGAGAGAATTTAACGCGAACGTATAACTCGAGTTCATATCTTGAAATTATTGGATAGAATGGTGCGGGGTGAATTGAGTCCGTTAAGAGGGATGATCGAGGAACAAATGGATTATCGTTAATTCCAGGAGTTAGCGTCTCCTCTGTTCGGGGATGATTCACGCTTTGCTAAAACCCATTCTTTGAGAAACTCTCGGCGAGGCATTGAACGCCGTCGGTTGCAGAGATAAGTTGTGTACGGAGTATCATAGCGGCGGTTGTGGCGTCGTAGTCGTAGTCGTCGGCGTCTAGCGATCTACTTTTCACTTCTGAATCCTATTTTCTAGTACTTGCCGCGATAGGGAAGTTTGAAATATGAGAACTGTATCGTCGTTCCATTCTCCTTCCATAGAGCTTCTGCTGCTGCTATACTACCGCTGCTGGTGTTGCAGAGAACGAGACAAGCAGCAGCAAACTATACAACACAGAAGTATATAAGTACGAAGTTGAGGGCAAAGTTGAAGTTTAAGGCAAAGTTAAAGTTAAAGTTTGTCCGACCTTTGTCACTTGCAACGGGCGTGGCCTGCGGTTGAGCTATTGCTCAGGCACATGCGGCACGCTGCAATCTTCTCCGGTGATGTACTTACTTCTTTTTTTCTATTTATTTATTTCTTCTTTTTCTTCTTTTCTTTTTCTATTTCCCGCGTTTTTCCCTGTACCCCTTTCTTTTCTTCCTTTCGACCGCCACCGCCGCCGCCGCCGCCGCCACCGCTGACGCCGACGACTTTTCATTCTCAAAGCACAAGGCAACGTTAGTGGTTGAGTTTTCTACGGCAACACATCCAACCCCCACTGCGCCCATGCCCCGCCGGTGCGACACGCCGACTAACTTTATGCTTCTGACACGCAAATGTTCGCCAACATTTCCCGACTTCTCGATATTGGCTATTTGAATTCAAGCCAGAGTTCTGGCGCCTGTATGTTGCTACATAGTAGGTACCAGACGCTAGTTTCTTTATGATATATCGGTGTATAGTTACTCGTAACTACACCGTACGCCTACAATTTTTTGTTCTTTTTATGTCATTACTTCATTTTTTGCTTCTATTTTATTTTCATTTCTTCATCGTTCTTTTTTTTTTTAAACAATTTATTTTTTTCTATTACTTTTTGTTGTAGCGCAGAGCCTAGAAAACTTGTATAATGTTATATCCCAACGTAACTCATGCACTTTTCACGGTAATAAACGTCGAATATAAATATTAAACTTCCTCTTATTCTGTACTAGGTATTATACATATAACTATACACAACTGCAGGAGTTGGTAATGGGCAGTCAGCTAGCTGGTATATATTCGTTCATTGTGCTGGTTTTATTCGGGAAAACCAAGAAACGCGTTCTCGTAAAATACCCGAGGATTAAGATTTATACTTTACTCTCAAAAAGGTTGCCGGGTTGTCTTCACCGAGGCGTATAGCGGAAGGTTTGAGAACGTTTTTGGGAAAGGAGAAGGAGAAGAAAAAGCAGGAAGAACAAGAATGTTATTTCGCCAGCGCAACGATCTTACAAATTTTCCCTCGCTCCTTTTTGTTCACTTGCGATGCTAACGGGCTGATCACTTGTCCTGGCGTTAAAATACCTAATACCTTCTAAGAAGAATTTATCCGGGATACGCGCATCAAGAAATGAATGAAGAGGTTAGGTGTGCGAAACAAAAACGTCGTGGAGGGGGCTGGGGAAAAATAACGGCTTATCAAGAATAAATCACGGTGGCGAACAAGATGGACGGAATAAGAGGATTGCAGATTCGGTTAATAAGTGGTGAAAAACGACTCTGAAAGCTTCCCGGCCGAGAAACGCAGGGAGTCACACAGGGTGGAGAGAGTGAGTGGCATAGCCCCGTACCAAGTTCCTTCTTGAAATTGGTACAGAAAGCTCTGAATCAAGCAATGGAGAAATGGAAGGTAAAGAGCAAAGACGATGACGGAGACGAGGAGGTTTTTGCGTTTGATTCCGCATCCTTGGAGTCGAATCCTGGGAGGGATATGGGAGAGGGGGAAAAGGAAAGGAAAGGAAAGGAAAGGAATGAGAAGGAGGGCCCGTGCTTAGCCAGCTTGACGTGAAACCACCCGCGTAATTGCAGGCGCGGCGCAAAGCTTCATAAGACAGCGTCGTTATCGAGCTGGCGCGTCGCGAGACTTGAACCTAGCGGCAAATCGGATTAATGCCTCTTAGAGGAGGCGACGGCAAATGGCGGCAAATGGCTAAAGAGACTCGAGCGAAAAGAGCAGGCAAGAAATCTCCGAGCCAAAGAGATTTTGCACCGAGCAGAGCTATCAAGAAGAGCAAACGGCGCGCGAGTTCGCTGCAGCTGTAGCATCAGCATATATCTTTCGCAAGCGGACGATGATTATATATAATAAAGAATTGAGAAAAAATTTAAAAAAATCAAATACTACAACAAAAACACATATATACTTTGACTGAAAATTATTAAATCCTTGATCCACCTTCGAGGTATAATTTTTAACGTTTAAATATTATTTGTCGAACGATGAGAAGTCAATACTATTTATTACAAGTAATAAGCAAGTGAATTGCAGCAATGTATTTCCGCGAGTTGTTATCAGTTCTGTCGGCGGATTGACCCCAGGGATATTATTGTTTTTCACTATGGTCGAGGAGAGAGATCAGAGTTTGCGGAATGTTCCACAACGCCGATTCACCAGCTTGCTTTGTCTCTCGGTGGTACTGTATATAGGTATATATTTTCCATTGCAACAGCAAACTTCGAACCGTATGAAGAAGAATCGGCACGTGCGTATACGTGGGGGTCCCTTTTTTTCCATCGCAATGCACCGAGGCGGATTCGAATGAACTTGTGATCGTAAACGCGGTGGTTGGTGGCCGACCTCGAGCGGGTCCAAAGCAGTGTGTATTAAAAGTAGGAGGTGTACGTACGTACGTATAGAGATTGCCGAAGGATATCATTTTCCATATATCGCAGTAGAAAATATTTTTCCACGTATTTGCTTCCTCTCAACATTGGTCGCGGATAAAAACGCTATTGAGGGTAAAAAAAATAAAAAAATAAAAAATAATAAAATAAAAAATAATTCCATAAAACGAGCCGTGTATGTATACGTGCGATATAAGGTTCTGGTATAATACGTACACGTGTATTACAAGCCCGTGTACACGTGATCCCATGTGTATGCAGGGAAAATTTGTTTCACGGAGTAAAATTTGGTGATTCAGTGCACGATAAAATTGCCATTTGTGCCATTTGAATAACTGTGCGCAAACGTGAGTTTCATCTGGCAAGAAGCCATAATGTTCTTCTTAGTTACCTCGAGGAACGAGCGTACATATATGAGTAACTATGTACGCATTACTTATATGTATAAATATATTCGCGTAGTATGTATGAGTTTCGACATACGCGCGGATCTCCTTATTCAAATTACGATCCCTCGTGCGGTTTATTAGGGCCAATAACAAATCAGCTGTGCGTATAATGTAATAACTGTCCACGCCTAGGCCACCAAACTAGACGACTGCAGCAGCAGCAGCATCAGCGGCGTGTTCCGTTCGCGGTTGTTGGATCGCGGAAAAGCATCATCAGCCTTGCCAATGTGAATATATCGCTTACTTTATTTATACTCTGTAAACAAAGAATCTATAGGACTCTCGACGTAGCGGCATAAGGAACACACCGCAATAATATTAGGTTACGGAGTGCATAAATATCTGCATAGTCTGACTAACGGTAAATATATTCTTCGTGTTATGTACATACACATATATGTGTAAGATATAGCTGAATATGTACAATAGGTATATATTAAAGAGCAGTAGTAGTTCGCTCCAGAGAAACGCACACATGAGCGTATGGTTTTCTAAACGCATAATATAACGCGTGCATACCTCAACCATGCGGTGTATAAATTTCGCACACACATAAACATTAACCACATATATACCTGAATATGAATTGCACGCGAGTGCAGTAAGGACTTTCGACCGCAGAGCCTTGCTCTTACGAAACACCCTGTTCATAAGGACAACACCACCGCCGCGGTAAAGTCGACGTTATATCTACCTGGTCTGAATAGCGTCGACACCAACGTATCTGTCATACGTGTTGATAAACCAAGTTTTTTTTTTTTTTTTTTGTTGCGACTTCATTTTTTTCTTTCTTTTTCTCCTGGTGCAGTTATAATTGGTAGGGTAGCACATCGCGGGCGCGGTGGTCGCGCTGACACGTTGTAGCGACAAAGTACTTGATATCTAGAACAGGTGGACAAGAGGATAGGTAAGCAAGTACATCTGCATGCGCTGAAGAATATTCTTTAACAGAAGTGTGTCCGGAAAGTAGAGGAGAAAAAGAAAAAGAAAAATTATGAGAGAAAGGTGAATTATTACGGGGCTTGTTTGTTGGCTGCAGTTGCTGCCTGATCCGAATTACTCTACGTTTCGTGAACGTTGCACACATAGCGGCAACTTTTTTATTTAGTTTTTTTATTCTTTTTTATCACAAGTACTACGTTGTATACGTGCAGTTCAGTGCAGCACGCTTCGAGGAAACAAACGTGCTGCAGGTTGGATTAATTGTAATTCTAGGTTGTTTTCGGCAAGTCTGGTAAGACACGAACGAACCATAAGAGAGATTCGTGCAGTTTTCATGCGAGGCGCATAGCGTGAGGATGGATCTCTTTATGTTATTGTAAGACCGCATGTATATTGTAAAGATTGAGATTTCGTTTGCTCTTAGAATACCGTTTCTTTGTTGCGAAATATTATTTGTACCTTTTCTTAATTTTTAATCTAACTTGATTATTTTTATTTTTATTTTTGTTTTTTGTTCTTCTTTTAGCGATAATCTGCTCCGAGCTTTTTTTCTTTGTATATACGGTGTCCGTATGAAAAAGTTTGGATAAATTTAGTAGGGTACTCTCTGTCGCAATTGGCGGCGGGGTGAGCACGAAATTACTACTTTATTCCAAGTATATCTGACACATACATCTTATAAAACATTTTTATTACTCGGCTATTGCAATATTCATTCTTCATCCGCTTTGCGACGCGTCGCATTGCCCCGTTCAACGAGCCATCCCTATTCCATACCATGCGCCCGTATATACGCACTTTGCACTTTGACAAATGCTACGAATCACCCTGACCTCTCCCTTTCTATACCGACTTTACTTCACCCTGTTTCTTTTGTATTCTCTTTTATTTTCGCGACAGTCGAAAATTTTCCTCTTATTCATTGTCTCGCACATATATTTCTTTTCACATCAAAAGATCGAGTATCAGGATTCAAGAGTTGCTCCCATCAACGACGCCCACGGATACGAGGTGTCGATTTAAAATAAACCGGAAACGAGATTTAGGGGAGGATTAGAATGACTGGTGGCGTATTCTCAGTTTGGATCAGGTGTTAATGCGTGAAACGTTAAGCTCCGCCGAAGTGCGTGGAATGAATATAACCGTATTGTGCACGCGTGTGTAGCAGATTTGTATATTTTCTACATGCCTTATTTCACCGTAGGTATAGGAGGTATAGCTGGTGTACATGGCCGGGTATGAAGGTGTAACGATTTGTCTCGGGTGTCTCGTTACGATCCCCCAGGAAATCAGACGTGCCCGTTTACATAACAAAACACTGTCGCAAGTCGAGGTGAATGGGGCTTCGACGATATGTTACCGGATAAATCAACTACCGCCGCTGTCGTGGAAGGTCGCGATTCTAATACCATACAGTTATTGCCGTTGTGCAAATTGATGGAAATGAATTTAAGCGCCATTCTGTCTTATTTCAAATAATTAACCCGTGTCTTACACGTGGAATTGCCACGGTATACTATACGTTGATCGGAACATCGTGCAGCGGCACTGCTGCAGCGGCGGTAACACGCGATTTGCCATATAAATGTCATAGGGAGAAAAAAAAATTATGATCAACGAGGAGGATATTGTGCAATAAATAAACACTCATACCTACATTATGTAAATACATCTACTCGTAACTACCTACCTTTTTCCCCGCACGCAGATATAACGCCTATAGTTACAGTTCGTTGATGTAGTTGACGTTCCAATAGCGCGTGTCTTGCCTTATTATTCTATACCTGCATTATATCCGCGTTGAATGAATTAGCGAGGGTAGGTATATCGAAAAGCGCAGAAAAGACGCCAGGCTATTCTCCCTTCCAACCTGCTGTTATGCCAATATTATATGCATAATAATATAGCTATATCTTGGGACCGCGCGGCAGCCATGCACATGATGATTTAATGAGAACGCTCGTGACCGAAGAACAGTTGGAAAAGACAGGCGAGTGGAGCAGTAATCGATACTTGAAAATTCGATTGAATTTTTCATTATTAAAATTTCTCCGCTTTTTCTTTACCTTGTAGACGACGAACGAGACCTGTGCGAGTGAAATGTGCTCGCATTGTTTGGCTGCATATTATTTTCCATCAAAAGAAGAACCTCAATATGTACCTTGAGATCCTTAAAAGTCTGTGTTCTTCATGACTGTGCCACCGCGCTGTGATTTGAACAGTAGCTTCAATGCTCGCTCAATACGCTATTGGAGAAGGAGAGATTCAGATTGAATACCTGAAAAGCTGTCTTTGGCCACGACATGTATAACCTTGTTTTTTTTTCGGCCAACTCATCATCTTCATGACTGAAGATTTTCAGTCACGTATTTCGACGGTATCGTAATCGCGTAAATTAGATAAAATCGTGTACGATCCTACATCAATCTCCCTAATTACAATCACTCATCATTTCCGATAACTTTTATCGAATGTGGTGGAAATAACTCGCTTATGATGACGCAAGCGGATTTGCAGGCTTTACATACCTGGTAATTCGGATACCTAATCATGACTGGTTCTTTTTTTCCCAGGAAATCGGACCCCTTCTCAAATAAATTGTATCTTCACAATCGAACGATGTGATAACATGTACTTTATTCTACAACCAACGATAAGCGGCAGAATTCATCCTCGGTGATGTATGAATCGAAGAAAAAAAGTATTATTTGAATAAAATTAAAAGAAACAAAAAAAAATCAATGGAAATTGCATGTAAAATGATATCTCATAGGTAATTGACCGACCGATTATTACGCGATCAATCGGTCAATACATATCGCAAGTCGTTACCTGCAGGCATTGGCTATAGCGGTTTATAAGATGTGTTCATAAATACGGTAGGTGCATATAATCTCACAAATCAATTAAATTATTGCTGGTGAATAACTTGGAATGGCCACCTGCACATGCACCGATCAATGTCCACCTACACCCGATCGCTTTATATTTATTCAATCTTGCAGAGTAACGATCATATCTCGTTTGGCGTACCTGCAAGTACATTACGATTCGAAATTGCCCAGACCGAACGATAACATTCACAATAATTGTATAATATCCCACATGTTCAGGTAGCTTACTGGGAAGTTGCAGATCTTCAATAACCTGTCTGGAAATCGTCTGAAATATCACGGTGATATCTGAGTGTATTAATAAAAAAAATAAAAATAATAATGTTAGATTCATAATATGGGGTGTTGTTGAACCACCTGGCATGATATTTTTCAATATCTCATCCTTCCGAGAATCGTATGAACATGATATAAATATTTTACAATATATATGAATGGATCGGCTCTAACTCGAACTTATTTGAACTGATAATCAGTAGCTGAAACTATAGTACGATTAATGATGATAATAAAATCAAGAGCTGATACCGTCGGCTTATTTTACGATAAATCCAACGATGCATATTCAAGGATCTAGACGGTAACCAAATGGATTGACCGATGCGAGTGATGGACAACAAAACGACGGACGTGGATAGACGAGACACGAGGGTCTGCAGTGGACAGCAAGTATAACCAAAGCGACTACGACGTTGGCGTTCTTTTCAATGCTGCATTATCATACACTTGGATAGTGGCGACATCCGGCTTTTTGATGCCGGTTATCACCACCTCATCTAAAAAGATTGGATTACATTTGCATACAATTGGGCATTATGGGACCTATTTTTTTTATTTTTTCGGTTTTCTTTTTTATTCCGTTGAAAATGTTCTGTCTTTTTTTCGTTTCTTCTTTATTGTTCTCTATTATTTATTCATTGCGACGAAGACGTCAACGACGACCCTCTTAGACTGTTCTCGTTGATACCGCGAGAGCGGATGAGTGACACTCGAAAAGCTGTTGGGTTAGGTCTGGGATCTGTTGACTAATTTATTCTTTCACTACGGTACCTGATACTGCGCTCGGATTCAGACGCTCGGTAAATCTGTTGGGGATGTTAAGCTAATAAGTTTTCGCTAGACGATTGTTATACGACGATCAGATATACCTGCGACATTGTTGTTAGTCAATTGAAAGGTAATCGTTGAAAGAAAAGCCAACTGACAGTAGCTGCTGTTGGCTGGGCTTTGAATGCTGGATCTCTAATCAGGTAGTATTTATACCGAACAAAGTAGATCTGGTCTACGAGATATTTTCTCACTGAAAAGGGGGAGAATTTGGAATGGGATAGTGTGAAACAAAAGAAAGTGGAGCCTCTTGTTTTCGTATTCGGTCTCTGTACTATGCACCAATACCACTGGCGTACAGAATTCTTGGGGGATGCGGAGTACCGAATGATTGAGCAACGCTGAGTGAGAGAAGTGAAAAAGAAGAAAAAACAATTGAAAAAAAACTTGAAAAAAGAATTTAGGGAAATGCGATAGGGAGTCTTCTTCTTTTTATTTTTTTACTTTTCACCAGGGATCCTAGGCTACCGCCCTGAGAAATGCACTTACAAAGGAAGAATAATAAGTATTCGTAATGCACCACCGTACCTCGTGGATAGGTATCTACTAACGAACGAATCGACCCGAACACAATGAATAACTCTCTCATCTCGGATATCGCAGACGTTTAGGGATGATTTCCGTTTCCTATAGGTTCGTTATATAGGTACCGTACTTTTTTTGTTCTTTTTTTCTCGTTTTTCTCTTTCGTTTTATACACCGGTGGGGGGTATGGAGCACCGTTTGAGTTTCTAAGAGCAGGATGAAGGAGGTGCTAGCTGACACCTTACCAACATTGCCTCCACGCTATGTGAACACCTCGCCACCCGATACGTCTGATACGCCTTCGAACTTCCGTTACCTCAATCTCTTCGTATCATCTATACTCAGTGTTCGTTGCGAGGTAATTATGTTGAAATCGAACGCGGGGGCGTAACCATTCGAGGATCTATGCGGTACGAAATACCTTTCTTGTCCTTTTTATTCTCATTCTTATTTTCTTTCTCAATCTCTCTCTTTCTTCCAACCTCGTTCTATGTGTACGTACATCGCATGTACAGACGTATACCTAATTGGATCTCAAGTTTATTTTATTTTTTTATTTCTTCTTTATTGGAAAAAAAAAGAATAAGAAGTGCAAGTATACATTGTTCATCTCCTTGAAGAATCGTCTGAACGACTCTTTATTTTACTTTATATTTTCAAACTTCCAGGGGGTTATTATTCAGTTTCTGCTGACCAAAAATTTTTCAAAAATTGAAGGTATACCCTTTGGATTTTTTCGATTTTTGGACCAAACATTAAGAAACTGTTTGTCGCAGTATTTCGATGTACCCGTATGAATTTTGATCTCAAAAACACGAAATCGTCGACTAATGTCAGCCTCGACGAAAACTAATCGAGATATCTCATTCGCGAAGTGTGCGCGTACCGAGTCAGTCTTATAAAATGGCGATACAGATATGTGATATCATGTCACACGTGATGAGCTTATATTAATTGCATCTAATTGTGGCCAATAAATCGAATCAATGTCTGATGGATCGTTGGTTAATTCTTCACCCACTACACAATTCACCAAGATGGATTTATTAAACGACTAAATCTTGTTTAGCAGGTATATGTATCGTGATATATTTTTTTGTTCGTGTCATAATTTTTTTTTTTCTCACATCTCGTCACAGTTTATGCCGTATCTTATGATTAAGATGCCGTACTTTCTTTGATTCTTTATTTTATTTGACTGCGCATTTAATTCCGGGTACTTGGGACCCAATAAAATCACGTGATCGTTGAAGAATTTTACGACGTGTGTAAGCTACGGAATGTATTCGATGCTCAATAATATTAAATACCTGCAGGGCAACAATATTTCTTATCGCTATATGGAATTCTGACATTTTTGAAGGATTATAAAACCATATTCGTTGCAGAGTACTGACGGGGATAATAAACTCCTAGATCGATCAAGGCTCAATAACGATTACGTGACTTTTCAGATAAATTAATTCAGAACACAGCGTGAATGACAAGCACAGGGGTTATGACGGAGAATTTTGCCTCATTCATTCGTTCAAATTACTTGACTTCTTCGTACCCATAACTTCGATATCAACAAATATTTGGTACAAGTACAGGCGAACTAAAAATATAAAATTTAGGCGATCAATTTCACCTTTTCCATTGACACTTCCTCGTTTGTCGTTGATAGTGGCGTTTTGATGAATTGTTAAAGGAATTTATTAATTAAATTCAACAAGATCGATAGATGAGTAATGGGCTAAGTAGTCAGTCCAAGTGATTTATGACTTTAACAAGTAATCGGTTCGATCTATTCCATTGATCTCATGCAGACGCCATTAGACGGTCATTCGGAATCGCTATTTGTCAGCTGCTCAAACGATAAGTCTGGGAAACAATTTATTGCAGGAAGTCTGGACCCGCGACCGCTTGACATCGTCATCGAAGAAAATTGTCCCATACAAAACTGTCTAGTAGTTTACAATCAGTTGACTGATCGGTTGGTTGAGTCAATAACTACTTTCATACCACACACACAACGTACGTAAGTGAATTTACACGGCATATTTATACGTACTTTTTCACATGTGTTACACAATTTTCTTATACCCCCCACATGGGATTATATATACGGGCGATTTTTTTTTTTTCAAGGGCACGATACATCACCGGTTCCGAATTATAATCGTCTTGTGTTGTATTTTCATGATACGTGATGCGTGAAATGTGGAGTTATGTGGATGTGAATTTAGGGGTTTGAACGAGTTTTGAGGGTGAAATAATTGAGCTACCGAATATCAAACGATTTGGTAGAGTTAAGACGACGACGTCAGCTTGAAGCTAGTGGAATTTAGTTCATCAACGATTCAATTTAACGCAAATACGAGTTTAACTCCATTTTCCAGGTAGTTGAAACAGGACTTTGCCTAAGCCAAATAGGCTGGCGACCGCTGCTGCTGCTGCCGCTGCTGCTGCACCTACCCTGATATATACCAGGTCCGTTATTCACGGGGTTGATGTACGCCAGTTTCTCTTATCTATCTCCCTAACCCTCTATCTCTCTATATCTATCTATATACCTTCTGTAATAGGTACTCGAATATGGTGCATCGAACTGGAACGAAGGGCCGTTACACGCCGTTCCACCCGACCATCTATCTCTTCGTAATCGGCCCGGATTTGTACACCAAGAGAAAAATCATGGCGCTCTTAACAATCCGCAAAACTCCCCTCGATCTATCATGGAATCCATCCATGTACAATTTTCTTTTCTTATTCTCCCCTTTTCAATCAAATAATCGAGTGTTTTCCGGACATTTTTCTGATTAAAAATCCAAAATCTTAGATAAACATGATATTGTATGACATAAAAATTGTAGTATAACACCAGTCTAGGCAACTACTTGTGTACATCGTAAAATTGAATGCCGCATTTTATCCGGTTCGCATAAGCGTTTCTAAATTCATCCGTTATGAGTGACATTTGCATTACAAATTTGCACATTACGTCAACACTCACGGCGGAGCCTGTTCCGGCGCAACGCTTCTATACTTCTACTTTTTTTTTCTTTCTTTTTCTTTTTTATTCTTTTTTTTCTCCTGGTCGTATAGTCGCTGTCGACCCGCCTCAGAGCTTGTCGGTGTTAGCAGAACTTGGAAAATTAACCAATCAAAACTAAGCGCGCGAATGGGTCAGGCTGCAGACGTCAGATGGACGTGCATTTAATGCGAATATTATAAAAAGATGGTAAGGTAATCAGGAATGTTCAGAATTCCCTCTCTCCTAATATATGTTTAATATTATAATATACAAATATAACAAAAATATATTCATTCCGATTTCCCACGATCTTATCAAATTCCACGGTCATAATAATAAGGAATATTAAAAAAAGATGAATAAAAATTATAAGGAAAAAAAAAAAAATGGAAAGCCGGAGACACACGTTTGTGATATAATGAATTTTTTCATACGTGTTTGGCACAGCGGTCGTCGACGGGTAAAATTTCATGTTTAGGATCTAGCAGCGGCGCGTGGCGTTTTAAGAATGTATAAATAGCTGATGCGTAGGTATGATGATTCAATAATTGCTCGGTCTCTGCCCTGCCCTGTTTTGTATACATGCTTAATACCTGTCATCGTGGTAATGCCTTCATCGGGTGACGGAAAAAAAAAAATAAATTAAATTACGAATTCTTGTGTACCGAAATGACTTTTTTTTTCATCGGAAACGCAGTGGGTAACAATCAACGCAACACATGAATGAAAATCAAGTGTTTTCAGAATCACAAGTCTTGAATTATACTTTAAAGATACCACTGCCGCCAATTTGGCGGACAAAGAGGCGATTTGAATCAAGATAACAAAAGTATGGAGCGATTGTGTCGCCTGATATCGCGATTACACCGAGTCGTAATCGCGGTCCGATCTACTATATAAATAATCAAAATATGGTACGATAACGTTTCGGTATCTGATCAGATTTGTTGTTATTGTCACATTTTTTTCAACTGATTATATTGTAGCAATACACCTACTTGCGATGCACGTATGAGGTGTATCGTGTAATACAATATAACATACTGAAGCTATAAATGCGTTGAATAACAGCTTTGATATCACCTCGCTTCTCTGATCAATGTTTATTTAACGCAGTCAGGGTTAACTCTTATTGACGTCATTTTGTAGTTTTTTTTTTTTCGCACTGACACAGACAACGTACACCGCGACTGATCATCCAACTTATTTCATGCACGTGTTTTGTATTATCACTGTAACCTAACCCACAAAACTTTGTGATTAAAGTTTTTTCTTTTTAATCAACTTGTTTCCCCCCCTCTCAACATGACGATCAAGTTTTTGTACTTGAAAAAGGAAAAAGAGACAAATTTTGGACATACTTATACAGAGTGGATTTTTAGTTGGCCGTTTATTTCACTTCCGTGTATAAAATTAGAAACAAAGGCAATGAGCATGATTCGGTGGTCGAAAATTGACGAGTTGGCATTAGATGGCATTTGACGTTGATCGTGCCTCCTGTCTTTCTTTGGGTTATTCCCATCGGTAGATGAATCGGCTGTTTTCATTTTGTTTGAATGGTTTTAAAGTAGTAGCGATCCACCAAGTAATCGAGTCTGAAGTTTAACGAATTTTCAGAGTGTTCAACTGCCGATGTTAGTTCACTGATCGCGCGCAGCGCATGAAACGTTGGGGGTCAAACTGATCGAGCAGATTAATTTGGACGGATATTGGAATGATCGGTTCATGCAGCCGTGGCACTCACAATTAGTTTTAAAATTCGTATCTTCTTATTGTCTTTTGATTATCCGATCGAAGGATCTCGCGAACTTCTTCCACTGTGATCACTGTAGGGACTTTTCAGAATGGATGTTGCGTCAGTAGTATGAAGAACCGCGATAACAATGAAAAATTTCCCAATCAACACCGCATTATTATTATTACCGCACTAGCTAACTCTTCTGTTAATGAACCGCTATTCATGCAGCGATAATTAAGAAAATCTCCAGGCAACTAATAAGCATTCTACTTAGATTACTGGGAAGTCCCCATTCAGATGTATAAACACAAATGTGTACGGGTAAATCCACGTTAGAATCTCATAGAAAATCCCGAGATACGAGATTTATTTTTCTCTTCAGATTGTGGACTTCGCTCATTGTTAAATACTGCAACAACAGCAGCAGCAACAGGAGTCGTGGTACGGAAGAGCTGAAGGGGCTGAAAAACTGTGAGGAATAAAAAGGGGGAAACGAGTTGGAAATTGTCGCGCTTAATCGTGCGGGACTTGACTCGAGTAGCAAGTAGTCAGAGAAACAAGCCAGGGAGTCAGTAGTTGTTCCTTCTATTGTCTCTTTTTGTACAATTAACTGAATTTCTGTCCCTCTAGATCCGCACCGGTGCATCCGGTGCGGCACGTTATATACGTACGAATCCGGTTGGCAGGTCTGGTACTCCAAAGGACAATAAACTAATCTAATGGTTCACCTACAAAACACGTACCGCTGGAGCAATCAAGTTAAAAGATTTTTCTGACTTGGCATAGTTCTAATTCAAGTTTAAGATCTAGAATGGATATACCAAACCACGATCTAGATTTCGACCAGCAGCACAATTCTCGGTGAAAAACTCATCGCGTTTGATGGTACCCTATACTATCGAGCAACTGGTGTCCAATGATGTGGAAAACCACGGTAGTACGAGGAACCTCGTCGAATGCACTTCTACTTACATTTTTAGAATCATGGCCGGGTTACCGCAGTCTTTTCTATAGTGCTGTAACAATTTTCTTCACCAACGCGACGTCGCTTTATCGGTCTTACATTATGTGAATTACCATTCGTGTGTAGGTATATTTGAAGCAATGTGTTACAACGGGGAGATAGAAGCGACGCGTTTTCTTGTGTGTTTGTGTATGAGAATCGTTGATCCGCACGTGTGCGATGACAATCGGGAACCACCTGTTGCTCGTCGACGGCGCCGCGACGCGCCACGATGCGACGTGCCGTACGTTGTGCGTCGCGTCGGGTTTATATATATGTTACCTATACCTACATACATCTAGATGCCTACGTACCTACTTACGTCTCGCTCCGTCGAAGTCATGCGTACGGTTTTACCCCGTGTGGCCGTGTCCACGTCGTTCCGTTTTATTTTGGTTCTTCACAGCCCCATTTAGTGATCCTAGCTCAGCGTTAGTTTAGGAGGTACCGACAAATGCACGCGCCGTTCAATCACCTGCGTCATAATCTGGCATCTCGTAATTTTTTTTTCTTTTCTTACCTTTTCTTTTCTCTTGTTTCTTCTTTTTATACACCGCATGACCTTAATTGTTTGCATTATACTCTGATAGAATACACATTCTTTTTCTTTCTGATTACGCAATTGACGGAGTGGATTATTATTATTATGTTTTTCTTCCTCTCCTAACTCTCGTAGCTATGGCGAGTTTTCCTCACCGAAGATAAGACGGAGTTTAATCTTAACACGCGTAGTTGGATTCTTGGTATAAAAACTTTCTCCACCGCAATTGTGATGGATTTTATTCAGTGAGCGTATGTTATCATTTGGAAATTCACGTAAGTAGCGGTGGGATTTCTTGGAGAAAAGTCTGCAAACGCACGATTTTGATACCCCATAACATCCGTAATTAATAACCTCTTGGATTATCTTTGTTTTTTCTTATCATCTAAAATGTGATTCATTTCTTGGAAGAATCGCTTCATTTTTCACTCATCATTATTTCGCTAAGGGCCCGAGTTTCTAGTGCTCGTTGGGAAAGCAGAAATGGGGAAGAAAATGAAGCAAATTAATTGTCAAGATGCGCAAGCATCGTGTGCACAGAAGATTCGCGTGTGCGCGATGAGGGGGGAGGGGGGAGGGGCCTTCTTTGGGATAGTATCACTAATTGTAATCAGGTAACTTTTAACAAGGTGGAGTACGAGACCGGGGCAGAGTTATAAGATATAAAGGTATAGGGTATGTATGTACCTGTCGACTGAGGCGCGTGCAGCAAGATCATTATAAATTACTTATCTCTTAGTTTGTAGCAATTCCCGAGGGAAACGTTGGGAATTCCCGACATAGCATAGTACAGCACCGCGTAGCGTCGCCATAAACTGGTTGATTCCCGCTTCCTGCTGCGACCACGGGACCCCTGCGTATTTTGTATTTAATATTCGAGGCTCGTTTACAGGCTTGAGATAGAGAATTCAGATTAAAATGCTCAACTCGATATGTAGAACAATAATGTATGTGGTATGTATAATATACGTGTATGTATGATGCGTCCACAAGTTCTCCTCATCCGTTTAAACCAACTACTGAGCTGCAGTGTCTGGGTCGCACACGTGGAAACTAAAGTCTTACGCTCTTGACGCAAGACGTCTGACGTCACGACTGTTACACTTATACATATATTATGGATAAAATGTCTCTCCGTGTGGTGCTTTTATGTATAGGGTAATTTATAGGATTATACTATATGCTGAATACTATAAAATACTCACGTATCTGCTATAGGCGTTACTAATTGTCCTCGTGGTCACGTATTCAACCCTGCGTTTGTTAAATACTGTACGATATACCTATATGGTATTGACATAGGCGGGTAGGTAGGTATAACCAAAGAGAGCCGGGAAACCGGTGAACCGGAAGTAGATCCCGGTGCAGTCTTCCTCTTCTCTTTATCGACAATGCGACCCAACTTATTCGGAAGCCTTTCAATGGCGGTGGAAGTCGCATATGGATATCGAAGGGTTTCCCCTCTCAAAATATATGAGAGGAAAATAAAGGAGAAAAATCTTTCGATTTATATTGCATAGACATATGGTTCAAAAAATTTATTCACACTTCAGAGCTATCTAGGTGTCTGTCTACTAACACGTAAGAAAATTTGTCCTCTTTTCTGGTTTTTCCCTCGTCTTCAACTGGGTCATAGAGATAAGATGGCTTACGCTTTCCTATCATTCGCGTTGTCACTGGCGCCTGTATCGGAGTAACGACTCGATATCTTACGAACCATGTATACGTTACATATAGTCATTGGAGAAAGAATGGCGTATGATCAACGTATGTTACAACAAAGTCCCGTGTTTACCTCCAAGCAGGTAATTATTTTTATCGTCGGTTCAATGACGAAATGGGGCTCGTGTTTGAATAGTCTGCGACAACGACGACAACTACGACGAAGACGACGACGACGACGACGACAACGACGACGACGATGATCTGTCGTGCGTATCGCGTAACTCGCGGGCGAGCTGCGCTAACGTAAATATATGTATAGGTGTACGTATCTTTCCTACCTTCTTACCTACAAAAAACAAAACTGGAGCCAGTTGGCGCCGATCTTCTTCGCGTCGTTTCAGGTTATGCTTTATATTTAGGGACACATACCACGATTTTCATAACTAAATTACGTATCCATGTACAATTATTCTAAATTACCCGACGACGGTACAAGATTATAATACGTAAACTACATATTATTTTTCTTCTTTTTTTTTTTTTAATTCCTTTTATTTTTCATCCGTTGAAATTCATGTTCCTCGCATAGTCGGATGGAATGAACATGGGATAGAACATGTATGATTGTAGTTTTGTACGTTCGTATACACGAACGCGGAAGTGGTTAGGCGACACGGTCGGCGTGGTATGTACTCGTAAACGTCAATCCGTCATAGCTAAGAGTGAAGTTAAGTGTCCTCCGTGTATGCAGGTAAAAAAAACAATTACAAAAATGTTGCACTCAGATCTCAAAAGGGAGATATCTGGACAGCGGGGAAATATAACGATCATTTTATCGGTGTTTCAAATCTGTATTCAAAAATCATTTTGGCTCGGTAGTTTTTAAACATATTCTTCTTCTTCATAGAAAGCAGAGCAATTCGGAGCAAGGAGATTTTATGCATGTCGGATATTACAAGTGTATCGTTGTCTCGTACGTCTCTCTTTGCACTATGTGGCTTCTATGTAAGCTGGAATCTAATCCTGTACTTGCTGATCAATAAATTCAATGCCTCACTCATGCAATTCACAGTACTATGCGGCTACATGAAATACATCATACCTGGTAGGGTCATATCAAATTTTACGGTGGGATTACAGCGATACTGCACGCAATGTGAAGAATTCGCGGAAAGAGAAAAAAATTATCAATCACGCGTTGTACACGTGTTAATGTTATTTAGCAGGAAACGAGAGACAGAGAGGAACGTATAAAAAAAAACCAATGAATACTACAATGTGAAATAAAAATGAAATGTTTTAATTGGAGAAGGAAACAAACAAGTTTAATAAAACGGTTTGTTGCAGCGGAACGATTGAATGATGATGTAGTCGCGGCGTGAATAATACGAGTTGTTTACGGGTTCTCTGTCTTTTCTCCGATACTTAAAAGTGTACAGTGTCTGATGCAATATCGAATCTCTCTCTAACATCCGCCAACATTGCTGTAATCGCCGAAGTACTACACTAAAAAAGATGCTGAGATATTTCGTAACTTGACATTCAATAAGCTAAATGTAGCTGCTCTTACGGCTGAGGTTTAACGAGATAACCTCCTCCGCGGTAGCATTTCACACGACACGCCATTGTTGAATAGAAGTTTTATAAATGTATATAAATAAATCCACCAAGATTTTCAGGTATCCGTTGTACCCGTAGACATTCTATGTATACATAACAAAACAAACCTGCGACAAAAGAGAGGAAAATCCAGACTGAGGTTGGTCGGATTTTTTCCTTATAGCTTTCTGGGAATTTTCCTCAATGGAGGTTATGTTTGCGGTATGTACGTACAACGGTCGTAATAGATATGGCCTTATACATCTTATCGCATATAGTGCGGTCGCCCACTTTGAGATAACGACAGGAGAGAAGTAAGCCCCAACTTACTTGTCACATCGTACTTAGTCTCCGTTCATCTTTTTAACCTTTTTATTCATTAAAGATTTATATGCAGGTCATTTACCATCGCGCGTAAAGTAATCGCAATCGCCATTTCAAACCACGAGCTATAACGTGAAATAAAGGAATGAAGATAAGAATGAAAAAGAAAAAGTAAAGAAATTTTTTTAATGAATTCATATCGGTGGATCGTTTGTTGTCGTATTTCTTACGAAAGTTTTTATTCGACAAAATAATTATTGAGCACTCACCAATTCAGCAAAAGGCAGATGATCGTCGGGTTGAAAAATTCCGGGTTCAATCTGTAACGTATAAAAGCATGTTAATTGGTATAATAAAAACAGAGAGGATGAGATATGAAGACAAAAAAAAACCTAAACTATTTTTATTAGCTGGTATATAGAGTCCGGTCGTTGGTGAAATCACTTAAATGCATCATTGGTTAATTGCAAATCAGTATTTCTAGTCTTGGGCAATTAACGAGGTCGATTGGTAAATAATTTCTTCACGACTGGTACGCAGGAATGCGTAAACCGGATTCCAAGCGTTCCGATCAAGGCCTCGCTGCAATCAATAACTCTCTCGTTTCAATCTTGATTCAATCCCATTTTAATCCCAATCAACCGTTTAATCGAAACTTCCATTAATTTTGTCCATTTCTTTTTATTATTTTTTCTTCAATATCAACGATTTTTTTTTCATCATACGTAGAGACTGCGTAATTTATTTCCGTTTTTTTTTTTTGGCGCGAAATTTACGTATTATATTATAAGAATGTTTCCCTTCCATCACGACTCGAATAAATTATTACATGTTTGTTTTACATACATGTATACAACTATGCGGAGTATACGTAGATAGGTATCTACGTATATCCATATAGTATATGATATTTTAAAATTTTTGAATGCTACTGCGCGATAGGCGCGTACATAACTGATATCACCGTTCTCGAGGTTACAATAAACGTCGTCTAGTTGAAATTGAGGAAGAATTAGAATCAGAAGGCAAAAGTATTATTCGACAAATGAATTCCACGCGTAATTAGCACCGGGTAATAATTGGCTTTCGAGAAACGGAAGCCTCGTTAGCCACCCCGTGTAATGCCTGAAGACGGGGGAGAAAACGGGGCCGAAATAGTCGGTGAAGCTAAGATATCCTGCAGGAGTTCTTCGCCTCCAAAATTTCTATGACCATACCACCGGGATAAGGCTATAGGTAGCAGGATTCGGGAGAATGGGTTTCTATACCATTCATCCCTCTTAACACTTCGTATTTTATTCAACGGAACAGACACAGTCGAATATTGCGCGACGCCCCAATAAATTCGACCACGTGGCTTGGAACGTTTTAATATACGTATATGTAGAGGTATATTATACAGGTATATATGTACGTGGCTAATGAGGGGAAACTCTAATTACGTTTTACCTTGTTGAGTAAGAAAATGCATAAATATATATCTTCATGAATATTTTTCATTGTTAAATACGATTATACGTAGCTACATTATATGTTACGGGGGTAGAAATGGAAGGTCCACTTTGTACCTGGGAGCCTACGTCGTACCACGTAGTTATAGGTAGATTTGTACGTCGTAGGCGGTACAACGGACAAGTAAAACTTACCCACCGACAGAACGCTATTATAAGTCTAACTATACACGTAATTAAATAAAGCTACTTTGTAGGCAAACTAGGTATGTTTGAAAACAACTCGTTAATTGTATTGCCATTAGTAAGGAATTGCGTATACCTTTCATTAATACGGTTTGAAGTGATTCCATTAGATAATGGCTTGCTAGTTGCAGCGCGGTGCTGGCTGGAGGCGACTTTGTTTCTGGACCTTATACAATTACACTACGTGGGCGCACATATGTACAAGTGCAGGCTATATATTTCACATACATACTGACACATACCACGAGTACGCGCATCTATAAACCCGCATACACCGGGTAGCTACCAACCGCATTCTCCTGAAGAAAGTAACTCGGTATATATTCGATTTGTTAGATGCAGCCGCAGCAGCAGCAGCAGCTGGGTCACATTTTCCGCTTACCCGCTCAGTTAATTGAATTTGATATAACTGCAAATCTAATAGGAACGTTGAATGGACGGATATAGGTAAACGAAAAGCAGAAAAAAAGCATTTAAGCAAAACTAAATTTCTATGTCACGTACGTACGTTTGACTTTGGTAATCCCATCCGCGATTGCGTGCCACCGTTGCAGTATAGCGTTGCAGGATAAATTTTTTTTCATTCATTCATTCATTCATTTATTTATTTATTTATTTTATTTCAATATTAATATTATTATCAAACGAAATTGGTGTCAAGGGAACTGGTCAAGGAATAATCCCAAGTTACCGGCTCTTCTATAAATAATTAACTATTTTCGTTTCACGGATGTTTAATATTACCTGAGATATATGAGGTACGGTTACCTGGACTTTGATCTGTTTACAATCGTCACTTTATAAATTGACGTCAGTTTCTCTTGTTGTTGCTCAATATTTTAATATAAAAATGTCCGTATTATACTGCAATAACTGCAATTTCTGTGTGTGAATGTTGTATGAAAAATACAAAAAATTATATAAAAAAACAAAAAAAAACAACACATTAGAGACCATCAACGGAATTTTCATCGATTCGGAAGAAAAATAAGACGTAGAAAAAAAATAAAAAAATAAAAAAAATGATCGATGGAAAAATTGAATCAATACATCAAATAAGCAAACGATATATTCACACCCCGTTAATGTGAACGACCGAGAAAACCTTCAACTTTAATTAGTCTACTTAAATCCAAGCGTCAGAAAGAAAAACATGAATTTCATTAATTAAATACAACCGAAACGATGACGCGCAATTGGCGTATCATCAGCTGTGCCGTCGATCAGAATCATATTGATTATCAATAAATAATATACCTGCTCTGATATATATCTGCAGAAACAGCTGTCAAAAACGAAAACAAAAAAGAATCCGAGTTACAACTGTAGTTATTTTTTGTAATACCGTAAAGCTTGTATATAATAATTATTTGAATTTTTTTTTTCAGTTCGTTCCAACGCGTTCCGTTGCAATTTTAGACCAATCGTTGCGAAGTGTATTTTAATCCGACATCTGTCGGATTATAAGGAGAAGAAAAAAAAAAAAATAATATTGTTCGTAATCTCAGACGACATTTCCGGAATTGATTAAATTTTTTTTCTCCTCCAAATATCACAGGCATATTAGCTGATACGCTCGGTAGATAAATTCATCCAGGTGTAATAATTTGAATATTTCCTTGTTTGGCTGCGGCGTGGCTGAGAACTCGAGTGAAAAAAGAAAACGAGGAACTACGTGATTTGAGTATGAATTATTTTCGACAACTGACTAACACGCTGAAGAATGAAAGAAAGAAAAAATAAAAAAACAAAAAAAAAAAATTAAAAATCCAAAAAGGAAATTATTACACTATACCGTGATGAGAAATGTATACGCGCTACATAGATACATATATTGTTTGTTGATCAAATATTATCAAGTGACGTGCGTCATTGTGGATTCCCTCAGAATAAATATGGACAGTGCATCGATGACGTATACGGTGAAAAGTTGTCCAAACATTTTGAGTATAACGTAAGATATTTACAACTGGAGAAATAAGAGGAAATTTTTTTTTTTTGTTTGTTAACATCACAACGACACGTAAAATGCAAATCTAAATGCAAATGTTAAATATCATCACTTCACTTCACATATATCTCTTTCACCTGCAGCAACTCAGATTGTACAATGAGAAAAAAATATTAACTAAGAATTATCGAAGATCTCTCGAATTTTCGGTTGCTTGAACGAAGTGTAACTACTACCGCTTTCTATATATTAATTTGGATATATTTTTTTCGATCACACTTTTTCAACTGACAAAAATATGAAATGAAATGAAATTACACCGTGAAATTGCATATTAGATATCGTTGACGAGTTGCCGAGTGAAAGTGCGACATTAGTGGGTATAATATAATATCGAGAAACTATACTAAGATATCTTTGTTAATTTGTATCGCGTTTAACTAGCGGCGATAACTAATTAGTCAACAATCAGTAATTAGACCGTTCTTCTTGCTTCGTTGCGGTCGGGCCTCGCGCACGCGTTTAGCTTATGTACAACGGGTCAATGAGTATCGAATAGATATATTATTAAACCATATTGACATAATTGATTGCTTATAAAGAAGACTAGAGATACGACGAACCGTTGACGACCTTGTAATTGCGTTACTGTACGTATGCATAAATATATAAATAACTATACAAATATCGCAATAATAAGTCATTACCATAACGTAGCGGAATTCAATGCGGTAAGAAGTTACGATATTGTATAATTGCATGCACTCCACGATCCTCTCTTTCCATACCGGATTTTGACAGGGAAAACCGCAGACGGACTTGCAGCTTCCGGTGAGGCTGAGCTTCGTGTACGTATGATATGTCGTGTTTATATTTATATTCATACACGCATATAACTGGTGCACATGTGTTGGATAATGAGGAAAAACTATTTCATTTGTCAATCCTCGTTGACCGCAACAGGAAATTGTAGTTGCGTATATTACAACAGGAGACATCGGGATCAACGTTGTGAAAAAATCAACGGACGGTCCAAGATAATAGCATCAACAAAATTCTGGTTCTTTTTTTTTTTTACCCAGCGCGTATTTTGGAACATTTTTCTACGTGGGTAAGAGAATGTGAAACAGGGGTAATATAAGTAGGGCGCATCGCGACGGGCATCAATTTTATAATCACTGAAGCGCCTATTTTAGCAGGCGACTCATGGCTTTTGTTACCGTGGGTGAAAATCCGTTGAGAGATCCTCGACCTCCTCGGTTGTTGTTGTTGTTGACACAATGGCATCGCTTGGCATGGTTGCCTATTTCTTTCTAGGAAGCAAACCTGGTGCACGGTTGAAAACAAGCAAAATCCGTAGAATTCAGACGCAGCACGGTTGTGCCGTGCCGCCCCGTTGGGTATGCTATGTAGAGTTTCTCAATCCCGAAGGACCTCTTCTTCTTATTCTTCTCTGCGCTTTTGCGGCGTTGTAAATTATCGGGTCCAGCTAAACCGACCAAACGGCCAAACCGACCGTAGTTGCTTGTTGTTTTAGGGCTATTTGGTATAAGGTTATATAGGTAAAAGGGAGGACTGTTCGCTGCAGCGGATTCGTCCGTTTCGCCGACAAGGTCGAGGAGACCTGAAAAGGATCGCGTGGAAAATAGGCTCGGTTTGTTGAGAAACTAGTCGTCGTATTAGTCCAATGTCTGAGAATCCCTAATACTTCTTGGAACAAGATGCAGAGAACTAACGAAATTAATGCTTCTCCTAAACGCCCGCTAAACAACACCCGCTTGGATTCCGTCAGGATCCTAATCTCGTAGATCCTCAAAGCCAGGACCCTTTTTACCCATTATTCGATCTCACAATATTCGACAAAGAACAAAATGGAAAACAAGCTTCCCGATTTCATAATGCAAAATCTGGTTCCTCGAATAAATGCGAACTTATATTGACCCTTGTGTGGGGTCAAAGTTCACTTTAATCGTTATTTTCCAAACCACACATACGGCATCAGAGGTTCTCCGACTCTGAAGATCTGTAGCATCTGAAGCTTTCTCTGGTGTACGATGCACATATACGTACGACGGAGTAGAATTTAGCAACGATCTCTCCGCGTGGATCCCCGAGTAAACATCATCGGGAGCAAATCGGTAGAAGGAAGGGGAATAAAGTATAAATATTATAAGTGGAGATCGTTTGGGGTTCGCGGAAAAAAAAGGGATCAACAATATTCCCGTTTGTCCGTTATACGATTGTTTGTCAGACTAGACATGACATGCATGAGGCGCAAAACACACGGTTGAAAACAAAGGCAAATAAGAAGAAATGGAGTAGGTAATACGTGTATCTACGTCTCGTTCCTCGTGTATCATATATGCGTATACGCGTTTTGCCACTTGGATATTAAATATACGAACGACGTCGTTTATCGTCAAAACACGATGAGCAATCGTTCTGACTGCACTTTGCAACGTTGATCATCGACGTACTTTCGCTGATTATGAGTGATATTCAATTAACGAGATTGTTAAAAACGTAAAAACAACTGCGTATCGTGAGACGGAGATTGAAAAATCCCAGTGGCTGCTTATCAGGATTTCTAATTTTGGAAATTTTCTTCCTCAAAGTAATCTGACCGTCCTTCCAATTTCTAGGTCTGGAATATACGAGGTTGGTCGGATTCGGCGAGAGAAATATGATTGCTGACGATATTTATCACACTTCGTGTATCTAGTACGTTGCGTAGGTCTTGAGTTATGAAATGTATTAGGAGATTTTATAATTTCCGTGTTGACTCTTTCAATCAATCTAATTGAGTAATTTCGCTCGACTCGCTGTTTGGCAAGTTATAACGGAATATTTTTAGTTTAAAACTTTCCTCCTATTTCCCCCCTTTAAACGCCCACTTCTCGTGAGAAATTTTATTTTTCCTTCCTATACCACCAAAAGTTTCTCTATTTGTATTATTCGATAAAGAACGTGAAAGATTTTCTTGTCCCCCCGCGCGATGCAGATTACTGCTCTTTTTTAATCACTTTTGGCAATTACCTAATTCAGCTGAACAATTGATGAATAAAATCCGAAGAAAAAATAGAAATTTGATCCGAACATAGAGCGATGGTGGGTGTTCGATGCAAGCACGTGATGGAAAACTGGAAGCATATATATTTTTACGCCCGGGAGCTTATTACACGAGGGCACGCACGATCCCCGTGCAACTCCTATACGCGTACGTAATAACACGCGCTGTGGGCTCCCTGTAACGAACAAGTAAACACGATGAATTCCATCTGTTTGTTCCACCGACCGTTTTCCGCCTCCTGCAGCCGCCCGGCCGCGGCCCGCTCGCGATATATTTTCCCCGAATTGTTTCTCTTCTTCGTTCCACGAACAACACAGCGTGAATGAGATAATTTTTGCATTACAAAATATGTGTATAAAAATAAACGAAAAGAAACAAAAAAAAAAAACCAAGAGTTACTGTACGAGATTCAGATTGTAAATGCTGTTTGCCTGGGTTCGTTGCAGTTGGTATGTATAGATATCTTTTTAATAACGGGTCGGTAGGTTAATACTGATTTAGTCTAATTTCGCAAAATGTAATCGTAATTATTCAAATTATCGAGTCTATATTCATATTTCCACTCGTACACAGAGCCAGCCACGAATATTGGCCGATAACGACGTCGAGGTTTAATGAGATAAAAATATTTCGCGTGATATAATATCTGCGTATATTCAAGATCCCATAGCAGATTTCGAGCGAAAGTTCAGGGACGAAACTAAGCGCTGTGATCAATTACCGACGATTCGTAAGAGTTCGATGCGACGGTGAAAAATTATTTGAAAAACCGAAGAATCGCGCATTTTTTTTTTCTCCCGTGGAATTCAAAATTTTCAACATGGCGTTTGATGGAAAAATTCTCATTCCGCACGTATGCTTGCAATGTTCTTTGATGGCGTGCAGCAACGTGGGTTTTTCTGGGTTAATAGGAACTGAACTATAGTTCAAACAAAAGACAGGTATATCAAGCGAAGTTGACCCTTTTAATTACCGAGACATTGCGGCGTTACTTTCTCGTCAACGATACCTGACATACCATAAATCTTAGGCGCGCCCCAAAGGAAATTCCTAACCGAATAAACCAAATTCCAATGCCAATCATTGTATACGGCTCAAATAGAAACGGTATAATCTATACAGTCAATCGGTAAACAATTGTTTATTACAAGCGGACAGAGTTTAAGGTGATTCTTTTTTCATACATACCCATATAGTGCATAGATATACGACCCCCATGCAGCGAGCAGAGGTATAATAAAAAGCTAGTACTCATATAAAATTCAAATAACTGCAGCTAAGGCTGCACATGACGAAGAAAAATATTTCAAACAACAGTATACATATATTGCCAGGGCAATATTTAATCAAGTTTTCCTTAGGGGGTATAATAAATTCACGGCTTTTGAAAAAAAACAAAAATTTCTTCGTCAACCTAGAAGAATTCCCGCAATTACTTTCACCTGGGTGTTTGTTTGCTTATCGTACATACAAAAATGTCCTTTCATAATCCCTTTTACTTTCCAGGGTGGATTCTGCGTATTTTTCAAGGTACTTCGGTACTTCGGAATTATCACCGCGAGTAGAAGTAATTTTATAGGCTAATAATTGGGGGTGTCAGAATTTGTCGTAAAACAGTTGAGTGTAACCCACTCGTGTCTTGAAAATCTATTACCTGCTGCAGTTTTGTACGATTTATAGTTCGCGATTAAGACCGGTAATTGTATAGGCAATGAGTTAGCGCAATTACATCTTGAAGTCTAGTATACCTACCCCAACGCTCGTCTAAATTATACCTAATAAACCGTATAACGCAGACAATTACTGCTTCTACTACCGATGCATAGTACGGTAATATTATACTACGGTAACGCAACGCAATTTCTTCACCCCCCCCCCCCTTTCCCTCGCGCCCTTCAACTTTTGTACATACCTATATGTGTATATATTACCCATACAAATTCCTCGCAATTATTATACACGCCAAGAAATTTGTTCAATTTATAACCATAAGTATATAGCACATGTATATTCCATACCCTTGTATATACGCAATTTACTCGAAACACTGTGAAATATCATCACATATACATATGTAATAATATAAAACGACAATTTATAAAGCTACCATATTTATATACGTGTATAACACCGTGAACTAAGCGCGGGAAAATTGTAAATTGAATATAAACATTTGCTCCTGTTGTTCCGTGAAGTCAGCATAAAGGGTTCGAGAACCCCGCAGGGAGTGTAGGTAGGTAGGTAGGTAGGTAGGTAGGTAGGTAGGTAGGTACGTAGGGGAAGCGAGTCCCTCGGGAATACGTAACAATATACGTACGTATGTATGCGTACGGAAAAATGGGGAGGTAACGAGCAAAGTAAAGGTAGGTTGGCATGATTTGGCGCGGCAGGTACGCATTCGTGTGCAAGGTAATAATTATGGAAAATTAAACGGTGGTCATTCGGTGGATAAATGCGTCGTTAGCTCGCGGTTCTTTTAATGTATTTATAAGACTATATCAAATATTTGACCAACCAACTCTTGAACGTTCAGGTATATACTTTATACAACTGCTAACTTACATGTTCCTTCGATATTAAGAGTCCCGTCGTCATTTCTGTGTACCGCGCGAGCTTATTAAGTTATCCTTCTTGTTTTTTATTCTTTTTTTTTTTTTTTTTTTTATCGAACAAGTTTTTTCAAAATCGAATTCGATTCGAACGATGTTACCTGATTAGAGAGAAAAAAGATATTTGGCTGGTGATTAGCGAATTTTATGTCGATCGGCGGCCGTGGCGTGTCCCAATCAGGTCCAGCGAATAAGGTATTATAACGTAAGTCAATAAATACGATGTCTAGTTATATACGTGAGAACATACATTCACTCATATACAAAGATAACAAAAAAAAAAAAATGAAAAAAAAAAAAAAACAGCAGCAGCAGCAATAAGGAAAGATGAATATTTAAACTGGCGCAGGTGGAGAGCGTTTATACATCTACCTATATATAATGCTTATATACCCTGTACCCGTCGGCGAAAGTTTTAACTTCGGGAAATGTTTACGCAAGATTTGCCAAAACTTGAATTATTATTAAAACTTTCTCGCGGGATTCCTGCCGTCACGCGGTCTAGAGTAGGTAAAGAAGTATTGGAGTCTAGACTGTGGGTATAGATACGAAAACTCTGAATTTCCGTGTTTGGTATATACCTACAACGATGGTTTTGTTCTCATCTTATACAGTCAAAACGAAATGAAGAGATAAACAAAAAAAGAAAAAAAAACAGCATCTTAATAGACCAAAGTCGAGCAACGGAAATTCCAAAGTCACTTACATCATCATATCGTAACGAGAATCTACTTATTTAATTTGCATTGGTTCTAACTAATTAACGGTGAGAAAATTGCACGTGCAATAAATACGAGTCAATACTAAATTCTCGCATGCATATAAAGAAAAAGTTATAATGTTAAGTCCATGTAAAGCAAGATCTGTAGGATTCCATAAGGATCACGAATAAAGTATCCAGTTGCGCGCAGATCACGGATCTTTATGTATATATACCACGGGTCGTAATATCAAAGGTGTTGGTAATATTCTCGGGCGAGCTAGAGAGCTGGGCTTCGAAAGAGATAGACAAAAGGTTAAGCGAGTGGATAAAGCTGCAGAGACGAAGGTGCACGAGGTTGATCCTAGGATCGAGGAGAGAGGTGCACAGGTATGTACGTATAATAAGGATCCTTTTCACCATATAAACGCGCGGACACTATAGAATTATATTATACATCGTTTAATTTTAGCACGTCCATAATCTGCGGGTGTTGTGTCAGATACATTTAGTTAGCTCAGTCTAGACGAAGTTTTTTTAAAACTTTTTTTTATCTTCAACGAACGGTTAAATATGAACTCTCGCTCCTTATTCGGCGCTGGCTATTCAGACCGCGAAAATTCAGCCGCGATTTATTATCGGCACCGAAATCGAAAATCTTCCGGTGTGAACGATGCCTAAATGCGAGACGGTCGTTCATTCACAAGAACCCCTGCGGGCCCCTGGACCGTTTCACGACGCATTCCTTCGCCAAGACCACCAAGCCTTTGGCCTTCCATTTCCTCGACGCCGATGCAGAATGCAGACCAAACAAAGCTGCCGAGAAGAAAAGGAAGCGGTGGTCAACTTTCATATATACGGAAAGGCCAGCGCCCGCTGATCGCATAGCGAGAATATATTTCATAATATCTCGCATTTTTAACTTAAAAAATTTTTCAAATACAAGGAGGGTTGCAATAAGCGGATTGCTTCATACAGGGAAACGAAAACTTTTGTTAATTTTTTCTTTTAAGATTCTTAGCATCTGCAGATTTCTAGTCCCGATGATTGTAAGATACTTGATTATGATGGTGATTTTGAAGTTGTTTCTTATTTGGCTTTGCACCGACGTAATTGTGGTTTTGTGAAGTACCAAGTCTGATTTTAGACATTAGAAGGAAATATTCTAGACGGCCAGACGAGTTGGAGTCGCTTTTCCAGGATGCTAGGCATACCAAAGTTCGAAATTTTCTCCATGATGTTTATTTTTCACGCGTATTTTGCTTAGTAGTTTTTTACGTTACGTTTTCGGCCTTATTCATCGGTTAAAATTCGAGGTATTAAGATCGCCTCAATTATCGAGATGTGCGTTAGATAAAAACTCGATATTCGACTCGAAGAAAACCTGTCAATCTCATCGCGATAACGAAGAACTCTGTCTCAGAAGGACGCTCGTAAATCTTTGATTTTTTGCTTGAACATCAGCCGCACGGATCATCGCTTAAATTTACTACATTCTTATCGACGTGTTCTACCGCTTTATTTTATCTTTACGATTCGCCATACCTACCATTCGATTCTACCTACCTACCAACCCACCGCTATTGCTGCTGGTAGTCGCCGTGCCACCACCTCACCTTTCTACGGTTCGGTATTTTGTTTATAATTCGGCGACTCGTTCACAAAAGAGAATTCAAAAAAAAGTGAAAGAGAAGAAAAAAAAACGTTCGCCTCGGAAATAAAAAACTAAAACAAAAACAAAAAAAAAAACAGAAAAAAAGTGCGCCTCGAAAATAAAAAAAAAAACCTTCAAACAGGAGTTAGCTGATCAGTTTTATTACCTCGTCTTCCACACACATCGCCACCGCGTGATTTGATCATGCCGATTTCATCACCGCTCGACGATCGGTTCAACGGGCCAGTTATCTAAAGAATTTCATTGGTCCATTGACCCTGGATGGCGGCCTCGTCCTTGTCGTCTTTGACTGAAAATTATCGTCTGAATAAGGATTGCGATCTTGGATCAAGTTGGTTATACTGCGTAAGTCGCACGTTATGTTTCACGGTTTCAATTCGGTAACATTCAATTAGCTACTTCATTATTATTTTGAATAATCAGTCAATAGTGAAATACTCGCTATCGCGTCTTAAAATAACCAGATTGCCTATTCTCGTTTCTTCTCCATTATTACCACCGGGTATTATATTTTATGAATAGTCAAGAATAACTACTCATACAGGTATAACCCGATTATGGCGATTGTTCGGAATTAGCGAATGAATTGTGGGAGTTCGAAAAATGACTCGAAACATCAAATTCTCGTCGTCATCAGGTTTCCTCTACACCCATCCGCGTTGGTAAGTAAACGATGTTTGCGTTTAACGATGGCACATTGTATTCTCGGCCTTATTAACCGGCGACCTGCTGGCAGGGCCTTTTGTTCGGTGGCCCAAGTTTCTTGGCATTTTTTCTTGTATATTACACATACTTTTTGTTTGGGCCTGAGTTACCGCGTGTCTTCATACCCCGTGTAAACCTCAAACTACTTCTACCCGGAATCCAGCCCGGTTGCTTACTTCGAAGAGGGCACTTCCAAAGAAAAAAAAAAACTACTAGAAAGTGTCATCAAGTTTTCCCTGCTACATCAATGGCCCATTCAGCGGTTAACATTGAACTTTAATTGAACGAAATGTCTTTTTCGGTCTCCATGGCATGAGCAATATAAACAGGAAAGTCCACAAAGACGGAAAAAGGAAGAAGAGAAAGAAAAAGACTGAAACGAGTCGATGTTGACTCTTGTTATATACAATTGGTTATCCAGAGCAGAGAGCAATGGACTTTAGGACATACGTTATTATACGGTGTGAAATATTTTCATGACCAAATACACTGTGGAATATAGATATGAAGTGCCGCAGAGATTGCTGTGTACAAACAGAAAATTTTTCTATATGTATAGTATATACCTATACAGCCGGTTAACAGAAGAGTATATAGTTTTCGAGGGTGACGGACGCGTTAGGCTCTAAAAATGCCTCGGATTCTGAGAAGATGACGGACATAAGTTTACGGGGCGCGACTTTACCTGGTCGTTACCATTTGTGAATGGATGAGGAGGAGCTGAACTACCGCGTGGGCCTTCGGCCTCACAAACTAGCACCGTATAAGCCATACCATAGCATCATGACACAGCGCCGCAACCTTCCACCTTTCACCATCACTACCACTATCGTTATGACCACTAACACACCAATACTATGTGTACGGGCCAAGTTTTCATCCGACGTAAACACGAGACCAACTGTCTTCGGTTGGTTTCTCGCTCGGCCGTCGCATTCCATTAGGCTTGGGTCTTTTGAGAAATTTATGTGTGAAAATTCAGTTTTTTCTTTTTTTTTTCTTTTCTTTTTCTTTCTACCTTCTTGTTTTTTCAGACCGCGCCGATGCGACCCACGGCGACCAGTGGGTTTTGGAGTACGTGTGGGCCCAGTCGAGACCGGAGAGTTGAGACCCTCGGTATTTTAGTTTCTGGAATTTTGGCGCCAAGACGGCAATTCACCGCTTTGTGTGCGGCCATTCAAGTCCCCAAGAAGTAGACTACTAAACTCGTTTCCTAGATTTCCCACTCGAGCTGCTGCGGCGTAATTAGTCCGAGGTACTTATCCGGCAGGGAGCTGAACTATGTTTTTTTTTTCAATTTTAAGAAGGGGGAGGGGGCCTCCCCTTCTACGGGGCGCCTCGACGCTCTTGCATTCAAATGCTAATAAACGTTCCAAACTAATTAGATGGTGACAACAGGACGTTGGGCACGTGTAGCACAAGGACTGTTCACGGGTACTTGCGTTTCTGTTCCTACGAGGACTCACGGGAGTATACGGTGTTCTAGGTACCGTATATATATTATATAATTAAATGAAAATTGATGTAACTTACTACTATATAGGTACAACATCTAAATAAACATGTCCATGGTTTTGTATCGTGGAGCAATTTCACGGTGTGGAAGTCTGTTGATTTGTCTGAGGAGTTATTTTTTTTCATTTTTTCTTACCTCTATACTTGTGTTTCTTATTCCTCTATTTCTTTTTTATATTTTCTTCTATTCTCTTCTAACATTTAAAGTGAAATTCGACGCGGTTGTAGAAAAAAAGCAGCCCATGGTCATTGGGGTATATGTAAAAGATATGGGTCGAATTTCTAAAAAATTGCGTAGTTTAGACCCGGATTCTCTTGAAATCTATGGATATATATTGTATATAATGCGTATGAAGAAAGCATAAAAATAACAAAGCGAGCGCGCTTTACGAGAAAAAAAAAAGCGAAAACATTCGAGTTCTCCTAATGTTGCTCAAAGACCCTGAACTAGGATTCTGCTCCGGGAGACCTTTCCAAGTTTTCTAGTTGACTGGGCAGAGCGAGCAGGTAAAATCCAGACACAAAGACACGCCGACATTCCTCGACAGGCCCTGCCGAGGAAACAATCTCGATAGCTTAAAAACCTGCGGGCTTTCCGTTAGCCGGTGCATTGTTAAGCAATGAATTTTCCGAAAACTTATTGTACCTATGACTTTGAGCAGTCTGCAGCTGGCCAACACGAAGAACATTGAAAACTTTGTGTTATGTGCTTATGCTGCAGTCTTGTCCATCGTCTCACTGTCCGTGCCAACAGCCAATAAATTATTCATAAGACCAGCGACTGGCTGAAGCAATTGTTAGGAAAATAGCTAGGCTTCCTCTTTGATTTATTAAACTCGTATAATTTCATTACGTGTACCGGGAATAATAATTTAAGGAAGTAGTTATTACAAATTCTAATTGCACCAGGAAGATACTCCGTATCTATACGTATAACCACGGCTAACGACAGCGAGTTTTCTCAGACCTCCTATTTTTTTTTTCTATTTCATTACACAAAAACTACCTATTCATGTTATTGATCAAAATCGCATGATTTTTCTATGCATAGTCAGATATGTACGATGAGCGAACAAGATATGTTCAGTGGACTTTGCTCTTCGGAAATAATAAAATCTGAACCTTCATAACTGTCTATAAATTTCGGTAAAGAAAAGAGAGTTTTTCAACCGCTCAAGGATGGACCCGAGCGATAGATGGTCAGTTTTTACCTGGAAGAACAGCTTCATTAGGACTCAAAGCCGGAGCTTCTCTAAGAGGCGGTGTTTCACCTTTCAATCGATTAATTGTCCTTCGCGCTACGTAATAGGCGCTCTGCCATATTCAAAGCTTAAAAAATGGTCGGGTGAAACGCGTCTGGATCTGCCTGCGTGTCTTATCGGCAGAGTCGAATGACCCCAACGAAGGAGTGGTATATGAGGTATACACCTTTAAAAATCAGAGGCGCCTTCAAAGGGTTCGAACATTAGGAGAACACCTGCTCAGACACCTGCAGTACGAGGTGTGTATAAGATACATAAAAAAAAATCCATACCGTCATCTGTCCATCTAAATCTAGCTTTAAAAATACATCAGAAGAAAGTATACATAGGTATACCATATGCTTTGTAGAGGAACGACCTCCGGTCAAATCGTGCAGACAAGAATATTATTATTTTTGTCAAACACGAAACGCGAGCGCTACTATACATCAATGTATAGGTATGTTGTTGAAGGTAATCAACTAATTCGTTAGAATTTTGGTAGTGGATCCGTACTCGTGCAGGGAGCTATTGCAGCTCTGGAAAGAATTTAATCGAGCGAGTATCGCATGCTCCCTTCTTTTACTACCCCTTAGCGGCTCGTTAAGGGTAGATTGGTGTTCGATTATCGCATCATTTATCGAGCATTAGCTAGTTAGTATTGCCAACACTATAGTATATCGAGGTGCATTTACGCTGATTGAAATAGGCGATAGATCGCGGTTCGCGTTTGAATTTTGCTAGAATAATTCGTTGAATCGACTACTTTCATGTATATATATATATATATTCCGGGGCCACGGTAAACACGAGTCGTCGAACCCTCGGGCTCGTTCTAAAAAAAAAAAAAATTTTTTAATTATAACAGAGAGTAGAAATAATTGGCACGTGGTTCGTTTACCCGCGCAATTAGCACTCCAGACTTTCAGATGCAGGCGTAAATAGGATCGTGAGGGTTTCTTTCCAATCTTTGTAAAGAAGCCAGCTGATATAATTTAAAAAATGAGACGGTTAATTTCTGAATGAAGAAAAAGATACAATAATAATAATAATTGAGAAATAATAACGCGATATCCAGGGGAATATAATTGTTCCGAATTATTGCCGATGAAGTGAAACGTGCAGTATTTCCCATACTGGTTGGCTGCAGACGTTTGCCAGAGATCAGAGATAAGACGGGTATAGGTAGACAAAGAGGGATAGAAATGTGATTCCGCTCGTGGAATTCGTTCGATATTGGCAGGACTTTGGCTAGAAGAATTTCTCCGGTTGGTCCCCCTCGCTGGTTCCTCTTTACTTTTGCAATACAATACACACGTATATCTAGATGTATATTGCACATACGTTCACATCACGGGAACTATGGGGATGGTGCAGCTAGTGGTACAGTCGGCTAAAGTCACGGTGCAGTACAACGCGACAGTCTAGACAAGATTACGGAGTGCTCGGCTTTGTTGCGGCTGCATATACGGAGACCGAAATTCTTCCTCAGAGACCTCTTCTCTTCTTCGTTTCTTGCTATCTTCTCTTACTTTGGTTGCTCGCTATTCCTCTTGCCCGGTTCTCCTTTCGTATGCTGGCTGCAAAGTGCATGACGTAACACCTCCTCCATTTTCCGTTTCCGGTAACACCATACCTCTACTACCGCTGCACATTCTTACCTCATACTACAAAAGAATCGCTTTGTCGCGAGATCATTACCGGTTTTGACTTGGTATTTAGATAAACACCATCTAGTCATTTCTTCACGCCGTTGTTCATAATTCGGTCCAGCTACAAATCACGCAATATTTCACCGGTTGTTCATTCGCGGGTATCAACTCTCACTGATTTTCGTTTCTAATCCACGTCTCCGATACGCGCTACAATTTTCCTCTATTTTTTCATTATTTTTTTTCCTCCTCTTTTTTTTTTTATCTGGCTCACGTTGTTTGATCACTTGAACCGACCCGAAAAGTTATCTACTAACTACGCCGTAGACCCGAGGACGCCGAATTTTTCATTATTTAAGCGAAATAACCGGAAGCCGGGGATCGTCGATCGATCGGCATCTTTTTTCTTTTATTTTTTTTTTCGATATGACCGGATTTTCGATTTTATTCAAGCAGCGCGTGTTTGAAATAATTATAGACAAGCTTGATGCGACAGCGAGCTATGCAAGGTCAATGGTGGCCAGTGGCCAGGGTGATCAAAAATGGTACTGTTACCGTCCCACGTTTTCCGCCAAACGGCAAGACGCGATCTCTAAATGGCAAGGACGTAGGCATTATGACGGTAGTCATCAGCAATAATCGCTAGTCCCACGCTTTTGCTATTTTCAGATCCTCTCTCGACTTCGGCTACCAAAACTAGGACGGCCCAGAAAAACTTTCGACTTTGTTCCGCACAATTAATTCTAAACATCGTGCGTGTGTGTTACGGTGGAAACACGACGGTGTATGAAATAAGTATATTGCTTTTCAATGAAGTTTCGGTCTAGCTATCTCAATGATTCGCCTAGTTTTGTACGTAGGACGTCTAGTCGAAATTTCAGTCCATCGCAACGGTCTACGTATAATAATAGTCCGATAGACACATATGCACGCTTAACGCTACCAAGATAATAATAAGTTTATGAGCACGAAACTTGGACAGCGAACATCAAAAGGGCGGAAGTACGAAACGTTTCGAAACAATTTCTATGGAGACAACGGGACGTTTGTTTATAACCGTCACTAGCGATAGTGGGAACCAGGCCAAGAGCACCGCGTGCCCCAAGCGCGACATCAATCTTTCCTACAGTCCTGTGTCCGTCCCATATACAAACCTACCTGTCTTTCATATATCTATCGCGTTCGTATTCGTTCGGATCGGTTTGCGTAGCATAAATAATTGAATTGGTTCGTCGATCGACGGATTAAAATCATCGTCATTATCGTCATCTCGCACGGTGCGATATGTTGAGATAAAGTTGGATCGGTATAAGCGTGGTTTGAACACAACATAGGTAATATTGTACCTCGATATCACGCGTCGTTATACAACAGTACGTTCCATAGTTCAGAACCGAGGTACGGCATTAATCAGGGTAGAATTGCAATAGTTGCAGTAGTGGCATATAAAGGAAAGTTACACGTGGAGAGAACGACATAAGACACCAGACCACCAGTCAGTCACAAGAGGAAGACGAGACGAGACGAGACGATGCCAAGGGAATTTGCTGGAGCAGCGTCTGGTGCTACAGAGATAAGATATGTCGCCGCCTTCTATTATATGCCATGACCCAGCGCGATGAAAATTAAGAGGAGAAGTGTAGGCAGCTATAGAGAGACCGATGACTGGGTCAGAGATGAATCCAAGACAATGTAGGTTAGTTAATCGGCTTGCTTCACTGGGGAATGAAACGCGTGTCTCCATTGCCGTTTAGATAGGAAACCCGGTGAGATTCCAGGTTCTGTTACCGAATGCTTTCGCGGTACGAGAATTTCTGTACATCGAAATCGTTACAAAGATAAGAGAAATTTTATGGCTCTAGGCTACATATGGGCAGATCGAAAGGTATGCACCATGACTTTTAACTCCCAAATAAGAAAATACTACTAGATTGTATGTCTCAATTAAGGTAATTTTAACGGTATAGAATTTCTAAGCTTCACTGCTGATGATCGTCTGTCCGTGTTGATTTTTATACTTTTTATTTTATAAAGTTGTTAGGTTAAGAGCGCCTACTTATAATTCATAAGCTATTCATAAGAGTGGTTTAAAAAATGAGGTAACAAAAACTAAGATGAGCAGCGAGATGATTATTGATATATCGCATTCACGCCGCGGAGTGTTCAAGTATTTTAACGACCATGACTAGCTGCTCCTCGAGTTGTTACAATAGAAACAAACAACCATATAACGCCAACGAATGAGCCCTGAGCAGTTAATCAACCTTCAAATACGGAAGTAAGCTACCTATACTCCATTCGCGTTATGCAAGGCAACCGCGGCGAGCTGCAATACCATCAGGATGAGAATAAAACTAATAAGACGTAAAAAGAAACTGGGGGGAAAGAAGAAAAAACTTGAAATAATTACGTTACCTGGCGCCTCGTATAATTGCTATTTACGGTTGCACATCGATAATTGTTTGTCAATATTACGCAACAACCGACCGCGCGATGTCGACGCGTGAACGGAACGTACGGTATCGAATGGAGGTAAAGATTACTCGAGTACTTTATACAGTACTTGAAGCAATTCTGAATTTCATATGTTAAACTTCTCTGCGTAACCCAGAAAAAGAACACGCTATCTTCATTAGAATAATGAATTTTCTTTGATTCCAAAAGAGGGGAAAAAAAACACAACCGTCATTCGCAGCGCGCCATTTCAGCCTTGCTCCCATTTTTGCCCAACCCTTTTACGCTGCAGTAGACAAGTAGGGCAAAGGGAGGGAAAGATGGAGGGTGGGTTGACTGATAGATCTGTAAAGGCGCGCCCTTCTTACAGTTATCTGGTGCTCTTCTGGTTGGTAGAGTGTTCGACACGTACGTGGGTGACATCATGTTAGAAGATATGGTCGTATCGACGGTAAAACCAACGTTCGTGAGTTGCTCTTGAAGCGTTCGCTCGTGTTTTAAGGGTTGTTGTGTTCAAAGCAAGCTTTGTTTACTTCACGGTCCAATGAGGCGCATATAATGGCTCGGTTCTAGATGGACGAAAAGATATATAGGTGACGGTAAAAATGTGGGACAAATAATAACGCCGCGTGCTCATCGGTCACGAGCTGTGCGCAACGGGTTGTATATTTATATATACATGTATCGTATATAATATACATAAACATACACGAAAACCTTCCTCGATACCCAAGGCAACCAGCGTAACGTAATTAACCATCCTTTCCACATTCACAAATAAATCAATTCTAGGAAGGACATTACAAAAAAAAAATGAAGATGAATAAAAATCGATAGTCGAATGAGAAGGGGTGACTCTACCGTACGTAATACTACGACGGTTGAGAATCCAGGCTTTCTCATTGAGTTTGAAATTTGGACACGCGTATTATAGCTGAAATGATTTATTTCTTTTCTTTTCGTTTTACTTTTTTTCTCTTCTTTTTTTTCATACCTTTCTATATCCTTACGCGTATTGAATAATAATTCATACGTCAGGGGATCTTTGTACGGAAGATTTAAGGTTTGGGTTCTTGCGTCTCACCCCCCCTTGTTAACCATGAAAGAGGGAGAAAGAAAGAGAGGTGATCTGTATAAGGTAAGAATTATTGTATTGGAAAAGAAAGGTGGTGAGGTATAAGGTGTAAGGTAAGTATGGTAACGCAGAGAAGTATGTTATAATACCCTGCATACGTATGTAACAGAGTAAGATAGAAAGATAGTTGAAGATATTCGAAAAAATTGCAGCTGCCTTAAAATCCGAGCGACTCACACCTGCACCTTGAATAACACAAGGAAGCGTGAGCCCGAACTAGACCAAACCCAAACGGAATACCAGAGTTGCGCCAAAACCTGGCTCATATATACGAGGACAAAAGAGATTTTCTTGTATTGTTCCCTCTCAACTTTCCCTCTTCTTTAGGTTCCCCTATCGGTGGTCTTTCGCTTTACGGAAAGGTGCAAGGTAGAAAGCGAGGAGGACGCATCGGGGCACAAGGTGTCCTAAATCTTTTGATACATTAAATCGCCAAGCAAATTGAATAAACCGATATTCAGTGCAAAGGTCGGGTCCCCCATGCCAGGCCACCAGGCTTTGTTAACCCATCGGCGTGCAGCAAGAGAGAAATAGAGAGAGAGAGAGGAGAGAGTGAGAGGGATATGAAAACCGGGGGTTCTAGGGGTCGTGAGGGGAGAAGGGAATACGGGAGGGAGTGCTTTCCAGAGTAGAGCGAAATTGGGGTGGTTACTTCACTTAGCCCTGAACTAGTTATTGGGCCGCGAGCTGCGAACCGTCAAAAGATCAATTTGCCCGGTAATTTAGGGGTAGGTACACCTAGTTCAAGTGTTGGTATAGGTATAATACAACACGAATACCATTCCATAGGTATAGACTCGCCTACGTGCCTGCAATATGTACTGTTTAACCCTGGGTTACAAGAAACAGAAATATCGCCAATCTCTTTGATCTTCATCAAGTGTGCTCTCGAGTGTTCCGAGGAAAGACAAGCGAGCAAGCAAGCAAACGCCGAGTGATATGTATAGGTAGATTGATGTGCATATATACATACATACGTACGTATGTATAGTCAGCGAGTCAGTCACCTGCACTCGTTAGGTCGTCCGATTAAAGCTGAGCGCGGAGCAATCTAGCAGATGCTTCGTTCCAAGTTTTGTTGTCGGAGTCGACGTACCCCGATCGCTTCGGTATATTTCGGGGCGTGTGCGTAGGCTCATGAGGATGCATCCTTCGGGTCTTTGGCTTTGCCCTATACTACGGACAGGTGCAGCCTGCACTCGCGTTATTGAAGCAATCTGCTTCCTTCGAGCCTCAGGAAGGGGTTAAAGAGCTCTTAAAAGCCAGACAAGCCACTGCCTGTTGCCTGTTGCCTGTTGCCTGTTGTCTCGCACACATTAAACCACCGCACACTATAATAAGGTGTGACGTATACCTACACACCAAAAAACGTAATGCGAGAGTGAGTAAGAGAGGGAGTACATCGGGCGAGAGGAGAAGAAGAAAACGATGTGTAGGATTCATAAGGGAGAGGTAGAAGCGAGTGAACCCTTACTTAGATTATACCAAAGCCACCTGCCGACAGATGTTGCAGGGAGCCGACGCAACACGGTTCTCCTCGTCAGACCGACCCAACCTAACGATTCCTTTACTATTTTCCCATTTGCTTTCATCCCTCTCCTCTGTCGCGACTTTTTTTTTCATTTTTATTCTCTACCTTATACTCTTTACTTACGCTTACAAGTTACACACTTTCAAGTGAGCAGCTACCCTTACATGGGGGGGCTGGAGGGAGGGGGTTCGTATTGCGATATAGTCGTTTACTTTTACCATCTCAACCCTTATACCTCTTAAGGGTTAAGGTCCTATTTACTGGCATGTATACGAGAAAGGAGTGGTAACATAAGCCGTACGACGTGGTTGAGATATTTCTAATTTTTAGGTCATCTTAACATCTTGCCTTGTCTCAAGGGAAAATTAGTAAATAGCTGTTATATTGGAACTGTTTCAAATTATATGGAACTCTCCGCGTCAGATTTGTACGATTATTAAGCACGAGGTCAAAGCTCTGAGTAGGTGTAGGTATAAGTAGTTTTTATGTTTAGCGCAAGGAGATAGAGAGAGAGAGAGGCGAAAGTAGATGAGGTCTCTAGATCGCGACCGAATAAGATGAAGGATGAACCAATGAAGGTAAGATAAGGAGGTTGCGGAGGTGAAACGTTATAGCGCCGTACGATCATGAGCGCGTCCGCGTGATACCTCTTCACTCGTCAGAGAAGGTGGGTAGAGGTATACATATGAGGTGGGTAATACCGACGCTCGTTTAGCCGCTCCTGAAGCATCTAAGAGAAGCTGACTGAGAGACGAACCCGAGGCAAACGCCACGCCGCTGCAGAGCACAGTCGGGTTCTTTCAACCTCGAAGAGCCTCGGGCGTCCAAAGACAGCTGCCCTCTCGTATAGTCTGTACTTATTGCGGGAAAGAAGAAGACGAAGGTGAAAAAAATAAGAGAAGAAAAAGAAAAGAAAAAATAATAAAAATAAGGAAAAAAAAAAGAAATGGGAAGAAGAATGAATGAAAAAAGAGAAGAAGATGAAAATAAAAACGAACCACTCACGGAGCTGCACCTGCCTGGCACGCGTCGAGTTTGTATGGCCAGAAACTCCGCGTCTAGGAGTCGAGAAGCAGAAGCAGCGGCTCTTTCCAACATCTGACGTCATGGCTTTGCTCACTCAGACGCACGCTTAGGGCAGAGCCAAGATATATACTTTTTCGATGGTGAGAGGTGCGGTAAGTGCGATGCAAGGAGATTTATGATCCTCCGAAACTACGTATGAGTTTTTACGTTCAAACTGAGTTCGGAATAAATGGTGTACACCAGCTGAGATCAAATCGGCGAGTTAATTTCGAGGAGATTTTCAACCGCAGGTGATATTATCGATGTATCGTTACCGTACCGTACATTATACCGCAATATTAATTCAGACGAGAACAAAAATAAACAAAATTTTCACGAAGAGAATTTATTCCCGTTTTCCTGTCTTCTTTCCTATCTCTGAAATAAATTATACGAATTTCAGTACATTCTGCACGAGAGATATACAGGACGTTGTACACATACCAGTAATATCTTCAGGGTAATTTCTTGAGTATTATAGATGCAGAAAATTGCGATAGTGCAGCAACGTTACATGATATTTACTATACAGTATATACTACGAAATCTGTGTAGGATCAGAGAAAGTTTCTTCAATATAGTGAGACCGAGTGGCTAGACGCCGTAGAGACTGCGTAGTAGAAGAGACCCTCCATTATGTGAACCGCTGCTGCGCGAGGGACGCTGTTAGGAAGGCGGAGGCGTACGACAAGAAGAGAGAGAGAGAGACAGAGAGGTAAAATTAGATGAAAAGTGAAAGTGTAAGAGAGACGGATAGAAAACACTGCTTCCTTGTTATTGTTCCGCCCAGCTGACTTGAAACTCTGTAGCATCAAGAAGGAACGAACGAACGGGTTGGTATCCGGGACTGGAAACGAATTATCTGGAAGCGAAGAATGAACGGTGACCGATACCCACGCACGTCAATTTTTCGCGCCAATTTTCTGCTCAAATGAATCAAATTATGAAACCACTCGATTCGCAACTCTCTCTCTCCCGGTTCACGGGTTCCAGGATCGAGGATTCTAGCTCCTGCGGCACGTTTATAAGCCTGTACGAAAATAAAGAAAATTTTTTTAAACGTTTCAACTACTGAGACTAGATAAAAGTTGATGCCCTCAAGGTTTTTACAGTAAGCGTTATATACAGCCATATTGGAACAAGGATCATCGGCGGTTGTTTTCAATATTGATATGGGGAGGAGCAGATATACTTTTTCCCCTCGTCTTAAATTCGTTCCAGTTAAAAAACCTTTGTTCCGATAACTTACTATGCTGTATAGATGGCAATGAACTATAGGGAGATTCGGGCATTCTTTTCTTCAGCTCCTTTTTCTTACATATTCCACGACAAACTCTGGGGTTTGAGGACACGCGACCCGCAGACGGCAGGTGTTCGGGAATGTTGCTCCCGGCAGATGTTGCTCGTTCGTTGTACTACGGTTAGCCTTACCTCGCCTTAGGGAGGGCAAGGAACCCCCACCCACCCCGTCAAAAGTAGGAATACAAGGAGGTATAAACTACAAGGTATAATGGTTGTGTTGCTTTTCGGTCTTCGCGAGGCACAGAAAGAAAAAGCAAAACAAAATGAAAAATAGACCTTCAAACACAAACGTGGAGCACACGAGAGGGTAGTTTTGATTCCAAACGTAATAGCTCGGTGTCGCACGATGTGATCGACTTTTCAAGCAGAAGGCTTTATCGCTGTGAACCGTGGTGAACATAAAATGAATTTCTGACAATTACCCACGTTCGGGGTTATGTGGGGCAAGAGAATTACGGAGGAGGGTTAAAAGATGCCCAGATGACGGTCGACCTCAGACAATTACCGTCTGCTTGGGAGAACAGCTGGTCCATAGACCGTGAAGAATACAGATATACGTACGTACGTATCTATATCATCGACGTGCAGAGTGAGGAGGTATAGTTTTTGGAAATCAGTGGTAGTATAGGTAGGAAAGCCCTTGGGGTAAAGATTATTTCTGATTTTTGTACCCTGGAAATAACCGAAAATGTGAAAGATATATAAAAGCCGATATTTTTCATCTGCCATGTTCGACGGTGAATATAGGGTGGCGATGTGTGGTCAATGAAAAGAAAACTGATACGGTTGTGGTAATAGAATCCGCGTCCAGTTTTTGGAATTTAATTTTTAATTTTTTTTTCCATCGTTCCTCGTCAATATATACGTTCGCGTTTCAAAAGAAGCTTCTTCTACTCTTGTAAAAACTATTCATCCGTCCTGACACGTGTGCTGTGCGTATCAGAGGTGCTCAAATGAAAGATTTTATTTCACTTTTTAAACGAAAATTCCTGAGAGCGAACTTCTTACCGATGAAAATACCAACCTAATAACGAAATGTGAAACTAAACCCGTAACGTTGTTTTGTTAACAAACCGCAATCCACGGGTAATCTATACTGGAGACAGCTTTCCCAAGTTACGTCAGATTGTTTTGTAGCTGAAGTACGTAGAATAGTTTGGAAAGCGGTCGAACGGGCCCCCCTGCCCGTGTCATACTGCAGCCAAGAAACGTAGGTATTCAATTCAAATTGAATTTACGATTATCACGTGGCAGCCACGTTGCCGTACATCAAGTCTTAGCATGTCGGTGCATGATTCTTGAAACGAATTCCCAACGTCACACGGCGCTTCTTCGTTTTTTCCCCTTTCCTTTCCCCACACCGCGCGTTTTTTTTCCGTCCGGGTTGAAACGGTTGCAAGATGTCGCCATTTCCTGTCTAACCCGAAACGGGACATGGAGTCCTGCAGCGAAGCGCCCCCGGAGCCTTCGCGTTTGAGCTTAAATTTAAAAGTTTGAACGAGCAGTTCCCGCAAGCACGGTTGAGGTCCGTGACAACGATACTACTTTTATGTAAATGGGACTTCCTGCGTTTCGAATCCAATTGAATTGATAATTCGCATAGGAAACTCATAAAACTGAAGGTATCGGATCATTTGAATAAAATTAAACCGGGACAGAGTGACGCCTTTGAAAATATTACCGTCGCACGCCTCAGCTACACTACTGTCCACCATAGAAAAACCAGACAAGGGCTATAATACCACTAATAAATGATCGCCGGTATGGAATTAGGCTGGATGTAAGATATATAGATGTCCAAATCCAGCCAGAGTTATGAAGTATATTTGGTTTCTCTCCTATCGGTTTCGACCCATCTTTTATCCTATCGTCCCTCATCTTACAACAGCAATCTTCGATTTTGGTACTGAACTAAAACGTCAACGCTACGATCGAAGGTTCACTCTGCAGGGCTAAGGGCTCTTATGGGTTCATATGGTTCTATGTCTTCCGCACGCAGGCGTGGATAAGTCCCAACATCTGCTCCAGCGGCGAGACGTGCGATCTTTGTAGGGCTGAACTAACCGAAGGGTACAAGTAGGAGCCCTTCGCTTAGCGATGCTAGGAGAAGAGAAAAAAAAAAGGATCAGCGCGGAAGTTCAGAGGAGATATGAAGACGGAAAGGGGTGATGGAAAAAGTAGATTTTTTGTGGGATGAAAATGTGGTCCGGTGTATTCAGATAGCTTATCGCATGGCCTGCAGTCATTGATCCTTTAAATGCATGACTGCCCAACACCGAGGTATACTTTATAAGGTATAAACCATGTCTGTAAAGTGGGGGTGTGAAAATAGGCGCGTGTTCTCATTGGATGGTCCCCACGTGCGCCGGAACACGTAACCAATTCTTTCTCTATGATCGAGGCAACCGGATAGCCCTGGAATAGAGGAGTGAAGGAGTGAAGGTACTCGAAACACAATCCGAATTACGAGGGCAGTGTAATTGATGCCCAAAAGTGTTGTCACCGCATGGTATTTTTGAATGATCTAGTGGTCATTACAATATCTGAGACACTCCCGCAAGAGATTTCTTTTTTAAATACGCATCAAGTAGTCTACCAAGGTGTTCGACCACTCTTCTGATGTACAATTATACTCACTCAGTCAACAGATTTGTGATTCGAGGTCGAGCCTAGATATATCAGAGATGGAAAACTTTGACAGGAAGTGTAATTTCCATTCCACGATACGGTCTAGCCAGCCTTCAATTGTTTTGCCATTCGCGGTGTTTGACTTGGCAAGTGACGCGACATAAAATCGTTGTTACGGTAAGCTAGTTCCATAGCTGGTGACCTAGCAGCTTTGAATAACCCGTCTCGTCATCGGTGCAAGGATGCGACATAGATACGAAATAGTTTCACGTTTGTCGAAATCCGCGAACTTTCAAGTATGAAAAATGTGGTTTTAGGACACTTCAATCTCCGACGACCAATTAAGCCCAAGTGAATGAATTAAACTGACGCAACCGAATTGATAGGAAAGTTTCGTGAAAAAACAAAATGCTATAGTTGGAAAATAACCACAGATTACGCGCAACACACGAGCTAGTAAACTGAAACCTCGACTGGAACGGCACATTAGTGGACAAAAAACTTTGAAATCCAATCGAATTAGTAGGATCATGTTATTTTGTTGGCACACTAAAGCAAGTATTGCGAGGGAAGGACGAAGTTTTCCGTTGACTTCCGCCCGCTAAGATTCCTCTTCGTGTACGTACACCCTACGTACTAGCTACCTGCCTAAAACTCGTGTAGTCGTAAAGCTGGTGCAGCAGTACTACTTGTGAAGTTTCAAACCAGCTCCAGGAATTCCCAAGCTCCGGAATGCCTTGCGGTGCACCGGTTCCAAAATATTGTTACACAAGACCTTAGCGTGTAAAAGTAGTATCCATTGCAACAAATCTTTGGCCCAGATCCTCGAGGTTCCCTAAATATTTGTAAACAAACTTAGAAACGTTAGGTATTTTGCCTCGAGAGAAACGTGCTAATTAATAGTGTCGACGTTGGTGTATTTAACCCGCTCCTCCCCATGATTGTGGCACAGCGTTGTGACGATCCAACTAAAACTGATTTAGAAATTTATTCGACGTTACGCGTGAGTTTGTTATATAGGCGTCCTTGACAACGTATCGTGTCGATTCCGGTTTCGCCACTGTTATTTGTTTAATGAACCAGATGAACATAAAATTTTCACGTTCATGTCTGTAAACAATTTTTACGACCCTTACGAATGTGGGGCATGTGAACCGTTTGTTACCATTTCAAATTATTCTAAATTTTAAATTAGGTTTAAAGTGTGTAACTTTCCACAACTGCATATCGATGGAAGTGAACAGACAGCTGTTGCTGTGGATACTAATTTTTTTTTTTTAGGGTATTCTTATCTGTATTCAGATACATTCTTGACGTATCTATAACAGCTCTCTCGACGACAACAACCAAGACCGCAATACGCGATAGTGACGACGTTTGTTTTGTCTCTGACCCACCACGAGGAATGCAATTGACAAATCACTTCAGGAAACACCAGTCTTGCGTATAAATGATTACGATTATACCAATTTGTGTGTGAACTCTTTGATGGCGACATTTGTCACGTCGACTGAGTTCATCCAACTGTGTATCGTAGGTTTGGTGATCGCTCTTCCATCTCGTTGGTGTACAACCACATCGAGGAGATGAGGAGGAGTTGAAAGGGGGATGATGTCTTTCGTCGTGATTCGAATCTCTAGCAACATTCTCGATGACGTTGTTGTTTGGCTCGCCAATAATACACCACCGGTGTCTAAATCGGTTTAACCTGGCCTGAATAATGTATCTATTAATACACCCAGGTGCTGGAAATTCAGCTTCCTCGTTACGAGAACTTTTGGCCTTTGCTTCGTTCCTCCTTCTTCTTTATTTTTATTCTCCTCCCCTGTTTTCTTCTAGAATAAATACAACGTCGAAATGAGTTGGTTTGAAGAAAAACATTTTAAAGCGGAAACAAAGAATCGTTTACATTTTAATTTTACAACGCGTGTTCGGTTATGTATTCATTTTTGGCGAGTGACGACAGCAATCGTTTGGTAAATTCCAGACGTTGATATGACTTAACCAACAAGTTGTACCGTGCCGTACAGTTCGGTTGAGGAGTTCGAGGAATTGTTTTTCAAAAGTAAATACCAAGAGGTAAATCGATTTTCCGCTAATTGAAAGTCGCGACGACGAAGATCAGGTTCTGCGGAACCGAACGTGTTTTGCTGTTGGTAATACATACAATGTAAACGTCCTGGTTAAAAAAGATTTTTTTCAAATTTGTGACACGTTAGGATTAGAAACGTAAATCAAGCTACCACTGGTCATTTAAATTGACAACAACTAATGCTGGCTAGTGATTCATGGGTTTATGCTCTGAGAACACGAATTGAATGGACCAGTAAAAATAGTCCACCTATCACATCCCATATTTCACATCAGCAACAACCAAAATATAATCCAACTCACCATAATCTTGAATCAGCGCCTCGCGTATTGTCGCATTTTCAATAAATCCGTTAAATCCCCCGTAACTCCAAAAGCCTTCCGGCTTTCAAGCAAAATCTTCGATCGCCAGCATCGCTGTAACCACCACCAGCAGGTACTTATGACAGTGGTGGTCTGGTGGAATAGTAACTCGATGACTGTATCATCATTATACGGTTACTTTACTCTTCATAACATGCCCGACTCTGTACGAGTGCAGTAGTGGTAAGCGGTCTATAAATACGACTGACGTCGAGCATCCTCGTCGTCTGTGAAAACTGTATATCTTCGATTGAATCGGATCGCATGGCCTGCCCATGGCTTTGGTCGACAAGACGACAGCAACAGCAACGACAGTAGCAACACTCGTGCTGTTGGGTCTTGCTCGAGGATAATATAATATGTAAATGCGAACACGTATCAATTCCACAGGAGGCAATGCATAGTGGAGGCGTACTGGTGAAGGAGATATAATCGTGAATTTATCGATAATTCAACGGCAACATAACGACCCAAACAAACAACGTCCACGAATAATTTATAATTAGACGCGAGCTGACCGTGCAAATTGTTCACTTAATAAGGCACAATTCATACGTGCGATTATGAGAAGAACTATGTAGATATTTACTTGTGTGAGGAGTAAATTTGCGCTATACATACTCGTAAATAATTAACGTCTTACGTATACATGTGGGACAGTGTACGACAAAATTCTTTCTTGGCAAGTATAGTTGCAGAACGTACAGTATATGAGTGAGCGAGTTGGACAACGTTAGTTGAAACGTCGTCTACCACCTTGGATTGAAAAATTGATAATAGTTGTTTTGAAATACGTACGACACTCGAAGCACCGATGAAGTTTAACGGTGAACAATATAGGAAAACAATTCGAACGACGACCTCCGTGATCGATCGAATTTATCGGCGTTGAGGTCATATTTTAGTTTCGAGTGGTCTCCCGTTTCTCCTCGTCTTCCCCAAACTCTAACGGAAGTCCTTAACTGTCGTGGTAAAATTTACGGCCAGGGGTTTGAATAAAATGGCGAGCTCGAAGTGCAGCCACCCTCTCCCACCCCCAGTTTTATATAAGGCATAGGTATACCAAGATCCTCGGAAACTCTTCAGGAGAAGCAATTAAGCCTTTATTGCATCCCATCGAACTTGTCAGCATCGCTTACGCGGAATGATTACCTTCTAATATTCCTTCTTCTTCCTTTGCTTCTGCCGCCTCCTTAATTTATTCCAGAGTTTCTACGCTTCTACTGCTGCAGTCACGACAGATTCAGCTCTTCGAAACTTTGGCACATCAACTATGTAGGTATGTCGTGATTCTCTTATAATTCAACTTTCCTAAGAAGAGATCTTCAGAGCATATCCGAACGTTAAACTCTTGTGCCATCTGTAATTTGTAACAACATACCTTGTTTTACAAACCAGACGATTATGCACGACGTATGTAACCCGGTCTAACACGCTAATGCGAAAAGGTATGCCGGCATGCATTAGCAACGAAGTGCCGATTGGCAAATTGCGCGATGTATGTAATATGTTAGTTAAAATCGCAAAACCACCTCTTCGTATTTCTAATTTTGGCTCTTCTATGTCTTTTTGCATTCACTCGCGCATCGATATATCTTGTACTTTCAATGTTGGCACCCACAGATTTCGACCACGCTCGGTTTGGAATTGTGGCTTGTGCCTTTTGGCAGACTGAATTGACGTAGGATAAATTTGACTAATCCTTAGCGAAGGACCCTTTCTGCAATCACACTTATAGATGTAATGACGAATAATTTACGGTTCCAGTGATCGTATTTAAGAAAGCCTACCGGGTAATACAACTCGAAGGCGAAGGATAAGGCGATTCGGATTGCGTTGCGGATGTCGCTATAACAGACGTTTACGTAATTTTACATTAATTATTATGCGTACATGAAGAATTATTGCGTAATTTCTGTGAACATTATACCTGCATTAGCAGAGAAGTAGAGATTTTTGATTCGTAGTTCCTCGAAAGTCTATAACTGGAATCATTATTATTTAAGAGTGACACGACCTCGACTTCGTTCTTTGAAATTATTTTATGTAAATATTAATGAGAAGTAATACAGGTATTTACTCGTTCTCTTTTTTCCCCCGTAAACTCCTGTTTACTCTGCATAATTCAACCGCAGACTAACGTACAAAAAAAATTGAAATTATTCTCACCGATTTCGCGACACTTATACGTTCGCGGAAATCTCTCTCTCTCTCCCGCTGGCTCTCTTTTTCTAATTCATAAGTCCTTATAGCTTGTATCTTAAATTCGTTTTTTGGATACAGCGTTCATTTTTCAGAACGAATGATTTCGATTCGATAAGAATAACTAGGAAATGACATTATGTAACATCACATGATCCTGACGGGTTAATCTGGACAGTCATCAAACCCAAATAAAAAACGAACAGGGAGGAGTTTCTCTTGCGCCTAAAAAAAAAAAATCATCGATAGTTGTTGACTCATAGCCTAATCCTTGCAATGGATAAAACACTTTCTGAATGCATGGTTGTTCGAGGCTCATAAATAGCTCATAATGAAAGCTATCCATGGAGGGTTTAGGCCGCGGTTAAAACTACACGGTTTCCTGATCCTATTTTTCCGGTTTCGTATATCATAACTACATAAATGAGTCTGCATTAGGAGAAAAAAAAATAAAAAAAAAAAAAAACAACGAACGAGTCCGGTCATTGCATCGGAGCATTATCCGGTTCGAAAACCATGGCGGCAGAAGCGTAACTATTACGTTATTCTAATAAACATAGTTGTATATAAGATAAAATGGGTAAATAACGTTAGCTGTGGCAAAAACTCTTGCGCAAATTCTTGATGATTTATAGTCAGAAGAAAGACGTTTCCGCGTTGAATGATACCCTTATATACCTATACCTATACCATCCAGTGGTTGACTGCAGAAACAGCTGCTGCGTCGGCTTTTTTCGCCCTTTTATACATAAAGGATGAGTAGTATATTGTATATAGATTGTACGTACGTAGGATAAAAAGGGAAAAGCTTGCGTAAACCCAGGCCATATATATGCCTATATAACTCGACGTATATAAACCAAGCCAGAGGAAACGACCTTGTAACGACCAAGCGAGGATGACGGAAAACTTTCGCCGCGAGTTCTAACCGCGATCTAAAAATCCTTAAGTACTGCTGCTGCTGCTGCTGCTGCTGCTGCTGCTGCTGGTGGTGCTGTTGTTGCTGCTGTTGCAGGACCGCGACGTGGCCGCCGTAGATTGGGGTCACCGCATTACGTCCATCCATCCATCCATCCAACCGTCCGGTCATCATCCGTCTGTTAGTAGCCGCTATTCGTGTTGTGATGTTTTCATCGTGTGTGAGAATATCGTGAAGTGTACATTCCGGCGACGACTGATCGCGGTCGAGTTGCTGCTGAATGTGACCAAGCCCCCTCCGTGCGTTTCAGTTTGCGTGTATACTACCGCGATCAGCGAGGGCGACAACAGCGTCCACGGAGACGGCGGCGTCGGCGGCTTGGGTGAATCACTCATTCATGCCACGGCCCAATGCGACCCGGCCGGGCTGCCAGCCGCGGGCGTTGGTCGCGTAGTTGGTCGGTTACGCAAGAATCGAGGTCCGCTAGTCCACGTTCATAGCGGCGCAATGCAGGGTATAGGTATAGCTAGAGGTATGTCAGCTTCTAAATAATCCCAGAGCTCAACGATTATGTGGACATACCCATACCAGAAATTCTCTTTTGTTTCTCGTCGACCTCACGATCAGTCATGACCACCCACGTATATCAGCCTAATTTTCGTACAGATACTTCTCTACAACTCCGCGTGTGGAATCGCCTTTCGATATCACCATTTTAGACTCTGGATTTTTTTTTTCATCACCGTACAAGTAGAGACCGATGATCTTGCTGCAATCTGGAAATATATACGAGTTAGATATCTACGGTATATTTCATGCGTGCGGACGTGTATTCAATATCTTTTTCGTCCTGACCAGCTACGTAAATTTTTGTGTAATACGAAAGAGATAGGAAGCAGAACGAGAGAGAAAGAATGAGGAATGAAAAAAGGGCGTGTGATGCACCCGAGAGTGGTCGGGTCTGGGAAAGTAGCGTGTGCTGCGTGGTTGAATGGTGACGTAGTACAAACTTGTGTATGGATGTGTACGTACGTACATAACGTACGCGGCGTTTGAAGCGCTTGAAGCAGCTTGCAGGCTGTTGGTGGTTCAGACGGTCGTGATAGAATGCCGGGTGTTAGTTGGAGTTATTATTGCTTTAATTGGTCTTAATTTGTTCGGTGGATTCCACTGGATTTATTCTGGTTTATGAAAGTTGTTAAAAATAGCCTCAGTAGCAGGAAACAAACAGTTTACTCGCGTTGACATCGAGTCATATTCGTTTATATTTAAATATGTATGTTATGAAAAGAAACGCGATTCGAGGAGCTGATATAATTCAAGGGTACCAACGGCCAACACGCTTGGCTACTCGATGATTCTCTCTCCTCAACTCTCGCTATACTTTTTATCCTCGCGTGAATTCTTGCGCCGCGCCGCGGTGGCTATAAGGAGAGAGAAGAGTGCTCACGGGAGGTTCCCATCAATTAAGAATTATAAATAGGCGGGGATAAGATCTTCGGGTCGTGGTGGCCAATTAATTGAAAAACGGTTTGGCTCCACCACAGTTCCTCCCCGGTACCCAACTCCGACAAAATTCTCTCTCTGCACCGGATTGTATACAAACTTCTGGCTAGTTTGTCGAGATGGTGGTATAAATTCTACGGTATTCGCATATTTTCGCAGTTAATTTATATCCAAACCTTGCCAAATTTCCAAGTAATTAAGAGAGGGACTTTGTTCGTCGTTTGCTCCAAAGGCACGGAACTCTTCGTCTCCTCCGCATCTCTCAGCTCGCCTCAACACGTCGAGTAACAAGTTCTAGTTGCGGACCATTTCGGCGAGTTCTCACGAAGGGTAGTAGTAGTAGGGGCTCTAGGGTTATCTTAGTTATGGGGTCCCGTGGAGAATTGCCAGATCTCGACTCAAGTTCAAGGGTTAGGAGACGCAGGGGTTGGGTAGTGCTGCCGGCGTACAGGAAATGTTAAATCATTCGCTTTATGGTTGGCAGTAAGTGGTTATGGCTTGGAACAAAATATTATGGGGTTTTTTCCCCGTTTCTTTTTTTGTTTTTATCTGTGTCTTTTTTCTTTCTCTTTTACGAGTAGAGATATTCAGAGTTGATGTCTTTATTCGACGAAGATGGGTTTCCAGAATAACGCACTTACTCTCTCCCTCTTTTCGCTTCTCGAAAGAGGATAGAGCGAAAAAACTGTGGAAAAGAGTCGTCTCCATCCGCAAAGCGCACCTATTATACCCGACAGCATCCGTATGTACTTTTTTCTCTTCTTCTTCTTCTCCTTCTTCCTTTTCTATAAACACAAGAATTATGGGTTTCCTCGCTTTCAAATTGACTTCCCGAAATTTCTGTTCACAGTGCCGTTTGGCATTCCGCGCAATCACGAGATCGCTTGGATTTACTGTAATCGTTCTACTTACTCACTTACTTACTTCCCACGTTGGCTGTTGCGTTACTTGGTAGTTGGTGCAACAGCGAACCAACCTCGTGCAGGTCGCGCGGTGACGCAAATTATCTTATTCGAATGTGTATTAAAACTCATGTCGGATAACACGTAGGTTAACGTGCTCCGAGGTGCATATATGGTGCAGGTAGCTTACCGTTGCACCGTATAAACTTTTATATTATTTATACAGTATAACCAACCCGCGCGAGTGTCGGGACTCTTGAAATCCAGGAGGATGAAGAGGTGATGGTGGTGGTGGAGTAGGAGGAGAAGTGCAGTTCGGTACAACGTTCGTGTATAAGTCGTCTGATTTATTTCTCAAACACTACGAGCTGCAGCACCGTGGATAGGAGTCAGTTCTTCGTTTACGAGCGTTTTATTTGTGCGGTGACAACTCTCTCTCCCAAAGGCACGCTGTAATCAGGGTTTACAGTTTTTCATATCTCGCTGAGCGTGACCAAAGTTGAATGAATGATAAAACCTGCAGCGCGATGCAGGTTATACGTCACTGGAAAAATTTAAATTAAAAATAACAAGAAAAAAAAGAAAATTAAATAAATAAACCAACAAAAACAAACTGTATCCACCCACCTATCTATCTACCCACCTATATACACACATTTTACCTACGGTAAACGGAAGAACGCGGATAGGTATCGCGGTGTCCCGTGACCTGTAAGATAGGAAAACTCAGATCTGTTAAATACATACTTGTTTACAAGACGGAAACCTTTGGCTGATGGCCTAAATAAATTAAAACTCGCGTGGGCATCTCCGTATAAACACGTGAGACGACTAAAACTATCGCAGGTTTATCTGCCTGCGAACATAAAAACTGTTTTGCCAAAGAGTAGACTCTGCTTATATTCATCTTCGTCACGTGAAAATTTTGCAGCGATTATATTGACTCCTGAGCGGTAAATTCCTTATTTTTTTTTTTTTTTTATCTTCTTGGCTGTCTTTGAGAAATAATTATAGACAATCCGCATCGAAGTGGATTATATACCCGTATAGATTCATAAGCTCTAGCAATATAGCGAATGCTTTGAAAATAAGAGAAGAGATGAGAATGAGAAAAATGGTGGCTCTTTCGTGGTCACTTAGTCCAAACCCAATCTCTTGTTTATATTGACTCTGAGAGCTCTCTATATGATATACCGCGAGGTAGTAGAATTCAATCTATATCCCCACGAAGACAAACGGATTTAGGAAGCTAGTGGGCGTTTCGAGAAAATAAATAGAAATCTAAGATAAGATTTGCGTCGCCCTTTTCTTCGGTCTCACTCTCTCTTCCGTTCGCGCGTGGACATTTTTTTTTTTCTATTTTAGGGGATATTTCAACGTAAGAATTTACCACAAATGAGGAACTGCATATAGAAACCGATCACAAATTTCTACCTCGTTTCAATGTGATAATGTCATTATTCTCAACCCTGTACATATAAGGACCCGTACACTGCACAGCTATACACAAATTCGTTATTCTACCACATGGAAACTCACTTCCTCTCATGATCTTCAATTCATGAATGAGTGTGGGCATGAATGGGCCCACAACCTACCGCGTAGGTGCACATTTACAATATACATTATACGCGTATATTTGTGTACGGTGTATCTGTAAATACATACCATAGCAGATCGCTGTAATAATAACGAGCAGCTATTACACTTTTGACTTACTAAGCCTTTTGCTCATGATTGTGAGTCTCGCGTACACCACCACGCCGATACGCCAACGCACAAATATAACCGCGCACACAAAAAATGAAAGGAAAAAAAAAGAGAGAGAGCGAAAGAGATTCGATAATGACGTCGAAACCGCGATCTCTCTATGCAGCCATAAGATCAATCCTCATCCGATGCGTAGGTGACATCATATCGGGCATCCTATAACATGAGGTGTATATTTCTAAAAGTCAAACGAAGTTATAACGACGATGAAATTTGTTATCGGCAAAAGAAGGGGGGAAAAAGATACATCTTTTGTATTAGTGGTTTACAAACGTCGCTGATCGACGTTTGCGTTAACGTTTTCTCAAAGCGGAAAGATGAAATGTAGTCACAGTATGAGCAACACGCGTATTATCTTCCACCGATTGAACGATCACGATTTTTCCTGGTATACTTTAGGCTACGAGAGACTGCGATACACGGATAAAACCTCATCGAACGATCGTTATGTACGTATAATATTCTTGAAACCTGAATATAATTGCGCAGAGATATTCGAGAACCTTTGTATATTATGTGAGGGAGGCGGTAGACCGCTATTTATCATGTCTTCTAAGTCATTGTTACAGGATGACTATGCGTGCCTTCTGAAAACCTACTACGGTTTGTCCCTCCATTATATATATATTTTTTTTCTTGTTTTTTTTTTTCTGGATATACGTTCATCAGACGCTGTAACAAAAGTGTTCGGACGTCAGTTCAACACTGAGGGATTGAGAAACGTTCAGATAACAAAAACTATGTACGACGTTGAATTAAAACGTTGCCAACGTACCAGCCATGACGACATAACGTTGTAAACAACGTGACATTATCGGGCGTAATAAAACGGTTATACGAGTCGTATTACGCGTCGGCCCAATTTCCGTTGCACACGCAATGCAGAGGGAACTGCATCGCACGGTAAATACAAAAAACGAAACTTGAAGCAAAACTGAAAGAGTAAAAGTCCAAATTTTTCGTTCGATGCCGAAAATCAATTGGTGAAGAAATTTCTTAGAAGGTGTATTGGGTGGGATAGGACTGCTAGGTTATTGTAAATAGAAAATATATACCAAACATTGCAGGGATGTGAGTGTTCGGTGTTGTAATCGTTGGGTCAAAATCTTAAACCACTTTCCCAGACTATAGGAGGACCCCTCGTCGAGGTATCTCGGCGTCGGCATCTCACCTTTGCAGTTGGATGACTGGCCGTTTTCTTGAACAAAATTATTCCGGATCGCATCGATGCATTTTCAAGAGCTGCTGCTTCTTCTTCTTCTCCTTTTTCTTTTAGTTCTTCGAGAGAAGGGAAATAACAGAGAATTACGGTGTGCGATGCTATACAACCTACCAATGCACCCTCTAGTATGGTAGAAACAGAACTGCATCAGAAGGAAGCATCATGGGGCGCGTCGCTTTACAGACCGCCGCATATAAAGTCGGATTCCCGCCAACAGTTTATCATTCTAGTTCTCAGCTCCTTTGAAGAATCGGCAATGTTTGCAAAGGACTTCGTCCGGGGACCTCTCGCGACCGTCTTTTTCTATTTCATACTTAACTCTTTCCCTCTCTCTTCCTTTTCTCTTTTTCTTGTTATTTTTTCTCTTGCGATATTCAGAGGAGTAGTTTGTTGCGGATTGCGTGGTCCCAGCGGGGCCCGAAGCGTTGCGTTGCACGGGGCGAGTCGCAGACGGTTAAACAAACTGATATTTTTCCGTTCATATTTTATTTATCCTTGCAAATTGATAGCATCCGAGTGTATATACACGTGTACATGTATGCACATATATATTACATGCACGCGGGAAGAAATTGAGGAGCAGGGGGAATCGCATTCGATGTTGTCTGGTCGTAGCGATAAAAATTGTCTCTCCACTCAGGCGCGATGAATTGGTTCATACTTTCACTTACTTGAACGTGTATTTGTCAAAACTGTGATGCATGTGAAAGAATAAAATCGAGAGAGATGTAGTACAACAAACGCACGCTCAATAGCTTCGGGCATTGCTCGAGGAAATTACGCGGTTTGTCACGACACAACTTCCACGATATACCTATCCCCCTGCACTGCAGTATGAGAGAACGATGTGCCATTCGCGATATTCCAGCTGTAATATATTTTGATACAAGGCAGAAGGAATCGCTCCTCGCGCTCCTCCCATCCTCCGAATTTTTCAGTTTTTGTTTTCCTTTCCGAATTATGAAGGGGAAACGCGCGCTTCGAATCGTTTGAAAATGTACCGTAAGTATATACTCGCAATAACAACGATGAAAGAAGAAAAGAAAAAAAGGAATAAGGGGAAGAAAAAAATATATAATATTGTTAGGCTAAAACGTGTGATTTTTCCGACTTTCCCACAAGCCCACGTAAAATGGATCAACTCACTTTACAATGCCCCGGAAATTGACGTTTCCATTGCATAATGGCAGGCTTCCGTTTACTGCGCGAAGAATGACTGTTCACTAGTTGTCACTTTTATAATGGCCTCGAAACCTGAATGGACTGACTCCCTTCCTCACAGTAAACGGTGCACAACATACCTACACATTTACATCGTACGTAAATACTACGTATCCTAACACCGATGCTGTAAGTCATCCCGTGATCAACATCAGTGAACACTGCGCGGTAAAACTGTATACATATATGATATATACGTGGTCTACGCTTCCGGGCCACCACGTGCTCTCACTTCTGCCCTATATTTCCACGAGTTTTCGACCGAAAGTGGTTGACCACAAACGTGATTGGTTTTGGAACAAATTTTTTAGTTATTCCATTTTTTCACTAATTTTTTTTTCATTAGCTCCAAGCGCGACGTTGGAGCGTTTTTGAAAGGCTCCGGGGTGTCTTTTAAGGTTGGTAGCGAAGATCCTATGGAAGAAGTCGTTGATGCTTAACGAATCTTTGTCCCGAGGAATAAGAGCGGGTGCCTCGAAACGGTGTCTGCGTTAAAGTCTCCGAACACAATGTCAATCATTCAAACACTTGGCGATACATTAATACAGGAAGTTTCAACCGAGGAAGAAAGAACAAATTTCTTTTGTGGTCTGACTTTATACGCATTACTAGTCCATTGAGTCTGGCGGGCTTGCTTAAAGTGCCTCACAAAAGCGGGCATAGCATGGTCGCCTGTCACTACCGGTCAGACATAATAAGGAAGTCCGGACAATACAAGGATTTTCTCCACTTGCTCAGTGGCTCTCAACTGGATAAAATAAATAGGAACTTGCGAAATTTTATGGTTCACGCAATGAACACGACGATGAGCGTACGAAAAATTATACTGCGAGGAACGAGAGAACCGAGAATGAGAGAAAATTCGTTGTCAGTTGCACTCGACGAATGTTTTATCTAAAAATAACAAGATGTAGAAAACGCGGTAGCTGCACTGACAGCCATTGTTAGCTGAACTTGAAATTGCTGCGTTTTCTCGTCGTCGTCTTCTTAACGCCGTAACAGCCATCATCAAAACGGCCGTGGTAAAATAAAAGCAACAATAGCACCATCGTTGCGGAAACGGAATCGTTGTCTCGTTCAGCCTCGAAGCTTTACTCAAGATACTTTTAGATTTTCCGTAACAGGTTTACTTACTTAATGAGATACTCTTGAAACTTCCTCAACGAACTTCTCGCGCCTCGAGGTAAAGCGATACTCTTAATTGGCTGATGTGGTTGAAAACTGCCACTTTAAGCTCGTCTCTCTTTTTAGGTAAATAACTTATGTAAGGTTTTATCAATATCCGGCATTTTCGGAGGGGTCTTCGACATACGACACGACCCCCTCGGGTTTCCTTGCTCATTTTTAAATTTTGAGTACATAAAATCTCTGAAATAAAAAAGACATTTGGGTTACAATATAATATCGTAACAAATTGTTGTAATTTTTTTTTTACAAGCGAACACCTGCAACTGACGAGTATGCGCGTAGCTCTCAATTCCATTCACGTCTTCACCGCACTACTGCAGTGTTTACGAACGTGCGGGCGAAATAGGCAGTAGGGGGAAAAAAAGTAAATTTCCAACTCTTTCAAGTCTCAGCCTCTTCGGTGAGAGGCGTGTGACGTAGAGATTCATTCATGCTTTCAGTCTTGTACAGTCTTTTGTTTCGCCTAGGCAGTAGGTAGGTAGGTAGGTAGGTAGTTTCTGAAGCGCGGGAGAGTTTTGTTCCATAGCGTGCAGGAGTTCAACAAGCGCGGGGGCGGGTTACAATTGCAGCACGTATAGTTCCGGACTGTAGCGGAGAGCAAAAGAGTAAGAGAAAGAAATAACTTGCTGCAATTATCCACGTGTCGCAATGAAAAATCGGGAAATAGAAAATGGTGTTTTGAGTTAAAGATGTGTATCAAATAATTTTTAATCAAAAATTAATTCAGGTTTTGAGTAAAACTTTCACGAACGATATGCAGTACCTACATTAGTTTATGTACTTGAAGAGAGAAGGATAGGGCGGGTCCAACATGGCGGGCAGTCTGGACGGCCTTCGTTGGTCCAGACAGCCAAGGAAGGAATCTGATCCGAAAATAAATAAGAGTTCGTCAGCGCAGCGTTCAGTGCCGTCACATATCGCTCGCACCGCGAGCTTCTGGGAACTTCTCCTTCCACGTTCGGACTCCTCGTCGAAGTAGTTATAAGGTTGGGTGCGGTGTGCGTTGCTGCCGCGACGGTTGCTGCGGCACACCGTGTAGGAGCGAAAGAATCCAAAAAGGAAACGAGAGAAAAGGAACAGGAAAGGAAGGAATATAAGAGGGAGAGGTAAGGAGGTGAGGAATGTTGCGAAACGGTCGACGTAGGCGGCTCGGTTCTTGTTCTCCGTTGCAGGGGCGCCCACCGTTGGGCCCCCACACACGAACACGACACGGGCGGACTCGCCCAGGACACATTACGGTCGCGATCACGACGCCGTTTTCGCTACTATTAGTTTTACACCTCAATCCGGCATTAGATTCCAATGATTTTTTTTTCATCCCCGAAAATTTCTGGAAAAACGATGGTAAGGGCGGAAGAAAGAATTCTGATGAAAATGTGAAAGAGAAAAACGAGATAATCCTGTGCGGCGATAAGGCCAGGAAAGCTTAAGGGCGAGTCTCTCAGCCGCGTTATTGTGAATGAGACTTTAGGCGGCCGGAACCCACTTCTCCGTGTGTGGTGCGATGCATTCCTTGTCTGCCCACCTTCTTCGCCCTTTTCCCCCTCTTCTCCCCCGCTTCTTTCCCTCTACCCGCAACCTCCTATCCCAATCTCTCTTCCATCGCCTTGGCGGGCCGAGATCCCTTTTTTCTTTCTTTATTCTTTTTTCTTCTTCTTCTTATTCCCTGGGACCGATTCCTGGAACGGACTGGTCCACGCTGAATACCTCGGCGTCTCCGTTGTACACCTAATGCCGCTTGCAGTTCAGACGCCACGCGCCCTCGTTCGATCCCATATATGTAAGACGGGTGAGAGGCGTATCTGTAGTGGTGCATAAATCGAAGAGGGAAACATTTTTCCTCGATCAAAAACTTCTTTCAGAGATGCATTCATTTTTAGAGATCACTTTCAAGAACAACTAATGCAGATATATGATTCCCGAATTTAACATCGGCGAATCGAAACAATAAAGAAGCAAACAAGGAAATTGTTTCAAACTTATCAGAATGTGGAACAAAAAAAATAAAATTCGCTGCTCTGGCAAAGCTTGTGTTAACATCATGACAGAGATAACAATAATTTTTTGCACCATTAGCGAAAATTCCTGCAAGTATAGCGAAACTGATTTTGCCTTCATAGCGTGTGTATTATACATTTTAAGCGATGCCATCTGCTTTCTCTATAGAAAAAAAAGAAGAATTCAGCTTGCTTGCAAAATCCAAGAATTAGGGCGAATTGTATTTTCTGCAGTTTTGTCGCGTCACTTTGAATAGTCCCAAACATTTTTCGACACGTATCTACAATACCCTCGACCCCGCGGTCGGAATACATATATATATACGTATGTACGGTTCCTTAGGACAAAATTTCCTCAAAACAAAATATCCTGGAAAAAAAAATATCCTCGAGAAAAAACATCCTTAGAACAAAATATCTTCAGAAGAAAATATCCTCGGGACCAAATATCCCCCAAAAGATAAGAAAACGATCCTATGGGGGGATATTTTGACCTTAGGATATTTCGTCTTAAGGATGTGTGTTTATATAAAACATACATATACAAACATTATTCATTTTGTTGAATGTTAAAGTTTCCGGTCGATGTATAATAAAGAGAGAATCTTATTTGAGAGATAATCGAAGCAGTTTGGCGAGAATTTGAATTCTCCGTAATTCGTGGAAAGTTAGTTGGATAAGCTTACCGCGTGGGAAAATTTGTAACGACGTTTGCAATACAAGCTAGCCAGGCAACAAGGTTCGGTTGACTGACACAGCGCGGCTTGTAACATCCACGTCTTACAAACATCGTTGGATGAAGAGCTGCTGCTGCTGCTGTTACTGCTAGCTTTTGCTGTTAGATTCACACGATTACTTCTAGCGAACGATGCAGACTCTCATGCAAGAATTGATAGACGCCTGAAAGTATCAATTTTCCCACGAAGGAAGGAAGGCAGATTCGTGGAAACTAGTGTTCTTTTTATCCTTCTGAATTTTTTTCTCTTTTTTTCTCTATACATATAACTATATGGTACCATATACTTTTCGAAACCACTCTTTTTAATTGCCTTCTACCACATCATCACTAATTAACTTATCGAGCACCCATGCACACACCATTATTCCCATCTAGTTACGATCTATACATGAAAACATTATCATCAACAATCACTCGGATTTTCAAGCACCTGAACTGCGATGCTGAAGTTCGAGTGTCTGTAATTTGTGAGATAAACCACCCTGTGATACAATAATGTCACGTGACACAAACGAACTACGTCATAATCACGTGCAGACGTAATTCAAAGAGAGGATATCGTATCACTGTGAAATCCAGTTCTATTTGCAAGAGAGAAAAAGAAAAAAAAGAAAAAAAGTTCAAGTCTTACACTTTGAAAAATATAACCAGTATACATTTTTCCCCATCATTATACGGACATTAGACCGTGTTCTTCGACGTAGTTATATACATTGTAAGATTTCGTTTAGTTTGGTTTCGTTTTGGATTTGCGTTGCTTTACCTATGTAGCTGTTTACACGCCTCCACAGCAGAGTTCCCTGGGTACACAAAGGTGTCGGATAACTGATAGGGCATCCACTACGAGATCAAAGCTTGTAACGAAACGGGGTGAGCGAGGAGGAAAGAGGGTGGTGGGGTGGGAGAGGAATATCCGTCCTCTTTGGCGGGGGGGAGAAAGGGGGTAGTGAGATAGCGACGTGGACAGGGGAGATTGGGTTTTGTTGTGGATAGACGCGCGCGCGCTCACCCAGCGATAAGCCAACAGAGCAAAGCGGAGCAGAGTGAAGAGCATTGAGGAAAAGAGAAGAGGAGAGAAGAGGAGAGAAGAGAAGAGAAGAGAAGAGAAGAGAAGAGAAGAGAAGAGAAGAGAAGAGAAGAGAAGAGAAGAGAAGAGAAGAGAAGAGAAGAGAAGAGAAGAGAAGAGAAGAGAAGAGAAGAGAAGAGAAGAGAAGAGGAGAGAAGAGAAAAGAAGCGGTTCAACCCTGAGCTCGTTTCACTTACGGAAATAAAATCAAGCAACCCCTTTGAGTGGGCTGACGATTCTAGGATCAGGCGGGCGAGAATTGTATGTCATTTTCGAAATAGCCTGTGGATATATATACATAGAAGTTCCTTTTTGTATTTTGTAATAATGGGATATACGAGCGTAAAATGTGATAGGTGTATTACATACACGTTGGTGGTGAGCGTGAGCTTTTAGCTGTCGTAGTAACGTATAGATATACATATATTCGTAAATAGAATTGGAAATGTATTTATAGAGCAGCGAGAAAACAAGCCAAGATGCGGTTATAAATAGTAGAAGATAGATATACGCATCGTAGTGATAACGTTCTAAATACGAGTCGCTCGAGTGTCGTCCAAACAAAATATAGCACATCATGTACTTGCTGTATGTATATACGCACCTATCTATATACGCCTTACATACATGCGTGCGCGTCAACGTGACGAAACAACCTTATTATAACCCTCTCTTTCTATATTTCTTTCTCTTTTTAGATACAATTTGTCAACCTGTTGTTGCAGTAATGCAACGATCTTCTTTATAATTTGCACCCGATAATATATAATCGTGCGGCTAAAATACTTTAAGCTTATGAAACACTGCAGCGGCAGGTATTTTTTTTTCTCTTCCTTTCCTTTCTTTCTTTTTTTCCTATGTTTTTGTTGATTTTAGTTGGTTTGTTTTCTCTCTCATAAAAAGTTGCTTGAAATAATTACGCTCACTGCATCACCACCGTCATCATCGGTGGCAACGGCATGTGACTTGGTGCACGATTTAACTCGGTGGTGGTGGTGGTGGTGGTGGTGGTGGTGGTGGTGGTGCTGCTGCTGCAGCGACGCCTTGACCTGAATCCGAGTAGGTAGGTACGTCGTACTTATGGTATACGTGGCAACGACGACGACGACGACGACGACGACGAAGCTACAGAAACGGGTAGAGAGAACCGATTTGCCGATTAGAAGAAAAATTCTTCACCGTACACGTTGAACCGTGCTTTAAAACTTTTCTTAACCGCGATCACCTGCCTTTTTTCGACTTTTTATTAAGTGCTACCGACCTACCGAGCCATTGAGATCCGAGGCCGATCTTTTTGAAGCTGCAGTGTTATTACAATACCCCGAATTTACAAATATTTATTGTCCAGTAACTACATACCTCTACACAGCTGGAATTGTAATGAAAAAAATAGTACGCTACAGTGGTGCTTCGAATTTTAGGGTCAACGTACAAGCTCCCCACACGCGTATAAATTTAAAAATCTTCAGCCGTTTGCAAACGGTGTCCCTGCGGCCTGACTGGATCTCCGGTATCAACGGACCGTGTGGAGTTTCTGGGGAGCGTAGAAATGCACACCCGTTTACGACGTGCGATAGAATTCTTGGTTGTGAACTTTGGAAAATTATTCACATGGAAAAACTGCCCGTAACGAGCAGATGTTCGTTGCCTACATAACCCATGTTGAACGCGTTAATTTTACCTGCCGGTAAATTTTGGTGATTATTTCAACGCGCTTTCAAACGATTGCAAAATTTACAATCGAGATTGGTCACGAGCGCACCTTTACGTTAACTAACTATAACGTCGGCGGTTATTTGTCCTATTTTACGGCGATTATGCAATCTTTGTTTACATCGAAGAAGGCGCCAGCTGGCTGAGACTACGTATATACTCGTGCTGTGCAAAGCCCAGGCATATCGCTCCGGATAGTCTAATTAAGGTGGTATTATTGAAGGTTTTAGGTCGCTACGCGGCACGTTGCCTCTGTTGACTTACTCACTGCATAAAATTACCCTGATACTTAGTTTCTTATCTACGAGGGTTAGCGGGGCACAAACATTGGTTTCGATTTTTTTTTCTCTTGTTCTTTTTTTTTCAGTTTTAGAGCAATGATCGTTCGTCTCTCGAAAAGAAATATCTTGATAATGTCTATTTCATGGCTCACACATATGATATTTTCAAGATATTTTTAGTCCGCAAACACTCGTTGATTTATTTGATTTCATCTTTTTCATTTTCATCTCCGCATATATGAGTGAAAAATAGAATGTCAATATTGCACAATTTAAAACAACGCAAAATTTTTGGCGCGAATGTCTGTGGAGAAAAAAAAAAGAAAAAAAAAAATTTAATTTATAAATAAAAGTAACTCCGATAACGTCTGTCTGTGCTTGAGGTGACTTTCCCAGGATTGAATTGAATTGGATAACAAGTTTTTCTGCCGTTTCGCGTGGCGCCGAGGCCGAAGTTGGCGATGCAACGAATGCGCCATGGCGCGATATACTCGTGGTTTCCGGGTCCTCGAAAAAGCGCGTCATCTCGTGCGGTTCACACGCAAGAGGAAGGCTTCTTCGTATTATATCATGTATGGACGAATGCAATAATAATAGATATGCGCGAGAGGCCTAGAAAACGGGTCAAGGTGCAGCCTATCTTGCACGCCGTGCGCGCGCGCTCAATAACAACTTGCATAAGTTCGGCCTGTCTGACCGTCGAGTGCATATGTTCGCCTGTTGCCCCGCTTGCGGTTGTCCGTCAAGAAAATATTATGAAACACCGAAGAAAGTCATTAAGAAACAAATAAACAAATTAAACAACACAACCGACAAACAAACGAATCATCTCTTATATGATTTCGTGCATTATATCTGAAGGTATATAAAGATAATTCATGTAATTTTGACAAAAGAAAAAAAAAAGAAAATAAAATGATTATCTCCCGAGACCGAGAAATTATGCGATTTACAAGAGAACTATCCAAACTTGTTTCGTATATGTTTACAAATTATTCTCAATCAGTTCAATTTGCGGACGTCGATGTAGGTGGGATATGTACGCTGCGGAATATGTTCGTATTCCCAACTCGCTGGGGATAGGATAGCTAATTTCGTTGTATAAGAGAATTTTCATGCCTCGAACCGCGATGCTCGGATAATTTTCCCCGCCCTCTGTACGGGGAGTGTATATACGGTTCTGTTCCGGAGGATTAGGCGACATGCAGATGGCTCGAAATAATTAAATTGCAGAAAAGTTTTCGTCCTGAATTCCTTCAGCTATCGTGTATAGGTATAGACAGATCCCGTGTCGAAGGAGATAGGATGAGTGGAACGAGCCAGACCCGAAGTAGCTGTAGGTATAATACAGCTAGGATTCGGTACTTGTGAGATGAAGAGAAAATTAGAGATAAGGGAAAGAGAGAGATGGTCGCGTGACCCACTCGATATAGTGAACCAAGTATAGGATAATTGCGAGTGAACGTTAAACATTTGCGCAGGTAATTACAGGTAATTAGGAATCGGGGCAGCTGCAGAGGGACCAGTTTGCGCAAATTCATACGACTACGTCGCACGTCCAACCGATGAAGAGTCGCCTTTCTGGCTTCGAGCCCACGCTGCTGCTGCTGCTGCACCAGCACTTACACACATAGTACCCGCAGTTCTAAGGTTGCACAAGTGCGCCATTTGCTCCATAAGAGATCCATTTGGTAACGACATCTCGTGCTCGTTTGTTTATTCCGTGGCGCTAATTGAATCCGTCTGTTGTTAGACGTTAGGTTGATCGATCCGCTCTCTTTGCACGGTTATATATACGTACGTAAGATATGGGTTGGCTATATATGTTTATGCGCCTACCGTACTCGATAGCGAAACAATAAAAGCGGCAGCGTGCATAGTTAACACACACTCACATATATTCATACGTATATCTATACCAGCAAGTAACGATATGTGTCGCCATTTGATTTAGGCTTAACCGTGACTGTCACGCAGGCATGACGTACGCTATTTCCCTCGAGATTAATAATCTCAAATCGAAGCACGCGCAAAATTCATTTCCCACGCTCTAAATTCTTAGCTGACCCAGGATCCAATAAGATTAATTGAACGTATAAGTACATTACACACGTGCGTTCATCGGTCGTTGATAAAATATTGCTTTCTTTTTTCTCTTTTTTTCTACCCGGTCGTCGGGGATTCCGAATGGGCCGCGCCGTTGATTGCTGTAATAAGCTATTAGCTAATCGCGGATGCAACCGTTGACTTCCGGTTCCAACTTGCCGCGTCATATAGTCGCGACTGCATCGTTGCTAAGTTGCAACGCGATCGCTAAGAGGCCGCGTGGTCGGCGGAAGGAAGGACTTCTTCCTGTCTCGCTACTCGCGGTTCATAGTGGTCGTCTTCGGTACGTAGAACGCCCGTTTTAAGCGTACCACTTCCATTGAGTACTCAGGAAGTCTTGCTAATTTGTAATTTGGCAGCGTTTCCTTTCCAGTTCGTTAAAAGTCTGCCCCCCGTTCTTATTCGCACGCGCATCCTGACTCGCCATCTTTATCCATATATACCTTACCTCTCCTCTTTCTTTCTTTCGGTTAATTTATTTGTTTTTTGTTTTATTTCCGTCGTTTTCTCGCTTTTCTTTATTCCTCTTCTGGAATTCTTATACCGATTCTATCCGCATTCGGACGGATATAAAAACATACGTATATATATACAAGTATAGAACATGCTCGATATTCTTTCGCGCGGTTTTACAGTTTCTGACGTATATACGTATAATGGAAACGTGGACGTGTTGTTGAGGAGTTGGAGTACTGCGGCAAAGACAGACTTTCGTAATCGATTTCGATTAGATTTGAATCAACTGGCACGACCCGTCCCGCGGCTGTACACGTGCCGTAGTACTTGAGCACATCGAAATACCGGCTCGACGCGATCGTATTAGACGAATAGTAAATACGCAATTTAGCGACGATTTATAGAAAACGGATTCCATAAAACGTAACTTTTTATTGTAGGAGAACAACTTTCTCCTTGTAACCTAGATGCCCCGCTGTCACGACAGAAAATCATACCCGCGCTCCCGCAGCTCGATCTATACGTATTACATGCGTATTATACTTACTGTGCAGTATAAAGCCTACGTGCGGGACTCCCACGACCAAATGGCCGAACTTTGACACCATTCCCCAGATGCGCGTATTGTATACGGAAAAACCGATTTCAAATATTTCAAATTCTATACCCCTCGAGAGTTCTATTAACATTTAGAATTACCGATAAATCTCACGTAGAACATTCGTTCTGTGTCTCTTTTCATATTTGCCCATTTACCTCTGCATGCAGCGCGAAAAACAAATGCATAAATACGATAAATCTGGAAATAAAAAAAAAAAAAAAACCACGTCATTTGCGTAGATACTTGGGACATAAATTGGTTCGTTAGTTTTTCGAACCTTTTTCATACCATGCTTTTTAGTAAGTGGATAAGAAGAAACGGAGAATTCACCTCATCTTACGACCATTTATTCTCTGATACCGAGCTGCTTTATACTGTTGGTTCTGGTGCCGGCGAAGGTTATAGTTTATAGGTACCACAGGGTATCCCGAAAGCTCTCCCACGCCTGTATATATACGGTTGAATATGTCGCAAGGAGGATTAACTCCCGGATTACGGTATACGCGAAAGACTTCCGGGCGGGTGCACTGCAGCAGGTTTCTGCTTTCGGGTATAAGTATATCTCGTACCTCATATCTTTGCAAAAGCTCGTTTTGGATATAGAAATGGATAAAAAGATACAAATTCGGAATTAGTTGTACTATAGGAAAGGTTTTAGGCTCTATCGACAAATAGATAAATAAATAAATGAACGAACGAATGAATAAATAAATTTTAATACCTTGTGATCGTATCTGTGAAGGGCGGGGGGAAAAAATACATAGAAAATCGATCGTCGATTCATTTTCGGTTGGTGGGGGAATTCGCAAACATATTTTGCCAGTTATCTCGAGCAAAGACACCGCCGCCCGGATGAGTCAGCTGATAGGAATTTTCTGTTTTTCCCGAGAGGACTTTCTCTCTTTTTCTCTTATTTGAGCTTTTTTCCCTCCTCAGTTTTTTTGTTGCTCTCTCTTTTCCTCTCGACGTCGGAACGACGACCACTACTACCCTAATTCATTCGTGTTTTCGATTTCACGCCTCTGGAAAATATCCCTCAACGTCGTTCCTAGATAGATAGAGATCCCCTTGGGCCCAAGCCCGTGGCCTTAGGCTGTTCGTAATATGGAACACGCGACCCCTTAGCACCGACTCCTCTCTCCGAATCCCCGAGGCTATGAGAATTTTCCGTGCGCGATATGCAGAGTTTCTGAGATTCGTTACTTTCATGATAATCACAACTCCCTGGAATCCCCTATAGCGGTATAGCTATACCAGTCACATGTGTACGTGCTTATATGGCGGTCTATACATAGAAAATAATACAATACCCATGTAAGGTATTAAACATATAATATATATCTAGTAGGTATGATACGGGTTGCACAGCACACGCGCTTCGTCATCGCAGGGGCACGTAGATCGAATTAAAATGCCGAAGAGCGTTCTACGATTATCAGAGCCAATCATGGATGGAGAGAATAATGCCCTGGGAGCTCGGACATTCTAGACCTGCATGTTTAAATAATTAGGTTTGGAATTTTCTCGCCGTAGTTTTAATCGTGTCATTTAGAGTATATTTATAAATTTGATATATGCAGGCGGTTGAAGGTTGCGCACATCATCTCGAATTCTTTATATTGTAATGAAGTCATCAAGTAGTACTTTCCTGAGAAGTTGATGTCTGATCAGATGTCGGAGCGCAAGTTGAAAACTTAAAAAGCAAAATACGCTGGGTGACATTTTATTCGTTAGCTGATTGGCCGATGAAATTTTGAAATTGTAATTGTACGTAGATCTGACAGTGATATACATGAATGAGGTACGTGCTTCTTCAGCACGCGAGATCACAATCCATAGATCAAGATAAAAATTTTTGGCCCTAAAATCGGAAAAATTCAAAGGCTTAGGTCTCAGGATTTTTCCTCTTTTCAGAGCGAATAATTAGCGATAACTTGACCATTTTGATCGATGGATCAATTTAGTTGGAAGATTCAGATTTCTGAGCTCAAACATGTGAGAAACCATCGAAATACACTGAGAAAAAAAAAGTTGATTTTAGCCCTCAAAATACCCCTTTCCATTTTCGCGGAGCAGATACTGTACACGCTTGGAAAGTCATGTCGTCGTTCCAAAGTTTTTCTCTCTTTCATAGAGAAGAAAAAAAAAATGAGGGCAAATTCCTAAGAAGCTCTGCACTCTTCCTTTCATCGGTCTAATCTTTTATTATTTATGGGGTGATTATAAATCTTGAAGGGTTTATCTATAGCAGGGCGAGGGCGTAACATAGACCGAGAAAAGAAAGAGGATGAAACGATGATGTGGTCTCACTGCAGACATGAGCTAAGACCGTTCGTATGTATAAAAAATAAAACAAAAAAAAAAAAACGGAGAACTGAAAACATAAAACAAAAAGTAAAAAAAAAAAACGTGCGTTGGTTAAATCAGTCCTTACCCTCAGGGACGGGGAGGTAATGCTATGCGGGTTTATTTCCGGGCAACAGAGGAGAAATATTTTTGCTCCTCCAAGTGCTAGAGGATGTTGATGGATTAACGAGAACAAGAATTACGCCCATTTTCAATACCACGCTCTGTGCGTTTCTTGAGTTTAATTTTATGGGTCTTAGCAGGGGGAAGATGTCGGAGGTAAAGTGTGCGGAAGAGAAACGTCGATGTATCGTGTGACTATCTGAAACACAGTAGAAATGGAATGTTGAGCATCCGCGAGCATCGTCGCCCTTGAATAACGATTGACCTTTATTCCTTTAGTTCGTCTGAAGCTGAGGTAGAAGTGATACCATCAGTTCGGAGTAACGGTTTGTTTACTGTCTCCTACCCCTCAACTTCTGAAGATACAGGATAGCGGTGAAAAATTAATGACTCTGCGTGTCTCGAGATACACCTCGGATTCTCCAATTTTTAGCACGAGCTTGGTCGATACCGTAGAATGTATTCTGATTTCCTCGGTACACATTAACCTCTTAGCGATTCAGAATCCGGATGCCTACCCTCGAGGAGAGGAAAAAAAAAACTGAGGAATAATAGATTATACATACATTCTATCGTTCGCGATTCATCCTACGGTATAAAAGAGGGAGACTCGATATTAAATGCAAATTATCCGTTGTTAGATAATACGGTATATACAAAATATAGTAAGAGGTATAAACTGGCTGTGTGTATATTTATACATACAATATGTACCAACCTTAACGACGTTTTACACAGTTGAATATATCTGAGTATATGCCCTATGCAATGTGCCTGTTACGGTGCAGGTCGGTTTTCCCATGAATCGGGAATACGTAATGAGGTTGAAGCAGCAGCGCGTCGCGTTGGTCGGGGTTGAGGGGAATCGGTACCCAGATCGCAGGTGAATAGGTGACTTACTTACGAATCGGAAACGGTGTAAGTCGTCGTCGGAACACGTGCCGGGCCCAACAACTTTGATCCCATCGGGTTCTGATCCGTTTCGTATAGTTTCTCTCTTAAGTATTTCCGCGCATATAATCATCCCACGTGTCGCTTGCGTCTCTTGAATCTTTTGTCCAACATCCGGCTTCTTCGGGGTTACTATATGCGGGAAGAGCCTTTTCACCTTAATCTACAACCCTTTATACTCCCATACAATAAAACTGCAATGGAATTAAAGTAAAAGAGAATGATAAATGAACGGGAGATATCTTTCTTCCTCTTCGTACCAGCACGTCTTCTAGAATGCAAAGTCCAGACAGTTTCCGGCATGTACAACCGTAGGATATGACGGTACGTATAGACCATAACGTCAGGTGCAGAGTTAGCTTTTATAGATTTCCAGTCAACTTCGACCAAGCTCGTATCTAGACGTTATTCACTTTTCTATTCAGTTTTAGCCGTTCGATTGATCGTCGTTTCGCGTTCAGTCGAGATATCTTCAGGCTGGACGATGGCTTCGAATTATTCTGTTTGTTTGGGGGTGTCTCGGCGCCAGAAGAATTATCTACTGTCTCTACAGGCTCGTTGATAGGGCGCACCAACAGTGTCAGGGCGTGCTTGGTAGGCGGCACGAAACCGCACACATTTACAAGTAAAAAAAGAAAAAAAAAAACTCATACCATATACCATTCGCTTCATACGTATACATGCACATGTTCGTATTCCATTAATCCATCTCTTTCTAAATCATTAATCCCATTTCGAGTTCCATATCCTTATCTCTTTTTGTATACTTCGCGGACTCGTGTGACCCTCTATCGCAATCAGCTGTGTTAATACGCCGATATACGTTTCCTCACTGTCGCAAAAAAAAAGGAAAAAAAAAAAATGAAAGAATAAACAAAATAAAATAAAATAGAGGTAAAAAAAGCATGCAAAGCCTGTACGTTATACACGGCAGGTTACGAATTACGTGCAGATCAGAGGCAACGATCAAATACTCGAATTTCGAATCCGAATGATCCGCGATGGATAATCTAGTCTGCAGACGAGGGGATTAAGCGTATGTATACATACTGATGCACTGATTACATGTAATGTCTGTATACGTATGTGCGGCACATAGTGCATCGATTGATACGTCGAGAGACCATCGCAACTGCGCGTGAAATTTACATTAAATTCAGAGAGACGATTTTCTACCAGAGTGTATACTGTGGACCGACTACGCACGCTATAATATGATGAAATCATGAGGTGTCGGTTGTTGCGGTATCAAAGTCTGGAAGACCGATTTGATTTCCGTTGACCTTTCGGTCATTCAGGACTCTTCAATAACTTATAAGCAATTCATATTGACTCAACGTTGTCGCCGTCACGGTCAAGTACCCCCGTTAGTCATATATTTTCTGATGATAATAGATTACGAGTGAGAGAAAAATAAATAAATAAATGAATGAATAAATAAAAAATGAAGAAACGAATAAGCCAGTATATGAATCGTATAAACTAAGATGAGAAATTGTTTGCCTTTCGGTGGATGGAGGTAAAAAAATTTATTTGTTAGTCCGAAAGCACGACGAGGGCGAAAATACCGGATGAATAAGGATCTCGTGTGCCTACCAAAGTCTGTTCATAGAAACAGTAGTGGGTATACTATAAGCAGCTATAGTACGTGCAACGTACAGGATGGTAAAGTTTTCAATAAGATTAGGGGTACATTAATTTTCGTTGGCGGAATTTAGCAAGGGCCGCTAAACCGGGTACCATAAATTCTGTCAAAACTGTTGTATTATTTAGTTACGTAATATCGCGTTTCAGCATATATATATTCGCCCATACGTAAATATGCGTAGGAAATGTAAGGGTAACGAACGCGGCTGGCCCACGCTGACTACTTTACAGCTACATACCAAACAGCAGCTATGCATGCAGCGATATAGGTACCTACCTACTAGGTATACTCGTGTATAAGTCCGTTATAAGTTATGCGCGCTTTCTACTTTCGTGGAAAATCGTTGCGAGCCTGTCACATCGCACATATTTCAACGGTAACTTGTTGGAGAATTTCCAATTAATAAACTCTACTGGCATGTATCTCTGGATAGTCGGGGGAAACACTTTTTTCCACCTTGTTTTAGAGAAAAAAAAAAAAAAGAAAAAAAAACAATTTTATTTTATTTCTTTTATTTTTTGCTTCTATGCGACACGCGTGTCCAGGTCCATTAAAATAACCAGGCGTCGCTTGGTTTAGTGGAAAATCGTCAACAGCTGTGTACGAGGGAAGGAAAAGAAAAAGATGAGAGGGAGGAGAGCCAGTCAAAACATATATTCTTTTAAACTTAAAAGATCGGAGAGTCTACCGCGTGCGTGCAGCGTGTTGTTTGCTGTCAGATCGCAGAAGCCAGCCAACAAATTAATTGCTGATCGGACGAATCAAAGGCTACAACCGAGACGATCAATTTGAGATTAGCAGACCCGTTAGGGTACCTACTTTCGACTGAAGAATTGAAATTACTATCTGAATAAGAAATAAAAAGAAACAAAAAAAAAACAAACAATAAACTTGCTCTTGAGTCAGGCGCGTTGGGAGCCTTGAAATACAATACCTAAACACAACGCGAAACGAAAGATCGTTGATCCGTACGGGTTCGTGGACTTTCCCAAATCTCCGATCAATTTATATCTACGGATCATCACAGCGTTAGATAAAGAAACCGGATCTAATTCTCGATCTAGCTGGACTCGTCAAAGAGAACGGCTCTTCGTTGGTGTGCAAAAAATTTTGCCCGATTCTCGGGTCGTCGCTCTAGATAGAATTTTTGTTATTATTATTACAATTACTATCTTTTTTTTTTCATTTTTCTTTTTAGTACAGTTCGATTTTCAGATACCTTATTTCTGTACCGTATTCTGTTTCATCACGATACCATTTTTTTTTTGTTTTTGTCTTTTTTTACTTTTGTTTTGTTTTTATTTTTAACGCCGCTAGATGATTTCATTCCGCGAGAGCTCTTTTCACCCGCACACGATGTGTACGACACATACCCGTGCTCTGTACGGTTCTCTCTCGGTTTATTACACTTTGGGGACAGCACGCGAATAACGGTCGATGAATGCCGTCAAAGAGATATTCAGTAAGTTACCCAGACCAAACCTCATTGGTAGCGCCAGCAAGTCGGTTAACTAGCTACCAGTAATCACTTGGGTAATTATTTTACGCTGAAAAGCTCGTCTGGTACCGGTGTGGGTTAAACCACCACCACTATCACCACTACTACCACTACCATCACCGTTACCACTATTGGGAACGTGGCGTTGGACTGTCAAAGTCGAAACGCACGACTGACCGACGCGTGACATGTGGGAATTTGACGTACCTATGTTAATTGAATTAGAACGTGCGTTTAGAATGCGATTGGCGAGATTTAATCAAGTCAACGTACCGCGCTGTCGCGTCAATTGAATCGGCTATTAGTTTTCGTTCCAATATATCCATAACACGTCGACAAACTTCGTCTCTGCAGGGAGATCCTACTGGCATTTATACATCTATACTATGCACGGCTGCAGGCTGGATGTGAACGGATTGAGCTCCTTGAAAAATAAAGCAAATTCCATATGATCCCCGGGGACGTTAGCCCATCCACTCCACATCATTTTTAGTTCCATTTGTTTTCTAAAACATCCGATTCATTGTTTTCAAATGTCGCAGGCACCGTATCTGCGAATTCCTGAAGCTCTTTTTTTTTTTAATAACCAGCCTCCGCCAGTCAACCTCAACTTTTCGTACCTTATCCTGGTTTTCCATGTTCTAACAACTCTGAAATGAATGCAGAAAGTTATAAATCCATATTCATACAGTTGGAGTCGTCGACAATGACGACTTTGTTCTGGTAACAGGTCCCTCTTTCATCATTCAAGTGATAATGTTGTGGTCATGAAGAATGTATAAAAAAAGAAGTAGTATTTCGACCAGGTGTTAAATCCAGGAAATCATGGTCGGTATGTCTAGTGGGTCTTATTTGATCGTAGTATTTTTTTTTTTTTTCTTTTTTTTTTTTACCTCCAACTCATACTTTCTAAAGTTATCCACGTATTAAACGTGGGTTTTGATTGCTGATCAAGAGCGACCACAGAAGCAAATATTTCTCATTCTTCATTCTAGCATATTCCCTATACTCGTCATTAAATCACGACTGGTTTTGGCAAAAGGTTCAAAAGTTGGCACGCGCGTTTCCCGGCCGGTGACCAGGCGAGCAAGAACACGCACGTCCTTGTCGTCGCGCGTGTTTGTTGGAGGCGGGCATTGAACCGGACGACGTGTCTGGATAGAAGGCACATATTAGGTTGTATAACTACTCTATTACAGGCATACAACATTGTCGAAACGAACGCGGTGAGGAGCCATTCTGAAAACTATATATACATACCCATAGGTATTATAGTATGGGTATAATACACGTTATGCTTACGTACTGACTTTATGGCATAGCTGGCGAATCTGAGCAAGAAACCAGAAAAAAAAAAGAAATACGTGGGCAAGCAATAGGTAGTAAAGAACATAAGTAAGAATTATAGCTGCACACTGAGAGAATACAGCGAAAGAAAAACAAGAAAAAAAAGGAAATAAAAAAAGGAATCAGGAACAGAAGTCGAAGGAGTAGGAAATGAAGGAGGCCGGATAGGATCATACGCTCGACCCTTTGCGTCCTAGGGAATTCAGCCAAAGTCACGCGGATCATCCAGCCCGGATTTCGTAATCGGTCAGTGACACTGCCGCCCACAGTCCCGATATTCCGAAGTATTTTGTTCGGTGCGCCCAAGGACAGCATCGCGTATATATATTCATAGTCCGGCCAGGAAGTGATATCGTTGTGGTTGGTTGTGTTCGCCGTTTTAATTGTCGTTTTTCAAAGTTTACGGCTCGAGTAAGCCGCCGCCGCCGCCGCCGCCGCTACCACCACCGCACCGCACGGTCAAGAAGCACCGCACTGCTAGGCTCGTTCATTGTGCTGTCATTAATATATACGTAAACTTGGCAATCAAAAGTATACCTGTGTTTGTATTCTACAGGCGTCATCACACGTGGATAGAACACTAGTCGAGGCGTTCGTATCTTCAACCTCATACGTTATTCTTGCGTATATTATACCGGGAGCATGCTACCGAGTGTCCATTCGATTTTTAGTTGGAACGATTATTTGCGGAATAAAAAACTTTGAACACACGTACATTTCTCCGCCCCCGTCGTGTCCTGCAAGATCTGTGCAAATTTTTGAAAAATCATTGTTGGATTAAATTTTCCGGTCAGATTTCACGCAGCCTCCACACTGTCCGCCCTTGGAAAGAGACCGAAATGAGCGCCGACGGCCACCCCACATACTTTCTAGATCTTTAAGAAACGGATCGCGTAACTATACAACGAGACGACCCTAAGATTAGCGTGACACGTGAGAAATTAGTTTTCGAGGACTCACACGATGGTTTTGTTTTTAGACGGAAAACAGATTAGATCTGGTGTATTGGTAGACGTTTCAATGAGCTGGTTTACCGAACACAAATTTGCTCTCTCAGTCCCGTGTTTAGTTCATTTGCCTTGGAGACGTGGCCTAGAAAATATAGGTTTTACTAATGAAACTAATGTCCCCAACGTTTCTGGTCCTCCAAGATTCTATTTTTTGATAAATGAACCGGCACAATTGTTGATGAATTTGTCTTCTTCAACGCTCCCAAACTCCTCCCAATTTTCTGCCATCCACCAACATATCGCGCGATATAACATCCACACATTTCCTTATTACCTTCTCACGTACTGATTTTTAGAATCGAAATTTTCGTGAATCGAATTCATGAACCCACGTGCACACTGTCACAGGTTTTTTATGGCTGTTGAGCGGTCGAAGAAAAAGGTTGGGTAAACGGTAGGGTAGTAGTTCGGAGTGAAAGGTGAGCGGCAGTAGTTCTTTCGTTCTCCAGTCCATCCGTCGACCGATTCATTCGTCAGTTCATTCGTTCATGGTATTCTCGGTTCTTTAACCGCGCGAAGGGTATATGACCAGTTGAAATAACAGTCGTTCGTGGTAGGAACAACTTATACATGTGTATATGAAAATTCAAGTTTGTATTAAAAAAAAGTGGTGAGAAATCGCACGCACCAACATACCTATGTACACCGCACGTTTGATCCAGTCGTGAGAGAGAAAAAGAAGGAAGGAAGGACCTTGGAGGTTCAAAGTAGTTGGTAGGTATGAGGAACCCATACCTTAACAAAATTATGCTTGTGTAGGTACACTGTAAGGTATGGAGGTATAGAGAGAGGCGAACGGGCCACGACGTATGCCCGCGTGGTCTTTCGGTAGGCAAACAAGCAAACAGGCAAACACGCAGTGAAGCAGAGGCAAAGGTAGAGGCAGAGGCAGGGGCAGTCGTGTTTTGCATCGAGCAAAGGTCATTACCATCGACTGGATTCTAATTAGACAACATCAACCTGCCCCGGCCAGATCGTGGAGGCGCGCGCGAGCCCGTCGGCGGATACGTGCGCGACGCGGTGGCGGAACGCGGTGCAAAAACGTGGCTATTTATAGCGAACTAGACGTAGCTACGTGTGTATATCATTACGTACCTACTCCCTTTATTCAACGTGCTCGTTTTACCGTGTACAATTCATTCTTTTTTCTTGTTGGTATTTGTCCCCCTCCCTCCCCGCACCTATCTAACAACTTTTGTATATATCTATACGGATTGAACAGATTATACACACATATTTGATTGCCGGACGTTACGATATACTTTTACTACGTTCGCGACCGAAAGGACCATTTTATAATTTCAAAGAAAATCGTACGCATGTTTATCTACTTAAGCAGTGGTAGAATCAGCGATTTCGTCTAATTGTTTCCAAGAATTAAATTGGAGAGAGAAAATACATCGTCGGGATATCATGTTATTTGCGCAGTTTATAAAGTTCTACGCATCCGAATTGCACGGGTGTGGCGAATTGCACACAGCATATATGGTCGCACGTAAATCATACGTATACATCAAATTGCTTGTTACAGAGGTCAAATAAACTAGATTTGGTATTTCGTCTTATAACGTTGGTATAGAACTGGGATACGCCCGCATCTCTAGGACGCGGTGTGGCGTACGTTAATGGAGAACAGCGTCGGCAAAGTAATCGCCCGCGTCTTCAAATTGGCGTGGGCGTATTATTAAAGGGGATGTATTTGTCTGGCTTGTTGTTTTTCTTTTATTATCTCAGGCATAGACCGATTAAAACGAATGAATAAAAAAAGTCAAGAGAAAACAGTGAGGAATTAATAACGTGGCTAAAAAAGTTTCGGCTATTTTTTCAGTTTTTTGCTTTTCCTTTTCAACGTTCGACCGCTTTTTCATCCACCTGAACTGGTTGTAATTCGCACTTTTTAAAATTTACCGACGATGATAAAAATAAGGTGAGCAGGTATTCCGTGCAAAAAGTAGAAATCATAACCGTCGGTATAATTGCGTTATATGAATTTCATAAGCTAATTCTTATATATTGTTTGATGAAACAACAAACGTTACGAAATGTATACACGAGTGCGCAGTTATAAATGTTGGTCACGTTGTGCTCGATAAAATGTCGTCAGAACTCATATGTATAGGTATAGCTGCTGATGAATTTACAATACGAATATTATTTTACTTTGCTCGCCCTTCAATGTTTTAAATGCAAAAATCGCTGACATCCGGGGCAGCATCCTTTTCTCCGGTAAACACCGACATTTGGAATATTTTAACTGGATGTCTCCCTTGCCCAAGGCCGTGCCAGGTTCAGCGAGATTCTGCAAGGGCTTTTTTCCCGCATTGTTGTCGCAATGTCGTTATTATTTGCCGTTAGCACGTGGCAGAGAGGCGCGTGTTTTTTGGTATGGGTGCGTGTATCTACTTTCCTGTTTCTCGATACGTATACGTATGTGTTCGTGTGCGCGAGGAGGCACGCGCAATAAGGACTCAAGTGCGGGACGCTCCACGTGCAGGACAAATCGATCGTCCTTGTACTCGCAGGGCTCCCAAGGCTCGTCGTCGGTCGGGGTGGGCGTTCACTCTCTGTGTACAATAATAGAATGGAATAGAATGAAATGCCACCCTAGAACAGGTTATAAATGACGTTCTCTAATTTTAGGGAAGTGGCGGTTACGACTCACTCGTTTTACTGCCCTCCGAATATCGTTAAATAGGACTCTAAAAGATCGGCGCATCCGGTTTGCCTCGTTACTTCTAGATTCTTATCTCTATGTCCGCGGACACAACAAACACGGCGCATCTGAATCTACGTGACGACATTTTGTTTTTCCTTTTTTCTTATATTCTTTTTGTTTTTTATACTCCAACAACTCTCGTGATCAAATAACACACGTAAAGGTATTATTACACAATTAATATAGTATAGAGTCGCCAACTTTATATATCATTGGGTTAAGCAAACTCTGAAAGTGTCGAGCAAAAAAATATAAGTTAGACGTTGGCCTTAGAGCAAACTTGTTCTAATGAAGGTGTAGCGATACGCGAAGACGGGGGTCACGAACAACGTTATGATTTCCATATTTTAAGTTTCATTTAATTATCTGTAATTAGAGACCCCCGACGTTTAGTGTTTCATATATGGGATCGTTGAACGGACGAGGGTCCTTCGTCGTCACAAAACGAATAAATACTACCTTCAAAGAATATATATTTTTTTTTCATTTTCAGTTCTGCAGCGAACATTTGATATCGGGAGGTTGTTTATACCGCATCAATTTCACTTCACCAAACACATTGAAAATATGTTACTTTGGTTCACCGTTGACCGAGTTTCTTCCACAGATTGTCTGGGGAAAAAAAATCGAATCTCAAGGATTGCACTCGGATTCTTCAGAGATAATCCGTACATTTCGTCAATATACCACACATCAGCACTGTGTTATCCCGGTTTTATAAACAACATTTTGTAATTTAAATAAACAAACTTGCGATTATACGATTACGTTGTATCGCTATGAAATCGTAAAAACTATATAACGGGTCGTTATATCACACATGATTGGGAATAACAAAATGCAAACGAAGAATTGGGAAGTAAAATTTATTTTAAACACCGATCGATGCATATTTCTGACGTACTTGAACATTGACGTATAATTTTAACGTATAGATGGTGCTCGTATACTGTGCAATGGTCAGCTTGTACTACAGTACAAAAGCAGCATCATGTTAATTACCAAGCCCGCGGCCGTTGCGGCGTCAAAATTAGCCGTAACCTAAATGTTTATAATTTTTTATTCGGACGGTTCAAAGTTATTGATGATTTCCTAACTCGTTTTGCTAAGGAATGCGAAATATTCTGTTTTGTCTTTTAATCATATAGAGACGGTTATTAATGAATTCATAAATAAAATATCACTTTTACATAATTATCATGGGTATGGTAAGTAGACGACTACCAGTGGGTACTATACCGTTCAATGTGTGACTTTCATACAGTATATACGTACACTTATCACACCCACGAGCAAAATACCTTAACTTCGTCAAATGATATCTAGGGTTGAGTTGGGCTTCTCCAGAGACATCTCAAGACACGAAAGTAACCGTTTTTCCAGGTAACACTCCGGCAAATTTACGAAGCAGACGACCTAACGTAATAATGTGTAAAGTAATCTCAGACATTTTTGACGCAAAAGTGCGAACCACCGTTCCCAAAATAATATTATATTTTTGTTCATTTTACGGCGAGTTCGCAAAAAATGGTCTGCGCATCAAACAAACAAACAAAAAAAAAAAGAGAGAAAAAAAAATTTCTCCAGTCGATTCCAACTATTCTTCTCTATAAATATATATGTATGTACAAAACGTCGAAGGTTCTTACCATCACCTACCGCATGTAACTACTGCGTGTTCGCACGCGCGTATAACGAAACAAGAGGCTCAGAAGCCGTTCAAGTATCAGTCAGCTCCGCGGCAAAGATCGGCTTTACAATTACAACGTGTCACGTATCAGGAAAACAACCGTGTATGTAGACCTTACCCGTAAAGAATTACGTTTCCTATGCTTCACACACTCCCGGTATACATAAGGTAGGTTATACCCGCGTGCATTATGCACGAATGAACGTTGGCAGGTATATAAGGTATATAAGGCAGGTACCAACCACACACGTGGTACCTACAACATCGCGACGTGAATAAACGGGTTACACTATGTGAAGTTATGGAGTCCAGAGCGTCGACTCCTGGAGTGTTGAGTTCAGTTTAGAGTCCAGCAGTATGGAAGGTGGAGGAATTTGTTGGCCGGGCTGCAGGCTGCGGGTTGATATTTTGAGGATGAAGAGCTTCGGCGTGAACTGAAGTAAACGGAAGGTGGAAGGTGCAAGGACAGGAAGTGAGTGGCGGACGGCTGCAAGGGGAGAAATGGAACGGGTCAGAAACAGTCGGTATAACAGCTAGGACGACAGCAAGGAAAGCTAGGACTACCACGTCTGCTCTGAGTTCTCCTGGCTTAGAGCGAGAACAAGCGGGTTACGTTGAGGGGAACATCGGATAGGATAGGATGGGATAGAATAGGATAGAGGAGGGTAGGGTGAGTCGGGGAGGAAAATAAGGGGAGGCGGGAAAAGCAGCCATGCGGACACACGGGATAAACGTATGCCGACTACTCGTATACTTATGGTTCCCTGTAGGTGTCTACCTATATGTATACAGAAAAATATATATGTGTCTGCCATCACCGGAGACAAACTCCTATGCAAATGTGTAGGTATGTGTTTAAGCATATAGCCATCGACTAGGTGTACCATGCCCACATCCATAGAAGGTTCTATCTAACCTATGCACATACATATATGTCTACTATATTATACTTATTTTTTTTTTTATACATACCTCATACAAGTGGACAAGGATATAGTCCTCCACATCATATAGCTTTGATGGAAGAATACAAGGGAGGCAAAAAGTCATCGAAGTAGTGGCAACAGCCGCGGCGGGTGAACGATGTTTGTTTTAGAAAAGGCACTTCGGATTCGGATAGCTTCCGCATGTGGGCGGTGTAGATTTTCGTGTGATGCCAGGTGCGTCGCAGCGTATAGTCCCCGGGTATAAAGAAGGAAAGACGTAGGTTCAGCTTGTACGGTGTTACACGGCTGAGCTCGATGTTCGTTTTTGTTTCATTTGTTTTTTTTCTACTTTTTATCACCGGGTTCTTTGCCCTCTGCGACTTTTGACACGCCCTGTAGTATCGTTCACAGGTATACAAGGTGTACTACTATGTATGTGTGGATATATATATATATATATAAATATAAGCATTGTGGAGCTACAGGATATGACGATGTTCGCGTGAGCGCGATACGGGCGGTGAGCTCGAACAATTTCCTCCTTGAGGTCTGGCACCTAAAAGTTGACTTTCACGTTCAGATTATGGGGGCGGCGGCGGCTCTTTGACTTTGTCATTTTCGTGGAATAGGGAATATTCAGAGAAGCGTTATTCCGATCTCAAGGTACGACGCAACTGGAGAGTATATGAAATTCAACTTGACTGTTGGCGAAAATTTTCTACCCGGATTTTAGGATGGCAACGAACACCGATGGGCACCCTCAAAATAAACCCGACAACCTTGGATACGAAGTGTCGCCCCTCGCAACAGGTGCGTGATTCGGGTTAATCTCTTTCTCCTTTCTTTTTCACCGGTCCAAAAGTCCCCACAACTTTCCTACCCTTTCCCGACCCTAAGGCGATAACTCTGACGATAATGGAGAAAAATAAAAAGGTGAATTTACATCAGGAATCATTACACTCTAATATCCTTTTCAGGAAAGTGGCGATTCTTCAGGCCCGAATTCATGCTTATTTCTCAGAAACATGATCTGGGCGAGCTGTGCTCATTACAGAAAAACCTCGAACGAGCCCTGCTTTGTACCAAGGAGTCCTAAAAGTGGCCTGCTACAGACGTTACCTAATGACTTTTCACGCGGTAATAATTGTGGTAAGGGTGGAAGTAACAGGAATCCATGGTGTTGGTAGGTATGTCGCGTAAACACGGAGATCACCGCGAAGCTGTTTTGAACAAGCCGCTGCCTACCGTCCAATGACCGTGTTCGGTAATTAATTAATAATTTACTGCTAATTGCAACAATAACGGGGCACTGTAGAGCTGTTCGCAATAACGAAACTCAGAGCGAGAGAGTGGTAGCCATGGCACGACTACCATGACACCAACATCACCGCAGCAGCAGAAGCTATACCAGCTATACGATAGTACCATGGATTTTGAGTACCCCAAGTGCGATCAAGTTCAGTCGAGAGGACATTACCGTACCAATGCAGCGCTCATTTCAATGGGATTAATGTAGAATATTCATTAAAATTAATGATGATGCCCATTAAGGGATTAATTGCATTCTGTCAGCGATTACCGTCACTGTAACGCTTTATTGCTGGTAATTATACAACAAACCCTACTTCGATGTAACGTAATGTTCGGATTTTCCACGGTATACGCTGCAGCGATACGCAGGGGTGTTTTGCGGTCGTATCTATATAATTTCTCTGTTGTTATTGCTATATTCTCGCGTTATAATATCAAATCAGCTTGATTCGTGTTTTGATGTTTCCGGATTCCGGCCTAACACTCCCCGCACTTAGGGCTAATCTAATCTGAAAAGGATGTGCCTGACTGCCGATCCGGAAGAAAGGATCGGTGGGGTTTTTAAGTGTGACAAAAAAAAAAGGAAGAAAACGTCCGTTCTGACGGTCTGGTATAAAATATGGGTCCACTAAATATTTGGAAGCCTCTAAGTTCTTCGGTGTTCACACTTCGCCCCCGCTAACTCGAGCAACGTCCTCCTACAGGATTAAACTGAGCACATTCCAGGGTTTAATAACATTCCTGGATTTAATAAGTCGCATGAATGACGGGAATTAGTTCAATATCTCTAAGTTCTCGGGTATATGGAGTAACGGATTCGCCGTGCATCTCGTAATTAAAATGACTTCAAAGGTAATGTCCTATATTTTATAAAGATGTATGTAACGTTATACCCATACCAATAATTTATGGCAGAGAAAACTTACGACTCGTCGCGATACTCGGTCGCGTCGTGGACGATCATCGGTTAGGTGTGGCAAAAGCGTCTCGACGCCGGCGAGCCCAAGGGAAGGTTTATTCCGCCCTTGGACGACCTGGATTTCTTTCCCCAGAGTAAACACGTGAACTCAAGGGGGGGATCAGTCGCTTACCTGAAACGCCGTGGAACCGCCCATGAATTCTTTCAGAATGAACAAGTGTCTGATTAAAATTTTATGCTCGTACTATTAATCAAGCGAGCGCTAGCTAGCTAGCTAGCCAGCCATTAGTATACCCCGTATCTCGTATTAAAGGGACGTAAAATAAATATTCGGGTAACTAGCCGAGTCGTTAAGTGGAATAAGGGTACACTCATAGTGATTTGTCTCACCTTTCGTTGTAAAAAATATAACATAAAAATAAATAAGACAAGCAGACAAGCGATACGTGGATTCGCACGCAGTTACCTCGGCTCGATGTGAACCGTCGATTGGTTGTAAATATATTTCAATGTCCCAGAAATAGGATATCTCCGCGATCACCCGAGTCCTGCAGATTCACTGTTATGGCATTCCATAAATTGTAACCTGACCCGCAGGTAACTACAGCGATAATATTAGTTTCTAGTGTCTTCACGATGTCCATCTTATCGCTGCGGCAACTTTGGAAATACGATTCTAACCGATTTTACCTTTAAGATTTCTGTCCATCCTTCTCACATTTGAGGGATAATATCAGGGAGCGCCAGAACCCTTCTACTTCCATCACTCCATCTGTCGAGCTTACCCCATTAATTCCGTTAACCCCTTTTCCCGTTCAACCCTTGTGGCAAATATTGTGCGGTTGGATATCGCGGCTCGCTCCTATAGAAACCGGCCTAGTTTTCCCGTCGATGTTTCTCCTGTAATTGAATCTCTTGTTTCGAGATTCTCGTGCAACGGTTTGTACCAAGACCTTAATAGTCGATTTTCCAAGAATTCGTTGGCACCGGTATAACAAGCAATCTAACTTTGACTTACCATCACCGGTGAATCAACGGGTGAATCAACAGAAGAGCCAGATGGAGACCTGATCGGTGAACTATCAGCGGAATCGTGGATCTGTAACAGAGTAATGGAAAAGTGAAGTCATTGATCGAAATGGTCGTTATAATGTTCGAGGAGAATAAGCGGAGGAAGAAGGAAAAGAAAACATGTAGATTCGAATAACTCGGGACGCAATTAGCGCAAGAGTGCGCGGGTGGTTCGAAACGGGGGTGTATACAAATGTCTTTTTAAAAGGATCGCCTCTGAGTAACGGAAGTTGTCGGATCTTATCTGTCATTAAGATCGACGTAACGCACGGGCGATCTCTTTTTAGAGTTTCCCACCCACTGGCTCGCGAGCAACGAGCCAAGGAATTTATTTTCATGTATAGGTATTTTACGCTCAGTTAGTTTTTTCTTAGATGCCCCTATCCCCCTCGCCCGCACTAAAACCGCAGCCAGCATCTATCCAACATACAAGAGCAAAGCGATTTGGTTTTTCTTCTGTCAAACCTACCGAACAGATTACGAAAAAGTCACGTACGCGTGTCTCCGTGCCACGTACACGCGTATGTAACTACCTTTTCGTGCAAGAAGTCATCGAACCTCTGTTTCCCCCTTTTCCCCCCTTTCTGTCCCTCGCCCCTCCAATGCGCCACCTCGTAATCGGAGATTGGACGAGTCACGTTCTGGCAAAAGTATTTCTAAGCAGTTCATGGATTGTTTTCTAAACAATTTGCACATTTCTAAGGTCGATACGATCATATCCCCTAGTATGTAGGTATTTCCGTACAAGTATAATGTAATATGTATCCACCTTGTACTCGGGGACACCGGTATCGCTATGAGATTTCTTTTTTTTCCAGAACCGATGTGAATGACCTTGGGGAACGTGGAGTCGAATAATCGTACCCTGATCAGGGAGCATTTTATTGCAAAGCGCGTGTCATGGTATAAATTACATATAGTATAATAGATAGTATATCGTATTGTGAAATCGTATCCATATACCAATGTAATCTAAAAACATCCGCAAAGCGAACATTTCTTTTTCTTTGTTTCAATATTTTATTCTGCACTTTATAGTGAGCGAGAATATACATACCTTTTCCGAGTAAAAGATTTCCGTAGATGATGGGAAAATGACACCGGGCGTATCGTCATACGCCCCGGAGGTAATTTTTTTTTCCCTTTCCCTTCTCGATCGACTACGGTGTTCCTTATATATATTTTGCCCGGGGCAAAGAGACGAGCTAGAATCAAAATCTGAAGTTTGTGTCCGATGGACGAAATGTTCCGACGTGCGCGTGCCTCGCTTCTTAACGGTCTAATTGAGGGACTCGAAAGCTCAGATTCCTGGAACACAGATTTTCGTCGACGCCAGTAAGATCGTTAGGCCGGCGGCGTAGAGAATGCAAAAGAGGAATATGAATCGTTAATTCTTGCTTCACTTTTTCATGAAAATCTCTTCAATTAAAGTATCAACTTTACGTCAGCGTCTCGCTGCAGTTATATGGAGGATCAAGAAACTCGGCGGTAGGTACACGTAGATATACCATACAGATGCTGGTTGTGGACTAAGCAAAGGAAAATCACTCAGATTTGCTTAGTCGCGTACCGCAGAACCCGATGGGCAACACCAAACGGCTGTATCTACAAAGTAATTCGTGACTCGCCCAGAGACTTGCTTGATAAACAAACGTGCGTGCAAACTTGCAATTCGCATAGTTTCAGTCGTCTATATACTATATAGGTACCAGCCAATCCCTCCTATCCAAGCAGCTTTATTCTCGTCCTCATCCCATCCTTACTGGTGCAGTCAACGACGCTATAGGCTGCTGCTACTACTGTTACTACTAGACGGTAAGTTTCCACCACCGTCAGCTCGTCCGGCGCAACGCCCTTTCCCTTTTCGCAGCCATCCTCGTGTTAATGAACTTGGAACTATGAGATATCATTCCACAACCCGACTCACACTTATCGCGTACGATAAACCTGTCTGGCTATGTACCAATCCCGTCTCTGCACATCGTCTTCGTGTGCAATATCATTTCATTTATACGTACCTGCTGCCTTTTTTTTCGCAGCCTCGTTGTTCCGCACGGGTAATGGAAAATAAGTTTTCCATGCACCGTGCGATGATTCATGTCTGATAACAATAACAATAACAATAACAATAACAGTAATATTACTAATAATAATGATAATAATCGGAATATCTGCAAGAGGATGTTTGTTCTTGTAGGTGAAGGAGTTTCGGGGCTCGTTCTGACTCTGGGATAGAGGGGGTTAAAAGGAAATTCGTTGAGATTCTACGAGTCAATTTACGTCGTCGTAGCAAGATCAAAGTTACTCTCTTGAGTCGGGAAATGACGTCGTCGGGAGCAGCACCAGCAGGCATGTAGCCTGAGCGAAGCTGAAGCTTTGAAATATAAGGCACCTATATACATCTAACGGGATAGGTGCCTGTGTATGTAGGTATACATAAGATACATACATCCAGCGGTATGTTTGCATGCAAATCGTAGGATTATCGCTGAGGATCTGGATCTTGAACTGAGGGTTGATGGAGGAAAGGGTGGATCAAAATGTGGGATGGGGGATGGGGGGGTAGAGCGAAGGAGCTTTGGGTAGTCGGTATGAGGTACCTACGTGCGTCGTCTCTCCCTTTTCCAATAGTTACCAATCAGCCGCGCAGTCTCCTTCTCAGAATCTTAACGACTGGACCGAAAGATGAGGAATATAGGTATAGGTACCGAAGCCTCCATCCATGCCTCATACCTATTTGAGAAGACCCAGTCGTCGTCGTCGTCGTCGTCGTCGTGGTGCGCAGGGTAATCGGAAACGAGGTAGTGTTTTGTCGCGGGATAAGTCTCTGGAACGTCGAAAAATAAAGGACGAACAAGCGGAAGCTACGATACTGAGCCAAACCGAAGGGGGACGTAGTGCAGCCTTACGGGGTCGACGTCCTCCTCGTGACAGTTTTCAAGGGAAAAGGGCATTATTCTCGTCGAAACGCCTAGAGCCAGACGGTCGTACGCCAGAACAGAAAGGCTGGGAGGCACGCGCGCGCCGATGCTGCACCAGAACCAGAACCAGAAGTCGAACCGGCAGCGGGTCGTCGGGACGCTTTCGTCCGTCGTGCCAACCGAAATAGACAAACGGACGGATGGCATCGGATGGACGGACGAGTGTCTCGACTCGCTAGGAATGGAGAAACGAAGAGCAATGCTTTCTTTCTTTACCTTATTTCTTCCTTCGTTTATCTAACACTACCAAGGAATACTTTTTCTCACTCTTATTCTTTCAGTTTCCTGCCATTACTGCTGCTGCTGCTGCTGCTGGTGCACTGACGTCATACGAGCCTTTGAACTTCTGTTTGAACGAACTTTTCATATCCGCATGCGGCGCGCTTTCACAGATACTTATATATAGGTACATATATATTTTTATACCTTCGGTTTTTGTTGGGACCGCGTATAGATCAATATCTTCTGCTGATTGATTCGCCATACGGTATCGGTGAGATGCAAAAAAATGTTGAAAAAATTAAAAAAAATATGATGAAAATAATAACTAAAATACTTCATAATCCCGTATACTTAACTAGATTAATGACTCGACTTAACGATGGAAGGACTAAATTTCAAGGACGTGATTGATGAGAGAGTTGTAGTACGACAGAATTACGCTTATAGGAAAAAAAAAGAAAAAAAAGAAAAGGAACTGAGTATATAGAAGTGCGAGGGAAGAAAGAATGCGAGGAGTTTTGTTAGAGAGGTAAGCTTTTCTCGAGAGCTCTCGAAAACGTTTAGAAAATCGTAAATATCAACGGTACCATGTAAAAGGGCCGCTAAGGGGGTTCCAAAGTGGGGAACAATGGCGTGATGCCAAGTTGGTACAGTGCGGCGGCGATAGTTATGCTGGCTGCGGTAAAAGTAATCGATGGGGGTCCCGTCGATGCATCTGGTTTATCAAATGACCATTCAATATTATAAAAGTATAGGAGTAAAATGGCTTCTCCCGCATCATTGGCACGGATATATTATATAATATTGTACGTACATTATATCTACTGACAATGGGTGTAACTGAAAACCATTCGTTCGGCGTTCGCACAGCCAAATATCCAGATGCCAATCGTGAGATAATTAATTTTCGCCTCGCAATTTTCTTCAGAGTTCGAAGAGCTTCGAGTTTCATCTCGTTCGCCCCTTTTATCCCTAAGATTAGGAAGACAGGAGCAAGAATAAGAGATAGAAAAAGAAATGAAGGGAGAAAGAGAGCAGGGAGATTCGTGAGATCCGGAAAGTTGTCGCTGTGATCAGGTCCGGGGGCTTGGAGCGAGATTATTGAGGTCTACTTAAAGTTACATTTCGCATTTCACCTAAGCCAAGATTGTCGTAGTTTAACGAGTTTCACCCGGTTACATTTTCGAAAGAATTCGCGATCGCAAATAAATAACCTTTTTCCAGTTTCCGCGTTGGTGCATGTATATATATGTATACAACTATAGCTTCAGAAATCTCTTTCACCATCACCACCGATGTCCCCGACCCCAACCTATTCCGCAACAACAAAAGTAACCCGGTGACAATGGACCACTTTGTTTGTTGCCTCATAGATTAGAAGAGAATCACGCAGATACAACATCCGCCAATTCATCAGATAAGCTCCGATATACCGCGTAGTCATTCAATAGAAACTTCTCCCCGAGATTCTCTTCTCTACAACGAGATAAATCAGATATCTGGATTCCTCTCCATTCCCGAGTCCTTCTTATTTTTTCCTTTTGATGCAAGGAAAAAAAATAAATGAATGAATGAATAAATGAAAATGAATTACTCGAACAAAAATAGCAGTAAAAAAAAAAGAGTCAACTTAATTTTTTGAAATTTATTGCACCGCTTCCCTAAAAAATTGGCGAATTTACATCCTGTCGTTCCCGCGCAATTACGCAGTTATTTTAAAGATTTTCGGGATGTACCGTACGGTATGAAAATAAAAGTAAAAAACCACCCCGGTTGGTTTATTTCTTTCTTTATTTCTTAGTTTTCTCAAAAAATATAGGAAGTGGGTATATGTATGTACCTACATCTCAGTTAGGCCCCCTCCCCCCCCCCCGCTCCCGTTCATCTCTTCCCCTCTAAATACAAAAAGTGCATAGCTCTTACACGTACATCCGCTGCAGGGTGATGCTTCGCCTCAGAGTTCAAAAACCTTAATGCGCGTGCGAGGCGACGGGCGTTCGTAGCAGCAACAGCAGCAGCAGCTAGCGACGGTTTTAATCGTAGCCGTAGATCTAAACGCTCGTACGCCCGAACAAGCCATAAAATTTTAGGGTCTTTTCTCCGCACCGCAAACACCGACCGAATAATACGATAACCAAGAAAAGCTTGTATTAATACACATATATACATGTACAATTTATTCACGATGCAGTTTATCAGCTATCTTGATACACCCCGCAGAAAAAAAAAAGAAAAAAAATAAAAAAATTGACACATAACAAAAACTTTATATAAGCGTTTATCGGTGTCGATAAACAGATTAGTACATCGTATTTTTTGTTTATTAATTTTTTATCATAAATATTTTGACGTTTATAAGACGTGTATGAATATATGTAAGTTTATGTCTGGAACCTCAAGCGGAGATAATACCGGAAACGGAGAGGTTTCGATAATTATTTGTATATATTATCGACGTATGTATGTATATAGGTATACAAACTAACTGGTTATGCCACGAGGCAATTCCTGCCAAGGGCGCGTAATTGTGACGTCATCGATTCGATCTTCCCCCGCCCACGATGTATGACGACGCAGTGGACCAGAGTCGATACGTTAAATTGACGTATGTCCGTGAACAAGATATTGTGTCGTTACGATTTTGAAGATCTTCCGTTTTAATGCATTGAACATCGCGATACTTTGATCGCTCTTGAGCGTAGCTCAAGCCTTTCGCTTCACGTTCACGGTAGCGTTTAAGCGCATACAGAATAAGAAAGCCAAAAATAAAAGCAAAAACGTGCGGTGCAGTGGGGACGAGATGCATTGGCCCTGGGCTCTCAGCTGTTGCTCCGAATACCGAGGGGGTCCTCCGCACCGGAAGTAAACGAAACCCCGAGAAAAATGAGCCAGGGGAGCTAAGATACGAGATACGAGAGACGAGAGATGGGAGACGAGAGAAACGCTCAGTCAACTAAAAAGAAGGAAACAAAAATGAGAGATAAAAAAAAATCTAAATAAATCAAAAAGTGCAACGGACAATCTTCCTTTTATAAGAGACAAACTTTTACGCCGTACGTACGAAAGCGTTGGACAACTTTGAATTTTTTCTTTTTTTTTTCCCCCAATTTTTTGTTTGTTCGCTTCTAAGAATTAATTCTTCACGATTTTTACGCGTACGTAATTGCGATGGATTCTTAATCACTTCGAGTAATTGCTGATTCTAAAATTGTAAAACATTATTATTAAAAGACGCGAGAGGTCGAGTGTTTTAAAAAACTATTCTCGATGTAGATAATTATTGTTAAGCTAAACTCTAAACTGTTCAGATGTATGTGAATATATGTACACTACGAAACTGATGATATTCATGTAGTTTGTTTCTATCAACGCACATCGAGTCTTGACCCTTCACTTACTAACGTTTTTTTCACAAAACATCAATGAAGGAGAAAAATTTGTATTTTCTTATCTTTCTGTGGATATAATGTTGTAACTTGAAACAGCGTAGCAATTTATAGTAAGTTTCCGGTATTCTTTTTTTCTTTTTTATGAATAACGTAACACGCCATAATTTTTTTTTAATGTTTTTCTCTCATCCGACTCATCGCACATTCGTATTATACACGCTCTGCAAGTCCGCACCGGATCTTCTTCTCCTGCAAGTATCATGAGCCTGGCCGGCTTAAGGCTTAATAGTTACGGTGGATGAGGTGATAGGTGAAGTGAGGTGCGGTAAGGTGAGGTTGTATTAATCCAACTCAATGAGCGTTCCGCTTCCGGCTGTAAGGGAATCAAAGCGCTTTCAGCCCCGTGACTTAAAATTTCGTTTAATTAACCTCTGGCTTTCACGCCGGCAATTCCGGGAGACGTTAAATTTACGTAACGGTTCCCAGAGTTCCTGCTCGCTCGTATGTGGGAGAACCGCGATGTCCTCGGAGCGTTTACGTTAATTCCGTCAATCGACCACCGCACATATCTGAGGGGGTGGGAGGGTAGGTTATTAGTAGGTAGTGTTCGCGTGAGAAATTCTACCCACTTCTGCAGGAATTAGTGATTAGGTTTTAGCCGGTGTCTAAAGGTTACTCAAGATTCCGAAGTCGTTCGACTACAGTTCCTGGCAATCAAGATAGGGCGAAATCGTCTCTCTAAGGATTCGCAATTTCCCACGGACACGCACACGTTGGGTGGTAGACACTCGTTAAGATCGCGAAAAATGTATTAAATTCAACTAGGGTATGTACTATATACGAGGCGAGCAGTCGCAGATGGTCTTGCAAGGGGTGCAGGGCACGGAATTAGCTGTCGTCTGCAATTTTTCAAGGCGTACATAGATATACGCGGAACGGATGCGATAGGTATGGGGACGCCGCGGTTATAGGTACCGATGGTAGGTTGAGAAATTAAAGGAATCAAAGGTCGTTCGCAGAAAATTGATTTCTGCTTGATATATAGAATCTCTTGAATCGGGTGGAGGAAACTGGTATAGGGTGAGTGGGTACGTCTATCTTCCAATATCTGCGGCGCGTGGACGCGGGGACAGCAAAGGTTGGCCCGTCAACCTGCGGGTCGGACGAGGTCGTCCGGGCGCAATAAGAAGACTCGCCCTATACCTCCACGAAACCTTCCCTTTGCCGATCCACCCTCTTCCTGTTCCTGTGCGCCTCCTCCTTTTTCTCTTATTATGTTTCTTCCTCTTTTTCTTCTTCTGCTTTTTCTTTTCCCTCTTCGGCCCCGCCGCAGGCGATGCTGGCGTGTGCGCGACAGCGACGTGCCCGGACTCCATTACCGGACGAGCATAGCTAGAGCGACTTTATTCCATAGGATGAGAAACGAGAAGAAGGAAACTGAATAATAGAATGAGCAATAGAAAATAAAAGCGCAGATAAATAAATCGATAAATAGCGAACGAATTAAGTCGGATGTTGGAGGTATTTAAAAACAAAAAAAAAAAAGAAAACGTACTCAACGCGAGCGATTAGACATCGGAAGATTATCGCGGAAAAAATGTTAGATAACTGGATTCTCAAATACATGCGTATACGCGTTTCATATCACTGCAGTTGCAAGCAGAATCGAAAAATGCCTGAAGAAGAAGAGCCAAAAAAAAATAGTAGAAAAAGGAAATTGCTTGCAAATGTGATACTATTATACCTACATGACACACATGAACGTATTCATAATTCTGACGCAAGAACCGTATATAGGGAGGAAGTTGCCAATACCGCGATAACTCTAGAGTTCCCTCTCGGGAGTCGAGCGGCGGCGGAGAGTATGAATCTGCGGATTCAGCGCTGCACGCGCCATGACGAGGTTATCAGGTCCACGTTGACCGTATCCCCTTTGGAAACATGAATGAAAATATTCGCTCGTGCGATGTACTCGTATTATCGCAACCGTTATCGTCGTAATTGCCACGACGACGACGACGCCCCGTTGACGTACGCTGATCATAGCTGTACGTACATAATACTCGTATAAGCCAGAGACCACCTTTATCCGCGTATCATATACACCGTTTTTATCCGTCAAAGAACGTACATTTTCTTGAACGTCTGATGTCGATGAACGAATTCTGGTCGGAATATAATTTTCGGACAGAAGTGAATTGAGGAAAATAAGTTGCAAAATACATGAACACCAAGTACTATACGTATATAAGGCTCTGGTTTCTCCCGAAGATTCGTTTTATCTCCGAAGTCGCCTTATCCGAGAGCCAGTTTTCGTCGCTATTATTACAGCCATTCGCAAGGTCTGCTCGTACAACGAAATCCGGGGAGAATTGGATTCGTACAACCAATTATCGAAAGATAAGTTTAGCCGCAAGTGGTACGCCGCAGAAGATTACGATTATCGTATAAGAAAACGGCGATAATCTCATAAAAGATCGATATATTACTATAGTAGCCATAAATTTACGCCCATCTAATTCCATAGGTTCTACTTGTCTCATGTTGTTTCCGCTTCCCTTTTCTCTCTCTTTTACCCGTCTTCTTTCCAAATATTCCAAAGATTTTGCTATCATGTTTTTACCCCGCATAAGCCGGACGTTATATAAATTTTATTATGAGTCTAAACGGTTCGAATTAATTTTTTCAAACATTGTTTTGGAATTTGAAAAAACGTAACGTATGGAGCACCACTAAGGTTCGGTTCTCCAATTAAACGCGAGCCTTATAAATGACTGTTTTCATCCTAACGTAAATATATAGAAAAGAAAGTTTACGTAATCCCTGCTCACCTGAGGGCTGCAATACGTACGTAGGATGTGTGTAGTACATATGTGTACATACCTTGGTACGCAGAGGTTTTTCCCTGAAAGTTAAGCCGGGCCTTTTGTTGGTTAATTTTGTAACATTTTTTTTCGTTTTTCATTTTTTATTTCATTTTTATCCTCCCAGCCACCTCCTGTACGTATCCGACGTAATGCACTGCGCAATGCATATATCTGTGAATCTATCTTAAGTTAAAGAATGATTATAGCCCGTCGGATTCCATTAAGAGATAAACATGGGAGGCTAACTCATTCGTGGAATTCGACATCTGGGTAATGGAGAATGCGAAGATGATTCGCTTTTTGCGCAACTACGTTAAGAATAAAGTATAACCCACCTTACGTGCACTAATATTCTTGTAATATCTTGCACAGATTTTGAAGTTCGCAGTTTGGTTTTGGTTGTGTTGCCGCTGCAACAGCGGGATAAACCGACCGCGGAAAACACCTACCGGCTTTGGTATATATATATACATGTAGGTATTACATACATACATACATACATAGATACATAACCAAAAGCAGCGAGCACCTCCTCGCGCGTTCGATCCCCAATTCACATATAGCCAATCGCTTTATTACAGCAAAGCCGTATTAAAGTTTGGCGCTCGTGCACAGGCTACGTTGTGCAGGTTCGTTGCTCCGGCTCGTTGACTTAACAGAACACGTGTACTATTGAGCTAGGCTTACTGTAGTAATAGATATATAATTACGCTGCTTATCGCAAAACAGCTCAAGCGTAGAGTGACAGTTTAGTTGGATCATTTTATTCTTGATTTATTTACTCATTTCTTATTTCATTTAACTTTTTTCTTCTTCTTTTTTGTTTTTTTTTTTACACTTGTAAATTCTTTTCTATTCATTTTTATCAGCGATTCAGCTGACGTTTGTGAGATATTATCGAGATACGTATTCACCAGCACTGTCAGCTTTACGAGAAACTTGAAATGTTTCAGATATCTCACGTGATTGACGCAAAATTAATTTGATGACGTTACACTCACGTGGCCGCACGTTTTTCAGAACTCTATATCATCGCGCCGCAGGACGGAACTCGATGGAAATAAAAGCCACGCTTTACTTTTTCCGTCTTTGATTGTCGAGTGTGTTATTTATTGAGGTTCCGTGTGATACAAATCGTGTATGCGATTCTGTAACATAATTCAAGAATTTCGAGGAATGTCGACTTTAATTAGAGAAATTGTGTTAGAGATCTCTAGGATGTGTTAGTTTTTGATTTTTCTTCAATCCCATTATATAGGAACTCTGTATAGGAAACGACACGTGTGAACGCTGAACTAGAGGGTGGACTTTGATTGGAAAAACGCTAAGTTTAAAGCCGGAGAACTTTCGGTTAGTAGGATTACAAAGCTCAGCGCTGTAGTTTTTGTTTGTTTTCTTCCACCCTCTGGTTGGACGCGATTAGACACCGATGGTCCGTCGATGTAGCGATGAAATGTTTCGCGTACCTAAAAAGTTGGCGTTTCCTAATTCTGCAAAAAATCATCAAAATACCAATTTGATAACCTCGTAGGTAAAAGGACATCGTGCAGAGTTGTCGCTGCAATAAATGAATAAAAAAAAAAATTGAATCGTCAGTTCCAAGTACACAATGAGATCGAAAGGTCTGAATCGGTTATGTATATGCAAAGCTTTTAAACTGCAGTACGCAGGCTGAAATGATGTTGCAGTAACGGTCAGCAATAGAAAGAAAGAGTTTGAAGGAGAGAGGAGAAGAGAAATGAGTCTCCAGGTGACCTTTGACCGTTAGTCATCAGACGGTGGCGTCGCGTCGATTGGATTATTTAGTCTCACGTGTACCGACCTCATCGTCCCCTCATCGTCCCCTCATCGTCGTTGTACGGAGGACTTTATAAAGTGCAGTTAGTAGGTTGTTAAAAAGGTTGAAGCACCTTTTCACGACGCATTTCATGCAGGGAGTACCGCGGGCATATAATGTTATGTTAACTCGCTGCTAGGCGAGACGGATGACTCGTACGCGACGCAAGTTTTAATTTTGCTCTTCCCCTGACGCCCCCTGTCTCCCCTTCACCTCTGTCGAGCTGTAGGGGGTCCCGGAAACTTTTTAAAACGTGGCAGAGGTGGTAAAAAACACCCTTAGAAAAGTGGATGGGGGCGCCTCGGGCAGCGGGAGGGAAAGAGGAGTAGAAGTACGTGCGCCACATTGTGAGTTCGTTATAATACTTTGACATTCTTCGTATTTTTTTTTCTCTCTTCTTTTCTCTTTTCTTCTTCTCCTATTATTTTTATTCTTTATTTTTATCTCCTCTTCTCCGGAACTGAATAACATGCCTTACATATCTATTTATACCAGTGTCACCTATAGGTGCCGGGATCGGTTGTCTGAGGAGCGAAGATCCCGAAATCGATCCAGAAATCGATGCGTCGCTCGAATCGCAGGAGGATACGAACCCGAAAGGATTCGTTACAAAACACACAAAGTCGAACCTCTTTTCGTATATGCAATCCTCGCTCTTCCCCATCCCCTTGCTCCTTCTCTCCTCTCTTTTCCTTTTTCCGTCTTTATTCCTCGTTTCAACCCTCATCTTCTTCCCCCGCATGAACCACCGCTGCTCCTTCACGCCACGCGAATAATTCGCGACGTTTTAATATTGTTGGTGCGGTGGTGTTGGTATATGGCAAACGAGTGAGCGAACGAGGAGAAACCCGGCAGCTCGTCGATTGCCAGGGTGAATTTAAGGGGTGGAGCGCTTTCGATAAATTTTTCATGGTTTCCACCTCGGTGGAATCGGATTCTGGGCCGATATGCATTCGAGGACGCGCGCCTTCGAACGAAAATGACATTAATATTCATATTTCACTCGGAATTATTACCGATATAAAGCTCGTTCTCCTCCTCAGTATCCTTCATCCTTCGTACTTCCCTTCTCATTCTTCACTATTCCTTTCGCTTGCGCGAAGGTTTATTGCTATACGTGTATGTATTTCTACGAGGAATGTATACGAGCCACCTAAAAATCACCTTCTTCCACGTTTATGCGTATTATGCATAAATAACTTGTACGAACTTATCCTGCAATTCCACGCAGAAATGATAACGAACACGAGTGGAGAGAATCGGAAAGAAGGAATGGATAAACTTGAGGAAAAAAAGATGGCTGAGATCGTATGCGTCGTCGTGGCGCGCGGTCAAAGATTCAGTTATTATGACGCGAGGCGCCTTATACTTGGCTTAATTTATTTTCAGACCTGAGGGTCTTGTTCAATCTACTTCACCGTTTCACCACCTCGCCACTTGAACGACTGAATGGATTGGCTCTTTGACGCGGCGCCGCCTTCGGTATTTGGTATATTACAATCTTTATTTCTTGTATTTCTTGTTTGATATTTTCTTGTACCAACTTGGTTTCATTTTGTTTCTCGTCTTTTTACGCCTCGGCATGTTTTGTTCGTTCTTTCGTTCCTCCGCAGCGCGCATTGCCCGCACCCAACCACCGCCCCGTCGATCATCTGTTCACACGCGGTTTTTCGTTATGCCCTACTTTCTCATTCACCATTTCTCATTTCTTGCGGTGAATGTCGTTGTAATTATCATTCAACGGACGACTACATCCATACGTACGTGTACATCTCTCCGCATACAATTCAGGATATGACGCGCCATGGTAATCGCATCTAAAAACAAATTCCTCACCTACCATGTACACCTATACCCGATTCGTTCCAATAGAATTACGATCGTCTCCCATCACTTGGTAAGTATACCTAAAAACCATTGGAATTTTTGGTGGCTCCGGTACGAGTGGTAATTTATAAATGTATTTGAAATCAAAATTCGCGATGGGTATCAAAACATCATTTGGCTCTTCCAAAAATTGCATCAGCTGACAGTGAACGGGTGTTTTTGATCCGATGAGTTGCAGCTGCATATACATGGTCGACATATCGGATGCACAGACGCAAAAGTATGCATGCGGGTCCCAGGTCTGGCTCTTGAAAAACGCGTTGAGTACCACTTCGCGTTTCCCGCCGTTTCCCGTCGTTTCCCGCCACAACTCCCTCAACTCACCATCTCTCCCTCCTTCCTCTCTCTCCCGGTTTACTCCCTCTACTCCCGGGTCCCTACTACGCGACGAGTAGGGTCCTTGATCCCTGGTTCCCGCTTAACTGCGCGCGCACCCTGCGTACTATGGTTCCCCCGGGCTACCCTTCCCTGCCCCCCCCACTTCTTCTTTGCAGTCCCTCTTCACCCTCCTACTCCGCCGCCACCGCCTCTTCTTCTTCCCTCTCCTTCCCCAGGAGTCGCCGGGTCTTCGTCCTGAGAGTCTCAAGACCTTGGGCACGACGTACCTGCGCGTCCCGCGCTACTCACCGCGTACGTCCCCTACGTACCTCTTTCGAACGGCAGGTTCCCTGCACGCAGAACGTACACACGCACGTATACTCATGCACCGCGGTTCCTTTACCAGACGTTATAACGTAAACGTGAACGTAAACGTAAAACACTACCGACGTACTACTACGATGCGCAGATCTTGAGAAGGAGCAGAAAAGCTGCTCTGGAACTCGGGACGTGCGACCAAAATCTCTGCGAATTTAATCCCCGAATTCTTTACTCTTTGAAATTATGAAGAAGGCTTTGAGAGGGATTTTTAGCAGCTCCTTTTGCTCGAAACGTTTGATATTCAAACCCCTAGTTAATAAACGCAGTAGCGAAGAAAGATCGTGGGACACGATGGGGTCAGAGACCGTACGAAATTTCACAAGCTTTGACGTTTTACTTGAGAAATTATTATGTAGGGTGTGCGTGAGTCACGCGATATTTGCTAAAAAGGATGGTGATTCAAGTTATACTAGGACAGATAGACACTCATGACTTGCGGCTGTGGTGATTCGTAGATAATATTTCTCTGATTCACGAAACTACCCCCAAATGTACGTGTTATAGCGTTGACTGAAACAAACCCAGAGATTGACTCAGAACGTTCACCTCTGCCTTCACCTCATCCCCTAATTAATTACCATTTGTAACCGAGGTTGAAGTTCGTCTAAATTCCACTTGACGCGGGCGACTGTCTAGGCCCTTGATCTTCCCATTACTACCGCCGTCAACATTGCTGCTGGCATCGTCACCGCCGTTTCGATGGCCAGGTTAGAACAGTCTCACACAATTGTCGTTTCGACGAAAACAGATCCACAATGGTTTCCCGTATTCTCAAAAAGGGAGATGGCGGATCGCGAGAGTGTGAACCAAACGTCTAGACGCGTTTTTTGCCCCGGCACGAGGCCCGCCGCAAACAAAAGCTGCAAATGCCATTCAATCGCGGGTTCGGCGAGGGCTTTACTCCCCTCCCCCAGTATCACCCCGTATCGCAGTAGGCACGTCTAGCTGCTCATGCTCTCTGTCCTCCTTTCGCTTTTCATCAACCACCAGCCCTATCAAACTTTCCAATTTCCAAAGCTTCTTAGATCATCCAACCGCACTTTACTCAATCGTCGCTGTTTTTATGAAACGCCTCAGGTATCACCGAGGGAGAATTTTTACCTAGACGCTCATGTTCTCAACGCTTCTTGGAACAAGTTGAATTATTTTTTTCAATTAAGTTTTTTCTTCTTCTTTCTTACCATCCTCAACTCCGAACGGAATTGTTGTTGAGATCCCACGTGTCTTGTAGATACGAGGGGGGGGGGGAGGCATGAAATGTTGCTTATGGATATCCTACGGGAGCAATGTGGTCGACGGATAGACTGTCCGCCAAGTTCTCTTTTCACGATGGGTAAGTAAGCGACAGTCAATACCGTATCAAATGTGCGAGATGTAACCAGCTTTAGGAATCCAACAGGTTCAACCGCAAGGAAGAAGTACAGCGCTATATGGCGACCGCAAAAGGTGCAGCGAGTAAAACACGCTGTATGTTATAAGGAGAGCTCTGTATGAATCCCTTGTTTTTATGTCTATTACATATACCTATCTTCGACACTGGTTACATACCCGCATATGGAAAGTGTTAGTTGACGGAAATACATGAGTTATACATGTACGTAGACATAACATCTCGTTCTTCGTGATCGTCATGCCACATGTAACGACTTAACGTACCCCGTAGCTCGGTAGTTATAGAAAAAAAGGATTCTTCCCCGACTGGCGGTATCTGTGAGTGGTGAGTATTACATTTACACCTGTAGAATATACAAGAGTCACGACGAACGTGGTTTTGCGGGTAGATGCAGCGAAATAGAAATTACTCTGGCATCTTCCCGAAGAATAAAGCCTCATTCCTGTTTCACCCCATCGGTGGTCATGGTCCCGATACGGGGTATGGGATAATAATATTGAGGTGTTCCGAAGCCGAGACGAAGATACAGATATTTAAACTCGTTCTTCACGTGCGAACGTCTATCGGGCGTCTATCGTTCCGTCTGTGCAAAGAGGGGAAACTGCAGGGGGTTCTAGATCGCGAATTTATTCCCCGTCCTTCCTTGTTGAGTTCAGGATCGTCGGCGTCGATGTTAACGCGCGTTGGCGTTCCGCGTTGGCGTTGCTGGCGACGAAAGTTTTACTAGCAAGAGAGAAAAGAACCAACGCGCCGTGTCGGCTGGCGAAAAGAACGGATGGGTGGGACACGCCAGGCATCAACAGCCTCTGTTCGGCGGGAACCATCGCACGTGGTTCTCATGGCGATGTGAGACGAGACGAGGAGCTATGGATGGTGGAGATGCACCCAGGACGACGAGGACACAAAGGACAATGACGCGTCGCGGGTCTGCCGTGGCCAATGTCACCAGTGTCAGTGGCTACTCATGCTGCTGCTGCTGCAGTTGTTGATTTTAAGTATCTGGTTGCACAGCACCGGAATTTCCACCAAATATGGCTGCAGTAGGTCTGGCGATGATAGCCGTAGTGGAGATAATATAATTCCGGTATCAACTTCCGACCGAATGACAATAAGTATAACGCGACAATGTTGATGTCTACATTCGCGGATATAGGGGTTGACGTTGTTAACGATGACTTACATGTATATGTATCCGTTATCGTACAGAGAGCCGCGAAATATGGCAGCTTGGAATATATAAATATATTTTTATTTTTCAATTTTTTCCTTCTTTTTTTTTCCAGAGATAACAAATTGCAGTTCCTACGTTTCTTTCAACTCATGTATGAAATACGTTCTCAAAGTGTAAATAGGTATACGGGCGTTATACCATCCATACCGTAGCTCGAACTGAAACTGAAGCTTGCGGAAAGTTTTTATTAAAAAAGTTCTTTTTTTCCGAATTTCTACTACGCGATAACGTCTCCGAGACGTGGACCATGCATGCTGTACCCTACTTTCCACATAACCAACGAGGAAAGGAGCTGGCGACGAGATGTTATAGTTTTTCCAACTTACTTTTTTATCGTATATGTGTTGGTACAGTGCGCAGCTATTGCAACAAGCTACGTAGGTATTTGCAGGAGAGTGGAAATCCTATATGAGAAAGTTAAGCAGCTTCTCCGCCGTGTACGAAAATGAAAATTGAACGATGTACGTAAAAGAGAGAAAAAAAAAGAAGAAAAATAGCAAAAGAAAAAGAAAAAGTACATGCAGGCTGAAATTATTGTCCCGGCAGAATTGAATCGGGAAATTTAGAGAGGATCAGGATCAGTCCGGTTATTATACTCCCTATACCAGTGTCGATCTAATTATAACGTTTAGATCCTCTTTAAGACTAGAATTCGCTGGTCCATCGCAGCCGCTGTGTGATGAAGAACGCGAGGTAGGTACTAAACGAACGAGCGAACGAACGAACTAACCCGTGCAGAGATTAGTCGGGGCGATCAAAACTCTAGGTCTACCCATTTCGCATTTTGCACCCAAATATAATTGGGATTGGCTGGTTGGGTGCGTTCTTAGCCCTAATAACATGGGCGTCTCATCTTGTCTCGTGCCAACGGAAACTCAATTAAAATATAAATAGCCCGTAGCCCCATTAAGCCTCTACCCGCAAATAAGAGGGCATCACATCGTCTGGTCTCACGTCAGCCGTCCATCTGACCTCGGTCCGTTACCGACCCGCTTATGTAGTTATACCGATTCGTATATTACGTTACACATATACTACAATACCGATAAAGTAAATTTGCATGTACCTCGTGTACGAACCAACGTCTTTGTCGCATCATTAATAAAACGATTTCGTCTGGGCGACGTGTGTACGAGAAGATGTGTACACGATAAATCTAAATAAATATACCGGGATATTTTAATATCATTATAACCGTACGGAGAAATTTTTCGTGGTGTCTATCCTCGAGCAAAGCCCGTTATAAGATCGATAATCGTTGACCCGTAGCAGCCCTCCGTATAATACTCCAGGTGGGGAAGGTTCCTCTTCGATTTTAGCGCCCCTTTCCGGTTCACTGACGTCCTTTTCTAGTTCGCTGGTCCACCCACCGTTGACGTTCGGTATGTACGCGCCCTTAAGTCTGGACAGAGAGGAATATACAGTGGAGCACCCCAGACCTACCGCAAGCCAAAATGCTGGGACCCACTCGTTGCATGCGGTCACACATCGGTCATTCACATTCTCCTGACCTCTAAGCGGACGCGAACGGTCGCACGTAATCCATTCAGTTTTCAATGTCAAATTCAAATTTTTTATTTCGACACTCTTAAATCACGGATGTCTTACGACCGCGCGCCGAGCAACGGGGTTCGCATATTCACTAATTTCGAACAAAAACAGAATCTCATATTAAAGACGACAAACACGCGTGATGAATATGCGGGACTCTTCAAAAGAATGTAATCAGAATGAATAAATTTGTAAAAAAAAAGAAAAAGAATAAATAATAATAAATAAATACTACTCAATCTTTGGATAAACTCTGAATCCTGTTCACAGCTTATTGTTAGCTTGATTAATTATAATATAAGGTGGTTCGTGGGTGGGCGGAATGATGTGACGTATGTTCGGAATATTACGGAACATATTACGAGAGAGAGCGGTACGCCGTCGTCTAGTCGTACCAAATATCCTCGTCACGGTCTCACTTCTGACGGTACATTTACTTTGCTCAGCAGTAATCACGGTGGTATTGTTCCCAAAGAATGTAGTTCGGTACACCGTCAAGCTTTTGTCTAAATCTGCACGAGTCTGCAGTAGGATTTAGATCTTTGAATTGATGATGCGTTTTTCAATACATAAGGAGCAAAACTTCTGATCCCTTAAAAATCCCATTCGAAGCGATAACCCCCGATATCTGCAAATACCGAATATCGATTACCCGTCAAACACGCATTCGCTCACTCACCCAGTAATTCACGCATGCCAATGCGTAACTTCCGACCTTTTTACACGAAGATGATGCCGCGTCGAGAGCACCGGTTGAAAGGAAGTCTGGCGAGCTGGTCCGGTGGAGTCTAGTGGCATTCAATGACCCGGGTGGGTTCCTAGTAGGAAGGCTCAGGCTCAGGGTCAGGGGCCAGACACGCTACCAACACAATCGCTAATTTCTAGATACCTCATACACGTCTCACGTTCAACTTCGCAATGGTATTCGTATTCGTATTCGTACGCATAACAAGTCGCGCCGCGCCGTTGCGATACGAATTTCGACGTACGGACAGCACATACATGTACACGTGATCACCGCGCGCGATCACCATGGGAAAGTATTTCGGCGCATGAAAGAACCGCTCTGTTGTCCCTGTCGTTGCTTGCTCGCAAAATTCAGACCTGTATAATACGACAAAACGATCACACGTCTCAGCTTGTCCATATAGTGCGGAAGCTGCTGCTTAATAATGACGGTGATACGTTTGTGTTTTGAGAATCTTGCCGTGAAAGGATGAACCGCGAACTGCAAAACTGCGACCTCGGTCGTAAGCTGTATAGTACTTGTTGTTTGGCCTACGATTCTAGGCTCTTGAATATTTAGTGCCCCAGTTTTTTTTCTCTCTCTCTCTTTCTTTCTCGTTTTCTTTTTCTTTTTTCTTCTTCCTCTATGGTTGAAATTTCAAGATGAGAGTTTTTGATGGGGTGCAGGCGAGACTGGAGTGAGTCATGCGCACAATGATCTGTTACATATATATATGTACGAGAAAGATGTTTACAGCACCCGTCACTCCAGACTCACGACTTAAATTTATCGTTATCTTCGTCCCGGAAATAGCTCGTTCAGAAACTCGCTTCTGGAGACGCATTTTTCGGATCGGTACTATATGGAGAAGAGATGAGATCGAGCTGATTTTTTTTTTTCTTTTCAAATTAAATATAATGCAGCGGTGTTTTATATTCAATGGAAATCATCCCGGAGAATAGATGTGTATTTAGGTGATACCACGGGTAGAGAGTGACTAAGCGACGATGGAATTATATTAAGACATTTTCGCATTTGGAATGTTAGCAGGCACATAAATATTTTCATATTTATCACCGTTCGTAGTTTATTATGGGAATAAAAAACACACAAAGTTGATGTTCATAGCTCGTACGAGTCTTTCTACAAATGCCTTGTTTCCATGCTACCATAATTTTCATCCGATTGCCCGATAAAAACCGAATGATACATTAAAATAGGAAGACAATCCTCACGGTTTTGTTCTATTCAACAGTAAAATGGGGAAACTTTTTCCCTACATGGTTACCGATAAACGTCCGAACTTACGGATGTCCAATAAAAGTCTCGAGTCCATTGGCTCCTCGCGTTATCGGGTTGCCGCCGCTCCTGTACTACAGTCAGACTTGAGTCACCGCGACTAAATGGAACCCAATGTCCCCATCGAAAAATCATATAGGAAAAAAAAGAAAAAAAATGAAGAGAAAAGAAACGTTCAATCCCGTCAAAGAAATATTATATGTGAACGAACGAAAAATTTGACTTTGACCGGGTCAGTGACGCGCCCGGTCGGTCGCACGCGCGCGCCTACTGCGTGCGATTTTCTTGCTTCATTTTTAGATCTTTGGGATCCCTGTTTGGTCGTAGTAGGCCGAAGGTTCGCTTGCGTTCGGCGGGGAGGAGATCGTCGACTGCAGATTATACTCTTTGTCCGCGGCAGGTTGCCGACAGATTCCGAGAATATGCATCAACGCGGTCGCGAATTAAGGATATTTATTGGTCTGGCGCTACCCATGGAATTTGAGAGCTTGTTTACGAAGAAATCTACGGCTACAAACTGGGTCTTTGTTCTATGTTAATCAGCCTGGTAATCGCGTCGGATGTTTCGCCGATACCTATTCCATTCAAAAAAATCACCTTCGAATCGTTTCGCCGTCCAGCGGGTTGGGATTGTTATAGGCATGAGAATGAAACCCACCCTCTAATCAAGGAGCCTTTCCGAATGCAGTTGTGATGCAGGAACCACTTAAAAGATCTACTTCCAGTCAGACTATTATCGTAAGCGTAGAGAAAAAGAGAAGAAAAAAACTGTCTAAGCTGAAATTAAAATCTGCCAATTCCTCGTTCGGTGTACATAAAATTTCTTTGAATGATCATAGTTGCATAATTTTTACGAAGAAAATAACATATCAAAGGAGAGACCAAGGATACGGCGAGTAACGTGAGAAACAAGTTTCCTTAATTACATTCGATCGCCTTTAAGGATCCTGATTGTTGAAAGCAGACCGCTGTGGTCTACAAGGGTTTTACCACGATGAATTATTACTCGATCCGCGCGGTGTCTTGTGTATCTTCACGTCTTCACCTCCGATACTAGGTGAATACATTGAGCAATTTGGCAATGTACCTTTTTTGTCCGTTGTTCCTGAGCTCGGCAAGGACGACGACGCGACGGGCCAGGGGAAGGAGGAGTCCTGTCTGGATCTCCCGCCGTTGGTGGGGCGTAGTACCGCGGTAGGGGTCATGTCCCTTTGGAGTCAGACGCAGCCGTCTACCCGAAACCCCTTCTCGAAGTAGTCAGCCCAGCCACCAGCCAGCCAGCCAGCCAGCCGAGCCCCTCTCTCTGCCATCCGTCCGTTCGTATGTCCTGTCTGGCCCCATACCACATCATGGCACACCATAACCATACCATGGGCATGGGGCACCATACCGAACCATACCGTTTGCTAAGTGTACCAAGAGCCTCGCCGAAAGTCAAGGCTTCTTTATTAATAAAAACTGACGCAAGATCCCTGGTCTCTCGTCTCGGGTCTCGCGTCTCGCGTCTCGTTTGTTGACGCTATTTAATCGCCCGAGGGTTAGACCGGCTCGATTTTGGCTAGACATTTATGGAGAGGCACGTGTTGAGCTCTCACAAAATACTTAATCGATCGCGCGCGCGTTTCCCAGACGTCGACGAGTCGTTCCAAAGGGCCGCGCATTTTGGATCAAGTGGAGTTAATCAAAGAGACGTCGTTAAGGCTGTTGAGCTTTCAGTTGAACAGTCAACGGCAACTGAGATCTAAATCACCTTCCACATTTCTTCTTCTCCCTCTCCGTTTTTCTTCCTCCTTTTCTCCTTACCCTCCTCCGTTCAATTCCACCTACGCAAACTGGGGTGGAAAAAAAAAAAAAAAGAAAAAAGGATACCGGTAAAAGCCCATATAAGTAATTTAGCAACACTTTACACAATCTGCACATCATACATCCACTATACGTATATCACGTGCTATAATAGCACGCGTTGCTCTCTCAACACAAATAGTTGGTGTCCCGGATAACCGATTGAGTGAGACTAATTCGAAGAGTGTTTGACCTCGCCCTAACAAACGTCATGTCGCGATCTTCCACGGGACTCCCACGCTCTGGTTGATTGTAAATTGAATGTGACAGTAACTAATCACTTATAAAAGAGGTTATTGTATGCGGAATAATTGTTGTACTCAAAAGAGAACTTTTTAAACTTTTTCAACGCATAATAGCGATATAGAGATTTGCTTACCTATACGTATCAGCTTATTAACACTGCGATAAATTTGGCTATTAATAATTGTTGGTTTATCCTCTAGTTTGCGATACATACGTACTAGATGTAAATTAGTTCTCTCTTGAAATTTATGAGCGGTGTATATAGAGACCGATGGATCGATTCGTTACCCACGGTTTGGCAAATCTTCCTTAGAGTTGGAGAATGAAGGCGAAATTTTCGACCGGACAGGTATACAAACCGAAGAATAATTAGGGTATAGAGGATCGATAGGGTTAAGAGCTGGGTGTGACGTAAAGTTTGACGTTTTCAATATACATGGAATTTCGGATTTCAAAATTGAGCCAAATTTCGTACGTTATAAGAAACTAAATGGGACGTCGTTTACGATGATAGTTTTTTATTTTTCTTTTTGCATTTTATACTTTGTAATTTTTCTTTCAATAGCGTGACCGGGGATATAAAGGAACAAGAAATAAAAATGTTTATACAGTCTGAGCGTCGAGTGTTATATCTTATTGGCATGAAAGCAATAAAACGCGCGTCTTTTAGCGAGTGGGATGCTGGAGTGTGTGATCGATAAGCGTAAAAGTGGGGTCGCCCACCGACGCATACATATGTACGTCATATTTTAACGCACACCATTACCTACCAACCTCAGGAATTATAGATATACAAAATGAATGAGAAAAAAAAAAATTAAAAAAAGGGGACTCCGAAATTCCCTACGCAGGTAGGTAAATTCCGTAAATGATTGAAGATTAAACGCGGTTACTCTCCGGCAATCGCTCACAGCTCACATTATCCCCGTGCACGGTGGTGATTTTCAGCATTGACGGCGACTGTTGTGGTTCTCGGTTAATGTGGCTCGTTATACCGTCGCGACGCCCGCGCCGCACCACCGTCAGTTCACCACTCATGGATTTTATCCTCTCAATTAACGTACGTCGTAATCGCGTGATATACATATATATACCATATTCGTCGTGCGGCCAACCGCGGCTCTTCCAAAGATAGATTCCTATCCGCATACGACGCGACGTTTACCGGATCAAAATTTTAATGAATTTTGGCGGGCTATCTGCACGTATGTAACACGACCAAGCACATGTGTAGTGGCAGCGTTCTCGCGTCAATTATCGATCGACAATAATTGATTTTCACAATTTTTTATCTTTTGTTTTCCTTTTAATTAAGAGTTTCATTTAAAGTAAATTAATTTATTCATATTTACATAATATACATAACATTCAATTATTCACTCATTTATTAACTCTAATAAATTCATACTCCGGTTGCCGGAGGAACAGGTATATTAATGTAAAAAATTAGAAAATTAAAAACAAAAAGAAGCAATTAAAAAAAAAAAATAGAAGAAAATTTTAAATAAGTTTCCGCTGCAGTGTGAAGCTATTGGAATATATTATATGGGTAGGATAAAATGTTATACGGCGTGTGTATAAATGGATTAATTAAGTCGGACGTATTTTACAAAATTTATCACACAACGCTAGGTCGTGCTGCAGGTGTTATACGTATAACCTACGTGAGTCTCGCTAATTTTCGCGCAGTACGTTACGTACGCGGTACGCGGCTCGGGCGGCGGGCGCTTGCAGTAGGTGTTATGTTATATACCGTACGGGTTATAGCAACGAGTTTAACTGAATGATACGAAAGCTATTTTGTGTAGGCGTGTGGGTATTGTACATAGTTTAAATATGGCTTGTCTCAGTGTGCGTAGGCTAGTTGTTGGTACGTACGTATGTACAACAGTTGGGAGTAAAATCCGCGGAGAGTACCAAATGAAGAGTTGTGTGTGCCTAGTGCGAAATAATATAGCTACGCCGGCACTATCAACGTTGTCATTCTCTGAGTAGAATTTATGCTAATGATTCGTGTAATGATTAGCATGGTTTATAGGCTCTGATTTACTACTCTCATAGGCTACAGCTATCCCACCCCATTATTAGATACAAAGCGGTTTAGGCTTCCCTTACTTCCCCAGCTGCTCAAAACCATGATTTATACCCGTTAAAAATGACGAATCGCTAGGGTCAACCATGAATTTCTAAACAACGTATTACCGACCCCCTTGCTCCAACGTTCGAGCTTGTACTTCAGTACTTGAACTTGCTCAAAAACTCACCCCTTTCTTATTCATCTCGCTTACTTCGATCGCGAGGTATCCAAAATGGTTCTTGAAATAATATATGAAAAATAGAAACCTTTCGGATTACATCATGACACGAGGTTTCTGTTTTTTTTTTCTTTTCTTTTCGAAACAAGAAAATTGCTTAGAATTGATCAAACCTGCGAACCCTGAGATGTAAACGTGGGAGAAATTTAGGGTTTGGTATTGTACCTATATAGAAAATGTTTAGCGGCCGCTTAATTCTGGGAAGAAGGACGAAGGACGAGAAACTGGTTCGTCGGTTGATCGCGGCTTTGCGGTTAGACGGTGGGTATTACACAGTGAGTCGGTAGGTTGCTCTCTCCTCGCTCATCCCATGCGCGTAAATCTATGATTTATTTATCGTTATAACTCACCGTACACGGTGTACAATACCCAGAGAGCCCCCGAATCACCTTTATCTACGGCGGTATAACCCACTTCCAACAGGCGGTAGTTGGGTAGAGGTACCTATACCGTTGCCACAACTAACGACGTCAAGGTTGCAGGCGTAAATTTATTCAAATTATTCATGCGCGAAACGAACGGGGTGCAGATGGGGTAAAAATATTTGTCTAGGATCAGCGTAGCGAGGATTCAACCTGAACACGACGTACTCAGGGATTAACCAATGAGCGAACTACAAATGCGCGGCAGAAGCGCGAAGGACCTCAGGGACGAGGGATGGGGTGCTCAGACCTAGTTATTAATTTTACATTTCACACATGGTCGACAAAGTATAACGGATTAGGGGTCGGCTGGGGTCAATAGGATCCACCGATTCAACTTGGAACTAGATAAGCCTCGAACTAATCCGAATCGCGCGTTGAATTTTTTTTCAACTTTTTTTTCTCGCGATATGCCAATGTTAAAAACGAGAGACATTTTGATTTATATCTGACGCAAGTCCGAATTTTCTAAAACTGATATAATTGTAGGATTGTTATATCTTCATTTTTATACTTTTATTTTCATCGTTTCAGTAGCAGCGTGGCTAAACGAATTCGAAAGCGTAAAGAACAGGTGGGCCATAAATTCAAACTCTATCGTGTTCAATCCTCGGTACATAATCCTCGGTCTACCCGCACTCGATCTTCATTTATCCCTTGCTCTTGATTTTCAAACAATTTTTGCACCAGATAGCAGCTAGTTAATTTTTTTGTTTGTTTTTATTTGGTTTCTGAAAACTCGACCGCTGTAATCTCGAAAAATAATCCACGCGTTACATCTATAGTTATTGTTAGTTAATTTTAGATGTTATTTTCATCCAATGCCAACTATTGCGGACGAAAAATCCGAATCAATTTAATTCTCTCTCGCGCGAAACTTTATCGGGAATTTTTTCGGCTGTCGGGGAAAAAAAGTAAAGAAACGAAAATAAAGAAAAAGGTCGCATTCAGGTATCCAGAATCTCCTCCCCTGCATTTCTTGGGGAGAGCGAAAAGTGGCAGAGAATTGCGGAAATAAATGCTGCAGGCTTTGTTTTAATTGCAGCGATTGTACGCCTTAGCTTTACAAATGTTTCCCCTTTCTACCCCCTAGAGTCGAATCTCCTACACCCCTTCCTCCCCTGTAGTTTCCAAACGTTCCTGCAGCAACTACCCTGTTCCAGTTATATACTGAGCAGCTCTTTGAAAGCCGCGCGACTTCTACGCCCGACGCTAAGCCACGTGGAAAAAAATTGCGACTCATTATTTTGTAACGCATGACTTTTTATCATCATGGAAAAGCGGAATACGCCGAGGCTGCACTGCAGCAGCAGTATTCCGTACCTGCTCTATATGCATGCCCTATATGCACCAACTGCAGAGCTATTGCAGGAGCAAAATGAGCGCAGAGTTTCAGGGGTTGAAACTGCATCTATATACACGTACGTATATATACTCTTTATATTATGTACACCATAAAACGCGTAAAAAAAATATAAGCGTAAAATCTGAGAAGCGCGTTAAGTCGTAGCCGCACGTAATTCATATAGAGTTACTTTTGAACAATTTGTTATTTTATTTTTTCTTTTTTTTGTTTGTTGTACAATCAACTCTAAGAAATATTTCAAGTTGGAATATTTCTCCCCGCTTTATAACTCCATGAGAAAATTAGTGATAATATTGTTACTGTAAAGTGAATTTTAAAAGTTTTGACACCGCATGTGGTTAATAAATTCAGGACTTTTAGTGTCTTTGGAATAACGCCAGGAATCGAAAATCCTTCTTACATTTTCTTTCCATCTTGCATCGATGCTGCAGGTGCAGTATGCAGTAAAAATTTTATACCCACTACTCGCATAGGTCGCATAGAAAGAACTGATTTTACTGGTGAACTGAAGTAGGTAACCATCAAATGATGTGCCCATATCTTGAGCATCGAGAAGGAGACTTTGATGCCCAAAAGAAGCCACCGGAGGATTTCTTTTATTTTTACCGCATATTCCAGGTGCCTTGATCAGAGTTCACGAACGCTGCGATGGGCTATTTCGTACGTTCTTCATTTGTGGCAACTAAATTTGGCTCGCGGAATTGGCGGTACTCGTGGAGCACAGAAAATTTAGCAAAATAAAAAAAAGTGAAACAAAAATGAATGTAACGAAAGATGAGGGGAGGAAGAATTGCAGACGGCGAGTAAGAATGAGAGGAGAATAAAAAAAAGTAGAAAACAAGACAAAATAGAGAAGGTGCGAGTTTGAAATCGTTAACAAGGTAAGCGGCTGTTCGTATAGCGTTGGCCGATGTTTTATTCAAGGTTTTAGGAGTGTAGATTCGATACGTCTGTAACGTTATAGCGTCAGAAAACTGGTCCCTCTTGATGGGTCCCTATATCTTTTTTTTCATTCTATATATTCTTCTCTCGCACGTTTCTTTATGAATAATCTTGTTTGGGTCGTGAGTCGTTGATGGTCGTTGCGTAACGCGACGAAGAAACGGGCACGCTGTCTACCGCAGCGTTAAGATCGCGCGCCGCTTTTAACCTTAGCTGTGAGGTGTAACAAAAACGTGTGTCTGGAGCTCCTTCTTTTTTTCTTTCTCTCTCTCTCTCTTTCTTTCTGTTCGTTCTAAAGTGTCGAGCATCGATATACTTACAAACGCTCAGGTGTCTTGGCTCCGGTCTCAAGTTACGCGAATAAAACGACGATACCGCATACGTGTGTTCTTCGACACATTCGTAAGATTACCACCTCTTCGTATAAACACACGCATAGAATGAGGACAACGACAGCAGACGTAAAACGGTCACGTCTTCTAAAATCCATGAGCGTAATTAATTCCCTCGAATAACAGAACAACCGATGATTGTGGCATGAGGTTCTGGAAAGGCAAATATAAACAATAGGTGAATGAGAGAATGTATCCAATATAGTATCTTCCGGCTACATCCAGTTTGCTGTTGGAAACAATTATTCGAGGTTGAAAATCTGCAACGACCAAAAAACTGTGTGGAGATTGAAAGCGGATTGATCGTTGACACAGCTAACAAATAACAGAATAGTTGTGCGAATCCAATATCATCTGTATAGGCCCGACTAGGATAGATTGGATCAGGATGGGTTAGGTTTATTGAGAGTTGCGGTCGAGTGGGAACCAGAGACATGCGTGATTGGAGCTGCTCCCTATGTCCTGGGACCTACGGCCGTCCCATGATCAACCGTACGACCCGGGGCCGAATGGCAAAGGTCTTCTGCCTGGAGAACTCGAAATCACCGGCCAACGATCATTGATGAGTGATCAATCTTGGTACAGGGGGGAGCGAGACCTTTGCTTGGGGTTTCCTACCATCCACCCCAAAGCGGAATAACAAAAACGACCGAACTCTATAGAAGTACCGGATATACCTACATTGCGATGAACGGATGAATTACGAAGGTGCAGAGAGAGGGTAGCTGGTGGGATTTGTTATACGCTTTTGATCTCTCGAAAGAGTCATGCGGGCTGGTTCAACGGAACGGACACACGTCACCCTCTACGATTAAATTATTAATCAACTTCGGATTAAGTTCACCGTGACCAACGGGCTCTACTTTACACGCGTGTTACAGGCAGAACACATTCGCCAAAATATTACAAGGGCGAAAACCGGCGAGCAGAGAATGGATAACGGTACACGATGGATATTACATGCCATTTTTCAGCTGATGGGTATCACCACCGATGGGCACGGGGTTGACTTTTATTAGGATCGTGAAGCCTCGTTGGGATGTTGCGAAGACTGCATTATTGTACAAGCCATGATGAGGAGGTGGACATCGGAGTCATATGCATACGTATAGAGGTAGAAGGGAAAAGGCCGGGTGGGTGTGTTGGGTGGTTCATTTGCGGTTGCAGAGCAGAGAGACGTCGTCGGTTTGACGAGGATCGTCGTGACACATGGCCGAGTTATCGAACGCAGCCGCAATTAAGCTCTGAGCATAAATCACGAGCGTACGGTGAAAGTACCCTTCGGAAATGGGAAGTGTAGGTGGTGGCGGATGGTGGTGGTGAACATTGGAAGTGGAAGTGGACGCGGAAGTGCCGGAGCGCGTAAGATGGCCGACTAAACAAATAATAAAGACTCACGGAGCGCTCGTAAAAATACCGCGATAAAGTCTAGGTGAAGAGTCTGAAGGGTCTGTCCCTCGAAAAAGTCAACTCGAGTAGGGAAAGAAGTCCAAAAGAGAAGCACTAAACTTCGCACCCTTCGCATTCCGGGGCGTTAGGGCGTTTTCACACGGCAGAATAAGACGGGGGCGCGAGCGAGAGAACAAAACGTTACACACCTCGACGCCGGCTATGCCTACCAAAAGAAAAAAGCCCGACCGAGCGTTCCAAGAATCACGGCGTGAAACTTACGATATCCTAACCTACCTACGACCCAACCCCCTGCAAAATACCCCTATTTCCTTATCCGCTTGACAGCCACCGCGCTGCTATGAAGAAAATGACGACACGCATTGCACACGCGTCAAAACTACCGAGAAGACGAATTCTCATGGGGATCGAAACGAGGGGTGCTCACCGATAACCATCTTTAGTCGCAAAAAAACTCAACCGACGATCCAAAAAACCCCCTGTTTCTGGTACACGAGAACAATCGAACCATTTCCCACTTCCTCAGTTATAGGTACCGATTGTCAGAAACAGATTCGAAGTGAAACGCACATATACGGCTTTCATTTTGTTTTCTTTCATCGTTTTTTATCTATTCAAAGTGGTCGTATTACGTGCCAATGTATGGCTGAAGATTATAAAGAGATCGAAGATTATTGATTTGAGAAAAGAAGCTGAGGGTTGAAAGTTGGAGTATTTATCTCCCTCTGGGGTGTTCCGGGACTTCTTTTCCTTTGCCAATATCTTTTATTCGTTTCCCTTTCTTCTCTCTCTCTGCAGTCTCGTTTTTTTTCTACATTTCAATTTCTCTTTTTCTCTTTTCATTTTCTTCCGCATTTAATTGATATTCTAGAGTCGAATCGGAGAGAATTAGCAACTCTGCTCTCTCGACGGGTGATTATCGACGAAGGCGAAAATGAACGCGTTCGCGTGAATATGTGCGGCGGCGCCTGGCTAAAAGTCACAGAGGGACCGAGAAACCGAGAGACCGAGGGATCGAGGGACGTGAGTCATTGTCGGGCCAGACGCGGTGGTGCGAGGAACTGGTCGCTGCACCGAGCCAACGAGGTAGGAGAAGGAAGGTGGTGGTAGGTGAGCAGCCGCCGAGAGGGATGTTTTAATGGCTAGTTACGTTGGATTTGCTGGTATTTAATCACAGAGGCTCTCATCTCCGCCTTATTTTCAGAAATTCCATTACTAAGATTCCTCCTAATTTTCAGAGTAGGTATTGATGTATATAAATTATGTACCTCCAATTCTCTTCTTTCAATCAGATTAGCATTCATCAATTTGATAATTAGCCATCTCTACCGGTCCTCTCTTTCCCTTTAATTCTCCCTCGCACCCTTTGTTCTCGATTCGAAAAGGGGCGGAGGAAGCCAAACTTTATATCATATTTCGAGTCGAACAGACGCGACGGGTCCGTAATAGGTATACCGAACAACAAAACGAGCAAGTTGCATCGGGTGCAAATTCACGGAAACATGAATGATGCATCAAATTAGCGAGAAGGGGTTGGTATGTATCATCGGCTGTGCAAACGACACTCGAAAGTATCCCGGAAATTAAAATTAAAATAAAAAAATATAAACATGACTGAAAAAAGAAAAAAAAAATTCCCAAACGCTTTGTCGCCAGTCATCGTGCTCCAAAACTGTCTTCTTGGAGAGAAAAAAAAAAAGAAAAAGAGACCCGTATGAAACCGACTTTCCCATGATCAAATCGTGTACCGTACGTCTGTACGCGGGTATATTATGTTATTAATTCGTTGCAGTTTCCTCGGGAATTTATGTAGGTACGCATACATTTTTTTGATGGGTCGTATTCGGATATATGTTACCTTATAGTGGCGCGCACAGGATCGGAGTAAGTTTAATAAATGGGATATCTTTGTAAACGTGGTGTATCGAACAAGGAACACATGGGGGTAGATTTTGCAAAGCAAACACCCGGTATAATTGCGTAGTACCCACGGTTAATAATAACGAATGCCGGCTTAGGGGTGGTCTGGGGCGCGTGGCACCCTACGTTGAGCGAATGCCGCGTACGGCGTGCAGTTCCCCCCGGGGTTGCATAGACCCCTCGGCCAGCGAATGGGAGGCGTAGCCCGGGGGAGGAGGGATGTCTGGAGCGTGGACCCGAGGGTGAATGCCCGACGGCAGCCAGGAGCGATATACGAACCGCGAAACGTTTTTTCCCCGCTGAGACTGTACCCAGCTCTAGCTGCTGCTGCTTCTGCAGTTGGTACCCAACCTAAACTCTATCTACGAGGTGTCTACGCTATGATACCTATGCCACCGTCTAGGTTATACTAACCCCTGCCCACAACCTTCTGCATCTATCTATGTATTATACCTACCTACGTATGTACACGTATACCTATAATATGTATCTTCGCGCAAGGGCGGTTCCCGAGGGACTCTATTCTCGAAGGCATGTCTGCGATGCAGCTTAAGCTTTATGCTACGGCCAATGTTATTACGGTCTTCTTTTCCCTTTTTTCTCTCCATTTTCCTTTTCTTTACCCAACAATTTTTTATTTTTATTTATTTATTTTTACTACTTTTTCTTCTCCTTCTCTTTTTTTTTTTTTTTTTTTTCTCGCTTACTTTTATACAGGTGGATATATTCCTTCATTATTAGAAGCACAGGGCAATGTAACGCGAACGAAATCATCCCCACATCGTTGCAACACGTGGGTGAAAGAAGGCGTTGGACGAAAATTGCTTCAGCCATACGTATGAGTCCGAAAAAGCTACAGCGGGGGTGTACAACCTACACTTACATCGGTATGCATATGCGCAGTCGGAGTTTCTAAATTAAAGTTTACGTCCCTTATACGCACGCAGGGAATGATTTCTCTCGATGAAAAAATAACGGGCCCTCATATACCGCGCGTAGCGTCGTGGTTCGGATTAGGGGTTGGGAGGAGGGTCAAGACGTTTGGAAGAGATTAAAATTTGTTCGGCCATGAAAGAGAAATTTCGTGGAGGGAATGGTGAGTTGTACGAGTTGTCGGATAGTAAAACGTCAAAGAGATATATTCAACACCGCGAATGGTGTGCGGAATCGAAAAGAGGAGGAGAAAATTGTCTGTTCTCCGAAAAGTTGACGGACGCGGTACCGAGAGCCGTGGCGCATCAGCTATGCTCCGGGAATTAGTGACTATACGTTAAAGTACCGAGAATAAAATCGCCCCGTGCGGTATAAAGTTCCACTTGAAATCTTTTCAAATACCATTCAGTCTTTCGTCTGAACGCTCCATTCCCCTCATTATTATAATATATCTATGCCAGCTTAGCATCAACGTACCGCAGGTATTTTTCAAATGGGATACCCAAAAGTACTACTTGCGAAAATTTGATACGTTACCGCTCGAAAAATTTCACTCCAATGAGGATATTATGAAAAAGACAAAAACCAAAAGAAAGAAAGAAATTGACAAAAGGAGTAATACGAACCATTCATAGTCCTTGGTATAGAAAAAAGAAAGTCAAAATAAAATCGATCGATTCTAATTCTCATTCCCGCCTTTTGCGGCGATGCAGCACGGTGTAGGTATGTTCTTCCGACCACCTGCGCGAAAAGAATCAAAATTTATGACGCGGATCGCGATCCGAATAGGTATATACGAGACGAATCTTTATGGAAGGAATGAGAGAACCTGTGTAATGTTCTTCTTCGAACATCGTATCTAGGATATGGTTGCATCTGCAGGGAAACGCATATTAAACAGAGAGTCGTTTACAGCAGATATAGCTGCGCGTTGCAAGATTCCTAAATATTTATAGCTGCGAACATTCGTTTGGCTTACGAGTTTAGGTACTACTTTAGGCGTTATGGCGCATGTTTTCATAAATTGTTCGCTTATATCTACCTATTGCAAACTTTCCAGCCTTCTGAGACTCACTCCCAACCTGTACACAACACCGCATATAACCCTGCAGGTTTTGCACCGTTGCAGCAACGTAGTTACGTATTGCCCCGCACTAGAACTAGCTGAGCATTCGTTATTACGCTCTTAATTAGATTCGGCTACTCTCAGGATTGCGTACAATTAAACTCCGAAATTCAAAGTCGGCTACATTCTGGGGTTGACGTCTCTTGCCGGTGAAATGGATTCGACGGTCGATCGTTGCAGCCGATTGAGTTGAAATAGGAATTTCAAAAAGATGAATGAACAAAAAAGAAATAAATAAAAATTACTCTACACGACGCGTGCGACCACGTCAGACCATAAAGTGACGAGGTGTTCTCGATTTAACTCCCGTGACCGATTGAACATTGCACCAGTAAGTAAACGTGTTTTCCTAGCTTTGGTATAGCGTGTAACTATACTTAATACGATATTATTACTCTCTAAGAATGCGCGGTAGAAAACCTATTTTTTTTTCCATCGTTTAATTGCGATCGTTAACGTTTTATATCGACATTCGTGAGATATTACGGCGCTGTAACAGTTAATTGTGATCTAGTGGGTTTGTCTTGGAATGTGGTATAACGAACACGCATGAATAGATGTGGTTAAAAACAAAAATTGCGTATCCAACAAAAATTTAGATTTGCATTTCCTGTATTTCTGAAAATAGGTTTTAACTTCACGTTATACACCTCAGTTTCAACGAATCTAAATTTTTATTCGATGCTCCCTCAATGGTTTTCAGCCCCTATGATAAAACGCTCACATACAAATGTGACGATGCAAGAACTTAATTGTGATTGATATTTGGTATTATGCACGCGTCATTTGTAGCGGAGTAGACGGAGAGTATGCAGCTTTTGTTGCTGAAAAAAAAAAAATGACGAAAAAAAAAAGAAGACCATAATCTACGTTTATGCACGGTTCGATCAGCACGCAATGAGTGAGTCTTTCATGTACCTATACATTACTCGCCCTTAATTATTACAAATAGTCAATACAGTCGGAGCTTATTTGAGGGGGAGTAAATCGACAGTTTTTTTTTTATTTTTTGTTCCGTCTCTTTTTCGTTCTCTCTTTCATCTCCCTTACTCTCAATTTTTCTTCTGTCTTCTTTTTTTTCATCTCCCTCTTACCAGTTTTCACTTCCCCTCCGCCTATACATACCCTGTAGATTGCACGACGAATTTTCAGACTGCTTATATAGCAGCTACTCTTGCAGGGATGGATCTGTAGACAGCATAGCGATCAATCTCTCGCTAGGGACAATATTGACGAGTCTGTCTCGCGGAGGCTTACGGGCGTCTCGTGCTTCGCATTATAAGTTCAAAAAACAAAAAAGAGAGAAAAAAAAAAGGAATAAGAAAGAGGAAGAAAAAATAAACCAAATGAGAAACGGAGAGAGAGAGAGAAAAAGAAAATAGAAAATAAAATAACCACGGCACGTGCCTCTGTATTAGCTACTCTTTTACATTTGTTTTATTTTTTTCCCTCCTCCCTCTCTCTCTCTCTTTCTCACACCTTTAATTTCTTTTATTTTTGATTTTTGTATTTCTTTCTTTATTTTATTCTTTTTTTTTTGGGTTTAATTGCTGCCTGTTAACTCTTCAACACCCTCCAGTTATCATCCTGTTTGATAATTCTACACACGAAGCACGAAGGAGGAGAGACCGAGCGTTCATTAATTCTGGCTGTTCGTTCGAATCGTCACATTTACGCTGACGAGTCATCGCGAGGTACTCCACCCGCGTAATAAAAAACGAAGTCCTCTCTCCTCATGTGTACACATATATATACGTCATACATTTATATATCTATAGCCATATACGGATAGCGTGTATTATTGCTGCACGTATTTAGCTGAGAAAGAAGAGACAATATACAATACATATGACAATCGGGGAAAATCGAGAAGATTATTTTGTCCGTATGAGTTCTCGTCAGTTAGTCAGCCGCGCGTATACCGTATATGTATATTTTATACGAATACGTTTCCTAGGTATATATCTCTATATCCACGTACAAACGGATGCACATATGCTCGCGAACAGAGAGAGAGAAAGAGCAAGAGCAAGAGTGAGAGAGAGAGAGAGAGGAGTTAGCTGCTACACGGGGAACTACAAACAGAAGCGTAGAAATCTGCAAGCTGCACTCGAAGCTGCATTGGAAAGTAGCGCGCGCGGTTCTGTTTACAAACATAGGGAGCGAGGGAGAGGGTGCTGTCGGGGTCTACGGCCGACGACGCACCAACGCACAGAGACACCGACGCATTGGTTATTGCCCCCTCTTCGGTAAAACATAGACAGAGTCCGACTATCCCCCCCTATTTCCACCCTTCCAAATTGTGCAGTCCAAGTAGCGACGGCTTTGAACACGTGCCCCATTGTCAAAATAGGTGGAAATAAAAATCAAATAAAACTTTGGACACTGCAGGTGCAGGCTGTCTGAAAGAAAAATGAAACGATTCCTCCCCGCCTCTGCAGGCCCCAACTCTAATCCTCGTCGTAAGAGATGGAAAATTAATTCCACCAGGTGAGCGGTATAACGTTACCTCTCGGAAAAAAAATGTATGCAAATTTTTTTCAAATCCGACGGTATAATCCGAAAGGCTCGTGAAGTCTTCTGATTTTAAAGATATTCACTTGGACGCGGAATCCCAATGAATTCTAGACATACAAGAACGATTGTGACATTTTTGTCTAGCTGTAGTTATACCTATTACCCGCGTTTGTTTTGAGATCAATTCGTGCGTCGTTCGAATACTTCACTTGACGAGGGGGTTTTTTTTTCTGTTCTTTTTTTCTCTGTGAAAGTATAGGTGTCGCTATACGTGGGGAGAGCAGCACCCTAAGCCCAGACGGCGCGGATAGGGGTGACTGTCCCCGGGCTGGGCGGACCCTTTGCTCGAACCCTACTGGGACATTTATCTGTCTGTCTCAGCGTCTGTCTGTCTGTCTGTCTGTCTGCTACCACCGTTCTATATTGCGTTTTCAAGCCGCTCGATTTGGCTGGTTTATTTGTGTTCTTAAAATTTTTTTAATTTCAACGAACGAGAGAACAAGAGAATTACGAATGGTACTGCAGCAGTTAGACAGCTATACGATTGCCAGAACGTAGCAGTGGAAATTCTTTCACCCGTTATCCTCAACCCCAAACCCCTTTCGAAAGGGGTTCTTCAACCCACCCATCACCCCCTTGGCGCATTATTAGAGAATCGTTCGTCAGTCGCGTTCCCGGCGACGACGACCCATTTGTCCGGACGTGACGTAGCAAGGATCTCGCTTCTCAGACAGCTATGCCAATGAAATTTTGAACCCTAAGTAACGGAGGGATGAGGAAATAGAGAGAGAGAGAGAAAGAGAAGCGATGATCGGATCGGAAATTTTAAACTAAATGTCGTATCACCGTTCCTCAACCGTATCGAAGATCGGTAAATTAAATTTAAATTTTCAACTTTGTCGATTCTAAAGTAGGTACCTACTATACATACCTTAGTAAAGGTTAACCGAACCCTGTTGTATATCTACTTGTAAAAAATACGTCTGCCGCATATTATTCACATCACAAATCTGCACTTTAAAAGGAACCCTATAAAATACCTATTAAACTCGTCCGCATCTGACCTTACAAAAGTTTCAAGTGCAGGAACTTACACATATACACATCTTTATTCACCTGCGCGAAGGTGAACCCTTTTAGTTTTTTTTTTTTTCTTTCAATCTCTACCAGGCTTTTATTTATGTATACGAACCATACGTAGATGTAGAGTTGCCGCTCGAGCTTTCAAATGTGTCGGGTATTTCTTGGCCCATAAACGGGCGATTCTCGGTTGTTCAAGTACGCCGAAATATTGAGGGTCCCCACCGCGACCTAACTGACAAAACCTGTTTCTCAGTTACACGCCACAAGCTGGAAAACGCTCCACTTGGGGGTTACTTATTGCCTCGCCGGTAGATGATTAAAAAGTTTGCCGATTTAAATGGGCGGTTACTTAAATCTTTGAAGGTCTTTTTGATAAGGCGTTTTAAGGTAATCTATGTATACCTGTTTAACGGACATGTATATATGTATTATATAGCAAGAGGTATATATGTATAGATTCTTGATGGCGGAGGTATTCACCGTGTAATTTATTCCCTTTTTAATGGGGACAAGTTATTGTAACTCGAACTACCCGATCCGTAGACCTTTGTTACATAGGTACGATATCTAAGTATCCGACCAACTCAAACTGACACTCTTTACGCGGGAAAGTAACTTTGGAATTTCAGTACTTTGAATTACCCGGAGATCCCTCGCGGCTATTAAGAGACTCACGGAATCGGTGTTAAGGAGTAGATTCATTTCACGATTTATCGTCACCGTTACTTTTCCGGATATATTTCAAATTCATCCCTGTCAAATTGTGTATATTTAAATTTTCATAATAAATAATACACCGCTCAATATCGAACTACACATTTCGATGAAATTCTTGGACGTTTTTCGAAAAGAGATCTTCCATGTATCGGTGCGAAAATTTAACGTGCCATCATACGCGGATTTTATCCTACAAAATACGTCATCGCAGAAGCTGCTTATCTCGAATGTACAAAATATAATACAGTACATAGAGCTGCAATGGCGCGTACTTGCAACGAGTGAATTTCTTTGCCCTTTTTCCCTCCCCTCCCTCACCCTGCAACGGAAATAGTTGTATAAATAACTACATATATAAATATACACACGTAGGTAGCCTGCGCGTACGTCGAGGTCACGAGATTCGATAAGCCTGGATAAATTTCCATCCGATAGATTACTCGACAAATTCGAAACGTTTCCATTATTATTTATCTGTTGGAAAATTCTGCTCGGACAATTCCCGTCGAACTGCTCAATGTCCGTTCTATCGTCATCGTGCACTACAGGCTACTTGTCTTTTACGCAAATAAAGTGTTGTGTTATACGCGCGATCGGCCGTATCGCAATTGCCCGTCTCATATCGTTCCCGTTTATTGCTTCTTGTTTAACATTTAATTCATTGACCATTCAATAAAATTCTGACAAGGCCTGGAAAGTACCGTTGATTGATTCATTCGGAACTTCGCATAACAGACCGCCAACGTCGACGCCAACGCTGTTACAACTTCCCGCGTCCATGTCATTGATGCCCATTTGAAAAATTTATCTCTCTGCTGTACGCGATTATTGTCGCGTATAGTTGTCGTTACAACAACAGTCATTAACGATACGCTCGTCAAGTGAATTTTGAAAGTCACGTTATAACTCTTCGCTACTGCACATATACGTGTAATTCACGTGCGTACAGAGCGAAAAATTTTGCGCGACTCTACTTCGGATATGATCTGACTTTTTTCTTCTTTTATTTATTTTTTCCTACTTCTTGTATAGCAGAAACTGTTTATTATACGGAAATTGAATAAAAATCGTATAACCCAATCGTATAGATAGTTTTTAATTTGAAATTCTATTGTCGTCGTCGCTGTTCCATATAGGATTACTTGATGATCTTTCTATAAGAACTTTATAGTACTTTCGCACACATATATATACATAGAAAGCAGTTGAATTGCAGTAACCGGTAGGTAGGTAGGTAGGTTTGTATATATCCAAACAATGGATCTCGAACTCGAAATGATTCCAGGAGTCGAGCGTTCGCATGGCGCTTCCATTGTGACTACCGGTTGATTGCTTGGCCGTTAAGGTTTTTAAGCTAAAAGATTCGTTATTCTATTGTGTACACAATCCAGAATGGAATAATCAATGAATCTCTACATAGCCACACCGCACCGGATGCAAGGTCTCGATTACACGCCACGCGTTTCTTTCCCCTATTTATTTTCTCTTTTTTTTCCTCTCTCATATGTATAACAGTATTCGCGGCTCCCACGTGCGGGTGCAAAAACCATCGCTCGCGATCTCTGACTCAACCCAGAAATTGCTTTATCAGAGTTAGTATGTTACGTACGAACATACATAGGACGGTCGGGTCGCGCCGTCACGGCGCCAAACGCCAAGTGTATAAAATATGCTATAAAGTCAGAAGTATTACATACGGTGCGCGAGGTGAGTTACACGCGGACTCTGCCCGCCGCATCACAACCCCTTCGAAGTTCGTTACGTCCTATAGATTCCGCGTATCTATATACACACATATTACAGTATCGGTAACTCGACCTCGCTTACCTGGGCAAATAAATGACCCATCCATGTAAGCCAGGCTTAAGTTCCGCAAACGCGGCGTATCGAACGAACGTAGGAAAGGAACGAAAGGAACGAACCTCCGGGCGTATAGCGGAGAGTTGAGTTCAGTTGAGTTTTAGGGGGACGTGAGAGGGTGGTCATAAGGGAGGGGGGGTTGAGGTGGGGTGAACGGGGCAGGGATCAATGGACGCTTCCCCGTGGGGCACTATACTCTGTAGTATACTACTACGCTGTTTCCCCTCCTCGTACAGTCGCGCATCTCTCGCGCGGGCTAACGGCCTTCCCGCTCCTCAAACCACTTCGACGTCCCACCACCGTAGCTGCCACCCCCGCGTCCCTCCCCGCCGCAATTCAAGCTCCGGCATCCCCCTCCATCCCCCTTCATCGGAACGACCAATCAGCAACCAGAGCAGCACTTGCCGCGCGCGGGAAACTGCATAGCTGCCGTTGTATGCGTGCAGCGTATGCACTTGTATGCAACGTACGTATATTTCGCTTGAGGTAGACTCGAGTTCTACGCGAACATAACGCTATAGGTATATCCGTACCTACGTGCGTGTGTACGACGTCGTATAAACGTGAATACGATGTGAAGCGCGCGATGAGGACCGTAAATAGTTTTTTCACCGGCCTATATACTCGTATACCTATACCTATACTTGTCGTGCAGATTTTGCGCGCGAAATCACTTGTAGGTGAATATGCCACAGATGTGCGTGTGTACGAGCTTGCGATTAAGCTGTATAAAAAGTAGGCTAATTTTCTTCTATAGCTTTATACTATTTTGGCACCACTCAAACTTGAGGACGTTTTTGAATTTTTAATACAGATTCTACCGTTCCACGGTTAATTCCATCGGGTGATACGTTTGTCGTTGTAAAATGGATCGGGAATACCGTAGGTAAAGTTGTATAAAATTTCATATCTCCAAATCCGTGTGGATCCTGAATAAAAATTTATACGTTGAAGAATTAGTCGAGAGCAGGATATATACCGTCAAAATTGACGTGAACTTTATCAGGATCTAGAGCAGCAGATGTCCTGCGCGGGTATAAAAATATAAAAAGCAGCGATGCATTTAGCTGGTAGTATGTTGAGTCATTATGTATAATCAGTAAGCGCGCGCTGATTACGAGATCGGTGGTCTTGTAATTACGTATAATAAGATTGGTATACAGAAGAAGAAGAAGCAGGTGCCCGATGCCCATGCTTATACCGCATATTACTCGTATCCCTACGTCGTCGGGACGGCCGCGTGCTCCACCACTTGGCAAAACAGAAAAAAAGAAGTTGAAAAAGAATGAAGAAAAAAATAGAATGTGCCACTTTACCTCGTGGCGTGTACGATAATCCTTGCACCCTTTTCTCCGGATAGATAGAAGTATACTCGAATCGTCAGTTTCGATCGCAGACTCAAATGGTAGAGATAAAATTCCTAATTGAGCTTGAAAATTCCGCGTGTAAGTTTTATTCTAGGCAGCAGCGTGTCAGGCGTGGATAGTGTCGTATAGCGCGAATCTATTCTGGTATAAAATGTAACACGAGTATAAGAATTCGTAAATGAGAAGAGTAGAGAGAAGGAGAAGATGGACGTAAGTACAGACGCGGTAGAACCTACTTCGCTACCATATCTCCCGGTCTAACCAAGGTAAGATTCCTTTAGACGCGAATTCTTTAGTCGAACCGCGTGTCGCGACTGTAAAGTTACGCACGAGTAGAAGAGAATTTTGTCGCGGAGTATTGGACCGCGAAAAGCAATTCGCGATGCACGGAGATAGAAAGAGAGCTGCGGTAAAGATAAATAAAGATAAATAGAAATAGATGCAGAGGAGAAAATACGAGGAGAGGTGGAAGAGAGAGAGAGAGACGGGTATGGAGGTTACATGTACGTACGTACGCGATGCGCGGATCCTTTCCTTTTGTCGTCTGGTTTCTTTCGTTCTTATAGTGCGTCGCCGTCGGGTTGGCGGGAAGTCGCACGGAGAGTACAGTGACTCCGTAATAGCGGGTATAGAATGCAATGCAGGTTTGCGTGTCACGGGACGGTCTGACGTCGCGCCTGCATCCGGTGGTGCTGGTGCTGCTGCTACTGCTGCTGGAGTAGCGTCGTCGTTGAGACGGTGCGGTATATAGGCGAAGAACCGATGCACCAACCCATAACTGATGCAGTTTGTAACGTTGCCAGTATATTACGACCGCCCAGGCAAACCGCAGCGATGATGCAGGCCGCGTGTTCCGAAGAACAAACTGGTGGAATTTTCAACCCCCATTATAATACCACCGTGCGGTGTAGCGCTATGAATCTGACTACCTGTTATAATATCAGAAATTCATGTTACAAGGTCTCATCCTATCGCACAGTTACTATTTTCGTTGCAAAATCTCCTTGCGCGACTACGTCGACAAAATTATCGCAAGGATCAAGGCGTACGATCGTATAGGATTGTAGACACCGGTCGATGACCTACCCCGGCGGATGAGGTTATAGGGCGTTGCCTGCAAAACGTGGAGACGGAAAATACAATGGCGAGCGTGTCATTGCCGCCGCGGCGTTTGCGCGAGGGCATAAGGCACGCGCCACGGCGCCCTTCTATGTGATTCTACGCACCCCGTCGAAGATCTGTACACTCTGTGCTATATTCTACAAATATTCGTATTTGTTATACGTGTCCGTGAGCTCATCTGTTACAATAATTGGAGGATCCCATGAGAGGCGGGAAAGTGAATAAAAAAAAAAATAAAAAAAGACTAATGCGAAGAGAATGAGTGTGGTAAAACAATGCGAGCTTTAGCTTTTGAATGATTAGTTTTGACTCGAGGTTGTCGGTTCTCATTTTTCAATGGGCTCCATAGTACGTCCCTTATACGACTGCTGCGGTAAATGAAAGTGAAATAGGTATGTAGACGTATTAAACCGCGTAGGGCCGTAAAATTTAGTCGTTTTGAGCGTCTGCCTGTCCGTTCGTATCGTCCTTTCAACCGTGAACCGTAAATCTTCCGAGCCGAGAGAAGGAGGATAAGAATACACGACGGAGAAGAGGAAAAAGGAAACTGGAAAACAAAACTCAGGATATGCGAAGAGCAATCCGAATTAATCCCAGTCTTATCTCAAGAGACGTATAATTAAGTCCGGAAAATTTCTGACCTGCGCTTTATTGCGGCATTCCTGGAAAAGGATATATAACCTACTCCTTCTTCTCGGAGCCATGTGATAAATTAATTACCACGTGACCCGACGCGAATGAAGTGTTGCATCCGAACGAACCCGCGGATATAATAAAATATATAACTTCGGACAGTGACCGATATTCACGGTCACCGAATTCAAATACCAATATCTTCACCTTTTCAATTTGCCACCCCTCAAGAGAAACTGTCGGCAGCTTATCTCTACACCGAGATTTGATTCGGCTGATCGAGCGAAGGATCCAGCCGCGGGGTACAAACAAATGTTTAATAGCCAATTCCGGGACGCGGTGCATTTCAGCGTGCAGCGCAGTATGGCAATCATCAACTGATGTAGGGTGAAGATGTGTACCCGTGCAGTATATATAGATATACCTATGTATGTTTAAGGAAATAAAATTGCACGTGTATAAAAATGTTAGAGAGGGCTATGCGGGAGGAATTGTCGATGGAAAACGTCAACCGTATAGGCTTGTAGTTTTCCTCCAGTTCTCGATCCCCCGGTAGACATACGACACGCTTGACTTTGTTTTATTTGCTCGAATTCCACGGCGGGACGACAGTCCGACACCGCCACTGTCTCCGTACCAATAAGACAGCTGAGGCAGCCTCCTCCTTTTCGTCGTCGTCTTCGTTGTAACACGTGGCCAAGTATTCGTTTCTTGACTAAATATAGCGGGTGTAGATTTCCTCTTAAAGTTCACCATCTCATCTCTGCAAAAATGCGTGGAATATTTCTACACCCCTATGAAAGAAAAAACTAAATAGAAAAATAAAAATAACAATTTTCTTCGATTCATATCGGAAGCTTTGCACCAAAAATTGCAATGTCGGTGAAATCCGCAAAGGAAAAAAGCAATTCGGTGTATGAATGGAAACAAAATACTCTCGGAGTTAATTGATATATGAAATCGGAATGACGATGATTGGAATTAGAGATATACCCTATAAGGTATATAATAACGCATTCCTGAGTGGAGAAATGATGTGGACACAAAGCACGGTATAATGGGGAGAGTGAAAGAAAGCGAAGCGGAGTGAGCTGCTGAAGCCTCGGAGTTGAACCCCAGGGGTAGTTTGAACAATGATTCACTCGGGTGGTGCAGAACATATTTTTCCGATTCCCCCCGCGGTCACCCCGGTGAGTCCTCGTTGTCACACGCAGGCCTATTTTCATTGGGGCTCTTCGAGTGACATATTTTTCAGGCAGCGAGGCCGATGGGGGGAGGCAATCGCTGCTGATCCGGAGCGGACAACTTGAGTAGGTGAAATGAAATAGAGAAAATAAAAGAGAATAAAAAAAAAAAAAACAACAACATTATTGGGAGAACAAAAAAGAGTGAAAAAAAACCTAATGATGATACGAGTGGAGGATCGCGCCGCGCAAATATTTTCAACTCTTGGTAGAGCTGCAGTGTGTAGCTACTGCAGAGAGAGGTGAGTATAAGGAGAGTGAAAAGGATTCGAAGCTCTGTTTTTCTCATTACGTCAAAATGGGGCGAAAACATCAGCTAGTGGATTATTAATGACGTGGTAAGAACCATCAGAACCAGAGAGTCTTATCCCCGTATCCCCTAGGCAGGAAGGGAAGGAAAAAACACGAGCATTCGCTAAGCGACGAAGCGAAGCTTCCGGTTCGAGCTTGCGGACACGTGGAGCCAGCCACTATTTTGTCTATAAGGATTTTTCTTCGACCTCAAAAATTCTTCAACTTGTTTCTCTTGCTCCGGAAAGTATAACCACGCAGATAAAAACACGGTTCTGAATTTTGAATTTATGATATTATTTCCACGCGCAATAGGGTTGCAAGTTTGTTACTTTTTGACGAAAACTAAAGTTTCTTATAGATGTTTCTGTTGGATTTCGGTATGGTAGATATCTTTTTGAAATCGTCGAGCGAATTTCCTCAAGAGAAACGGTTTAATCCAGGAGTAGCAATTTTCTGCGAAAAGGCAATCAACAATGGAGCCTATCCCTCGAATTGACGGGTATCAGACTTTGCCGATCTAAACTAAAGACAGGGCGCGGCTTCGGAATTCTTGCGGTGAAAAGTTTCATCGATGGATCGAGGGGTTCGCTTTCCTGAAGTTCGATGGCTCGACGACGTTGGAGTTCGCTCGTTCGAGGCTTACGTGGCGTCGAATGAAAAGCAACGACAAGATTACGAGAGGCTGTCCAAAGTTTCTTTACACGGGTCGGGCGAACCGAGGCTAAAACGGGACTGTATATCGATGGGCTGCGTTCAAAACTGCTTGCTCTAATTCTCTAGCTAGCGCGTAATGTGTCAGGGGAGCGACTTTAACCCCAGCGTTATTTCCTACGGTGCGGCTAACGTTAAGGTCTCTTGAATAGCAAAACCATGAATTTCGTTTCTCGCGCATTTCTGTATACCTACATATACCCTCGGTAAAGTAGGTAGAGGCGGATTATTAAGAGTAGCGTGAAAAGCGGGGGTAAAAAAAAAAAAACGTAAAGTGTACGTTCCGTTCGTATTATAGCAAGTGAACCTACCACGGGTTATAAATTTAATTTACATAATTTTAACTATTATGACGTATATCCTAGATAAAAATGCCAGACGAAATGCACGATTTAGATATTATCATATGATAAGCGATCCCTCGCTCATCCCTTACGTGCGAGTCACGCATCAGCTGAACTGTAGGGCTTTCTTCTTTTGTTGCCCTCATTTTTTCTTCTTTCGCTATAATACGTCAACGTGTTGGCAGAGATGTGAGTTTTTGTTGGATAAAAAAAGGAAAAGAAAAAATGAATGAATAAATAAAACGGTAAGTATATATTCCACATTATCTGGGGTGGATTTATTTTCAATTGTGCCGAGTTTACACGGCGAGACCCGCGTTTTTTTCCTTTTTATTTTATTAATATTTTTTACTCTAAACGCTCAGACGCAAATTTCAATATTCATATTCGTTTCCAAAAGGTCGTTTCGAGAATTCCTTCAAATCCACCGTGTAAGTGCTCGTTTGAAGGTGTGTGCTATTTTCAAGGGCGCGTAATGTACATCATTCAGACGAATTTTCTACTTTTCAAAACATAATAAGACACCCAGACGTTGTAGACGGCTGTCTGGATTCCGAAGGTATATAACGTGGGCATATTCGTTGCTGAGAGCGCTAAATTACGGCCGTAGCCGAGTAGAAAAGCTTGGGAATAATTATTTAAATGGTTCTGTTATAACCTATGCATGTATGTATGTACGGTAAGTGAGCCGAGACGCGACTAGTAAACAGTTTTGAAAGACACGCTGCATTAACTCGATAAAGACCAGCGCTTAAAATTAGTTATGTCTTACGAGTTTGCCAAACTTAACATCAACTCTATAGAGACGCGTAAGAACCGACGTACTGCAGCATGTATTTAAGAGAACGGTGCAGAAAATGTTGAACGACGCTCTGGGTAATTCGATCTCATCAAAATCTTTCGGAGTTAGGGCGGGCGCGAAGAACGCCCTTGAAACCCTAAATATTTGATCAGCGCTCGAAAGGGTGAAGGAATAAAGAAAAGTTAAAAAAAAAAGAAGAAAAACGTGGCGTGGCATTCGTCTTTTCCAAACCTCTATACGTCGTACTTCCGCATCTTACTGTTAACTCCGGGGCGCCATAATTTTAGTTGGAAGCTACGCTATAAATACTGGCACCCTTTGGAAATAAAATAAAAACTCTGACTTCCTCTATTACCAATTCATGGGCCGATATATTCGAGCTATCGAGAAAGGACTAGTCATCGTAACACCGTCCTACTCCAATTCACGGGGCAGACGTATCTCCGGACTTTCTCCGATGGAGAAAAATAGGAGATAACCTGAACCACACGCTGCTAGCCACGCCGCGCGTTCTATTCTCAATAGACCGAAGATTCCTTATCCCTAGCTTTCTTGTGGTGCTCCCTGCATCATTTCATTCTCTTCTATTTTCTTCTTTTCTCGTTTTTCTTTATGCTTCGAATAAATCGACGAAGCTGGAGCTGATGGCGGGAACGAGAAGCGCGTCGCTGCTGCTGCTGTAAGGTCTTTCAATACTCCGCCGAGCGGGGATGTCTGTGGCGGCGGCTATTGGGGTGCGAAGGGTAAAAAAGCGATGTAAAAAAGTTGAATAGATCGTAGAAATAGGGCAGAATAAAGAGAACGTGGAATCGACTGGGACAAAATCATAATAGAGGTTTAATTTTTTTTTAATCGTAGCCAATGTATGTTATGCGTCAGCGTCGCGACGGTGTTACACACACGCGACTATAGGGATGATATTTGGCTCCGAGGGATCCAACGAGTGGCCGTCAATGAGGCTCGATCGATCGATGGTTGTGAACCGATTTCGATACGTTTCGAATTTCCTTATTTTTCACGGATGGATTTCGTCGTAAGGCAACACCTTCAAAATTTCTCGAATACGGATCAACGTCGCATGAAGGATAAGTCGGAGCAACGGAACGATCGTCTACGTAATGGCGTCAGTTTTGACGACGCGGTAACACGACACCGTCCGCCTTTCAACGTGAATTTTGTCAATTATTTACGAACGATTTGCCAGTGGTGAATATCCTGAAGAGAAAATAATGGGGAGTAAAATTGGAGTATACGCGGGAGATAAATTCTGTATAGTGAGAGTTCAAACGATTCTTAGAAAGATCAATCCAACGACGATGAAGAATGAGACTAGAAGATGACCGCGGTGGGCATATACTCTGTTCTCGTTTTGCACTTTGCATACGGCAATGTTACGCACATGCGACGACAAAGACCGGTGAGAATCGCAGCAGTCAAAACAACTTTTTGAAGAATCGTGGCTAAATGTGCGTCGCGTCTGTAACGCATAAGCGGTAAAGCGGGGTGAAACGAAGTAGCGAGTCAACGTGCTCGCTTATAGTTGGCGCGTTTGAGGCGAATCATCGTCTGGACTTCCGAAACATGCGGAGTTCATTTCTGGGCGCCTATACTTGACAGGGCAGCAACATCAACCGGGTGGGAGCATAGCGAGAACTGGCGGTGAATGAGTGAGTCTAGACGGGGCAGGTCGTGCACCCGATGCAATTTAGCGCCCCTCGGTTAAATGCGGATTCAATTTCAGATTCATTCGCACCCTGCCACCCGGTCACACCGCGGACCCTGAGGTTCCCGAACGATGAATCATTACTCGGGGATAAACCCGGAGGACTTGCAGCCGTTCCGTTATACCCAGTAGATTTTGCTGGCGGTTGCCGATATACTACGTAATCGGGGGTCGTTTGGCGGTTACAGCGGTTTCAAGAAACACCCATCCCCGTCCCTTGCACAGTCGCTTTCGCCGTCTCGTTACCCCGAAGCTTGCCATGCGTATATTGCAGCTTTCGCAAAGTTAGCGCAAACTGAAAGATCTTTGCTTACATTGCGGTCGACGGCACCCGCGGGCCTGTACAGGTGCCCCATGGTTAGTCCCTGTGCGAGTAGTCGACTATTCAGAGTACTAGGTTAGTCGGTTTTGGATGGGCAAGCGGTACGAGGATAGGGTTTACAGAAGATGCCTGGAAAAGCCGTGGCAAAGCGCTTTACTCCTTGGCTAACTTCGGGGATCCCAACCGAAGTTAACCCAACTCAAGGACCCTTACGGGAAAAAAACCCGGACGCATCGAGATCTCAGCTTTCAAGCGATTCGTATAGAAGTTGACTCTCTCGCCGTAGCGATACGGCTCTCAGGCACGCAGACGGACCTCCCTAGGAGTAGCTGACTCGTTTCTGAGTCTCAACGACTGCAGCAACACCACCGCAGTATCACCAACTGGCGAGGAGGTGGTCTTACGCACCACAACCAATCAACACCATCACACGACCATCATCGACAGCAACAGCAGCAGCCAGCGGTAAGGCGGTAACGCGCACTTGGTTTTACTGCAAAGAATTCGCAGTCACAACACGAGTCCGTGTGAGACTCGTTTCTATGCGATATACACCGAGGTCCGTAGCCGTTGGTGATGTGAGTCGAGACGCTAAGTCGTGAAGTCGTGTAGTCGCGTAGTCGGGTCGGGTCGACACGACGTTAGCGGGTGGGTAGCGCCGAGAGATAGCGTCGGAGTCTAAACTTAGACGACAGCGGTTGTCGCGTTTGTCAACCGCCTAATATCTTCGTGTCTGCAAAAATATTCCACGAAATTTTATCTCCAAGGCACATGACACATTGAGTCACACCAGTTCATTCATAGCTACACGAGAATGTAAACCGTCCAGGATATCCAGCCACCCGCCTCGACTGTTAAGGAAATGCAACTCGTCATCTCCCGCACGGTTTTAACACACATCTACGTAGATTCCGGATACCAAAACCGTTAAAAATACCACCATCACGTATCAATAAACCTAGCAAATTACCCCAATACTTTTTGAAAAATTTTACCGTTTCCTCTCTACACCAGTATCCATGATACCTCGACCTAATATTAAAACAAGACATTCGACGCTGCTAACGGCATCAAGTTACGCTCGCTTCGTCTCTACGTAATAACATTTTCTGATGCATGAATTTTTTCGGGGTTCACCATCGTCACGAATGTTCAAACTCCCGAGGGAGCGCCAAAGAAAATTCAATTCTGGAACACGAGGTGAAAACAGTCCGACAATCTATTGGCACGAGTAATTTCCTATATGTATTGTCACGACTGAATGCAGTATCATTATGCAGTTATGCGCGACACGTTCCACTCCGTCTGCCGGTCAAGGTAACGGGTCCCTGAGTCTACGGAATCTCGGATCAAAGCAGTTACCGCAGTCCTTGACCCGAGAGTAGGTATAATATAGGTATAGACACTGACTACTTATACCTTTTGCGCATCGAGTCACGTTGAGCTGTGAAAGATGCTTTCCGCTGATGTTGACATAGAATAGAATTTGGGTCCACCGTGGCATGAAAAAGACTAAATAAATGAAATAAAAAATTTATTTCAGAATATTAATCGGTTAAAAATATTGTTATGAAAATGGGAAATTAAGTGTAGAAGAAGTCGAGGATAAATCTGACTGCAGCGATAGTTCACTTTTCAAGGAAAACTCTCCCGTTTCTGCGTTTTACTTTTGCTGATACAAACTTTTGTCGTCCGTTGGCGTCAGGTCTTGAAAACTGTTTTAGAGAATGACCTGAGAAGACGGGCTTTTGGCCATTCGGCCACGTTGACGCATTACAGAAGCTGGTCGTATAATATCAGCTACGCTTCCGAACGGGGCATCTATCTACTCGTATCGTGTCATAGTCCGAGCAAGATGATAAAAGACATAAAAAGGCGTGCGCAGTAGTAAAATGTGACACTTGAGGATTTTTATCCGGTCGCGAGGCGCGGTACGGGCAACGTTCGCGATCACCGTTCCTGCATCCAGTACGCCCATTCGACTTTTATACTTTACAACCTCCTGCAGCTTCGTCGAGTTGGGGCATCGCTCACATTCCAAATCACCCTACTCGTTCCAGTACGACCCGAAATATTATCACTCATGTATATATATATATATTTAGGAAAATGACGTCCTATACCATTCTTTCGTACCTCACTTCACCGTTGATCTACCGGGTGTCTTAAGGTCCGCAAAATTAGATCCACGCCGAAGTCAAAGAGGACTTTATGGATGAACGAATGTATAATAAATCCACATCCCTTAAATCGGGTCCAGCTTGACAAGACGTTGAGGAGATCGGTATATGCAAGAGTACGTGATCACGGGTACCTAGATGTATGTACTACATATATAAAGTTATTCGTACGCGTTTTCGGAGCAGCTTTAGCAAGCGAAACCTCTGGCGCCGTCTTCTTGAATAATTCAGTAGAGACGAGGACGACGCGGACGCCAACGTCCCACTATAAGGTACTAAGTGCGGTAAGTTTCCTATCATACGTGTACGTATGCTGAACGTGTAGATAAAAAGAAGAGAGTTGACTGCACCGACTTAAATGCAAAGGTGGTTTGGTAGGTACGAACACATGTATACAGTAGACGTCCAGCGTCGCGACGCGTTACTATGTAACCCTATAGGATCCTAAGTATGTGCGATGTAGTTGATACAAGGTCTATAAACTGCATAATCAGTAACTATCAGCAGCAACGGGCGGCGGCATATGAAAGGTACGCATCAAAAGTCGGCGCGTAGCGATGCGCTGCACTTTTTCGGTGAAGTAAGCTACTATAAAGCACGCAGTGGTGAGCACAAGGACCGAGGGACGTGTACGATGCGTGACGCCGGGATGAGGCTGAACTAGGCGAAATATCAATTAGCTGTAATTAGCCGCCGCGGTAGTAAACTTAATGTTATACAAGGGACGTTGGACCAATTAGCCAGCTGTTTATAACAAGCCTGTTAATGGCCCGTGACGGTGACGCTTGTGACGTCACCGTTTATCGTTTATTGCAAGTAAGTCATTACGTATTGTTTTCCTACTTCGGTCACCGACTTCTTTTTTCCCATCATTCAACCCTACAACAACTCGAGCAATCCTCTTTCTCTGACTCCAAATGCGAACATTCGTGTCCATCAAGACGCAGGGATCATCAACTACATTTTTTACTCTTCCGAGATTGAAAATATGAAGCGATGATGTTCATGTACCGTAGCTAGTAAATCTGCTGATCTACTGGGGCGTAACTCATTGTCAGATCGACTGATGTATGCAAAAATGTCGATTCATGAACCATATTTACCTACAGGAAGCCACGTGGCGCCTATTACCAAACGTAGTCGATGCTTGGATCGGTGTATATGATGACTAGTGACTGGTCTTTGATCCGCGACATGCCGCGTCTTCCATCTTCAATAATATACCATGTGGAGAATGGTCATGTAGTTGTACATGTGAGCGCGGCAAGATCAGAACTACGAGTACGTCGAACGCGCTGGGCGGTTGTGCAACCATCTTTTGTTTTGATTGGCACTTCCTGGTTATACTCCCGGAGTACACGCGGCCATAAGCCAGCGCAAAGAGAGTAGATTATAGTATGAGGATGAGGATCAACCTATTTACTTATACAAACTTGAAGCAAAGGCGCCCGTCGGCGCTTATCCATCAGAATTGACTAGGTTCACGCGGTTCAACTGGCCAACGAGATCCTAAGCGTACATGTACAGAGAACATCAGTTCTGCAGCATCTGACGATGAAGAAAAGAACGATGAAAAGGTCGAGTGCAAGATATGCGTGTAATATCGAATCTTCTACTCTTCTCAGCACGTCGTATACGTCATTCCTTGCGTGGTTTTAGCCCCCATTCTAACTCAACTCTCACCCTCTCGACGGCGGATGGAGCATCCCACGAGTCGAGGAGTGAAAGACGTACGTCTGGCTTTTAATATTACCAGTTAATGGACAGCGATGGGTTATGGATTTTGACTTGGAGGTAAAAAGTCGTCAACTATAATCTTCTTGACGACGGATAAGTACATATTGCTTCCTGCATTTCAGATACTTATCGATGGTGTCCGTTAACTGAATTATTAAGTGATAAGAAATCGAAGTGCGGATAGTATTGCGCGGTTTTAATGAAAACTGATATTCATTTGTTGAGTAATAGGCGTGAATGGCGAACGACGTTCATGCATGGGCAACGGAGCATGTTCTAGAGACGTTGCGGAGGACTGAAGAGGGCTTTGTGAACTGAAGACCGCGGGAAGATCTCCTGATGTCGGTGCGCACGGGCACGTCTTTCAGGTGTGAGAGCCCCTTAGTAATATCATTAATATCATTACGGCACACCGGAGACTATGCAAGTGTGACTAACAAAGCACTTACACACCGAACCACATCTATAACGAGGAGTCCACCTCCCATTGTGTGGAAGATCGGCTAATCAACCTGTCTACTCGGATCGTTGGTGCTTCCACGTACACCTATTAATATATATAGTTATACTCCCTCGTTGCATCCTTGCAGTCGAGAATGACGAAAAACAACTACACCACCTGCACTGAGCGCATCTCAATTATCCGTTTTACTGGTTGTTATATTCCATTATATTCGCACAGCAAATTTTGTTAGCGTTTCTTGTTACGCGAACAGATTTAATTGGGCAGCTCTCAATTAGAAAATCAGAAAAATGTGCGATTTCGTGATGATTTTCAAAATCCGCACTAATTCATTTGTCAGAAATCATTGACAAGAATATGAAAATCTCTGCGTTGTTAACTAGAATGATGAATTGAGTTAATAAATCGATGAAATAAATAAAATTATATTTATACATATACACTTATGAAGATATAATAATATTATTGACTCCGATCTCCGATACGGTTGTTTACGAGACTTCTGTAAATTTTCCACCACGCGTGCTTTGTATAGTTGTGACGATATATTAAAGACATTCAGCACGGTAATACAAACAGCAATATCTCATACTTAGCTCTAGCCAACACCACCACTACCATCGCCGCCACAAAATCGTCGAGTAAAATAGTGGTGGCATCGGCATCAATTACGAATATGTATAGTATGACGGCACGTGCTACATACAAAGTCACGCAATAAGATATATACGCAACGTTTGAGCTAATATTAGCCAAGTAGTTAACAGGCTCGTGCGTGGGTACGGTTTGTTATCGGAGCGATGATGTTGCAAAATTTCAAAGTTATTCGTTTAAATCAAATATCACCATGATGCGATTGTACACCTGGTTTAAACCTCACGAATGCGATCGTTAATCGATCACGGAAAAGTAATGTTCGAAAAGTCAACCGCGATTGAATGATTGCATGTCCGAGTAAATAATCCGGGTAAGGTCTCGACGAAAAAAAGCGTTCTTTAATTTTACTCACTGGCACCTCCGACATGTTTTCCGCGGAAATCGATAACCTCCCGAATGTCACATGAATTACGATTTTATCACCGAATGAACTACAGCTGGTTATTTTCTCTTTCCTTAATTTGTTTGATGTTGGCTTCTGCACGGAAACGGCGGCTTATAGCGTGAGGCGATGCGTTTTCTTTCTGGTCACGTGATTCTACTTGTCAATGGGATTACGACTCCCGTTGTCCTTTGCTAATGATCAAGTCACAGGGGACACCGTCCACAGGCTCTGCAACGCTACAATTCCCGCCTTCTTGCAGCCCTATTTCGTTCGACATACTCTACACCCAAGTCTTACGTTCGTCTCTCCCAACCTCTTATTCCCTTTTACCCACGCCCTTTCCCCTTTTTCTTCTGGGCGCCCTTTCGTGGCACGAAATTCTCGACTGATGATCATCTCCGGACCAAGCCTCGTCAGCGAACTTTTGTCATAACGCCGTTTCATTATTAAGGAACCAAGCGAGGCGAATAGGAGGCAGACGACGGTACGGGGACGGGAACAAGAACAGGGAGGAAGGCGGGGGTGTGGAAGGACGAGTGGATATTAGATCGAATCGCGCAGGGCCCCGAAGCAACAAGAACGTGCTTCACTTCCCAATGGACGACGAAGACGTCATTCTTGCTGCTAAAGCTCGGGGCGCTTCACCGGTCGACAAACTCACAACTCGCTCGATCTATGATTGCCACTCGAATAGTCATTCGTCACGGTCTAAAGTCACGCCGTTGCCAGATGCTACATTCTTCAAAGTGCAACTCTCGGAAAAAAAAACAAATTTATAAGATATGAAAGTTTGTCTCATAATCTAGATGCAGGGGAAGACTAAGCGGATAATATCCTCGAAAAACGCAGGGGCTGGACTACCAAGCTGATATCTTTTGACACCAACCAATAAGGCAGCTCATCCATTCGCAGTTCTATTCTTCTGACACCGAGCACCCAGATCACTGAACAACATGATGAGGATCGCTTCGCGTTTGTTAATTCTTCCGCCAGCTGCTCGTACATTACTTCTGACTTAATGAATGCGCTCAACATAACCAACGGATCCGAATTGTGGATTAGATACGATATAGCTGATTCGACAATGTCTACAGTGATAACATTAAAAAAACACAAGGAATCAAAATTACGAGGGTCGAGAATTCATACGGTAGAAGAAAAAGGGGACAATTGTTCACGCTGCGATGATATTTCGAAGAGTTGATATGAATAATTAATCAGGCAAAGAGTCGCTGAATTAAAATCGCTATAAAGGCCTGGTGCAGTGTAAGAGGAAGGCAAGTTGAGGGTGAACCGGCCGTTGCGAAGACATGCGGTGAGAGACGACCTAAAGTACGGTAACTTGTAACGTGTAACTCAACCCCCTTTTCCTCACTTATATACGTGTACCATACCGACGTGAGTATATATACATATATGTATATCATGTGATAGTTACGTAATCCGTCTCTCGGTCTGGGTTCATCGTCACGGCTATTACATCGCGCGGGTCTTCGCACGCTCCTCCTGCCCGCCGTGAAGAAGAGATATGAGGCAACATACGTGTACACGAGTCGAGTGTACACACGCGACGTGAAACATGTACGCACTCCTCCAATGATTTAGCGTGTAATTGCTCGAATGACGGCGATCCATATAGAGCTCTCAGCATCAGCATCAGCATCAGCATCAGCAATAACATCAACTGTATCAGAAACCATTGCTATATCGTTTAACTCAAGCTGGTGCGCTCGAGAGACGAACGAAACACACGCTCCATTTCTACTGTACAGCATCGAAAGCTCACGGTTCGCAAACATCGAATAAAGAGGAGATCTTATCTACTCCAGTTCCTCGTGATTTCTTTGTACTGCTGTTTCTGCTGTTACCAGAGCTTCTACCGCTACTGCTACCGCTGCTGGTCTCACTGGAGTTGGAACTGAGATTATGTATCGTATCTAGGTAAAATTCCCAGCGATAATATGTGAGGTGTTTGTTTTGTGGACCCAGATGTTGGCACTGTTCGAGTGCCGTATAAGTAGTAGCTGCTTCCATATTACCTAGGTCATTATATAGATATCTGGCAGGTATGTACTTTATACAAGTGAATTTGTGACACGCGTGTCGCGCGCTATGATTCCGGGTTGTTATCGCGCGGTATCGAGGCGCCTCGCAACGAGACTAATGTAAATTAACAACCAATTAACGTTGTCACGCGCTCCTGCGTGCAATCAATGAGCGAAACACGCCCCGCATGTCACGGTCGCTCACTGCTCACGGTATATACGTACATATGTACACCTATACACATACGACAAGAAACTCTGCAGGTTGTACCTAAGTATAATGTAACGATATTATATGCCAGCAAATAATATAACGTAGTACACCAAGCGAAGCGCACGTTTCTCGCGTGATTCTCTTGCTACCTCTTTCCCCCCTCGCCGCCCCCCAAACATATATTTAATCAAGTTACACAAGATGCGCGACACTACTCGTAATTAACTTTTGCACACACCGTGATACGAACCGTCAGCATCACCGCATGAATTGAATGATTTTTTTAACACCGTTTTGAATAAACTATCAAAGCAACGCGGGAGGATACGTCGCAATAATTCACGCTAACTTGGATAGGATATTACTACACGTGCAAAGATCGAGCACGCGCTGCAAAAGATCAAGAGAGAAGGAAGAAAAAAGGCAGAAACAAAAAATGATACATTCATTTTAAAAACGCTGATTCCACGAATAACGCCAAACGATACGGGTACCGGTGATTCTGATCTAGCAGGGATAACAAACGGCTTCTAGATTCGACGGTAGTATTCATGTTAAACTCATCTTATGCACGGATATGGTACGGTGGTACTTTACTTTATGTATATAATGCTGGCTACCGTACGTACAGTTAAATAAGAGCAGCGAAAGATTGCGACTGCATTACGTATATATGTAGTATATAGCAATAGAAGAGTAGGCGGTGGAATCGTAATGCGCGTAGGAAACCAGCTAGGAGGATATCCGAAATCAGGAAAGAGTCCCGGAAGCGCATCGATTACTGGGGCAATAAATAAAATAATCCGTAGAAATGGATGGAATAAATCACGTCGCGCGTAGGCAGCCTTCCTGATCGGATCGGAGCTGGAGGAAGATAAAAACGGAGCAGCAACGCCACCACCAGCGTTAGCTCCATATCGGTGCGCCTGAATCGGAAGGAATTGATCAGCGAGGAGGACATTGTAGTTGTCGGCCGGTCACCGACACTCTGTGCCGATCCTCCTCGCTGCCCCTCAGAAAATTCGCACGTAAATCTTGTCGCGTGATCGTTATAATATTGACGATCACGAATCACAATTAATGATCGCGTTTCGTTCCCAAAGGACCTATACGCATACTCACGACTATGTACGCGGGATACGTGATCCGTCATATACAGTGAAGTTGACCGTTGGTCGGTACGAAGTCAAGCTACGGGGATTCGCGTATAAAGTACAGTTATAGAATTTACGCCCGGCGGCGGAAGTTGATGAAAAATATTTTCGGTACACCTTTTTAAAACTGTATCAAGAATCGTTGATGGTCGGGGTAAAGTTGCTCGTTAAAAGGAGCCGGTGCAGCGGTATATGTACATGCAAAAGTGAAAAGCTTTTTGGCGGTGTAATTAAGAGGAATGGGGTGAGCGACAAGGATCAACGATCGAGGGTCGAAAAATGTGCAGCCGCAGTTATGCGAAGAGTCAAACGGGACACGACTGCAGGCTGCAGCAATATGACACTCGATTCCACGTACCAAATTTCGTGGCAGTTTCAGAGGGTAGCCCCGAATATAGGTAGATGTAGAGGTATATGGTTCCAGAAGAGAAGGAGGGAGAAAAAGAAAGGGGATGAGAGGGTGGGTTTGCAGAAACGATGGTTTGAAGGAGATATTTTTGGCTGTTCCTTCTGGCACCAGCGCCATCGCTAGCAAGTATCGCGTCGAATATTAATTTTACCCGAAGAGCTTTAGCTACGGCGAAATGCTTTCGAGAATACAAAATAGGTGCCGTGGGTTGAGTTCGTGTGCTTATACTTGCTCTCCACTGTTCGCTTGCTCCTGCAACGGCAGCACCACCACTCGCCGATAAAGCAATAAAGCAATAAGGCAGAAAATAATAATCATATATTACATGGGCAAAGCAGCCAGGGGGTCCGTTCTTCACCCTCGCGCATTGGACGCTGCCGCAACATATCGTGGAATGGTTGTAACGTTACATTTTTCTGCTACTCCACTCGCCTAATATCAGACTTTATGGAGGTATAACTATAGGTTCATATTATCATGGGATACCGACAGTATAGTTATTTACTATAGTTAATATACCTGATGAATTTGAGATAAAAACCGGCACGGTTCGTGTTCGACTTTTCCTGTAATCATCACCAAATTTGTATGAATTATCCGAGGAATTATCCTTCGCAGTTACATGAATAAATTCATCGAGCGAATGGAAGAAGTTAAATTTAAGTACTGGGTAATATCGTTACGAATCTGGTTGCGGAGATAGTAGTAACCCAACAACGAGGGATTCTACTTAGAGGAAGGACATATAAAAATTAGCCATACACATACCATTTGCATACATGCAACGGTGGCAAAACGGCCAATGTAAACCTCCAGATATGGGGGATTTAGAATACAAAATACGTTGTTGCTTTCAAAGCACTACCATGCCGCCCCACGTGTCGAGCTACCTTCCGAACTCTCGCGATGACCGCGGTTCAATGTCGCAAGGGACTTTCACCCCCCTTTCCTCCACCCTTACCCTCACCCTTACCCTTACCCTCGCACTCGTATTCACCGAATCACGCACTGGTGCAGAGGGAGAGATGGAAGCGGAAAAAAAGAAAAAGACAAAAAAAAAAATGGAGGGAGAGAGAGAGAGCGAGGGGAAAGCAAGGGACGGAAGTAGGTCCTAGAGTCGGGCAGATGCGCGCCCCGGATACTCCATATGTCGCCCTCAATATCGGCAGTCATCGATCACTTCTTGAGGGAGCCACCAGCAGGTGAGGTGATTTAGCGCACCCAGTAGATATGAAAGTGGCTCACTCGAGAGTGGGCCCATCGGGTATATACTACCGTACTTCTACTACCGTACGAAACGCACCAAACTCATACCTCGTACCTCATACCTCATACCTTTGGTGGTTCGTACCGGTGTATATCCTCATATTTATACACCCCGTATACGACGATATGGTAGTGAACGTTCGCGACCCTAACGTGAAAACACATATAAGCCCCTAGCAGCTATAGTATCAGGAGTAACGTTGGCGCGTAAGTATGGGCGTCGTTGAAATGCCCTATTCTAAGCATACCAGCTATATGCAATATCTACACCTACGTACAACGTCCTCCACGGTGTATCCATCCCTTCCGTAGGAATTTATGGGCGAAGGACAAAATCATAAAAAAACCTATACACAGATGAAGCGCACAATAGCCGCGTTGGGGAAATGCTAAATTTCGGACGTTTGCGTATAAGGGGGTATCGAGGGGGACGTTGTTTTATTTGATTTTCTTTAATATTAGACCCGATTGCCTAAAATTTATGAATCTTAGCAAGATATATGCGGCGGTAGCGGTTGTCTCCCCTAAAAAACAAAAAAAAAAGAAGCAGATCCATGTTTCTTCTTTTTCCCCTCTTTCTATATCTAAATTCTTTTCTTTTATTTTTAAACAGACGCGCGATCACCGAGTTGGAATAAATAGTTGTAAAATTTATAAGCGTTAACGTAGCCATTTTTATTATACCCATACAGTCTTTTCCTTTTTCTCTTTTTATTTTTTTATTTTTTTTTTTTACGTTTCATTTTTTCCTTTTTCCCCCTGTACCTTTAACCCCTGGAAACCGCCATCAGGGGTTTTGGTAACTCGATTATCTTGAAGAAATAAAACGGAACGACTTGATTACGAAGAACGGTATGTATATGTATACGAACTTTTTAAACCAGCCGAGCGTGCGTCTATGAAGAAAACCGAAAGCTCCGTTTTTCCACACCGTTGCATTTCCTAATTATTACAAACGTATACATCACATTGTCTCGAAAATAAAAGAGAATATATAATAATAATAATAATAATAAAAATAATAATAAAATTCTACAACGCATGTACGTTCTCTGCCTCCGATACCAGGAGTATCACCCCATTAAAAGGGGACCAAAATCCCACAGGATTAAAAAAAAGGATGGAATAAAAAAAGCAACGAATTCAGGAGACGGCGCACACGGGGTTAATCCTACACACATCCCACCTCTAACGATAACTCTCAATCACTTAATTTCGGTGCTACATGGCGAAAAAAAAACAAAAAAAAAACAAAAATAACAGAAAGAAACACCATGAATAATAATGATTATAACGATAACAATGACCCCAAATATAATACCTACCATAAGTATATATGTATGAGGCTCAATCCGATGTACTTTATCTAAGCACCAGCCGCGCTAACGACGCACAAATGTTGATATCGCTTGATTCAGTTCGTTCGGGTGGGCGGACACATCTGTTCACAGAGTGAAATCGTCTATGTATACACATAGTATAGAAATTTATATAAATAATGTGGCCATATGACGCGTATGTTATAAAGAGATATGGGAAATGTTATAGGGGCGGTTGAGCTACCTGTAGATTCTTTAAAAATCTGTGACCTGATTCCTGATATTTTCGGCTTTAATAATCCGGATACTGCAAAAGTGGCTCAAGTTTTAAACCTCTGATCCTCACGATTTTCCGACTTTTTAGATTTTCCTTATCTTTGTGAGATTTCATCCCGCGTGCAGCGTTCCAGATTGTCTCCTATGAGTTTGGGACGGCAGCTCGTACGATGCGGCGGAGTGAAACGGAATGTGAATTAGAGGAGATGGAAAAACGAGGAAAACGGAAGGAAACTAAAGAGAGAAAAAAAAACGAGAGAAAAAATAACAAAAAAATAAAAGAACAAAACAGAAACAGATGGCGGGGGAGGAAAAACAACAAGAGCAGCAACAATAAGAGCGCAGCCGTTATAAGATAAAAGTTTCTTTAATACCTTTGAAGTCGCTCACAATCAGTGGGTTCATTCCCATCCCAGACAAACTCAGCTCCGCGGAGATTTCGTTGTTTTAATTATTTTTAAAGGTAATTACAGGCAATGGCTGACATCAAAGATCTCGGCCGGGGTTTAACGATACCTTCACCTTTATACGGTATTATTCTTTTCCTTCCCCCACTTCCGCTTGGTTCGACACAATTATGTAGCCCAATGCAAGATCATCCTCGTTGCTGCATCTTACGGCATCAATTTATATCGTACGGCGTACTTACAACCTCTAATTAGCCGTACAACCGAATATACATATAAGTATTTATACGTCAAACGAGCTATATATTTTAAGCAATAACGTTGCTGATTATCATTTACATGCGACGACAAATTATAAGAAATGGAAACGTTGTATAGAACATTTGGAATTCCCATAGAAATAAATTTTTCCGCGTTTCAAATTATCTCTGGACCACCCTTGTAAATATTTCTTCACATATGTGTACACGACTGCGTCTATATGTATGAGGTATTGCCTACATAACAACGATATGAATCGATTTCACCTCCTGGCACTTTGGAGTAGCAATAAATCGGGTAAAACTTCTTGATAAAATCCACACTGGCTGGCTGCTGCCTGGGCGAGCACCCTCTCTTTTCCCTTACCCATACATATGTACTCAGATACATACATACATTGCATGTACGTATATCCTCTCTGTTTCTTGCCCCGATGCGAAAAAGCTCCGGTAAGAAGTTTGGCAATTTGTAAGCTGAGTCGTCTACCGCGCGCCGATCCCGTGAACTCACGAAGACGGGGTTGGTTCCCACGTTGTGCAGCGCAAAGAGGGAGCAAGAAGTTCACGAGTATAAGGGAATTTCCACAACATTCGCGAATGTTGGATGCTAAGAGTAAAACGCCACCTTATAATATAAGTCTAAGAAACAAGCGCACGCGGGCTGCACAGATGACAGGAAAATCAGGCCAGCTATGTAACATCGTAGCTTATACTTTTCGCACCGGGTGCCTCGATCGTCAAAAACGAACCAACTATAATAGATTCTTTCGATCACGCTAATCCCTACTAACGTTTAATGACTTTCAGCTCCGGTAATTCGTTTCCGAAAGGTGCTCCTGCTGGCCCTTTTACGACTTCGAAACGACTTCTGTTCGATCGCTCGCTTTCTTCCACATAATATGAAATATACTCAACTACCCGGTTATTTATTTCTTTTTTTCTTTTTTTTTTCCAGACCACTACGCCGTTTGATAAGACCGACTTACAACTCTATGAAATAGAGAAAAATAACAAAAATGCCGAACCTCATCTTGCTTAAAACGAAACTTAATTCTTAGGGTTTTAAAATGAGAATTTTTATTTTCCGTATTTTTTACGACGCATTTCGGCTTGTTTATCTCCTCCGAAATTTTTTAATCCGAATTGTTAAAGAGAAAGAACCGAGTTCTTTTTTACGTTCAATTGTCTACTATCCACTCCGCGAATTGTTTTCGCGTCGAATGTATTTTTCTTTTTTTTTTACTATTTTGTTTATATATTTTCACCATTTTTTATCCTCTTCTGATTCGATAAAGTAGAAGAGGTCGTAAAACGGATGAACGGCTCAACGAACACCCAGAACCACGTGGCTGCGATGTCTTTCCGAAAGCCGAAATTTGTCACGTGTTGTTGGGTAAGAACGAAAAAAGTAGAGGAAGAGGAAAAAAAAAAATTGTCACTTTTTCTACCGCCAGTAAATTTCACGAGCGCACATATTGCGGAAAACCTAAGCTCTCCACTAACGATACTAGATATACCCGTCGAATATTGCTAGCAACGAGCGCCATAACTCATTTTAAAATGCAGTCGCTAATGGGCCCTTCTTCGCGGGACCTTTTCACCCCCCTTAGTTATATATAATATAAGTTTCCTAGGCAACAAGAAATACGGGAATAAGAACTGTTGGTGAAACAAGTCCCTACAAATCACTCGATATCACCAGAAAACCACGCGGCTTCTTCTTCCTTCCCTCAAAGCCGTTATACATATACTGCAGAGGGAAAAGTCTATAGCTAAAACTTTCGAGGGCGATCGGGGCACACCAACAACTTTTCTTATTTATGGGAAAGCTTATTTTCGCGATGTCCTGTATGTTGCACCAATCCTGCATATGGATATCGCCCACTTCCTTTGACAGAAGATATGTACCTACTTTCGTACATTCTATCGACGCGCGTATACAACTGCGGCAACTTCATATATATAAATGTAATTCGTAAGTCCTTCTGCATCGGTTTATCAGCTCTCGGCCCACGTTTTCGATGGTGAAAAATGAAAAATAAAATAAATGAATGGATGAATAAAAAAGAGAAATAGACAAACGAAATTCTCTGACTTATTCCTCGATATCTGCGAACAATTCGTTCACGATGCCACGAAGTTCGTCCCGGTTTCTGCAGGACATTGGAACTTCTTTGTAAAAAGTTTTCTAAAAGGTGGTCGAATATATGTATACCGTCGAAGATTTGATCTCCGGTGGATTCGAGTGTGTCACAACTTGCCTAATGCGAGGTGGTTTCTGAGTACCCTGAGGCACCCTTCGCCCCTTTCATGGCACAGTTTCTACCTTCTCTGTAGGTTATATATATAGTTAGCTGTACGGTGCGGTGGTTTGTTCCCGACGTACTATACGTATATATATACGAGGTGAGTTGACGGATTAAACGAAGCTTTCATAAGTTTCCCGGTCTTGTTCAAGACTTAACTCAAACTTTGAAAGGTCTAACTACCGTTGAAAGTACGTTACTCAGCCGGGGCCTTATGTCAGTCGTCCGGTTCAATTATTGTTATCTACGTCGGGAAATCAGCAATCTTCAAAACAAGGAACTCCCAAGCACTTCCACTCGAGTCGCGGGTGTCTGTTACTCTGCATGACCCAAGTAACCGCGGTACATATTTAGGCACGATTATGGAAATAAGCGTCACTTCCGTATCATTGTCACGTAATTATTACCTCGTCGCAACTCCACCCTGACAATTATATGATTTATTTGAATATTCGCGCATCTCATTGGTCGGTGTATGAAAAACCCATGAGGATGTAACGAGAAAATCCTCATCACGATCATCATCGGTATTTTACCGCAGTACGATTCTGGCACCTTTTTCTTCTCCAAATATACATTCAGTTCCGAATGAATGATTGGAATAATATTATTTTTTTTTCAAGGTGTGGCTCGAACGTTGTTCACTTTAACGTCGCGGCGTGTGTTCTTGAAATATTTAAAGCACTCGCGGGGTCCATGGAATAAAAATCAAGACAGCGCGAAAATAAGCCGATATTTTTTTCATGGGGTTTTGCGGGTGGCTCGTTCGCGGTTCTAAACAAATATTTTTTTAACATCGAGCCCTGGGTGCGGTACGTAGCCAAATTGATCGAGGAGTTAAAAGCACTTCACACTCGTCAACGTATATGTATACGAAAGTGGTTTTTATTAAATCTGCGGATTGAATTTTTCGCCATTCATCTTTCACAGAATGGAAAACTCTGTTTACGGTCAAATATATTTCAGACTCGTTGTCGAGTTTCGACGAGATTTCGATCCACCGGATGTAGAATTACGGGTCAAACCTCAAAACAGGAAGTGAGCCAGGGGTCGCAAATGGCGCGTGAAGATTTTTCCTTATATTTAAACGCACGTTCGATTCGGGTGCGAAGAATTTTGATTGGCTGTTCTGGTGATGACCCGATCTAATCAACCGTATAAAATATTCTCTCTTGTGAACAGGCGTGCAACGCCTCTGAAATTTCTATACACACATCCTTTTTATTTATCGTCGTTCTCCTTCGCGTACGACAAAAAAAGGATACAAAAAATAAATAGATCGATCATCACGATCGTATATAATTAAATAAATTCCGTAACACAATTCGGACTAAATAATTCACGGAATTAGTAACGATAATTTTTCATGGCGTAAAAAATTCTCTTTTTTTCGTCTTCCTAATGATCGTTGTTATCGCGTCGTCTCGGTGATATAACAGAGCTTGATTAGTTCAATAGATAAATTAAAAAAATAAATAAATAAATACTGTTTGATATCGTTAATATTCATTAGCGTGTTTAATTTCACTTGACTCATTCATCATTTTGATGAGCGTATAATATATAACGCGATACAATAACGCATCAACCCTTTTATACATTTCGCGTTTATCATATATACATCGTGTACACCCCGACTTGGTAAAACAAGTGAAAAACTGTAAAATGAAATATAAAAAATGAGAAAGAAAAGAAAAAAAAAAATGAAAAATAAAAGAAGAGTAGAAAGTATGATATAAATAAATAAATAACAGAGAAAGAGGGGGTGCATCGTCCCACTCTACCGAGGCACTCGGTGGCACTCTTTACCTTTCGTTTTTAATTGAATTTTTCGTATGCTCGGTGCGACGGCGGCGGCATCACTGTTCGATGTTTTTGCGGTATCCCTTTTTGGTTGTAAAACATTTTATAGGGCAGGGGTTAGAATATCGTCAGCGTTGGTTCCGCTGGCACGGGGGGTGCAGGTATATGTATAGTATATACGGTGCTCAGCTCGGTAGTAACCCCGAAGGAGTAGGAGGTATAGGATAGAGCTGGCTGTCTCGGTTGGTTCGAACAGGCCCCGTTTACTCCCAGTGTTTTATCTCAGTCAGTGGTGGTTTTTCGTCTTCTTCTTTTATTGCTACAGGAAAATGCGAAAGACGCGCCTCTTCCGCGTGACCCGCGTATTTTCCACGATACCGCAAAAGTCAGCGGCATTCCTCGCACGTGAGCTGGGGGTCCGATAGACATTGTTCCAGTCATTTGTTAAATAAAACACACGAACAACTAAAACGAGAGTCGTCCGACGGTCCCGTAGATCCCTGACGCAGTAAAATATTCATCCAACGACAATAAAGCTCCATCTCCGTATGCGGACGTTTATATAAACGGGCAAGCCATATTGAAAAAAGAATTGGAAAAGAAATAAGTTGAAGAGAAAAAATGTCGATATCATCTGTACGAAATATTATGACACGAAAAAAAGTTTAACAAGGTAAAAGTGAAATACACGATTTTTTACCTCCGATAAACTAGCTGCACGTACGCCTACCTGAGTCGTAATAATATAATATATATATCCGGGGCATCGTGGATTATACATTAGCATTACCACAACTGTTACAAACACGAGAGTCAATTGTCTAAAGTGAGCGTGTACCTTTCCTCGGAATAGGTTAGCGTTCATTTTTTATGTCTCCTAATTGGTCCCAGGGGAATAGAAAGAGAGAGAGAGAGAGGGAGAGAGAGAGAAAGGGGGATCAGGAGTACCGAGAAGGGCGTAGGGTGTACAAGGGAGTTTTAGAGTACGTACAAGGGCGAAAGAGGGTGCGTATAACCGTACGCTCGTGAGGATCGAGTTAAACAAGCAGCACCACAGGCATTGGAAGGTATACAGGAACTATTCAACGAAGCTTATACGTGTACCCAACTTAACCTGCGAGTATACCAGCTCGCTCCTGTATTTCAGGCAAATTCCAACCTATTAGGATGTCAGGTAGGTATTTGCAGAGGACTAAACGCCGGGAGAATGTATGATTTTGTTAAGGAATTTTTCTTTTTCTTCCCTTTTGTTTCTCCCCGTTCCAATGCAAAATTGCTTCCGATGTTTAACAACATAACTGTACAGGTTGATCCAGGTGAGAAATTATCTTGTGATTTCTAGGGGAAAATTTGTCACGTTTCTTATCAAAAAGCTGGGCTTTCTAACCGGGATTTTGGTCGCAGTAGGTGAGGTGAGCCCTCTATATAAATTCGCTCTTCTCTCTTTATCGTGAAACTTAGGCAACGCTATCCTGATCGCGACATATGAAAAAGCTGCTAGACGGATAGAGTTAAAAGTAGCAATATATACCAGGACGTTACGATTGGCTGCAAGTTGCAGGTAGCAGCGGACATCAACCTAAGCTTGGTAATGTAACCTGCGGGATTTGGTACCTATAGTAACAGCTGCCAGCTTTCGGCTGGCTTCTTGCTGCAACGTTCAGACCGTAGTTGGCGATGTTAGTTACGACTTATGCAAGCTTTATACGAACGGGCTGAAAGCCCCGCCCCATTCATACAGTGTCCGAACTGGTATCCCTCTAGTTCTCCAATTCGTATCGTTTCCCTGTTGGAAATAGAATTTGTCGAAATGTCGTCAGAGGCAGACCCAGATCAAACGAAGGAACGCTGCAGAGCTGATGTTGCGAAAGGGGATGAAGAGGGCGAAGAAGAGCGGGAGCAGAGAGAAGAGGACGAGGATCCTGGGGATACGGAAGTCTGGCCAGTGAGAGCGAATATTGTTTAAAACTGGATAGTTGGTGCTGTGGGACGACAGTGGTGGTACCCGGGGGAAATGTAATTCGATGAAATACGAAACGTGGCACGTGAACTCCTTGAGAAAGCTTTCCAGAAACAATTCTATGAAATTCGTATACGTCTCTCTGTCTCTAAGATAATCTCGCGACACATATTATCGTGCAACGTAGAAAAAAAAAAACACAAAAAAAGAAAGAAAAAAAATGGACGAGCCGTTTATGCGACTGATAATACATTCATAAATACACGTAGCTTATACCCTTTTATCCGCGTGTACGTGAAACGGAGAATCGTATAACGTTATGAATTTATTTATGTAATAATAACTCATCCCATTAAGATTACAATAACGTATATAATTTAATTAGATATTTCCCTCTTAGTACGGCGCAACGGTCGACGAGAATATGTATGCGGTCTACTCTGGTGCTGCCGGTGCTTTTGCTCAAAGAGATATAGGTTCGGTATAACGAAGACGTGAAAAGCTTCGCCGTTGGCCATCGCGTGTTTAATGAATTTTCGCATATACATATATCTCTGTGTTTAGATATATAAACGTAGCAAAGGACAGTGCAAAGGCGCCGTGGCTTGTCCTTGTCGTTGATTCCCCTGGGAGTTCGTATAACTCATCCTATAAAATACGATAAACGGCGTCAGCGCGTGTCCTACCTCTTATGTATAATAGGTCCATGCAACATCCTGTAGTAACGATGTAATACGCTGAGTGAATTTCTTCTCCTGTGGGAAAGACCGTTCACCGATAGCAGCAGCAGCAGCAGCAGCAGCAGCAGGTAGTTCGTACGAACCGAACCGCGGCGCAAGTTAATCGAGTGCACAGAAAACCAAAAATGAGAAGTTCTCAAGTCTTGATATAGGTAGTACGTGCACCTGTTCAAATACTCGAGAAGCTAGTGCACCGATTTCCGCATGAACGTAAACCCATTTTATACAGTATATATTGATTCTTCGATATTTTTATCCCATAAGCTAAAGACCAGGATCCACGGAGGTTATATACCGCTGAATATTATGCTTTTCATTCTACACCCAATACCCAACGAGAGACTCCTTTCTATTTCCATATAGCCGCTTGCAAATATCGATTTTTAACACGACGTCAAAATTTACGGATAACATATTTTTACTTCCATGTATAAACGCCCTGTGTATAATCGGCTAGATTTTCAAAGGCAAAAATTTGATATTTTTTGAATCGTTTAAACGACTGATTCCAAATGTATTTTTATCTCAGGAACACGAATCCGTCGACTAGATTGAGCTACGATCAAATTCTATCGAGGTATCTCAATTTTCCTGCTTCAAAAAACAAAAAAATGGTGATAATTAGATCGAATGAGTTTGCAAATTCGGATCACGTACGAATGTATCAAAAACCAAAAAAATGTATCCGCCGGTATTATCATACAACACCGGGACAGATGAGAGCGAGTATAATCTCCGTCATATTTTCCCCTCCTTCTTTGCAAAGCGTCAATGCATATAATTTCACGAGCAAAATCTCAATTCCATGTACAATTTTATATACACACATATTTAGTACCCATATCTATACGAACCGTTTGTTTTCTTTACTCTGCAGAAAACCCATTTCATTAATTTTATCTACATTTTACGAGGGACGTCCGGACTGAGGGCCAAACAGATTAATTGCTGGGCGCACTCAAAATAATTATTGTATCGTTAAACGCGTCGGTGGTTCGAGGCCAGTATAAGTGTCCGTTTGTTAAAATAAAGTGAGGAGTAGCAGGGGAAAATTTTTTGCTAACGTTTGACTGACGGTAAACGCAAAAATTGTTGTTATTATGCCATCGCAATCGTTGTTACATATTTTTTTTTTTCTTCTCATCTTTTGCTTAACACATATTTTAATAATGTTACAAAACGAGCGTGTTTTCATTATAATAACTAATATGGATATTTCACATCGTTGTGTGTATCACACGTACAATATAGATACCGGTAGATGTAGCGCGAGCGTCGGTGGCGGGTTGATTTACGCAAACCGGACGTTTCTCAGATAAATAGCCATGGGAACTTTATAAATGTGCAACCATAGAATTGTTTTACACTGCGTAACACCCAGCTAACAGATAGTGTAAAATTCAATTATAGTATATAACGATAATGGCGAGAACGTAAACGATTTAATGCCGATAATAACCTGGCTTAAGCTTTTTTACAGTTTTAATTACGGTTTTGAATATTATTATTAATTAAGCGCAATTTTATTATTACGAATTTATTTTCTTTTCTTCCATTTTATCAACTTTGCAGACAATACATAGTAATATACACTTTACTTCTCGTTCTATTCAACGTAAAACTTTATGTTTCTCTTTTCTTTTTCACCCCATCTTTCTGCGTTATAACTTTGACTTGATTATTGCCCGAAACATATTCATGGCAGTTTGTCGTACGGTAAAAATCCCACGACGACGATCATCATTCGTATAAGTTTGAAAATTTTTAGAATGGGATAGTTTCCAGCGTTGTTCAAAACAAGAGAGAAACGCAATATCGCTCTTTGAAAATCAGTTTGAAAATATAACTTCAGACAGTGCAATATAACGCGTTTTCTTGCGGTGAAATAACGTTGAAAATTTATGTACCTCATGTACATTATATGCCCAAGTTTTCGAAAAACTTTTGCATATATACACGTCACCGAGAACTTATTTTTCGTCGGTTATTGAAAAATAAAATCGATGCCATATCGGTAAAAATCGTAAATCATGTTGGATCGTCTCCCGATCTTCGTCGATCGTCTTCTGATTCGACCGTGTAATTGATAGAGAATTTATCTTCATCAAAGGGGATGTAGGTCTTCCATTTCGGGGATGTGCTGCAGTAAATATAAGTTAATGAGAATTAGAGGAGTTCGTTAAGCCCGCGAATTTAAAAAAAGCACATTCTGTAATCCGGAAAAAGATGTAAACAAATGCGTTTAATCCACTTAGTGTCTCATTATTCTTTGGTAGCGGCGCGTACGGTGCAGTTACGTACGACGCGTGCTGATGAAAAAGGAAGACGAAGGAGAAGCGCGTTAATTTGAGTATCCCCAGCATCGCGCTGTACATACGACGGTATATCTCTCTCGACGGGATGACGTTAACTTGGGATGCTGCAACGGGTTTTCGTATAGTCGTCGCTTGGTACATGTAACGGTGTTGAATGGTTATTGGATTGAGAATCTGACAGACACGTATCAGCCCCTTTCCTTCATCTCCTTCTTCCTTCCACATCAAATTACGTAGGGCTATACGTGAATACCTCCACATCACGCATGTAAAATTTCCCTCACTACAGTTTATCTTATAGTTTAGCAATAGAAATTCTACTTCCAAAAAATTAGGAGTAATTTTTTTTTTACTTTCGTTTATTTTTTCTTCGTGTCAAACTATCTGGATCTATAATTTGGTATTGTCAAGATGTTATGAACAGAGTCGAAAAGTTGGCGATTCGCTAAATTTCTATACGCGTATGGGTGTATACAAAACGCTCAATAACGCGGCAACACGTTGCAGGTCCGATACCACGATGCGGATTTTACAACGGAATCGTTACCTGCGTTGAAATGGTTACCGATATTACCAGCTCACTGAAGTTAAGTTCAACCTCTCGCCTTCTGGTCTCCCAGGTACCAATGGCTGGGTTCTTTTTATGGGAAGTGTCGGGCTCCAACCTCGTACTTGCAGCGGTATAGAAACGGCCACAACGAACAAAGAGAAACGTCACGATGGGTGTAAAAGTTAAACTTGATGTACTTTCAGACGATGGTTGAGTGCAGGCAGCAAAATGTTGCGCGTATACTTTATTATTATTATTATTATTGTTATTATTCTTTTTTTTGCAGCTTTCTTTCTCGAGCTTTAATACCTGCAGCAGCACCGCGGTGTTTATATTGTTTATTATGCGGCGTGGTGGGGGGTTGGGGGGAGGAGAAAATTTAGGGATGGTGAGGGTGGAACAACGAGGAACACACGCTGCGCAAATATTCGCTATTTCCGGAGTGCTTTCCGCAGGGATAAATAATTTGGGACACCCGAGCGAGTCGTGCATTATTTAAAGGCGTGCCCCTGGTCACAAAATCCAATTTTGATGTGTTCATCATGGCTGTGGGAGCACAACGGTCTAGTCGTTATCGATTCAAGACGGAGTTCCGGAAAATTGGGAAGGGACACGCACCGAATAGCGGTGATAAATAAATAAATAACTAGAAGCCACGTGGTGTGCCATGTGGTATAATACGAAACGGAATATAAGGCCGTTAGGCGAGGCCTATAGCGATGGCTATAACATCGGATCAGAAGTATCGAGATCCATCTCACGTTATATCAGCGCATATGCCAAAAAGTGTTCGTTGAATACGTAAAATTTTTTTTTTTTTATTCCGTCTTCGATACGTGAATATTTTTTCATTTTTCTTTCAATCCTTTAAAATGATAACTATGGAATGAGTAGAATTTTTTGTGTCAAAATCTTGGTGGATAAAAAAATGTCGTAACGACGACCGTGGAAACGTCTCTGAGATTGCAGGTAACGCACACTGCAAGATTGCTTGTAAATTTTGATCGCGTTTAAGCAGGGTTTGAACCCGTCGCTTATACCTATAGTAGGTATGGCCCTTATATTGGTTTGGCAGAAAGAGGGCACGCGCGGGCTATCGACTACAATCTAAATGGTAATGTTCCGAGCAGCTCAAGTGTCCATTTTGGATTTTTGCTTCAGTCCCTGAAAATATTCTCACAGATATGAGAACTTATCTGTAGATATATCGGATATTTGGAAAAATCGTTTTTCTATACCTACCTATTTCCTCCCCACCTCGACCTTTGAATTACGCGCGAGGGATCAGAATCGAAATAAGTAATGATAACTAAATGGTAATAGCCGTCGGGATTTCTCTATTCTCTCGCTACTCTACGTTGTATATAGGGCCATGCATGAAGTAATATTTTTTCGCAGGATACACCAAGGGATCAGTTTCGAGCAGACTTCTGACATAAAGTAAATACTCTTGACCACGCCGCTAAACTACCGACCCGAAAGACCCAGATGACCAATTCGCCGTATCCTAGCTCTACGAAAAGTTGTCCGTTTTTTTATTTTTTCCTCCATTTTTTTTCATACAACCTGTGAATACGGAAAAAGCTCAGAGATCTAAGAAGCCTGGAGGTTGATCTGGTAATTCGAGACCGTAAACTTTTATCGTTGAAATTAATTCACCTCATCCCGTTGCCACGGTGTAAAAAGTATTAACGAAGAGGTCGGTTGGGTTGGATTACACGGTGTAATCGAGAAAATTGGTCTTTTAAAGTAAAACGAGGCTAAAATTGAGTCGCTCGCATCTGCTCCGAGATAAATATACGTATATATATACGTCTGTATATTTACGATCGTCTTACTTAGTGGAGTCACGCGTTAAGGTGTTGAACGCAAAGAAGAAGGGTACGAACCCACAGAAGCTTGAGGGTTGAAAAGATCGAGCTTGTGGAGAGTTTCTTTTACGGTGACCTCTTTAGGGTGAGAAAATTCCTACCGGATTCACCTTCACATTACCCTTGCTAAAGAGGTCGCTAAAGATGTCTTCGCAAAGCTTCCGATCGTTTCTTGCTTATTATGGGATTTACACCCGAATAAAGCGGTCCAGTGTCGCGTACACAGGCGTACAGTTTTGGTGACCCGGTTTCATTTTTGATCTGCCAAAAATTTATCGCTGTGGTTTATGAGAGAATATATTTGTTGTTTCTCATGGAGAGGAAGAAAGAATGAAAATTTATACATCGAGATAAGGGGGAAAATTGCTGAAAATTTTCAGAAGCTTGTACGCGTTGGTCACTTTATATAGAAAGATTCGCTAACTTTGTAGAAAGAAGCGGATAAAAAAAAAAGAACAAAACAGAAGAGAATAAAGAAAAATTGCCTCGAGGGCCATTTCGTGAATGTTAACTAAGAAAGTGAAGTTAGCTAAAGCAGCAGCCTCAAGGCTAGTTGGTCGTTCATCGATTTCCTCAAACCCAACCCACCGGAGTCGCCCCATATCGACGACGGTTTAGTTGTTTCTTGTTTTTTTTTTTTCTCTTTCGCAGCAATTACTATAACCTGACGTAACCCAGATATAATAGATATTTATATGTATAAAGAGGAAGAGATTAACGTAGCAAGTCGGCGTATTTGGAGTTCAGGTATATATGGGGGACGAAACAATATTGGTTCAACAGTGAATTTCATCCATTTTAGGTCGTTGCTATCGTCGGCAAATATAGGTTACTAACAACTAACTGCTATTGTTGGTAGCATATTGAAGTTTGACAGTTGAACTGGAATCATGTGATTATTGTTACAGTTGAAGACTTACTTGCGCTAGATGCAAATTATCGGTTCCCGTCGGACTGCTAATCTGAAATACATGTAAAATGAAAGGTAAGTATTATTGATCGGTAAGTGGTATATCTATAATGTTGCAAAATAATAGCTATGAAATTATATGTTTGTACGTACACGTCGTTCAATGGACAATTTGATCACTTTAAACGTTCTATATGGAAGGTCTAGAATCTAACGAGCACGTAGAATCGCATGATTGAAGACCATCATTGATAATAATCATCCGCGATTCGGTATTGCCAATAGCGTACAACAAACGATTTGAACAACGTATATGTACACATACACGTATACTTATACACATACGATTTACGATTCCATACCATGTACTGGCACGTGCTACCCAGTGTCACGAGATTGAAACAATCATACTATACGTTTCCATTACGTTCAATCTATAATTTGTTTATGAATTACGTTACGCAGCTAATATAGGCAGGTGTGTAAATTCGAACCATTCCGCTATTCTACGTTTGGTCAAAATTACCGATCTGCTTTAATCGATACCGCTGGTAATTTTCAATCCAATGACACTGAATTTCTCTCATGCGATGACGACCATTTGCCATTTGCCTGATCCGGTTCAAAGATAATTAATTTACCCCCTCGAAGAATGAAGATGGGGGGAAAAAAAAACATTGACAATAAATAACAAATCAAATACATCATTCGGATTGCGGATAAATGAAAAATTCTCAAGTCGCAATAAGAAATGAAAGAACCTGCACGCAGTCGTGTCAATGAACAACAATAAATAGATATGAAGAATAATTGATTGGTGTCCATTGGCACTTGGCTTCTGATGCAATCGCTATTTGATGTTGCGTAAATAAGCCCTGATGGCGTAGGCACGTGATACAATATTTTTGCTACGCAGTTATCGTTTATCACGATTACCCAACGCACTATCATCCGGTGCGATAACAGATTATCACACGATAAACTCGTGCACCTTATACTCCCATGTACCGCGTAAATACGGTTCGCTTCCGCGGAACGTTATTATACGGAGTAGATGGGGGTTTCGCTTAAATATGTTCGCAGCTCCTTTCTTTGGCGACTGCTGCTCTTACCGAAAGAAGAAATAAGGGGACTGAGAGTTAAGTTATCCTTGATAAGCTTCGTTTCTCACTCCTTTTTACGAATCCACGACTAAAGCTGCCGCTGCTTCTCTCGGATTGAGGAAACTATTTTCGCAATAAGATGAAGCTATAAACCTGTTACTTTTACAAAACAGAGGAAAAACGATGAGGAAAAAAAACATCAGATCTACAACGTTCGTTTCGAATTACTTCAACCGTTTTCAGGGGTTACTATTTAGTTTATCGCTTTCATTTTTGTTTCATTCTCATGATGTTGCGAAAAAAGATCGGTTGCGAATAACAAAATCTGTATCCGCAGTATAAAGTGTAAAAAAAACGGAAAGGGGGGTAAAAATATTATCGCAAGAAAATGAAATAGATTTTGGTAACTACGTAGTGGGTGTATATACGTATGGTATATAACGTCGTAAGGTGCGACTAAAAAGCTTTTCGCGAAACTCATAGAAAAGGTATACGTAGGTGGTGAGCAGAATCGTAAGACGATCGTAAGTCTGACGAACGAGAATGGTTTTTTGTAAAGTGAAAACGCAAATAGCCTTCGCACAGCTTAGAGTTCTTATACGTCGGACTGTTTTCCATAACCTTCTTCTTGGCTACGTTTCAACCCCCCGTATCCTCCCCCTGGAGAAAAATCAGGAACTCGGTTAGATCTGCTGCATTCGATGTGGTATACGCGACGTTCACTCACGCTCCGTTTAGTTTAGTTTAGTTTTTTTACCTCCATTTCCTTATTCTTTTCGTTACTCGCATACCATTTGATATTTCCCCTACTCTTCTCTTCTCATCTCATCTCATCTCATCTCATCCACTCTCCTTTCCTTTACTTTACTTCACTTTCCTTTACTCTCATCTCCCACGAGACTAATGAATATTAACGCCTCTTTCCTGGAAATGTGCACGGGGGATACTCTCGCCGCACGCATATCAGGAACATACCGCAGCATCATGCGGGCAGAAACGCATTTAACTAAAACGTACCTAATACACGGATATATATTTTCATTTAGTTTATTTATTTATTTTTCTAATTTATTTACTCACTCGTTTATTTTCCGAAAAACATCTTTAGATGATAGCGATGAAAATAATCGTGATAACGTAGAAATAATTCGCATAAAATATATTACAGATCGTAGTGAAAGTACTGCAGTATGTAGGTACGTGAACTTTTTTCTTTTCACAGTTTTAATTAATGTATTTATATAATTCGTAATTTCACAAGAACAAACTCGAGATGTTTGTCATAATAGTCGGGCGTGATGGTATAATATACGGACTAAGACCCCGGAGATCATCGCTATAATTTACCTAATCTTTTTTGATTCCAAGAAACTCCGTTATAAACGTCGTTTGAAGTTGTCGGAAATAATAGGAAATGACCTGAATTCTAGCGGCGTCTTTTTTTATCCTCGTGGTGACTATTATTAAACTCGATGGTGGCTACTGTCTGCTCTGACGATGATTATGCCTATATACTATCCTATACCGCGATGTTTTCTGTTATATACCATGGCGCTTAAGCCGAGTGACGAAACAATTCGTAAACAAGTATATTATTCCGTTATGAAAGGTGCTAACTGCCGCGAGTACTATCATCGAGGGAATTAAAGTTGAAAACTTAATCAAACCACCCCCACCACCATTCTTCCGAAAAACCTCTTATTACGAAACTCTCGGCGGATTCACAGGTTTAAATTTATAAAATACATTTGCCTTTCTCCTGATCCTCAACCACTGGAAACACCATCCCCATCGTTCTTTCTTTCTTCAGAATTCTTTTCATTTTTTTTTCATTAAAATTTCCGGTAGAATCGAAAGATTTACCTAAATAAAAGTCGAATCAATCATGATATTTCCCCGCCAATTCTTGAATACCTTATATCCGAACACGATCGAGGACGCGCGTGTGTGATCTTTGGCTCTTTTGATTCGCAATCGCAATCGGAATCGCGGTGTTTTGTTTAATACGTTGCGCGGGAAGCCCTAATGGGGTCTTCCAACGCATCCGAAAGGCCTGCAGGTTGGTTGGTCGGCGTTTGAATAAATTAAAGATCGAGGCTTTACCCGGCTCTGGTGAAATTTTCCGTGCTGAGGGTATTTGAAAGCAGGCGGTCGGTTGTTTTCACTTGGAAATACAATCTACTTCCCCGTCTGCGTGCTCCGGCTAAATCCGCAGTATTGAATAAAACGGTAGAAATTCTCTCTTTATAAATCTCCGTAATACCTCCAATTTGCGGCATTACAATGCAGACGCCACCGAAAGCGGATGCGAAAATGAATCCTCGCTATATACATACGCTCCTACGTATCTACCTTCACGACCGTGCTGCAGTAGGAAACGGCGAGTTCCTCGACGCGCGCGAAACAACTTGAAATATTCATTTTGAAAAAAGAAAAAAAGGAGAAGGAAGAGAAAAAGAAAAAGAAAAAAAAATCACTTCGCTATGATAAAACAGTATCCTTATAATATATACACACCAGGATATCACTTTTCTCGCAGTTGTTCATCCCTTGCAGCAAGTTCACCACATCTATGCATAAATAACCGGCCCTTACACTTTATCTTTCCGCTGTACATTAGATACAGGTATAATAATAAGTATACGATATCTACTTGGATCCGAGAATTCTCTTTCTGCATTATCTCAACAATTCCACGTAATATGCGAATTATAAAAATGCGGGACAATAAATTTTATCCGCATCTATATTACGTACCATATTTCATCTCTATGATACATAGAGCTTTCCCACGCCCCGTTGAATATTTCCAGTTGTTATTGGCTGGTGTTAATCCAACGTGCGTGGATATCATTTTGCGCGTTACGTATAATAATACGTCAATGAATTAGTTGATCGTGAAAATTTAGCGACGAGCGAAAAGATTGGAATAAAAAATAGAGCGTCGGGAATTCGGGGAAGCAGGTTACCGACCTTAGAAGGGTTCAATATTCTCCTGGGTGCAGGACACCGATGCGTTGATTCAACTTCCAAGTCGTGTAGTAGGCGTAGGATGTATACGGCTTACAGGTAGCCATCGACTGTACGTGAATCGGAGGAGGAAGGGGGATGGTATATACGTTCGCAATATTCGCTCGCATTTCCTCGTTCGTTGGGTGATGGTGGTGCAGGATGGCAGGTATACAATGTCGCGAGGAACACCACACGCGGTATACATATAAAGGTATACATACACACGTATACCTATATATATAGTATACACGCCCTCACGATCTCTGTGGGTCGCTAGCTCGTTGAAACCGAGCCTATCCCACTAACGTGGGTTGGGGAAGCACCGGTGTGGATCAATAGCCCCTGTCTGGCCTCACCCTCTGGTCCTCAGTGCCCTCATTCGCTACCGACTCAAACTCCGTGCCTTCTTCTTCCCCCCGACACCCCCGTCGGCCCTTCACCCCATCGCATCTCTTACTCTCTCTGCCTCTCTCTCTCTCTCTCTCGCTTTTTGCACTCCTCTCCACCACCTGTACGACGCTCGGTACATGTAATTTATATATAGGTATATCAAAGTACATGGGGTAAATATGTATTACCTATATTTATACATGCACAGGATATGTATATTGTATCGCCCTCGCGTTTTCTGCCCATCCATTCGTTCGTTCGTTCATTTTCGCAGACTCTCTGTACGAGTAGAGGACGTCTCATCCTACTCGTTCTATACCATCGTCGACTCGAGTAGGTACGAATACGAACCTCGTATATAGGCGTTTTCGTGTCTGACCCATTTTTTTATCTTTCCATCTCTCTCTCTCTTTCGCTCGTCTTCCACAGTTTTTTCTTTTTTTTTTACAAGTTTTGTCCGTTTTATTTCCTCCCCTTTCTTACGCTAACGCCCCAGTTTACTTGCACCCCTCGACTCTGCCGGAATGCTATATAATACCAGACAGGTCGACTCCGAAAGAGAGAGAGAAAGAATGAAAAACTGATTAAATAAAATATCATGTAACGATATCTCAATTTCTTTTCGTGACATCTAATCATGTAAATAAATTTCAATGTAAATTTTGTTAAAGGGTTATCTACCATCAGCTGCAGCAGCCGTTATACATGTTGAAGAATGAAGGAGAATCACGTGAAAGAATTATTACGATGGAATTGATCGAAAAAAGGGATGAGGATGAGGCGAAATCGAGACCGTGAGAGTCTTGGTTGGTAGCAATCGGACGATTCACCGCAACGCTGGTTGTCTTGGGAAACTTAGACAGGTCGATTCACATTATACGGCCGTCGCCATCACCATCACAATCGCCATCAACGTACCTACCAAGTTGTATTCTCTTCCTTCTCCATCTTCTCTCTGTGCCTATAGTACTCAGAAATCTGTGCGCGCGGAGCCGTACGAAAATCGTGAAAAATGGACTACCGCCGTTCAGATGCTAAAAAAAATATCATTCTTCTCCAGTTTATTCTAATTGTTCAGGAGGTGGTAAAAGTTTTCTTTCTAACAAGTAGATAGCGCAGCATGTGGTATTCCCTCTCGTAGACATATTGTCAGCTATAGGCATCTAGAAGATTCTGTGTTATCCTGGCGGAGCTAAAAATGGGTGAAATTGAAGGACGAAAAAGAGAGAGAGGCGAAATTCGGGTGAATATGCAAAGCAATTTAACTCGGCACGTGGCTTCAGATTTCGTGCACCCATTTGACAAATAAAAAAAAATTGGATAGCCAACAGAGAAAAACGTCCTGGGTTCTCATCGAGTCGCGGGCCAGGAAGAAGAAATATATTTTTTTTTTCTTCAATATTAGTCAAATTTTTGTCACCAACTTGAGTTCTGAGATTTTTCTCTTCTTTCCGCGAATGAGGAAGAAAATAAAACAACAAGTCTCGAGGAAGAGAAAAAATCACGCACCGATATTCCCCGCAGGGTGTAAGCTTTTCCATTTGGTATAATAAATTTGACCGAGATATGCAAAAGCTTTTAAGGGAAGCAAAATCCGGTATAACAACCCGCCACTATCACGCAAACACTATGCAAGTTGTTTCATTATGATTTATTATTATCGTCATTTTTTTTTTCTCGGCTCTCGTGAATAATTGAAATGTTGAAATAATAGCTCTGAGAACCTGTGGGGACGATAAACATTTTTGAAAACCGAAAGTTGTCAGAGCTGAAGCAAGGATAATAAAATGTGACAAGAAAAAGATTGAACTGAAAGAAGAAAAAATAGAGAAAGAAAGAGAAAAATCAATTTGTGGCATATCCAATCGGAGACGTAAAAATGAAACTTTTTCAAATTTTCCTGAGTAGTTGTTTGATTGATCTTGAGCGAGCGGTGCGCTGACTGCTGTTCTCATCATAAATTAATCAATCCACGTCCTACCTGATACTCGAGGGTCTGTGTAAAAGGCCGTTTCACGCGTCTGGCACTTGTGGCTTTCATGCACTGCATCGTCCAATTATCTCAAGTTAAGAGAGGCGAGAACACTAGACACAATAACCATATCCCAACGGCAGACAACGGGTCGTGCATTTCTCAACCTGTCCGTCCTCGAGTCCGTCATTATACGACTATGACCCAAAACGTATTTATAGTAGCTGCTGCCGCTGCTTCTGCTGCAGGGCCACCCACTGTCGTAAGTGACTCTACCTCCTAGGTGTTGTAAACAAGAAAGAGGAGAAGATCAGAGAAAATGTGAATAAGAATAAACGGGGGAGAGGGAGCGGGAGGAGTAAAAGAGATTGAGATGCTGGTGTCCGCGTCTACAATTTCTCACTCTCATTTTTCTCGTCGTTCTTATTCCACCTCCCCTCTTTCTTCTCGTAGATGGTATATAAATATATATATATATATATATAGATAGATAGATAGATGGATAATGAGAAACGGTGGCTGTGATGAGACTCCTGCACCGGCGCAACTTGGCATCTCACGTTAGACCGTTACGTCACTTATTATATTACACGCCCATCATTAACTTCACGTGGCTGCAGTTTGTCGTTCCTTACGTCAATTACACGTTTGATCAACCGACCCGCTATATATACGAGTATGTATAGATATATCTAGCTATGCATCCATGTGACATGTTCTAACAAACGATATTATATACGCAGCGACGATGGGAGCGACACAAATATATTTACATTGTAATCGTTGCTAAATTAACCCCCTTTCAAAAAATTAGTCTCATGACGTCTATTAGCTGCTCGTTGAGCTCCCGTATCCTAGACTGCAATTATCTCGACTTGGTTTGGCGTCGGCTGGTTCATTGTCGAAAAATAGGAGGAAGAAACAAGAACAAAATTGTGTACAAACGCTTGACGATGAGCTTTTTTGAAGTTTTTATTTCTCAACGTGTGTAGAAGGAAAGGCGGTTGACGATTACTTAAGTTTTTTTTCGGAAAAAATGAGAAGTGAAGTTTTGCAGTCGGAGTAGGAGGGTGACTTTTTTAAATTTGAAAAAATTTCTTATTTTATCGAAAGGCGGCGTTTCGAATTTCGGAGAAGAAGAATATACAGCTGCGTCAGAGCTTTGGGGTAAACCTGGGACCATTAATTTTTCAGTCAAAACAGTATTTATTACGCAAATAGTTTGGAATGTTTCAACTGACCTATACTAACACCGGTGATGGCGCCTGGTGTCATAATTGTTATTCTTGGACTAGAAGAGGATAACTATGACAGTTGTTTGCACTTATACCGGAGCACCGGGTGCTGTCAGACGCGTTTAGTTTCCTGGTAAAAATACAACTGTCAAAACCGCGGACACGTAATTATTAACCCGAAGAATTTTACACATTATTTTGAGAAAATTCTAGTAAACTTTGAACATCCATCAAATGATTCGATGGTCCGAATCGGGACCCGCAGCTGTTTCGTCGAATATCGTCTCGGAATAAGGAGAGGTGTGCATCCATTGCCTAGAATATTCATCTAAGAATACCCGATTTCAGGTGCAGTGATCTATTTCTTTTCTTTCTTCTGTTTTTCTCTCTACACTAAAATCAGGATTTTTACCCGACCGCAAAAAAAAAAACCAACTGCGTGAATAATTGCGTTGTTGAATTTTTGACCAATGTAATAAATAATCTGATTTCTCGACTTGCGTGGCGAATATAACGAATAAATCAGATTAGATCAAGTGGGTTTTTTACCGTCGTCCCTCTCTGATATTATAAATACACAAGACAATGAAGGAAAAAAACGAGAAAAAATTGTAATAGAGTGGGGTAACAAAAATAATCGGTAATGATGTATACGTACGAGTTTCTGTAAAGGGTAACACCGCGATTCACGCCACCGCGACGTGACTGCGGCGAACTCAAGTGGATAGAAAATCTGATCGCAAGTAAAACTTTTACCTCATGGTCGGTACGGAGGGGAAATTCAGGGGGTGGGCATGAGTGCAAAACTACAAACTGTGTGGGGGCACTTGACGTAACAACCAACCTGCAGACTCGAACACGACAGTTCTCTATACCGTACAGTCGGTGCTAGAAGTATTTTAAAATTCTTTGGAGCCATGAATATCGCGTTGTAAATTGAAAAAATCAATGAAAAAAGGTTCATATCCTTTCGAACATTTTCCGAGAACGAGTCATTTCGGGAGTTTGATATCGGACTGCGAAATATGCCGATCTGTCCAACCCTGAAAACGACAACATTGCGATGAGGTTTTACGAGTCTCGTGATGCTGATATTTTGGAAATTTCACACCGCCAGACGATGACCTCGACGCGGTTTTTTACAGACTTGTCTCAGACGCGGTGATAGGGTTGAATTTCTTGGAAATGTTAAGAGCTAGTGTATATAACTCGTTACACTTGAGCAAATGAGGGTTCTTCGGGACGTTAGAACCAAAAGTTCAAGCAACTTTGCTAAATATTTGCACGTTATTAGCCCGGGGTTTCAGGGAAATTCAATTACCAAGGAATAATTTTATCAAAATTAATAAGTATGTGCCTATATAGGTACCTATAAACCAGTTCGACGATACGACGATATATACTATACATATATGTATATTGAGTCGCTCTCCAGACCACCAACGTCTCGAGAGCGACTCAAAGTTAAAGTCAGCGCTCGCCTAATTTTATCCCGTTCTTCAAAGAACCCCGGAATCGCGACACTCTCATTCTGCATGATAAGGATAATGAATCCTCACCTAAAAAGAAAAAGAACAAAAAAAATTCCAAGTGTCACAGAGATAAAAGGCTATATGATTTTTACACGGTAACAGTTTTAATGGATATACCACTCCATATAGGGCATGAAACGCGACTACAACGTCAATCTGGTGACAGATGACAGAGAAACTGAGGGTAGCAGTTTTGTTTTGAAGAAGCCAAGTATATAGCTGTATTTTGGTGGGTGAGGTAGGTAGGGGTGGTTGAGAAACGTATGACACAAGGCAAGAAGGGTAAGGTGAGTGACGACTCATTACTTAAAGTTACCGCCCCACTGTAACTCCTCGTCGTCGTCGTCGTCGGCGTTGTCGTGGGGGACTCTGAATATGTTAATTACAGTTCCTTAGTACCGTCGGTATAAATTGGGTGAGATTTCGGGCCCTAGCCGTACCCTAAAGTCTGGTGGTTCGTCACCCTCCGTCGTCCCGTGCGCCCTTTTCGTCGTCTTCAATGTCCTCAACGCGTCCTTGCTCGGCGTCCTACTAGATGGTTAAAGGCTGCCATTGTGGTACCACCGCTACAACCAACCATGATTTATTTAGTAAGACTGAGTCGTTAAGTCTCTACCTAGGATCTCGTTGAATACCCAGTGCCGTATGACGAATGGCTTTTGAGCTGAGTATCTTATAGCTTCAGGCGCCCCGTAATAGTCCTAATTATAAGCAATAGACGGCAACCCTACGAGCCAACCTAATGCTACTACATCATGATACGTGTAAATAACGATTCACCTAGTTTACAAAGAAAAGGAGATCTTTTTCTTACCGTTGCCCCATTAACAGAGTCACCGAATGAACGGAAATTTCAAAAACGCTCCTGAATCTATCCGACAGAAATCCCTTTCGCTTGTGTTCTTCGCGAAATAATAAAATAAACGTCTAATCTATCGATCCACACATGGTGAAACTTACATATGTGAGACCCGTAGATGATAAAACTATAAGATAACGTTCACGGTAATTTCCGAGGACATAGTCTACAGGGTCGAAGTGTGCCATTTCGACAGGACTCGGCCCACCCGTGCGATAAACAGCCCTTCCCTTCCCTATGTTGATGGTAGGACTAGGTAGACCTGGAGGCTTGGTGGAGCGGGAAGGGAAACCCGGAAGACATTTCTTTATCCGTTCTGCCGCGTAGGAGTTGTATATTGTACGTACATAGGTATATATATTCGGAGTGTATAGTGCAGAGTTACAACAACCCGTTAACAGCCGTTAGAACTAAAAAACAAGAATCGTTAAGCCCGTTGACTCGACCCCTCGGTTTAATTCTCTGAAACTCAAACTCGCCGTGAGTTTTGCGACAGAAGGTCGGTCGGTTTCAAAGTCCGATACCGGAATCGAGGTGAAATCGCAAGGGGTGTTGGAGGTTGTTGGTAAACATGAAAAGGTAACAAATCTGGTCTTGTAATGAAGGGATCACGTTTTGCGGTTACAGAAAAAAAAAAAATATATACCCGGCCAAAAACCAGCTCCTTTTAAGGTATCTTTTTGAGAGAGATGGACAGAGAGAAGAAGAAAAAGGAAAAAAAAAGAACGGCAGAAATATTGCCGATAGTCCAGGCAAGGTTTCTTTCGCAGGGGAGGCCTCAAAAGGAGGTCTTTACGCCTTAAGTACATTTTAAGGTTCTTGAATGTGTGGCGGATAATAGTAAACACGTGTTTCCCACCTATCCATACCTTATTTATAGATTTTTTATTTATTTTTACTTTTTTTTCACCGTTTAAACGTATCTAATACACCACACCCATGGCAGTGATCCGAATTAGGGACTTCCGGCTTCCTAAAAAAAGGCGCGGAGAGAAAAAAGGAAGTAGAACTAGAGTGAGGAGAGTAATGGGGGAGAGTATCGATACGCCTGATGTAAGTTAAAATATCTATCGAGTAATTCGTAAATAGGTCGGGATCAATCGAACCAGTTATGTGTAATTCGATCGTTTGTCTATGTAATGTTACCCACTGCAAGAGACCATAAAGTATAAATGCGGGTGCAGGTGATTGACAAGCAATAAAACTTCGATAACTGCAGCAAAAAGTCACGTTGCACCATCGCTGTTGTTGCTGTTGCTGTTGCTACTATGCAGTTCAAGTAGCTTACGTATTCTATATCTCGCCATTATTACAATCTTTACATCTATAGCTAACCGATACGGCAACTTCCGCTAGCTGTAATAACTCCGATACGTACAACTAACCAACCCACAGTTATAATAGTTGGTTCAATGACATTTATTCCCACGTTGCGTCGATACGAACCTCATAATATAGACAGCGTGTAAAAGCGGAGCAAGTTCACCAGACACACGACAAGTTCACCAATGAATTACATGAACTAAATTCTCATAATGCTATACTTGATCTGAAAGTTTAGAGTGTAAAAATGATCGAAGCGTAGTTATATGTGATAAAAATACATCAATGATCGTATGGCGAAGAATGCAGGAGGTGATATCGCCGGAGCAAATCATGCTGTAAGATATGTTCGAGTAATTTTCAGTCGTAAAACTTGACCGTCTGACTTATTGCGTGCGTTTAAAGTTGCGCCTGGTGCAGGAGCCGATCGCATCGGTAATATATCAGCTATTAATTGCATTCCGGAGCTGATATGAATTTTGAAACGACGTATATACACATCGTGATCGTTATAAATGACGAGATAGCATCTGCAGGCGATTGGAAAGATGAGTGAAGAGAAAACTTGATTACATTTCTGAAAGCGCTGGAATAACTTTTTAAATTGATGTTTACCAAAGAAATCAAGCACTGCAGCGTAATATTCAACACGAGAGCTAGGGGGTTATGAAAATCATCTGTAAGATCATGGTAAATATATGCAGTGTAACAAGTAATCTGGAAATAATACGCGAGGTAAAATTTTCTAATTTATTCAAAGGGCTACGTAGCGGTATAGAGTATATTGTATATTAAGGTATACAAGCGTATCGTTTACCCAATTATTATATCGAAGAAGATTTTGCCCGAGAAACCATATTCCGCATCGGAAACTTTGTTGAAAAACTTCCGTTGAACCCTTCGCTTCCTAATTCATTCCCCTTCTACGGTATAACAACGAACTTATACCACTGCGATAATTATCGCTCCACACATCCGTATAATTATTCAAAAAGTTATTCCCGCTGCAAAACGCTAGCGAACTTTACCCGCTCCCCTTATTCGGATATAAAGGTAGGAATACGGACGGGGTACCTACTTCCGATTTTCTCTCTCTCGAAGCACGTATTTGATTTGCTTAACTCTAAACGTTTAAAGCTTTTCGCTCCTCTTCGCGGTACCCATGATTCGAACCGAACCAATCTCAGATTCGTATATCTAATACATTCGAGTCTTCCTCGTCACGTTTCAGATCGTTGTCAGGATTTACCATTTCGGCAGTCAACTCTCCAGCACCATGGCACTCTCCTCGCATTTACATGCTAATGAAAGCTATACGCTTATGGGGAGGCCGCAAGTTGATATCCATATATATGTACGTGTACTATATACATGTATATATATATAAATTGCGCGCTATGTACTAGCATCAGGAAATAGGCAGTGGTTCAGTTACGAAGTTTTATTACCTCGTGCGTAGCTTGTGCGACGATGGCGGTAACGTTTCGCGGGTTGGACATGAAAGTCGGATGCGGTCGTGTTCGGTCGGATGGTCGTAGGTTGTGTAAGGTTGTAATGGGCAATGTGAAGGAGTCTCCATGGGTGGCGGTGGGTGGTAGACAGGGGATGGAGGGGTTAAGGGGGCGTTCGGTATACCTGTAGGGTACGTTTGGTATGCATTGGACCAACGGGGTGGACGCGAAGACGATAGCCTAGATTCCAATCAACCTTTTACTGCCTGTAAAAGTACTCCATTTCGTAGCTCGGCACGGCAGCAGCGGTACGCCACCCTTAAACCTGGTAAGTTCTACTCTATTACCTACACCCGCTCGTGCAGCTAGTGGGATTATGCTCTTAGCCTCGGAAATACAATCTACAAGAAACGATTTTTCAAAGCTTTTTCCCCTGCGCAGACTCTTATTTTTACCACGCGTTCTACTCCCCACAGTCTCACGACCACTGCACACTCGCTGCAGCCATGGCGATGCAGGCAATGCCGATGGCCATGGCGCGGCGTCGTCGTATACATAAAACTTCGAAGGGGAAATTCATCCGAGATATATCCAGTTCAGGGGTCAGAATGGGATAACAATATTCTTTTATTGAACAATTAATTCTATCCCTTCTCTAGAAAATCGAATGCAAATGCACGATAATTCATGATTTCCAAACAGCTCCGGCAATATAACAAATTTTAGAATATTCCCATTTTTTATTTCATTTATTTATCTTCTTTGTCGAACAGAATTACGGATATGCGTCTAGGAATGCGAAAATGAATAGCCATTGCTAAAATTCCAGTCTCAAGTTGTCTCGTTGAGTATTTATCGTAAGACGAGAATATCATTTCATTTTAGTTTATGAAACTTGAACGCGAGAAATTTTCTGCTATCAATTTATCAGTGCACGAGTCTTCTTTCCTTTTTTTTTTTCTTTCGTGTACCTGAGTCATATCAGCATCTACGCGAGTCAAATCACACAAGTGAGGCCACACACGTTGTTAATTACATACAAACGATCGCATATTCGCACTTGAAGAGACGAAAATATCGTATGAAAGGTATTCGAGCGAAGGAATCTTAGTAAGGGACGTTTGGTTTACTCGTCAAAGTAGGAAGGTCGGAGGTCAGAGGTCGAAGAATGAAGAGCGATCCGCAGAGTGCCTGGAATTTAATTGCCTTCGGGGTGAAACGGGAATCAATGAGACGTCGACCCCGGTTCAAAGTACTGAAATATGCATTTCCCTGCAGGATATAGAAGGTAAAACTTTACCGCGGTTGGAGAACTCTGGATATCACGTCCCGGAACTCTGATTCGACTAGATAGCGAGACAGTATAATATAGTGACACGATTACAAAAAAGAAAAAAATCATAAATAAATAAATAAACGGATAGGAATAAAAAGAAAAAAAAAGAGGGACGAAGATTTAAGATAAATTTTAAGGCAAAATATATAATATATACTGGAGTTGGTCCATCGGACCGGACATTCCTTGGAGCCCTCGTCACCTCGCTGTCACGTAGAGCTTTATTTACTGGTGCAAAGCCCATCAACTGGGCTCAGCTTATGGGTGAGCGAGGAAACTCCGATCTCGTCTTGCCTCCGTAACGCCTAAAAACACTGTTGCCATGGAACGGGGCGCGGGAAAATTCGTGGACACAAAACCATTGCGAATCCGACAGCCAGATGGGGTCCCGGTAGGCCTAAGCCTCGTAATCTAATATTCCTCTATTCCTTCCTCATCATTCTCTCTCTCTTTTTTCATTCTGTATTTCGGCAATTTTTTTCATCCCACGTTTCCGCTCCTTGGTCGTCACCTTTTTCCCCACCCTTTCCCGGCTGCACTGTCAGTCCGAGATATTCACCCTACTACGCGACCCGTGACGACTTCTTCCAGTATAAAACAGGACCTCTCATCGTCCCTTCGCGTTTCCGCATTTCTTTATCCCCATTTCATTCTCCGGTCTTTTTATATATATATATATTTTTTTTTTTTCTTCTCCGCGAGGCGTTAAAATCTCATAAAAACTTCTCAAATTTTCTGAACATCCATATAGTTCACTACTTTCAGCATCCGTCGATGATCGACCCCGTTCCTTTTTCTATTTCTTATCCTTTTTTTACTGCTTCTCTCGTGAAGATTCAAAAAAATATGAAGGAATTGTCGCAGACAAAAAAACTATTCCTCGCTTTCTATACATCTTCATAACGTACGTATACGATATACTTCGTCGCTAACAATAAGGGGCGTTGAAAAGAAAGAATAGACATAAATCAGCGTCGATTAACAATAAACAATATATCGCTGTACCGGCGAAGGCGGCGCGGTATTTCAACCACAGGCCATCGCAGTGTGAAGGCGCAGGTGTGTACCAATTTACCTATAGTTAACATACGTATGCTATACACATGTACTTGGGTAGAAGGGTGTATAAGGATGTGTCGAGTTATGATCACGTTCTCACGATAAAACTGGGTTATAGCCAACCATGAACCAACCCGATCCTATAGCGCACATGTACCTAGGTAAATACTGCACATGTAGATCATACGTACACACAGAAGCATGCGAGTCCGAAGTGTCGAGAAAAGATATTACGTCTTCATCACATATTCACCTTTTTTTTCTTCTTTCTTTTCTTTTTTCTACCCACGTTATCCAAATTACCGTGATATCTCGGCGGGTTTTGCTGCTGCCCTTCATGCGATGCCCGTTGAACAAACGAGGCGTGAAAAATTTAATAATTTCTTCAGTGGATCAGGAGGTAGGTGGGTACAATATGGCCTGTGGACCTAGGTATAGGTTGGAGGTATAGGTAATACGAAGGCGGGATAAGTGCCACGTGGAAGGCTCCGTAAGACTTCGTTTTGGTAAATAGAGATTAACGATAGTACATCACATGCTCTAATAACTCGTAATTGGCTCAAAGTACCCCGCGTCAATGTTTTAACGATATCACGGCTCCACGCATCTGATTTGCATAATAAATTGGTTCGAATGGTGAAAGAGGAAGAGAATCAAGGGGATGCAGGTAGAGAGAGAAGGGGAAAGATGGAGAGAGAGATAGAGAGAAAGGTTCTCCGTTATACGGGTATTATAATGGAATTAGTTTTCACCCTGCGACGTCGTATGTATACATCGACGAGGATTTGGCGAAAATTTCAACGAACTTTAACATATTATATGGGGGCATGTATGTAAGAGTATAAGTATACGGCGTGTAAGAGTAGTGGAAAAATATATTGTACAAATATGCGGAGGTGAAGATGGGAAATAATTTTTTGTTACCTTATGTGTGCATAACCGTACGGAGAGGGTGAAGATGGAAGAGAAAAGGGAGTGAAGAGGCGAGGCAATCTTTCAACGTGTTGTAAAAAGTTTGCCAAATCTTCTTCAAGTCGAGGGTTCAGGTTCGAAATTTTTGGCTAGGAAGGAAGTGGAGGTTACGTCGCTTAGCTAAGATACGACTTTAATCCACTAAGAGCGTCGCGACGCCGTAGGTCTTCTAAGCTCTTTCGTTTTCGCGTTTTAAGCGAGAGACGTTGGCTGCTGTTACCGTTCCCGTTTTCCTGGTGCCATACCGTTGCTGTTGCCACCACAGCAACGATGTTTAAAAGAGAAGTAAAAGAAGAAGAGAGACAAACGGCGGCGGTATTCGCGGTTGCTTTACGCCGAGGCAACGCGACGTGAACGAAGTAGAAAAGCCACGACGCCGACGTCGACGTCGAGAAGTCTACCTCAGAAGAACTACGCGCTCAGTCAGTCGTCCGTCTACTCGGTGCAACTCTTTTCCGTGCCAACTTAACCTGATGTTGCTTCCCCAAAACTTTTTCAAAAGTAACAACCTGCATCGGGAAATGCACATAACTTTTGGTAAAAATAGAATTTGTGCGATTATCATTTTTATTTTCTACCTCTCTCTCTCTCTCTCTCTCTCTCGGTCTCTCTCTGTTTCTGGTAACCAATGACGTCAAAATGTACGAGTCCCCTTAAAATTGTGCGCCGTTTCTTTCGGTTCACCTGGTGGGTCCAACGGTGACACACATATACCACTGTAGCACCACTTTCCTCGGACACATTTCGTACAGTAATTTTTTTTTACGAGTGGTTTCCCAGTAGGTTCGTGGTGGTTGCCGGGTTTGACGGGGACTGGAGGCTTTAGTGGTCGTAGCCGAAAGGGATGATAAAAAAAGGAAAAAAAAAAAGAAGAAGAAAAAAAAAGAGAGCATGAGTAGCCGGCGAGAAGTAGGATAAGAATAGAAAAAGAGATATCTGTATCCCAGCAGAGAAAGAATCCTGAGAGTCCGCGTGGGGTGGTGCGAGTTTACTTCGAAGTCGATTGCTTTCAGAGGTGTTAGGTAACGACCTGTGTCCGGAAGTCCGTCTTACGTTTGCGGACGAAATATCCCCGCTCAGTTTCCTTATACACTACGCTCCGTTCGTGTGGGGTAGTACTTTTTATTCTTCACCAGTTTGCCAATCCCATATAATATAAGAGGGATGGTGCGTCACTTTGGAGACTTATTTCCGTCCTGTAGACCGAGAGAGGTTTGGTCTCTGGTCCCGGTCCCCCTGCAGTCCTGTACCTATAGCTCTAGCCAGTTGTCCGAGAGACCCTCGCACGGGACTCGCGGCCAAGTTGGTCGTCGACGCGATTGAGTTACCCGCAGTACACGTGGGAAATACGAAACTCCTGGAGGCAAACCCGCCGCCTACGTGCCGCAAGCTAAGGCAGTGGCTCTCGGCTCTCTTCGTTTCTGATTCATCCATTCGATCCCCTACTGCAACGCCAACGCAAACGCAAACGCAAACGCCAAAGCCAGAGCTCGTATTGCTCTGATTGATGTCGTAGTGAGCCATACCTAAGGGCGGTTCGTTTCTTGCCCGGTTCAATTCGTATGGAATGAAAACAAAAAATAAATATAATACCAATGCGAAGAAAACTGAAAGGCTATCTGGATTTCTATGATTGTTAAATTAATATCGCGAGCGATTGGTTACGAACGTCGTTCGGGAAATATTATTTTGTTCCGAGAAATCAAATAGAATCAATATTATGGGGATATATAAGAGCGGATGGTGTAGGTGGTGTAAGACGGGGAAGAAAAAGGCCGTCGAATAATCTGGGGTCACGTATCTCATAAAAAATATTTCTCCCCTTGGAAAACTATTCTTGTAAATCAAAATGGGCGGTCTACTCCTCGAGATGATGTGATGGATTGTCATTTCATAATATTCCAACTCGACTCCCGCCTTTCCAATGAATCGTTCGTTCCCCGTGTTTCAATGAGCTCTCGAATCCCCCCTCCCCCCATTATGGTACACCAGAGTAGAGTACAGTATAGGGCGTCCGCTGCTGCAGATGTCATGGACGATTGTTTTTTTTTTCTTCCTATTTTTTTTCATTATTATCATCATCGGTATTATTATTATCATTCCGCTTTTATTCCATATTGCAAATATCTTACCCGCTCCACGATCAGATATAGCCAACGACGCCAACCCTCGGCGTACTCATCTGCGTATTAATTACTTTCTTTTTATATTTTCCTGGGAGTGCAGCTTAAATGCAGAATCTGCATCGGTGCACCAGGAAGTGAGGGATGAAATATATGCAAATACTTTTACGATCTGAAATAAGGTTTTAATAAACCATAAGCGTCTCGATGTATAAGGCGGGTGTATAATATCTTTGTAGATAATTTTCGTAGAATAGGATAAATTTTCATAGTTTACGCAGCAGTTAGTAGCGCAAACCAGAAAACGAGAGATATTAAACGGTTTGAATGGTTTACGATCACGTACCGCTGCTCCAGCTGTTACGAGAGAAAATTGAAGATTTAACCGGATGAAACGCTAATTGCAAAAAGTTTCGGTTATAAATTAAACAGATTTCTTCTTTCCATCTTCGACTCTTACGCTCCTGTTGAATCTCTCCAATTAAACTGATCTTTAAACGTTCGTTTATGAATATCTATGAGTAGTATACAGTTAAACGTATGTGGGATCGATGCAGGTCAAGTTTAAAATCGAGTCGTTACCGTGCAGCGCAATGTCGAGTGGTAAAAGTTTTTCCGCGAAAAAATAAATGATAAAAAAAATATGAAGTAAAACCTCGAACCTCGAATCTCAAGCTCCTAGTTATCCATTTTTGCGGGAATAAAAATTGGATATTACAAATGGGTCAATCCTGACATCGGGATGGGTCTCGCCCGGATGATTTTCGCTGTCGATGTGAAAAGTACCGCGAGTAGCATTATCGTAATATGGATGCTGCAAAGTACGACGAATATATTATGAGGTATACCTATATAAAATAGGTAAAAGAGATCCATCGTTTCTGCACCGTATAGATGAGCTGAGGGGAATTTTTCCTTCCGTCATAACAACGGGGAGGCTCGCACATCACGGAGATCGAAAGATATGATTTCCTTCTTTTTTTATTCTTCATTCAATTCCGATTTCTGGTAGTTCAGGAGGTAGAAGCATGCCTTGTGATATTTGAACGACGCTAGACTATAAATTTTCTTGCCATTGAAACGATGAATTTGGACTATTTCTTCTTCAGCTATCGGCAGCGGTAGCTGACTTTATCTGACATTTAGTTCAGCTAGACGTACGATCGCAGTCGTTTTCTATCTCGACGTAAAGCGTTAAAAAATACATGAACTTGAAGGGAATAAAAATAGAATAAACCTAGCAGAGGAACGATATTCGGAAAACTGTACCTAATCATTTTCCGGTGCGTACATAGGTACGTATAAATACAATAATATGCATCCAGGACGTCGTTACGGAAAATTATGAGCACTGGGAAACGGATTTGAACACATCACACGTCCGTACACATAATAGCAGCCCCCTTGTTCTCCAACCGCCACAAACTCGCCGAATCGCAGTAGAGACACCCGACTGCGAATCGCAACTCGCAACCCGTGGAAACGTAACTTTGAATATCGTAGTCGCGGTGAAAGCAACGTAATTTTCGCTCACGAACTCCGACGTGAGTGAAGAGTTCGAGAATCTGAGGAATCCAAACTTTTTAATACTCATTGTCCGCTGATTCGCTGAGCAGAAATTTTCAAATTGGGTCCGAATGAATGTTCCTCTCGAAAAAAAAAGATTCTAGCTTTTGGTTCGATCGCGAAAAGCTTCGATGCATCGAAAATTTTCCGTGCAGTGAGCCTGAGAATTCAGAGACTTCTCCGCCTCGTAGCTGGTAGTATAAAAACGTCATGGGTTAAGTTTGAACCCGACAGCCGGTGCAGCCTGGACGAGGCAGCTGAGAAAAGGGGTAAAAGGGGGCGGCTAATACTCAGGGGGATAAACGCACACGGTCACGTTCTGGCTTTAAAAGAGGTCACCGTACTGCAGGACTCGTAACTTGGGCGTTTTAAGAGCCGACTCTTAAATCCTGTTTCTTAATAAATTACGCGCGTTAAGCCAGCGCGGAGCTCGACGAAAGACAGTAAGAAGAGTTTACAAGAAGAACCAGAAGAAATGAGACGGAGGCCTCAGCAGCGTCTGTTCCTGTATGGGGTCGTCAACTTCCGTATAGGAGATACCTATACCTTTACTCCGGCCATCGGTATCTGGAAAAGAGGAGGAAATGGGAAGAAGGAAAGGAATAAAATGAAAAGAGTTGGGTAGTTTTCTCCACACCATCTCTCTCTCCGTTTCATGGTACTATGTAGGTATAGAAGGTGGCAGAAGTAGCCCAGGGGTTACTGTGGGTGGGAATGGTCGGAAAATTAGATGGAGAGTATAACAAATGCCTAGCTATTACGCGACCTCCTACGAGGGTGGTGCGGAGGTAGTGCGGGGGTGGGTCGATGTGACTGACCCAATTCTACGCCCCTCAGCTGCAGCCGCATCAAGACTGTTCTTAGACGTGGGCGCGATAGTCTTCGTCGCTCTTCGGGTCTTCGGTTCTCCTGCACCCAATTCTATACAGCATCGCACCCACTCCCTCTTTCTCTCTCTCTCTGTTCTAGTCCTGATGCTATTTCTCTCCTTTCTCTCTCCCGAGGGGTAGAAGAAGCGAATGGGTTCACCTTGTATGGGACATCCATAGGTATCGGTGTAGCTGCCAATACGAACCTCTGGGCAGCATGAGCAGCAGCAGCAGCAGCGGAAATAGAGGCGTGGGTTGACGGACTTAACGACGTGGATATCGTGAGAGCACAGCTATCCGACAAATTGACACCTATTCCCGGTCTAGTTACACTCACTCACTTCAACTCCCGTTAAAATACATAACCTTTCGACCTTCTCACCTTATTTGCTTGCTTAATTCACCGAAGATCGAATTCCCGCTGGAGACAAGAAGGTGGAGTACTTGATAAGGCGCTCAGGGCATTCCATTTTTTTCTCCTTCTTATTCTTTTTCACTTTATTTTTTATCCTTATATAAATTCCTGTCTTGCATACCGGACGATCGGTGTCGCTGAATTGCGTTGATAAGTAGGTAGGTACGACGTATAGGATCAGGTTGTTTTATGACACGAATTTACCGTATATCGCACCACATCAAGTCTCTAGCGCGACAAAATTTTTCTCTTCCTTTTACATAATCATTCACGAAACAATTTTTTTTCTTCGTTTTTTTATTCAACCCTCTTCCAAGAGACAGAGATTTTCTCCGGAGTCACAGGGGAAGTTTGACCAAATCATGAAAACTCCAAAGTCTGATATAGTTCGAGAACTAGCATTTGATCAAAGAACCTGCAAGTTGACAGAACTCGTCTTTCCTTCAAACTTATCCAAAAAGTTTAGGGAAATAAGTAAATGAAATTAAAATTCAAAGTAAACTTTTCAAACTTTCAACTATTCTATACATGCTCGATACATTGATGCAACAGGAAATGCACAAAATTTTTATACACTACGTATGTACACAACATTCAATTGCTCAAAAAATCAGGACACGACCCGTGTTTCAGTAATAAAAATGTTGAAATAACAAAAAAATTGAAAAAAAAATATGTACGCAGTGAGGAAAAATATTCCGCGGCTCTGCGCAAAGCGAGAAATGAGAAGAAAAAAAATTAATAAATAAAAAAAAAACAAGAAAAACGTAGCTGCAAACTCGTAACGGCCGAGCGATGCAGCTGTACGAGGTGCATTTTATAGATGGTTATAACGCGGGGTTTTATTTTAACGGCCTGCACAAACCGTGGTGCGCGTGTAGAAGAGCAAGGGGAGGATTGAGAAAGAAGAGAAAGAGAAAGAGAAAGAGAAAGAGAAAGAGAAGGAGAAGGAGAAAGAGAAAGAAGAGGAAGAGGAGAAAGCGGATACGAGGTGGAGGTGGATAGAGGAAAGGAGCGGAGGCGGTAGTGCAAGCTGTCGCAAAGTTCATGGGTCAAAGGAGCGGGGCCGCGGGACTAACGATAAGTTCAGAGTTCACGCGCGACATAATCCCGAAAGTTATCGGGCGCAGCGGTGAACCAGAAATTCTATTTACCCATTTGAAAGGTTACCTTTGCCCCTCAAAGCGGCATTGTTCAATTCCTGTAGCATTGAACGTCCTGCGACAAACGCCTACCGCAGTTATATCCGGAAGTGCAATCAATGCGGTCGTTTCTGCCATCCGACAATTCGACCAACCTCCGTACTAGAAAACAGTAAAACTACTTCCGCCGTAGTACGCCATCTATTCCCGAATTTCCTTTTTTTTTTCTTCTTTATTCCACTCGGAAATCCTGCACAGCATAAAGTAGGAATGAACGTTCGCTAAAAACATTTTTAAAAAAGACCCCTTCAATCTACTTTACAACCTACTTCTGTAAATTTCTACTTTCAACCCCTGCAGTTCACATTAGGTAAAGTAATTATGCGAAGCTTGTGCGCGCGATAATATGCCCTGTAAAGTGTAAACGTTCCTCCTACCATCAAGGCTTAAATTGTACGTATATATCTCCACCTACGTACCACGGCAAAGTCTCAATTTAATTCGCGAATCGCGTCCCTTCCTGTGATATTCGCATATGAAATACAAAATTCTCTACACATTCACTACTATGCACTCGGGACTCTCAGGGAGAGTCAAGGAGGCGGAGGGGAAAGAAGAGAAGAAAAAGCAGTGCAAACTGATACCCGCTATGCACTGCAGTATGTATAATAGGTATATATTATATGTAATGTTCGAATGTACGTGTGAGTTCTGTCCAATGAAAATATGGGATGGTAGTGTTATGTAGAAACCTATAGTTTGTGCAGAAGTGAGAGATGAGGGCGGCGAGGCGAACGGAACGGAATACTCTGGCAATATTGAATTTCGCAGCTTTGCAACGGGCGTTGCAGCAATTTTCCACGACTTATCACTTTGATGTTATATTTGCATCGTCTGCTACGATGAGAGTGCCTTTAACGTAGTCACTCACTCTGTGCTCCATCAGATCTGGAAACCCTTCAAGTACTCTGTATTGACTAGTTAGCTGTACGCCGTATAAGGTAACCACGTACAATGTCTCGAACTGTACAGGTTTATCGGTTCCAATTATCGGGTTCGACAACAGATTAAACCTGCGTAAATTGTCATGAGATTAGTAGTTGCTAGCTATGTTCAAGTATTTCTAGACTACGTATATATGTACAGTCGAGTACACGACGAGTGTATCAGACGGGGTGTAGAAACGCTTTTGATAATTCCATCTACATCGGTACGGATCTACAAAGTTGCAACATCTAAGCTTCCAACTTTGATCGTTCGTACAACGTGTATAACGAGGGGTTTCATTGTTACATGAAAACTTTGAAGTCGATTATCGTTCAACGTCGGTATAGGTGCACTCCAGCTCGAATTTGACCATGATCTCACGATGTATAGTCGCACACATAAATCGACCATTTTACGTAGTTTGTTTAGCCCAAAGTTTCCCCAAGGTTCTACAACTGCAGTGACCAATTCCACAAGATGCATGGCTCCTTTTGTGAATTTCTCACACAATACGAACAGCTTTGTTATTGTTGTTGTTGTTTTCGAACAAAATTATTCCGCTCTTTTCCCATTCCTTGTCGACTTATATGCCAAGGTTCTGTTTTAATTATGCTCCCTGGTTCTTGATTATCAAGACTAAATTGCAAGTCGGAGGCTGGATGTACCTACAAGGGTGCGCGCTTATTAACATTTTCGAAAGGATTAATAAGGAGACTATTCCGATTGTGAGCGGCAGTTGAACCGGAAAATATAATACCTGGGGGTGTAAATTTTCCTCAACAAAATGATTTGATCATTGAAATTTGAAATTACTAAATTCGGTGCCCTCGGATTGCCAAAAATTTATCATATCACAGGAATAAAGCGATAACAATTCAATATACATATCCGCATCGTCCGCGTTTCTCTCGTTGCGCTCTGATGCGGATAACAAATAATGAATTCATAAACGAAAATGTTGGAACGCGGGTGCAGATTTGTATTGACGCGGAAAAAGCTCTTCGGCATTGCCCCCGTGCCAGCACGCGCCCCCCTCGGTTCAACGGTGTGCGGCTGACCTAAATTTTACACGGCTCGATGTGGAGGCCGCGACCGTGAGGGTTCGAGATGTTGGGTTTGCCTTTATTACACCCGACTTGACGTTTGTACGGTCGTCCGCCCGCCCACCTGGGCAATCCGAGTGTCACTAATTTTGGTCTGTTTATTTGACTCGTCGTTTTCACGGCTCCGTTGTTCCTTCCGTTTGAGGTAATAAATGAAGAAGAGGAGGGAGTAAGGGAAATAACCTGTATATTCCACGGTTCAGAAAATGAGGGGATAAAAATCAGAGCCGAAAATCTCCTGCACGGGATATCTATGCGAGCGTTTTAACTCGTGTCGAAACGTGCGAGCACGTATGACCGATTCGTCGCGTTGTATCGTCGGTTAATAATTAGCGGTTATACGGGTACGGATATAATGCAACGAATCGACGACTAAGAGCCTAATCTCTGTCGTGACAGGAATTCTAGCGGCTATTTTTCTTTTTTCATTACATACCTCGATAGTCTTCCGAAGTAACTGGCTACTGCTGCATAATATTCGCGAGTTATTTTAGCAAAGTGATAAAAAGTAACAAGGATCTCACCAGCAGCAGCTGCAAGCGTTGCCGATGCCGGCGCCGCGTTTGTATCACGTAAGGTATTTAAGGTCGTGTATATTACGACCCCGACACACAGAAAGTAGAATTAAGCAAAGTATACGTATACATACGATATCCGTTGAAGTAGCTAGAAAATGTCGGGGAATCAACGACGCTGTTGTATATAAGGTAAAAAGAAAAGAGGGTAGGGTATAGGTAGTAGCTCTATACCGCGCGTTGGCCTGGGGAACGAGTGAGCTGTGAATTCCAACCGTGTAATGCCAGCCTAACGTGCAATCGCTTATGAAACACGCGATGACCCAGACAAGCTGGCGACTACAAACCACTAACCCCCTTTTCTACCCTCCCCTTGACTGGCTGCCTGGCCGGACGACTAGGCCGTGTATACTATATATAAATACCTATCCCTACAACCTTAATACACCACCGTCGCCACTATATTGCCTCTATTACGCTGGATTACGTTTCGATTAGATTAGATTTGATCGGATTAGATATTTATATTCGTCGTCGTGGACTCGCGTGCGCTGTGCAACCACGTTCTAAGCTCCCATGGTACTGAGAGTCGGTTATAGTCCTCAACTATCAATTCTTTAAGCCGCGATTAATTGTACTCCCGCATAACCAATCGCTACTCGATTAAATATTTATATAATATCCGTCTAATTTATATATTTACAATATACCGATTTCAAATAAACCGTGAAATACTTTATTAATGGGATACTTTTTAGGCGTGGTAATTTATTGATAGAAGAAACTAAAGTCTGGGGCTTTTATACGTAAACGCGGGTGTTCGATTCGTGTCCAAATATAAAACAAAACTGGGGAAAAAACAAATTACCAAGGTAATGGTATTAATCCCATAGTGGCATAACGCCTTTTTCCCATGCAGTCAATTTGTATAACTGGTTCGAAATTGGGTAGTATCCGGTGTTGGCCACCCCAAATTATGCTGGATGGACAGGTTCCTTTTGTAGGTGGTGTAAATGAGGTACGACATAGAAATTTCGGGCAAACTGTCCAGGATGATCTCCAGAGAGAAAAAAATTACGGCAAGGGTAGACGATGTACAGTCCTTAGAATTCGATATAGGACTACGAAACGACGACGCGTGAGGTTGCATCATTTTCTGAAAGTTGACACCGATGAGAGGTGAACCGTAAACTTGGACCTTTCGGAAAATGGCGAAACGATATAATGATCCTGAACCTTTTCCAGGGTAAGGGCTCGTCAATGGATGAACAGAGAGAACGGCAGCATCATCAACAGTGCGACTACGATAGCATCCGATGTGTAACGAGAGCGCGTCAGGGTAAAGTTGGACGGGTTAAAGGGACGTGGTACGCAAAGGTGGCGTCCGTTGCTTCCTCGTTATTCTTGTTTTAGTTGAGTCTACCCCGCGTTGTGTACATCGACTATAACGCTGTACTGTAACCTAGGTGCAGTTATGGTCTTGTACATCGTACCCATAGTATAAAGGGTGTTAATGATCAAAGTTAGAAGTTAAGTGAGGTAACTTTGGTTTCAGGTTATTCAACCTGGTAAAATGGCTTTTGACGCGGTCGAAATACGATCATCGTACATTATGTACGTACCCGTCTATCACGTACGTACATAAGCCACGGTGAAGTAGTTGAAAATCGTGTGAGAACACATTTTTTTTTTTCCCCCCCCGCACTGTCTTTTTTTTCCTTCCAACAAGATTTACTGTAAGTCATCGGTCTTCTTTTGTCGTTTAACGCGTTTCTTCAATACTATTTTTATTTTCTTATTTATTTTTTCTTCCTCTTCTTCTTCGTCTTGCGACGAGGTCAACTATATCCTAGACGAACGAAAGACTGCAAGAATATGGAGGCCAGAGTCAAGGATGTCTCGCCGTCGTCGCTCAGACTTCAAGGCTATTTCAGTTGAATGGCTACATAAGAGTCACCTTGTAATTAGACGTGACAACGATTCCTAGAGCGGGCAGACACCGGCATATTATTTTCCAGTTCAAAACCATAGTCGTTACCATCGTATCCTCGCACTATGTTATACTATTCATTTATACTTCCCGTTCGTGATTTTCTCATCATCCATACGTTGTGCCCGCAATTTATTTTATTTACATTCGTCAGTTTATTTCCAACCATCGCATCGGAGAAAAGAGTTTCTTCTTCTTCGGCTGTCCTCGGTCCCTATATAGGGTCACCCCCAAGACTTTCATACACCTTGGAAAATTCATCGAATTCTCAGAACGTGCTCAGAATTCAGCACTGCAGCATGCAGCTATGTTCCGTAGAACAAGGTAAGTGTATACAATAGTACAGACAGCGAAAACTTGTTGGTAAGCTACGGAGCATCTCTGGCCGCCTGTTCTTCCTAGCTGAGATGTTGATATATTCCGAATGCTATTTCCCGATACTATTCACGATGTATAGATAATACAGGGAACCATAGATACGATATGATGTACCCAAAGCTTACGTGAAGCATCCATCTGTACCTTAAGCTCCGCTTTATAGAACTAAGTCCGTAAAGCGATATATTCCGATGATGATGATGATGCAAATTGGATAAACGTACGGAGTTGATTAATTTGTACGAACCTACCTGTTATAATATATCTGCTGCAAGTTAACGCTAATTAATATTTTACCAAGTTAATCGGCTCGTGAGCAATTTTCATTTACTGTACTATCTATCCATCCACATATACCGTCACAGAAATATCGGAGAATCTTTATACATATTCTACCACCTTCGTTGACTTTATGTACGTGAGTTATGTACCCGTTCGTTATATGTACGGTACATGTACATAATTTATTACAACACACATGTATTCGGATAATTGTTTCTTGTACCGCGCTGTTATACTCTCATCATTGCCTTATGTCTTCTGCAATGGTACGGAGTTGAGTTCCAGATCATGGATGGTGGTGTATACCTTATATACAGGTGTATGTAAATGTCTCGAGCATTATATTAATTGAATCGGTGATACCGAGGAGAGTCGAGCAATTAAGGTCACCCCAAGTCTTTGAGCCCTGCGACGTAGATATAGGAATTGTCGTGGAACCCTTCTATCGCATGCTATGGGGAAGAAAAAAACTAAACAAGGATATGAATTTAAAAAAAATGAACCCCTGAAAATCGCTAAAATTTCCGAAGACATATTGCGCCTCTTCCTTTCTGTTTTTTGTTTTATTTTTACATTTTTTTCTTCTAAGCTTCTACTTTTGTTTCCCAGTCAACAGAAATGAGTATACGTCGCGACAGATGTTGGAAAAGGGTGACCAAAAATTACAATTTCTACCTCCGTATACGTTTTCGTAATTTAGGGATTCCGGTCACACGCAGAGTACGTCCTATGGTATGGGTATACACGCATTAGAAGGCGCGAGCTGGCTGCCGTTCCTGATGTCGCTGCCAGTATGGTATAGTGGGTGGAAAGGAGCTAACAGCAAGCAACGGGTGTGTCAGCGGGACCACAGCAGCTCCTCCACGATAAATTGTAATTTTCATTTACGAGACGTTGCTCTGAAGAATTCTAAACACAGCTACTATACACTGAATATGGCGACATAGATTGCCGCGTACTATATATATATATATATATAGAATATGAGGAACGACGGGTCACGTTGCCGTGAAAAGAATAGTAAAAAAAAAGAACAAGACAAAAAAAAAAAGAAATGGTAGGGGAAAAGAAGAGGAAGAAGATGAATCTTCCAAAGCGGATCTCCGCGGGTAAGATATCCGCCATTGCAGAGCTTATTCTTCGTTCCAAATATCAAACCTATGTGTGTACGGCCGTCCACTGCAGCGGGATATAGAAATACGAAAAGCTGGTTTTGGTCCTGAGTTTCTGATGCCTGCCTGCATCAGCCTGTACACTCTATACCCCCGAGACTAGCAAAGCGCAGCCAACAGTAGCATCGGTAGCAGCAAACAGCTCGGAGATATAGGTTTTATACCTCGGCCAAAAGTAGCGTGGATTTTACGCGGATAAAGATTTTTGAGACGTTGATAAACGACACGTAGCTATAGCAGTGCCAGGGTGCCATAGGACGTGTTCACTCGAAACAGTAGCTTCCAGAGACAAGGAGCGACTCGGATAGAGATCCGCAGCTTTTCCTACCGCTGATGTCGGTGCAGCCTCACCGCGTGGTTCTCCTGGCGGCCTGCGGGCGTTGAAAACAACGAAATTTCAGCATGTATACATACGACGCATGTACGATATTTCTACATGTAGAGTCGTTGAACGTGTAGCGAGCAACTGCAGCAGCTAAAAACCCCGACATGCATTGCGTCGCCAACGCCCACCGCGGCGGCTGTTGCACCAGGTTCATACCTTCCTTTTATCAGTCTTGTCTTTCCTAACGGAATTTCTAGACTCGAGGCTACACGACGATATCACCGACCGCCCGCGTGTACAGCTATGCTGCTGCTGCTGCTGCTGCTGCTGCAGATACCGGATAGCAGGGGGGCAGCGTGTGTACGTATAAGATGTGGAAAATAGGCGTGTGTCCGCGTGATTATATATACACGTTGTACATGCCTATACGTATACTCTGGCAATCGTATTGCACTGCAGCCACACCTACCAACACTCATGGTAACATACGTAACGTGATGTATACCCAACACCGCGATATCCACCACGACGGTGGTTAACACCGTTGGTAATGGTTGGTAGGTATGTGTTACTCCCGCTCTTCCTTGCGACGACACATAAATCCGTGCGGAACGTTTCGCCCGAGACAGTACCGGAGCAGTTAACCTTTTCCGCGTGATACATCGTACTTTCTTCTTAGCTGGCTAACGCTCCAGGCTAGCGTACGTAGATATACGTATACATATGTACGTTAACTCTCTGACTTCACTTGACGCGTGACTTCCCGCAACGCGCAACGTCTGTTATGTCCTACTACGCTACGTTACGTTACGCCCCCGCGTATCCTGGAATCGCCTATCCTGAAATTTTTCTGTCCTTAAAACTGTTGAAAAACTTTACGACCGTTGCACCGTTATACCACTCGCTAAGAGTTTGAAAATAAATGAGAAAGTATGAAAATGGGGTTTACGTTATATGATGTAAAGTTCCGTGAAATTTATGCGCGATATTTTGCGGTCAGTTTCTCGTATTAAATTTACCACAAGGCTCGCGCTATGCACGAGCAAAATCTTCGATCGGAGCTACGGTGCACGCCAATATGGTACTCGAATCTCGAGGGGCACGTACGGAAGGTTATCATGGCGTTTTGCAGTTTCCAGACATTGTTTTCCAAACAACGGGCTGCGGTATTACGGAGTTTCACCTTTATCCTAGCTGGTACTTAAGCTACACACGCCATTCTAACACTTAGCGATGTATATACGCAATTGAGGCAAGACTAAAAGCAAAAAACCTAGGAATGGGTAGCACCTCAGCCTCACCAGAGCCCATTTGCTGGTGTAACAGAATCATAACACACGTGAGTCGAGTAGAGTGAAGTAGAGTTGCCTTCCGCTGAACAAACAAGCGTTAAAAGCGTACGGAACACGCGCGAGGCACGACGGACCCTAATAGGTGCAAAGCATGTAGAGCATACATAAGACGTATAAAACGACGTGGATTGGAGCGCGAGTCCGAGGAAAGAAAATCTACGCGTACCACAAGTTTCCGCTTCCTAGATAGAATAATGCCAATATACGTGAAAGCCACGGCGCAACATCGCAAATTTTTATGAAATACTTTTTCCGAAGTAGAAAACAAAACCAAAAAAGAAAAAGAGAAAAAAAAAAAAACAGGAAGGAGAGTAAATGAAATAAAAATACACGGAGGGATTTGTGCAGAGAAAAGGGGAGGTTACGTCTTCGCTGGTATCTGTATATTGGAAAGACAGACTTTAAAGTGGAGACAAATCTCGCGGGCTTGAACTTGAGAATTCAATTAAATTCGAATTTACGGAAACGCTGCGGAGAGAAAACGGTGGTGATGTAAGGGAAGTATGGAAGGAAAAGTAAAGGGGGTGAGGGAGCAGCAGGTTTAGAGGATGAAACAACAGCAGTGCCTCGCGTTTAGCGGCTGAAACGTGGTTTCGCCTTGGAGTTGATGTACCAGTAGAGCAATACAGCTGAGTTTTCCCGGTAGTGTAGCTATACTCCAGCTTCCCCTTCATACTGTAATCCGTCTTTCGTCTTCCTGACGCAAGGTACATATCCGCAGCTTTGAAACCCACGTGACTGAGTCATTCGTCTCGGGCTTATCCTCTGCCATGCTCTCCCGCGCCTCACGCTCTCACGCAGTCTTGCACTCACGCACCACGCCGTTCTTATCTATCTCCACAAGCGTACTAGTTTTTTTTTCCCCCCTTTCCTTCTCGCCCCCCTATTTTGATTCCTTTTTTTCCAAGGGAATTAACGCATGCGCTGCCGTAACTATGAAGTTCAACTCCAACATCATCTTCATTTTGCCTCGTGTCTCCGAGTCTGTTTCTGTACTCAAAGGGCAGCGACAGCCGCATCAGCCCCGCGTGCGTCGTCACATATTAACTCAGGCTCTCCGTAAACAGCGAGAATGTATATCGTCACCCGATTCCCCTTTCTCGTCTTCAGCTGTGCTATACGTCGTGAATTTACTTCCGTCCCTGTTTCCATTTCACAGTCGGTTAGATTTCGCATGTATCCCAAGGGTCGCGTTTTCACACCGCGTTGTAATTAATTGGATCGAAACTTATTTTCTGTACTCCTTTTTTACTATCGTTTTAACTTATTCGTTGGTAGTATAGTTTTTTTTTTTTTTTTTTTTCCTCTTAACGAACTCGTCAATTTTACCACATCCGCAATGCCAAATCAGGTAAACCAAAATTATAAAGTCGGTCATCCTCATCGCGTACACATTCATATTATAGGCTGGAGAACTTTGAGAAGCGTTATCCACGCAGGAGGTCCCTGAGCTGTCGATGTGGGGAGAGAAGATTGATTAGTAGAGATTCAATCCGTTCGTTAGTCAGCCGTCAGCCAATTTAGAATTACGCGCAGGATTCTACCGGAGCACGATGGGACTTGCCGAGTAGATCTCGCGCAATATTGAATCATCGTATACAGGAATTGCCATAGTATATGTATATGTATACATCACATAGCGTGAGCGTCTGTACAGACTTCTGATGGTTTCATTTCTCCTCATCTCGAAACTCGAATCATTCGGCCGCCTTTGCCGCTCGAGTATAATTTTAAACGTAGACATCGCAACGAAAAACCGAATTTCGAAATGGTGCGATCCGAGAATCAGACGTGATCGCAACATACGAGGTGATACTTTTGCGAATTTCCCTCCTCCCCGGTCTCCTACTTCGTCTTCAGTTCTCTTTTATCGTTTCAACTGAAGAGACGTACTCGTTTCACGATCAGACGCTCTGTATGAAAATTGAGAATGAATTGACCTTTGACCCCGTGCAACGTACCGCGGCACCTCCCAATTATAATTCCACGCGTACACGTATACCTATACATTCATCGACCATCCGTCCGCAATCCTTTGAAGTCCAAAACTGCAAGACATGGCTGCGGTTAACGTGTGTAGGTATATTGTTACATGACCTGTGAGTTCTGAGCGACCCTCGTAAAGCTCTCCTGTAGGCATCGTGACGCCCAGGCGTCCGTCCTCCTCCCTGTATATAGTATATTCGCTTGTACCAGAAAACATACCTATATCTGCAGCCGCTGCAGCGATATATGTATACCTATGCGTACACATAGATGTATAGCTTTTGCGCGAGTGTATTTGTTCGCGGCCCTAGTAATTATTTAATTGGTTTTCACGGCACGCTTACGGTTCTCTTTTTTCTCTTATTTCTTCCGTTCCTTTCATTTTACTGCATCGCATTTATACAATTTTTTATATTTCATTTTATTTTGTTAGAAATAAAAATATATATATATATATCTTTGCTCTTCTCGATTCCGACGTTAAAACCGTCGATCGATTTTTTCCTCTTTTTACCCGTTTTAGCAATTGGGGTCGGGGTGCCGTTGCAGGAAACGAAATGCGGGTCACCGGTATATTTACCTAAAAGAAAAAAGAGAGGGATTGAAAAAATAAAAAAAATTTGCAACCGCAGCAGCAACGAGTCACGTGTTTATTTAATTTTCATTTTTAGTCGGACACCAGGGCGCCACCACGAACAGATTTTAATGAGACTTCTTCGTGTTTTTACATTGTTTCTAATTTTCACGGTTCTGCTATTTTACCATAGCTGCTGCTGCTGCTGCTGCTGCTGCGCTGCTGCAGGAAACCGTGCCGTTATAACGTCCACGTACCATTGTTGTTATCAGTTTTATTTTACAAGCACTCGGTGAGGCGCGTGATCGGATTACATGGCCTCCGACCACGTGCAACTATAGAACCACGGTGTGTCTGATGGCCATACGCCGCGCCGGGGCGTTTGCAGGTGCGAACAGTACCGTGGTTATAGAAATCTTGCAACGTTGATCATCAAATGTTTCAACTATATATGTGTCGGTACTGAATTGTAACAAATCAATTTACGCCCTTTATCCTACAACGCGCAGTCGATTTCTAAAATAAAGTTTTTCCGTTCGAAGTTAAATTCAAAAGTAACTCGATTTAGTTTATTTCATAAATTATTTCCATCAATGTGAATGGCTGAGTCGCGAATTTTCTATTTTATCTGCTGTATGCACCTGGTATAGACGTCTTACACGGTTTTCGAATTTGTTTGAATAGAAAATGAAAAATGAAATATTTCGTGAGTGGGGTGTAACGAATGTGTCAATAGCTTTGGTGTAAGCTGAGCGTTTCATCGAACGTAAACTACTTGTATTCATGTCTGTAAATGTTGAGAAATTCAGTTTTGTCTAAAGTTCAAACTGCAACGATGGTTAGGAATGAAAATCTCCCGCTGCAGTGCTGGATGTTTGCATTTATAGCACAGTTGTAGCTACTTTGAACTTTCTCTCCTTTTTGCTTTTGCATACCTCGCAACGTTTCATCGATATTCAATATCGACTGCAGAAGGGGGTAGTGGGAGGGTGCAGGCCACGGAGCGATTGGAATAATTAAAATTGTCGAATCGTCCCCGAGTTTCATTAGCGTTTTTTTCTCGTTTAATAATTTTCATTGGAAAATGAGGGGTGACGCAGGACCGAAGGGCGCGATCGTAAGCGCGATTGTAATCACAATGCTTTTCAACCGTGCGCACAAAACGCACAATGCGCTAGCCTAACCCCGTAGCATTAACCCTAATAACCGGCATTCATAAGCAAATTTCATTTCTTTTGCCGTTCAACGCATTCATAATATTTTCGGCGTTCCTTTGTGGCTAATTCACGCCCCGCTTCTCGTACCAAAATTTCCCGCCCCCACTCCCTTGAATTTTGCTTTTTCCTTTGCCCCTTTCTTTTGACTCCTTTTTTCCTTTCCCAGCTTTTACTTTTTTCTCAGCGCTTCTCATCTTTCTTTGATAACGAAAAAAAAAGAACCCTTTCGAGACGCATTATTATAATTCGATAAAAACCCGGGTAACATAAGCCGGGGGTCAGGGCATTAAAATAATCAGCCCCGCGCGGCTCATATATGATTACGCGTTCACATGGTAGGTAGGTAGGTGGGCCCATACGTATACAAACTTTGCAGTTTGTGCTTTAACCCACCCCGAAGGGATTCGGGTATTTTCGGCAAAGGGCGCCACGCGACACGGTCGCCATTACCATATTGGCGCGGGGCTCTTTGATGTCAACCCGAACATGACCCGATCTGACCTCCGACGTAGCTCGAGAATTTCAGATGCCTGATTGCCTGTCACGTGCAAGTCATTCTGGCTTTCAGTACCCGTTTTTTATTTTGTTTTTGTTGTTTTACGTTATACTGCTACCGCTCTTGCTACTGCTGCTGCTGCTGCTGCTGATGTTGCTGATGTTGCTATCCTTCCCTCACCTTTATCGATCCCATTTTCTTGCCCTATACCCTACTGAACCTAACGCGCAAGGGTTGACAGACATTTCATCAAAAAATTATACCACCTACACGTCAACCGTCATCCAACGCTCACGAGAACGACAACAACTAGCGACTGTACAAAAAAAATAGAAAGTAAGTTACGTACACCATTATCCACTTAATGCAATGAATCTATTTTGACTGTAATTTATACGACCCTAATAAATATTCGTCCCTCGGACTTTTCATAATACTGCAAAGTCATTGCATCCGTGTTCCCTGATTTTTGTCTAGCCGCATTAGAACTGAGGAGGTTAAACTCAAATCTCAATACATGTTAGCCTCGATGGTGAAGGTGAGCTTGATACCTATGGGACGCACTTAGCGCACCCCAGTGAACGTCGGATGATCCGTTTCTAGTATTTTTGAACCCACACGGATTCAATTCTATAGTGGCTCTTTGGCATTTTCCTTGAAGAAATTGAATTTACCACTCCGTAACCTCAAGTCTTTGCGTATCTTTGAAGTGCCCTTCCTGCACTAATTCATGATTCATACAAAATCATTTTTCTTTTTCCCCATCTTCATTTCTCTTTAGAGTCACGTTCGCATCGTCATGTTCACAACCGTTACAGATGCTCTACTGATCACTGGTTAACTTTCATTCACTGAAGTTAGTCACCCTATACGTATACTCTCCCACGTTATAACCGAGGACCAATCAGTTTCGATTTAATTTAGCACACAGCCGAATTGGTAACGACCTCGCGACATTTTACATAACGGTCGTCTAGACACATCACAACAGATTTATTTATAGGTAGATCTAGTCATAGACCACGCGCGTGCTTCCTTCTCTCTCTCCTCTCTCAGCCTTACTAATGACTACTCGCGAAATGGATCCAAACTAATTGTAATTTCATTCGTTTAATTCGCTTCACATGTAATATACAGCTGAGAGAAATATTGCAATTATCCGTAACGAACTTTGACGTCTGTATCAACTATCCAGTGACGCAATGAATTTCTCTCTCCCAACAAAAACTGAAAGAAGAAAAAGTGAAAAAAATCCGTTTCGTTTATATTGTATGAATTTTAGTGACCCCGACGTAAAGTTCAATTGAAAACTGCGACTCGCACATCATCGTAGAAAGTGTTGTCGAGTAAATAATTTTCGAAGCCATCATATGTTCGAATATCTTAGTTTTTGGTACGGGTGATTCACAGCATTGCTGCGTTGTACGTATAATTTTGACCATCCCTTAGCTGTTTCAGAGTCTCTACATGAGGTAACACGACTCGGGTATGTGCGGAGCGTATAAAGGTACCTACCCACCAACTACCGCGACACAGTATTGCTTCTAGCAATAAACCTCGCAAAGTTTCCCATCGTTCCGGGCGGCAGTAATGGAACACTTCGCTATGGTCACGAGAGGTTGTATACCCGAGCGAAGCTTTTTCAAACTTGGTGTCTCTGCCACTGCGCCACTACAACAGCCACTATCACATCGGCAAGAGAAAATTCCGCTAAACATTCTCTTCTACTTTTTACTTGGTCAAAGTTAAGCGAGCTTCTTCAAACAAGTATCTGACGTCGCAGCGCTACTGCAGGTCTCTTATTTTCCTTTATATCCGTCTGCTTACTGCGCTGAAGAGGAAAAAAATAAACGAATGAAGACGTGTGTGGATCTATATGTAATCGAATCGTACTTACGATGGATGAAGAATGAATGACTTTAACCATAAGTAATGATTGTAGGCTACATGAGTAGCACTGCGAGTCTAGACTTCTCGTAGATTTCTGAACGGAGTGTCAATTACACGCGTCGTTCTCTCAACGCTCGCCCTATACAACCCTATCTATTCTCAATGATACAACGGACACCTGCAGGATAGTCGTGGCAAATTGACATTCGCCATTGGAAACGTTAACCCGGAATCAGAGCAGTGCCAGTCTTGATTAAGGAGTTGCATGTCGATGCTTCGCTGGTTCTAAGGTCGATCGTTGTCCGTTACCACTGATATACCTAACCCGATTGTGCAGTTGTGTGTAATATAAGTGTATACTATGTCCGTGATATTCGCCCGGTGCAGCAGTTCGAGATATCGAACATTTATAAATGCTAATGGCAAGTTGTTACGGTCAGCGATAAAACGCGAGGCTACATTCCCCCTCCCATGCACGACTCTTTTCTCTTCCATTTCACCCCCTTTAACCCTCTTTCACCGACATCCGGTTAATTATGCAGCTATACCAGTGTATCCCTGACTCCGAATTTAACAGCGGACGGGGCAATATACGGATATATATAAAGTACATATTAGATGTAGTCAACTATAGCGATGAAATTCTAAAAGTATAATGTGAGATCGCTATCGCGCACAGTTGTCGCTTCTCGCTTTTGGCTTTTGGCTTTTGGCTTTTTCGACGTATATACATATAAAGCTAGAAAGTGAAGAAGAGAAAAAAGGAAGGACGGATAACGATCGAAGTAAAGGACGACTAGCTTCGCCCTGTATAAGTTACCCCCACCCCAGTATAGATAAGATCATTTGCAATAAACGGCAGGAAATACAACGAGGCGATTTTTACTGTCGAGTTCATCGACGTAAGTCCAAGGTCTAAGAACTGGGGCTGCGGTATATAATAATGGTAGCGCGACGAGGGAAATAATGGTAGCGTCATCGGCTATTGGTCAGCAATCGCAATGATATCCTCATGTCAATCATGGAAAACAAGTTTTATGTCCAATTACGAGGCTTGGGAACGGTTATATAGAAATGGATCATCCATCCTTTACTGGCCCTAAAAATCCCAATTTATATTTTATGCTCACCTCTCCCCCTCCGCCATCCCTGTTATATATCTCTGGATTAAAGCCTTCGGCACGGTTCTCAGGAGGAACTGCCTGCATGAAGCGCCTTGACAACCCTCTTCTAGTATATTTCTATGTATCGGTAGTCCTCTTCGAGCGCTTATCTCATACGGAGCCATGACACGCTTCTACTTTTATCCAGTTCCCTTATATACCTACACATGTATGTGTGTATGGTACACCTTATATACCATCTTTATTACAAACTTGATTTTCAATGCGTTCGTTCTTGCAGTTCAACACGCAATCGAAAATGATATAAAAAGTACGTGTATAGGTATATAAAAGAATTCTGAAAACCATAAGCTTCTGTGCCAGACGTTGCTTCGCGATCAATTTGCTACAAAAGTTGAGTTTTCTCTTTGAATAAAACGATGACAACGAGGAGAAGAAATAAGAAAACGTAGAAGAACGAGAAGAAGAAGGCGACGACGAGGTGTACGTGACGTCGTCGCGTACCTCCGTGGCGGAAGGAAATGGCGCGAAATCTCCGAACCATGTAGGGCGCGTGATCTCGAAACAAGCTGTGTTAGCTTGAGGGATGATTCGAGCGAGACGTTACAGAATATATATTTTTTAAATAAAACTTTAACCATAAGAATACCCCTGCGCAAAAGTTGCGCGTAAAAAAAGGTGAAAAAAAAAAACAAAAGAAAACAAGGAAATGTTATATAGAGTGAGATATTTAGAGTTGGACAAATTTTGTTGAAGAGTTACCATTTTGTTTCATTCGATTCCTTCCTTTTCTTTCTCTACCGATAATTTTTTTTTTTTCTCCTGTGCATCCATCTTCTCTTCTACACCACGAGTGTGTGTAAAGAAAAAGAGGCGCTTGGTTATTGGCCAAGAGGCTCAAACATTTGGCCAGCGAACAATCGAACTCCTTGCAGTTTCGCGGTGAGTTACGTTTCGTTCCGGATGCTTCTTTTATGCGCATCCTTGGTAATCGGCTGTGAAACGCCCCCATAAATAAGTAAAGTGGCCGTTAGAATTGACCTCCCCACGATTCTCGAGTGTCCCCAGATTTCGCGACTTGGCACGCGCGACCATAACCACCACGTCTATACTGCAACTATGCAGTAACATCACCTCGCGATTTTCACCCCATCCTGCACCACGCCTCATACTCATCCAAGTATTATACGAACCATGTACGATCAACTTCGCTGCACATTCGCGCGAGAATTCCGACCGTGTAAACAATTGTTACCTTTTTGTTCTGACATTTTTTCTGTTGTTTCGTTTCATTAGATAGCCAAAATGAAAATACACGTCAGCGTGGGTAAAGGGAACGTCACCACCTGTTAGGTAATACGGTGGAGGACGTGAAAAGTACGTTTAGAAGGTGTATATATGTGCTTCGATGACGGGCGGGGTAAGCTAGCTTTGGTATAAGGATTTAGCCGAGGATCAGAACTGGAACGTGGGCGGGTGTTCATCGTAGTCGTCGTCGTGGTCGTTGTGATCGCCGTGGCGGGACCTGTAAAGCTATGCTTTCTGAGTGATACTTGCGAAGTACTTGATTCCAGAGATTGGCAGGAGGTATAAGACCGCCTGAGCTTGCCGTTCAAGGATGCTTCTGCTTCCCTTAATTTCCCTCCAAAACGGAAAGGCAACGATCCTTCATTCACTATTCGCGTGTTCGTGCGGAGCGAACGCCGGTTCTAGGCTAACCCCGTTCTTCCACTTCCACTTCCACTTCCTCTCTCTTCTCTTCCCTTTTTCCTCAGCCCCCGCACACCCACGTACACATAATATAACGAGAGGTATATACGGGCGAAAACCGCGTCCTATATGATCACTCACATCCTTGCATTTCCTCTCTGGTATGTACACATACAACAAGAGGGACACACAGGCTGTACAGCGCGCGTGGGGGATGAAGGTGTAGGTGGAGGTAAAGGTGGGGGTATGCGTAGTACTCGAGAAGGTGTATCGACCGGTGACGTCATCCACCCCCACTCGACTACGTCACGTAAGCACTCCCACGCAGGGGTAGAAGGACAGTAGCGTACAAAAAACTGGTACCCCATAACATAACGCCTGGGAGATGTTGGAAAATATTTTAAAAAACGACGGTTTTTGTTGTTCCACAGAATTCACGATAAATTAATTGAAATTTTCATGAACGTTTCGAATAACGTGTCGCGAGAGTTTTCTATTTCAGTAAGAAAATTTGATGATATCCCTTTATTCCCATACATGTATGCGTTGTGATGTTTTACGATACGAATGTAAACATTATACGAGGTAGAAACTTTGTCTCGTCAAAGTTCTGCAGATTTTAGGGTTCTTCGTAGGTACCAAAATTGTGACGTGAAACAGAGAGACTTGTTAAGTGACAAGAAGGAAACGCCAAAAAGGGGTGACACTTCCGTACATAGTTATATGCCCTTAGTACAGTATACATTATGTATTTTGGTAAGATTATGAATTTCTGATTTTCAAAATTCGGGGGGGTGTGGGATTTAGATTCGGGAGAAAGAGAATCCGTAGTCGTTATATTGCATGGTTGATATTATGAAAAACAAAAAATAGGCGTTCAAGAATTTCTTTCAGAAAAATTAGAAAAAGCAACCAACGAGACATAAGAAGAGGAAACTTTTCTTCCAATCCCGGGATGATGTAAAGCTGTGCAGTGTCACGGCCTACATCCCCTTGTCGTTTCCCGTTACACCTGGATCATATATATAAAAGAAGATCCGAAATCCTTGCAGAATCTCAAAGAAGAAGCTTTACCGTTAAAGACTGTCAATGACTACGTAACGAAGTAACGATAAAGCCTGGAAAATCTGTCACGATCACTAATAGCCATGATGTCTATACCATATACCTACTATAACGTCCATCTCAAACTTCAAGTCGTTAACGTTTCTCCATCCCTATCGCCTGTAACAGTGTACCAATTTAATACCTTTTATTTTTTCTCTTACACATACTAAACTAATTCTTCTTCTACTTTTCTTCAATACAGTTCCTGATTAGAGCACGTTACCAAGGTAACAAGTAGCTACATGTAGCTACCTCACGAGAGTACAAGATGCACTCAAGGAAAGGTCCATTCTCATAGCGTAAGGTACAAAAATGATATCCAAGCATTTCTCTCATTCCTCTGTATATCGTGACAAATACCCCGAAGCCCTAAAAATCTTATTCAACCCTGAAAAATGCGCGGGTAAAAACCGCGGTAAAATGAAAACAGATCGCGCGTGCAAGCAGGGCGAACTGGAGCACATGGTACGTGGCACGTGGCTCGCTTCGTTACGCCCCTGCGTTGTCTGAGTGCAAGAGTATTGATCTCAAGTCTCTTCCGGGGCGCCCCGGCACTGGCGCGCGGTAATAGGGGGATGACGCGAGGCACGGTGAGGAAAGGGACGACGAGGTACGGGGGTATGAAGGGTACGGGGATGGATGCGTTAGAGGGGTGGTTTAGGGTGGGGATTGGACGCAGGAAAGCGCGGGAAAACTCGCCCCCATTTTTCTCAAGGGACTCTGCGTCCTCTCGGCCTTTCGTCCCTCACCGCAACCCCCGCGGGTCGACACCAGCCTGCAGCAGCAGCAGCACCCCCAGGCTCCGAGGAGCCCAACTCGCGGGACTCGGAAGTTACGGAAGCTATATGGGAGAATCTGCGGAGCAACGGCGTCCGAGGGGAAAGACGGGGAAACGTTACCTCAGTCCCTTTGGCCGAGAGAAAAAAAGGGTGTGTTTTGTCTTGGTTTGGTCGTTTGTTTTGCTCATTATCCTCAGCGAGCGCGGTTTCATTCGCCTCCCTGTATATACGAAAGTTTGTTTTTATTATTATACGTTATATTCTCCACATGATATACTGCATGGGTGTTCAGAACATGCTCATCGCGTTAGACGAAAAGTAAGTAAATATAGAGTGGGATACCCAAATGATACGAATTCGCGGTCCATTACGGATAAGCTGGGAGACCCGAAGAGTTAAAAAAAATGAAAGCAAAAAATTTTTCAAGAGATAACAAGCGTCCGACAAAATCGGCGTATAATTAACACAGGAGACAAATCCAGATTTGGTGTATGACATTTAATACGAAAAGATGCATGTGCAGACGTACGTATACGATTTTATGGAACTGCCGGAAGCGGCTTAGGCTTTGACGATCCAGAATTTGGGGAGGTTAAATACGAGGAGATATATGAGCGGGCATGTTGAAATATACATAAACGTAGGTATATGTGTGCCACGCGTAATATTTTGGTGGGAGATACTCGCGGATTGTACGAAGAGGTTGAATACATTTGAATAAAAATTGCTCATCAGGCGTTTAGTCGTTTTAGCTGTGACTGTTGGAATTGTAAGGCATCGCACAATGGGTTTGTGGGGTGACTCGGGGTAATTCCGGGGTTGTTGGTAGTCTAGAGGCGAGGCGAGTCGAGTTGGGCGTAGGTTCGATCAAAGAGGAAAGGCTGAAGATCGCAAAACAGATAAATAAAAATAAATCGAGGGGCAGGCAGCTCGAGAGAGCCGAGGGTCGCGCTGGAAGCAAGTGTCGTTTAACGCGTCGTTAAGATAGGCATCTTTGAAAAGTAAAAATGAAACCATCGAAGGACCGTTCTAAGGACACGGGAAGACTTTTTTCATCCCAAGGGAACTGATCGGGCCAAAAAACCGCTTTACTAACGCCTCGCCAAAGCAGCGACCACGCATTTTTACCGAAGACCGATCAGCCACGATCAAGAAACGTGACGTGTATTCCGCTCTTGCTGCTGCTCCTGCTGCACCTCTGACTCTAAAATTTCTTTCAACCTCTACCACGCAACTCGAAAGTGACAACCTCTCCATACGTGCTCGTAAAAAAACAGCGAAAAATTATTAAACCGACGTCCAGAGTGTTTATTCTTATATTTTTACCTGCATCATGCATTCACGAATAGTGGGCAGGGCATATGCTTTAATTACAACTTTCAAGTAAAAAGGGCGGATCGTATGTGATCGCAATCATATGTTTTTTTTATCCTTGTTTATTATTGCTTCATGTATAATAATCCTGGTATCTTTTTTCATTTTTCGGCTTACTTTTTCTATCTGTTTTTTCTTTTCTTTTTGTCCTTCCTGTTGTTCATTATTTTATTTTTGCGAGTTTCACCACACGACTTCCTTTCGCATAACACGTGGAAGGTATGATATTATATGTAGCTGGCAACAGTTCGGTTGCGGTACACGCGTTTGCACGCGATTGGCACGCACTGTACGCGTTTGTACGCCCGGTAAACACCCACCAGGATTATTTATTTAATAGCTGCCTACCGCCTAGCTCATTTCGTACGTGTTCCCAACGTTACGGTTTGTCCCGTGATTGCGTCGCCTAAAGTTAAATTAGCCCCCAACGATTTACGTTTAACTCGCCAGCCATGAGCATATTATATGGACGTACATATGGGTACGTATACTAGGGGACACCGGGGCTGAAGGTAACGGGAGTAAGTTGTAATATAGCATTTATCTCCTAGAATGAAAAAAGGAGACGAATGATTTGAAAGTTAGGAAAATGATTCAAGCGGGGACGCGATTATCATGATAGATTCATCCGTCCGCTGTTCTCCATTTTTAGAAATAATTGCGATGATACAACTGACCCCTGTTACTTTCAGCCCTGGTCTCCCCTACTCCACCATTTCCAGAAATACCTGCCTGAGTAAATGCGTGCTTGTGTAATATGTTGATTACAGAAATTTTCGGAGTGTAAAAAAGACATGAATTTCAGCGTAGATAGACGTATATATATCCGTAGGCACGCGCGACCCCCTGAGACCTCTCTATCATGAGATATATATCCGACCAAAGACGAGATCGAGGGAAAGAGTGTCTTAAAGAAGGGGATTCTTCGACGTGATTAAAGTTTAAGGGATTCTTGCAACCGGAAAGGCTGTTCTTAGAAATTCATGAAGATACATCGAATACCATACCAGTCGGTTTCCTAAACCTAAACCTACACCTAAACCCGACCCTCGATATAGCTGTATCCCGATAACAAAAAGCAAAGTAACGTGTTACTTCGCGCTTAAATTTCACTCCCGTGAGCGGCACGGTGCATCCCGCAGCCAACACCCCTCGCACGATACTTTTTCTCGTCCATCTTTCGCCCGCGTTTCTTTCTATGCATATTGCATGATTACTTCTATACATGCATACAAATATTGAGGGTTATGTTTGAGATCCATAATCCTCGCGACTGTTGTTCGTGCTGAGGAAGTTGCGCAACGCGTTTCTCTGCCAGGATTTGGATAAATGCACCCTCATATATAACCTTGACCGTCGCCGGTGAAGAACATGTGAGGAAGAAAGAAAGGGATTAAGAATGTAAAAAGAAAAGTAGGAAGAAAAAAAACGGGAAATATATATGTAACGAAATAAAAATCTGAGCTTAACCCCTCTTTGTAAAGTGACCAAAGAATCGCAATGATTTACCGCACAACGACCGTGATATCTAGCGAGTGCTCTTAACGGAATTAAACCCACCTATTGCCTCAGCTCGAGGGTCGTACACAACGCCCTTACAGTGGCACAGCGGCGCCCTGAGTAACGTCCTCTCGTGGTCCTCGCTTTTACTCTTTTTCTTCCTTTTTTATTTATTTCTTTTTTTTTAGCTTCTCTCTTTCTTTTCATTTCGCTATTTCTCTCTCTAAGCACAATACCCTCGCGTGCCAAAATGGAGTCAAAGTTTACGATGATATTTATACACGTTCTAGGCGTGCTAGATTCAAAATGTCTAACTGTGAACTCGTTTTCTCTATACGAACATTTCCTCGCCTTGGACCATCGAGACGACCTAGTCGGTCGCGAGGCAAACCAAGTGAATGAGGAGACCGAGGTGACTACGAACGCGTTCGAGCCCAACGCACAAAAACGACGCACAAAGCCGTTATTGTTATTGTTACTGTTATGTGTTCCTAGTTATATCTGTGGGGGCTGGTTACCCCTATAGTCCATTTCGCTTTGATATTCACTCGAGTTTCTGCTTTTCGACTCTGAGTTTGTTCCCGTGGGGTTGGACCGCATAGCATTATATACAGAGTGTAGCCAAGCTTGTGTGTATCTCGACGTGTGTCCCTTTCCCTCAGATCTCGATTTTTTTTTTTCTTCCGTTCTTCTTGTACGCACCACCTTCTTCCAAAGTCCAAAAACCTAGTAACTTTTGTCACAAAACGATACATCCATAGCCCCGTGACTTCCGGATTCCAAGTTCAGTTGCAGTCGTCTAACTCGAAATATCTTCCTCTTTCCTTTTCGGTCCTCAATTTTTTCTCCGACTTTCCGGTCCCCTTCTTCCACCGCATCGTGTGGCACCCTTGTCCCAAAATGATCCTAACGCCCTAAGGGCAGTGAAAGTCCAAGGTCCCGAGAGCAATGTAACCCTAAGATCTTGTGCCCGTTCCCAGAGTACCCTATTATAACGGTGATGCGATTCCTGTCAGGATTCCTCGTTCTCCGTACCTTGTTCCAGGAGTTCAAAAAGTAGCCGATAAAGAAAAGAAACCCTTCTACCCCCCCCCCCCCCCTTTTTTATTTATGTAACTCCTCGCTCCCCAATTAAAACTTTTTGGAAACGAATAAAGTGCCTGCAGTACTATACATCAGTTGTTAAATCAGGTACCCGCAGTAAAGCAGTTGGAATGAAAAAAACATTAGAAATTGAGATAAAGAAGAAATAGCAAGAAGTGTGAAGCAGAGACCACACATCGTGAAAGGTGTCACGTAGCCGGGTTCGCGTTCGCACGTGTCGCTCTCGAGGGTATCTCATGGTATTGTAGCCGGGGAATGAAACGAACGGTGGGAAAGAACGAAGGCCATATGGCGTGCGGAATGAAAGACTAACGCACGTTGCGTGGCACATATTGCTTTAGAACTCTACCGGTAGCTCCTATCCGAGGAGTCTATACGGTCGTAGAAGATGCGTCGTTGGGGTCGGCACCTCTACGTAGGTAGGCGGAGTCCACGAGGTCGTTGTAGAGCCGACGAGCGCGTCAATAGGTCCGGCCAATATCCATCAGGATAACGATAATGTGGCCAGAGATCGCACCCCCGAGTCCAATATAGCCGAGGTACGCGGAGGCAAGGACGTAGAGGGGCGTCATGAGGGTGGCAGAAGTGACTTGGCCCACTTCGCTTGAGCAACTGATTTTTATCACTAAACAGATTTCTACCCTACTGGCCATTTATACATAGATATTTATTTTTTATTTTTATTTCCTCACGTTATTATTTTCATTTTATTTCTTTCGCCGTCCTCGGCTCTTTTCTCTTTCCCATCTTTATACTTTCGCAATGATTATTCTTCATTTTCCCACCTCCGCTGCTCGCCCCATAACAAGGAAGAGTAACGCGAGAAGAAGAAAAAGATCGTCTTGAAGAACTTGAGACACGGCAGTTCCGTCTTTCTGAATTTTTGGCTCAGATTATATCGTGGGTGTCTACGCTTCGTATACGTAATTGCTGCGGTACCAAGAATGCGTATACGGTAAAAATAATAATAAGGTAGTATCGCCGGCAGTGAAGTGAATCGAAGCAAAAGGATTGCGGGGAGATCGGAGCAAGCGAGATCCGAATAAGGGAAGCAGAATAGGGTATATGGTTGGTAGTTGATGAAAACTGGCTCTTCTTCGCTGCCCATTACGTCGGAAGATAGGGCAGCGGGATAACGGAAACACGGGGATACCCCACCGAGGGGTGTGTTTACGTATCGTGGATGTCTACACTTCCCCTCCACCACAGGAGATCCCTCTACTTCCTCCAACCTCTACTTTCCACCCCCGGTTCTCACCAATATTGTGCCACATTTGGCCGGATTGCTGCAGGTTCGACCGGGCTTCGACCGGGTTTCGTTGAGCTGAGCCACCAACGGTAGGTGCGTTCCAATTACAAGATAAGATCCCCGAGGTCTACTGATTTATCACTGATCCGCGCTACGTTCCCGCTGAGATTAATGCCCCGCACCCGAGCTGGCGGTCTGCTCGGATGAGCCGCCGAACACCGAACGGGTGAGTGAATATGAGAAAGAGCCGGTGAGTAAGTGACGCGTACCGATTTCGCTTTCATGCTATACCGTGGATCTCATCTGCCCATCTATTCATCGATTTTCATCAAGATTTTTGTGTTGTTCAACATGGACATGCGAATATGCGTCTGAATCAGAGGGCAGTGACCAAAAATTTAGATAGAATTTTCACGTGGTTCGAATGGAGAAAAAAAAGTAATACGGTACACGTCGATGAAGCGAAGGAAATATGAGGTTGAAATGGAGGAAAGAGAAAGGTAGAGGAGACTGAGAGTTCCGAGACCAAAAACAGCCACGGAGGGAATTCCGTTTGTTCACCACTCGCCCACGGTTGACTTCCTCTTGGGCTGAGGTCGTTTCCCCGACGTGGTCCCTGGCAAACATACGACTCCAACAATTTCATTTATGTGATTTTAGCTATACACATGGGTGACACATACTGCTTGGACACGCGTTCCTATCCCCTTGGCATTCTGGTTACAAACGACCAAGAAAACTCTATTTGAAAAGGCAATCAACGTCCGGGTGGTACAGCCAATGAAACTCGACGGCGGTGCAGGCGGCTCCACGTAATCCAAACCTCTTAACGTCCTCATACAGCAGCGGTACTTACCTATCCCCTACCTACATACCTGCCGGTACCTATACTCTTGGATTGGATTTCCAGTACGAAACTATTCTTTACCCGAATACATCGATATCTCCACGTCTACTTCCATACTGCGTCGGTGCAGGGATACATACGGCGAGTTACGAGCCATTCTCTCGTCTGATCGTGAGCCTTGGTACGATCTTCCTTACACTTTGAAAATCGGAACTACCTTGGGTGTAATACAATCGCGAATCTCTCCCTTGGTGAGTCCCTCGTCTCTCGAGTCTCCAGTACTTCTTTTTTTTTTTTCTTTTTTTTTTTTTCTCCCGAAGGACAATTTGTGGAGAGGTTGTGATGGTCGTGGAATTGCGTACGACATTTTTTTCGCATCCGTCGTCCAATTAAAATAACCGTGCTCCGATGAACTTCAATGAAGAGAAGAGAGACTTGCCAAACAGAGGACAGTCGTCAGCGTTGTTTTCTACTGCACCCGGAAGTGAATGGCGGGAAACGCGAGCATGAATCAGATACTGAATAACTGCGAATTCGGAAAATATATTATACATTTTCACTTTTTTATCACCGTACCACCAATAACTGCAGCAACAGCTCGATACGCCCATTATACATAGTTGTTGCAGCTATAACGGAAGCACCTCGGGGTTTAAACGAATTAAATACAATGCTCGTAGGAAGCGTAGAGTAGGTGATCCAGGATCCTGTTTGTTGCACAACAACTTCCTTTCATTTTGTGTCGGTACATTAGCAAGACTCCGGGGGCTAGTGGTAGTACCCGGAAATTGGTAGACATCCCACAGTGATATGGGCATTAAGCTCCACGCCTTTGCTCCTACCCTAATTCAACCCCCAACCCCGGGAACCCCAACCTTCCATTTTCCTGGAATCCAGCGTTTACGGAGCACGAGACGAGCAGCTAACCTGCCTGAGGCTCGACTCGACTCGTTCTACGCAAAAGGACGATTTAATTGACCCCTCCTACGCGTATGCGTTCGGTATGGTATATCAGTCTGACAAATAACTTTACAAACAATCTTAGCATCTTCGGATATACACCATAAAACTCACATTGATATATACCTTGGTCGAGAATAGCAGACACGGTCGAAGGAATAAATGAGCGGTTTCGAAGGAGCTTCGGAGGCTTGATTGAAAATCGCACGCGTTGGGTTATTCCCCAGGTTTTTCCTCGTTCAGTTTTACTGCAGAGTTTCACGAGGTCACCCGAGGCCTGACGCAAATCAGAGCGAACGCCTGACTCGGATGCAGCAGCAGCAGCCTTCTGCACCTAATTGAGCTCGAAGCGGTCGGCTCGCGGTGTGTCTAACCGAGAAAACTGGGGCGTCTGCATCGTCCACTACCTCATCCTCATCCTCATCGGTGTCGTTGTGTTAAGCTGCTAACGGCGTCGCGGGTAGGGTCGGCGTCTATTTTCGGGCCAGACAGAAGAAGACAAGGCAACGGGTGCTATTGCCGTTGCTGCTCCTCTCACCGCTCTCGGTGCAATCCCCGGCCCAGAATTAGTGAGTCATGGATTATTTGTGTTTATGTAATCTGAGAATTTAGACGCGACGCTGAAGACGTCACGCGACGACGCCCAAACCCCGATCCTCCCCGCCCCGAGAACAAGAACGAAGTCATCGGACTTTTTGGCCAAGTATACATTCGCTTTCCGCCAACTGATGCACAACGTATCTGTACCAAGGTGCAACCTCATTCCTGACTTCTGGTGACTGGATACTCGCGTTTGTTTCCAATTATACGTCAGAATTAATCACGTATGGATAGAAATAAAATGAAATCATAGAACGAGGGCAGTTTCCATTTTCTACCCCTAATCGCAGATGCAGTTTAACCTAACTAGTTTGCCAATAGCAAGTAGAGCTCGAAAAGCATTCGTTGCGTCGTTGACCTGTAGAAGGGGATATGTAAGGGAGACAACTTTGAACATAGTTCGAGAAACGGTCTGGTCTCGTTAACGGGGTATATGTACATGCTACGGGGTGGAAAACCTAAGTGTCCTTTCTCCGTTCGAGCAAGCCAATTCGTAGAGAGTAGTATCATTTGGCCCTTGCGCTATAAAGACGCCTAAATTTGCAAAGTTTATTTTCATAGAGATAAGAAGACTACGCTCTGGCGGCGATGGTAGCGATGGTAGTTGCGGGTATCCGCGAACAGTTTCAAAGAAAATCTTTTAAATCGACTGCGGTGCGTTTCGTCGCCGTACCGCACTCTGCGTTTTACTATAAAACTACGCAGAGCTAGTATGGGTAGTCTATTTAAGGATAAGCATGAGATAAAAGTCCTACCGTTGTGTATAAGAAAGAAACGGCATCGAATGCTATTGAACAGAAAGAAGAGAAAACGTGGACGCCAGGCCATACCACCCCTCAACAAAGAAACGAAAAATCCGAAAACTTCGAGTGAACTCCCGCAAACGAAGAACCGAAGTAAAAGAGGAATAAAGAGGAAAAGAGTATAGCGTTAGATATCCAGGAATTCTCGATTTCTGGAATTTCTGCAATTGCAATGTCCGGGCAAGTAGAGGAGCGTTTCAGGGAGGACATTTCTTGGAAGATGTGAGAGACGCAAAAGCATAACGACGCAAAAAGCTCCGACTAACTTCCCACCACTATTCTCGATCGTTCGTGTCTCTCTCTCTCCTGGTACTTCCCGGGGGTAAGGTGATAAAATTATCCGCTGGAAAAATTCGGACGGGTCTAAGACCTCGTTGAATATATCGTGTCGAGTCAACAAAGTCACGAAAAGCGACGAACGAACGTGTCTCGATATTCTATTGTAGAAGCTTTACAACTTTCAGTCTACTCTCCAAAAAACAGAGATAATTTTTTTTCTCCGGCTAGATCCAACGAGACATCCCTTTACTTGAAAATTTGTTCACTTTTTTGATCAAATGTCTATAACGAAAAGCAATATCTGGAATAGGATGAGAACTTTTGAACGTAGTTCCAAGAAAACTAAAGTAACGATTGGTGGTTTCAGAAAATAACAGCCATTGGCACGTGAATAACGGCGCAATTGTGACGGATAATGAATTTCGATGGTGAATGCTATACACACTGGGTGTAATAATAATGTCTGGTAAGAACGTCAAAAATAAATAGTGTAATAGTATACCGCGATTTACTGTACGACCATTGGTAATAATTGTCTGAATCCTTCCCTCATGTGTCACAGTTTCAACCCCTGCGTACTTTTATCTTGGCTTTTATTTCATGTATACGTGGTGTACAGAATACTTACATGTGCGGGAACTCCGACATCTATGTTGTACCAATATCCTGCACCGATATCTGCGCTATTTATTGACGGTACTTGAATAAACGGACCCTTAAGACTTTCACTGTAAGTTATCATCGAAGCAGTAGGTAAATAACAGACTTTCCATAGATTGCGCAATTTAATATCGTATAAACGATTTACGACAACAGAACCATAAGACACAGAGATTTCTGCTACCAACAAGAGGAAATCATTCATCGATGTGAAGATATATAAAGTCTCATGCATGCAATTCCACTTGTACACTTATTGGAAAATCGATAAAACAATTTACCGCAACGTGGGATAGAAGAGTTTTCTGAACGATAAAATCAATCAGGTATGATAGGAATTTAACACATAATCGAATAAATCCAACAACCGAATACCTATCGTTGCTAGTCCATTTGTTATTCTATATGTAAAGAGATGCGTGTAACAACAAAAATGAAAAAAGAAAAACTACGTACTTCGCATAGAAAGTAGAATATAGTTCAATGTTATATCAATTACAATGGTACCGTACGGATTTCATATTCAAAGGCTGCAACATACAGCCGCCGTTGACGAATCTCGATGCGTTCACACGGGCCACGTTTATGTAGACCACTTGTAGGTAGATGACAATGATAATTAACGCGCTGACATTTCCTATCTCATGAGTGAACAATGCGTAATATTTATATTTGTCAGGTCAGTGGTGCGGACGTGGGAAGTGCAAGCACTGTTACAGATTGTCACGAGATTTTACGACCGCAGAGCTGTCTCTAGCGGTTAGAAAACTCGCGAAAATTTGTCAAACTCTACGATCATACTTTTCACCTTAAAACTCCTAGCACTCTATTCTATTCGACTTTTCGTTTTCCGATCAGGCGAATGAAATTGATCGACAAAGTAAAACCGGAGTTTTGGATTTATAGCATGCATGCGGCGGTCGTTGGAAAAATACATGAGGAGAATTGGGTGTTTTTCGCATGGTAAAAATAAAGAACGTATTACACATTGAGACATTACGGTTTTGAAAAACGATCATTTCAACGGTACAGTATAAAACTTGTTGGAGTTTAATGGGCGAATAACCCAAAAGATAAATGAATGTTACGGCCCTGAAAATCCCCGAGGGCTCTCGGCTGGTATAAAACGGATATATTCACTCTCATGAGTGCATTTTGCGGAAAGGAATTAACGATGAAAGTGATCAAAGCGTTGGTTCTCGTGTTAATCGGTATTCAACGAGCAAACAGCTCCGGGCCATTCGTCCAGGAAGCTTTGGCGAAAGTTTTCGGGCCTAGCTGGGGTCCGTATGCAAAGTAGGAGGGCTATCAAATTCATTAAACTTTTTATAAAAAACAAAATTTCGATCACTACCGCAATTTCACATTTCACATTCGCAAAGCGAATCAGTGGCTATAACATTTCTTCCTTCTACCTTTTTTTTTGTTCATTTCTTTTTCTCGGTCGTTTTTGCTCCTGGTTTATAACTCTGCGACTACGTCAGCCTCCGTACGGTCCAGTTATTGAATCAATTGTGCAACGAATCGCAGCTAGATGACAACGTAAGAAAAGATGCCTGCTACGGATGTTTCTTCAGAGCAACCAATCAGGCTGCTGGTTATCCGATGCTACTGACCATGGCTACCTGCGCTGACACCTATCTCAACAACACAAATTACGGACACTGCCAGACTTTTCTCAGGGTATTTATCATTCATTTATTAATAACTAGCGTTGTACGTGCGCACCGCATCGCGTTATGGCGTCACTTAAAATTAAAGATTTTTTGATAGCCTTGGCCTTGGATATTTTTCGATGTACGGGTCAAAAATCGAAATACCTTCTTTCGGTGAATTCTCACGTATTTTGGGCTCGAGAATCCGAATCTATTGAATGAATTGATCTATGTATCGAAATGATGGAGTTATCGCCAATTTTTCGCTTTCCAGATCAGAAAAATTGAGATATCTCGATTAGTTTTATTCATACGCTAACTCATTCGCTCGTTGGTTACTTTATTTTACTTGACTCCACGAATCCGCATTTTTTATTATCCTCAGTCCCAGGAAATGTATTTTGCACGATAGGCAAAAAAATGTCCCAGTTCGTAAGTACAGAATTGGGTAGAAAAAATCGCATTTTCTCGCATTTCGAAATACGACTGGACATCAACTTTTTAAAATAAGACTCTATGAGTTATAACAGAAGAAAAAAAAGTTTTCGATGGCTGTTACAGACCAAATTATCAGAGAGAATTTGCGATGTAATGGTATATGATCAACGATGAACTATACGCAAGTATAGTTACTAGTTTGATGGCATAGTTATATTGGGCGAGTACGAAAAAAGATGGGAAAAGTTGTGCGTCCATGACCACGATCAAGGATCATGGTACTTCGCTAACAACGCCAATTGAATAAAGTTTTGCCTAGGCACCACTAGAATAGAACCCTCGAAAATACTGACTACGCAGTCAGTTGATTTCGCTATGACCTGAAGTGGAAAGAATATAAAACGTGTCTGTGTCCAAGTTATGCTTGACTCTCCGCCTCGTTGTTAGCGAGAAGACGTTTCCACCAGGGTCGATGTTCGCGACAAAGATATATAGATATATACAATACATACCCATAATATTCCGCTAGGGATCGTCCATCCTCTGATCCCTACTCTACAACTATTTCTTTTCTTTTTTTTTCAGAATGCAACCAACTCCATTTCCACGCGCACGAGTCCCGGGGTTATATACTGTTCCTTCCTTGAGTGCATCCGTCAAGTCAACAAAGATATGCTGGTAATTGCATTACGAAAATTTTCTATTCCACTTCACCTTTTCCATTATAATTCCGTAGATTGAACGCATCAGAATTTACTACTCGCAATTTGGTTGTTGGTGTACACATCATATCGGGGTTTCCAAGCCACCTTATTCAGGTTTCATCACTGTGAAATAAAAAAAAAATCACCAGCACTTTTCCTTGTAAATAAGTACTGTAAATAAACTGCAAATAAACAGGAGGCGAATAGAGTAGGACCAGCACAGATCGACCCTCGTCGACTTCGAGATAGACGATCATCCCTTAAGAACGTGTCGACATCAAGTAACAATGAGCACTCTTCTTCCTCTTCTTTTGCAAGTTTCCACTTTAGGGTTCGAAATCTTTCACAACCAACGAGGAATTCGATCTGCGTCATCTTAAAAAAAAGCGTGAGAGGGTCTACAGTAAGACCCGGTGCCGAGCCGTTAGATCCAAGATAATTAATTCAGGTGAATCGATTAGTTGTATAATAATTGAATATTGAACGGTAACAAATTCATGCACTCCAAATATCTGTCTTTCAGATCAGACAGTGCGTTGGTGAAGCGGTAAGAATGTTCTCATCAACGTTCAACTGCACCCTGATACAGATGTCTCAGGTTTTCGTAAACGCAACTGCCTGCGTCCTAGCGAAAACGAGATGCAGCTACTCGAATCCAATAACCGGTGCTGTTTCGGAAGGCTCCTTAGCCAACAAACTGAATATCATCTCCGTCAACGCTCTTCAGGTTAACTCCGACTACGATTTAAACATCATTCGAGTGCCTTTCATGCACTCGGTCAAGGGCGACGAGTGTGGGAAATTTCGTAACATAGACCAAGCATCGTGGCCCTCGGTTGATTGTTGATTGTCCATGTGGTTACACTCGTGCGTTACGAAATAACAATTTACCTTACTTTTTGTACTTTAAATAAATATTATCATCGATGAACGAAAAAAAAATCGTAGATAATTGTAAAACTTTCCAATGTGAAACGAGGATTATCATTTTTCGACGTACACAGCCCATTACGATTTAATTAGGACGCCTATATGTATATATATTAATATGCGATACCTTGAGAACAGCAACCTGAATATTCGGACAGATTTAGTAGGCACATCAAATTGCAAGGCAATTAGTTTCCTGGCTGGCCAATTAATATGCTTCCAATTTATGATCCCATTTACCTGGATACAACGTATATATGCAGTACAATATACGGCCTATATATGGCAGGCATTAGGATATTTGGAACGTACTAATTGACGAGGAGCGAATAATTATCAGATGAAAAAAAAAACAAAAGAAAAGTTTCATGTCTACATCGTTAGAAATTGAATTTTAATTGCCACTGTACACGTACGTGTATATAATCGTTGCTCCTCGAAAAGCCATTACAATGATTACAAAAAAATAAGTAAATGAAAAAACGTATCCAAGTAATTGGACATATGCGGATAAAATCCTAAACTGATTTAGGTGTTACCAGAACATTAAGCGCGAGGTGAGCTGATTAAATGTTACATACCATATCAGCGGAGATTTCGAGGAGCAAGAAACACCAAAAGCACCAGCCGTTGGTTTTGGGGGCAAAAGTTGGTTGAATAAATATTTGCACGATATACACGTGTACGTACTATACCGTAGATATACCGCTACGTATATCTACATAGAAATATGTGTATGCTATATGGATTAACGAGGTACAAAGGAGTTTGAGAATATATATAATATAGAGGGAGAGTCGGAGGCCCAAACCGAAGGTACAAGGGATGTAGTACCGCTAGGACAAGGGAGGTATAAGGTAGATAGGTAAAATGAGGAAAGGAGAGCGAGGGGAATATTGCGGACGTATTATATTAGAATTAATTCCTGTAGGTTCCAAAAGCATTGTTATGTAAAGCCGAGCATGACTCGGCCAAGCATCCGGATCCACATCCACATGCACATCCACATCAACATCCACATCGATCCCCATCGTGGCATCATATCCCAGTTCTCCGTGTGTTTCTTAAAGGGCTCGAGATGACTAATCCTTAGCGCCCTTAGTGAGCTTTCATAAAATCAACGTCATGTCATCGTCATTCCATATAAAATTTCCTCCCCGTCATCATCATCATCATTATCATCATCATGGTCATCATCGTCGTGGTCATTCTAGAAAATTGCACCTATCTGCTGTTTCTCGTGTTCAAGAAGGTAGTTTCATTTGTGCTAGCATAGCATTTGCTGGATCAGCTATAAACAGCGCAACCCCTAGAATTAATACACTGTATAGGTACCCCCAGGTATACGATAGTAGAATACCTGGGCGTATTGCCGCAAGTCGTAACTGCAGTACTGGATAATATGGATACGTGTATTTGTACCGAAGAGTAGTAGTTTGTTCACGTACATAACTATGCATATAGTTATGAGTATAGTTACACAGAGTATCAGAGCGTTATGTATTGCCCGTCATCCGTTGGGGAAACTATAAACTTGGGTAGACATTTCCGAGTTAAGCGGGATTCACACGTGCTAAAATAATTTGTCATCGGATGCATCTACTCTCATATATGACTCACTACTATATACCATGTACTCGACTCACGGTATATATACGTAGCGTCGGTGGCGACGGTGGCGGTTCCGCGTACGGCATCTGCATATTAAGTCAGATTGGCTCTCGGAGAATTGAGCCACGAGTTAGATTAACCCGGAGATGTATTCGTGAGGTTTTACGTGGGTGTGATAAATACAACACCGAGTGTGAGGGAAGAAAGAGAGAGACGAGACCATATAACACAAGTTTACTCGCATTAGTATATGAGCTACTGCAAGTAGAAGCAAGTTTACGCACCCATATACACGACGTACATAAAATCAACACATGTACACGAGTCGACCGTATTGAAGTAATTTACATATTTCAAATTATTTCGAGGAAAGGGGTAAGTGGAGCATCACCGGGACTTCTCATCTCTTCCTCGAATCATTCGTCTCTTCTGGTGAACAGGCGCGAGTTCATTCGGTGTAAATAAATAAAATAATATTATACATACCCGTCACAATGTTGATTCGCCAAAATGAGAAAAGACGCGCGAGTCATGAGGTCGCACGAGTCGATTGACAAAATACCGTAAAAAAACTCTGATCAACGTACTTCGTAATAGATTGTCTAGAGCTTTTATCTCATCAACGCACATATCATTTATACCTCTCCCCAGAATATCGATAAGACATAAAAAGAAAAAAAATACATAAATAAATAAATGAATATTATATTAAGTAAGAGAATTATTTCCGCGGTCAATTAGGCGGGCGAGAGTACGAATTGTAATTGGCAAGGGTGACTTGGCTTGGCTTCAGCTGGTAATCGATGTTACGTATATGACCATCACGACAAAATAAAATCAGAGCGAGTTCCTCGTCTGGAGGTCTAACTGAAAGGGTGAGGAAAAGAGATGAGAGAAAAAAGAAAAGAGAAAAAGAAAAATAAAAGGAAGTTTCGAAGAGGGAGATCGTAGCGCCTCGTTTACCTCGGTCCGTTTAATTAAAAGGGGAAAATGAGAATAATGTAGCTTCTCGTTTGTGTCCCGCATACTGTAATACGGTTTCTGCATCGCGTGTATATAGGGGGAACGCGGTAGAGACAGAAAAACAGAAAAACCAAAACAAAATTAAGAAGAAAATGAAAAAGAAGAAGAAGAAGAAGAAGAAAAGTGATCAATAAAATTAACTCAACGATCTCGATGAATAATTTAACCATTGATGACAAGGTGCGTCTAATCTGTCGATGCTACCATGCTATCGTACTGCAGACTTATTGACCGGGTGTATAATATTATAAGAAAATACGAAGAAGTATAATCAGAGGGCTGATGACCAGCTATTAAGGTATATCATCAAATGAGATATGTGATGAGGCATATTTTTCAGATCGATTCATCTTGCTATAGATGGCCGCCGCCCCGCAACTTTGTTAATCTGCAATATTATCCGATGCTGCGCGATGATTCACGCCATATGTACACACATCGGCATGTCCGATCTCAAACAGTTACAATTAGCGGAAAAATAATAATATTTAAGTAACATACCTCCGCTTATTTGCAACAAACAACCGACAGTCATCATCGTAGAATTTATATTCCCTCATACATACTACACGTGTATTGATACTGATATTAATTTCCATGCCGTTATTGGTTTAAATTACGTCACTGCTAATTCTCTGCCGCCTTCGGAATTATGAATTCCCGTACTCCCTGACTTCATCTCGAGCCTGTCGTAGTTCCTACTCTATTTCTATCTCCCTCTTTATCTCGCTCACGTCTCCCCTTGGCTCTGCATTGTCCCAGATTTACGTGATAATAAGGCGGAAGGCGTAATTCCAAGTAAACGCGTGAACGCATCTATTTATACAAATATACGTTCGTTCTACGCTAGGTAATGAGGTAATGTAAGTAAATGTTGTAATTTAATAATCGCTAATGTTATTGGCGCGCGTTGTAATAACAGTATATGTACGTATATGGGAATAAGCGGTTAATCGGTAAGGAATTACAAGATGAATATGTGCCAGAAATGATGTCACTGTTACCGTCGTATCCCTGATATATGTTGCGCGATGACGATGACGACGATGGCGATGGCGATGGTGATGGTGATGGTGATGGTGATGGCGATGCGCGTGCCATGGTTCAACACTATTCTTAGCACAATGACACCCAAGGAATGCGTGGCGTTGTATATTTTCATATTTCTCCCTGAATCGCTCGCTATTATACTCGAGGGCATATTATAGCCGTTGAGAATGCGTGGGCGATGGATCCGCGTGCTGTCATAAGTCCGCTATTGGCGCGAACTTTTGTTTAGCTAATTCTTTGCCTTTTTCGGCTTTTTTTTCTTCCTTTTTCCATTGCGGCACATCTGCACGATCTGCCGAAATTGCTTCCTGATTCGTTCGAAGAAATACGCCAAATTATGTAAATATTTTTTTTGAAAAATATGCGACCCGCAGAAATACTGTCGTAAATCAATTTGTTCATATTTTTCACCGGAATTTGTAGCACCCTTGGCATCTCGCGATAATTCATGCATAAATTATTTCTCTATCATATCCAGATAGATTTACACCTCCAACTTTCACCTCAGCTAGATTGTGTATACGGTAGAGACAACGTAGGTTAGATAGAAACTGCTTATCAGTCCCATATCAGAATAAATTCGCTTGTATAAATTCTAAAATTCGAGAGACCACATTATACGGAAGTACTTGCATGTAATATTATTGCGCATCAGATCTATCGGAATGATTAGATAAAATTTAGAAACAAGAAGAAAAAATTTTTAGTGCAAAACGTATCTATGTTTATATAATTGCGTTGAATCGAAATATACCGTACAATTGAATTGAAGAAATTTTTCAAGGATAATGAGGATTAATAGAAAGCGTTGCTGAGGATACGGTAAATATAAATTTTCAACATAGGATTTATTAGTTTTATACAAACGAAGAAAGATAATTGCGAAGGGATGTAATCTGAAGTGTCGACTAAATTGTTGGGGAAAAAGAAAGAAAAAAGAAGGGAAGGGGATTACGAACCATGAGTAAAGAGAAACGAGATAAAAAAAAAAAAAGGAGACAGTGGTAGAAAAATAAGAAGGTGTGGGTGGCCGATTGTTTATGAGGTACTAACACGTGCCACGGGGTAAATGAGTTTATAAAATTCTTGTTAAACAAACGATTGAATTACGCGTGTTTTCTAGATATATTTTTAGACCTTATCTTTATACGTTCTAACCTTCCGTTTATAAATAAAATACCATTTGGCTAAATGCTCCGCGCTCTCATTTCCGCGCCAAGATTTCTAGAACAACCGACGACATCTTTCGGAAAAATATTAGAGTCTGTTCGTTCCAAGTTTAAACGACGATGCCGCCATGTGTCGAGCCATCTCAATTGCAAATTCAAATACCGACACTGCTATAGTCGATTGGGTATAACTTTTACCTATTTTTTTTTTCTCCAACGATCTTCTCTAAATTATAGACAAGCCGGAGACTGATTCGAAATTTTCTGAAACCATGTTTAACAAACGCATAATTCATTTTTATTCTGCAAATCAACGCAGAACAATTATTACCTTGGCGGTTGAAGGATAAAAATCAGATAGCGAATCGTTAATCGCACATCGGTACCGTCTCATTTGCACCAAATCATTTTCCTCAAGCTAACCAACACTTTTTCTAATTAATTCGAATTAATTGGTACGACCAGTCACACGTTACAAAATCGGAAACGGCGGCAGCGGCAGGTCTCGTCGACCACAATGTTGCGAAATAGATAAGCGATATGGCATATCCTTCCGCCACTTATCATCGCCATTTGGAGTTTTTTTTTCCTCATTCCTTCCTTTTTGTTCCGAGCAACGTTAAAGCGGAATAAAATGTTCGATCACAAGTCTCCGGTGCATGTCCATAGAGTAGGTACACATATAATGTACATACCTATGGTCCTATATACGATACGTGTGTAATGCGTTCTCTAGCATCCGCCATTAGCCACGAGATGCGATCAAGTTCCGATCTAGTGGCGAGTTCTGAAGGAGATATACTCAACGATCTCCACTTTGCTACATTATTGCAAGTATAAGTATCCGGTATCAAATGGCCTGCAAAGCGCTGTAACCACAGCCACGTAGTCGAATATATAAAATGCTAAAATTTATACCTACCCATATCTCTACTCGTAGTAAATATAGTTTATCTAGGAGGCTCCAGTGATCGACCCCAGTGTATGTATAGGTATGCGTATTATCCTGCCTCTTTATTACATTCATATGTATACCACAATTAAGATACGAATAGGTAATTAAAAATCATGAAAATCATTATCATTTACACTCACTGCAATATAAGCGGCAGTTGGTATAATATCCGTGGGCATTAGATACCATTGCGTTGTTAATTAGATATGACACGCAACGTGATCATACGGCCAAGTGCCTTTGGTGATTGCTTACCAATTATTCTAATGCCTTTTCATATATGTACGTACATATATGTTCTTCCTGTTTAACTGGATAATATAATGGGTATATGTTACATATATGTACAATCAAGATTTGTAAAAATTATTTATTTATTTATTTATATTTATTTATCTTATTTTCTTTTTCTCTCTCTCTCTCTCTCTCTTTTTTTTTTTTTTTTTGAGACAGCCATGGAGTTCACACGTGCATACCTGAAATAATATTTTAATAAAACACGATTTAATTATCACAGGTATAATAATATCGTAGAGGAAGTATAATTCCGCTATCCGACCATGCGGAAAATTTTTTCAAAACACGCATGACGTGTACGTGAGACATTAGAAAAAAAGTTTTTTTCCATTTTATTGAGCAAGAAAAAAAATGTTCTTTTTTTCTATTTTTTTTTCTATATTACAGTTAGAAGTGTGACGTCAACCTCATCGAAGGGTAGAGGGGCATGATGTAACGTTGGAAAATGTTTGAAAAACAAAAAAAAATAAGTAAATAAATTACATTCCAATCAGACGTTCAGGTCATTGGCAAATCGAGAAAACACGACCGTCCGTATAAACGGTGGGGCGATTATAGGGCGCTGTCAAAACTCACATCAGACGCATAAATATCTTCGAAGCAACTTCTGGCCGTTACGCCAGCAATATAATCTTATAAAATCCGCCGCTGTTATTAATATAGGCTATACCTACTATTATTATAAAATTAATTAGGAATGGGGGTGATTTTTTTATTCCATTCGCTAACTACCGCATATACTTCCACATAACACCTTATTAACGACCACTATAAAGACTTGAGTCAGCGTCAAAAGTTATCTTATGTTATTATTTATAAAATACTGCAGCTGATCTAAGGCAGGTTGGATTAAGATGACGACGCGAGAAGCAGCTTTTGTCGATAAAACGAGCATTCGGTTCATATCATCAACTTGTGTGTGAGAATATATAGAGTTGAAATAATTATAATTCTGTCTGATACGAACAGCGCGCCTCGGCCCTGGATTTAAGTGCTACAGACTGTTGCTATCCGCGAAATAGAAGCCGAACTTTTACATTTGAAAAATAGGAAAAAAAAAAATAAAATAAAAAAAATGAAAGAGCAGAATTAGAAACGAAGTATATAGATACATATGTATCTGTTCGTAACGTTTATTCTATCTATCCTATACGAAGAAGAAATTCAGTGTATGATAAAATATCTGAGCACCTGTTATGATCCAGCATTAAGTTTGCGACCACGCGATCTAAAGCGAGGAAGAAACCTGGGGGCTAATCTTCGAGGTGATCGGACATACGGAACGGATGAGCGGAAACGTATGGAAATACCGTTGCAGGACAAAGCTGAAATGGCTTAAATATATATATTTCGTCCAGCTTTCGAAAAATTATAAAAAAGTGCTTTTCTCGTAACATCACGCATCATTTGTACGCCGAGCGTCATGCAGCTTCCATATGCCGATGGAAGAGAATTTTTCACTTTCAAGAGTGTAAAGATCGAAGTATTCCACAGGTAGCAGCTTTTGGCGAAACACTCAAGTTGTACGCCTCCTCCAACCATCCGCAGCTGCAGCTAATCCGCCGGATCTCATTTACTTTTTATCGCGATCAGTTGAGTGCACTCTACGTGGAAACGCTGGTTCGGTTGCAAAAAGAAAATTGGCTTCTTCTGCCGTGAAATAATCAATCGGTGGATCTAAAATCCTCGAGATTTCGCAGGAAAATTTAGCATAATCGCAAACATGAGCGGTGAGGATATATAGGAGACGGATTTTCTGGGCCTCTTTTATATACCCGCGGGGTAGACGACGGCTAGACCGTCCGTGCGTTTAATATCGTTTCTGCTCGATCTGTCTGGTGTCTGTACGTCTGTCTGTTTGCCGTCTCATTCCATCGGATCGGCCCAGACGCGAGCAAGCCCCCCGTATTACGGTCAAAATCCAGTTATAGCCATAAGCTCAGCCGCCAAAGGATGGGATGGCCGATTAATGCTTTGCTGAACACCGCGGTCTAAATTGAGATTATTATTTCTGGCTAAATTCCCCGCTGCCGCTATTGCTACTGAGTGAGTACTGCTGGTGGTGCCTGTGCTTTTGCTCTATCCATTATAAACTATATAATACCCACCGATTCTGGTCCGCACAAACGGGAATTAATTCAATCGTGAGAAATTATTAAATTCTCCACTTCAATTATACAAACCCCATTTACGCGAGCATCGATTCCATCGGCGCACCCCAATAACCAGTTGCTGTAGAAAAATATATAATAAATCAAAATTTCAAACTCCACATTCGTTTCAAGATCGAATGCTCAAAACATGTACATATTTTCATATAGAAGTATCGATTTTCCACCCTTTCATGAAACTCCAAACCCGATTGATCGAGATTAAAGTGAACCCCCTACATAGATTGAGATTAAGATCGATGTATAGAATTGTGATACCGATCGGAATTGGAATTGCTATACAACTATATATCCATAATAGTTGTTTCTGGGATCGCCGAAAGTCCATAGAAACAGTGGTCGTAAAACTAAATTGTTCTCTTCAGTTGGTCCTGCAGATGCTGCAATACAGCAGCAGCTACTCGATTATGGGGATGGATGAAATGATCGTTGATCGCCAAGGGTTATTGTCACCGTTTCTTTTCAGTAAGGTTATTGGTTATAGGTAGGTACGACATTTACACCACCCACCGACGATTCCTGCTCCGAAGATTTTCGATCCTCTGTTGCACGCATTCCAAAACTCTTCGATCTCCGATTCACCCGAGAGCGAGAAAGAGAAAAAAAGGAGTAGAAAAAGAAATAACTCTCCAAAGTATTTATTCAATCTGCACCACGGCGAAGAATAGATCCCGAAGATTTATAGCGTATGATAGAATGAAAGGCGAAAAAAATTACCATCTAATAAATAAATAAGTTCACACTCTCACATCAGCTGATACAGATTTACCGATTAATTTTCCGATCGACTAATCATCCTGATTTTGAAAGTTAAGAAATGAAAAGACGAGGAATTTTAAGTGCTTGCGGTTATTGTATAATTGATCCATCGAAAAGCTTTAGTTTCACCGTGAACAGAGGTGGCAAAAAAGAAAAAGAAATAAGTTGTTACGGAAAGGTGTTGAAATGATGATGAATAAATGGCATAATCGATCCTCCATATCTGTGATTCAAATCACAAGAGGTTCGATCTAATTCGTAAGATGATTCAGCGATACCTAGATTTAAAAAACTCCTCCGCAGAGAGAATATTCGATTTCACTCGTGGCATAAGGCGTATATCATACACCTAGATTTTTCTGTATATACCTAGGACATATAAGTTTGCGGGCACGTGTAAACTATACCTACCCAATAGCCGATATCTGCTGCGTGTAAATTGACTGGGTATCAATACACATTGATATATGGCTACGTGTACATGTATACATATAAATATACACATATACATACCATATACCCGTACGTCGAGCCCCCAGGAACGCGTGGTCGACCTTGAGGCACGCAGACTCTGAACGCGCAAGGATGAATCTTGTATAGGATCGTATCTCGCGCCACGTGCCAACGCGTGGGAAATGATTTCCCCTGTATAGTTATACTTATAGTGGACCACCTTTGTGGGTGGCGCTCGTCTTGCATTATAAGCCTTCCTAAATATACACGTTACCGGCTATTATTTATTCGCTTTTCCTCACCCGGACCTCCTCTCTTTCTCTTCCAACTACTCTTCTATGTTCTTCTATCTTTTGGAATTTTTTTCGCCGCTCGCGCCAAAAAGAAAAAAAAAAGAAACTGAGTCTCTTCGATCCCTGGCATATTTGACCGACTCGAATGCGGTTACCAAGCCCCCCCCATACGGAGTGGGTTGGCAAAATTCGCATTTTAAACCCCGTAGGGAGATAAATATGTATGTCGAACATATTCGTGTGACGGTGGATGGTATAAGAATATAGATCGAATTTGAAAATGAAAAGAATAAGCTAAAATATATACCCTTAAATAAAAGAAAAAACCAAATACGCAGAAGAAACAGGTCGTGACTTAAATTTTTATAACCTTATTAATTTAGACGAAGAATTTTTGTTTCCCTCAATTTTCTTATCTATGATCCATTAGATTAGAAAAAAACAACATATATGTATAATAGGTATATTATACCTATGTGCAGACTGTGGGTACTTGGAATCGGTCGGAACAGCGTGCGAACCCTGAAATACAGTAGGTATATAGATGGTAGGTATATTACTTCTGCATAGGTATAATACACATATAGTGGGAGAACCACACGCGGAAACAGGAAACAATAATTGAGCATCTACCGTATATATTGCGCAGCAGACAGCGACCAAAGTGCTCAACCCCTAGGGGCGGGACAAGGTCGCCGTCACGGGGTGAACGGCCCTACCGATTCCCGTAAGCCTCATGGCCTAGCTTTCCTATAATTTCTGTCTGTCTCTCTTTCTTTTCTACCCTTCAATTCACTCGCCATAAGTGCTCCTATTTATATACCTATATACCCGGTGTACCGACCACGCGTGAGTATAGGTTCCTTGCATTTTAATTCGTACACTCGTTACGATATTATTTATTACATAATCGCTGTATCTTTTTTCCTCGACCCTCCTGATCGCTAGTAAATGACAAATAAAAATCTTTAAAATAGAAAAATATGAATAGAAAAAACCAAAAAAACAAAAGAAAAACTTCGAGAAAGGGGAAACGATTATTACCTACCTTGATTACCCACTCGGAGATCGATTGAAAAATTAAACGAGAGAGGTCGAGTGACCTGTAGTCGTAAATAATCGGTCGATTACCAGGTAGAGGTAGGTCTATACACATATATATGTGTATATATTTTATAATTATACCGATCAGGAAGTAAGAGTGGTGATCTCAGAGTCAAAGGCCAAGCGAGCAGCTGATCCGGAATTAGGGAGAGGATTACATCACGGACATTTTCATATAGTCTACCTGTTATATACGTATCTACATAGATATACATATCTATTCGAAGATATCTTCACGACGAATACAGCGTCTATTATACGTGCGATATAATATAGTTCACGTATTTTTTCCCCCCATTAGACGATAGGACTATGTTTAAAAATTAAAGTAAAATTGTGCGGCGGGGGGGGGGGGGGGGGGGGCACACGGTTAGAACATTTATTCCATAAATTTCGCTTAGCGTGGAGTTTCTAGGCGTTGGTTGAGCAAGCGATATGAACTATGATATAGGTATATAAGCTAGGTGTTGCCCCAATTTCAGGTCACACGCAGAGACGAACGTTCAGCAGCAGCAGCAGCCACGTGTGATAAGTATGAGATTCTGACGAGGACGTTGTACGATATGTGTATGTGAAACATATAAATCTAACGTCTAAACTCTCCTTGTGTTTACTGAAAAAATGAAAAAGAAAAAGAGAAAAAAAAAAAAAAAAGGAAGAAAAAAAGTAACACGTACAAAAAGAAGGAAAGAAAAAAACATATACTGCCGTTTTAAACCGATCGAGTGAAAAGTTAAAGACCTTCGCTCCGCGTTCGCGGATTTCCGCTGAAAACGTTTCATACTATACATCTCGTTGTAAGATAGCGGTTAGATCGGGCGTGTATGTAATATGGGTAACGTTAAGTGTGTATGAACTTACATGCGTTTACGTACCTATATACATGTGTTATGATGGGTAAGATTCATGCTCAGAATATTATACACGTGCGGTAACAAGTAGGTAATACTAGAAAAAAAAAGAAAAAAAAAAACAACACAAAAAAGAAAGGGGGATAACAAAAAAAGTAGATGAAAAAAAAAAGAATTGAAAATGAAGGAACAAAAAAATTATCGCGAATCTTTATACACGTGTTTTTGTCTGGAAAGTTTTAAGAATTTTGAAACAGAGAAAATTACATTTTCGTATAAAAGTTCACGAATACGCAATATCCACTTATACATATTATAATACACATATAGTGTGCGTAAATAAATTTTTTTTAACTTTTATTTTTCTCTTTGGAGTCGTGGTTTATTGGGCGATTGCGGTATCTATAGATATAATTTTAAATGTTTCATTGAAATGATAACGCGGATATGAGATGGATAAAAAAAAGGTTGATTTAGATTATGTGAGAAACAATAACGTCGTGCAATTCCAATTCGATAATCGTGGTATACATATCGGTATGAAGTCCGAAACTTCGGTACGCGTACGTACGTACAAGTGCATGCATATAGGGTGAACAGCATAGATGAACGATTTAAGCAAATCGACAAAGTGACAACTCCTGCCATTCGGTGGATGTGACACGGTGATGTCAAAACAATGCGACCAAAGCAAGCCGATATCGGCATTAGGGAACATCGGTATTCGGCATTCGGCATTCGACGTTAAAGGCCAATATGCCATACGCTATGCGGCAGCAGCGACAGCAGAAAAGGAGAGGGGAGTGAATAGAGAGGGGAGAGCGGGGAGGGAAGTTTGAAACCTCGCTTACAGCACAGCTGAGCATTGATAAGAGGTCACACATTGACCCCTGTAGTGTGGGCTGTACTTCGTGTAGGTACATGAAACTCTGAACGCATACGAGCTCACGATTTTAAGGTTGTGTAGGTTTCGGCGCGCGTGCGCTATTTATTGTATGGGTTATAAAGTATGTGAGTTGCGTAGAGGACAGAATGTGTGTTATAACCACACGTATTATATGCGAGGATTTAAACGTGTGTGACGTGATCCCACATAGAGAGAATAACGTATACGTGACATTGAATCATTCATCATTTGGTTTAATACTTATACACGTACCTATAGGATTAAACGAATGGAGTTGTCATTTTATATTTAACTAAGAAATATGAAATCAGAAATGACAATGCTTACCATTGGTACTGGAGCGTCGGACATTGTTCGAAGAGCAATTATAACTCGCTAAAAAACAAATAAAACTTTCACTAAATTTTAATTCACTGACACTAACCCGGCGCACGTAGAACCGCTGCTCTTCAAATACCGAAAACTGTCAGCCATAGTGGAAAATATCTGTAGGTACTCGCCGGCGTCACACCGATCGAATCTACATTCACAGCTAACTGTGCCGCCATCTCGTAAACAAAGATGAACCTCGTGGAAACGTTTCTTCAATCTACTCGGCCGCTATGTGAAACGCCGCTGCTGCTACCGGAGATAGAATCTATTCGATGATGAAAAGGCGATCTCTCAGTCTCTCTTGGATACGCGGCAATCTTATTCGTTCTGTCTTTTTCTGAGGCAGATATTACCACCAGAGTTTCTGTTTTCCAAGACGCCCCTGAGTTTTCGACGCACGCACCGTGTCGTTGAACAAATGAATGCCTGCTGGTCGCTGGCAGCAGTATGGCCGCCGTCGGATCAGACTTTGATTTGTGACAAGTGAATTTGTGACTTTTTGAATGCTGTGTACACGAAGGTGATCGTTAACACATTGGCAGTCGCCCCACAGGCCCTGGGGGGGCCTACGGATCAGGTGAGCCCTAAAATTCTTTAATTTCATCAACAGGGTATTTATAATTTTTGATAAGGTGTGCGGGAGACGTGCTCCATGCATCTTGGGAACAAGTATTCCGGGAGTATTTTTTTTTTTTTTTTTGCACAATGCCGTCGATCGTCGGTTGTTTAGATTTTGTTGTTCGAATCTCAGAACATTCATGTTTCGCCCAGTCTTTAATTCGATAAAATTTTACTCGAGGATCAAAATTTATCGTGGTGTTAAATTCGGAACAATTTTTACTGGCGTGTTTAGCGATCGGGGATTCTGTTTACGCTAGGTCGGGTTATGTTGGGTTATGTTAGCCTCCCGCAGCGCTTTCGGAGCTTTCCATCAAGATTTCTTTGCCGGTAAAAACGGCCAATTTTTTTATTACGCTTTCGTAGCCCTGATCAGATGGCGCTTCATGTGTTTAAACAACGATCCGATCTCTGCAGCAACCCCTTTCCCTTTAATGATCGGTACACAATTCATTTAATTATTCATTCATCAATACCTTCTAAAATTCCACGAAAATTCAACAAAGTTATAGAAGACACGTTCTATCTTTTGGCCGAATATCAAAATCATAAAAATTCTCTTTGAATACAAAGTTATGACCGATTTTTGGAGTCCGATAATCCTTCTTTCGGGTAATTTTTGAATTTTTTTTTTCTATCGTCTTGTGTGAATTACTCGCAGACCTCAGCTAGAAATCTAAACTATTGTAGGCGTTTCCAGTTTCAGCTAACTTTCAACAAAAAATGACCATGATTTACCTGGAGGTACATAAAATTCGCATCATATTGTTGGCCTGCGAAAAAAAACGTCATCTGGTGAAAATTGAATAAAAAAAATCGATCGAACTATTCACTGCAAAGAGAATGAACAGAATGTTGTTGAATGGTTAAAAACATTCCATCCGCAAAAGAGTGGAGAACTTTTCAATTACATACAGATTATGATAATCATTGTTCGTTGCAGACGATGAACATACGCGATATAGGATGAAATGGAAAGAATGCGTACCTATACTATACTGCTGTAGAAATTATTTCACGTGTAACGTACTTCTTTAGCCGATCTTTATAGGTATCAATCGAATTATACTCGTGCTTTATTGGGGTGCATAATTTGTAAACGCCTTCAGAGTTAGTGGTGATTTAATGTAGATTTATTCGAAAGATCGTCGCGCAGGCAGGGACACGCAACGCATTGCAAAGGATCAGTTTTCATCCGAATGTTCGAATCCTTGGAAACGTCGTTGTTCGAAGATCGTTCCAAAGTGCGTTTCACGTTCTTTCAAATGCTTTTGTAGATACCTATAGATCGGAAACCTGTAGCGGTCGATCAACGCGTAACGTTGTAAAAACACCGATCGCGAAGTTCACGAATTTTTAGTATAAGGCAAACTGCGATCTGAGGTATATAACACACGTTTAGTAGAGAGGTAGAGTTCGCGTTTCGTGAAATAATTATATATGAGAAAATTTTTTTACTTTACCCGCGCGCCGAAGATCTTAACTTTTTCACATACAAAATTCCTCAAATCCCACGGGAGCTTAGCACGGTCAGAAAAATTTTGGTATTCCGTATAAAAAACGTTTTAAATTCAACCGCCTCGCTGCGCTGCAACACATCACGCTACAAGAACTAGAACAAACGCGACGTCGACACGTGCTGCTGTTGCGGCTATACCGCAAGATCTGCTGCATCGAGGACCACACACGTGGTGGAGAAATTTGAAAAATACAAACGACCACGAGTCAATCCCACATGGGATTACGAATTTATTTTACGACACGCCACTCCACCCATTTCCCCACACCATTTCTAATCCACTATAGCTATCACAATGTTTGCATATAGGCAAAACGTGGAGAACAAGAAAAATGAGACATATGAAAAAACTACACCAGAAACATGCGTATAGAAGTAGGTAAGATTAATGAAATTGATCCAGATAATTTTTTTCTCCTGGTACTGGACAGAAAAATATTGAGTCTCGTTATTTCGATGATTTAATTTTTTTTTTTTTGCTTGTCTTTTCCGCTGGTTTATTTTAGGAGGACATAATCCGAATGATCGATGCAACAAAATGTTCACGTTGAGACAACTGGTATAGGTAAATCGGTAAGGATTGTATGTAGATGGACGTATTTATTATGTCCACGATCGTAAATTGTAACGCGTTTTGAAACGACCGCAGTTTTGGCATGGTGGGATGATATCGAAATTTACTGCGGATCGTTGGAACCACCGAACGATCGAAATGAATGCAAAACAGCCGTAGCAAAATAGAGAAAATCTATGACTTATATTCCCCATCCGTATATATTATTGTCATGGCACGTACGTGAGGGATCTTGAATGTCATGAGAAAAGAAAAATCTCATTATTTTACTTCCACCCTTTTCATCAGCGAGTGATGGATTATCCTGTATACGTTCTCCGGTGAAAAATGATTTTCTGTTTTTCTTTTTTTTTTTTAATGTTTTTTCAACCGTGTGACTAGACATCCGGCGATTGGTGATCGTCCTGTAATCACGTGGTCAGCGACAACCTCGTCTGTAATTGTATAGGCTATATGCCTACGCTGATCGATTTATTCATGAATCTGCCCACACGACTCCGTTCGCACCTGCATTCGTTATTTAATTCTGTCAATGATATGATCTATATCACGACTTTCATTCAATTTTCGAGTCAGGGCCAGACCGGAAACGGTCATATTTTGCCTTCGGGCTGAATGTCGTTGTCGGAATTGCCTGCAGTAGTACGGCGGTCAGTGAACAGGTAGGTTTTTATCTACGATACAACCATTCATGCTTCCCTATGGAAAATCACATGTTCTCACGTTCATATATTTTATACCTACACTGTAACACGGCGATCGGTCGAGCGGGTAAAACATTTTTCAAGTGTAGCAATTGAATGAAATTGCCGGAACGTGATCGGGGCTTAATCATCGCATTATACGCCGCGCGCCGGTGTACAGAAATTGATTAGATTGGATAAGAGATCGATGAGAGATAATTTTTATCGGATGTGTAACAGCTGCAACAATGTTCCTGGATTTCTCGTGACCCCGGTACTAACACCTTATAGCGTCTGGTATAGAATATTGTTTATTTCAATTTTGGCACGGGTCAATCTTTGGCACTGTTTTATAATAACGGTAATATAATGAATAACCGTTATTATATTCATGTAGGTATACGTACGCTGATTCAAAATCTGAAGCTTATGCGTTGGCTCCACGAACTCGTCGTGGGTCGTTGTTGAGGTATTACTGTCATTTTGGCAGCTTTTGAAGAGATTTGATTTAGCGTTCGCGCACTCTAAGCTCGCTAAATTTGTACGGGTAGGTTTTGTTTATAGCCTAATATCGCTGGTATATACATATAATTAAATACCGTGACCGTCTTGTACAAGTGATTATTGGAGCGAAGAAAACCCTTACGGTTGTCTCGATTCGGTTGTTAAAATTCTATTTTTCAACATCCCAGTCGAAGGAATTTTGTTGGACTTCCATTATTTCGCGAGGTACTATTATATATGCGTGGAAAAAAATTCAAGTTTTTTCCTTGAATCTCGAGACTCTGAGGGTTGGATGTAAGGATATATTCCTCGGATCTTTAATTGATCATCTTCCGCGGGTTGGTTTGTTATATTTGGTTGTTGGTTGGTTGGTTGGAATGGTTTCGTGTCTTTTACGACGTTGGACAGACCAAATAACACGGGACTGTCGCCAAGCTAGTCTTTTTATTTTATTCGTTTTATAGACGTGCCGATCCTCGTCGCTAACAGGAGCGTCGGATTAGATAAAAGACATTTCGTCACTTTCCCGACCGTCGCACCTACTAACCTTACGTTAAATTCCGCGCAAGTCGAGTCGCAGCGTCGCGTTGATCCGATGTTGCGTAGCCAATGAAACAAAATGCAATTCAACGGTACCTACCGATCGAGTATTTTCAAAAAGAACGACTCGGTAATATCATCGGTTCAAAATGAAAAAAAAAAAAGAGGAAGAAAAATTGAGCATGCCAGGGAATTTATTTGATTACAATTCGAATCGTGTACTGTGTGTATATATATATTGATGTATACGTATACATGTATAATATTATTTTATTTCGCGTGGGCGTCACAAGCGTTACATCTACACACCCGGCTGCTGTATTATAACGATCATTTGTTAGTCTATGCACGATATGTGTTATTATACCTACACGCATAGCATTACGTAATATCGACGAATGAATAATGGCGATCCAGGCGAATGCCAAGCGAAGATCTGGCCAATTTGTAGAATTCCACCCGCGAGTGAGATATCTGTCCGCGTTCTCGCGCACCCGCGATACACTATACGTACGTACCTATCCAACCGCAGAATTTGCATTAGGCGCCACCACCGAACCGCCGCCCCCAGGTGTGCGAACACCGGTGCCAATTCTCGTTCATGAATGTAACGAAGGTTCTGATATATTTATAGGAGGATCACCTCGAACTCATCTTTCGAACAGTTACTCTCATCCTTTACGCTGCACTGACCTGCCTAGCTGTCATTTCAAGTAAACCATGGTGCTACTCAGACTCGCGACATTTCTCCAACTTTTTCAAACAACTTGGCACGGATTTAAAAAATCAGTTTTGCTTTTCCACTATTTTATTTATTTGTTTTTTTTCTGTTCGGGGACCTCCTCGAACTTGAGACACGTCACAATTTGTTTCTGATTCTATTTGCTCCGAGTACGACAGAAAAAAGAAGAGATTTTGAGGTCCCGAAGGAAGCAGCTGCTGAACTCTGGCAAAAGAAAAATATATAAATTTAAAAAAAAAAAAAAAAGAAAAGAAAAGAAAAGAAGTAATACATGCCTCGCGTGGGCCGGCTATAAGGACGAGCGCCATTGTCAGTATATAGTATTCTCTTTTTACATTGTCGTATAACATTGTTTCTCCTCCCTCGCTCATTTATATTACCTTCATATTCTCCCGAGGGATACAAAAATTGCCCGATATCATGCTCTCGCATTTTCTTGTCTTTTTTTTTCATTTTTGACTGTGTAAAGAATTACACAAGATAACACAAATGAGCCGATGCGTCACATTACGTAAAAGAGACAAAATAAATACATAGCTAATGCCCATAGATTCTAATTCCGTGAAATAAATTGCAAGGCTCGCTACAAATCTGTCGTCGAAATTTGCGCCCCGGTGACCCGCGTCCCGTCATTTGTGGAACGTGTATCTAGGTATACATATATATGTGAAATGGGCGTTAAATTATTGGAGATTCCCGCGAGCTTTTATCTGAATCTCGACCGCGGTAGTCAGAGAAGGACAGCGGCAAGCAACAAACCGTCAAGTGTCAAGTGCGGGGGTGTGACGACCGTCCGTACCAGTGAAGGGACCAAAATTTGGAGGCTGGGCTAACCGACTTCCACCTCTTTTTTTTCTCCTTTTGCTTTTTCTTTGCAAACGATATTGAGTAGGCGTTATTTGGGATACGATTGTAAAATCTTTGATTTTTTTTTCTTCTTCCACACTAACTCTCGCCGCTCTCGATTGCAAAGGTTTCACAGTATACGTCATACACGGAGTATTCATAAATTAGATGAAAGCTACCTAAAACTAAAATGCTTTCGGCAGTTTTTTTATTTATCGTCACCATTACAGGAGACAACCAAACTAATTTCTTTCTTAGATCATTTATTTCTTCCTATGAATGTTATAGGATTCGTGGGAGAAAATCAAATTCAATAATTCATACGATTTTTGTTGTTCTTTTATTTTTCATTGGCGGGGTGGCGTTATTAGCGGCATATCCTTTGACACTGGTAAATATGTGCATTGCTAATATGTTTTCATACGCGGATGTGATATATAAATGTAATTCTCGTATGGGTATTTTTTGGAACAACGACGGGGCTTGTGACGGGTTGGCAACGGTAGACAACGCATTTTCGAAGGCTTCAACTCAGCCAATAATAATTCATTTCTTACCGGCTTAGCTTAGCGAAGTTGAAGTTGAAGCCGAAGCCGAAGGCGCCCATGGTACACAATCTACCTCTGTCGTGCGAGAGCGTGGGCGTTGTCAAATGGCACGACTAGCTATCTAGCTCTACTATACGCTTCATTCCTCTCCTCTCCTATCTTCTCTTCTCTTCTCTTCTTCTCTCCTCCCCATAACAGAATCTATGTGTGGCTTAACCCCGCGCTATTTTTGTTCATCGCTTGTTTACGCAGAGACATTTTTGTGCGCCAAGACGATGCTTCACATTCTCTCTCTCTTTCTCCTTCTCTTCTCTCCCTCAGCACCTACTTTTCGAATCCCGCACATACATATATCGCGTGGATATAATATCCAGTGAAGTTAGCCCATTTAAAAAAACAAAAAAAAATTAATTAAAAAAAATCATCGCACACTTCTTCGGTTTTCTGTATGCCGTGGCGATACTGCAGGCAGTCGCGTATAATCCGAATCGAATACGCGTATATACCTGTGTATTATTATATTCACCTTGCAGCGTTTTATGAATGGAATCTTTCTCTCTCTCTCTTTCTATCTTTCCATCTCGCTCTCACTTGCGTATGTATTATGCTAATCGTATATAAAGATCCGTTTGCACTATACCTACGGAATGGGGATTATTATACGGCGCAAGGCCCCTGCAGCGGAGTGAATTGGTCCGTAAAGATCGTTTGAGAGATCTCAAGTCCAACGGTGTAAAGCAATTATATTATTTATGACCCAATTTCAATTCGATTACGATATTATATGCCTGTATGCAATCCACTGCGAATATCGTATACTTAACGCTTCCTCGACGTGCGCTTCTGATCGCTACCACCACGACGTATATTGACAAAAATCATTATACAACACGGGCGATTATGTCATTTTTTAACACCGACTGCAAATTGAATCCCATAATCATTACACTCCTCAATTATTATTCCCATCCAAATATCTAACGTGCCACCGAATTCCTGAAAAATCCTTTTATCCTTCGTGTCGCTCGACTCATTTACACCCACGCGAACGCGTGTAAGCTGCAGTTGACCTACTGCCGTGGAAAACTCGCGACTCTGTATAACTTCTACGATAATCTGTAGCAAGGTATAATGTATTTTGATGGCTATGTTGCAAATACTTACATGCTGCAGCAGCACGCTGCCGGTGTTTCTAATGATTCTTTGGCACGCCCTAAAGATACACAATTCGCTCTACAGACCACGTAGTCTCTCTCTCTGTGAAGAATGCATAATATCCGTATTCTATTTTTTTTATTATTATTATATTTTCATTTTTTATATTACCTATAACTATACGTCTTCGTTTTAGTAACCTGATCGATTTTCCTAACAACTTTTTTCCCCCCACAGTTTCGCAGAGAACAACTCGTTTGATGTATATTAATATTGTACAAAAAAAACAAAGAGAAAATTTGAGGAAACGAAAAACAGGATAAACTAATAAAAATATTTAGATAACGATGAAAAACTGAAATCAAACGTTACACCTACTCCCTATTTGTGCAAGATGAATAAATGTTACGAAATTTTCTACAGAGTATAACAAATAAAATTTGTTGGACAACTTGATTTGTGCAGTGATGTCATCAAACGCGGATGAATATAATAGAACGAACACTGATTCGATTTACCTATGGAAGATCAATTGGAATTTCTAGTAAATATTAGCTTTATTCCTAAAACACTAGGCTTTGTTTTCAGATTCACAAAATCCCCTTGGGCACTATTCTGCAATTTATATTCTATGTATTCTGTATATCAGTTCTTCTCACAATTTGCCCAGGACAGTCTGTGAGAGCAAAAAAGTCCGAAAAATCGGCCGAATATTATGGATTTCGGAGAAAAGAAGTAACGTCGTAGGTGCACCTAAATTTTGAAACTAAGAAGAAAAAAAAATGTAGAAGCGAAAGGTAATTATAACCCCCAAATATATATATGTGGCTTTAACAGCTGAGGACTTGCGACTAGGTCAAGGATGCCAAAAATTCCGTACAGCCTTCAAAGTTCACAGTGTATACCTGGAAGCTTTTATCTAAAATTAACGACATATACATATATTGTTACTTTACGTGGACCGAATCGACGAAACGAGGTTATACTTTGTTGTTTTTTCTTCGTTATATTTGTGATGAGAGATAGAAATTTTCGGGTACAGAGCATATATGAAAAAGTTCTTTTTTATTCAAATTTTCCTTACGACTCTAAACGTTCTGTTCTGCAGATAGGTATACTGTCCGTAATGATTAGAAAACCTGGTGCCAACTTTATATTTAGCGTTATGAAATATTTGAAAGTAAAAAAGATACGCGTTGTACAGCTAATTTACCCACGCCCCGTAACATACAGAATCCTGCGGAACCATTGGAAAAAAAATTTATTAGCCTCCGCCCGCGCTTGCAGTCCTCTTCGTAATTATTTATTTATTTTTTTTCTCTATTTTTCTTTCGTTGGGCGAAAAGATCGTTACTGCAAGTTTTAACAAGTTTAACTACCCTACTCGCGCAGCTTCGGTGTATAGTAGAATGTTATAAAGTTGCTGCTGCTCGCGTACTTCGTATTACTGCACAGGAAGAAATTCGAAGCTGAGCTGCAGAGCTGAAGTGAACCGAACTGCTCAGTACTGCCATGCCGTAGCGTAGGCGGCCAGCAAAGACATTATGCGAAGCAAACAGATAAATTAAAGCAGATACATTTCGCCCCGTTTTATGGGATTTTCTCCGTGCGTTTATAACCAACGTCGCGTTCTCACAGCGCCGCTCGTTGCACAGATACCTATGTGCAGCTCCGCAGTAATTTCGCGCGAAACTCCAGCACGTGCAGCTTGTGTATTTAGTCCGTGCAATCCGACGCCCCATCGGCAACATATTCTGCGACGACCGTCGCGAGCCCTCGCCCTCGAGGGAAATGGCGATAATAAAACTTCGCTGGCGCATCTCTGCTTATTTTACGGCCATAAAGGCTATTAAAGCTTTTCTTCGGACTTCCACCCCCCACCGATAACCCGGCGCGCTTGTACTTCTTATTTTCCTCACATTCTCTTCTCCTCCTCTTCTTCCGCATCCGGGCTAATTGGACCGGAAGTCCACCTAATCACCGGTATAATCTTCTTTTTTTTTCTTCTTTCTTTTAACAAATCATGCGGTTGCTGAATTCGGAATTCAACCCAAATTGTTCTCGCGCCTTTTCAGATCGCCTCGGAATTTTTATCAGGATTATTATTTGTCTTAGTTTTTGGCATTGTCCAAACATTGTACACGCATGAGAGCGCGTCCTGCACATGTATATAAGCGGTGAAAAGACGCGAGACGTAACACAGAGCTGATGTTGTCGACTAGGGAAGAGCAAAAGGCAGCTGTTCGGATCAAAAGGGGTAATAAATTAAAGTTGCCGATAAGAATAATTCTCCTATATAGTAGATGTTGCGGTATAGTACATTAATATAGGTAGGTATACAGTTGCTGAGAAAGTTTCAGAATTCTCTGAGCGTATAGAAGACTCGCGAGACTATAATGTACCTATAAGACTCTAGTAATACCAAGTTGACATTTCTCCAAGGAATGTTTCTGTACGTTACATACCTTTAAGCCTAAATCTCGTGATTTCAGATGCTGACCATATAACGTCCTTAACTCCGACCATTCAACGGTATATATATTATAACATAACGTTCAACTCTTGTTTATCCTGTTATTAACTTAATGTTGAAATAATTTCAGAAAATTTGAAAGATAAAAGTACAACATTGTTGGCTTTTTTTGTTTTTGACAGGAAGTGGGGGGGGGGGGGGGATTAACAGGGTAGACACCACCTAAGTGAACGACCGAATGGGTACGTAGAAAAATCTCGCGTGCGTTGTGTAAATGAGCATATAAATTGAGAGCGAGTTGCGATGAAGAGGAGCTAAAGTAAAAAAATATAACCGCGATAGGGACCCCCGTATACTTTAATCTTGATGACGGATCTATACAACACATACCCGTATCTAAGCGTCTCTCGCAGCATCAGCATCAGCATTACCAGCAGCAGCGTCATTTTGTGCTGTGCTAAGGAAGTTCCGTTACGAAATCCAATTACTGCAGCGCACCGAGCTGCCTTGGACTCGAATATTATAAATAATAAAATGTGCCCGCTTGAGGATCACATCGTAATAATATCGTATCATGAGTTTCATTAACTGTATTATCCGTTGTGTATATAGATATACATATGTGTTCATACTGCGGCGGATTACAGTGCAGGAAAACGTATAGAGAAAATCGTTGTAGAGTTTAAAACTCTTGCAGATTTCGAATTGAATCTGAACTGCACGTTGTAATTTACAAGCGACAATTTTTTTCTTTTTTTTTTTTACATATGGTCGATCTATAAATTCATTTATACACAATCCTGACCTTAGCCTAGTTAATAGCATTATAACATCGGATGGGAGTGGTTTATCACCGTGGCAAAGTGACGATCTCGTAAAATAACGTCTTTCGCGTTTACAATATCCGGTATTTTTACAATGGCATTTATTCGGAACAAGGTCAACGCTAAATTGTTGGTTACTTCATCGTCGAATTCCATTCATGAATGTAATGCAGGTACGCATATAGTTTGATATTTACGCGCGTGTGGATCACGCCTATCCATTTGTGGCGCTCGGACAGTTGAGTCCACTCGAACGAAGAGATAGGTTGGAATGAAATCGCGTCACAGCTTGACTCCTTTAAGGGCTTGCGGGTTGATAAATCGCCCCTGTCTTTCGGGCCACACGCGCGTTACTGCACATACACCATCTCCACGCTTGACCACTGGTCAAATGCAGTAAGTACGAGGAAGAATGTGTGTTTCTACAACAGCTGGAAACATTTTGACTCAATTTCGATGCAGGACCAACGCAGACGGTTCAATCTCATTGAATTTTCATCTGCTGGATTATTACATAATATTCATTTACGGATTCGTGTTTCTCGGACGTCAGATCGAAATATACATCTATAATACATGAACACGTCAAAATATTACGAGAAAAAAAGTACTGATTTTTGGCCCAGAAATTGCAACAACCTGAAGGGGTGTACCGCATATCTCGCGTTCGGTCGATCGGACATCAACTTCTTGGGAACAGATCTTGTGAATATTTTATTTCCGATCAAGAATATTATAACTGGTATAGCCACAGGTAGGCACAGTTTGAAATTTATTGCCGGATGTGGTTTTTAAAGGATTACACGACGATTATACGCGTTTATACAGCGATTCATTGTTCGGATATATATGTTACGTGCCTGTGCTGAATTAGCTGGAACGAACATGTATATAACCACCCAACCAGCTATTATATATGTTTGTTAGAAATACCGATAGCTAGAGGGAGAGAATTTCAATCTAGCAAAATTTAATTGCCGACCGTTAAAATCTGCAACCTTCTCGCGCCACGCAGCTATTACCTCGGTCGCTGTTTACGCCGCTAACTAGCTCCTCGAAACGGTTTGAAACAGTGCGCTTCTCGTAGTGCACGGTACATTGCATGCGCTCATGCGGAGGTATAAAAGCGAAATTTATGAAACTATATACACTGAACTACATCGTAGCGGCTCGACTTGCTTGAAGTATTCAACTACACCTTTGAGAATCTGCAGAATTACATTCTGTACGTATTTCTATGTAGCTGCTAAAAATAGCCCAATTCTCCGGAGGAAAGTTATCAGACCTAATTTCACCGTAGAACCAGATCGACGAGAAATTATCCTTAAATAAAAAAGTCTCCCGTGCCGTGTCGACAGCTAATTTTGTGGACAGCTGTATTAAATTTTAATCGATCAATCTTTTCACCCCGTTTAACTATTTTGAGACGATGATTTCACCCCACTGGATGGCGAGTAAAGAAAATCATAATAATACGCGAGAAACTGTGTAGAGGGCGTAAAAAGGAAAGCGAAGAAATGTATAAAATGCGTTTTGCATCACGTAACACATTCTGAAAATAGTTAATGTTTGACACATTTAATGTTATAAAATATCCTTGTATACCTTAATAAATTTCGCTGATGCGATCAAGCGGCCTGCGGGTTCTCATTCGGTCGAGAACGACGACGGGTGACGTTGCCGATGTCGGGGACGTCGCGACGCCTGAGTGTCGCGTTTGAATGGTATATATATTCGCGTATAGCTGTACATATCTATATAGATATATATGTAAAAGTTACGCGTTGTTGATTCAACGGCAGAAGTCACACTCGTCGACTCCTCGCAAAATTCGAATGCGACGAAGCGGCGTCATCCGTTCGTGACCGACGTTCCAGGACGTCACTATATGACTATAATTTTACGTACATCGCTCTAATGACGTCGTCAACGGATGTCTGTGTTATATTGTTGTATATCTCGTTGACGTACGTATATACCTGTATAATATCTTCGCATCCCTGAACGCCGGATTTGAAGGGAAATCACAACGAACTCAGCAGCTATATTGATACCAAGACTCACAGCTCTCTCGTTCTCTTTCTACCGAGCGACGATCTTGCCAAGTTTGATAAATTGATGACCTCCCTTAAAAAGACAACTTTAACGTTCATTAAAGTCACGCCAGTTCGTCTATAGGTGATATGCGTATAGCAAACATCCTGCACCTATAAACGTCCGGTGTAACACTGCCAAACTTGAACATTTCTCACCTACCTTTTCGGTGAATCAGACTTTATATTTTCGCGATGTTGATACACTGCAATCAAATCTCATTTGCAGTTTTGCACCGCGTTGCAATTTCGAACAGTTTTTATCACTTTGAAAAATACTCACCAATAATTATTCTCCCGTTCACGAATTAACTGTATAGTTTTTGCTATGGGGAACGGCCTCGAGATTCGATGATACACACAGATGTGATATGTTCTCTCCGAAAAGTGGGTTATATACCTACTTTACGTGATGTCTGATATTGACTCGAGTCTGCAGTTAGTAATTATATCAAGAATTTCCGAGCGCGGGCCGTTGGTTCCGTATATTTTGTTCAAAGAAAAAGTAAAATCCTTTTAATCACTGTAGCTGCATTGGTCTTTTATTACGAAATCATCAGCGTTCCTATCCTATTTTTTTTTTTATTCACATACCTTCCTACATATCCAGCCTGCAACATCAGCAAGCGGCAACTAATACGTCTTTGGATCTCTGAACTCTAAACTTCAATCCGAATTTGTGGTTTAGGTCAGGCAGCTGGCACTCGTGTTTCAATCTTTAATCTTCTCTTGTTCTAAACCGAACTTTGAATCATTTGGTCTCTTTCTCTCTCTTTCTCGCGTCTCTTGAGAGCGCCCACCTGTCTTATGTTTAGCATTCCTGCGCAACCAAATGACTTTTCTGGTTCTACTATGCAAGCTATATACACATATCCTAAGTATTATCGTTCGTTCGCTTTTCGTCGCCGCCCAACAACGCGGATGAAATAACAAAAAAAAAAAACAATTAAAAAATCATTCTCTCATCTCCGAGTCTCAATTCATTGAAATTCGAAAAACAAAATTTATCTAGAAGTCGTAAAGAATTTATTTTTCACAGACACTACATCCTGGTTCTTAAAAACTACTACAGTGAAGATAAACAGGAACTTTCCACGGCGTCTGATATGTTTTTCTTCACAGTACTGATCCATATCGCATCTGATCTGATCAACCAGACGATGCAGTCACCGATGAATTTATCTCTCGTAATCAGGGCAAGAGGTGGACAAACAAAAAAAAAGAAAATAATAATTTCATCACGTGAACTGCAGTATGAGACTGAATTTTCGAATGATTTTTTTTGTATGTACGTGACGCGAGTCCTTCGTGGTGAAATTTGGTTGACATATTTTTTAGACGATCATACAAGAGCGTCGAGTACCGGCAATTGAAGGAATCGTTACTTCGATTATTTCTTTGTTCTCATGTATGGGTCTACGGGCGTGCCAATTCTGCCGGCACATCCCTATATCGTCAAAGTACAAAAATGGCGAAGACCGGAATATGCATCAAAAGCTCCATGAAGAGCACCCATCCGTAAAGTAGGGCCTCGTCGAGTATCGTCGAGTGTCCTTTCATCAAGAACGTGACGAAAACCGGCTTCCACCTTTGTAGTTTTATACTTATATGCGGGACACACGCATCGAGCACACGCCCGGATAATTATTCTTTGTGACTCGCGTACGAATTTGCATCTCTTAACTCGCCGTCGTCGCTCGTGCGGAGATTCGTCATGCGTTATACATGTGTACATCGTACATTATTTATATACGTACTTGATATTATTTATTTACTTTCTCCATTAAGATTTCTTTTAACTTTTTTTTTTTCATTTTATTTTATTTTACTTCACTTTTTTTTTTGCTCTTTAGTTTTTCGTTTATTTATTTGCTAACGAGTTAACAAGGGCCAACACGAACCACGACCAACCGCGAGGACCATTCGGATAAAAAGATTCAAGGCACGAATCTGGTCAAATTAAATCTGAATTCATCTCACGTTAGTCAGCCTACATGTAGGTATACGTTTTATATGTATTACGCGGTTTATATTATGAAGATTATTTTTTATTGCCAGTACCGTTGGGTCGGAATAATATTCTCTCGGGGTTCACGATCAGAATGAGACCCCGAATTTGGTACCGGTGAATTTGATAATCGGATGATCATTGTGCGGTACGTAATGATTGAAAACTATTTGAAATTTTTTAATCCGATTTGCCGATCGTTCATTTTATTATCATTATTATCGTTTGCGTGTATTAAAAGAACGTAAGTTACTTCTTTTTTTTTTTCAATTTTTCACATTGTAAAACTTTAACGCCGCGAGTTACGCTGCGTAAATCAATCGTCTCCTTAATATTAAAAAGTCGCGCTTATACTGTTCTCCCGTATACATAAATACTCATTACTTGCGCAGAGCGAAAGAATGCGCTTGCTTACTATAGAGGCAACAAATAATTCATCCCGTATAATACGGAATATATCCAAGTTATAATTTGTCTCAGTCCTGGGCGGGTCTCGTATAGATATACAGACGCTACCAGCTACTTCTCTCGGTGGACAAACTTGCGCGAGTTTAGTATTCCCTATATACTTACAAACACTCGACCGAATCACGATATAAATCAAGCTTTATTTTAGAAAAAAAAGAAAAAAAAAATAGGATAACCACTCCGAGGGAACAGATGTTTCGCGTGACTTCTTTAATTAAGAGACTATCATTTACCTTAAACTTCAGTAACGTATGTAACGAATGTTATATTATCAGACCGTAATTATTTTAAACTCGCAACTTCGTTTGACACGATATTAGAAAACTCGGAACTTTTGGTTTTAGATTTTGAAAAGCCGAACTGAAACCTGCACCGCCGAAAGTTCTGGGTCACGATTTCCATTTTTACAAATTCTTATAATATTCTGTTCTATTGTACGGGTCACTAATTTTGTAAAAGTTTGTAAAGCGTGTAGTGTCGAGAAAAGAGAATATGATGGATGATGGAAAATTATTCAGAATCTTTATTTAGAATGAAAGAATAGGGAGAGCACGCGGGAATATTAAAATGATTCACTTCTGTCAAATACGAGAGTGTGGGGTAGGTAAGTAAAAGAAGAAAAAAATACGTGGGTGAGAATTTAGTTAGTCTACGTAAAAACATTAGCGTAGATACGTATACCTATCTTCTAGCCTGAAGTTGCGTATTTATAGATACTCACCTATGCAGTGTAGGTATAGAAAAATAAAATAATTGACAAACGCCGCTTGGCACGGTTTTGTAGTTTCCAGCATCAGTTCGTTTCTGTCAGCATGACTGCAGACAGGGTACGTCAACTGTTGCTTTGTTATTTTAGGCTCGATTTATCTGATGTCAGATGGGACTTATTGTCACCACGAACTGCACGTATACCAGCCCCGGACCTTCGTAATATTTGCGTAATGTAACTAGTTGCAAAATTGCAAAATGCGAAAATTGCCCATTAGCCCAAGGTGAAAAATTTTGGTAAATTTCCGCGCTCTAATGATTTTCAACTTCACCAACCTTCTGGTTTTTCCTTCTGTTTTATTTTTTCTCCCGTTACTTTATGTAACTTTATAAGAAAAAAATCAGCATCAGAGTCGTATAATTCTTTTGCTTCGCTTGCGTAAATATAATCAAATAATATATTCGGATTTATCGATGATATAATCGCTATTAACGCGATAACTTTAAACATTTGTATAAAAGAACACGTCGCAAATATTTCAATCTCTTGAGTTTTTTTCCATTTTTCTTATTTTTTTTTTTTTTTCTTCCCGGTATAAAATTTTTCCCTCGCATAATATTATCGTACAGTTCGAGGGCCGTTCTCTCGTGTGTCTCTCGTTTAAAAATAATAATTAAACTTTTTCAATATAATTTATTGTATCAACCCGTAGCGGGTCGTACTTATATACCTCAGTCACACGTATAACGTGAAAAAAATTTATCACCTCATTCACACACGTTGAATGTAAAAATACTGTCTATATAATACATATAATATAAATTCAATGTCAAATGAAACTTAAATCTGTCAGCGTTCGTGAAAAATTATTTCATCCATTCCGCAGTCTATAACGAACAAATATTTGAATAATATAAAATTTACAGGATTCATCAGCTATATCAAAGTCTCAAAACCAGCTGGGCGTAACTTTCGAAAAAAGTCTAACAAATTTGAACTTTTGAACCCCATTTTACTAAAATCAATTTGACTCAAATATTTTTGGGATACGCCCCTTCTGGCAGCAAAGAAAACTGGCATTTTTTTCAAACCGTGCAAAATTTATTACCAGGGGAATTATAGCCAAAGAAAAAAGAATTGTAAGAATCGCGAATCTCTCCTCTTCAGTCTTCGCAGCGATTCGAGTTGAGAGAATGAACGCATGCCGCGTGGGTTGTAAACTAAAGATACTGGTAATCCGAGAGAAGAAAAAAAAGGAGAGAGAGGGGGACGTGTATATAGTAAGATTATGCAGGTTGGATATACACGTGTCCAGTAATCAGTTGGGATTAATGCATGAGGTGTGAAAGAGTGGCGAAGCCCTGACCTAGGGCTAATTGGGCACTCGCTGCGTTGTGTATCGTTACGTCATTTTGTATGCAACCACCTTGTGTGAATCATCACGCCTTTACACTGCACAAGTGTTACTTGTTTTGTTATACCTACTTTGATTCACGCAACAAAAACGCAGAGTTATATGCACTCGATGGAGATATATAACTCTTGTTTACCAACACCGTATATAAATACGTGCGGATAATACACGGTGAGGTAATTAGTTGTGCTTATATAATATACTTGAATGTTTAGTTATTTAGAAACCACACTTGGCGCGAATCTTCGTCTTTAAATGATTCAAGGTTTCCTCTCTAGAGAAGAGAGAGAATCGTCCGAGGAAACCATAAGATTAAAGCTTTTTTACATCAATTATCTCATATTCTTATCAAAACACATTAGTGTCGCCCTCAATCACTGCGAACACAACTCGATCTGGACCACGATTAGTAGCTGGTATAATGTAATCCCAACACCCGCGATCGCCGTGATCTTTATCACGTTTATAAATCTCATCTTGACGATGTTTTCATCGTCTCGATACCCCAGACTACTATTCGATCTACTGTCCTACTTTGTTTGGCGGCACCTTCGCGTACGCATACCTGTGCAATGTGCATATAACATATAGATATCCGAGATCTATATATTATCTAGGTATTTGCTGCAGGGACATCAGAAATCGCGTTGTGGGAGGTCGTTGCATATCATATAAGTGCGGGGGTGGTCGCCGTTCCAGATGATCGTCAGGACCCGATCGGTCGTCCGGCTTTCGCAGCTGTTGAACTGGGTGATTTTCAATTCTTCTTTCATTCTTATTTTATCATCCCGTTTCTTTTTTTTTTTTTTTATACATTCGTAGGCGCATCTCAGCGACCTGGCATCGAGAGATACGAGCATATATTTGTATGGAGAAGAGAGGAGAGGAGACAGTAGTAGCGTTTTACTTGTTGTGAATGCCGTGAGGCGTTGTATTTCTGGCCTCGGTGAGTCACTACCTCCTACGCAATTTTACATGCATGCATATTATGCCTTTGGACATCGCCCGCAACACGCATATGTACATGTATGTTATGTATTATATTCCTACATACGTGTATATACGGGGAACCATCGAGAAACCGATGCGTTCGTGAGGGTTTTCGCTCCTCGAATCAGCGTGAAAAAAAATTTATTCTTACGTAATTTCTCTGCGCGAAAAGCGTAACCATATTATATGTACCCGAATCTAGTGATTGCCATGGTCATGACGATAAAAAATCGCAATTTATGTACATTTCAACTTAATTTTGTTCTATTTTTTTATGGACAACCGATCAGAATAATTGAAAAAATGATTTCACTGCATTACCAGAAGTGTCGGAATCGGGAAGTTTCTCGGTAAATTTTTATGCCAGAAAAAAAAGAATTATGCGATATTTTGTATGTATACATATATCCGCGCGCACGTGTTATGCCACTCTTCGCTCGATTTCCGGTGATATTAAAAACACCCGGAGGTTATCCAGTTCGTGTTGTTAGTTTCATCTACCCTCGCTTTTTATTAATTTTTTTTTTTTTGTAAAATATACACTACACCGTTTTCATGTTCGCAAGTTTTGCTACGTAGCAAATTTGTCGTCGTTCTTGTCCTGCTGCGCTTCATACATTTCATCAGCGATTTTTGGTTCATTATATAGCTCTTTTTTCAATGTTAATTTTATTTTATTAACCTCGAGCTTTTTTTTCATTAGGTTCGCGTATTTTCATTCCTATGTGAGTTGCCTACAAGTTCGTTGATTAACCGGCGTGCAGAACTTTCGGAATTTTTTTTTTAGCATTGCAGCCCACGTCGCTAGCAGGCTTTTATGCCGTTTGGTTTTTTATGTTACCACTTTACTTTTGCCTCTTATTTTCAGAGACATTTTTTTTTTCTGACAATGAGATTGCACATACTTAGGTATATATCTCGAATCGTAAATCGATCGTGATGAAAAATGTGAATTAGAAAAAATAGAGCGAAATTTTATACGAGAGTTTCGAAAGTTGACTGTTTTGAGGCACGCGTGACGTGATCCGAATCGTTGCACTACATTCGTGCAGCGAATCAGTTGCAGAATTTTACTCGTTAGCGCGGGCGTACGTGATAAAAGCCATGCACGATGATTTCATTAAAAAAAAAAAGAAATATATATTCCGAACACTACAATCTAAATATAAAACTGGCTTAGTTTGGTACTTCGCCAACATTTTCGATTACTTTTATCGCTTTCAACTATATAACAGCTACGACACAATCGTTATCTTTCTTTTAGAATTTGTAGATGTAGAAAACGACTCGAACTTATCGTAACTCATCTGCAATAATAATTTCAAAACTCTTTTCTGTGGAAATTGAAAATGATACCAGTCTTCTAAAAGCACTGCAGTGATCAGCTACTTATACTTTGTCTTTCTCGCAGATGTCTTGTATCCATTTATAATGGCAGGATCATAGATATGAGATGTGTTGTACAAGGGTGCCGTTGTCTTTTACCAAACTCCGAACGACACCTGGCTAACGTAACGTATATTATATATATATGGAGGAGTGTTAATTACCCGAAACAGTCTAAACTCGGTTGATGTGACCACCGAACGAACGAAGAATTAACGACGGTGTCCACCAACCATTGGTCACCGGCTGCACACACGCATTTTCGTTGATGTAAAATCTGGGTCGTTCAGAAATAAACTAACGTCCGCCCTCAGCGGGCGTATCTTTCAATGAAATATCCCTTTCTACCTTTTTACCATAAATTCTTTTGGAAAAAAAAGAGATTTTTCATCATTTTTTTATCACCGTACATTTTTGCTACGCGCACTCGACGTATAGGTCTCCCCGAACGTTCGTAATGTAGCTTTAATAAAGAGACAACATAGAATGTGAAATTTTGTTGTTTTCTTTTGCTTCAGCTTGTATAAAAGTTTTTGCAGATTTCTTTTGGTCGCAATTAGTTTCTCCGCGCGCTAAATTGAGAGATCGTAAATCTACACCGTTATATGCGGCATATGCTTCTTCGGAACGACTGATCCCATAAAGTTAAAATTAATTTTAACCCTTTTATTCCGTACGTCTCGACCACTATATCTTATACATACGAAATGAAATAATCAAAGATGAATTCTGAAACAGATTAAATTATCTTACTTGTACTTATCCTGTTCCCGCGCGATCGTGATAATCCTTTTGTTTTATACCTACACCGATCAGATTAGATTTGTTAATTTCACGATTTCGGAGCGAATCTGAAAATATATGCAATGCATTAGAAGTGCAATTTCATAACTCTGATCTACCAAGAGTAATAAAGCACGTGGTATTGTGTATGAGAATACCTGAAGGAATGAACCGAGGTTGAGAAGCAGTAGCAACATCATCGGGCGCCACATCAAGGCACAAGGAAGATCCATTGCGCGTCGTACGTTTCGTTGGTGTGACTTGATGCGTGGATAATTATTGCACGTTACACATTTGGTCGAATCGCGTTAGCTGCGACAAGTGAAAAACAGTAGCTCGCAGCAAATCACCTGTATGAAATTAATTCCCGTACGTCATATGCACTTATTATTACAATCTCTCTGGTCTACGCGCATGCAGGAAAATAACAACGGAAAATCCGTTCGGCAAAATATCTCCACCTTTCATTTTACCGGGTTGTTTCTTGCAGGTGTCACCTGACGTGATTACATCTTATATACTGTTTTGTCTGGCCTAGTAATGGCCAGAAATTTGGCGACAGTTGTGCGGGAAGATGGGCGCCTGCGAAGCTAACTTGAATTCCTTAGCGCTGGTTTGGTACCGATCTGCAGACCGCAGCCGTAGCAGTAGCTTTATCTGTATTTCTCGCCAATTCGTTAAATCTCTAACAGTATATAGCGTCACACCCGCGCTGCCGTGAACGATCAGCAGCTGATCTGGTTAGTTTTAAATTCTGATATTTTTCTTTATTTCTTTCCGCCGAGTTATCGACCATTCCCAAAGTACGTAATACGGATCGTTGATTTAAATACGCGAGGTTACCGTGGTGCGCGCGTATGTCACACATTTATTTTTTCGTTATGTATTTATTGCTTCCTCAGTAAAGAATTGTAGAAAAAGAAAACAAGACAAACTCACTTTTACCGCACGCCAAATATAATTATAGGGGTAAATTAGAACAGTGTGAATAAACTGCAAGTAGATAGGTTATATCGTACCGTACCTCGTATATAAGTCGTAAATATAAATTCACCGCACGTTCATGCTAATTCCGGGAAGCCTTAACCGTGACACTTCTTCAGTCAAAATAGCAATGAAAAACTAAAAGATTTCCTCAAACTAAAATTGTCGAGTGTTTTATATGAATTCATTTGAATAATACGAACAAATGCAACGTGCATACTTTTCACGTTTATAACGCTGCCATAATACCACTAATGCAGAAGTAGGTATAGTCTCGAGTTTACGCGTGTTAGAGCTATAAATTAAATCCAACCCCAAGATTTGACGCAGCGCGAAGCAATTTGTATATTGCGATTGCGTGAGTAACTAGGTCATAATAGCGTCTCGTTAAGCCAAAGCACTTCTTCTGTGTCTCAAAGTCCTCGTGTGCAGTATAACATAGCCGCAGCGAGTTAACCGTACCGTTGCACTATGTGCAAAAACAGCAAGTATAGTGGCAAAAACACTTTAACATGGTAAGCTCGAATCTCAGGAAAGTGAGACGAAGAAGCCAGATAAAAATTTGAAGAAAAAAAAAATCCGAAAAATCGAAGAAAAAAAAAATGAAGAGGAAAAGAGAAAATCTAAAAAGCTCGAAATAAGAGAGGAGAACGGGGTGAGAGGAGGAGAAGTGTGAGGATAAAAATACGAAGGCTCCCGTTAAGAGGAGGGAGGTACTCGACCGACGCGCAGGAAGCAGTGAATCAAACCGACAGCCTGGTCTCGAACTGTGGAGGTGCAAACTGCAAAGTCCTGCGTTACATTGCTTTTCATTGCGTAGGGCTTACCGCTCTAACTCTTTTTTTCATACCTCTCTTCTCTTCGTTTTACTCTTCTTCGTTTACTTTTTTTTTTCACATATGATGACAGAGCTTTGTATTCATGCATTAATCTATCTTGGCTCAGTGTATCATAGCTGCGCACAGCTATATGGCGCGAGCGGTACCAGAGATAAACTAACCTGCTGCTACTGCTGCTGCTGTATCGCATGCATTATACTTTCAATCCCCTGCAGGCGGCAGTACATAAGCCCTAGGAAAAGGCGTTTCCTGTAGTTTATCTTTTTCAAACAATTACTGAAATATCCACCCATATCGCCTTCCGCATTCCCTTGAGAAGTTCTCTCCGCATTTTCTATTAGAAGAACAAATATAGTACGCGATGCCCGGTTACCGGCTCGTAGGTTTCTCGGGTTAAATCTCGTAACGAAGTTAGTTTCTTTTATTTTTATTTTTTTTCCCATGATTATATTGAGAGCCAGTCGCCTCGAATTCGAAGACCACTTTAAGGGGTGGCATGCTTTTTAAACATTTTAATTTCCTCGTTATCCGAAGCAAAATAAATATACAACGTTTTGCGGATGACTATATCCAGGTGCGATCAATCGGTTCGTCACAAAGTTTTTTTTTCCCTCTTTTCTAATGCCTCTTCGTTTGTTCTGCTTTTTATTTATTCTTACGAACGTCGACGCGGCCGTTCTGCACGCTACCGTGAATGAACACGATTTTGCGGTCGTCACTCAGTCAATGAGAAACCCTCTTTTTTGGGTCAGAATCTTCCATCTTTTACATCTTACACTGACATCTCTCATCTCTTCCTCATTCGCTGTCCTCGATCTGTTTTCTAGCTCTTATTTTTGTTCTTTTTCACTCTCTTTCTCGCGTGCCATCCAGTCGAGGACCAACCAACCCATCTCACGTATTATAACATCTGCGTGCCACACGGCCTCCACTTAAAGTTCAACTTCAAATCCGATAGCGTACATAATTTACTCATTGATAGCACATACACCGAAAGTGATAGACGTTTGAGGGATCAATTTGAAGTTGTACTTTGAAACGCCCTTGTCGTAATTATTTCTCACGGCTTTCAAGGCTGCAGTTTTAATTCAGTAGCAATACCGATTCTTATATACACCGTACGTTCTCTCTCCTGTATAATTATAGAGCCTTCAGAGAGTACGTGATGTATCCAGCACCGACTTCAACTTCAACATCGACGAGATGATGTTTATAACATAGAGTGTACACCTTACGCGAGTAATTTCTTCCGTAATAAACCTTAATCAACAAAACGATTCAGCTGTCCAATTATTCGTGTAGTTTAGAGATTTGATGAAATTTTATGAGGACGCCGTAAAAAATATGTAAGGCGTAAATATGTGTATAAATAAATAATGTGCATTTTTATTGGATGTAACTTCTACGTGAAGTGTTGTCAAACAGCAGATTAGCGAGTATCTATAAAGAGTGCGAATTTATATATATGGTATCAAAATGGTGTTAGCTAAGATAGACGAGCAGCGGCTGCTGCTGGTGAAACTGATTTTAATTTCATCGTCCTTTCATAAATGGACGAAACAACTCTGATGTCGTACGAATAATGCATTTAACATTGCATCACTACCTCATAACCTCATCGATATATTATCGACTATATTATCCGTGGTAGCAAGTTGTTCTATTTTCTCAAGGTATAACATAAAAAGCACAAGCAAAAAAAAATAGTATAAAATAAACTACTGATTACAAAAACGAAGATCAGAAAAAAAGGAACGATTTAGATGTCTTCACGACGCGCGACGGTTGTAGTTTCTGGTGCTGCATCTAGTTAACGCTTCGGGGCGGATAATTCGTTTATCCGGAAGTTTATAGACGAGGATTTGAAGTTGTTGTTTTTTCGACTATATTCGTAGGGAATATTAATTGAATTCATCGAGTCGAACAAGAATCTTCGACAATTAAATCCCGCCTTGAGGTCCTCACCGTTTCACTGCTTCTAGAACAGAACGTTAGAAAAACAAATCTGCGTTTTAGTTCAGATTCTTCTTCGTCATGACAACACTGCAGGGATGTGCTAGGCATGATATAAACTCGTTCGTCTTAATTTGGCTCGTGGTTCTTCATCCGTACGACCCTCCCGCACATTCTACCACTTGACTTTATTAATCTTGATAGATATTTTGGTAGTAGCCCCAACCAACCATCAACTTAGCCTCAGTCTAGTCCGATCCAAGGCTAGAAGCTAAAGCTGATTCGACCAGGAACGCTACCAACTGTAATCACAATAAATCACAGTGAATTGGTCAGAGCTTCCAGTAGAATACACAAACCTCTGCAAATTAAGTCACCAGTTGCACCTTGAGAACCACTTTACGCGCTTGATGATTCGTACCAAATGAAAATTGAAGAAAAAAACCGACATCCACAGAATTAAGCATCCGCTAGGTAACTGATGATATCTTTACAAAGTCAGCCGCATGTTTGTCACGAATTAAAACCTTAATGTTAGACTAGTGTGGATAAACGATTACTTAATGATGTTTGGTCAAAGTCAGGATCTAGTGACTAGTCGTTGTACCCTACGTTATGCGATACGATGATCGTCTTAATTTTGATACGCATCGCATCAGAGAGAAAGTTGGACAGGTTTTCAAGTGCCGCGTCCTTTGGTATCGCTTATCGAAAAAGAAAAAAAAACGGCAACTTATTAAGAGTTCGGCCCAATATCATCTCTCTAACTTCGAAGCAATCAGTTCATTCAGAGTATGATTTTTGGTCTAATTAGCGTAACAAAATCACCGATCCTCCGTGCCTGAAAACCCTTATAGTGGGTATTCCACGCAGTTTAGTGCTTATCAACGGACAACTTTCTCTCCGGAGACTGACTCTCGTTAACGTGACTAGCGCGGCAATCTTTTCGTTTATTTTAATTAGGCTAACCCGTCGCTGTTGCTGCTGGTACTGCTGCTACTGCTGCTGCACTTCCAAAGCTATTTCTCTCTCGTCATACTTACCGGAGTACGCCCGGGTCTGCCAGGTTATATACCCGGTTTGAACATTGGTCAACCGTTACGTCCGACTGCAACAGCAGCGGCAGCCGCTACGGCGAAGGCCGTTCTAGGCCGTTTGCGCTCGTTGCGTAACACGCGCCTGACTTGCCACTCTATTTTACTCTGTCACTATTGCTGTTGCTGTTGCTTCTAGGATCACTCGACTCTTTGATCGTTTCTTAGGCCATTTGTTCCCACCTCCTTCGTTTTTACCTCACGCTTGATATTTTTCTAACAAGAAAGAAATAGGAAGAAAAAAAATAGGAATGAAAGAACATTCGTTATATTCTTGACAAATGCAGACTGTCTTGATATGAAAAGGGTGCAGAGCCTGTATGGACGGAAAATGCAGTGAAGGTATTTAGCGGATGTTTAAACGCGAATTGCTTGCTGGATTATCGCAACAATTACGTCAGTGTTGGTTGCGAAAATTAGCGGATATATAGGAACGAGGTCTTGTGGATAGCTGTTAGGTTGGTTCTGTTTGCTTTTTCATTGAAAGAAGAAGTTGGTGAGCTTTATGGAACACTAGGTATTAGAACTGCAGTAGTTGATGTTATCGTGCCTGGTTGATGCTGCTTTATCCCAAGTAGGGGGATGACTCGTGCAGTAGTCTGTAGGCGTTTGCATGGACGTAACATATCGGTGTGCATACCTATGTGTAAATGATGGCGTTTACGCGATATGTGAATTAGAAAAGTAGTAAGAAACGGAAATAGGTCGATCGAAGATGGCGACTGGTTCCACCAACGAGTCAGTCGACGCCAAATGAGCACCAGCTACTCCTAGACAAACATTATCTGAGTTGGCGTATACAATCAAAAATACTCGCTTTCGAGTTTTCCTAAGAATCTATACTTCCAAAGCTTTGTCGTCTTCCTCACTCCCTATAAAAGCCATCTGTTCGCTTTTAGAGACTTTATACCGGTGACGTCATAGTCACAGATAAACAGGGATATACGTCAACACGCCCACTCGGCGTTCTGATGCTGATGCCGATGTTATGCCCTCTTGCGTCGCGACGTCTTCACAACGCTTTGCTCATTCTCTCCTTATATCCTCAAACGTACCTTCTAGTCCGCGACGCCGCGTGCGTTTTAGTCCCGTTCAGCAGATCCTATCTCACCCAGCGGTACGGTCTTGATTCTAAAAAAAAAAAAATAAACCAGGGAGGTCGAAATAACCAGTCTGACGAAGGAGTCGAAGGAGTATTTTACGCCCTAATGGTTAGCACGTCGTAGTTTCGACCCTGCAGAGCACTTCGACCTGCATGATTCACTGTTCTTGGTGAAAGCTACTTGTCCGTACATTTTTTTCCTTATCCGACGATGATGTACTGACATTAGAATAATAATCTCACCGAGCCCTAGATCTTCAACATTTCTCCACCTGTGACCATTATAAAGCTTGATTTATGATCGCGTCTATTGGTTTTGGACTATGTTCCACTCTCATCGTTGAAGGAAAACCACGTTACGTTGATGCGTACTTGAGGCAAGAATTCTCCATTAGGTAGTTCAACATTCAGTGAATGACAAAGGGATATAGATATTAATTTCGACAGTGACAGAGAAAAAAAAGAAAGTGAAATAGAAAAAGATCGTCGCAAAGTCTCAAAAAGCAAACATTGGTCGTCGACGGCGTGCAGTTGGCTTTAAGCCAAGCGTCCCGACGCCTTCCGAGGCAGGCGTCCGAGTCCGGCCGAAGACGGCGTCCCGGCGTCGGGCGTCCGTCAGTGCGTGTGTGACATGGCTGCGAGACGCTCCGGCGACTACGCGTCCTCCCTCGCAATGTAATCGGCGTGTTTTTAAAATCGACGCACTTGTGAATGCACTTGGACAATCACTTGGACGCACATTTCGCTCTATGACGAACGAAGTTGCCTCTAGACCAGCTGGAATCGACGTTGATCTACGCGTCGTTGAAGGCGAGCGGCTCTCGCAGGTGGATTTCAGGTTGAACGGACTGAATAAGCTACCGATCAGCGGATATCGCAGGCAAAAGCAAATCGGATACTGAAGAATCAGTTCTCACTAATTGGCGAGAAGGTAAAAACAACGGCAAGCAAACAGGACGTAGCCACGAAATTTAGACCTGTACAAAGTACACTGTACGGTGTTCCTAACCATCCACTTCGGACTCATTCGAGAGGGAGAGTGGTTCACTATAGCTTGGTGAAGACCACCTGTCAGACGAAGACCTGAAGATCGCGTGGTGCAGAGTGTAGAATTTGTGGAATAGTTTTATGTTTTGGGACTAGGCATCTCGGTTTCATGGTTCATAGCTCATCGAAGTAGGGAAGAAATTGCAAAGGAGTTAGTCGATCATCTCGAGTTTCACCGATTGACGATGTAGCTGACAAATAATGTCGGAGTGAATTCTCAAGATCCTGGAAAGTCTGCAACGGAGAAGGGAAACACTGACAACTGTTGCTTCCGATCTTGAGATAGACTTTCAGATGTAAGATATTGAAGAGCTAGAGTTTCATTCCTGGCTTAAGAATTGTAATATTCAATATGACTAGTAGCGATTAAAAGGCCATCATCGACATGTGAGCAGCTAAAGTGGCAAACGAACATATACGTATAACGAAAATCATTAGTTGAAGAAAAAGAAGAAAATTACGAACGAAATACGACTCATCATTCCCAGTGAGAAAAACAGCATTCCTTGAAAATAAAGAAAGATAAAGCAAAGTTAAGAAAATATCACGAAATTTCGAACATTAAAATTATTATCGGACGATACCCATAGTCTTTTGAAATTTCCTCGATACTATGATGGAAAGACAGCAGCTATAAAATTTTGTAATAAAGGATAAAAAATTTAGTAAAAATTTTGAATAAATGCTCACAGATCCAGGACCACTATTGTAAAGCCAGTCGAATTTAACTAGCTTCTTAAGATATCGTATATAGTTAAGCTTTAATACAAAGAGTTTCAAAAACTCCCTAAAAACAGTTAGAAAAAAAAACTTATATCCCATCTCTTTGACTAAGCTTTGATGCTGGAACCGAGAAAAAATCGCCATAATTCTGAGAATTGGGCGCAGGATACCAAACATCAAGCATAAGAAAATGGGTCGAAGATGATGCCGTAGAAAAAACATTTGTTGGTACGACCAAGCGATTAGTCACGCGGTCATTATTTCGGCATAAGTTCCAAAGTTGGGTACCCACCCATACAAGTTGTTTGGTAAAGGAAGTCCTTGAGGTACCTAATAAAGTGACGATTGATGTTCAGTATAGTTAAACCGACAGTGAAGTGAACTTGTTAAAGAGAGGGAGGTACACCGACGATGGAATATCGGTGAGGTCACCAGGTCATCACAGAATGCCTGAGCCGAGGGCAAAACGCTGCAAACACTGTGACGGTACGCCATCTTGATTCGTCGGCGTTTCGTTGATTGGAACACATACATAGAATTATCCATACAATAATAAAATAACATGAAACATAACCATGATGTTACGATTGTTCTTGTGGAGTTGATTTTGTAATTTTTCTGTTTTTTTTCGTGTGACTTTTGTATGTTTTTGTATCACTAACAATTAACATAATAAATGTCGTTTTCACTGAATTAATGTCGTTGTCCTTCATTAATCACCCGGCTGCTGTGGACCTCTGCTGGTTGTGCAGAGTCGTATGGCTTCGGATCATTGCATAAATCCTCATCACAGCATCGCCCTCGACTGCGCCGGGCATAACAAAGCAACGCCGTAAAATCACGCTGTGTTTTCATTGCGTCACGCTATTTCCGTGGATGGCGAACACACGCCGTTGATGTTGTTAAACTCAGAAAGATTTTTACGGCAATGCCGACGTGAGTAGTCTGCGAACCTCCGCCGCCCCTTCATTATAGCATCCGCCTTCGAATTCTATTAAATTGCGAATAGTTTTGGAAAGTATAAAACAAGGGAGAAATAATGAAATAGACCACGAAGATGACTTGTTTGTTGTACGTTCATACGTGGCATATAGGTGCGTTCAGAGCAATGGTTACGTGCTTGGTAGCACGCTGGTAGAACACGAGCACTTGGTAGCAGGGTATATAAAAGGGTTCGAAGGAAGTGGGACACTCTGGGGAGTGTCGTGGTGCTGACTCCTGAAATATTTTTTCACGGTGAAAAGTCAGTCTTAATTAGGAACAGAATGAGCACTTTATCTTTAGGTCAATCATTCCTTAGTGTCCGTACCGTTGGACTGACACTAGCGCGGGGCACATTCCAATCAGACGACTATGCAGTCCAACTAGTCACTCTTCTTCTACACCGCACGACGTATTTTTATCTCAGGTTGTTCACCTTCTTATCTGCGAATAAAGTTGCCATATACGCGATTCGAAAGCCTTTCGATACCAATAAATTCGAAACTATCGAACTTTGCACTGACTCGACCAGCGATGGAACTTTAGAAGACCATGGAGCCGGAGAGAAAGATGACAAAAGCACAAAAAATATGTCATCCCTGGTTGATGTCAAGTATTGCAGCATTGCTAAGACAACAGTTTATTTTCACTTCTACGCGATCTCAGAGACAAACGATCGCAAGATTTTTTGGTATACCTACGTATAGGTGAGAGTCTAGAACAGACATCAACGTGAGTGTTAGAGTCGCTTCGTGATTGTTTGATCATTTTACCTCGACCTGACAGCCGTGCGGAATGATAACTGAAATTTCTTAGACCGACTGCCGTAGATGACGTAGCTACAACTTTGTGTCCTAAGCCAATATAGTATATTAGCTTGGCGCTTCGATCTCCACCGCGAAATGATAATCATAATGAATAGACTATAAAAAGATATCTGAGAAATTATTTTCCAACGATTTCTACTACAGAGAACAACATCCTACTGTTATTTATTTATTTTTTACTGTTTGACTGAAATCATGAGTTTGGCAACGCAGTTGACTGAAGAAGACAGCTACGAAACGAAGACCACTGGTAAAAATTCATTAAGGCCAACAAAACCATTACGTTTGCTCATTTTTCTTTTATTTTCTTCGCTTCTTCCTTTTCATCCCGTCTTAACGTCGCTAGTCTCTCTCGCTTTATCTCCTAGAGGAAGAAGGACTAGAAGCAGTACTCGGTCTCCCCAGATGACGGATGGTGTCGTATGTATTATTTTAGTACCTAAGCGACACTAATTATATACCGGGTAAGCAGCAAACTACTGACACTCCAAATTCACTCATCTAGTGATAGCATCTCCACTAGACCAGACTGAAACTGATCAATGATTGACACTACTACTTTGCTTTATTACCGCGACAGAAATCCCCTGTGTAAGCTACTTTCGCCTCATTTTCTCAATGGAAAACCTTTACGAGGAAAGCAAACCTTTTTCTACCATTGAACTTCAAAGATTAGAGACACGCCGCCGTTGCCTAGCCATCGATGTTAAAATACGTTGGACTGAAAACGGTAGATTTTTATTTTTCGCTCTAGTTACCGCTCAATCGAGAAACCGCTATTTCGAGGATAAAGAAAACCATAAGTTAATTTAAAAATAAATGAAATTATGTAGGACAGGTGCAGAGTATATGGGACGTATGTGTACGTACATTATTACGTAAACTATTTTTCTATTCTATTTTTCAATACTCCTCAAGGCTGTCTTCGGGCGTAAATTTTTACGCGGGCGGTGACAATTAGATGGTCAGCTGGTATTGAACGATTTGACCGGGTGCGGACATAAATTTGACAGCTAAAATTAACGTTTTGATGTAGGCTAGATGGTGGCGGCCAGAGGCCAGAGGCGGCGGTAGAGAAGCTATGTGTTGAGTTCCTGATTTTTCTACTTCTCCATTTCGTTTTCATGTACTTTCATCTTGAATATTATAGATATACGTATACATACCTAGAGAGTCTTATTGCGGCGATACCATCGACCTTTAACTCGTCACCGTATAAATCTTTTTGGATAAACTAATCCTAATGATAAATGTGATCCAAATTGCCAAGAAAAAAATTCTTTACATTACTAGTATATTCTAAATCTCACACAAGAGTTGAAATAATTTTTTATTTTATTTTTCTTACATTTGCCGAGATTGACTTACTGATCCCTTTTTTTTTTTCTCTTTGTATCTCTCTTTCCACGCGCAAGAATAAAACTTGGATAAATTTTAAACGTTGACTTAAAGACACATCGGAATAAAAGCGATCTGTTTGTAAATGGCTCGTAAACGAAAAACCTAACAGCTGTCGAAGGAAAATAAACTCTAAATTTATCCCTGACTTCTATTTCATCTATATATCCGTTGATATCTTACAAACCTACCTTACCTTTCCGAACAGAAAATTTTTAATTTCATGCTACTGCCACCCCTCACTCAGCATGCTAACCTGCAGTCTTCAAAAGCTCAAGATCTCTACACATTCAGAAATTTTTGTCCAAGAGTCACCCGTACCATTTCGTAACGCACGTCGAGATAGTCCGCGAAAAGAATCGCCCTCGTATTTATAGACTGCAAAATTTCTTCGTCTGACATTTATCGGTGAATCAACAAGGAAAGTAATGTGTCGCCAGGCTTAACTGTGACGCATATACAAATCTGTATCCCTGTAGATCATTCCCACGTCTGGATGCTGCAGGTGTGGATATCCAAAAAGCTCGTAGCATCCACAGGTACCAGCAGCTTTTGCATCCTACGCAATTGCTACGTGTCACTTCGGATCATATATTAAAAACCGGTATACCGTTAAAGAGCCGCATTAACTTATACGCAGCAACATCAGAAAGTGCATCAGCATAACACGACGGCTACACTATAGCGTAACGCGTAACACGCTGAGGAAAACCATTGCGTCGCGGTTCTTTGGTAAGACGGAAAGTGGTGAGGTGAGGAGCTGGAGACGTTGAGGTGACGGCGGAGCAAGTGACGGTAGTAGTAGTGGCTAGTAATAGCAGTGTGGCCAGTGCCTCTACCGAGGTGACGGATAAGAGGATGGCGGTGGAAGAAGCAAGCGTGGTGGTGTCGCCGTTTGGAAGCTGGCCAGGATCGCCCACTCGGCACGCATACCTTGTCGATAAATAATCGAAGATATCTCTTGCCAAAAACTTCCAAATTTCTGTGAATGTAGTTGGGTAGAGGGATCTAAAAAAGAAAACCAAATTTTCGTCCGTCAGAATGGTGGTATATAGCTTCGCACCACTCGTGTCACCGCGTCACTACCGTCACCACTTTAGAAAATGTACAAGCGAACGTGTTCACGTTTGGTTTTTCCCGATGGAAACGGGCATATAAACTTAACCTGCGACTGAATACGACTTTCTTTTCACACCCGTCATCAACGTTACCAACAAACGTTCACGTCATAAAATATGTGACTCAACATCGTAGCGAAACGGTGCAGTCCAATTCACGATCTAATTTCACTTGGGCACGTAGAACATTCTGAATGCTGACGGTGATACTGAGGTTGAGTTAAGTTCAGGTTAGCTATGATATTTAACTTTTACTACAAACACGTTACCCTCACAGGTTTCCCATGCTCACGATATCCACAAATTACAATAGGAATCTGATACATTGAAATCATGTTTGCCACCGCAACTTTCGTGGCCAAATTTCTTCTAGCGGTTGATCCCTAACTGAAAGCGTGAGAACAGAACTGACCAACTCGATCCCGAAGAGAATGTATTCTGCTAAGAACGACTTTGATCGATTAGTCTAGACCTCATGTAACTTATTTCTAATCCCAGCATAGTGGACAAGATTTATTCTGACCCACGCCCAAAATCAACTACCGTTTCATGACACTGCATACATATTGCATCGTAACAACTTTCTCACAACCAGGTCTGGACTCTGTTTCATTCAAAATTTTTCAGCCTCCGAAAGGCTCGTTCGAATACATGAAAAAAAAAGATGAATTTAGTGAAAGAGACACTTGGTTGAGACTCAGTAGACTGCGAGCCCGATGAGACTGGGCGAGGAGGAACTCATTATTGTTTACGATCGTGGGGCAGGGCGCCTCCTGGGGCTCGGCTCCAAACAGTGAATCAAACTCGGTTCACTGATATCGTAAACGGTTCTCGTACCTCCACGATTTGTTTGTTTTACCCCAGCCAATGCCAGGGTGAATGTTCGGTACGGTGTAACTGCGGCAGCAGCATATCGGCTATAATGTGGCGCGGGTTGAGCTGCTACAGTTTACCCAGGTCTCTTGAGTGTTTCTTGGCAGGTGTTAATTTCCGCCAAAATGGCGAGATATAGGAAAATTAGATGTCGGGCGTTAGATTATTTGTGGCCTTCTCGCCTCCCTACAGTACACATACACACTTCTGACAAAGTTGCTCGCGCCCAGCTGTTCATCCGACACGAATGCTTGCCAAACGCAATAATAAACGCGTAACTGCACCTAGATAATAAAGTCATCTACACCTTAGTAGACACGCATCGTCTAGAACCACATGACCGTGGTCAATCTGATATCAGCCGATCTTCTTTCATAAAATAATTATCCAAAAACGTTCTTCTTCTTCTTAAAATCTATTTCTCCACATCAGACACGGTTATTTACTTTATGGGCCATGTCTAGTGTTGGTCCAGAGAGTGTCCTATAGTTGACGTTAGCCGCAAGGGAATTGCATGAAGTGGATTTTGGAACGTCTGATGTGTTCCGTTAGTGGGACGTGACCGTGATATAGTACCCAGAGTAAGGAGCCTTATGCAACGCGGAAGTCAGGTGCGTCTGACGACCATGCGTGCACTTTAGATTTCCGGAAACGGAAATATAACTCCGTTCGCCATCGCTTTATTTTCTGTGCTTCTCTTTCCAATCACCTCTACAATCTCAGCTGCAGCGTCTGACCAAATAGTCACTTCTACTACTGATTTCCTGATTTTAGTGTAATCCTTCTTTTTCAAAGTTAGAGACGCTAGAAGTGGTGGCTTAGAGGGTGTGACTTTGTCCGTACTTTAAACGTTACTGTCAGTGCGCCTCCTTAGTGTGGTATATTATGCCTCCAGCTGTTTTGAGAATTCGCACGTGCTACGATCTTTCATTACGACGCTCGAGCTGTTACTCATGGGCAGAGATCGTTTCTTTGTGCAAAACATGACGACTGTTTTTGCGGGTTGAGGAAAAAATCTACCGTCTCCGCCGCGATACAACTCGTAAGGTCGAAGACTTTTGAGATATTTTTAGATGTGAATATTACCAGCAGCTTTAAGGGATTATAATTTGATTATAATTTCTTATATATACGTTTTGCAGCTCAGACCGTGACTAACTGAATTTTCTCATATACTTACATGAAAATTCACTTGACCATAGCTAGCTTGTATAATTTGTACTGTTCCTCATTTGGTACGAAGTAAACTATGCGCTGATATTAAAGTCTTTGAAGTGATTTACCGATTCCGTTGTGAACGTTTTAAACGAACTAATAGAATTCAAAATACTTTAGTTTTAACTGCGCTCGTCGCACTTAAAGTCTTGGAGTTTAGTCACGCGCCTTTTGTAAACCGCGTGACCATCGCACTTGCTAAGTCTAGGAAAACGAAAATGAACGTAGTGGCGAAAATGAAGAGCCAGCTGGGTGGCATAATGAAAATGAAAAGAATTGAAAGTCGTGCATCACGATTCGCGGAACCACATACGCGCGAATGACCCTTTACGTCATCCATAAAGATGCGTGAATTCCGAGAATTCAAGTAAAGCGGATTTTTATCCAAATGGATATTGCTACTGGAGCACATTTGTCATCGTCGTAGTCAGCTTCGTTCGTGAGATATATTATTAAACCAACTTGCTTGGACAATACGAAAACGCTTCGCAAGTTTCCGTGCATAGCTGAATTCAGCTTTGAGCTCTAACATCGAAACGTTGAAACTCCGGGGCGGCGTCGGGACAGGCGGAATATGAGATATGACACCGTCTGCCTTCTGTTGGCTCAGTGTCTAGGAAGAGGTTAGCGGCGTGCGCTGTTGTTGTCCTTAATGAGTGGAACTCCAAGTCCGTCTCTGCTTGATCCTCTTTACCAGTTTCTGTCAACCACGTCTTGACGTTGAGCACGGCACCGCGTCTTGAGCTACCACCAACGCCGCTGTGACCTGGATAGAACCCAAGCGTTGCATTGCATAGTGGCCCTCGTATATTTTATTGAGTCGTTAGAGATTTCCTCAGTCTCGCGGCATTGCCTTTCGGACAAAGCTCTCTTTCTCCCTCTCTCTCTCTAAGGATGTCGCTTTGGGGGTTCACCTCAGAAACTGTTTACGTTTCAAATTTAGTCGTTCTTCTTGCCAATTAAACCGACTTTTTCTCTATCTTGACCTAAAACTTCATAAATTTTTAAGGTCTCACGAAAATTTACATACATGATACTTGAAAACAACTATTTTCGAATCCAAGAATTATGAAACTTGGATCTGTTGTACGTTAGCTGAATTTTCAACGAACATTACGCGAGGGAGTCGTTGTCTGGTGAACCAACAGCAGTTGAATTTTTAAACCAGCGTAACTGACTGCCAAAGTAAATATGAAAACAATAATAGCTCCAGTTGCACCTTTCAATTTGCCCTCTACCAGTAGTCCGTCACGTCGAAAATGGTTCCCTCAATATGCCTACGAGAGGATTGTTAATTTTTAGATTCATTCGTTTTCTCTTCTTCGTAATTGTCATTTTCCGATACATGAAGGGCTACAGGTTTTGAAAGAAGAAGGATTCACTCCCTTGGCGACTCTGTTGGTGACGAGAGTAGTTCAGAATTGATATTTGTGAATCGAGAATAGAGAATCGAACGGCTAAATTTGCGTTCGTATTTGGACGGCACCGGCAAACTGCGAACCGGAGCAAAGCGGAGCAAAGCAAAGCAAAGCATCAAGGCATTAGCACTCCCCTTGTCCTTGCGCTATGGGTATTTTCGTCCAGAGTTTTAGCTAGTAATGGCTCTCCCCTCCGTCATTCCCGACATGGCCAGACGCGCGCCATGCTATGTAAAGCGCCTTGTTCTGCGCTAACTCTAACTACAACTCCAACTTCAACTCCAACTAAGATCTGGGACTGTGACTACCACTACACTATATACTAACTGTACGAATCTACTTAGTTGACCTGACCTAACCCATTCTCACTCCCTGGCTGCTGGCTCGACGGATTTCTTCATTTATTTTTCTCATTAATGACGCCTTTCAAATAATTCGCGACGCCGAGGTGATCCTCATCATCAGCTGCACCGGCAGATGTCGGATGACAAATTAATAACCGAGCTGGAAATATTCGCGAGTTTCAATATACATGATCGATATTTAATTAAATTCTCCCTTCTTCCTATCGACGAAGCTATAAAAGCTGTATGAAAAAAAAAAAACGATTCTTATGAAAGCTCAAGTATATCCCCTTAAAATATTTGGCATACGTTGCTCTCATATGAAGTCGATTTTCATTGAGGTGCCGAATGTAGAGTAATAAATCTGAATTTTACGTTATATCCGAAACATATGTGAAGCCGTAAACCTTGCTAGAAGAGAAAACAAGGTTTGGTAGTTTTACCAACAGATTTAATATAAGGTTATATAAGTGACGTGTACTCCCGATCCAAATTCAACCGCAAATCGCGGATCACCTAAGGCCTTCGATCCTAAGTACCTAACACACTTTAACTCCGCACTCTCGATTCGGCAGGCGAGTTTTCAGCAACATACATATCTGCGTGAAACGTTGTGTTAAAGATTTTGAAACGGTCAAGCACTTTGTATGCGTCTGATTTAGCGTCTAACAGTATAAAATTAAGAGCGAGTCATGAATTTTCAACGAAAGGGTAAGGCTGTTCGGTTGACGTAAGAATTTCAAGTATTACCATCGCATCGTTATTACGCAAAGTTTAATATGGTATGCAAAACTGCGTCTATACCTTCCGCCATTTGAACCGTGAAATTTAACTAGGTATGTAAAAGCCTTGAATTCTTCGTGATCATAAAAATGCCAAACTCCATTCTATTAAGACTATATCTCTCGTTTAGATAGTTAGTCAATAATTTGTCAATGGAATTGTGCGACGTCGGCGTCCCGAGACCAACCGCTTAGCACCATCATGTCCCGCTAAGCCAGGACGCCCTCTCCGTCATCGGCTGGCACTCCTCCACGTCTTTTCTCTGAGTCAGCTACCAGCTCTCTTCACCGGACGCTTAATACCTACGCTTCATTTCGGCCCCCAACTTCCAGAGTATTTATTTTGCTTATTAAGCCGTCGTCTACACTTCGGCACAGACCCGACCAGTAGGTACTAACGGAAATGAAAATTTCAGTAAAGTCACTATAATATATTTAAAATTATGCCGTACGTGTCCACGGTTAGCAAATTTAGTTACCTATATTCTCTCAGTTATCTGCGTTCCTACATTGCAGTTGGTTAATAACTGTTGCTCTTCGACGCTTTTATTTCGTAATTCGCAAGCCTGAATTATAATATCCTCACCTATATTATGTCGCGTATATATACCTGATGCATATCTAGGTTACCATTGCAATCACTGTCATCGCGATATGTGTAACGTAGTAGGTATTATAGGCACACAATATAAACCATCGCCAACTGCGTCGCGACATTTTACCGATGAATCGCATGCTCCATTCCAAACGCTCGTACAAGAAAAAAAAAGAAAAAATTGAGTATGGATACAGTGTAAGAAGAAAAAAAGAATTAGGGAAAAAAAATGGGATATCATCCTCACCCTCGTCGCAAACATTTCATCGCAAACTGCGCTATAACTTTTCCTCTGAGGGTGTCTGCAGCAGCGGTAGCATCATCATCATTAACTGCATCTGCATCTGCACACGCATATAATAATTCAGTTATAATACAACTTAACCCGGAATGAAGTGACCGAATATACCGCAACGGCGACTAGTGCCCAGACGTGTTCTGTAGTCCCAATGTTCGTATCGTCTTTATATCTGCACTTTTATATATTTTTATATCAGATACTAAGTGCGTCGTTCTATACGCTTACGGGACATCGTGCATCGCTGGAGGCTACGACTTGGTATTTTTGTAAGTGCGTGTTTTTACCGCGGAAGCTTTGCAGCTGTTCGCAGTAAGCTTTCGTTCCGAGTTCTGACACTTTTCACCCCTCTTTACCCCATTTTCTTCTTTTTTTTTTTTTCTTTTTTCCCAATCTTTTACAGACTTACTTTTCCTCATTTTATTACCCGATTTTCTTCCTCTCCCGTTCCAATTTTCGAGCGAATATTGCGGTTATAATTTGAATATCGCGTAATAAACTCTACGTCGTCGCCGTCGTCGTCGTCGTAGGTTCGTTCAACGGTCGTTGCTTCTAAGAGGCTATGAGGTAATTTGTGAAACGTGAAGACCGTTCGATTAACGTTGATGGTATTACAATATTAGCAAGTTCGTGGGACGATGGAACGTGTAACAAGCCACTTGCCTGTCTCGAGACGTCGTGATTTAGAAGCTTCCGCTAAACGGTTGCGTCTGATAAATTGGGAAATAAGAGTCAACTAAAATAACGCTTCGTTTTATTTTTAGGGGTGTATAACGCGTCGACGCACTAACGCGCCAACGCGTGCACCAACTTCAAATACTATATAACTATAGGAAAGTACTACCTCTACTCCTACTGCATAGACAGTATGAAGAATTAGTTTTTTCCGCTGATCTCAAAATACGAGCATGGCGCCCTTCAATTTTTTACCCATCTATACCTTTTCCTCGAGCTTTATTTTTCATTTATTTTTAATTTTTTCTTTTTGCTTCTTGAAAGATGGGATGAATAATTATTCTTTCAATATACAGTATATACAAATAAGTTTAACGACCCCGCGAGTTCTTATATGGTGCATTACCCAAAATAAGGTTAGTTTTTTTTACCATGAAAACACTGCACTAGGTACTAGCTAGGAGGATCCACAGTTTGTGTTCATTTCATAAAACTGTCAGCGGACTTCGTTTCAACCCTAAACAGAAGCGACGAACCTACACACGATTAAAACTACGAGATTTAACATAGATATCAACTATTCTATACAGAGAAAAGTTCAGATCGGAATTTCCTTTTCTTACATATAATTATCGTCCACAGGTTCAATGAAATAAATCCCGATGCAATTACACGCTTTATTTCTTCATACGAGTTCTAGGTTCAAAGAACGTTATTCGCCCATCCCATATGTGTTCCAACAAACTGCAGCAGTGAGGTCAAGATCCGTTCCAAGATTAAAAAATGAAAAAAAAAAAAAAAGAATTAAAAATCATGCGGCTCTGGTCTCGTGCCGCATGCATGCGAAGATCATTCTGTGAGATATCTCATATGTTATATCTCGGTATTTCCTGAAGAAGGTTCGTCCGTCGGGTTTAGTAGTTTGGCTTGGTTTCGTTAGCACGTGCCCCGCAATTGCCGTTTCTTGATGGTGATGCTCGAGACTTGAGCGAACGAGTCTCGGTGCCTGGTGCTAGTTGCTTGCCTGCTGCTGCTGCTCCGTTAGGCTAAGTTGGGCGAGCTATTTGCGTCTTGACTTCTTCGTCCCCCTCCTCAATCTTCCCTCTTAAAAACCCCCCCGGATCCTCCGCAATATCCCTCGGACGATCCGTGCAGCGTCCATGAAGATGCATACAGACGTACATACGCGTACCGTTACTCGTGTGCGTTTATATCGTCCGAAAACAGTCCAGACTTGGAAGTAACGAAATTTTTAATCGGAAGAGGCGACGCCCTCTCCGGAGGCACGGCAGCATCCGCCTGATATATCTTATAAACATTTATTCACGAACATGTCTTGTTATCCATCGACTTGCTCTATTCCAGTAAATTTTCACCGCTTATCATAACGTTCTTTTTAATGCTCGAAGTGCTCGGATTATTCTTGCACCGGAAATGTCAGACGGCGATGATCACGCGGACCGTTTCCGCAACATGACAACGTGCGGGATGGCTCACTTTCGTGGCGCGTATAAATATTTCATATCCTTAGGTCTTTTTATTAGTTAAGATCGTGAAAATTTGACGTTTGTTTACTGCGTTGAACGATGCTAAAGCGGAGCTCGAAATTACGGTAAAGCGTGGCAGATCCACCACTGGCTCATTTGGGTTATTAGGGCTGCTGCATTGGTGGATATATTTGGTCTGTAATAGTGCAGCAGTGCATCGTCAACTCTTATACAGTGTCCGGGGGTGAACGAACTGAAGACCACACATTTACTTTTAGGTATATATAAGGTATATGGGTATGTTACATGTACGTATCCTGAACTATACGACTACGTTTTGAATGGTTTGAAATTTTACCAAATTACATCTCAAGTATTTTCTCCGACACATGGAAGTTGGAAATGGAAAATGCGGTTCTCCAGAAGAATGTAGAAAAAAAAATATATTATCTTAGTTCCTGGGTGAGACCTTGATTAGTTATTACCTCTCCCTCCGACTATATAACGCAAACATACCTCCTACGTTACGAGGCTCAATTTCCTCCTCCCTTCGCATCAACGCTATGCGGAGTTTTTCTTCAATCGTCACTTTTAATTATTTTTATGTCAGACGAACGGAGGTTATCCCTTGCTTGAGACACGCTCGTGACTATTCGCCCGAGAAATTTAAACTCCACTCGATCTGCCCGCGCCTTCGAATTTCAAATTATTCTTTCTTCCGACGCGCGGTCCTCGTTATCTCATGAAGTTTATCCTCTGCGTTACAACCAAGAAACGAACTACCTTTCTCTTAGGTCCTTCTCTCGCCCCATTGTCCGTTACGGAATAATTATTATCGGCACAGCGGGTGATTTTACTCAGAGATTTTTTTTAACTCGGCGAAAGCTCCACGATGCACGCATATGGATATAATATGTAAAATGAATCAGAAAAGCCCGCATATGATCACGTTATTGAAACAAGCTTTCACCAATTTCCTTCAAACAGATAAAAGAAATTAAAAAAAAAAAAAAAAAAATGAATAAATAAAATGAATAAAATTTTTAAATTATTCGATGACCGGATTGAATTGATGATGTAAAATATTTTCGGTTCGGTGAAATGAGGTTCCTCGTGATACCTGTTGCTATAAAGCATTCTACCTCGTGCGTGATTGTCATCTCATAGGCATTCGCAGACTGCATTGCTTGGCACTCTTACTGACTATAACGTACGATATAACTTACGGTGGTGGTAAAGTCGCTTGAATCTTGAAGCAGCAAAACTCAGCGAGCAAATTAATGCCTTTGTTTGCTAGAATACGTTTTAGCCAATTAAGAAGGAAATTAGAGTCGAGTTAAAGACGTTGGCTGATCTATACGGTATAACCATCCAAGCTACCACACCACGCTTTGTGAAACTTTCGGGAATTAGTTATACAAATATTCCTACCGAAATGAAAGTAATTTGTCAATTCATGATCGTTACGCGTATGTTGTAATAATAATAACCTCTGTTTAAGGTATGGTTATTAGTTTTCATACAATGTTTTTTTATTTTAATATTTTTCTTTACCGTATTTTATCTACTCAGGATGTATCGAGTGTCACGCTTTGCTCAAAACAGTCGTACGTCAAAACTGATATTGAAATTATTCTCCTTGTTAAATATGAAATCGTAAAATATCTCTCAGATATTTTTCAGCCTATGAAATTTTTTACGGTTATTTAAAGCCCTTGTCACAAGTAGTAAACAACGATCCTTATGAAAAAAGTTAAATAAAAATGTAGCGAATCGTATAAAAAAAAATCCACTCGTATAATTCGGTCCCTCCCGTCGACCTGCCAGCCCAAATGAAATGCAAACAGAAAAGTTTTGAAAAACCTGACCGATATATTATTTATTTGAAAAACAAATATCTAAATAATGATACTAATAATGATAACAAAAGGAAACTAGCGATGATAAATCTGACTTGTGGCGAAGCAGCAGCGGGCTGTGTCACAAATCATTTTGATGTCGCTGCTCCGGAGGATGTGAAATCGTCGCTGCTGCTACTCTGAAGATGCTGATGCCGATGATAACTGTAGAACTGGAAACAAAACTACCAGGCGTTAGGTATCTCTCGACCCTTATGATACGTATAATATTTCTGTCAGATTAGCAACTTGAACTGAACAGTACGAAATCACCCATCATTCATTTCGATCGACTTTAGGTCTAAATTCACTCTTTCTGGTCAGACCAAGGAAAATATTCGACGTTTTTGTCAGTAGTAGATCCAACTGTTGGTATCGTGGTAAGAGAAATTAGCATATGTCATCGAATTTGAGAGATAATTTACGACACTGTTCATAGTCTACCTCTATTTATTTATTTTCTTTTTTACTTTCGGTCAGTATAGTAAAAATACATACGAATAAAAATATCCATTCTTTTTTTATCAATCCACATAACTGACCACGTAGAACACTCCGCGGATCTATAGTATTTCGAGATTGTTTCTATTTGAAATATCTATGTTCCATTTTTTTTTTTCTTTTCTTTTTTTCTGAAGACAGTGAAAGAATATTTTTAAAGTTTGCAGTCCCCGACCAGACCAGGTGCGCCTTGCCGTGCGTACTGTAAAAATATTCAAAGAAGTCTAACAAGAAAGTCATATTTCAAGTTGCGTCACGGAGCGAATATTGCAGCGCAAAACGCGTTAGTTATATTGGAACGAGGTGGAAGGAGAGAAGTGGAGTGTAAAAACTTCACGGATCTTTCTCGTTTGCCAAAACTGTACCACGTGTATGTATATGGTACTTACACTTTTTTCATCCCTCTCTTCGTCTCCTCAGCTGCACTCGAAGCTAACGGATGCTTCTCGTTTTTTTTTTTTTTTCCTTACAACTTCTTTTGTTCGTTCGCTTTTTCCATATTTTATTTTATTTTTTTGCTTCTTTCTTTCTTTCTTTCTTTTCCTTCAACCGTCAAGCAAGCGAATACCTGCCTCTTACGACGACGTGATTTATCTCGCATGAAACATGTATACATACATACGTAAAGAATGATACAAATGATGAAACTTGCCAAATTGAAACTCTTATAAAGACCATTCGAATTAGCCAATATCGATATTTTTCTTCTTCGACGCTCCGAATTACCATAAACGATGCGCACGGCGCAGTCGAAACATATCGCGTAAGGTATATATACCGAGTATATACATATATATAAAGAAAACAAAATTCCGAAGCCAATTAAGATTTTTTTTTTACGAGCGATCTAAATCGACCAACGATGGAGGAGCTAACAAGCCATCTTCTTGCCTCCACCGCCGCCCACTACCGCCCACGGGTACCTTGACAGACGGCTGAAATAAAAAAGCATTAAAGATCGTACACAAAACACGCACGCCCTGCCGCTCTAGGACGGAAATAGCAGATGTCACCCAGTTCCGAGGGACCACTATTATTTTGTAACGATCGAAAGTCACGCTGGAAGATTCCACTGACTGGAAAATCGACTCATACCAAAAATCTCCACCATGAAATCTCCGATTCGGTTTATTACCATATAAAACATTTCCTCGCCCAACTAAACCAGCTCTTAAAACTCGCCCTACGTTTTTGATTTTTCTCCAATATTTTTCGTCGATTCGTTGATGGATTCGCGAAAGTTTTTGGGTAGAAAATCGCGACCGTTTGACATCGGGAATTCGCACGTGTTTTGTTATATAAATAGATAGACGAACGACTGCGAGCTCAAGCTGCAACCGCGATGTGTATAACGTAACCCAAATTATTCGCAGATTTGCGGTAGGGTATATAGAAATTTTGCTCACGGGTTCACGGCCACGATGATTACGCTGACCTTGGTTAACCACACATGTTTCTTTGGGCTCCGCTAAGTATCGTGCCGGAAGTGACGTAAAAATTTGTTAAAACAAGCGTTAGGATATCGTACAACGAATGTATATTCGCACGTTATATATTTCGCGTTTGCCGGAAACGGGCTGAATACCAGAATCTAATTTCATCCCAAAAGCAAGATCGAGCTAGAATATGATTAATCCAAGTTTTAGCGAGATTTTCGAAATCTAAATTTTCGTCCGAAAATATTTCACCCCTGATTTATTCACCGGATTTACACTGTTGGGAATTGCAGCCATTTGGTGGGAGGAATGAACCACCTCGCAACTTTGTAGCTTGGCAGCTGCAATTCGCATCCCGCGTATAATTTGCATAATCAAACTATAGTTGCATCTGAATAACGACCTCGCATAATTATTGCACAAGTTTTACTGCAGTAGAGTCTAGTGCAACATACAATAAGTCTACATTAACTATTAGAAATTTGCGCGCTTATTAACCGCTATACTTAACACACCTGAACGTCGCGGATCAAAGCAATTCTTACGCGAACCACTTTTAATAAGGACGATATTAATACACTCTCAGTATTTCTCCTTCAGCTGTTCAACTTCTAGCTACTTACCCGATGCGAAATAGATCTGCCAATCGTCAGCTCGAATCGCTGACAAAAAAAAAGAAGAAAAAAAAAAAAAAACAAGAAATCACAAGTAATAAAAAAATAAAAAGTAATTATAGTAGCGGTTAAATTGTCAGAGCTAACTCACCAGATATGAGGTTAGCCGAGACAAAGTTGAGTAATAATAATAGAATTAATAACGTTGATAAAATGCGTAATCCCTGCCAATTTAAGAGACGCGGGAGAAAGGAGTTGAAGCGAGACAGATAAACGGTCTCTACGGCCCTGGGCTTAAAATAATGACTCAGAGGACTCAGCAGAATTCACAGGTTCAATCAGCGCCCGAATAATGCCTGCCTGCGTACGTACCGCCCGTAATCATTAGCCGAGAAGAGAATATTAATTACTTTAATAGTATCTACCCCCGAGCTACGGTCTCGATTGACATAATTATCGGGACAAAATTGCAAATTATACCTTCGTTATTGTATCTCGTACCCGATTCGCGGACGATAATCGGTACACAAGTAGTCCAATTTTCAATATTTCGTTTCCGTTTGTCTTTTTTTTTCTATCCGCTCCTTTTTTCGGCCCTTTTTATGTGCGAGTTTCAATTTTTCTATCGCCGTACTTCGAGCTGGTTCTTGAACTTTCCGAATCGATTTAACCGTCCGCAAATATAGCCGGACATGATCTCAAAAATAGCCACCGGCTAATGAGAATAGATTGGGAACGCTATCGCGATAGAATTTGGCAGGCTATGTCGCCCACTCATTTAGCATCTCGGTTACCCTACCTGATACTTCTTACAAACTAACATCACAGGTACTGAAATAGCTGTTTATCCGATATCCCTTACTTGGATCAAAATAGTTACTGCCAACTACGTTGCAATAAATGATTATTATTAGCATCTAGTAATTCGATTACTATCTGCATTGACCGTGGTCAAGATTATCCGCTAGAAGTTTTGCCGATTTCTCGTGTGCCTTCATAACGCGCGGTGCTGTCAAACGGTATTGATGAAGGTGCCGCAGGTGGGTGTGGTGAATCGTAGATATTTTTGGTTCCCACGAAATTTACTTCGCCGTCAAGTTGTATGAGAAATAAGGTGTGTACGTATAATGCATGTTTGCTTTTGTTTAGAAAAGTGTATACTGTTCAGAGTCCCATTAACAGGTTAACGCCCTGGTACACCCATAACTATGGGACGTAAGACGCTATGAAATCAACCGCATGAAGTATTTTGATATTATCGCATGAATTTTTTTGGAATTCGTCAAATCGACCTGTGAGAAACGTTCATAGAGACAAAGTTGATGAATGGGATAAAAAAAAGAATGAATAAAAAGTGTCCTCAGAGTAGGTGTGCAAGCATGACGACGACGTGTCATCCGTCTACAAGGAATCTTGGAAGATTTTCATTCGTAAAATAAAAATTGGTCATTTTCTATCTTATCCCCTTTTCAGAGGTGGACACAATTCTCGTCACTTATTGTGTGGGTGTCACAAATGTGAATACATATGTTTAAATATTTGGTCTCTTTGATGTGACCGGATGACAAACGCGTTGCGCTCGCTGTACATAAGTTGACTATAACTGCAAGTTGATTTTTCTACATTTTTTTTTTGTTATTTTTACTGTTCAACGGTTCAATCGAGTAATAAAAAAAACAGTTCTCAAAGGTTTATCGTCGGAGGACTTGATTTTCTCTTTTTTTTTTTTTTTGCGTTGAAAATAAACTTGGTTTCGTACTGTAAAGTAGGTATAACGTACACGTCGTGTAGTGTGGAAGCCTGTAATCTGTAGCTACAAATTATCATCCGACGAACTATCAAGTTTGTGTTAGAATTAGACTTTGAAATGGCCACTGCCAACAAATATACTTTGCAAATCATCCGTGCTACTTTGAATAACCACGTGATTACTGTCGTCGGTTATTAGAGTTTTTGAAATTGCGTTGGTCTACCATTTGCGCTCACCTTAATGAAATGATATTTCATATTACATCTGAACTGGCGTAAAACAAAAAGGAAACAAAAATAAATAAACAAACGTAGGCGCTACAACAAACGATGCTTTCTTAGCATAGCCCAAGGCGACGTCCGGCAGTCTTACGATTAACGTCCAGCTTGCCTCCGTCTTGAATCCTCCTTTGCGGTCTGATGCTCCGGCACCGTACGTTGTCTTGTTTTGGTGTTAAGACACTACCTCTGTCAACCCGAATTAACCCTGACACAAGGAGAGCTTGTAGATCAGTTTTGATTGGAGCGTATAGATTTTTTTGTTCTATAGCTAGCCAGCTCATCTCTGACCGCGCCTTAGAAAAGAGAAAGAAAGAAAGAAAGAAAAATAAAAGAAAGAAAAATTATATAATACACGTATACCGATGTTAGATATTGTGAGTAAGAGATAGAATCGGTGTACACGTACAGTAATATCTTTCATTTAATATGTGATCTATTTAACGGAAAATCATTCTGTCAATCAAAAATCAAGAAGAGGGCTGGGGCTATCTTCGCCAAGACAAGATCAGATGAAGATCATCGGGCGGCGGTATTCGTGTATTTAATTAACCGTGCAGGGCAGGTACATCGCATAAAGATCTACGTCAACTATAAATCTTAACCTGTCCATGTGCTCGGCACACTGATGAAGAGAGTTTTCAATGCGCGTATACCTCATGCAGCTTCGAACGATACGCGGCTCGCGGTTAATTCTGACAAGTTGAAAAGAAGCAAAGAATTTTCGTTGTGTATAATTGGCTCTTGGTACTGCAGCGGCACGTATACACGTACCAAGATCGTGAATCATCGCAAATTTGTACAACCCCCGCGTGGCAAATATGACGGGCGAGGTTTATTATTAATGAGCTTAACACCGCGTCTCGAGGTTCTTTGCAACAACTTATCGATGTCTCGTGGTGAGGTATGTGAAAAAGATGAGGCCCGACGGTATTACGAATGCCTTGTATATTTTGTATGTACAATGATCGTAAAATATACAATACCAAAGCTCTAATCGGGTGTATTTCTAACCACAACAAACACGTCGGTCTTAAGTTTATTACGTAAATTATTTCAGTGGCCACGGTGGAAATAAGTGATCTTGTAGTAGAGAAGAGATGAGATTCATAAAGCTGAGAAATACTCACGGTGTTGCATACCGGCAATCAAACTAAGTTACAATGATTATGAAATAATGCATGATCGTAGCTCGTATACCTCTGCTTCTGCTTACCGCTGCAGTCAACGGTTCAACATGACAGAGAGAGAGAGAGGGGGAGGGCAGAGAGGATTGGACAGATTAACCTTCTTCTTGATAGGGTCGCGGTTTTGTCTTTGCGATTTACTCTCCTGGATTCCAAGGAGACACAGCGTGCTAAGGATCTCTGACGGATCCGAGGATCCGTATACCTCTTATACCGTAAATCATTTCAAGAAATTCTTTCGAGAGTGATTCTGCGGTTTCGAAAGATGTCAGCTAAACCGCATTCAAGGCTGTCCCTTTCTAACTGGGCGGTCATATGGTTCTTTTTTTTTTTTTTGCAATTTTTTTTTATTCAGTTTTTTTCATTTCACTATTTTATAATCGATTACGAATAGTGTTCGAGATCGACAAAGCTTCATCCCCTAGTCGATAGCCCGACGCGAAAAAGTCTAAAAAAGAAGTGTTCGTGAGGAATGATGCAGGCTGCCCAACTGCAGCTATTTGCGAAGTGTCCATATCACGCCGGTAGGATTTCAAAGATTCCAGAAAATCCTTAAACACTGAGGAATGCAGTCAGCTGTATGTGGAAGTGGAATTGCGACACGGGTGCATTTCTGTTCGGTTGAAACTCCTACGAAGGGTCCCCATACTCTGGTTGTTCCTCCTCTCACCTGGTGTGCATGCAGGAGTCCTCGATAAGAGGGTATACACCGTAGCTGTTCAGGTTCTTCGTAAGTCTTTGGAATGCGCGTGACAACGTGCCTGAGATGTTTGGTAGTGCAAACCAGTTGGCGATGTTGCATAACTGATGACACCTCGAGAACGGAAGAAGATCGAGCTGAGCTTTGCCAGCGCTATATGTGGAAAGTCCAAAAGTGCACATGCTACGTCGTTTTGAAGCCCCGACGTCCTCTCATTTCTTGTCCGGGTTCCCAACGTCTGGCTACGGTCTGACCAATCCTTTCTTCGAATCGTTATTCATCTAATTCATCCTTAACACCTTCGCATTTCCATTTATTGAAACGCGATATACATATATTTTATTCTGTGGGAAAGTAATGAGCTGCTAATGTAGACACGAACTATAATTTCAATCAAATAATTGTAATTGATTTTCTATGAGAAGTTCAAACGGCGTCAATGAACTATTACCTGCCCACACCTTGTGTGGGTTGCAATTAGAGACGAGATCATTCTTGAAGTTTACGACTAGTAACAGCAGCTGTGGTTGTGTTGTTGATGTATGAAAGAAGACAAATCATTACGTATATCATTGTCATTAAACATCCATGTGTAGTGTTGAAATATCTTTTTTATGTTTGTATCTAATGTTTACTTTTTTTTTTTCTTCTATATACCGTGTAAATTGATCGGGCGCTAAGGGCGACGCGTAACCTAAATGAAAGGAATTGGAAATAAAAAAAGAAATTACGTACAACTCTCTCTCATCGCTTACCACAGATTTTTATCTGCGGTTCATCAGCATGGGAACCGGGGGTCGCGCAAACACAATGCAGTTAATGAAGCCCAGCTTATTACCGGTGGAACTGAGACCTGGGTCGAATATTAACCGTTGATTGTCGAACCTCTGATTTGTTGATCATAAACTGAGAGTCCATGGTTATCTCTACTTCTGAATTGTGACTCAGCTCTGGCTGCCTTTAAACTTTAAAGTAATTGTCGATAAATCTTCACGTAGTTTCATGCGTCATCCTCCCTTATGGTTGGTTAATGCCGCGTTACCCCGATCCGATCATCAGCAGGGGAAAAGGAAAGTACAGGATACTGAAAGCAACGAAGTTTCAAGGCCCTACGACATGCGATCGTAACTCGTTAAACCGATTTGGATAATTTTTCACTAAAATTTCACATGAATATTTTACTCGTGCATTTTGTTTGACGGCCAGGTGTATAACGAGAGGGTGGTTTGTTTCCATTCGATTTATTGAAAGGGACAGTTAATTTACTGGAATATCCGACATTCGAACTATACCGCATGTATATTTGACGAGTTGACAGACAGATGAAACGGAAAATGTTACGTCAGCTGTCCGCAACGTTTGGTAAATCGAACCCACCTGCTATTGGCCTATAACGATTATCAATTAAATTGCAAAATTATTGTAATATACATTCAATCGATATTTTGTATGGGTAGTTATTTGTAGTGGAAATTCGTGTTCAGGAAACGTAAAGTCAGATCGTGAAATACCGATTTTATCGTGACGATTACCACGGCTAATTATTTCAAGTACCCACTCCATCAAGATTTTATCTTGGTATGTCTTTTGTTCTCATTTTTATTCTTAAGATATAAACATGTGGCAGCGCCACTCCGGAAGAGGAGCAAAAATGAAATATCGTAAATTATGTATGTGTTGGCTTGGTAGAAAGTTGCTAATCCGCTGCTACCGCATTGCAGCGAATGTTACTTGAAATGAAAACCTTGAATAACCTCGTATTTTTTACATTTATGTTGCAGGTAATTATCAGCCATCTTCATCTTACGCTCCTACCCCGAGATGCTATCGATATAGAAGTCTTCTTTGCGTAAGAAATGATCTTTATACACGATCCCATAGCGTAACTCGCATCTCACATATACACAGCATTCCTTATTTCGTTCGCCAATTTTTTCCCTCCTCAACATTCGTATTAATACCAAAAATCTGCCTGCGGCGAAAGTTCTCTGTACTCTCATGGCCACGAACGACGTATATTTCAGCCGACGATAAACATCCATTCTACACCAGCTTCGTCTCTAAACATCGAGACAACGAGACGATTGTCTCCCCAGTTTAAAAATAGAGAAAATCTTTTTTTCGCGGGAGGAGGCGGCAGGGTCCAGGGGCGGTCAGCTGTTCCTTCCTCGTCAGCGTCACCTTGAATAACCTTCAGAAACGTTCCCAGGAATTATATCTCCGTTACTTACGGGCTCGGGAGATTTTACCGTTGGCATTTGACAGAAAAAATGCTCCGATCGTTCAAGTTCTCGTGTACATTGAATAAAGTATTAATTTTCAGCCAGAGCCCGGAAAAGGGAAACCCCGCATTAACTTTCTCAGAGAATTACATTGCCCTCTGTTTCGTACATCGATGAACTTACAAGGTCGAAATCTTGAGGTAGTGCCCATCGGGAGAGCGGATCTAGTCGGGGTGTTTTTGTATCCGAGACCTCGACTCGGCACGTCGTAAAATTCGGGCAACTTTTGACGCGGGTGGATCGGACCGGTGGAAGAGTTGGAGACGTTGGAATACCATTTCAAATTATGATCTTGTCCAGTTGAGCGGAGCGCACGTCCCATGGCGAGACGTATGGGCCTCTGATTCCCATAAAGCATTTCACTCACTCTCAGCGCAACAACATTGCAAGTGCGTACATATTTTATGTGTCCGTGATGATAAAAAGTCCGCGGACTTACCGCGGCGTACGTCCAACGGATCTCTCGAGACCTGGTGAGTTCTGCTCGTAGTCTTGGGACCGCCCGATGTTGAGCATCGCATGTTGAATTTTAAAATCCGTGTTACGCTCGAGTAAGCACATGACTTTGACATGCATCCCCGAGAGTCTCTCGTGACTTTCATTTATCATATTCCAAAATTTCTGTATTATTAATTCTTTTAATCCTCTTTCATTTATAATATTGTCAAGTTTAACAGCTGCTGAAATAAAGAGAAGAATCCATGTGACTGGAATACACTCGTACGAGTCAAGTGATAGTAATTTTTTGTAGTGCATCGTCGCACAAGCCTAGCAGCCACTTTAATTTTCAGAGAGAATGAAATGAGCAGGCTGGTTTTCAAACATACAACTGTATATCGACTTGGAAATTGGGTCATTTTCGTAAATTCTTTTAGTCTACAAACGCGCGTCTGTCGGCGGTATGGTGGTAATGCTAATGTAAATGGTATAATCTAAATGGAAATGGGAATGGCCTAGGCAGGCCATCAGGTTAAATTTGGACACGGGAAAAACTTAACATTTGCCTTTGCTTTGGCGCTCGCACCACACACCGTTCGTTTCTTCGTTTATTATTTCCTCTTTCGTCTCGGGTCTCGGGTAATTACGCTCTGCATCTGTTTGCCGACCGTACAGTAGACCTTCGCAGCCCTAAACATCCCACGCATGGCGCCCCTTGAAATCTTAACACGTCATTAAAAACCCAATAATTTTCATTCTGACCAAAAGACAACCTGAAACAAAAAAACATGAAAATACGTCTTCGATCGTCTTCTTTTTCTTCTCATGTGCTTCGCGATACATCGGCGCTACGTTAGCGGTGACCTTGTCATCAAGCTTGCTCCTGTCTTTCGACTTGAAGTTTTGCACAGTGGGTCGATGTCAGGATACAGTAGAGGCGAGAGCAGCATCAGCATCTCCCGTCGGGTTGTTGTGGACGTCGTAGCCCACCGTGACGAGTGACGCGACGCCAAGTTGACGCGAATAACGCGCTGACCACGACTAGAACCTCGCATTAGCCAGTCATCCGTCATTCCTGGCTGCCGTCCTGTCCCCGGCTATTGTGACGACGGCGTCTTTGGAACGAATACGGACGGAAATAACTTTGCTTTTTCTACTTTTGACCGACTTTGCGGACTGTGGCGTTGATTGGGCCTCGGTGTACAAAACAGATTCGATCATGCACTCCACCCACACTGCATAATACGCAGAAATTCGAAAAGCCCCACGAGGATAGGTCTTTCTTTTCTCTTCTCATTCGAAAATTATCTCGTCAATCAATTTTGAAGACCGACCTCCCCAAGGCTTGAGCTTTGAATAGACCCAAAAGGTACTGTGCAAGTATAAGATAGCCGACGAAGCTGCAAAGCCGTATAACAAAGGCAATTAACGCTCTAAAATAACGCGGGGTAATGGCGCGTGGTAATGAATTTGGTACTGAACCAACGAGTTTCGTCCCAGTTATACTCTGCAGTAAGAACGTTCCTATTCACCACAAAAGCAATGGGCATCAGAACAAGTTAACGTATACCGACGTTGGGCGCCGCTTCGCGGGTGAGCGCCTGCTTCGCTGGCACACGTACTACATTGCCGATTTATTCTTGCATAACGCCAGGCTAACCGCAAAAGACAGTTGAAAATTAGCAGGTTTTATGATCTCTCGAACATATGCGTTTAGTATACACATGGCGAAGTTCTTGTTTCAGAAGATAAAAAACCAAAAAAACAAACCAAAAAAGAGGAAGAAGAAAAAATAATACCTCGAGAGTCCACGCGTGGAGATCATTTACAAAACATTGAACCGCGACGCGCGTAGCTCCTCGAATCCCGTGATCTTGATCAAAATAAATCTCAATAGAGTTTCTTTATTTACTTCTTCGAGCTTACATAGTTGGATTAGAAAGTTAAGTTGCGAATTACATACGGACCCGGGAAAAACTGAAGAAACTACGTGATGCGGATAGTAGAAATTTTATTTCACGTCTACAACACGAGGGCAATATAGGCATATAAGTTTGAAAATGAAGAAAAGCCGTACGCCGCATATTCACTTACCCATAAAGTTATTAACCGTGCAAAACGAGGCATGAATAAAACGCACAGTGTAATAATTGTAACTGTCCTGTTTGACGCTCGATTATATTACCGCTGCAGCGGTGACCCGTATAATACATGATATAACGTATAATAAAACACTCACGGTCCTTTATTCTTATATCCTTTATTGGTCACGATCCACGAACACGAGTTTATCCGTATCCTTTCTTATAATACGAAGGTAAGTAGGCAGGTAATTGATTCCCTTTGATAGAAAGATAGTAGTTAGGTTTATAATTTCTACAATATAACTCCGTACACCGGTGTAAAACACATGGTGCCCACATAAAGTTTTACAATTTATCCATATTATTACAGCAATTGCTGCAGCAGCACCGGCAGCTACGTCGAAATTATACATGAGTTGTACAGGTCATCGTGTGTCGCTCGCTCTCAGTGTCCCTTTATTTATGCAAATCGTACGTAATGTCTTTATATTTAAATGATTCTATAGAGGGATCGTTCGTTATGACACATCCTAGCCGTAAATAGATGAACGATCATTGTTCAGTTCTATAAGAATATCAGGGAGCGCGTTGTTTTAATCACCACCGATATCGGGGATGTCCAGGAACCGTTGATCAGAAAGTCTACACCAACCGTGATGTAATTTCTTCAGATTTATTTTCAGTCCCTTTAGCTAAAAGCACAGTAGCTGCTTACATTGCGATGAAAATCTATCGGCGAAACAATGTGGAGAACAAATAAGCAAACAAACGCCCATAGTCCTGGTTATCTTTTACTAGATCAGAAACCCGCTTGTTACCTTGAAAAGAAACCAGTCAGTGACGATAATTACGTTCAACACTTTCCGCGGCGAAGCCAAAACTTCAAAACTAAAAGACTACACTGGCCAGCCAGGTTGGCCTTCTGGTATTCTTCTAACTGAATAATATCTTCTTGGCACTAAAATCTATCGTAACCACAGTTAGCGATCTTGACGCTTGCAGCACCGGCAACTTATCTGGACAATGCAAATTCCCGAATGTAAACGAGTCTTGAAATAGATCACAGTGTTGGCATAAACTTGTACAATTCTTGTATGAACAGCTAACTCTCTTCCTCTTTTACATATATCGAAATACGCAAGACTTCACTCTAGAGTATCGGTCAGTGGCTGTTGCAGGTCGTCGGTAGAAAAACAAATGCCTGCGGTTTAAAGTATTACGTACGGACGTGTATACGTACATCGACTGTCTTCGGTGAACAGCAGTGTCTACATACGCCTTCAAATCGAGTTCGAATACCTTGGTCGGCGTACTTGAGGATCGTAGAGAATTATCATAATAACAATAATGAGTAGCTGAGGAAAATAATTACGTTCAGTAAATAAACATTGACGTACCTGCCGTACGCTTTGTAACGTACCAAGGTAGAGACCTGGTGCAACGGTGCTGCTGCTGTAACCTCATGTGTTTCTCAGGCTACAACTCTCCGAGTCACAGACTCACGTGTTATACTCGAACCTTCGAGCGCGTGTGTGTTCCTCCCAACGGTGGACGTAATGAGTCTTGAGTTCGTTGCAATGTTAATTTGTTGTATAATTATAAAAGGAAGAAATTCAGATCATTAAGATTATGCAGGGCCGACGTTAAAGCCTCGCGCGAACTTATTTTCCATCCATTACATGTTACAGTGATGTGATTTTATGTCCACGGTCATACGTATGGTCAGTACACGGATGCGCCCGTACACGTAACTCAAATTTTAACAATCAAATGAAAACTACAAAGTACACTAATCGACACTAAGTTGACATTCGATTGAAATAATACGCATTTAATCTCAGTATTACCAAGTCTGGATTCCGCTATTCATCGGGCGATTAGATTGCTGATGTGTATAAAGCAATATCAAAGACTAGTTTCCGAAATGTTAAACTAACGTAATAGACGAACGCAAATAATTACGCCTCCGTCAATCAACCGGCGTTACCGATGCATCGGTGGTATTAACATATAGGCATATATGTATACATATATCTCAAAGATCTTATGGCGAACGTTAGGAAATGTTATCATTATCCGTTTTACGGACTCACCGAAAGTTTGCGCCATACGCGAGCTGTTACAGATATACGTAACAGTGCAAAGTAGCGATTAGAGGGAATCGTTGTAGTTAGCGATGATTATTAGTGGGTGTCAAACGCGTTCCATCATTTTCAAATCCCATTTTGGCTGGGTAAATAATCCCCGTTGAGTATGAATTATCTCACTTCTCAACCGTTATAATTACCGGGTGTTTTTTATTTTATCCTTTTTTCATTTCCTTATCCTTATACACTTTGAGATCGTTTCTTTTCAGCCGGGTTGGTTTACTGACGTAAACACGTCCGTCGCAATTGTGGAAACGCTCGTTGATTATTCACAATGCGTCACGACGGGGTTAGGTTTATATTATATTATATACACATAGCATGTCATACCTACATGTGCAGGCATCCGCCGAGTGTATGTTACGTATTAACATACCAGGCTAATAAGTAATTGTGAGTAATTGTTATACCTGCATTTTAAATAATGTACGGAGAGAAAATATTTTACCGTATTTATAAATATCATATAAACATACATAACTATAACATAACGCCGCATAATTCGCTCTTCTCCGCGAATCGTTCGCGGGTTTCGAATCAGTGATAAAAACACGGTCGTTAATTTATCATGTGCGAACGTACCGCTGATGCAGCTAAAGTAAAGTATAACCCGACTGCGGCAGTAAAATGATTCTATACGGTATATAACGGTGATGCGGTCGTATATGTGTATGTAATACATTTAAGTAACTCGTGAAATATATGTATGAATTACTTTATCGGTTATGCCGTACGTGCTGCGGAAATCGGTATAATAAGTTCGATCGAGAGATCCAAGAGAAAAAATGAACGAATCAATGAAGATCGTATGACGATTCTATCGATTGTTTGATATTTTCGTCTAGTCCTAGGGGTGAAAGTAAAGAGGATCGGTTGAATTTGGTTGGTAAAATTGCGTGGCGCGGACGTGGGTCGCGTGGCTTCGACTAAGTTGGTGTTATCTTCGCGTGTTCGAGGATTTATCGTGCAAGCAAAAGACGTCGACCGATGCCTGAGATAATTTGCCAGCAGCAGCGGTAGCAGCATCCGTTGGCAGAAGCAGAAGCAGCAGCAGCAGCGAAAGGGTAATTAGTGAATTTTTGTATCTTTTATTTTTATGCAAATTCAGCGCATGTTAGAAGTCAACGCTGTATCAGATCGCGCTCTTTGACGTCTCGATTCCTTCGATCCTCGCGTCCCTTGGGTGCCGAGACGCCTATCGAACCATCACCTTCCTTCCGCCGGTACCGAGCTGCAGCTCTTGTATACAGCCTCTCCGTTATAAGCTGGTATCGATAAATAATCGATACACTTATCGAAACCATTACACACCGATGGTTATCTACTAAAGTCCGTGAACGGGTGCCTCGCAACCGCCGCGCCGTTCCGATCTATACGTACACGTACGTACGTATCTCACGTAATATTTTTTAAGGGTCCTCCACAACCCGAAACGATCGTTAATCTTTTATTTATAAATATTTCATTCACTTATTTATTTACTGCTTAACATCAGTTCATTTAATTTACTTCTTTTATTTATCAATTTTTTCCTATAAAATAATTACACGATTAATCTCACGCTCGAACTGCGACTTCCTACTTATATACCACGACTACTTTGCATATAATCGTAACATTTGATCAACGAGCTGCTACTAGTCTTCTTTATACTTTTATTTACACACAATTAGTCCAAATATGGTAAAATAAGTTGTTTTTTTCTTTCTTTTATTTCTTTCTTTTTCACAAGTGAGATCTCATGAAAAATTCTTAACCGCAGCTGCACTCCTACTGCATAGTTGATGAACGATGTGTACGTTCGTAAACCTACTGCAGTTAGATTCGGTGAAGCTATCGTGTTATATACGAACCTACATTATAAAGTATAGTTAACATGCGTGTAATAAATGCGTTTGGAATACCGTGAAGATAGCGGAATTACCACAATTTCGGAAAAAACTCATCAATTACGGAAACATGCGATGCCGATTCCCGGGCAAAGAGAAAAGAAAAAAGAATTATCGTATTAATTTGCTTCGCACGGTCAGATTTTCAATTCCACCCTTCGATTTCCGCTCGTTACATCGATGGCAATTTTGTTGCAACGCGTTCCGTGTACACAACGGTTATCCTTGACGTGACGTAACGTGTACCGCGGTAGGATCGAGAGTAACTATCACATCTTACCGTCCCGTCGTACAGATCATGCAGGTTGTAATTAACTCTCAATTAATTTAGTCTTAAGATTTCACCGCGAAGAGCGTGAACGCACCTTAACAGATTAATGCGATTATATCTGATCAGTTCTTGCAATATATACGATGTAGAAGCACACGTTGCATGTATATATATATCTATATATCTACGTATGCCCGAATCGATGTATATCGATAAAATATATATGCGTGCCTACCTATCTGTATAAGACGTGCGTAAATATATGATTAAATAAATTTTGCTGCTGGCGAATAACTCGTCGTGCGTAGATATATAGTTATGTATAGTGTATGTATGTAGATACGTTGTACGGTGCATTTGGTCCAACAATTCGGCTCCACGATACGATCTTTGTTTGCCAATGTTTAGACTTTCAATTATACTAGGTGTTAAACCTATCGGCTGGATTTAGAAAGTAGTCCACCCGGTGTAAGTCTCTTGTACATATATATATCGTACCTACGTGCATGTGAGAGATACGGACTTGCTATATATATTTTATCTCGGCACTTTATACTTCATGGTTAATATACTTGGCGAAAACCATTTGTTTCCTTTTAGACGTGTAGGTAGGTAAGTTAAGTCGATATATCGTACGGAAACGGTATAGATTTTATCACCGTCGATCGAATTGTAGAATGAAAGAAAAAGTTGTTGAAATGAAATGAAATAAATGAAAAAGCGAAATATACGTGTTTAGGGACGGTGTTGAACCCTCAGAGGCATCAAATTTCTAGGTATTCATACGTCGTAAAGTGGTAAGATATCGAGATTGTTTAATTACCTTAACGACCTGCAATGGTATAATATAAATTTATAAAGTTACTCGGATATATTTAACTATTTGTGAGTAACCGCATAAAGAACTCTAGGAATCCCTAGAGAAAAATTCTTTACAATTGGCCTCGGTTTAGAATTACCGCTTGTGTATGGAAGCTTATGGAAGATGACCAAATCGAGCACCGAACTTAAACGCGTGTGTATACAGGTATATAGGTAATTATATAGAAAATAAGCGTTACTAAAAACTCTATGGATATACACAAACATCGGGTAATTTTATATCGCTCCGAATGACGGGTGTACAATATAGCTGGAGCAGCTGTGTCGAATCATGTGCAGAATTGATACGTCATTGATACCCCGTTGACTTTTTACCCGTTTCCGTTTTTTGTTTAACATTATTCATTGATTATAAGACCAATTTGCCATCGCCACAATAGCGAACTGGCAGTAAAAAAAAAAGATAGAATAAAACTTTACAGTAAAAGTGATTAATAGTCAATCTATTATAATCAACGAATAATGTACTCGTAGTGTCGATTTAATTTCTGGATTCAAAAATAAATGAATAAATAAATGAACAAATAAATGAAACTGCAGAATCTCAAAAATGATTCATCGTGCGGATGAACACGGGATGAACGTGCTTCGCAACAGTACATATACACACTGTACGGTGTATGTATTTCATTTATGCTCACGTCAACAGTTGAGAGGCAGCTCTAACCCAATTTGCAATTTTTTCAATCACGCGAAACGTCGGCCCGTTTGTCCAACTTGGAGTTTGAAGCAGAACCGCGAATGCAGCAGCAGCAGCAGCAGCAGCAGCAGTATAGTAATGCCATAGCGCTATAACCGCTGTCTCTTCGCGCGTAAGTAAGCCATGTCTTGTTAAATTTATTGCATTCGAAGAAAGGGGGCGATGGAGGCCGAGGTAAAGAGCAATCCGATCGCAATTTTATTAGTAGTACTTCAGTAGCGTCACGTATTATTCGATCTAACAAACCAAACGATTCTACCATATTACACTTTTTTTAATTTTTTTTCTTGTAGATCCATATTCAATTATTTACCTATGGTAAAACTCTCGGTTAAATCAAGTAAATTATTTACATTGATTCCAATTACGCCTACTGCAACAGACCCTCATTCTTTTTATACATATCTTTCAAGCTCAATGGAAGATATTTTTTTCTTTTTTTTTTTCTTTCATTGCGAATCGCCAAACAACGAACGTTCGCGTATAAAACGTATGTAACATTCTAAATTTATAATTTTAACATTTGCCAGGCAAAAGTGAATTCTTGTCCATATGGTCGATTGCGGTAGTCTGAAAAAATAATCGTATCCATGTAGCCCCATCCAGGTATGTTTATTTGGAGATTTTTTCCACATCCTACGCAAGGCCTACTTCTGGTTATGAAAACTATAAATATTAGCAAATTCCTAACTTCTACATAATTTCACGGGCTTATAACACTTCCGATATATATATATATTTCTAAATTCGGGTATTCAATTCACCACTTTAATATTCGTCACTAATCTTATGTATATTCATACCTCGATGAAAACCGAAAACTCTGACTACAAGAACGAAGAAATAAATAAGAAAAAAGAAAAAGAAAAAAGGAAAAGAATTTCGCGTGTAGTCCAGTTTTCGTTCTCGGCAGCCCGTCCGCGTCGCGGATATATGCGAGGATGCGAAGAAGTGCCGGCTATTAATTCGTCGAATATAACGACGACGGAGATTATTTTTACGAGTCAACCTGCACACTATACCGCTACTGAAATTGATTGGGAATATTCAGATATACCGATGCGGACCTGTTATTAACTGATAACTACCCTTTCGCTTATGAAATCGAAGAGCCGCGCGTTATGCTGGTGCTGATTTCCTTTTTAATAAACGTAAATTTGTACTCCGATAAACTGGTTGGTTACGGCAGAGCTTTACGCATCGCGAGGAGGCTTTAAAAAATTCAACAGCTCTTACTATAAATGCCCAACGCTGCAGCATTGCACCGCGCGCGATGCATCGTCGGTATAAGTATGCGGAAATATGTGTACCAAAATAAGGGAGCGTTTCGATATATCTGTATGTAACGTATATGTCGGAATTTCTCCAAAATATATAAAACCCGAAAAATTATCTTGAAAAATATTTGAATTTTATACAATTACGTCGATTTTTATTTACGAGCCCTGAATAAGGATATCAAACGGTTTGTCAGACCCAATTGGATTCGGTTCTTTCTTCTCTTCTTTATTCACGAATCTATAGCTATATATTGTTGGAAGAATTAATAACTCTACGGGAAACGTGATCGGAATAAATTTTTTCCCGATGCTTTTGATGCCGCTACTGAAGATCCGGAATAAGTGTGTGGATATATAGAGTAGTCTCTATATAGTCATTCATATTTCACGCTCGAACTATAACGCATTTCACGACATTATGTGTATTCACATGGCGAATAATCGTCGTTTCGTTCTTGTATATTATTATTATAATGCATGTAATACAGGCCAGGTATTATAATAATGCGTTCGTGTCTCTTCTTCGACAACGAGCAAAAGCGTCATTTTCTTGAAAAAGAAATAATATATAAGATTGAGCCGTCAGGATTATCACTTTACACTCAGGTGCGTCGTGGCTGCTGCTGGAGGCCTTTTATTACTCATGTATACGTATATTAAGTTTATTTGCAAAAGAAATTTCAGGGAGGGAAACCTGCAGCACGCTGCCGTTTAAAATTGGCATTGCATTCGAGCTTCGCTCCTACATATATGCTTGCTGATATTCTCCTGCTGCTCGCGGTGTGTAACCAGGCGGAGTGGGATTGGCTGATTAAGTTGTAAATATGATTGCGCCGGTTTTTGTGAAGCGGCTTACATTAACGCCAAAAGTCGTCGTTTCATTTCGCTCGTTCGACTCTCGGGAGAACCACCATTTCCACTCTTCTACCGATGTAGGCATATGGATATCGTACCCTCCTCGATTTTAGCCATCTTATTATTAAAAGTCGTTTTCCGAACCGCTTATATTGTGAGTCAGTAGAGCCGAAGGTATTCGCGAAACCCCTTCGGGTCCTTCGATCGCCTTCTGCTTTTCATTATACGTATTGCTACTTAACGATCCGACCGGTAACGAGGCTGCGATCGTTTGCGTAAATAAAATCTGAACTGCACATGCATTCGCAGATTTTCGTAACCTTTTTTTAAGATCCAATAATTCTTGCGGCAAAAACTTTCCCCTGGGTTTTTCTAGCGTGGATATAACCTCATATGCGCGCGCTTTACGTTGTAATTTACGTTTATATGGATAATAATTTATTACAGTTATGAACTATTTTTGAATCGATCCTCTAAATTCTTAACGCCCTGGCGCCGCGCATACGACTCGACCGACGCGGCGACGCACCGCGACGCCGATGAAAATTATTGTTCTGTTAAAATCGACAACCTATATAACTTTTAATATTATAAACTGCTGATCTACGTGCCTGATTTTATAATTTACGGTCTCACCTGTCGTTTATATGCGGCACGTGTGCGTTTCAACTAGAGAATAAATATATATCTTCGTTAAATCTGTCAATTCGATTAACGTGGGTGAACTAATATTTAGAAAGTATTATATACGTATATTATGAATACGTGCTCTTGTTGCACCGCGGAGTAACCTTATTATTTTATAATCTAATCGAGACAGTCCTCGCGTGATTAACAAAACAAAATTTACATCAAACACAATTTTTACTGACTGATCCCTGCACGTTTGAACTTGGAATATACTGATTCACAAGTTTATCCAGTTTTCGTAAACTTCGATTAGATTAGCTTCCCATCATCTTCCTACGCATCCAGGACTCTGTTTTATAATAGAAGAAAAAATTATATTTCGTTTAATCGCATTTGCTCGGATTCTTTTTTTCTTTTTTTTTTTCAACAAGCTTTATGTATAAACGTTCGGATGTCCAACGGTGCTGCTTGAGCGTTTCTTCTATTCGTAAAGTTATGCGATATTTGAACCGTGATATTTTTCTTTCACTTCTTGACCCTACCGACAATGAGCTTTTTCTGGTTTGGATCATGATAGAGTTGGAAGAAAGAAACGCAATGTGGTTTATTGATTACGGCAATTTGATTAAAAAAAAAGCTATCTACGGTGGGACCGTAAGAACTCAGGCTAAATTATCACCCACGCGATCTCTCGAGTTTATATATCTAGTCAGTTTCTTATAAATTTCTCACGTCTTCTCGTTGAATTGACCTTCGCTCGATTTATTTGATATAACTTGATCTAACTTTTTAACTTCGTCCGAACTAGTAGCCGCCCTGCAGGGTTCGGTGGAGTTAACGCAACCTTGACTATAATCGAATTTAATCTCACCTCAACCTATCAGATTCAACGCGTGGTGGTTTTTAAACGTTATACGCACACGTGGTGTTCATTGGATCGGATTTTCAGATCTGGTTCCGCGATGCGCCTGGTTATATTTTTTCTTTGTCCTTCACTTCGTAACTGAACTACCTAAGGTATATAAGCTACGGATACCCTCCCTATACACGAATCTTTTGTAAGATCTTGTACCGAATTGGTACCGATGTCTTGTTGTACAAATTTTCTACCCACGTTTCTGATCTTGCCCACGGTGAAAACAGCGGGGGATCTTTATCAGATCGTTTGAATCGAACCCGCGGACTGCGAAAAATCGACCAAGATATTCTTCGGGTCCATTGAATTCGCTCTTATCCCATACTATCTTCTTAATAAATCGCACGGAGTTGCTGTGAAATATCACGTTTACTGGCTGCTGTTTTTACTCCTGCTCTACCAAAGCTTCATTGACGCTTCGATCCGACGTATCGAATAAAAAAATATATATATAATACAATAACACGTAGATTTCAAAATTTCATATGATCGATGGTATTTATCTCTTCGTATTTACCTCAGTAGTCACGCTATTCAATTTATTTTCAACGCCGTTCGCTCCATTCATCGAGTGTATTTTCAATCAATGGGAGGACTGGCGTGTCCACCGGTAATTCAATGTAGGTAAATCGATAAAACTTTACACATATGAAAAGGTGCGGTCTGAACGATACCTGAGTATAACACCAATTTGCATGATATTATTATAAATTTTATATGCGTCAACATATGTATACTCTCCATTTTCTCGGACGATTCAATTCATCAGGTTTTCGTCGTACTGCACTTGATTCACCGTGTCGAATTGATTATCCTCGGATCACGTGAAATCGCGTCCACATTACGTTTGAAAGAGATGAGAAATGAAAAATTGATACATCGAGGTATCACGTGAGAGCGATCGCTGTATCAGTTACACGTATAGGTACGAGATGACTATGGAGGCATTATTACAGCGTCCTTATCACGTGGTAAAGAATATTGTAGATATAATTGAACCTAAAATCGATCCAATCTATCAAATAAATAATAATCCCATAATTCTTGCTCTGAGTCGCGGTTAAGGATCACGGCGATGCGGTAGACTACCATTCCGGTGTGTATACGTAGTATAACATCTTTATTAAATCTCTGTAACAATCTTACGGTGGCATCTAAATCAGAATTAACCAACATTGAACAGCCCTTTTGGATTCCTTACGATGCGCTTTTAAAGTTCATTCGTAATACGCCCGCAGCGGTGTACGTAGGTAGGTATATAGTGAAGAATTTTCTTGTTCCTTTGCCCTTAGCTCCTAACGTAAGCGCTGCAAGTACCTTCGACCATCAACTATATACATTTTTACATTCGTAGGTATAACGTACGCCATATATACACCTACCTGTACGCCCAGGTTATATTCAGCTTCTCTTATACCACGTTACCTTTGGGGCCGTTATCTCCTCGTTGGCATAAGAAGGGGTTTAAATCTTACCCGTATCTGCTCGAGTCGGTAACAACTTTCAATTCCTACCAATTCTCCGGCCATTCATCACTCTTGTAGATACAATGGGCACCACAATGCGGTGACTTGAGACCCGAGAAGAGTCCCGAAGAACCAGGCGCTGATGCTGTTGCTGGAACTGCTGCAGGTACCATTGGTGATGCTGGAGGCGCGGGAACAGCCCAGCCCATCGCGACGATAACTATCTCGAGGAAAGAGAGTATAGGTATTGGCCAAAGAATCGAACGGATGAACCATCGCTGAAATTTTTTCAATTCACTCAAATTCACGCGGAATTCTCAATTTCGGTTCTTACCACCCTCTGGTATCACTTTTATTGCTTCTCAACTATAGTTCATATCGATAACTTGATCGTGATCCTTCTGGGTGGTACCCGCGATTTCGTCGCATGTCTTTTCCCAACAGTCAAATGTTTATTTCTTTTTTTTTGGTACGTGAAAACAAGCCGAGGACCGAATTGCTGGGGATTTTATTATACGCGATGCAAATAACTTTGGTTAATTTGCGTTTGTTAAGTTTGTGACAATTTTGTTAATTAGAATTTATCTTTTGTCAATGAGGTTTATTTTAAAATTCCATTGATACACGTGTCGAGTATATCCCGCGCAGCTAATTGACCGCGTGCGGGTCGTACCCGATGAGTTTAATAAGTTGGAACACGTCATTCGGTATGCGAATCTCTCGGCTAAACAGATCGCGACATGGCAACGCGTGGGCCTGTCGACGTTGAATTAACTAGAGTAAGTCCGCGGTACCTGCATTCACGGCTCCTTCTCCTCCTCATTTCACTTCTCACAATCAACCGAGGCGAGCCGAATTTGCAAGCAAAACAAAGCGACGTCCCAATTAATTAGTAATAATTAGTAATTACCTAACATTGGTTACCTGGTGATCGGTGAGCGCAATTATCCTAAGGAGATGCTCACTAATTTTAACCTGCTGTATGCGCCTTACAACGTCTGACAACGAGGAGCAATGGGCGCCATGCTTATGCCTGTGGCTGCTGCTGCTGCTGCTGCTGCTGCTGCTGCCGGACTAATTAATTAGTACTTGGCAGTAATTAGTGACCTTCGCTTATTCATCGAGATGACCAATCTCTTTTTATTCGGTAGCTATTCGTGCACGAACCTCGATCATCAATTTTTTATTTATTCATTTCTTTTCTTTTTTTTTCTCTACCTTCAATCTATTTTTATTTATATTTTTTTACACTTACTCATTTCACCGGTTATACTCTACCACGACGGCTACCTTCGGCTAGCTTGGGTCTTCGAAATAATATTCACCGCATATATTTCATTTCCATAAATTGACCCGCCCTATAATTATAACGCGTATATAGTTAGATGTGTACGTACGTGACGCATGAAAAACGTCTATTATATAGTTTCATTGGTTTTAATTTGAAAAAATTTATAACCCCCGTTCGGCCCACGCGGAAGTTGAATGATGTGTATGAAAAAATATGAAACGAAAAAAAGATGCCACATGTGTGCTTCTGCGACAATCATTTTGGTGATTATCCTTGTATAAATGCGATATTGGCAAAGAATCCAGAAAATGTTGAAGCGATTTATAAAAGATTCCTTGCAAAATTCTTGTAAGTTAATTTTATCGTAGAACATATCATAACGATATTTTTTTTTATTATTATCTCGTGTCGCCCACACCATTTACTCTTGATTATTGGCAGAAATTTTTCCTTAAAATTGATCCAGCAAGATTTTTCATAAATTTATCAGCACTCGGTCATTCATACAAAAGTACCCCAATACCTTTCGCTCAACTTTTAATCGGAACATACCGCGCGATTACTTTACGACTTATATACGTATATACATATGTACAGAATGAAACCTCCACTTTTATACATTTACATCTATGTTCACTTTATTATACTCGTCTTATACTTTGCACAGACAGAAAACGGTCCGCCGGCGGACTCGATCCTGCGGCAATATAATGCGACTACTGTTCGTAACAGGTTTCCAACTTTGCATATCACACAGCGTTACACCTTGTTACCTTGGGCGATCATTAATATTCCAATTTTTGCTCCGATGTTGCTGCTGTTACTGTTGCTATACGTTTCGAAGCAACAACTACCGGCACCACTACTACTACTACTTATACTCACGACCACCACTCGTTGCAACCAATAAATGCGGTCGCAGGGTTGATATTATAGTTGTTAGGTAGGTATAAACAAATTAAAGCGGAATCGCGGTGCGATCTCGATTAATCAAAACGTAATTATTTATCAACCTTCATTAATTACTTTCTTCTTGTTATTTCCGCGAGTAATGCGTAAGTTTTCTGTTAATGTAGTACAGCTGGTGTCGGTGCAGGTATAAATTTTGTCGAACGACGCGTTGCGTATAGCGGTCTTTTTATCGAATCCATCAACCTTGTTGTATTTCTATATCAAGTATATACTTTATGTATACATACGCAATATTCCAGCTGCACCGAAAAATTCAAGTGCTAAAAATTAACCAGAGCCTTTTTGACACCTCGAATAATTGATTGCTTGTAAATTATAACAGACTACTCGTTGTATGGGGAGATATTTATCGTGTCGATAGATATCAACGCTTGTTAGCGAATCAGTGTTTTATATGACGCTGATCTGACCACCCCGAACACGCGACCTCACCTCGATAGACTGTACATCGTAAATCTGAAAGAGTTTTTTTCTTCTTTTTTTCATCTTATTTTATTTTATTCCTTTTTCCGTTTCTTCTTTGACTTCGCGTTCGTTATTCCTGCATACTATTCTTTAATTTATACCGCCGCGGTGGATATGTAGAAAGGAATGACCCCGTTCTGACCGCTGGAGCTTTAACCAGCTGATGCTGATGCTGATGCTGATGCCTGCAAAGAATTCTTCGAGTCTAATTTTCTGGCGCGACGAGGGGTCTCTCCACTACGTCGTTCTTTCTATCTAGTTTCGTCTAACATTGCATAATAACTAAACTCAAGAACGTATGTAAAAGGTAACACGTGTGAAATAAAGATTTTGATCTATACTACGATCTAAAGACTCCACTTCCATGATTATACTCAACCCAACGTCACGCCACAACTCGATTATCCAGAATTATTGAATGATAATCCTTACAAATACGTGCAAGAAATCAGAAAAGGAAAGAGATCAAATTCAATGCCCACCCTTGGTCGAAATTTGCGATTCCAACTTTTCCCCTCTACTTGCAGTAATCGACTTTCTATGCTTGAAAAACTCTTATGAAGTTCAGATCACTGCATACCTAGATGAATGTATAGATGACGCTTTTATAACAGAATCGGTCGTTAGAGGTTAAGCTGCATTCATGTTACCGAGCACGTGGTAAATGCTCGAATGCGTCTAGCGAGCTGGTAACCATTAACACATTTGTTCTCGGCTCCTATCAGATCTCAGAAACTATGAATATAATGAATCGAAATTGAGTTGGAGTCTCGACTCCGATTCTTTTAAGTTGGTACCCCGCAGACCGGCGAACCATCACATATGCTGCACCTATTATTGCATTCTCTCGATAATGATATGGTTAAAAAAAAAATCTTTTTTCAAAAACAAAAACAAAATCCATTACACTAGAATATATATTTAAAGATTATTGAATCGAAAAGAAAAAACAAAAAAAATTGACACAAATTTACGGTTACACAGCATTTGACACACATTATACACACCTCGAGATCATTTGACCAGCTGTTACAATATACGTAATAATTTCATCAAGGTCGCCAGCTGGTTTTATAAGATGTTTTTTTTAGTTTTTTACAATTGTTAATGTGGGTTGGGTATGAATTACATTATTATCATTACTTGGCGTTGTTTTGTTGCCGAATCGCGTCTCCCGTCCGGATACAGATAGAAAATCAATCAACAACACCTGTAACTAATTAGAAATGCTTGCCTAATTTCGCGCCCATAGAGGGTGTGTATTTCGAATTAAACTAATAACCGGCGAAAGTGGTATCTACCAAAAATGGTTAGAAAATAAAAGATGAAGAAATTAAAATAATGGTAATAATAATGAAGAAAACGGCGCGCCTGTAAGGAACCAGATATACAGCTATCCGTGCGAATAAAAAAATTCATAGGAAATAATGATACGACTATAGCCTAGATTCGAGAGATCGGTCCTTCTTACACTCGTACAAAGATTGTTTGATCCGACCTCGAAACATGCGGGTCAATGCTTCGACTCGAATAATGACGACTCGGTTTTTCGAAGCAGCGAGAATAAATAAATTGGTAAAGAAATACCCCGGTTAATTTGTTTGGTGTCACTCCGTTCCCTTATCTTTTCCTTACATCTTTCTTCCCTTTCCTTCACCACGTATGTAATAAGTACAGATAATACAGCGACTGTACATATACGTATGTATACATGTACGGGTACCGCACAACGACGGGTAGGTCACGATCATCGGCTCGCATAATTCGAATCAGACCGCTTTCTGATCGAATTAAATAACTATAACTGAATGATATATAGAAAAGAAAAAAAGTAAAATAAAATAAAGATCTAAACCATACAACACCGACGTGCAATATGGTTGTAATTATATCAACGCCCGATCCAAAATGTACCGCGATGTAAATCGGATAGCTGTCAATTATATCATGTTATGTATAGCATTTTACTCCGATTCAAACAACGACGACGACGACGCAGACGAGATTCGATGTTGCATTAAGACATCAGTCGCTCGTTGTACAATACGTCCGATTATCGCAGATGATACGAAATTGCAAAATCTATCTATCCGTTGGTGTTTAAACATCGTAATAGTGACACTAGTAAGTACTAACTAGACTCTAGTTGTTGCTATTATAATATAACACGTGGGTCGTATTTACTCCTCGCACGTGGGTTACAATTACCTCGAGGTGTCATGGCTGACGTTTCTCTTCTTTTTATTCTTCTTTGTCGTCGTCGTTGTCGTCGTAGCTGCAATCACCGAGATGTTACTTCATCACTCGTACGTTATTATGCTCGCTCACCTACCTATCCGCGATTATTCCTCACTATGAAATCGGTACGGACAAAATCAACCGCCAAAAACTCGTGAGTTGAGTTCTGCGGGTGTTCCTTTTTTTTCTTAACAATTTTTTTCTTTATAATATCTACAACGTTATACGTACGAGTTATTAATGTTAAATCTATTACACCGTGCGTTTATCTTTTGTTTCTTACATTTATTATTGCTATTACGATTATTATTCACTTTTTTTCTACTTCTATCTTCAATATATTATGTAGGCACGAGTTAATAATTAAAATACGATCAGGGCGAGCCGCGCCTTAGGAGTTATCTCTAATTGCGTGACGTTCCGGTTCGTTAAGAAGAACTCTTACCGGGTATACGCCGTTTGAGTTGGGACCGCTCTGAAGGACCAATCTCAGATTTTGTTGGATGATTTTTTTTTTTTTTTTGTTACTTACCGTAGGTATACTGAAAAGATCAAGTCGCGTGGCCATTCAAAGTCGTCTCTAAAAAGCGTTGAAGCGTACAAATATGTATATACATATATATAGGTACTATGAAAATATTCCCCTATAATCGTAAAGTTTAATTTTTATCTTCATAATATCATCTCGAAAGAATATTATGACGTTCGGATGACGGTGAAAAAAAAAATATTACATCCATTTTTTTTTATTCTTGAAATTTTTTTTCGAATTTTTTAATGTTAGAATAATGGTGAAAATTCAAATGGTATTAAGGAGATTACAAGAACAGCTGATGCAACAGTTTTATTTTAGAGAAGTGTACGGAGGGACTTTAACTTGGCTTTTATGTATCGTAGAGGTATGTAAGAACGTATACCATACACCACATCGTACGACAGGAATGCTGTATTTCCATACCGAATACTGACGCAACTGTTGTTGGGCAGTGACCTAGAGACGCCATTTCTGTATTCAACCGATCCGATCCCCTGCTGATGCTGCAGCTATACGTAAGTGCACTTTGCATCATCGCGCAGACTCTGCATCCGTTATCAAATTTCAACTTTTCATTCATAAGTTTCGCTGCGATATATTTAGCTAACTAAAATAATGTTTCATTCTGTATTTGATCAACAATTTTTTGATACTTGCAACGAATTTGCGTGAACCTATAGATGACGTTTGCTTTTTTCCTTCGGAATATACGGGAATGAACGCATCGAGTGAAAGGTTCAAAAGTTACAACGATTAGTCGTAATAAGACTGGCGACCTAGTGGACTTGCAACGGTGCAACAGCGTTTCGCAAAATATATAGTAGTAGGTATGGTGGCCGTAGTGAAATATAAGAGAAGTTTCGCAATTCCCTTCGTTTTGTTCGCGAGTCGTTTGTCGTTTGTCGTATGTATTAACTTTTGAGTTTTAATGTCTTCGGTTCAGCTGAAGGGGCATTCCGGACTCGTGGGTTTATTTATATTTATCTATTTATTCAGTTTTCTATTTAATCGTTTATTACTACGATCATAAAACAACACGTCTCCTCGTTCATTTCCCGTTTAATAATAATCCAACGAACAACAATCGTTACACGATATAAACACGAGAGTTTTTCTCGCCTCTTACACGTTTTATACACATAGTTATATGGGTAGGTACCTACGAGATGTATAGGTAGGTACATAACCGGATCATGCAATAACGAACCCGAGATGCTATTAATATACCCGACAACACCTATGCGTATAGGTATATTATTACATATAATACATAGCGTACCCGCCGGGTTTGTCGATCGAGATAAAAGGAGGCCCCTGGTATTTCTGCTACAGTTGATAAGGTACCAGCTGGCTGTGACGTCATTTTATACATTCGTATTACGTTATATACACGTATAACGTAATTTTCTGCTACAACATTATACGTACGTACCTATATACCTGCGATAAATACCTTCTAACGGCAGAAATGCAGAGATCACTATTTAACGGACGTCCCGCGATCTTATCTGAAGTAAAACACTTGCGCCGCGTGTACGCGTACGTATACCAATACTCACAAACGATCGGGAATAATTTTTCATCAGCTAATTGAATGCCCTTTGATTATGTAAACGTAATAAGTGTTTATTCGACGTTTTCCTTTTATAGGAAATATTTTCTCACATAGTTCTCTCTGTAAAGTGTTAGGTTATACGTATAGTGTAAGAGGTAGGTATTTCTTGTCTTGATCGTCAAAGTTGCAGCGGCGCGGTGCGTAATTTAAAAGGTGACCAATCCCTTTCGTATATCAAAGAATCACCGCGTTTTATAGGTAACATGGAACGTGGTGTCGTTAACTAGCTTCGCGCGTTGCAATCGTCGTTAAATAAATCGAGTATTTCGACACTCGTTAGATATAAACCGGGACACCTTTGGTGAAAATTGAACTAAGTACACATGTGTGTCCTGAAAACCAGAACTGTTGGAAGGTGATGACCGAGCCGATGGAAAATCGAATCGATCGATTCCTTAATTATATCCTCGATAATTTCTTCCGCTCGAATAAATGTCGTTCGCGCAACGCGGTGACTGAAAAAGGAGGAAATTATATGACTTGAAGAGAGAGCTATTCTCTTGCAACTCGTGAACCAGCAGCGTCCGCGTCAGGAGCAACGGATTGTGCAGGGGGCATCAGATCAGAGATGGGGCACCTTCGCCGCCAGACTACAAAGTGATATCCGACAGAGATTGTATGTGCTCCATGTTAACCGATTACGTAAGTCGCCGGGATGATTCAACATCACGAAATTGAAAAGAGAAGAAAAAAAAACTTTATAGAGAGCGAAAAAAACCGTCGAAATCAATTCCAATTTTTCGTCCTGAAATCGAAAAGAATTGAAGGCCTCGTTTCAAGAAGTTCGTTTTTTAGCCAAGAATGAACATTTTAATTTTCGGGGTATTTTGATGTTTTTTTCAAAATCTTATCAATGATATTTTCTGGCGTCAGCTAATAAAAATCGCACCTCGAATCATCGCCAAATCATTCTTCTGAATTCCTCCGGGCCAAAAAAATTTACCAATGAACAGCAAAAAAAATCGATTCCAAGACAATGTCGCTGCAATGTTCTCGCCGGTAGCCAACGTCACGAGATACTGTAAAACACCCCTTGTATTTTAACGACGTCGCTGGATGTTCCGAAGCTCCCGGGTGTCGTGTGTCATCCAGGTTCACGATGTCTCGTGTATCAAGCACGCCTCCAGCATCAGCAGCAACTACATGGCAGCAGTTCTCTTTACACTTTTACTCTCTGCATCTCTCGCCCGTACATCTTACTTCATCGGATCTGCCAACTCTCTCTTTCTGGTTTCAAAGCGGCTACATAATCACCGGAGGATCAGAAGACCATTCGGGTCATTCGGACGGATGATTTCCTGGAAATTTAATTATGCTTTGAATTTCGGTTGAATATCGTCACCCTGTACCAGTGACACACTGTACTTTTGCCGAAGCACGTAGAGGTTAACTGCGTGGGAGTGAAACACTACCTCTAAAAAGGACGAAGTTGCTTCCAGACCAGGTTGCCCGATCGTATCTACGAGTTACTCCGAAACACGTGGTGGTACAGTTGTACTCTCCTCTCCTCTTTTAACCGTGCATTTCGTAGCGCGGGCGGATTATATGTAAAAATATATTTGCTTTCTTTCAGTTGCATCGCGGCTTCCATTCGCCCCCGCATTTGTGTCCAATGTACTCAAACGCGATATGTACGCGGGTTCGGCGGAATGAAACAGCGCTGCAAATCGCACCCCATTTACTTTTCCAACGTCCCGGATGATCGGGTAAAACTTTAATGTATAACGATGACGTGTATATGGTCGAGATATTATATACACAGGTATGTTGTACGTATACATATATACAAGTTATGTAAGCGTCAAGCGATCTTCCCCGGCGTTTGATGATGAGAAGTGGGTCGAACCAGCCGTCGTCGATGATCAGTCACTTTCTGCCCCTAAAACAGGTTTCAGTCAGCGTACGTCTTTTCATCTTTTCATCTCTTCATCTCAACGATATATAGGTAAATACCTATGTATACATACAACCTGGCTTTATACCTCCGCGTTAAGTGACAACGATTAGATATCGTGGTACACGAGATGTACACCTTCCCCTTTGTCTCCTTCCAAAGCCAATTTAGCGTCCTTGCAGAAGAATTATCAGAGAGGAGTTACTAAGAAGAAAAAAAAAGAATGAAAAAAGAAGGATGTGGGCATTACGTTATACCGGTTAATTTTGTCTCGTCGTCTCGCGATGTTAACGCGATCGCGCGAGTGTGGAAATTGGTTGAATTTGCATTCAGCGAGGGCCAAGCGTGGGCGTCGGGACGCTTGGCGCCGGTAGGTAGGTAGGTAGGTAGATTATAGGTAGGTGGTAGGTACACAGATAAATATACTATATAGGTATATACTTAACTCGCAAAACTTTCCCATGCCGGAATTTTTATCGTTTCTTTTCATATCCGTTCGCACTTCTTTTTTATTATTTATTTATTTTTGTTTGGTTGTTTTATTTTTAATTCGCTTATTTTATTCGCTTCTCTCTCTCTCCTTCATATTTCCTACGGCTCTGAGCAATTCATAAGTAATTACCTGTTCAAACGACTCGTTGATTGGTCGATGTTTTAGACGCTGAGGTTGAACGGCGGCTGTAAATGAGTTGGAACACGACGCACACTTTTATAGTTGCCTACCGTTGCGTGGGCGCTTTCATTGATAACTGAATGGGAATGAGTCGACGCGTAACTCTGAGCTGTTTTGCCGACACTGCGTCGTCGCCGCTTATATCACATGATGACTATATGTCGAAAAATAAATTTAAACAAAAAAAAACAAAAAAAATATCATATACATGGAAAGACGCATAATTTCTCCTGTAACTCAAACCAAGTTTCTGCACCGCTGCATCTGGACAGCTACTACGATGCAGAACTCAATTTCCTGGATTTCAGGACAAACGTTTATAACATCGATATATAAACGTCCGATCAGCCCACGTGGAATAACTCGCGAGTCGTATCGTGACGAGAGTCGATAGGATGACTCGAAATATCCTGTCTTATATTAATGTTCGATCTATGAATCTACAGGGAATGTTATTTATCTTACATTTCATTCTTTTTTTTTTTGCTATAAAAATTATTCCTCTCCTGCGTAGAATCGTACTCGGGGTTAAACTGTGTCGGTATAATCTGACGTAGGCCATAAGTCGTCCTCGGTTTGCAAAAACTTCATCATCTAATCGTGGGACAGACATATCACGATCCCACGTGTAGCATGTTGCAATCATTGCAATGTAACGAGAATAAAGTAACGACAAAGAGCCGGTTCAAGCTTGACTTTATGGTTTGGCTTGAATTGCCGCGGTATAAGATTCGCGAACATTAGTCGTTCGTGTGTACGTATAGTTTTGCAGTCTACCAGCCTGCAGGCCGAGCCTAGTTTTCCTTGTTCGCGATGAGTTAATCGTCTTACGGTATAATTGGCGGGAAACTAATAATAGTTGAAAGATCACTTTGCTCGGTTTTCTATTGAAGAAACAGGTGCAGGTAAAATTTCACCATACTCAACGTCCGTCCTGTCGTGGATACGGTCGTCACGCGGATTATGCTGCAGTTGTTGTCGTCGCGACTCTTTGTAATAACTTATAGTCGCATATAATAGAAAACGAGAGGATCGGAGAAGTGCGGACAAACACTGATGCAAAAGCTCGCGGAATAGCAACCGTAGAGGAATCTAGAAAGAAGAAGAAGAAACATATCGAGAAACGAGGATCATAAGAATGAAACCGCGGCTGCACTTAATCACTCGGCGTTAAAGAGTGAAAATTACGATTCAGTTCGCGTGACCGAACCTACGCGTGCAGTGCACAGAGCTTGTATGCAAACCACCTGTCGACGCCCCGATCAACAAAATGAACCGATTTTCAGTATTTTATGTATACACAGTAAAGAAATACAGTAGCGGACTCGATCTTTGCAACTTGTATGCGTAAGCTGCATCTCGTGTTCGCTCGTTCTTCGTTAAGCCTGAGCTTTCAGAACTCTTTTATCTGGTTGGCCGTTTACCTCGCTTCGAAGAAAGATGACACCTTTGATATCAAAAGAAGTTATATACCTCCTCAAGATCGGTTGGTTAACCGGTGCAGTGTGTTGAAGTACGTTGCTAAATTAAACGACTATACGAAGTTTTTATCGGTAATTACTGGGAAACGATTACCTGATGACCACTCTTCAGCTAACTGCTATTGCTGCTGCTGCTGCTGCTGCTGCTGCTGCTGGTTCATGAGACCCCTTGTATCTTATAGCTACACACGTGAGGGAGAAGCTAAGCTTTGATACAGCAGCTATACACTATCTTAGTTCACATGTTGGAATACCTCGCTTCACGCAATAATACGCGAGATCAGAGATTTCTTGAACAGGTTTATAACCGTCGTACGTATAATACACACGACGCAGTGTTCGCCACGTTCAGAAATTATACGGAAAAGGGTCGTTTATTCGAGAAGTTAGGGGAATAAGAGAGAGAAAAAGAAGAAACGACGATCATCGATACCTCGCGTCACTTGTCACGAACATTTATCCGTCGGTTTTAATTCGTTGAAGGTCTTAATTGGTGAATGAAATTAATTTAATTTAACTTGAATGAACGTGGATTATTTTCTCCTTCACGATACTGCGGCGGATAGGATATAGCGCCCCGTCGATGGACGTCTAATTCGTTGAGCAATGAAAGCTATGAGGAAAAGAAGCGACTTGATACACAGGAACTTGACTCACCTTTGGAATATATTTAACTATACTTGACTTGGTTTCTCATAGCATTATACGAAACTGATCGCAGTGTAGTTACATTATATACCATATCTCTTTGGAACGATTCACACACCGCCACACCTAATACATTTCAAATTATAATTGCTCCTGCGCTTGCATATAAATTTATTTACTGTTTCAAGCCAAGCCTAACTTTCTTCAACGTATATTATATACCTATACTCAAGTTGCGCAATAATTCCATCGGTAGGCCTTTATTACCCCCGTGGTATAATTAGTTGAATCACTGAACCATTTACTCATGATACCTACTTGTTTCAATAATCCGAATGGTTTTGTTGATATGATCGTGACACGTATATTTTACCATACACATATACGATGCGCGATATACATATGCAATTTCTTACGTATACGTAGATTGTAATATATTCATCCTACGCTTATATTAATATTATTGTCAAACTTCACAACGACTTCAGGATCAGACAACCGAAATAATAAGTAAATCTCCAGACTCGCCACCATTCAAAATTTGAAAATTCTATCGATGAAAACATAGGTATACAGTCGATGTGTAATTAGCATTTTCATTATCTCCACTGTCAAGCACTAATAATCCGTTCAAACATTATCTTCGCTTCAACATCCGCAATCTTTCGATTCGACTCAGAATCAAATCTCACGATTTTAATTGTGCATGGAAACTTCTTTTTTTTTCATTCCACACCCAAAGCACATGTCGACAACGTCAAAGGGACGGATCAAACTGCCGTGAAATTTCATTATGAATTTGTATTTAGGTTTACTCCGAGCTATAACGTTCAATTATTAAAAATTTATGGCCCTGAGAGAGGCAGGAAATATGTGTAACCAAATAACTCGCGCCCATATGCCATTAATAATAACGCGAAACGTGGTGATAATGAGAAAAAATTGAACGCCCAAAATGACTGATACGTTATTCGCGAATCTTGTCGTTCGTACATTACGTATACAGATGATATTCTATATACCTATATCACGCAACGTGTCGGCGCATCGGCTCCGCTTAATGTATAGCGATTTAATGATAAGCCTGCAATAATATGCGTGTCGCATCGCGTCCGTGGTAGCAGGTAGCCGAGAAGAGACGATGCGAGGAACGTTAAATTGGACCGTAACGGGCTTAATACGACCTTAATAATAAGCCGGACTATACGCGAGCCCCGATGAATTCGCGACGGAAAAATCGTTCCAAACTACTTTACAGGCAGATGAAAAACGTACGTGTTGAAACTCAACTTTTAGACGGCCCTGCACCGCATTAAGTTTCGGATAGAAGGATCATCGCATGTGTCCAAAATTACCGTCATCAGCGAAACGATTCGCAATCAATTTCACCTAACAAGATATTCGTTGCCAACTCATTCGCGCTTTCGGTTTATTTCGCTCGTGTAGTATTCAAAATTATCCTGAATCTAATACATCGTACGTGCAGCAACGCTCGTTGTATTTGTTCCATTTAACGGATTCACGTGATTTGATTACGATCTTACAGTTTTTTCAATTTATCAAACGAGAGTATGACGAATTCAACTATTAGCTTTTGGAATAAATAAAATATACCTACGCCGCCGCGGTATGCGCAATGTAACGCAATGAGTTCTGAAGGTTGGTATTATAGAGACGACGTACGTACGTCGTCGTTGGCTACTGTAGTGTCCATTATATCCATATAATAATACTCTTCGGCTGTCTCGTATGGAAAGGTAGTTATGAGAGGAAAGTGATGGTATTTTTTTTTTTTGTTATATGTACATATATATTCATTTTATTCTTCACTCCTCAATTGGGCTTGGTCGGATCATTTTTTCTTTACATACGATTTTTTATTTTCTTATTTATTTATTTATTTTTTCGTCTTTTTTTTTTTTTTTTTTTTTGTTTTTTTTTTTCGACTCTTGCGGACGAAATCAGGTGAAAATTAATTGGTACAGGAGATACGTGATTGAGTACCTACCTGACTCGTACCTGTGGTGCGTGTAATAATAAATATCAGTTGTTGTAATTTCATTCGATTAACAATCTCACATATGTATATAACATATGTGATTGGCAAACACGTCGCCGCATATTTCACAGCATCGTTGTGTATTATGTATCACCGTATACGATATCTATATATCTATATATACCTGGATTGTAGTCATTAATTTCAACGAATATTAATTGCCGCTACGACCTAAGGTTGACACTTGAAAACAGCCGGCGTAAAGGAATCTTATGCATAAGCCTAACCGTGTAGAAAAATTGACAACATGCCGATCATGTCAGTCAAATTAAAAGATTAGAGTATAACTAGTTGGATTTTTTGATCCTCGTGAATACCTCTTTCCTTTATTTCATCTATTTTTTTGTTCGCCTTTTATTTCTCCTTCGATCCCATCGGATTTTTGTTTTTGTCTTTTTGGTTTTCATCGCGGATATCCCGCTCGGCTAACACAAGTTTCGCCAGTCACCGCGGATTCGCAGTCAGCGAGTCTCGCTCACTCTATCCATTGCTCGATGGTTCGCTCTCGTGAAGATGAGAAAGAACGAGAACAGATCTCGCATCCGAGATACTCGTCTCATTAACCGATGAATCGATAAAAAGTTGAATAGTTTATGTTTCATCATCGCGCTACTTGTTCCACGTCCAACTATCATCTTCCATAACGCATATATGTAATACACATATAACATAGGTATCATATCTTCGCCTGATGTATAAACTCACCAGGGTATACGTATTTATATTACATGTATGTATTTTTTGAATTTTTTTTTTTTCTTCTTCCTCTTTCTCATCGAACTCGTGCAGATTGTTATATACCCACACTAAAAAACATTATCACAATAAACTATCCGACCACACACGCCTGTTAATTTTATTACGTCATATTGTACGGGAAGAAAACAAAAACTTATCTCATTCGGTGGTGGAAAAATCATGGTCTAACTGTGTATATAAATGAATCGGATCATTTGGTACACCGAGGATAGGGAAAGAGCCACACTATATTCCGATCGGTATTCTCAATGCCAGCTGGAGCTATTTCTTGAGAAAATATACAAGCAACTCTTGGAAACGAAACGATGATTTTAAAGACGGTGATCAACCTTACGAGTCAAAGATCTATCCGGCATGGAATAGCTGTTGCGTTGATAAATTCTCGTATAGTGAAATTTGGGCAATTTATAACAATGGGAAAATAAAATCCGTAGCAGCAATTGCCGATGATGAAGATGATGTTCGAATTTCATCTCGAGTTTAGTTATAGCCGTTGAGAATTCCATTTTTTTGAACCACCTGCACGCGACTTATTATACTCAACGTACACGGCGGTACCGATTTGACGTGCCGGTCGTCGGTAGAAATCAATATCTGAATAGTTTTCGGTTTATACTTTTACGAGCACGCGTACGATTTTATTACCCGCGAGGCTCGTTATCCCAGCAAAAACCGGCGGCTCGCGGTTGTTGAGTTCGGTTTGCCGCTCCCAATGCCGATGCCGATGCTTCCCGATACTGTAAACGTATGGGTATATCTGGTATATGTAATATGTAAGGCAAAAAAAAACTTACAACGGCACTCGCGTATTCACTTGAATCGAAACTTCAAAGCTCAAACCTCCTCGAGCGAACGATCCGTTCGGTCTTCTTGAAGAATTTTATGGAATTAATTCGAATTCGCAATCGGCGTTATCAATCGCCCGATGTCACTCCCGTTGAACAAACGTTATAACTCATCTAAGCAAAAATACATTATTTTATTATACCTACCTTGTATTTATTCTGGATCAAAAAGTGGTTAAGTAGTCCGGAACCACAAATCATTCAACTCACACACGCTATTGAGATAAATTGCGTGATGCTCTTTGTTTTTCTTTTTTTTTTTTCTTTACTTCTCTTCCTTTTTTCTTTTCTCGTTTGTATTGAATTATTCACAACCGATCTTTTGGCGCCAACCTATCCACAATACCGGTGCAAGGATTTTTTTAATTGGTCTTTTTTTTCTCATCAGTCCGTCGATTTATTCAGTTGTCCAGTTTCGTTGATCTAGGCAAGAGATTGAACGGGTGGTAATGTAGCAAAAAGGTGATCCAGCTGTTGAAGAGCGTGGCGATCGTGCGAAATAGGTGTTGTAAAAATGATGGGAGTTGGTAATATTCAATTACATGTAATATATGAGTTTTGCCAGCTGATTTTGATCACGTGTTGATCGAAATTTTAATAATTCGTATACATACGATTGCAAAACGTGCAACTCCCGTTGTTGAGAATTGAAATTCGGTGACAGCTCGCATGCACGCCGCTGCCACGCCGTAGCGGATATTATTAAAATATCCGAGGTGGGTACGTATACATCGTATATGTGGATCATAATGTACGTATACAAAATCAGTTGGATAATGTGACGGACGTCACAAGTTCGCCTTTTAATAACGGAGTTCGGTCGGTCTCGCTCCCGCCTCACCCTCTGCCAAAGAACAAGCTAAATAATAATATCACATGGTCTGCTTTTACAATCCATTACCGAGGAATGCGCCTTACAGTATACATATACATACCTATATACACGAATAGACCAGAGTTCGTTCGTTCACGAGGCAAACATGACCTAACAAACGTAAACGTAGAAAACATGTAATACTCGTAGATACATGTATATATGTGTGGAACGTACGACTTTATATATCCGCAACTGTGTAGTTCGTTTTCTATATAAACCAACGTATATGTTTTATGTTTCGTGTTTCTGTAGCTGTTGTCGATCCCCGTAGTAATGGGCCACGGACTCGACCCCTACGACCTGGGCACGCAATACGATTGAGATGTAGCAACGTTCGTGTGATCCAGACTTTAGTTACCGATACGTCTTGATCCTTAAATCCATTAATTTTCGTGCTCCAGGACCCCGGCTGACGTTTCTACACACATACGTTGAGAAAAGAAACGAATAAAAAAATCGAAGACTTCATTCTCCTCTCCCATTCGGTCTTCGTTCCACCCCCTTAAAGATGTTCGATTCGTGGGGTTGGCCCGCCCTATTAAGCCGATTCTCATCCGCCCCGTTCGGATCTTCAGCTGATCTTGGGCTCAATTGTTAAATAATGTAAGTGCGCGGCGGTGGTCACGTATATAAGGAAATTATGGGTTTGGAGATAATGGGAAATAACTACGTCCGTTTCGGTTGACCTCTAATGAGAGGACAAATAGGGTCGGGTAGCGCCTGATGCGATTTCGGTTTACGAAATTGTATGAAATTATACCCGTATTCAAAGGTGTGAACGCGGGAAGGATGATGAGATGAAAGGATCGAGTGAAAGAAAAAAAAAATACGAGTGCAGAGATCGAAACTCACCGACCGATTGATCCGAAGATCAACGTGACGATCGGGGTTGAATCGGTCCAAGTTTCGGACAGTTTAATCACAAATATTATATCACGGCTTCAATTCTTTCCAAACTAATTATCGCACGTTTTCCCCGATCGCCCGCGGCGATATTTTGTGGCAAGTTACTTTTGATTTCTAAAACGTACGTTCTTGAGAGCACAAACTAATAAATATAATTACTATCATGTACCCACTTACGTAATCCATATCCACCGGCTCTATAATACAATATAAAATATATCTTAATAATATTTTCCAATTGCGTTATAAAAGCAATTACATATATAGGTATTGAAAATATTAAAAAATCGATAACTGAAAGACAAGCCAATCAAAAAAACAAAATCGTCGGAAACTAAAAAATAACAATTTTCATTCGCATCCGCACAAAACTCTCGTATGCTCCAAAATTTACAATGGCTAAAGGAAAGTCTTGCGGATATATAAACGCGTTTCAAATCGTATTTGGTATACCTAAATACTCCCATTCCATTCCAGTGAACATATTATATCAGCGTATTACAGTTGTAGGTGTTACACACGGTTGTATACCTTACCGTAAACAGCAAGAGTAACATCAACGTTGTCAGATTGGACAGCCATTTTATTTGTGACGGGCAGATCAGCCTGTTTTTCTAACGTAATTGAATTTCGCCTTACGCGCCGCTGTCTGATAATTGACGCCTGCCATAGATACCAACCCGATGTTACAGTATAATAGTGTCGCTGTACATGAGGGAAAAAAAAAATTCGCGAGTGTTCTGCAAAGCGTTTCGCTAATTCTCCTCGTCTCTTTTTTTTCCTTGGGTTATTCCGATTTGCGTTAGTGTTTCCATCGGCGTCTTTACCTGCGAATGCACTCACACCTCTCTTAAGGGAATTATATCATACCTTCGACAATTAATGTACCGCCTCTGATTTGAATACGACGCTGATTATACGGTGGAAAATAATAAAACCAGAGATCAAGATTATACTTCAATTATTTTCTTTTTATTCTCATTTTTCTCCATTAATCTTTCGGTCCATATAGACAGCAAAAAAATTCCTTGGATCCACCCGTGAGAGTGATCGGAATAGAAATAAAAAAGAAGAACGTCAATTAATTTTTATCCGCCATCGGTATTTCCTGTTTCACCGACACTTGACAGTGTCAACAATATGCCACGGACTTTCTTCTCCCCTTTTATGTAATTATTTCTTTCCTTTTTTTTTCTTAGGTTTTATTCTCCTTTTTACTTCTCGTACGGTACCCGTACACCTTTCCTACCGATTCAAGTTAAATGGAACACAGGGTACCGACGCAACGTACTGTTGGGTGCCTTTGAGCACCCGGCCGACTGACTGACTCCCTGCGTTAGTTCGGTGATTGGAATTCCATCGTCCAATTTATGCATAGCAATCACGATCTATACACATTCACACTTGGTGCTCGTGCGCACCGTATCGTCTCCTCTCTTCAGGGATTTTGGTAGCTGCACCAATCTATTCTGTGTACGTGTATACGAATATATACACGTATTTTCATTGGTATCCGTAGCACCTCTGAGCTACGTAGCCCTCAAGCCTTTCCAGCTGTAAAACTGTCTATATAGTGGATGTATTTTACATCCACGTAGTTTTCGTGCGCGTTCGTACAAGTGTTATAAATACGTACAACACATACGCTCTTATCGTTACATATGTTCGATATTTTACACACCTGGAGATCACATAATTCAATACTCACAAAACGCCCGCGATCGATAAATCGGGTGCGTGTATAAAGTAGCGAGCCACGCCAGAGCAAAGGAAGTAGGAGTGTGATCTTCACGTCGTACGAGAATACCATGTTCCAATGTACCCATACACATGCTCATATTATCCCCTCATACCTGCACCTACTTAGCCGGGTTTTCTGCCTACAAACAATCATCGCGCGTTGCTCGCAGAGAAATCTTCTATATACTATCCCTGTATTTTTACGTATGTGTGTGTAAGTAACTATCGGCAGATTACAGGGTTACTTTGCCGCCTATACCTATATGAACCACATGCTGCTGCGTTCGGAGTATACCCAAGTATATAATAAGTACAGAGAAAAAAAAAAATTGGTAGAAAGAAAAACGAAAGAGATCTATAAATTTTTTTATTATAGTTGAAGAAAAAAATAAAAAAAAAAAAAACGTCATCGAGCGATAATAAAACGCTTCCCTGATGAGCTGATCGGATTTATGGTATAACCTAGAGTGTTTGATAATCTGTGATAAACTTTTCTGATTTTTTATTTTCTTTTTTTTTTCAGGTAAGCATGGAACATCGTCTATGTGCTTTTTGGAATCTCTCTCGATCCAGCTAGATGCGATTCGTGAGTAAAAAGAAAGAGAGGAAAAAAAAACAGAAGGTATTTCGAATAAGTTTTTTTTTAAGGTGTACAGGAGTGTGGGTAGTAATGCGTATTCTTACGTCGTCGAAGCGCGCGTGAACTTTTTTGCATAATTTTTAATCGCGCGTTTAATCATCTCGCTGATTTTTAAGTCAGCGAACAACGACCCCGATCGTGACTCGAAGACAATCATCATTCGATCAGAGTCGAGTCATTATGCCGTGGTAAAAATTACTAACGTATCGTCACGTTTGTAACGTACGTATTATGTTATAGTTTTACGTACCGCCAGTGATCACGTTCTTTGAAAAAATGCTTTTGTCAGCTCATGCGGTTAGCTATTCTATCTTTCAAATACCGATGACGCTATAGCGCGGTGACGTCACGACAAAATTTCACTCACCCTCGTTATGAATCGTAAGCTATTTCGCTCACATATTTATTGTTCTATAAATTGAACGTCGTAATTTTGCCATTATGCCGATAAGAGTAAGATCACGTTCAGTTATAGTTTTCTCGTGTATAAAAGCGATGGGAAGAAAGAGGATGAGGTGTGCAGGGCCCAACAGCATCCCGTATCTTCTATGGGTTTGGATATACCGTGGTATACATATAGAGTGGGGGTGGCAGGAGCGGTGGCAACGAGGAGAACACATACCTTTGTATATGTATAGATATACACTTGCATATACCTGGGAGGCTGTAACAGGCGGCGACTTGGCAGTGCAGCAAGTAGCATCGGCATCAGCAGCAGCAGCGGCAGGAGTGGTGCGGGAAAACTGGATCCTCCTGGAGCCGTAAATAGGGGGAGGGAAGGGGGAGAATAAATTAAAGAACGGGTTCTCCCTCGCTTTAGGACCTCATTACGTCGAACTTCATTTGTTCCCATTTTCATCGGACCGTTCGAACGCCTTTGGCTGTTTGGAGAACCAGTACGCGAAAAAATGTTACGCTCAACGATAAAGAAATGTACCAATCACGATAAAGTTACCGCGAGGAACTCTCGCGAGATATTTTTTAAGTTTTTTACTCAACGTCGGGCACGTAGGTATATGTATATAGGTATATAGTCATGTATAGGTACAACGATTTGCCAGATGTATATATATACCCATGTGTATTGACCAATTTGACGATCTGGAAATGAAACTGAACTCAACTGAACTCGTCCGTGGCCTACGTGTCGTACACGTATTACCCGATTTTGGAGATATCCTGAAGACCTCTACCCGATGCTGATTATGTAGTTTATATGGCGGGTTCTTTTGCAGCGTAGAAGGCGCGAAGGACGCGAAACGACGCGACGTTGTGCAGCAAATGCAGACGGTAACGTGTATTACAACGAGCTACGCGAACACTCCGACTCACCGTTTGCCATTTTTATATTTATCGTTAAATTGCATTCTACGAAGACCTACTTGCATTTTCAATTCATCCTAAGCGACAAAGTTAAATTGACCATGTTTGATCTATGCCTACGTCTATACTGTATGTATACACGGCTACACATATTACACTCATATGATACCAGTATAGCTACTTAGAATTTAATTTCCAGGTAAATGTCACGGTACATAATATTGCCTTGAGGTACTTTCGTCGGATCGAATTAATTACTGATTAAGGAAAGCAAGGTTAATTGCGCATAGTCATTATTACGAAGAAACGCACTATAGATTTTTATCTAACTTTTTTCCTATCGGGATAAGCAGTTTATTTTTCCCTAGTTTCTTGTTCTTCTTCCCTGTCCGCATATCGTGTAATCGTTATGTGATGAAATTTCAAATTTCTCTTGTCGCGTATTTACCGCCTTAACGAGGGAACATATTCCGCGCATACCTATTTCCGCGATCTCCTCTTGTTCTCTCGAAGTAATCATCATCTACAGAAGTGTAAACAGCCGCTTGTTGAACGTCGTCGATGTAGAATAACTCGATAACATCAATAGCCACAATTCTACGAAACGTTTGAAATAATCAATCTCATAGGAATTACGCTAATACCTTCAAAAGAAAACTGGACAGTTTACTCGTGCGGATGAAAAACACGACTCCATCTCTCTCTTTCTGTCTTAGACATCACCGTTTAGATAATCGCCGCTCATCGATACCTCGTAGTTTATGTTTACCCAGAATATCTTCGACTTTCTTGAAATTCAAACCATCAGATGAAACGATCGCTGCCGAGGATGTGATGCTCATGGTCTTCTGGTCTAACTGAACTAAAGAATCGTTTCGAACGTCAATTTGCAATTTAAGCAAGAATATTGGAAGGCGGAAATTTCTCAATCCAAATTTTATTTCAGTTTTTTTTTTTGGTCACAGCTCGCGTGAAACATGAAAGTCCCAACAATACTGCATTTGTTCACAAATAAACGTTACGATGAGGTGGTTAAATTACTCGAGTCGGTTAATACTAGTTCTAACAATTCGTACTATTCTTCAAGATTCGATTGTTCTTCTTAACTATCAAATTCTATACTTAATTTATTTAGGTTAATGGGAAGTTCTTCTCTAGAGTGCTGTTTCTAAGCTGTTTTTTCTTCTGGTTTTTTTTTTTTTTTTTTTATCAATTCGTTCGATTGCCATAGAGCATTATTATGTACTTTTACTAACGTAACACTATAGCTCCGACACACTAGACGAACGAGACTTCAATAGCTTTGTCATTTTGACGGCGCTGGTTCCATTACTTTATTGTCCAACGCGTCGACTTTCATTATTCATTAGTTTAGTGATTATTTAGAGCTCGACTAAACTTTGTCATCTCCTTCTTTTCAACCCTACGGTACGATGGTGAACGAATTGAGAATTACTGCCTCAATAAACTATCTGAAAAAACCTTTATTCAGCACAGGTTAATTCAGCTGGACTACTGGAAATGATTTTCTCTAAAATTAGGGCAGTTAAATCTCGGAAGAGTTATCAAATAATGATCTCTGAACGGCGGCTTCGGTTTACTGGTCAAAGAATTGCCTTCGAAACGTCCTGCATTTGCTGCTCGCGCACTAAACGGTCTAACAAAATGCTTAATATACGTGACCCCGCCGCAAAGTTTCTCGTCGAGGTAATAAACGAAATGGACCAATAAAACAAGAGAGGTCCAAAGTGTCCGTTTGATTGTCGATTCCTCTGTAGTCTGTAATAAAGGCGGTTGCGGCCTTACGGACACCGTTGAAAATAAAAAAAAAATAAAAAATGGAAAACAAAACATCACCCTTTGAAAGTCTTTAAAATCGCGAAAACAAAAGACCGTACTTACACTTTACGAAACCATCACCAAACTCTTAAAAAATGAAACAGCGGAGACTATTACTCAAACCGAATTACCCAAACGAAAAGGAAATGGCGCAATTTTGATGATTCGAAATTTTGTTCGTGAAGCTAACGTTGTAACTCAATGGAGATAATGATACAAGGATTTTTTGACTTACTTCTAGAAACTTCCTTCGTAATGTTCATCGCGTGGATGAATGTAAAAATCGTTCTACTTCTGCAGCTACATCACGTCCGGATTGGAGAGCAAAAAATACACGTACATTTTGCATATCTTCATGTTTAATACAAGATTATTAATGATGTGTCATTTTGAACGGTGCTTTGTCTTCACAGTCAATAAGCCATGCGCGATGCGATAGAGCGAGGTAACGTCGTTGTTCCGATTAAATAATATATATGAATCAGAGTTGGATCGTTTGAACGTTTGAACGACGTAGCGGACTTCAGAATTGAATATTAATTTTGTAGTTAGAAAAAAGGATAAATAAATAAATAAATGGAGAAGTAAAAAGAAAAAAATGAAATTGACATGAGAAGACCTTTTAGAGTTGAAGGAATACTGCACTTTATGACCATGTCAAACGTGAGGCGCGTAATGATGTGGACAAATGATTGGAAAATGATTAAGTCCAGTGTCAGTTCTGACGCGTATAACGTCGGTATCGATTTAATCATTCAGAAGCAAATAGAATCTGACGTATAGCGTCGGTTCTTTAATTGGTATATAGTTTTTAAAAGTCTATTTTCAGTCGAGTCGCAGGTAGGTATAGGGAGCTATAATTTCGCAATCGTCAATCGAGGGAGAAAATCGGTAATTAGTCGATCGTTATTAACCGGCCTTTTATACCCATACTTGTGTCAGTTTACAGGGAGAGCCGTCGTCGTGCGCCTATGGCAATATTGACATAATTGTCAGTCTCGTGGGATTGATGATTGATTGTCAGGGTCGTATACTTTCAATTCGAATCGAATGTTTGAAGAAAAACGAATGTCCTTTTTTTTCTCCGTCGATTTCGGTCGATTTCTTGAATTTCAAATTGCCCCACGCAGCGGCGTATCTTTTCGCCTAATTGCAAGTCCACGTTCAAACGCGCAAATAGGACGATAAAATAAGAAACTCAGATTAAGATAAAGATGAAAATAGGGAGGGAAAAAGAATCATTGCCATTGCTATTGCCATTGCCATTGCCATTGGCGGGATGGAACGGAACGGGAAGGACAGAGAACAAGCGCGATATATTCCAATTAGTCGAGTAAAGATACGGTTTCCGAGGTAACGGAGGCTTTACAGGTGTCCAGCTGTTGGAAATTCATATCGACGACTTGCTTCTTCGATATCATCTCCCACCTTTGCATCTATCGCCGCCTACATGGTCTCGATGCTAATTCGCGAATCGACTTCTTGTATTATATATTGGTCGTACAGGGACGGGTTGAAAGTACATACCTACGTTTCGCATAAAACGTCTTTTCATGATCACAAACCGCAGTAACATGTTCGGTACAAGTATAAGCTTCCTCCACTCATTCTTTTCTTCTCAACTTCTTAAGGCGTATATATAATGTTTCGATCTGGTCGTCTACGTCATGCAGGTGAATGCGTTGGCGTATCCCATACGTTTTACAGTCAACAGATTTTCGCAGCATCGGCAGCTACGTTATAAACAGGTATATCCAAACCGTCGTGGGATCCTGTCCGATCTACACAGTGTTTTTAAAATAAAAGATCATCGGTTCATGTCTTTACTCTATGTCGCGAGTCGACGAGACGTGACCCTGAAGACATGAAGAAATAGTGACACCTCCAGGAAGTGTAGTTCGAAAAATGCTCTTCTCAGAATTGTCTTCTAGTTTATAATCGTCATCGGATCTATGGATCACAATTCTTGGTAACCGGTCATTTTAGTGTTATAGAAATTATGGTCAAAAGCAAAACGTAACTTTTAACCATACTTCTAAGCTTCCCAGTGTATATTATTTTTGCGGAGGTAGACTCGGACGCGTGGGTTGTCCCTGCCCTTCTCGACTTATATTCTTGTGGGGACCGATCCGCGACGGCCACGCGATTGCAGATCAGTGTTTAATGCTATTCCTGTTTGAGAGGACTGTGGCTGCTGCTTAGTGTTTGCTGAGTGGGACTCGACACCCGGTGCACGCCGGTTTACCGACCACCTCCAATAACCACCACCACAATCACCACCACCACCACCTCGACTACCACCATCACCACCTTCGGCAACCATCAACAATTCTGGTGGGGGTCGGGGGACATTCTGCTCCGGATGTCGGCTTTCGATGAAGGTGATAAGGTACCGGTACTGTCGATGATGACGATATCACCGCCATTGTTTTATTTCTAAACATTTTATAAAATGAATATGACATCACAATATTATACTCCACAGTTGTCAATGTCATCACGAATTTACTTCTTCTGTTTAATTGCTCTCCATTTATCCACCCGTCTCATTTATCTTACTTTTACATTGTTCGATTCAATTCATTGTACAGTTCATGGCGGGAGATTGTTTTTTCTTTTTTTTTCCTCCGTCTCTATTAATATTCCTCGGCGGGATTGGCTCGCGTTTTTCATTCATTATGTGATAAAATTAAAAATCCGACAGTACCTCGATCTTGTCACTTTTTATACGACCGTTAATAATAAAAGTGATTAAAAATTATATTAAATGCCTAATGATCCAATGAATACGAAAATAGCGATGCATGTCTGCCGCTGAAGCACCGGAGGATTGAGGAGAAAAAGCGTGAAACACGAGTACGAAATATACGAACACGAAGACAACGATAAGGATATGAGGTGCGGGCGTGATTATTATTGGAATCGTATATGAAATAATTTTTGACTCCGCATCCCAACGACCTTCGATAAACGACGACCCGTTTCCCAATTAAACGGAAGAGACAACGATCAGCTGCGTAGCGACTACTGGAGTTGATCTGGCCAATCGCTCTGGGATAATTACGCCAATTATTACTTTTTCTTTTTATTATTATTTTTATTATCTTACTGGAATTCGACGAGAACTGGACGACACCATTGGTGAGAATTTTTTATTTCAATGATCATCCTATACATATATGAAACTGCGATTACGTGATGAAAATAATAATTCATCATTTTTATAATTAAAAAAAAAAACACGACCGCATAACCATGAAGCGATAATAATACTCACAATTTTTACAATCTCATGTACCTTACCGATTGCGATCGTAATTTTTAGCGAGTGTTTGGTTTAGATTTAGTGAAAGTAAATTTGCTACTACAGCTGTACAGCGATCGAGTTGATGATGATTGATAAGTTGTCAATTTTTTTTTTTAATTTTTTTTTTTTTTATATCGAGTAATTTATCATCGCTTACAATTGTGTTAATAAATTGAAAAAGAAGGACAACGATTATTCGAGTAATAAATTCTAAGTTGGAATGAAATGTCGAATTCGTTGATAAATTCGAGTTCAATGAACATTAAAATCGAATGATTCATTCACCGTTGAACGTCTCAATCCTAATTCTTCTAAAATAATTCTCGGGGACTTCTATTTAACTCTCAAAGAATATGGCCACTGATTAAATCACCGCATTCGTAGTGACGCGGCGCACGCTAGTTTGCATAACCACCTTATATACCTATAGAGGCTTTCAATCCTATACCGATCAACCGCAAATAAAGAGCGAGGAATAACATATAAATATAATTATAACAATTATGGTTCCAACAATATGTCGACTTGCCTATCTGTATACCTATGTAATTATAATAATATCGTATAAATTCTTCCATATGTTAAATTATTGTGCAACTTAACACGCTTTGTTTGTACAATAAGCCTCCGCCAATTATAATTTTACCACCCATTAGTCATTCATTATTTATCTACATGGGAGTGTGTTATACGTAGAGATATACTCACGAGTATCTATAGATTATACACCGATAAATCATATTAAAAAATTATTCATCTATACCAAGTTGAATTTGTCTAGACCGCAAGTACGAGATTATGTAAAAATTCGTACGTGCATTTTCAGATCTATACGCGTATGTAATTCACGTGATATAAACGCACCTTACTTGCTCAAGATCAGATAATCGCCCGTACGCTGTAGTTGCAGGTAATATTCGGCGTGCACCTTCTATGGTATAGAAAAAGAGAGATAGAAAATTTAAATCGTTGCGCGGTTGTTAAAAAATCTTCCAAATTTCACGCCGTGCTCCACTTATTCGCGAATATATTTATGTACCTCTACATACATATATTTATATTATACATCGTCGCGTTCACCGCATCACGTATAGCGTCGTAGTGAGTACAACATTGCACGCGTGCATACAAATATAAAAAACAAAATAAATATATATACAACATGTATATATGTACGTGAAATAAAAATCAGAGTAGATATACATATACGTGCGCGAATATAAGTTCCATAACATAATCCTCGCGGTCATATAATAATAAAAGAATCTTAAATCTCTTATCGCGATACTCGCGAACTCGTTCGGCCAATATTTTGCAACAATCCAACTCGATGCAGCTGCTGAAGTGGGTATGTAAGAAAATCCTACTCCGTCATCGTGATATTGCAGTTTTGTTCGTCGTGTTCCTTTTTTTTGTTTTTTTTTTTTCTTCTTACAACCTCCAAAGTAATAATCTTAATTCAAATTTTCTTTCGTTCAAAAAGAATCTAGAATCTATATCGAATCGTACAGCGAAACCTGCGATTCAGTTATCTCATACCTCGTATCGTTCACCGGCTGTTATTGTTACGAATCGTCGAAGTAACGTGTATCGGAATCTTGCGAGTCGGATAAGGCTGCCTGTTATCGGCGACGTAATCTTGTCGATATCGAGTTGATTTCAGTTGACGCGCACCTGTGAAGCAAGAAGTATGTCTCGACTTCCTGATTGTTGCTTTTTGACTCAACCCGAACGAAAAAAAGGCTCTTTTCGAGTTCACGCGTGCGATAAAATAATTGACCATTCTTTTCACGAAGTAATTTCATTTCATTTTTAAAGTACTCGCTATATGTCACCGCGACTAAACACGATGGGTATAACTAATCCGTGTCAGCGTAACTTCTAATTTTAAACCGGTTATAAACGTATCCCGATAGAAGAACAAGTGACGCGGGATTTTTGGAATACTGAATTTATTTCGTAGCTTATTATAGTACGCTTTGATTAATCACAATAAACACGAGAGGCATCTAAAAAGATTTCCTGAAAATTTGAATCATCAAAAAACATCTCATCGTCACTAGATAAACCCCTGCGCTATTGTTTCTTACATCATCTCGTTTTTTTTTTTTTCCGAATCATTCTTCGAACGACATCTATATAACTTTAATTGTAGCGCTGTATAACCAAACTTTTCTATCCGGGAAAAATTCTTTCTATGTATTTCAGAAAGAGAGAAAGAAAACAAACCAAAAAAAAAAAGGGGGGAATAAAGAAACGAACAAACGACCTCGGGTATCCATTGGATTTGTTGAGGCAGTGTACCGTCAATTAAAAGATGTCGAAAAAGAAGAGACTCGTAAAATACTGACAATTACCGATCTCGTCGGATGTAATCTGGTCAAAATCAGTCAACGAACGTTTCATATAAATCCTGAGATAAAGACGCCGCCGGGAAAGTGACTTTAATAACCATAAATGTGTTATGATACGAGTCGACGGAACACGCCGTGAACAAAAAAGAAGAAAAAGAGGATAAAGAAAAAAAGAAATTTAATTAAAAACAAAAAAAAAAAAATTAAAATAACATATCAAACTTGTAAATCAGCCGATAAATCTGTTGGAATAACTGCGGACTGCTAAAAACGATTCACTAAATCATAGCCTGAAAGTCTTTGGGGCGAGTGACTGAGGCGAGAGAGAGTGTGACTTAAAACTGGCTTACACTCGGTGACTTATCGAGCGGGAAGCCGTCCGTTTGTTTCAACCGTATGAGAAGAGGGGCAAACGAAAGATCGAGGAAGCCCTTAACTTACATTTGTAATTCATAAATCTATAAGATAATAATCCGATAAATCACATATATCGAGGTTATAAAAATGCAAGGGTGCAGATAAAATACGTGCCACGCTTCTCCGAAGACTCCACCTCCAAAATCAGTCCACGATTTTCGTCGCACCGCAGAGTTTCCCCGGAGATTTTGAAGAAGGAAAATATGAGGTAATAATAATAGATATTTAGTTATAAAATATAATACAGACCAATCTGTCATTTTTTTGTATTCGTCTAATTTTAAGGACGATAAACGTATACGCAGCGGAAAGAACGATTCCCGAATTCCGTAATAGAGCGCGTGGGAATAATTTCGCTCCCATTATTCTCCGCAGGCTATACGCGTATAGACGTATGTAAAAACGCGCGATATTCTCTAAGGAAGTTTCTCTATTTATGCGCAAAATTACTGCGAATAAAATTTCATTTATTACGAAACGTATACGCGTATGTATACGTAATATACGCACGTGAGATCTTGTGAGAGATTATATAGAGTAGCCTTTATGAGTTAGGCGTACCCGGTCGGATCGCGCGTTTTGAATCCAAAATTTTTATCATACGTATGCAGCTCGAGTGTATGAAACGTTTTTTTTTCCCAAAATGATTATAATGATATGCGATATTATTATATCATTGTATTTATTATACAGATACATAAAGTCTGCGTAATCGGTTGCAAATTTCTCATACGCCGTCGTGTGCAGTGCGGATCTTGTAAACGTCAACGTCACACGTTCGTATCCTTAATTAATCGCTAATCTCGTCCGTAGATCCTCTGCAGCTATATTCTGTGCGAGTTCAGATACGTGTGTAGTATATATATAGAAATAAATGAACCGCGGTATCAACGGCTTATATTATGCGTACCGGAGGCACAAGTAGCTTTGTAGGTTAATACCCAGGTGATCAGTGACTAACGGGCAGACCATCTGACGATTCTAATACAAGAGATATCCGCGCATCGATGTTACTGGAGGTTGACGAGTGACGAAGGAAAAGGATAAGAGAGGACGATAGACCTGAAGTTTGTGTAAATCAGTCGAGTTTGCGACAAGTTGTTGGATATAATACTGGTATTGGCTATGTGAACACTGTAAACTGCATCAGCTCGGCAATGCGGTGCAGCAACATCGGGGATTGTTTATAAATTTCCAATTAGGAACACCTGTACGCGAATAAGTCAGTCAGTCGCATGGTGGGAATATCTGCCGCAACTTACGCGCGTCGTTACGGAATGCAGATATATTATACTATATTCGTTGTTATAAGTTCCTAAGCTTTTTATTTTTCTATTCAACAGCTAATACCGTCAGCTGACGTAAAATCCTTCACATTATATGGGAGTCCTTGATCCTCATAGTTATGTCTACTATATCTGATCCCATAAAATAATTGTTACATCTACTTCTCACAGACGAATGGAAGGGAAAATAGTCACGATATTACTTCGTACAATAAGTGACGTTTCTTATCACATTTGCATCTTTTACACCGCGTTGTGTGAAAGCGCTGTACAATGTTGCGAAATCGCGTAATTATTTCTTTCATCCACATCGATTTATCTGTTCTTTTGATATTCGATTTTTTGTTTTCTCTTTTTTTTTTTTTTTTAACTTGGATCCCGTGACGTTTTTTTTTCCTTTTCTTTCGCATCTGGAAGGTCGTCGTATAATTACCGCCAAAGAGACTTCCTGCTGATATTTCTTATCGATGAAAAATTATTCGGTACATCGAGCAATTTAACGTGGGCGAAAATACATCGCCGTCTCTCACACGTATATTATTATATCGAACCATGCGACTCCCGGAACTTGGAGTACGTTGGTACCTTTACGTTTGGCACTCTTACCTGCCCACTCGATCATTCGAACTTGTCAGCCTCTCTTATTGCTGCAGCAGTACGAAAGACTGGTTGAATAAAAATCATATAAATACACTCCGGCCCTATAGTACAACGAAGCTTATTTCAGAGCTTCCTTTTATTTTTTCTTTTGAATTTATTCTTGTAGGTTTTACAAATGACAACTTGGCATCTTTTCTTGTCCAACAATTACCACCTGCGATCGATTTGCCGATTCAAATGAGCGAATCTTAATAAACTGGGATGACTGTTTTGTAATTTGACTTTTTCCCCATTGAACTAGAGCAATTCTTTTTGAAAAAAAAAAAAAAAACAGACCGAAGAACATGAATTTTTAATGTAAAGCCGATGGCATTGATGACGTATAAAAATTTTGTTCATCTGTAATTCGGGTTGTAGAGATCGAATCTCGTGGATGATCGGCTTATAGTCGAGAAGTCATCCTGCAACCTCCGAAATTCCCATGTAGAAAACTAACGAGATATTAATCTGCTCTGAGCCATCCATCACTTAATGTTGTTAGTCTCGGAAGTTAAACTCTCGCCCTTCCCATATAGCTGCTTAAACATCATCCTCGCTGCACTTGCGAACGCGTATAGTATTTTACGTATATACGTGTGTCTCAACTGTCTACCTTTTATTTCTATATGCCTCACAAAGAACGCGAGATCTCAACAACGCATACGTAACCGGTAGCTAAAAAGAATGATAAATTATCAACTTATCGATAATCATGTCGACGGTTGGCGGGAACCGCGAGTACCTGGCGCGTGCGTAGGATACTTAACGTACCTTATACCTTATACCTTATATCTTATGCCTATATACCCATACCCTACTTCGTGTCGTCCGTATCTCCTTCATTTTTATTTTCGTATTTTTTGTATTTTTATTTTTTTATCTCTCTCTGTATATATACGCTTTATAGTTATCGTATTAAGGTAGGCAGTACATACGTAGGAAGCAGCTAGCAAACAGATAGGTGGGAAACCTATAACTCTACTGGTCCTCAAAACCCACGCGATATGGCCAAGCCCAAATTATTTATTTCAGATAATTCATCTCCGCTATGATTCTCAACCGGAAGCGCGTATCGTTCGATCCTTGGGGATGAATGAGAGAGAAGAATAAAATGAAAAACAAAAAAATATAGGATATTTATACCAGTGATATTCGCAAGTTGACTATATATATTTATAAGTATATGATGTGTAGAAAAGATGATATCGCGTTGCAGAAGATGACGTTCGTAATTCTTACATGTACGATCGCGGATGATGGCTGACCGAGTGAATCGGTCAACGTACGTTACGTAGGGTTTTGTCGTCGTTGAAAGCTATGTCATACGCACGTAACTCGCGGTACGGAAAGACGAAGAAGAGAAGGAGGAGGAGGAGGATGAGGATGCTGCTGCTGCTACGAAGCATCGAGCTCGCTGGTTCGTGCCGTGCGCGTTCCCACGCAGGTGTGCATACTTTTTGTACGGTTTTTCTACGCACTACGCACCGCACATATTTATTATTTCCCTCTATATACCGTTCTTCGACGACGCGCGCGTATTTACGAAAGAACGATACAACACGCGCGCGTTTTCTCCGATATACACTTGCAGATTTATAATTCTTTTTACCTTCTCTCCACGTATACCTACACATACGTGTATTTTCTCTCTGCGCTTAACCTGAAACATGAAAGCTCAAAAGTACAGGTCAAGGAAGGCACCTTATATACCTTCCACACGACCTATGCAACTTCTGCCGAACGGTACTCGTCGTAACCGCAATATTCAATAACATTTGCCTCTCGTATACGCGAAATATCTGCACGTTCGCGTTTATTCAAATAATAAATTTAAATATCACTATACACTACATATTCTTTGGATTTTTTTATTTTTTTTTTATTCCGGTGAAAATTTTATTATTTCAATATAATACGATCCGATGCCGAATGAAATCGAACCGACGAGAATTATCTATGTGTACTGATACTTTTTTTACGTTTACACGTCGCTATAAGTGGAGACACACGCGAAATGTAATTTGTGCTAGACTCTATTTACGTGCCTCAAGGCTACAAGATTAAATTATTGGATAAACTTAGAAACCACCGGTATACATGTAGTACGCTAAATACGAGGTGGTATAAAAGAAAGCAGTAGGTAGTCCAGCTTTCGCAGAAAAGAATTCTATAACGTAGTATATATATGTAACAGTGAACAACTGTATTTTTATCGGCTTTCTTTATTGCGGTTTTATATACCCAGTATAATTGAATTCATCAAATCAAAACTGGGATTGAGGATATTAAGTGGACGTTTTTGATCGACGTATGTATAGAAAATCTATCTCATCTCTTTAATCCGAATAGGATCTAGTTCGCCAGATATAATCTCTGGAGCGGAAAATTATAGGGTTTGTACGGGTACCTATACCCAGAATTTATCAGACCCTCTTTACTGCGGGTTGATCGTTCTTGAATCTAGTCTGTCCGGTAAAATGCTCCATAGTACTGCAGATTTAATATAAATTCCATCGAGATCAGATACCCAGCAAGAATGTAAGAAAACTGTGATTTATAAATAAACGATGGTACCAAGATAACGACGTATTTATGTCGCATTACACCATAAAGACACCGTGCAGTAGATGCGGCCTAGCGCCTTGTGCGGCGATATGGTAAAGAGGCAACTGCACTGCTGCAACAGCAGCAGCAGCAGCAGCAGCAGCATCAGCCGCAGCCGCCGGACAATAAAGCCAACAGCTCACGAGGCACGTGCTCGCTAAATCACGAGCATTAGTCATCGAGCGCGCATACAATGATCGATAAACAACTACCTTTATACTAAAATGATAATATCGCATACGGATAATCGAATTTTTTGGCAAATTTATTCTGATTGTAAAGAAATTCAGTGATTCTCATCCAGGATGCAATGTTATAACAACTTTCGGCAACATCGTGTGGTACACATGTACATATTTCGGTGCGAGCGTATGATGAAGAAAATTTTATTATTATTTTATTTTATTTTATTTATTTATTTGTTGTTTTTTTCCTCAAGTAGCGCATCGTCGTTCATTCGACCATGAAACGCAGCTGCCCACATAAACGATCACGCATAGTTAGTATGTTATAAAAACGATTCAGGCGTAACTGACGGCGCCTTCCATCAAGAACCACCTGTACGCCCGTACGCGTACTGACCTATGACTCTCGTGACTTTCAGATTGTGATGGAGAGCGTTGCCTCGTATTGAAAATAAACAATTGTATTATATACAGAGTTGCAGTGTTGGCTACGAGCTTCACCTCCTTCGTTTCCTATCTAGACACCTGCACGTAGCTGTATACCCCATGAATTACACTGCTTCTTTACCCCCGTCATCGATGATCACGTTCAACTTTCTTCGCGTGCAGCGATCCTTGATCTCTGCACTGATCGACAAACAATCGCTAAACTATCACGTGCAGGTGTAGCCAAGTGATCGTCCAACCAAGCTGTGAATACAACTGCAGATGCTAGTCTGTTACTTCGCTTACAATTTGTAAACCGTTCCTCAATTTTCATATGTTACCACGCGAATGTGAAATTTCGACTAGTTTCAGAGGCCTTGAATGCGGAAGTGAAGCTTCGAAAGGTTTTCAATTCTTCGGATCTTTGGAATACCCCTGACAATTATCACCCTCGTGATGTAACGGGTGGAAGAAACCCTTCTGGTTTGAGATTATGCTCTAATCGAGTCTGAAATTGGTTGTTCAAGGTGGATGGTAATCCCCGCAGATGTTGTACAAAGTATAATAGTAACGGCGGTGAAGAGGGTAGTAGTAAAAGGGCGTCGGTACCTCGGTAGTCTTCCTCGCCTCGGACAGCTCGAGACAAGGGCTAAGCGGCGTTTCGTAATAAGTCTGGTAGTTGCGCGCGGTGTCCCTGAGTGATAGTGGTTTGTTTGGAAAACAATAGCCTCTGGTTGGCAGCGCCCGGTCGTCCCCCTGCAGCTTCTCATCTACATACGCAAATTCCTGCGATAGATCTTTCGCGAGCGCACGCCCGTGAACGTGGCCCGTCGTGCGTCTTCAACAATAGCCCTTCCCGCGACCGGCTCCTTTTTTCTTCTTCTTCTTCTTCTTCTTCTTCTGTAGCATCCACCTCTCTTCGTAAGTTCCTCTTCCAGAGTAAAAAGAAACGTAAGAAAAAAAAAAAAGTTAACCCGCACATGAACATACACGCACGTAATCACATCTCCCGTGGACCAGTAGCTTCTGCTTACCAGTTATAAACGAGTAAGAAGAGAAAAGAGAACTACTACCGTGAAAAAAAAAAATAAATAAAAATACAATACAAACAGTGGCTGATAGTTATTGTAGTCCAGTTGTGTCTCTCGTCGAAGCAGCAGCAGCAAATCGCGACAGAGAAGAAGGAAAAGACTAAAACGATAAAAGGGATGGAAGTATTGAGTCTATGGGGAAAGCGATGAAGATAGAAAGCCAACAAGACTCTGCTGAGATGAAAAGGGGCGAATGCCTTACCGTTCCAGTAAATAATTGCACAGTGCGATTGCGGTTGGAGTACGTCTTTGCTGTCTTCTGGTGCAGTCCAGAAGCTTGCCGGGGTTGCCGACGAGCTCTCCTCTTGTTCTAGAGGTAGAGATAGGTTGGTTGGTCGGTTTGTTGGTACGAATACACTTCGTGGTCTCTCCCCCCTCCTTTCCCTACTTCTCGGATGCTGCAGCCGCCGGCAAAAAGATAACTAAGACCAAGGAGATGCGAAGTCACAATAGTTTCTTGTCGATGTCCGATGAGGGTAAATAAAATACATTCGGATCTAAAAATAACCAGCACAGGCTGACGAACGCACTACGGTAGGAATATCTGGACCTTTGTAGTTGAGTTACAGAAAACTTATTGTCAGTGTATACTTCTCAGGATTATATAAGGTATAAAGGTTTAATTTAATTTGATATGGTAGCGGAATATGTATCCACAAATTTCAACTCACCGTATTGTGGGTCTGATGATTCTATGAAAAACAGAATGTTGGATAGGTGACTGGGAAACTAATGATTGCAGGTATGGACGCGTTGCGTATATTTTCATAGTTAACAGAGCTATACGTGTACCTCGGCTAGGTACTTGTAATTCAACGATTCTACGCTAACGATCGCGCGCATGCAATTGCACCGGTGAATCAAATCGATTTAACTTGTACATTCTAACCAATCAACGAAGTAAGCGAAGAGTCTCTAGTATATCTCGCGGTGAACCTTATAGTCGGGACTTTACGACCGTTGGACAAAGAAATGAGTAAAAAAAAAAATTGAAGAAAAAAAAAATGCGGGAAGAAATCGCGTATGGTTAGACATTTGTACCTTGGTGACCTGAAATCGACCTGAAAACCGACCTCGCGCACTGTACTGCAGCAGTTTAAACAGCCTTCAAACGCGCGCGCGTACTGAGAGAGAAATGAAATCTCTCGATCTGAAACGCGTCACCAATACCAAACAGTTCCATGATCTTCCAAGTTTCAGAGTCGCGTTATTATCGCTGATCACGTACCTACTTAGAAGCCGGTTGCGGGTTTACCTCAGTGCTTTTATATACCAGCTAATACAACTACTAGTGAATTCTATACTTCTTCACGGTCCCTATGAACCAACAGGCAACAGGAACCCGGCTGAGGGAACCGATGGGAAGCTAAGAACTCCTTCGAGGCTCGGCCCACTGGTTTTACTCGTTCGCCAGGGATGTATTTGTGCCTCGCCAGGAGGCAGACGGCTTTGCCAGACAGCACTGCGCCTCCGCCAGGTTCCAGGAATTACCAGCTCCCCTCGTAAGCTGAAAGAGACTAACCGGGATGACTAGACGGTGGGAACTACTCCCACCGCTTCAGCGGTAGCAAGCACCACTGCACTGTTGCTACTTCTAGTGCTCCTACGATCAACGTCTTACCGACCTGCACCAGCGGAACGTATCGGCGGTATGTTTTGACGTCGGTGACTGGTGCATCGACCCTAATGGCTTTAAAGACCTTAAAGCCAGCCTTCGTTTTACAAGCATAGTCGAAACTTGGTACCGTGGAGATCTTCAGCATATTAAAACTACTCATATCATCAAACCTTCCTCGATCAGAATTTCATTAGGATTCAATGTAAATAAATCCTGCGATATTCTCACAGTCAACGACCCGGAAGACCGGATCAGTGACAGTATGCCGTCCTGAAGGACAGAATCGCGGACACGGACGGCTCGTGACACTCGCATCTATAATGATTCAGTATTTCTTTCAACTCCTACGATTTCTTACGTCTCATTCTCCGACGGCTCTGTTTCGCCACTTTGTACCTTTGGTCGGGACCGCGAATTGATGAAGACGTTATTCCTTTTCCTCCCATTACCTGAGGATACCTATTCTTAACGCCCTGAATGTGGTCGGGAACTGAATGAAGACGTAAATTCAATGAGATGATTTCGGAGGTTCCTCTGCTATTCTCTTTTGGGAGAAAGAGGGCGAACGAAGCGACGGATGTCGACTTGCGGCGCGACGTTACGGTGCAAGATTCACGCGTGATTTACTCCGTAGAACGCAAGACTTTGCCCTGCAGCGCCGCTGCTAATGATATACGACTTAATTGGCCTCATTCCTCATTCCACGCCCGAAATTGCGAAAATAGAATCCGAGGGCCGCATTTCTGATCAAGTTATATAGCTTGGCGTCGCGACATCTCCGCGTCTTCCTGCTGCTAAAGGCATCACACACACCACGGAGCTTAGCTTAAATCATTTCCTTAAATTCTGTAACTGTTATGGAATTCTTCACGCGGTAAAGAGTTTAGGGAAAATTGCGCGGGGAGTCTTTTAGAGATTGAAATTGCAAACGTGCAGTATTCCTTTTATAATACTTACTTAGTTACTCACTTACTTATATCCTCGGGGTAAATTACCCGGCGCGAATTGAAGCGAGATGAATTATTAACTGTTCGTATTACGTCGCTCCCTTTTTTCTCATCATACTCTGCACTTAACCTTTTCAAAGGAATCGACTACAAAGGACCCCCCTTCGTACATAGCTTCCCGAAAAGGGAATGTAGGGCGAAAATTGGCTCCGCAGAGACCTGCTACTCGTACGCTACTCGAATATATACCTACTCGTGGTGAGCCTGCTGCCTACCTGGCGTCTCGACAATTACTCGATTCCTTCATTCCTTCATTCCTTCGCTCCTCCAATCCTCCATTCAAAGAGTTTCGGCTTCACTTATACAACTCACCCAATGTACTCACACAAGCTTTCTCCCTATCAACCTCCTCGCTTCCCTCTCGTTTCTCCGTGCCGACGCAGTAGCGAGTTTGCGAGCCACACCCGAAACACACCCCGCCCATTAGGCTCATATAAGAGGATGCTTTGGAAGCGGGCCTGTCTCAGAGCTCCTCGGTAAATTAGGTAGTTGTCCGAATTAATAAGTGGCTCCAAAAGACTGAGATGGGAGAAAGAGAACCGAGGCGTGGGGAAAAAGAAGAAGGTTTTCTCCTACCTCATCAACTCAGAATAATACGAACTCAGGTCTGGGAACAGGGTACTTAACTCGTTTAATGACTCAGGTGTAATCTAGCACAAGTACGACAACTTCGCGGCGAATCGGTGCTCGCGAATATCTATAGTAACCTTGATGAAAATTCAGTCTACAATATATGAGTATCATTACGAGGTCTTCGAAAGGTATACCTACGCAAGAGATGCAGCGGTGACCAATTGCTATTGCACTGCGTAACGAACAAACACACTAATGTAAGCGCAGGGAATCGATCATTTCCGCTCAAGGTTACTACGATGTAATATCCCATTCCGTAAGAAATTTTTCAAACGGACGACAACCTCGCGTTGGCTCTTGTTTCGATTAAATCTCAGCTGCTATATAACACCCGGCGCTTACCTACCTGGTGCAGATGGTCAACGCTGCCAAAGATCCAAGGATTCCAAGTGCGAACCGACCACGAAAAACACCGCGAGAGATGAATATTTTCATTTTCGGTTACGCCCTCCTCCCCCCTCGTATATAATACGTATATATTTTCGCATTCAACCTTTTGGCTCCGAGCCTTTCGCTGGACAATCGCGTGCTCACTGCAATGAACCGCTGCTTGAGAGTGAAACGCGTATTTATGGGTTCACCCACCTCTGATCCACGTGCCAAACAACACTCGGAATCCTCGGTTTACAGTTCTTGATGTAACCGAAGCTAACGCGACGGCCATCCAGGTGCAGTTATTGGTTAGTTTTGCGTTTTATCTGCACTGCTCTAAGCTTACTTTTTTCTGAGAAAATAATATATTCGTTGCTGCTATATTGGAGTGGTAATATAGGAAAACTTGATGCTTGTTACCCCGTTTACGGGTTTATGTCGAGAGGGCAGTTTGCAACGCATGAAATACCGATAAATGACGAGAAAACTATAGTGAATTAACGAGGCTAATCTTACCGAGCTTTTTGCCGATCAGTTTTACAGAAGAAACAAGCCCGCCGCTTCTTATTCTTTCTTCTTCTTTTTCTTCTTCTTATTCTTCGATGAAACGAGTCCGCGTTAGCACATAAATGGGATTTATTCGTTACGATAAAACGTGACAGTTTTCTCGCCGCGAATTTAACTCCGGCGATCGAAGATACAAGTATATACCTACCGTAATTCCTCGCGTTTGTCTCTTCGGTGTCGCTTGCCGCCACCATGAGACCTAGGTACATACCTAACCACTTGTAAAACAGCCGGGTTACTCTGATCGTATGCGAAAGGATCCCGAAGGATTCTAATAAGAGCAAGTTCCACTGTGTACTCCACAGTCCACTCCCTTTGCGCTCGTCTTAAGGGATTGCGAAACTGAAAACAATGAAGAGAATTCGATTCAAGATGATTGATAAATATTGTATACCCAAAGGGACCACGTAGCAGGTGAAGACGAAGAGATCGCGGTGGATAACGTTGGCAGTTTGTCGTTAAAATCAAAGTTATATGATCTAAATTCTGCAGCAGGAGACGGTTAAAAAAGATCATGCGATGATCATGGAGAGAAGAGACTGACTCCTGGGGATCCCCGGGGAGCTTAATCACGTCCTTGGGCCGGCGTCGTTTGTTTTCAAAGATGCAGTAGTCGATCGTATACTCGGTTGAGTCGCCAATGCCCGGGGAATTCGAATTGCAGTTCGAATCGAATCGCGATATTTTGCTCGTTGCGCGCGGCAATCGGGTGGCGGCAACGGCAACGGCAACGGCAACGGCAACGGCGACGGCGGTTGCGGTGGCGGTGGCGGCGGTCCGGGGATACACCAGAGGCATCCATCAGGCCTCGTCAAACCAGCCGACGCGTCAGCGGATCGGTATTTGCTCCCCGCGAGCCCTCGTCTACACAAAACCTTCAACCTTCTTCCTACAGAACTGCTCCTCGCTCGTGCATACAGGCGACATGCTCGCTTGTCAGCAAGAAGGGGCTAAAAATCTGGCGGCACAATCAGCTGACAGATCAGCCGACGCAGTAAATATTCTCATCGTGCTTCGTCCGTTCGATCGGCAGCGTGCCTTGTCAAAACTAACGACATTCCCTGGACCCCCGGCCCCCATATCATCGACCTTCTCTCCAGAGTCCACTATTATGCCCATTATACACTTTTTTGCCATCACCATTATCCCCTTCACGCCGTTCACGACCTTTAAGTTCTCCCATGGAATTCATTTATCGATCGTAGAAGAAAAAAAAAAAAAATTCTTTCTAGGTATAATACACCGGGAATACATTGTTGAGAATTCAAAATTCAACAATCCTTTCCGTGATTTAGCCATCATTTAACTTTCTCTGAATCTCAGTTGATATATTATGCAATCGCATTTAACATCGCTCCACAAATTACAAAAATAAAGATTCCAACTTCATCGGATTGGTACCTACTCGCGCGCGCAATGATGGCTTTGATCCCACGTCAGTCGGTGTTGAAGAAATGCGGCAGCTAAGAGAACATGTCAAAACTAACGACATTGCCCTCGGACTCCCTGGAGACGACTCGAGGGGATATCAGGGTGAACCTGAAGGGAGAAGTAAGAAGGAGAAAGAGTGAACCGCGAAGGGGCCATGCGGGGGGACGATGAGAAGAGAGTATCGAGTATCGGGACGAAGCGGGCGAGTCATCCTGGTAGGGCAGTTCAGGCAATTCCTGGTAGCTGCCGACGACGTGCTCCGAGAGACAACTAACTACAAAGCTATGCTGTCCCGCGACAGAGTCAGGATCATGCTTTGTGTATACCCTACAGTTCTTTGCCCGGCTATACCTCGTCAAACCAGGGAAGACTGGTGATCAGTGGCCACCTCTTCCCCAAAGGGTTATAGGCTTCCTATGTCACCAATGCGATATTTTCGGACACAACAAATTGAGACTAACAAAACTGCTCAAAAGGATCGTATACCTAATAGGAGAAGGGTTATTTAAAAATAATAAAAAAACAAGGGTTTACCGAAGGAAGTGAGGGATAAGAAAAGACCGGTGCAATAGTTAGGTATGGGAAATTCTCGCGTCATCAGCAACACCTAGATGTCACCCGTCCACGAATGACGAAGCACCTGTGATACTCGGTGGCTCTACACAGTCGTCGCTCTGCTCGGCTACGCTTTGCCACAATTATCATCCATTTACCGACCATCACGAGCAGTTAGCACAATTACAGCTATCATAGCTGGTTTCGTCAGTCTCTTGGTGCTCGACCAGTGACAGCCGTGAGCTGGTAATAACCTCTCGTGAGGTGGAACGGTCGGGACTGAGTTGCGCGATGTCGTCGTCGTCGTCGTCGCCGTTGTTGAGTCGCCTGCAACTGACGCGAGAGCCCACCGCCGCTACAGCCACTCGCCCGTCAAACGATTAGCGGATCTACCTGTCATCGTAGTTACAACCTTCCAGGACTGACGGCTGCCGCACCCAATCGTCCAACGATTATCGTTGCGTCCTATTAAAGACGAACGACGCAGCTGTGATGAGGAGATCGAGAGTCAGAGGAAGGTGGAGATTGAGATTTAGAACTGGATGGAAGAAGAAGAGACTAACACATTAATTCATGACTTCCGCTCTCATGAAGATGGTCCCGGGGATCGCTTACGTGCTATTATAAAAATCAATGTTTTGCCGTAGTTGAAGTCGTTCTACAAGCGAGAAGGGTATATTATGGCCTTTGAATTGCAGAGAATTACAAATCGGTCGTCAGTTTCTCTTTGGCTCTGAGTTCTTCAAGGATATGTTTATATATATATTTATGTTAGTTTGCGCAACCACCCGCAACTTATTCTTAAAATGGAAAAATTGTCATCATTAACAGTTCCTCTATGCCGGCGTTCAATTTTTTTTTCTTTTTTTATTCAATTTTTTTTCTCCAATTTTCATCGACATGTCCTTTTACAAAATAATTCAGTGTGTCTCTCTGACATAGATCGAACATCTCAGATGGTCCACACGTGTCCTGAACCTCGCGTCCGCGCTGGTGTCCTGCGTTCCCGAGGCGTGTACATTATCAGTCACCAATGCTTATTAATTTCCATGCAATTCTTAACTGTCACACCGATAACCGATAAATAAATGATAATCCCGACGTGGCCTGCGGTCCTCGCCAGACAACCGGTAGATATAAGATATACGCAGGGCGTGGCGGGGAGTGGTCGACCGAGCGAACGACCGGACGACCAGCGTGGATTCCCAGCCTTGAACCCACCGCACCGAGATGCACTTCGTGACTTCGCACCTCACGCTCCCAACATCTTCGATTTTAGTCTTCCCTAACATTTTTTTTTGCTATTTTTTTTGTCGAGTTCGACAAGTGGTTGGAGTGATAAATTTATTAGCGGGGTAACTTGATATGGGTATTTTTGTATTCGGAGAAATCATCTGCCGTAGCTCACACGGAAATTTCTGCCAATCGTACTTGTGTTTCTTCCGTACATCACAATTCGCTCGGCACTCGATTTTCATCTAATAATAAGTAATTTTTGTTTGCTTGTTTCAGGTAAGGAAATTTTTTCATCATTGGTCCAAACTGATACGCGTTATAAGGTGGTTGATGAGGGGATGTACAGAACTGATGCGTGTATAGAATGGTAGGTTATTTTTTTACACCCCGTATATCGTGATCCTGAAACAGCACCAGCACCATCAGCATCGAGAGGAGATCTCCACAGGGCAGCATCGCAGCGCGCTTCGTAGCGGTACGTCGTAAATTCAGTAGGAATCGAAGACGCCGCCTTTTTCTTCGCGTAACGACGGTCCGCTTCCTTCTATCGAGTTTCACTTGCAAATTGATTCCTAAACTCCGAGAACCTCGGGATCGAGGCTGGACACAGGGACGAATGGTATCGTGTTTCAAGTTGGTTGTCATGTTTTATCTGGAGTTCGTTATACCGTAGGTATACGGTCGTTCGGAGACGTTGTACTTTGTTCTCGATGCTTTACTGCCTTTCGGTGACATTAGTTTGCTTTTGATATATCCGAAGGACTCGCTGATACCTCGTGCTTTTTCTCCATAAGATTGTTGACTCTGTTTACGCTTGAAAATTTATGTGCCTTTCGTGTCTCGCGTCGCCGCTCCAGGTTATCCGACGTATAGCTGACGTTAAACAAGTTTCTATCTACCGAATCGCGCAAGAAAGGATCACTGCGTGGATCATGACGAGAACGAGACGACGAGACGAACTCAAAGTATGTAGGTAGGTAGGTACGTACGTAGCTACTACCTCGTTCGTTCGTTCGTTCGATCGTTCGTTTGTCTCTGACGCTGGATAGTTGGTAGTACAACATATCCCTGAGGTAAAGAAGCGGTGGTTAAGACCTGCAACGCGATGCGAATTAAATTTATTAAGACGCGCCAAAGTTCGGACACGCGACGTCGTTCATCGAAAGCTGTTCACCTCGATCATCGCGATGGCTAACCAAAATCCCGATCCCAGCTCGTCTTTGTAGTCCACGTGGTCCAGATACGTCGGTAACCAAGGCCGACCACGTGCACTCCATCAATCTTAAATTTCCCTAATTTTACGCATCAGATAATGATTCCTTACTCAACCAATCCCCGCATCCTTTTCATTTCTGATCCGTGATGCGCTTTTTTATTTTATTTTTGTATTTTTTCTTTTCAATCTTACTTTTATCTTTCCTCTTTCCCTGCTTCTTAATACACACGAGATGCAATAAATCTTCACTTTACATTTCTCACCAATCTTTTTCGCGTTCTCTTCAATTTGCCAATCGGTCACGCTATTCTACGAGTCACGAATTATACGCTAATTAACGAAGACGTCTCACTTCTCACCCGCGCAGAGTAACGACTGCAAAATCTCTCCTCGGATCGCCTTCATCTATACGCCGAGTAGACGCGATGAAGTCTTGTCTTCCGCAGGTCAGACAAAAAGCGGCAGCAGATAGACACGACTCCGAGCACGACTCGGCAGATCGCAGATACAGTACGTATAGCTAATGGTTTCGACGGAGCTTCAGGTTTCCCAGCTGGACACAGGACACCTTTCACCTTTGACCTCCGAATCGTACGGGGAAATTTTATTTCGCGAATAAATAATTTTGTCCGCTTTGGCGTCGGGACGCACAGTTCTCGGCCCTCGATATCTGCGATATTGATCTCGTCTTTGGCAATCGTTGCAAAATTAATACCATGGCTATATCCACCAACCAACCAACCAACTATAAGAGAAAGTGCGAGCTGAATAATTAACCCGCGAAGCTGACATCGCGATTACCTTCATCCGCGGCAATATAATCCATTTGGTTAGGAATTACCCGTGGAAATGGTGACGCGGGTCGAGGACATGTATGCCAATTTGGGGCGATAAACAACGAAGGGAAAAAAAAAGTATTGAAAAAGAAAAACCAAAAACATATGTGAGGACCGATGATCTGGGTATTGAGAATATTTTTCGACCGTTAGAGTATCAGACCGACAAAGACCTGTAATTGCAGTATTGCCAGTGGTTAGTCACACTTGAGTCATGGTTAGAAGAGAAGAAACGCATGATTCGCCGATGAAGAAGATGATTGATAGCTGCAACAGGAGCGTTGGCGAGTGCCTGATGAAGATTACACTGATCCTTTCGGTACAACGATTCTCCGTCTTTTGGTACCTCAAACCACTATCTATCCGCATATATAAACGTCATTGCCTACATTCATAAGGTATACCAATACCCACTTGATTTCATCTCGCGTACACGTATCAGATGTATAGTTCTTTGCAACGTAGAGTCTTTGATGCGCATGAAGCTAGCGCAGATCTATGGTGATTAATGTCCCTACTACTGGAACTACACATCTCGCCTGAGGCCATTACGCCATTGGTTTCCATTACCCGTGAATCTAACTGAGAGAGTTGAGGCTATACAGAAGAGGTCGATCCCGACGATGTTCGTTGTTCTTTCAGTCAATATAACTACTCGGACATCGGCGCCATCGTCAAGTCTTCGTCATGTCCCGCACGTCTTTTTTTTTTTTATTACTTTTTTTCTTCATTCCCAAAGATCAAATCCATAATTACATCGCCGAAGAGACGTTGCCGCTCGTTATTTACAAGCAAACGATTCATGTAACGACGATCATCTGGGTCAGCTCACGCTCTGTACTGTCCTGTGCAGTATTTGTGGGCATCGAAGTCTCCCGCGACACGCCCGACAACCCAACAAATCTTTAATATTCCATCGATGCTATAAAACGTCTACCTTTTTCACGGCTTCTGTAATCGAAATACGCCGCCGCCTGTTCTTCTTGTAACCTACAACTCTCGGAAGACATGCAGTATAACGGGGTCCACTTTCGCCACTTCAGAGCGACGAGATGAAGAACCCCATCGGTCGGATGATCGTAGCTAAGAATACGACGACGGTGAACGTCTCGGTTCATTTGCAAGAAAGTAACGCTAATTGGCTCCACGCCTCGCGCGATAACTGTCGGTCGTTCGTTCCGTTCTAAAGGCGTGGACGACGTCGCGGTTCTGCTGGACAGCAGAAGACATTCGCAGACGATTCGCGTGCATCTACGCCCTCGAACATTTCTGTACATGTGTTTGTTCATCGGGTAATGCATACCTTATAGTGCATCGGTAAACGAATGATCTGAACAAAATAGCAAAACAATTATTGAAAATAGGTGCGTTTCCTCAAAAAACCAACAAAAAAAAATCTCCTTTCTCATCATCACTGCTAGGGTGTCACGAACTTGTCCCCTAACGCATTACCACGGTGACCACAGGTACAAGATATCACCGGAGATTTACTGTTGTTATTGTTGTCTATTCGTTGTCGTGACGAAGAGCCGAAAGTGGAGGTGGCGCTTCGAATCCCCGTTCCTCGAGGTCGACCATCGGCGGTGAGTCACGAGCGCCCTGCGGCGCGACCGACGTGGCGCCAGCATTGCGCAATACGTGGCACCCTTGCTAAGAGTCGACTCGTACGCTGCACTCTTCACTGGTATTTCGCATGTTGATATTTAAAATTTTCGAATATCAACGTAATGAGGAGGAACAACAATTACAATCGTTTTCCTGTTTCTCCCACAGTTTCGTTTTCCTGGAATTAACATTATATATGATAATATGCGCATTTGTTTCATTAGGTAGATCGCGACGATAGACATAATAGATCATAGCTGCTGCGATCTTTACAGTATTTTTCTAATGAGCTAAATCGTTATAAAATGGCGTAGAAAAATGGAAGCCATCATATAATATATAATTTCCGCAGCTGTTTGTCTATTAGTTTGTCTTCTCGGTGCCCCTCATGTGCAGCCCACGTATTAATAGATCGCCTTATGACAGCGCGGCAGTAGTAGCGGCACTAGCAGCTATCCGTCGCGTCGGTCCACAACGTGTCCTACTACTCAAACATTGACCGGCCAAACAGCCAATTCAGACTAAGAGGAGGAAGCAAAGGTTTCAGCAATCAAACGACGTGAATGATGGCCAATCTACGAATTCAGCGAAACGTGGTATGATCTAAGAAATCAAGTCAATTCTAACTCGCGTCGCACGGCGACAACTATAACGTAAGTTTCGTAACTAAACTCTCATAATTCCGTTATCCCGTGATTCATATAAGATCACGCGGATCATCACCCCGTCAACATATTAATATCCGTGCATGAAGAAACGAGAAATCCTCATTCTCGCATCGTCAGATTTTCGAGTCGTCCTTCTTATGACACATACAAACTACTCCCACGCCTAATTTGAACTCGGGTGCTGCTTCTTGACTTGAAGAAGCTGCACGCGAGCAAGGTACGATCCTCATGTATGAAAGAGAAAGAAAGAAGATGAGAGGGGAAAAGAGATTAAGGTTGTGCATTCGAGGTGCGGGAGTGTGGAAAAATAATCTAGCAATGGATAAAATTTAATCTCTGTGGGAGCTGGACGAGGGTTTTAAATCGTCGCCAGTCCTGAGGTCGGTCGAAATACAGAACGCCCGATCGTCTCGGAATCAGCGATTAATTAACGGCTGGCCTAATTGCGACGAAATACCACATCGCACCACGCTGCATTCTTACAGGGATTTTTTATTTTTTTCATTTATTTCCATGCGCGTTATCTTATACATTATTAAACCTTATTCGGACTACGAGATCCTTCACTAAAGTGTACATATTAGTGACGAGGCAGATTTCGTTTATGGGATATTTATGACATGAGATAATCAAAACACTGATTGTTGAGATGCTATACGTGTCGAAATATTTCTCTCTCATTTTTCATTCTTTTTTTTTTTTTCTCTTCATCGTGCGATGATTATTCGAGATTTGCGCTGATGTTGCTATCGAGATTAAATCTCGAATCTTATATAATAATTCTTTTCGCTTTCCCTGCTGCACTTTTGGTGACGTACCGCAGTTATTTAGGGTGAGAAGTTTGTAGTACCGTAAGTAAAGTAGGTACAAAGTAGTTAGGTAATTGAAGATGGTCGTTCATTAGCTCGTAAAGAAAAAAAGCACAAAAATAGAAAACGAAAATAAGAGAAAGATTGAAAAAAAAAAAAATGAGAAAAAAAACTGTTATAGCCGGTGTACTCTTCTCTGCACTTTTGATTTGTGGCTTCTCGCGTTCTACCCGGGCCCACGATCTCACACCTATTAAACTGTCACTTTGACTAATTATTCACAACCGTTGCCGCGTTGTTTTTAAGATATATTAACACGCGCGCGCTTTGCTAAGAGGCTCAACCTACCGAGACATACCTGGATGGGTATGTGAAACTAGATATACATAGTTACCTACTTCCGAATATTTCTTTATAAACATTTATTATTCGGATGCTGCAAGATCTATTGAAAAAATTTGCTTCTTTTTTTTCTAAATTTTGGAGTATTAGTTTGCGATTTTGATTATTTTTTTTTTTTTCAACTAAATTCATCGCGATTTGGTGCAGTACGTTATACGTACGTACATGTTATAAGGAGGAGCGGTTTCGTCGCGCAAGCGCAAAGAGCGGCAGAAATAAGGCCCCGGGGTAGCGATCAGAGACTGTTGGTACCTTTGAGATACTCAGAGATATACCTCGAAGATGCTCGAATATGCTCGTAAATCTTGTCTTAACGCCCGGTTTATTGCTTGTAATCAAGCAGCCATGAATTCTGCTGAAATCACCTACGTTAGAGAGACGCTTCGTTGCCTTATACTTACCCTAACCGTTCCTCAAATTTTACCCCGAGCTCATACGATCATCTAAACAACCCTTTGATTTTATTTAAGCACGGCCCGCTTTTACGTGACGACGTATTTCTGGTACCTCAAGTTTCCCGACTCGCCATTTTATCATTTTAAACGATCGTAATTGCCCGCGGGGTACAAAAGCGATGAAAATCTTGAGGGTCAAGATATCCAACTGATGTGTATAAAGTGCGAAAGGTCTTAGGTGAGGTCTTTAGGGTTATGCGCGGGAGGTTTGCCGTAGGTATAAAAAATGAAGAATTGCCTAATATTAGGCACTTTTAATGTCCCGAAAGCTTACAATTATGTGGCCAGATCTGGTATCGACCTTCGGCCAGTGGTCCAGATATAGTATAATATAGGCAGAAACTATATATATGCGTGGGTAATTTCACAATATGTTTTTAATAATCGACGATGATGAATAATGCCTATTAATCTGCCTACATTTCTCAAAGGCAGCCGCGCTGCTTTCCCTCCGGTTCTACGCGTAAAAAATTAAAAGCAAACGCTGCACTGGCTCTGATCGTGGCTACTTAACACCGCGTCATAATCACCCCGAAGTGATTCTCAGCGGATAATCAACGCCTTGAATTTTTTGATACGAAACTTACATTATAGGTTTGTCTCGCTCCAGGTTATGTGTATTCTGTATAGTATTCATAAACGAGTGAGACGAAAGCGACGCGTTTTCCGCGCGTCGTTAATTATGTTAATCGGCGTTTCCTTTATTATTTTATTGTGCAATCTCCTCGCTATACATGTAGATACATTATGTGCATGTATATAAATGTGGACGACGCTGATGATGCGTGGATTCTTGCTACTAATGTGCTCGTAATAGTATAACCTCATGCGGTAGACGTATTTAATGTTACGCGCGATACGCCAATTAAAAACACGAACGTTGAGCTTATTTGTTTCTTAATCTCCTTCCTCTTCTTCTTCTTCTTCTTCTTGTTCTTCTCCTTGAGCTTGGTTCGAGGAAATAAAATGAAGTAAAAATCTTGTTGCATAGGTATATACAGGTACATGTGAGGTGCGTTACGAGAACGTCACGCGAGAAGATGCCTGCAGTCTCTTTCCACCTCTTGTATAGATCGTAAGTATGATACCGGAGGTGGTCGGAGTCTCGGCTCATCGCCTATCTAGAGGTAAAAACATGACAAAGTATGAAGTGTGTCTAATTCATAGTCCACGAGTGGCATAACTATGCGACTTCATTAACCATCTAATCTGGTTGATATTTTTAACCTGAAATTATATACTTTAGAGAAAAAAAAAAAAAAAAAGAAAAAGTCTTTCTTTGAAAATAAATAGCATCATACACCCGATGTCACATCGTATGCGAGGTTACATCTTCTCACTTCAAATTCCAAATTCATACATACATATACAGGGATGTGTATGTACCGAAGATATTCGCCGGATTGATTCGACGTTTAATTAAACTAATTACAAACGTCAAACGTATATAAATTGCGCTCTCCGCTACAGTCCGGCTCTTGCAAGTTGTAATTCCCGATTGATTTACGCTCTGCACCCGCCGACGATGTCTCCTGTTGCAGTTGTTGTCCATCTCTTTCACCTTGCCCGCGATCCCTCGTATACGAACTACCGTGCGACTTCCTCCTCATCCCATTTTCAGCGCATCATATGAAACTTTCGAAAGATATCATCAAATCCGATAATTTTATCTCGTTATTAAAATCGCTAACAATAATAATTATTATCATCGACTCAAAGTTATTTGCCAATTTGTATACGAAAAAATTGAACAATTAAATTAAATAAAAATAAAAACGGGGTAGGTACAGATATTTCGCTTGCCGGTTCAATGCGAGTATGGGAAGAAGAGTCGAAAGAAACGAGTTGGTGGCGCTGCTGCTGCAAAATTTAATATTAAAAATAATTGTCAGCTGTCACATACGTCATGACCCCCGTCCTCTGTTCCATTCGTGGGATTATTCGCCTTTGAAAGAACGGCGATATTCTCATCTAACTTATTTCTTTTCTTTCTTTTTTTTTCTTCATCGGCTGCCGTTGTAGCATAATACCACATGATCTTCGTTGTTGTTCGTTAGATCGGTACGGTTTTACCGATGCGTGCGGGCGCCCCGGCGTCGGCGTCGGCGTCGTCGACGGCGTACATTTCGTACGGAATAATTCGGATATTTATCTCTGGCATGATCGTACACCTCGCGCTACCCACTGTTACCATATACCATAAGAACGGTACGAATCCCAACAGTGACCATATTATAGTGTTCGGTGACTGAACGACTCGAGTTTCTCATTCGTGAACTTTGACTTCGTCAATTGTCTTCTGAAAAAGCAACAAACGTTACACACATAAACAACGCCCCGCGATATTCAGAGTTTAAATTTCGTTACTTTTTAGTCACGTTTACCTTGTTCCCACTCTGTCGTATATATATTGTACAATGAACAACTATAACGAACTCCAATTTTACTTTCTCCGTTGTAAATTTGGACCAAGCTCATTTTCGGATACCATATAACATGCTCGCTAAACTTACAACAGTTTGTTTAGTCTTTTTTTTTTTCAAAGACAAGAGCGAGAGCAAAGCAGAAATCAATTAAAACTCGTGAACCCTGACTCTCATAATGCATGAAAACGCGTGCCAACACGGTTCGTGCACGCACGCGGTAGTGCGTGACCGGCGAGTCACGATCGCGAGCTTCCGTGGTTCCGGCGACGTGCCTCGGGCCTTCGATTACTTAACGACGACCCGAATAATCCACTAACTAACTAACCACGAGCCCCTTGCCGTCGCGTTGGCCCGTGCCAACGTCGTCGCGACGCCCCCGAAACTTGTGCATCCGGTGCAATTGTGTCTGAATACCCCTCTTTTTTTATTTGCTTCATTTTTTTTCCAATTATTTATTCATTTGTTATTCTTTTTTTCGGCTTGTTTTTTTGATTCTCTTTTTGTCCGCGTCGTCGCTTTGCTGCTGCATAACGAATAGCAATCAGGTGCGGTACGCGTGGATTCTATAATACAGACCGCGAAAAAGTATGTTGCCGTCATGAGGCGTATCAATCTCTCATCCGGTAAACTTGTAAAAAGTTACAAGTGGAGAGCTGGAGGCTTCGATAAGTATATATGTGTAATACTCTAAAGCTTTTTCCCGTACGTGTATGTATTTTCGATACATACCTATATATATTACGGACATTAGCTGCGTTTCTATGTATTTATTCACATGAGTCTCGTTGCATTTGCTTGTTCGAGGAGTCTTCTTTTAATCTCATCTGGAGTTGACGTGTTACACACATGATAAAATACTACATACATACGCCCCCAAAATTAGCCGTCGTGTGAAAGTGAAATGGCGAGTTATTGAGCATATATGATATGTAAGATGTTACCTTACATACGTATCTTGTGTGTGTACATATATTTGAAGAAAGAAAGGAAAAAAAGATTGAAAAAACATTCAACTCGTGTATTATACACCTAATGTCCCAGCGTGTGCGTACTAAATAAAGAAAGAAAGGTGCGGGAGGAGGACATTACGTACATATATTATTACGTCAAGATGTAACATACAATATGCTAGAGTATATATTTCTCCGTGGAACATGATGGAACTACGAATACGTCGACATTGGAAATCAATCAAACCCGAAACGGCATCGGGATTTGAGCTGATCTTTGGACCCGAAGGTTTTCGAATTCGCCATCTAATGACCGTTCTTTATAGCTCTATGGGTGTGCTTATCGATTACTGATTATTTGGTCTTGTTTGAACAACCTTAGGAGATACGAGCAGCTCCTGCTCTTGGGTTTCTTGTAATAGTCTCAAAACGTTTTATAATACATGTACGAGAAAGCGGTAATTATAGCTTCCGTCGATCATTTAATAATAATATTCTGCAAGCGAACGACGGCGTATATAGCGTTGCGGAAATATTTATATATTCGTTTATAAATTTATTTTTTATTTTTTCGACATAGAATTTTCACCGGAGACAGAATTACTGCCAACCCCGGAATACCTAAACGGTTTTTGCTCATCATATATATAATATAAAATTGCATAACACGTAATATTGTATATCAGATTTATATATAACGTACGAAATTGTATATGTATACTTGTACATACAATATACATGAGATTACGAAACGAGATAATGACAAATATAAAGATAAAAAAAAAAAAAAATCTGAAAAAAAACGCACGTCCCCGAGATTTCTTGACAGAGATTAAGAACCATTATCAAATAATTTGCGTAATTTAAAAACTTTCGCTCTAAACCCTCAAACTCGGTTCGTCAAAATTTCAAACTCGTAGTATAGCTTATATGATCTTCCTTACGGTATGGTGTGTACATACATAGAACTGCTTTCTCCAAGCTATATGCTATAGCAACAATCTCCGCAATTTCTTGACCGGCAAAAAATAATTTAACTGTATCTCTCTCGAGTAGAATCCTAACAACCAATTAGGGATTTGAATATTTCCGCATTTTTTTTGTTAATGTTTCTTTTTTCCTTGTATTTTCTACGTTGGTACTGGACAAGGCTATTCACTTGCGAATTCGAGGCATACCTAGTCTACCGTATAACTTGGTCGAAAATTTATTCCCACAATTATTTTAGAAGAATAACACGTACCCGAATTTTTGGACCCATATTTTTCTGAATTTTTTTTTCCATTTTTTATTTTTCGATTTCTACCGCCATCAGACACTTGTCCAGATATTACCGTGTCCGATTTGGTACTCGTACTTAGCATTACAACTATAATAGTCGGTTGTTGCAACACCCAAATTACATTAGTGCGTGATTATAAGGTAACGGTAGGTATCGATCAGTTTCGATAGAATCGATTCTTTGGGTGCTACGGCAGCTGGCTATGGTGCTGCGGGGATCTCTATAAGATCGATGAGGAGATATTGACGGCTCTATGGGCATACATGAGGTATACACATGTGTACATACATTCATATAGCCATAGGTAGGTACTCGCATAGTTTGTATACAACGACGCTATTCACGTCCGATATTTAATTAGGAGTAACAATAAATAATTTAGTGTAATTTTGCATTGTTCGGGTGATCAGGTAGGCCGGCGAGTATACAAAGAGCCGACAAATTATCGACTTTTATCTATTTACCCATGGACGCTGCAGCAGCAGTTCGATGATTGATTTCCTCCGCTAGATGCGGGACTTGTAATTATAATTGCAGTGCGCCTGATAACGAGATTGAAATTCCTTTGATTTTACTTTTATTTTCCACGGGCCAAAAGTTTTCAAATTCCGCGGGTAATAAAAATTCCCTGCACTGTTTCCAACTCTGCGAAAAGTGGAGGTGGATCGGTGAATGGAAAAAAAAGTATTAAAACGCCAGAGTAGCTATTTACCTGAAACTTGATGAATAGAAAAGAATTTCTTCCTTCTCGTATCACCGGCGCGGCGTGATGATTCGCGTTACAAAGTCGATGACTCATGAGACGTCGTTGAGTAATATGAGTAAAAACGATGATGATATTCAAGATTCGGGAATATATCTCAGCGCGACGTTTTAACACTTCTTCGCAATCGTGACGAGCAGATGGTGACGATTCTACGTAGGCGTTTCGGAATAATATCATTTAATTATAGGTATAGAAAGAAAATCATTTTTCCCCTTCACAAGTTAATGCATCGCATCGATATCTGTGTTTGAACATGAAAAAAAAAGAAGGAAATAAAATAAGATGAAATAAAAAAATGGAAAAATTAAAAAGGGTAATAAATAAATCGCGTTTTATTTATTCAGATAATATACGTATAAAATGGCGCCGATATTCGACGGTCGTAATAATTATTGATCGGGTATTTATTTGAACGCAATTACTATAGATATATACAAGGTGTTCTCGTGGGCGCTGTTAAAGTTATTGCGTTTATATCTACTGTGCAGCGTCGTAGTGGCGCGCGAGTCTCGATATCCTGGATCGCGGAGTGCAGTTCGCTCTCGAGCGGTGACGATAAGATTTATACGTCGGGATAGAAACGTCTAGAATGCCGAATGGTATCTTGTATATAGGTACGGTATAATTCTGCAGTACAGTTAATAACTTATCTAATAATTACGTCTTAACACGAGAAGCTAAGAGAGAACCGAATCCAAATAAACGTCTGGCAGGCGGTGCAGGTGCGACTCATAGAAACGAGAACGGTACGATCGAGAACGGCGTATATAGGTATATATTTCAAAGTTTTGATTGCCAAACTTTCTTCCTCGATCGATTGTTCGATCGTATATATATACAAGTTTATGCACTAGTACGTACACCTACATTATATACCTATACCGAATTATTACACTCTCGCGGATCAAACCGAAAAAAAAGTGAAAAAAAAAAACAACTTTTGTCTGCTTGTCAATTAGCCATAAATTATTTAGTCTACTATATGCTGCAGATCGATTCACATAATATAATCTCGCATCTGGTCGGCATATTATATAGTCGTCGTACACTCCGTTGATAGAGGTATGTGGTATTGACGCATGGCTGCAGATCATGCGATCCGAATAGAGATGATAGAGCGAAGTTGAATCGAGTTTGAAAAATTTTTCGACTCAAATTATATACCGGGCATCGCGAGACTTATATATCTTATTTTTCACCTATAATGTAATTTATCTTGCAGCTCGATTATTATTACCTATGCAAACTTTATTCTGAAACGCGATTCATCAATTACATCTTGTTAACAGATGCGGTATAAGTATTTTAACCAAGGTAACCCGCGGATGAGGGACGTACGCGCGCTAAGTCATTAATATGTAATATAAACTCAATTCGATAATGATCCTACCTAGAACACATATAATATACATACAATAAATAATCGTACACCTATACAGATATACGCAAGTAAATATTTCCAAGTCTCAAGTTACCACATGCAGTGAAATGCGCATACATAATCGAACGCGCCCGATCGTTATATGTGCAGCAGCTCATTCAAGCCTCCTTCTAAACATCGTCGATCGAACGAGCGGGCTTAAGAATAAAAAATCGAAAATAAAAAGATTAAAAAAAAGAAGTTTTCTATAAAATAATTCAAAGTTTTTAACATCTTACTATAAGAATTTTATGTTTATCTATATGACTCGAAATTTTCTCTTCACGGTAAGAAACGTATACAGCGTCTCAGCAGCTCTCCCATCATCCGATGATCCCGAATCTGGCTTTACGTTCGGTGATAAATCTTTTTGTATATATAATTTCTATATACCTTTCGCTAGATGCTCGTGTACTACACATATTATCGCGGTGGTATAGGGTATATATCGGTACGGCGGTCTCTTACTGACTTGAATGTCGTATATTAATTAGAAAGATTTATGATCCGATCGATGCCTACGTGACACTCTTTGACGGGCGCTACTCCGCCGCACCGCTTCGCCTTCGTACTTGGGTCACATTTATCCCGCTGCTGCTCCTGCTCCTGCACCGCTGTTCACCAATCACTGATTTTCTATCGACACATACACGTGTGTAAACTCCACCATCGACTCTCTCTGTGCATGCACGTATCTAGATTTTTAATGGAGGCATATTAGTATTACAGACTGATTGAAAACAAAACGCTAAATCGCGCTATCTACCTATCTGCATACGACTAGCCATGCAATAATCTATATATGCTAATCGCAAGCAAAGTCGATATGAATATATTCTATTCTAATTCTCTACGAAGGTCTTTTTTGTTGCAAACAACCCAAGCGCGCATGCCGTTGAATCCGTCGGCCATGTTGGAACGTTTTTCTTTTTTTTTATTTATTCCTTCGTTTTTTTTTCTATTCGAAAAAGTTATAACAACGTTGCACGGCGATGATGCACGTATATATATTGGGCAATACCCGCGGTATTAATTTGACCCCCGCGTCAGCATGTTAAATGCTAATCAGAAACGAGCTCTTAAGTACCTATCTTCAATCAGCAGTATTGTACCAAACCGTTTAATAACTGTATAACCCCTTGCTTCCTTCAAAAGACGAGGTGAGGTGAGGCAAAGCAAAGCGAAGCAAAGCAAAGCAAAGCAAAATGAAGAGACGCGACGCGTGACGCTACCGGGACAGAAGATGAAAGATAATAAAAAAGTAGAGTCGGGTGGAGGGAAGACAAGTTTAGATGTCACCGCGTAATGACGACCATACTATGCATATGTGAAGTAAAAGAAAGGAATTTCATTGCAACATACACCGAAATACTGCAGTTTTTTTTTTCTATCTACCGACATATACCATAGCTTGAGGAACGCCACGGTCAAAATTGTTTTCGAAAATTTCGATGAATTTATGATTTTTTGATTACCTCTTCCTTCATTTTCCCCCCATTTATTCCGAACGTCCGATAGCTCCGGAGTCTTGAATTCGGATGAAAGAACCGTCGATCTGTTTCCTAAACACGCTTTCGTTGGTCGTATGTAATACGTAGGTATATATATGTTGTATTATACCACATTATGTGCAGCATGGTTCGGTCTTCTTCGCCCCGTTTCTTGGCCGTCGGAAGATTTATAACCCATTTCATAACGTCGGTTTGCAGGAGGTATAATAGTCTTCCTGTTGCATGCTGCTGCTGCCGCTGCACATATACTCGCTATAATCTCATATACATATTGCGCAATCAATAAACAGTTTCATTTTAGACATATTTTTATTTATACCCAGATGATGTTGTTTTTTTTTCTGATTTTTTTTTATAATCATTTCAAATAATCTGAAGACGTATAAACCTATCAAAGAAGCTCCGCAACGGTTTGATTTGTCTCTAAACAGGTGATCGAAGATTGTATATAACATAGGCCGATACATATGATATACATATTATGTACGTACAACGTTTATATATTTTCTATGACAAATGTAATCTTCGTTATGACAGTTCAATCTACACGCCTCCGGGGGTAGAAATTTTCTTGGTTGTTTCATCTGGTAAAATATATATGTATACGTATACATATGACCAATGATATATATGCCTATCGACGCTAACATAATATGTATATAATGTAAACTTTTCCGCAAAAGAAAAACCAAAAAACAAAAGAAAAAAAACTGAAGAATTGTTGTGTATCAGGTGATATTTCGCAGATCTTTTTTGTTTTTTTTTAACATCAATCCCTGATCAGCAGCGAGGACGAGTAACGCAAACAAATTTAACGAAAACATATTTTTTTAACAATTGTTGAGAGAATAAAGAAAAAAGAAAAAAAAGGAGGAATATGATATGATGAATTCCGTGTTACGAACCGAACGTAACTGGGGCGATAAATTAGTCGGATTTTAACATTGAACGTCGGTTATATTTATATGGACTACCAGCGTGAATCTAATTTGTTATAGGACGTCGTACATTATCCTATATTTCATCTTCGACCCGCATTCAACTCAATTCATGGTAGATCGTCACAATCTACCGCATATCTATAGCCTCCGGAGTTCCGAAGAAAGGTGTAGATATTACCATATTACGTGTACACGTGATATACGGCGGAACCTGCACTGGTTTAAATTTTGAAATTTTCTACAGTATCTTCGAACGCCAACGGGGATGTATCGACGGTGTCTTAAGATTTTAACGCTGTGTAATTCTCGAGTAGTTGAAAAATAAAAAGAATTACGTGATATTTTAATAACCAGCTATGTGAGGGGGCTTGGAAATTGAATTCCTATACGATAAGGTTTCGCGCTTCGATCGGTACCATCTCGCAGCTGTATAATACTTCAAGTATAACCGAAAATGATGGAAAAATAGCCCAGAGGCTATGCACGGATCTTGCATGATAAAAGTACGCGGTTACGAAAGCGTCCTTGCGCACGACGTTGTATTATGCATATGAATAAATGTATTATTTTCCTCTAACGAAATATTAGAATGATTAGAACACACGATCGCCGTCTTCTGGCAATAGGCGGTGCGCTACCGCTCGCCGCATGACAGACTCATTGTCCGATGAAGATAATGGTTTATATGGTTATAATATACATATAGAAAAGTAGTGAGCGGGAGAAAGAGAGAGAGAGAAAGGAAGAACGAAAGAAAGAGAGAGAGTGAATGAATGAGCGAGCGAGTCAGTCGGTTCTTACGAATCTATTAGTAGCCATTCGAAGATGACGTTTCTGTCCACCGTGTCAAGTCGATTTAATTCAAAGGTATACATACGCACTGTTAATACAAATGACAAGCTAATCTTGACCGCGTAGCATATGCGGGCAGTCGAGTTATATTTAAAAGATGAAAAAAAATAAAAGAAATAAATTGTTCAATTCTGTCCTCTCTCGTGGTCCGGATATCTCACCTATGTATTCACGTCACACGTGTCTGTATATACCTATAATATTTATACTCTGTAAAAATTAAGACATGTTACGGTATAGATTCCAGACAAAATAAGAGCGATAGGGCTGGCGTTATGCCGTATTTGTAATTGGAATTTGAACAGCTGCCGCTGCCGCTGCTGCAATCAACTGTGTGTATCGATTCCTCTTTCGGGTTTCAAAATCCTCGTACCCCGCGTGTGGTCCGACGCTCATCTAGTGTAATAATAATCGATTACAATCCGTTCATTACGGAAGTTTGATTGAATATTACCGCGGAGAAGCTATAATCGTTCCATTTATGTCTTCAGTATTAAAGGGTCAGATCTTCTTAACTGCGGGTTTTGCGTATTCCAACCAAACTATATCCGAGCTGTCCGCCTTCAGGCGATATTTTCCGTGTAATTAGACTCATCGCGTGCGTCGTTCAGTTTCACCTGTCATTAATATGGATTGCCGCGATACATCGATTCGGTTTCCTAAAATCTCTGCCGTTCGTTTTTCTGAATTTTTTTCCCCCCGAGCAAGATTCGGCAATAGGTTTAATTTTGCTCATATTTTCGCATCGATGAATCCGACAAAAAGCTGCGTGAAAATGAATAACTTCACATATGATATTTATACAAATATTTTGAGATAAGCCCGTCCGATTCTTAGATAGAAAAATGATCCTCGATCTTGCGCTGCAGTTCGAAATGAGCAGAACGAAATGTGTAATAAATCATGTGAAAAGATATCAGGCATCGGCATTCGCCCGGGAGCTCAATAAAGCAAACTTTATATATATTATTATAATATGTACCAGCTACCTGCTGAACCATCAGATGCGGTGGAAGATCAACTGCGAGAGGAAGCTGTAACCGTACAATTATACAATCATCGCATTGATTCTGATTACACGTTGAAGAGCAAACGCGCCGCCGTAAGATAATAAGATAATAACGCGCGATCTTGTCGCTTTCGTAAAACCACATCGACTAACGATTCCGATACACCTAATTTCTATCTCTCCTCTCGCGATATTGTAAAGAGAAAGAAGATAGAAAGAAAAGAATGAATTTCCTGTGAATAATAATCCGGTAAAAACGTCGATGATTATAATGATCTTTTTCAAGGTTTTCCATAATACATGGACGCTAACCCGCCTTGAAGTCCGAAAGATTTAACCTGCCACCACCCACGTGGTTTCACCTAATAACCCTAAAGCCTAAAGCTTTCGAAGTATAGGTGGGTATATGCCCATGTATTATGTAGGTATAGGTATATAACGTGGGCGGTAGAAGTCGCGTCAGCAACCCGCAGGAACGTATACAAAATATTGTAAATTTTGAGACCGCAGCTTTTACGATGTTTGGGGTCGAAAGTATATCATATAGGTGGATGTTTTACAAACCGAAGAATTGATGTCGTCGCTCTTGTTGGGCGAGAAATTCGATACTGAGACGAACATAAAAACAAAAAGAATTACACGAAAAAATGAATAGGTAAATCAAATAAAAAACGAGATTATAATGTGAAAAAAGTTAATAACTTCTCTTCATTAATCTATCCGGAAGAGTAAACGATGTAGATATAGGAGCCGATAGATTTGACAAGATGAGCGGCGAACTTGGAGGGTAAGGTTATAGTATATTAGCTGCTGCTTCTGCTGGAGCCCACCAGCTCCACTTTCACATACCAACTACATATATTAACTATAAAGCTTCGGCTTTCTCATCGCATGTGTTATTATACCCTAGCTATGAATAATTAATAGCATCCGTTTCTTACCCTGCGATCTTAAATTGGCTTTAAGAGCTTTTCGTGTGGTCCTCGCGTTATGGATTTAAACAACAAATAAAAAAAATCTATTTTTTTTAAGATAAGGGGTTCGTAGTAATAATATTTTTCGGAGGCGTGTACGTGCAGGTATCGTTACTTGTACAATTAATTGCACTCGATCGACGTTCAAATGGGATGAAAAAAAAATTTTAAATCCCTATTAATTTCTCGTCTAAGTAGGTTTTTATAATCAAAGTCGGTGGTCCCTCTGTGCGTACTTATATACTTTCGTGAAACGAAAGGTCGCCGCTTCTGCTTCTGCTTCTATTGCTTCTCTGAATCCGGAATCATAACGGAATATTATAATATTATATATATATATATACATATACATGTGTACATACCTACCTACCTAAGATGCGGTAACTAATGACGGGTGCGTGTACGCGAGCGCGTGCTCAAGCTTCCGTTTCTATCTACCGATTAATCTGCTCTTTTGAAACCTCGTATAATAGTAGTTACATGCCGCGGTTAAAGAATTATAGTTTCAAACTCTCAAAGTCACATTCGCGCAAAATTGTTTTCTTTTTCTCTCCTTCTTTTTAAAAATTTTGTAACTTTTATTCATCGAAATATAGCCACATATAGAGTCGGTGCGCCACGACCACGAAGAAGTGGCGAGAAATCGAGCGTAGATTTTAATGAATTCATGCGCTTGGATATCTCAATTGACTCCGTGTAACTCGTATACATACATATCTATTCGAGTCTATTATGACCACCGCGTACGTACCGTAGAATATAAAATCGACGACGAGTACTTATGGGAATACTCGATTTTTTCTTCATTTTATTTCGCTGTTAAATTTCTTCTTCTTTTTTCTTCACTCTTTCATACCATTTATTCATCCAGCTCCAGTACCGGCTACTACACCGTAGCATATGTTTTATGATTTTTCATTTTTTATATCACTCATACAAAGTAGATATAGCTGCAGTTCAGAGACCGGTGTGTTCGCGCCTGCTAATCACCGACGATCCGCTGCAACGGTTACCTATACCTCGTATTCCAACTTGATTAATGATACGGCCACGAGGCGGTGTACCTCGAACAACATTAGGAGTCAACCTACCGCAGTCTTCTATCAATCCGCGCCCTTTCTGTAACATCACGTGTATTACCCTCCTTTTGTACCGCACAACAAGCTCTCAACAACTACTTTTACTCTTCTCTTGCCTGCATTGTCTTTGATAGAAAAAGAGGAGAGGAGAATGAAAAGAAAATAATATAATGGTAAGTAATAACATCGGGTAAATTTTCCGCCACTTTATAAGTGCACTGGTATATACTTGATAACTCGTCTATTGTTAATTTCAAAATAGTTTAATCGACGGATTCCGGCTTCTGAGCTCAAAATACGTCAAAAAAGTGTCACACGATCGATTGTAAAAATACTTTATTTTTGGCCCAAAAATTGAAAAAATCTGAGGCAAAGTATTTTTGAGCCCTTTGGATTTTGTGCATCATTTTCACCCACACGACTTGAATCTACGAACTTATATACATGATACTTGTTCGCAACTTCCTTTTTTTATTTATTTATTTATTTTTTTTTATTTTCCGCCGATCTTTCATTAGCATCAATTGCCGCGTGGGAGATTGTTTATCTCATTTTCCTTCGTAGAGCATTGCGATATTCTTTGCAACGGTCGCGTCTGAGGCGCCAGGTCGCTTCATGGTCATAATTTACCTAGAGTTCACGAGTCTTTCCATATTATATATAGGTATATTATATGGTACATATATATTTAGTGTATGATACTCTCCTCTCTTCTCCCCCGTAGAGCTGCACGCCGGCAGGGAGTAACATTAAGTTGTCAGGGACGCCCACGCTATCTCCCTGTCCCTGACGCGCGCGTTCGGCGGGATGGGATATATACCCTGGAGGAAGGGCCAGGACGCGTCCATCCGCGATAAATCTTATTATATGCGTCTAACGCATAATTACGCTGCAATATACGCTGTATTCGAGCGCCCTTTTCCCCCCCTCTCATTTATCCCTCTTCTCAGCTACAGCGTGTCCTGTATCATCCCTTCTTTAACGGCCAGGACGTGTGGGAGAGGTACCACGTTTGTCTTTCTCTTATTCCAACAGATTCCGGCGACTCACTTTGTACCATAAATAAAATCACCTGATTTAAACGAGGGTATAACGGGAATCGTCCTCGCGTCGTCTGACCCGGAGAAATGTCGCGGCTGTATCAAGTCGTCGTCCGATATAAGGCGAAATATGGACGTTTTATGATAGGACTTGGCGTAACGGGCGTCGATTTCTTATTGATAATTATACACCTATACGTACGTGTGTACAAACATACGTTCTCCTTAGATTGCTGATTAGAGCGACGCCGACGCCTACCACAATCGCTACACGTGTGGGCGTCGAGTCGCGCGAGCGCGCGCGCGCGCCAAACGGGACGGAAAAATGGCTATTCGAGTTTTTTTTTTTATTTATTTATCCATTTATTTATCTTTTATACGCATCCGATTGCGAAGTTACGATCTATCGTGGGTGAACGCTTTTAAGATTATTTGATTCTAGAGAAACAAAAAAAATTTAAGCTCGTTTGAAAAGGATAAACATATTTGATCCGCTTCGCATATACGAAAGTCCTGAATAATACGAATTTACATACAAATGCCCGTGTAAAGATTAAATTTTATACCCCTTCACATTCAGAACTCAAAAATTGAGATTTCACGATTCTGTTCAAAGACTAGAAAAAAGATTCCAAAAAATATATACGCTCAAGAAAAAAACCTTCCACATCTCGAAGACTATCGTATTTGATGTAACCGCGGCGTGAAGAGCCCGCTACTAATTGTCCTGCGGGCAGGATATATGATGGGGTATAAACTCAAAGGAGAAATGCTTGATAGCTGTTTGAATAAAAACAAGTAGCGCTGAGATGATTGGGAGTCTAAATGATCGTATGAAAGCAACAGTAACAGTGCAGCATCAACGTGAAGATCCCGACGATGGCATAAATTGGCAGCAAAGTGGTTCGACACGTGATCTACCTCGTATCAAAAGGCTTGGGAGAACTGACAGTGGTGGATTTCTTGGAACGCGATTGGCAAAAATGGGATACAGTGGATTTTTGTACCGAAAGCATCAGATGCTAGAATTATTAATTAGCGGGTTCTTACCCGGCAAAACGTCTTCGCGGGTCCTTGGAGAACATTTCGATATAGAATTAGCAATTTATTCGCTTCTTTTCACGGCGATTCCAAGATCAGTTTCTGTTCCTGCAGCCAGTAGTCGGATATCAATTATTTCGTGTTTCTTCTGCAACTGTCCTGATGCGAACCAGGACGAATTCAACGTGATTCCCCCGCGTCTCGCATTCTACGTTTGACTTTTTGTTGTTTTTTTTCCCCCATTTTATCTCCTTTTTTTTCTTATTTATTTGTTTTGTTTTTACCCACATCAGGCGGTAAATTTCATTAAAAGAATATCGACAAAGACACATCATGACTCCAGTCTGCACCCATGCTGCAACGAGTCCACAACCCCATCGGACACTGTTGCTTTTCGAGTCCTATCGAATTCGATCGTTATGTAAATATCGCTCGTTTCTCAGGCCGTTAAACAGGACAAGTACATGTGTGCTGCATATATCTAGGTAGAGGTAGGTATATAACAAAAGTAACAGTGGTCATCGCGTGGCCTACGCAAAACGAGATACCTATATACCGGTTGCTTTATAATTAAGAGAGCGCGAATAAACAAAGAATCGTGATTGAACTTTTCGAAATGAACACTCCGCGAAATTATGCGGGCCAAAAAGAAAAAAAAAAGAAAAGAACAAAAATGACCTTTCACACGTGCCACTTATTCAATAAATAAAATAAATTGAAGATCGCGAAAATATCGCCGAATTTCCAAAGATCGGATCCAGGCATCACATGTGAAGTGTCGAAGAATGAAGTTTTGTGGCAAATAATCACCGAATAAATCCTTAAGCTTCGCTTATTGTCTTTGAAATTTTGTTTCTTCGACATGCCATGCAGGGGGCCTTAATGTTCTTCCACACCTGGAGCGCGCGTGGGCCCATGAAATGCGCATGGTATACATATCTATGGGTATACACGTATACGCGCGTGAGCGTGAACGACTCGCCCCCACATGACGTCACAGCCTGGCATACGAGCGAGAAAGTATATAGGCAGAAAAAATGAATGAAAATAAAGGATTGGATAAAAAAAAGAAGCAAAAAGATATTTGGTATAAAAGATACAAAACTCTGAGAAAAAAAAACCATAAAAAAAAAGATACAGGGGAATTAAATGACCCGGGTCGACTGAACCGGTCTTAACTGCCGGGTCAACAGCACACCGCCATGCCACCCCTATGAGACCCACGAGGTCCATTTTTGCTCAGTCACAAAACGTGTGCTCATCTCCGGTTTTAGGGAAGACATAAAAAAAATATCATTTTTTCTGTGACAGTAGTAGCGACTCATCCGATTTGTTTCGTCACTTGTTTTTTGAAAATCAAAATGAAGGTAAAAATTCCGGAACGGGGTTTTCAAAAATGGTCGGTAAAATTTGCGAATTATAATTGGCACACAATGTATAGTTTATGACGTATTTATCCACCCATAGTCTGGTGTAAAATATGTATAAGCTATATATGCTAGTATATAGCTGACACGCGACCCACACACGCCGCGCGCGACTCTACTCAGGAGTGACGCGAGACGCGGAGGAAAAAAAATGGTAGAAGTAGAAAGAGGGAGAAAGAGAGAGAGAAAGGAGATAAGAAAGAAATAAGATACGACACAGCTGATACGCCTCCGTGCTCAAGTTACGTCTAAGTTATATGCAGAAACTGTCGATGATGTCATTTCTATTTCTGACCACGTCTGAACAACCAACCAACCAACTATCTAACAGAAGTACAAATCCTTTGACGGTGCACTTCAGATATACACCTAGATGTTGATACTACATGTATACAAATGTGATTCAGTTATATGCCCACTTGCAGGCAGGTCGATTAGGTGAATGGGGAGGCCTTGCCGAGGGCTTTAAACTCCGACAATCTCTCGCGTAGGCGATAGGTAGCTAATTCTTATCTATACCTGATATCTGCGATTCGTGCTATCCTTTTTTTTAATGTCGCACTATACCAGATACACTGGATCGCGTGATCGGGAAGTCGTTGATTGATGAAAAGTAAATTTGCCTGTGAAACGATTGGCTTATCGGCATCAGCATCAACATCGCCATCACCACCATCATGATCATCATCGTCGTCGTCTTGGTGTCTGAGGTGTGATGCTCAAAATGCATATAACTATTCGGCATCAATCATCCGACTTAAATGCAAACTTTCACCGTGTCATACAAGTTCTAAAGACGTCAGCCAATACCTGCCACAATATTTACACCCGGCTGCAAATCTGGACCGTAACCGCCTACGCCTGACAATCATTCAGGCCTGCCAACGTTACCACCGCTAAAAAGCGCAATAAAAACTTCCATTCATCCTTCGTATTATGCTTCAGACCTACCCGCGACTCCACAAATTCTATACGAAAATTGCAGGAATTGTTGCTCGCTGCTTCTGCCGCTGCTTCTGACTGGCTAAGATTCTTTGACGTTGTTGTAACTCGCGCATCGGTCAGTTTATTGAGGAAGTTACCTGCAGAAGAGGAGGGTGAAGTATTGAATTCATACCGATGCTTTGTAAGAAGATATACTGACTTAAGGGTTACGGGTTAAGTGGTTCAAGCGACTCTCGCGGATCGTTCGTAACTTCTTAGCTCTCGCCGACTTCTTCGTGTATTTACAACGTATGTAACATGTGGGTGTTGAAGAACAGCGGTACCTATACCGAGGTAATTTATAATAAGCTTATAAGTTCGATGCAACGCGTGGGATGCGAAGTTGAGAACTTTGATACAAATTTTCAATCCAATTTACTAGTCTGCAAAGTGTAGTACTCCTCCTTCTTTTTCTCTACCACAAACCCATCATCCAGACTTTATTACAGTCTGGAGAAAAATAGAAACATTTTCTTTAGCTTGTCCAGTGATTTGCTGGAAACGAAGTAATTAGCCCTCGTCTTAACGAAATACGACGTACAGTTTGCTGCTCGTGTTTGAATTACTTGATTACAGCAACGCGCATTGTTCCCGCGGTACTGGAGAGACTGCTGGAGACTCCGCGCGTGTCTTACCTTCAGGCCTTAAAAAGCCGCTCATGTGTGGATATTGTGCGCTTAAATACAAAGCGGCGCGTCTTCTAGACCTTTGACCCTGCCTCTAATGAGCAGCAAAGCACGGCTATTGTGCCTTGTGTCTGCATCGTGTGTTTTCTTGCTTGCTTGCAAGCGCCTTCTATTCACCGCGTACCGGTCGTTCCGTTCCATTCCGTTTCTTTCCTTTTCCTTTCCTTTTCTCTCCTCCTTTCTTTTCCTTTCATTTCGCCATCCTACCGAGTTCTTTACGCAAGTACCAAAAGAAACTCCCTTGTCCCCCTCATGCCCCTGAAGACCGATTGATCCTTCTTTCGTGTTTTCGCAAACCCCCTGCAGTTCGGACAATTACGCCGTAAACTTTCATGACGATGGTATATAATATTGTGGATAAAATTAGTCAGTTCGACAGTCCAAATAAACGATTGTTCCACCTACAGGATATTTTCAATGAAAGATATATACGGTGCCATCACTTCCTTGACAAACACATTTTCTATAGCATCGCCTTTCACCTTATGTAGGGACATCGCCAGGTGCAAAGCTTGAAACAAATACGGAGTGAAGATCGACGAGTGTTTAAAAGTTTTCAAACCCTAGAAAGGTGTCAACGTGAACCAGGAGCGCGTCCTTCTGAACAGATCTGGTAAACCGCTTGGTGTGGCATAGAAATTTGTATCACGTCCCCGGCAGAAAACCAACAGTGATTTATTGTTTAAACATCGCGTTCAAAATGATTGATTACCCCATACTATGACCGGACCAACCTGGGGCCAACCAGACTGCCAACTCCCAACTCTAGTCCCAGTCACGCAGTTACTTCCATCCGTATACCTCGTTGCCCGACTAGTATCAAAGATCCGAAGGTCCTTTCATTCAGGTCACGATATATTTTTTTTTCTTTTTTTCTTCATTTTATTTTCTCTGAAAGATTTTTCTCCAGGGACATCATCAAGAAATTTTACTCACTGCAATAGGAAAATTCCTCTTGAGAAACTAATTTTCTCCAAGTCAAGGTTATCCAAGGTCGTGGGAGGCGACTCGCGGTTTTCTAATCTCTTAGCTAGCTTCCATATACCTGTATAGTATATACGTATCTTCACATACCTACCTATATTTACTCGTGTCACTTCGGTAGCAGACATCTGTCCATTTTGCTGTAATCTCTTTGACTTATATTAGCACGATGTTCTGCCCGACTGCACGAGTCCCATGGTAGATATGAGAGACGATGGTATCGCACTCCTTGGGTACCTACTTGTGAGCCAATACTTTATGGTTTATCGAGACCATTGCGGGATTATTTGGCATTCCGGATGTCGGCGGTCGCGCTAGATTAAAGGCCAGTCGAGCCGAGCTAAAGATCGTCCGAAGATTAAGTAGATATTGTTACTGGCCTTAGAAACCGCGCGTAATGTTACTGCTGCTGTTGGTGATGTTGGTGGTGGTTGTGCTGCCGCTTGTAGTTTAAAGGCGTCTGGGCATAAATTATGCTATCGCTGCGCATTCGGATTTTTAAATGAACAACGATATTTAAACTAAGCGATGCTGAGTCCAGATCTAATGTTCCCGTTCTGTTATAAAATAATATTCGTCTTATGTGATCATGTAATACGCACCTCAGGTTACAACGCCCATATGTACATATCACCTTGTGTAAACACGAGCGCACGAAAAAATTCCTCAGGCTAACTCCAAATGGATTATACATGTATTCGCCGCTTGTCTAGTTAAATATCCCTGGGGATGAATAATCTAGCTAGAAATTTATTTTCTTTTGGCGTGTATGTCTGCTCCGGTTGCTACATCCCTGGAACACTTTGGTTACAATCAAATATACTCTCACGCTGTTAACGTGACGTTACATCTAGTCCGGTCACACTATACGTCGTGTTATAGTTGGTACCACAGCTATCAAGCAGCAACGGAGCAGCGGTGGTTCGAGATTTCACCTTAACCCAATAAATGATTAGTGGGCTATAGTCCTCGAGAGCAGAATAGATAGTCAATCAGTATGCATACACGAACGAGCAGCTCTATGGTACAGCTGTAAATCACGCGGTGAATCATTCCTGACCAGGTTAGATCGCCGTCTTGTTGCTTGTTGGCCGGTCGACCGGTCGGGTTAGCAGTCGAGTGGATGTCGGCTGGTTGGTTGGCACACATCTAGTAACAGCTCGTCCCATCGTCGATACACTATGTACGTTTTATTACTTATGGTTATAACGCGTGTTCGGACACGATGTTAGGACATGCGAGTATAGTAAGTATATTGTATAAAAACTTTATACCGCGATGCGCCTAATAGCGACGACGCGATGGTCACCACCGATATATCACTATCGGGATCTCGTTCGTCGTCGAATATTACAAAAAAGTATCGGTGATTGGTCGGAGCAACAGAATTATTAGGAGGGTCACGTTCCGGTCTGACTCCCGAAGGACAAGAGGAAGAAGAGAAGGAAGGGGTGTCCATTTCTTGATATCTTTGGTTACCCGAGAAGATCTTTTCACAGGTCGGTCATCCCGGGTACGTTGCCTGAACATCGTGACGTAACGAAAAGTGTATATGTGTATATTTATTATGTATAAAAAGGAATTGTAAAAGTTAACCGTCAACGTCGTCGGCCGCAAGAGTGTGTGTGTCAGAGCGAAAACAATAATAGAGTTTCAGTTCTCGTTTGTAATTGAAAAGAATAAGGAAAAACATGAAGTTGGAACCTGGAACATATTCCGTGAAGAGGATCGAATGCGAAATAACATTCCTTGGAATTGCGCAGACATCGGTCCCTCGACGAAATTCGGGCAGATAAATCTCCCGGGTCCGGTCTGGACCAGGACCACGGTCCTGGAGAATCGAGTGTATCGATCGCGTTTCTCGCGAGAGTAAAAGAGAAGAAAATAGAGAGGCGAGTAAGATACGGAGAGGAGAGGAAAGAAGGATAAGAGAGGACAGGCCTTTCTGAGGCTGAGTCACTCGTCACCGCCTCGGCAGCCGCGAAAAACTCCAGTGCACTTCGGGAATGTCGTTGGCATGTCTGCTCGGGTGTGTTCCCACTGGCTGGTTCGTGACGAAGAAAGGTGGTCCCGGTGCTTTTTAAAGAAATTATCGAACATCGAACGGTCAATTGTTCCTTCTTGTTCTATGTCTTTCCAATCAGCTCTTCTTCCTACATAAACATACTCTTCCCTAGTTTATTTATTCTCGTTATTTATGTACACTCGACTCCCCCGCGCAGCTATTTTTTTTTTTTTATTTTTTACATCAAAGGCAGAAAAAAGTTGAACATATATCCCTTTTCTGTTCCTTATTGCTTTTACAGCTTCACGTCGAAGGCTTTGTCGTCGGTAGGTTACCATGAAGAACTGATAAATTCGACAGGGACGGGACGAAGTACGGAGTAGCCCGAAAGTCCCGCGGGAGACATCAGGGAACAAGCTCACCCGGAGTTGATCAGGAAGGCTGGGCACGCGTCAGGCCCCGGTCAGAGAATGCCGTCGTAACGAGGTCCCCGTCTCTTGGTCTCCTTCGGCTCTCTTCCCCTTATGCCTCATCCCCCTCGCCCTCCCCCGCTGTTGATCTTCAACTTTTAAGTCTTTACTTTGCCAATGTCTGATGTGATCATGTGCAGACTCTCGATACTCTGTCCGTCGCGTCGTCATCCCCGTCAGCTCTCCCCACTGAGAAGCAACTGAAGGTAGAGTAACGCAACGCGATGCTTCCTTGCCTCCGTTGCTTTCAACGCCGAGGCGACCCGACTCGACGTTTAAATTAGACAGGGAATTCCATGGAATGCGCGAAAGAAACCGCAACGCTGGATTCCCGAAGGTTTCGATGCGCCGGTGTTAACCGCTGAGCTATCGGTCGGTGGTGACCATTAGCCCTTATGGGGAAGAAATTATTTTTAAGGGGCAGCAATGGAACTTTGAGTATGCCGATGAAATTTTTCAGTGTGATCGAGAACATTATTTTGATTGTCGACCGACTGCACGGACAATTCCATTGTCCACCGTGACCACCGTTGTTTTTTGCCTGCAGGACCCAGGGTGAAGCCCTCCGAGAGGTACGATACGACTCGGGTTCGCTTGCCTCGATATTCACGCAAAAACCATTCCATATCTTTCGATACCGTCAATCTATTTACGCGCTGCGCGATTATACCTCAGGTTAAAGGCCTATCACTCGGATAAGATGTCAAAGCATGATCCGAGATCTACCCGGAAATTCACGTGAAATACAACTAAACAAATTTTTTTACTTTTTGTTTCAGAGTCTAGCCACAGGTTGGACAGCGGCTCTCCCTTTTGGAGGATACAGCTGGATCAAGACCTCCTTGATACCATCAGTGCTATCTATCCCGAGTGGTTTAAGGTAAGAATTCGACCTTGAATCTAATGAATTTGACGTTAAGTGAATTCCCAATTCATGTCAATCGATACTTTATGTTAACCGGAAATAAATAATCGCGATACTTTGCGAGGTTTATTAGCAATCAGGATTGCTTGGGTGTTTCAGGATTACACGAGCAGCAGAGCGACCGCTCCGTCCTCGAGTAGCAGCTCGTCGTCCCGGCTGACAAACGGTACCACGACGGCAGCCGGTGGCTCGGCCGTGCATCAGCAACAACCCCACAAGCCCGTTAAAAGCGGGACCAAATCCAAATCAAAAAGTAAAAAGACGGAAGGGGTTAAAGAGAAAGACAAAGACGCCAAGGGAGAAAGAAAGGAGAAACGTGACGCCAAAGAAGAGAGGTAAATATTTTATATCCCTTAAGTTTTTCACCCTCCGAATTTCTTTTCTTATTTTCGCTCTATGTTCTCTGAGATCAAAAGGGGTGAACACGGGCTTTTGTTTGTTTGGTGGTAGCAGAGACCGTTCTTCGGTCGAAGGTGGAAATAATAAGAAGCAACAAAAACAGCAGCAGCAGCAACAAGAGAAAATATTGGAAGCAACGGTGGCAGCGGTGACATCGGCACCAGGGAAAACAGGACCGTCGGCACCAGCCACGGGGATGGCAGAGGGCAGCCAATCGCCGCCAAAGGCGGAGGTCGACGACTCTCCGCTTCAACACGCCATGGACCGCAACAAGGAGTGTGAGTACCTTTGGCTCTCTCTTTCTTTTCTCCCTTTATCCCTTTTTCTCTTTCTCTCTCTCTCTTCTTTCTCACTCTGACTTGTGCGCGTGGTATATCTATCTATATATACTAAGGATCGAACGAACGAAGGTATACTTTGATCGCCTATGCACGATCATTGGTTGGTCTCTCTGGTCTCTCTGGTAACTACTTATATCCGTTGAAAAGTAGTAGCACCATGACCATCAGCACCACCACTATACATACCACCACAAAAGCGCTACTGGACTTGTCATCTCGTTAGCCACGATCGCGTGGCGATATTTGCGTTAAAATGAAATTTAACTCGATCCGCGTGCGTGCAGTTAAATGGGATCGCTAAACGTATGAATATTCAAACACGATTCAACGCCATTTAATTTGCGATTTAATTAATGGGAATCAGCAAGCGAGATACAAACGTTTCATTCGACATACGACGGAAGACTAGAAATTAAAACAATAATTATGATAATTAAAACAGAAATCAATTTATGATCACACATCTGCAGTTTTCTATTATTGTTCAAGCATGGAACGATTATGTCGAACAACCATTATTAGCGCTAATTTAAGCGCGGTTAACTTCAATACAAACCGTTGGTACATACCCTTCAATAAACGATTCAGTTATAACTTATAATCATCATCGACTGGTCGATTTCATTTACGATGCATTTACGTACATCGCTGTAGCTTCAGCACGGTGCGTCGTTTTATTACGTTTTCTTGGGTAACCTGAGCGCATTGTGATGATGCGGGACTAGTAGCTTCTCTACGCTGTGCTGATGGCTTCTAGGCGCCGATAATTGGCAGCAAGTCGAAAGCAGCGCTCTGTTATTAGTCGGATACACCCTGAAATTGCACCGCGTGTTCGTTTCAGACAACAATTGTCTCGAGTTTCACTATTGGTACCATGAAATGCAAGAGGTAGCTTTGGCGCATGCAGTTTTCTACGCTCATGACGGGCGAGAGTTTATGTAGCTATAGATCGAAGCCCATCACGTCTACGACCTTCAAACCTACGCGGTAGGGTAACGCCTGGGTCTTGAATAAATACTCCCGCGGATCGTGAACCACTACGTCACGCGTGTGGGCACATGCCAGCCTGCACCCTACGGTCCAACCAAAGACTTGCTCTGATCGCGGTGCATGCACATGGTTATGATATCGCGAAAGCGTAGGAAACCAGAGGTGACATCATCGGTATAAATAGACGCAACCCGTATCTCGCACTGCTGTCCCTTCTCTTCCCTTCCTTTCCCTTCCATTCCATTCCCTTTCCCTACCTTTCATTTCCTTTGCTTCGCTTCGCTTTGCTTTGCTTAACTTACCTTACCTTACCTTGCTTTACCTTGCCTACCTTGCCTCGTTTTTCCCTCTCGTAGCCGTATTAAAGTGTGCGTGATATCGAGTGAGCTGAATGGCGCGCGCGCGAGTAAATAAGCTTCGTAGATCACCAGGCGCGGGCGACCACCCCGAGGATCATCGGTGTACTTAAGACCCGCCACATTATTGGCCGCTTACAGGGTAAAAAAGTAATTACGGAAAAAGATGGATAAGTGCTATCAAATGACGTTCCGCAGGGCTAAAGATCTCGACTTGCTGCAACTTCAGCCACTGATGAGCCTCGAGCTGAACGATTCGAACGATCGGAAGACGACAGGCTACGACAGCTACCGGTCACCCCCTTTTTTGTTTTTCTTCATTTTCTTTATACTCGAAAGATTCCTCGCACGTCAGCGTCTTCGACTTTAGAAATAATACGGTAGAGTTTCTTTTTTAAAAGGCTCTAAAATTTTTTTGTAACAAATCGCGGTATCAAAGTGATCGGTTCTCCCTTCAGTCCAGGTAGATAAATCATATACAAAATCGTTGCATATTCATACGCGAGGCGGGCGCCGTGGGCGAACCGGCTATAACGTGAGCCGGAGTAGTGAAGTGAGGTGATCGGAAAGTAAAGCACGCCGATCTTTGTAAATCGGTGGTCTCGCGAGTCGCGACCTACACGTGTAACACGGTGCGTCATGTTTCGATGTCGAGACGAGAGAAGCGTAGGAAGGCGTCGAGGTGGTAGGCGAATGTCAAGTCTAAGGGAGCGCAATTATATAAGTAAAATAAACTAAAAATAAAAATAAATGAATAAATAAATACATAAATAAATAAATAAATAAATAAATAAATAAACAAACAAATGGGTTGTGTTACGAGATTTTATATATGCAACAGTTTCTTTTCTCACAATCCTTCGAGACACTATAACTCGAGGTCTTCGGACTTTCACTATGAGTGGGATGAACAACGGATTGAAATCACGACGAATCACAGTTATATTTTGGGATCTTGAACCTCCGTGCGGATGTTGCGTGGTATTAAATGGTGAAGAGGAATAAAAAAGAAAAGTTTACTACACGGGCGTGTGTATTCAGATTTAAGGTTGAAGAATCCGTCACAGTAATAGGCGAAAATTTTATAAGGAAGAGTAGGAAAATCGTGAGGAACTGTCAGGGTAATTAATTAAGATATCTTCTTACAACCTGTGCATTATCGCTGTTAAATTAATAACCATTACCAAACAACGGGTATGTAATCAAAAAATAATTTCATATCTTCCGCTAGGCTAAGCATCATAATTACGCCACTAGCCGGCAGCGAATAGTAATAATTCTGAGGATCGCCCATAGCTTTAGAACCTCGAAACGAACGAACGAGCCCAATTATAAGACTGGACAAAAACGTGTTTTAACACCACCACCTTGGCGTTGCGTCGCCTGCCCGCTTCATGCTTGCCTTCTTTCGCTGATCTTTGGTGCCTTCCTTCTTCCTTCCATAACACTACCGCCTGCTTAAGAGTACACCTACCTCCCTTCGCAACCACAAACGCGACAGACCACGCGGTCGAATTAATTAAACGAAAACAAGATCATAACTTTCCGTTTCTGCTCGTAAAATCTCGCCAGTTTTACGGCTCATACTCTTCAAGCGGAGTAACGTTTGTATTGGTATAAGTTATGTACGGTTTAGCACTAGCGGCAGCCAAGAAAACGCGCGCGCGCCACTTCTTAAAGTGCTCGCGTTTATTATCCGAGGTAAATGTGTAAATGTCATGGCTTCGAATATCCACATAATACAAATACGGAGATACCGATCGAGAATCGATTTGATTCTTCACATACGATTTCTCGTAACCACAATCTCGCATTCTACCGGTGTTTCTTGGGTTGGATAATAAACACCTTATACCAATCGATTATTGGCAGCACTAAAATAACCACTAGTCATCGAACACGGACGAGTTGTCTCCCTTGAATTTATAAACAGGACCGCGATCCAGACATCGCACTTCCCCGGCGGAAGCATTTCCTCGGTTTGGCTCTGGCTAACGGAACAAATCACCAGGTAACGAGCCACGAACACTTGCAACGGTTGCTTGAACGCTGGTAAATTCTTTGAAAAAGTATTCTTAGTGGACTATGAAGTCGTTTTACCCTGCAACTTTGAATAAGATGTGTGGTTATAAGGCGTGGTCTAGAAACCGCTCATTTAACCTCGACACACAAAGTCTAGAGGAATCCGTATCTGTGCACTAAAAAAGAAAGAGAAAGAAAAAAAAAAGAAACACGTGATCGATTATAATTCAGCACCTACGAACGATGAGCAAGCAGCGAGCAAAGCTCTGACGGAAAACATTGACGAGAGGAAGGAAGTGCGTTTTTTAATATGCGCGACGCACGCGGGGACCCTTGAGCCAAAGAACTCATATGACCGAGTCCTGGGCACCACCAACACCCGCAACACGTTCCAGGGTCAACGGTACTTCCTCTCTTCCTTCCGCGTTGGTCGATTTCAGACGACTCATAATCCATGGATTGAATTCAACAAATCGGAAACATTGTGCAAAATTCTAGACCACCCAGGAATTGTTTTAGCGGACAAATTTCTTTTTTTTTTCGTCTTTTTTTCTATTTCAAACGTTGTAGAAATGCTATAAAGTATAGGATGGTTTCGTACATCCCGTACCGGTTGAATTTACACAGTCTATAATCCATAGATTATGGATGTACGAATATTACGACGCGCATAAATTGACTGGTCTAACAATAACAGTTTCCCCGGTTGTATAACATCATGTGCCGAGCATTTAACTGCATCGTCACACATCGGGCTGCACCAAGTTCCATTTTACTGAAACGGCCCGCTGCTGTTACTGCTGGTGGTGGTGCACGAGGCGATGCAGGACATTTCGTATACCGATCAACAATTTATCGCAGAGTCTCAAACGTGAGGTACCTGCAGCATTGATTCCTCTTACCTCCTACATCCTTATATCCAATACCACCTCACTACCATCGAACCTCCCTAACTATATGTGGGACTTGTGTTTACGATCCATCACCCCGCCAATCGTACGACGTGTCACTCTCTCTGTAATCGGTAGATCGACAGAAACCCGAATGCCTACGCTCTTCCCTCTTCTCTCTTTCTTTGAAACATCACCGTGAAAACTTAACAACCAACGGTGTTTGTCGAGCGAATACCCGTACCTGTTTTATATGTACCAATACCAATTCTTTAGCGAGCATGAAATTTCGAATACCGCTAAACGAAGTAACCTGCGAAATATTTTCGCTTCGATTCAACGTTTCGATGAAGGTTGTATAGCGTAGAATGCAAGTTTCAAACCCGGACCCCTCAAGTGCGTGGGCAGTCTTAAACGTGGGACGTAACAATCACCGTCTAATTAAGATAATCAATCGATAATTCGCTCAATCACCTTTATCTTTTTACAAGTTATATTACAAGGGCGCATCTATCTACCTACCTGTTACGCGATACCGTCTAACGGATTGACAGATACAAAATATTCTATTCAGGTTACGGAGTCATCTGATCTCATAGAAATCATGCTTGGATCGTCATTTTACGTATAATCAATTCAAAATAACGAATTTCCGATAATGACAAAAAAAAGAACAAGGATATTCTCGATTACCTCCCAAGTGCGCGAGCAACGTGATATAATAGGGAGGGGGGGACGTCTTACGTATTCGCTGCTAAAATATTATAATAGTTATACATATAATATACAATACGGAAAGAAGAAATTGACGCGTAAAAATAATTACCTTTCGGGTAAGATAATTGCCTTTTCGCGAGGTTAATTAAGCGCGGAATATTCGATAATTTTTCGGAACTTTCGCAGCGATGAACAGCGCGCGGTCGCGATTTGCCCCAGGCAGGATTTCGGAAGACTAAAGAAAAGAAAAGAAAAAAAAAAAGAAAGAATGAATGAGAAGAAGGTTGACCGAAAATCTCATGTTAACTTTTCAGACATCTCTGCTATTAATTTTGTAATATTATTTTTTCTTATTCTTGCCCCCCCGCGCGACTCTCCCCTGCAGGGTAAAGTCATGCAATATATCGTTATAGAAGTGAGATAAATTGCTAATTACTAATTACTAATTACTAATCAGACCCACTAACCCATAATGGCCGCGATGATGTCCCGCCCGAGGTATGTTATACGAGTTATATATTTACCCGCGCCTTGTACACCTCGGGGAAATTATAATATGAAGAGAATTAAAAACTACATAGGAATATCAAAGACATCACGTATGTGGGTACAACATTTTGCCCTGCAGTGCCGTACGGTGCAGTTAAATATAAGAAGTTTCCGTACAGCAGAGCATATTGCACATACCTATACATATACATATATACATACCTATAATACCCATCGTGTTGTGGGAGTTTGCTCGGGTATATCTCAGGTAATTTCGCGTTAATAACCCACGGGATAAATAATTAGTGACGCGCGGGGCTACGGCTCGGTGACCTCTACAGAGGGCAAATCCTCCTGCACCACCAGCGGTATACCTTCACCTTATACCTTATACCTTATACCTTTATGCCCATGGCACGCAAACCGCAACTTACCGGATCTTTTATGTATTACGCTACCTACGCTAATGTCCTATACTTCTATAAGCTAACAGTCACATACCTGGATTAATTCCATCTTTCATTTATGCTACTGAATTCAGATATGTACACCAAAGGAGGTTGTACGCAGGGGGTAATGACCTGTTCTCGTAGTGCTTACCGTTGAGTTCGAGAGGGTCGATGTTGTCCGATAGATTTTTGAGTTAACGCTGGCTGGGTAACATGCAATCGAGTTACCGATAGAAAATTGGCCGTCAAGGTCGTGACTGAAATTTTAACCGATCGAACAACGAATATATATAAGACTACGGGATGTGGAAAGGATCGCGCGGTTCTTGAAAGCTGATTTGTTTTCAACTTGGTCGTCAAGGCGATAAAGATATCCCACGCAAAACACCGATGACTTCAACCCACGCTTCCATTGTCCACATAGAACGAATCACCCGGCATCAGGTATCGCTTAGGGTACCACCTGGTTTCGTCCGGACGTCACCTTAACTACTCGGTGACAGTGTCCTTCCTTTCCGCTTTGAACACCTGATCGTTACATCGATAGAAAAAATAGAAAATAAAATAGAAGAAAAAAAAAACTAAACATAGAATCATTTTTGATGCACCTGATCGCTAGTTTTGTGCTCAATGATTGTCACGCAGAGTCTTTATTATAGTATTTCTATTTCTTTTTTCTTTTATAAATGTAACTGCACTATCGCCTTAATCAGGTACACGTGCCAGTATGGTTTATATTATAAATATATTTTTATGTACGCTAAGTTCCCTGCGGATATTATGCATCTGGAATACCAACTTATGATATTCTTATATAGATATTTCAATTATGGTTGTTTAGTTTCAATTTGAAAAACATTACTCGGTGTCCTCGTAAAGCTGATGGAAAGAGAGGAAGAATGGGATGCAATAATATAAACGTTACTTTACTTTATTACAGTTTAACCAGGTGCAGATATTCTCGTCATACCTACGCTATGACAATTGCATGAATTATTCTTAGCTTATACACCGAGTGATTTGTCTCTTTATTGTGCGTGTATCCCATTAAAAATCCAACGGACCCCCTCGAGCCGTTTCTCTTAAAACTTGTAACGAGCCGTTGCCGCGTATAATATAATTCTATCCTGGACAAGCGGAGGTATTATACCTGTAGGTAAAACATTCATCGTTCGGTAGAACATATTAATGATAATGTTCACACTGCTGACGTCTTTATTATGCGCCTGTTATAGTCGCGCCTATTTTATGTCCAGCCAGGGTGAGTTAGCCAGCGTTGTACAGAGTTTCAAATAAATTTTCGTGTTAAACAATTGAAAAATTTACGACCAAACTACACGACTGCTTACTTCGTACAGGAGTGACTGATCGGCGACTGTGTGTGAAATTTCGAAAAATTCTGCACACCGCGAAGAATTGCGATAGTTTAATCTGTACGAGGATTACGAAGCCGCCGCGGGTATATCACTTACGGAAGAAACGAAGCTCGAAAGGAAGGAGGTAGGACAACCTCGTGTCCTTGGACGCCCATGCCGGGTACGACCACGCGGAAGGTGCAGGAAAAACAATTTCTTGGTGTAGGCGAAATGTATCAAGGCTATTTTCAAGCAGGTTACAAACCAACTCCTTACCTCCTTCGCGCACATTTTTCAACGTCCTTATATACGAATAAAACACGAGTAAACCGCACTGTACTATTATATCGCCTTTATACCGCGGCCTTCTTTATACACAATCTTCGTCTTTCTTTTCAGTTTTTTATTTTTCATTTTTCATTCTATTTTATTTTATTATTTATCTATTCTTTTTTATTTTCCGCAACTAAAAGTAACTATCCGCGGAACATCGGCAACTAATTTTACAAGGAATTTCACGTGTCTCTGTACATATTTAATTACGATACGTTATACATCCTACGCTTTTTAACACACCGAGAGGCGCGGGGACGCGTACGTATTAAATTGGTTGTTAGAAATTTTTTTTATTTTCTTTTGATTTTGGCACAATAGTGCGAATAAAATATTGGCGCCGTGTCTGCGGAGGCTTTCTAAATAATTAAGAAATTTTCGATCAACTGTTTCTTTTTATTATATATTCGGATGGATAATTTTTGCGGTTTTTATATATAAAAATAAAGATACAACTGCGTTTTATTCGTTTATACAACATTAAACGCGCGACGTGGGCGACTCAAAACTTGTTTCGGATGGGATGGGGTATTCACGCGTTGACCGTGCCAATTAAAATGTCAACCGCGATCCACCCCACGATTTTTCATTTGATATAGAAAATTACGTATACGAAAGCATCGAGAGAAAATAAGCTTAATATTATTCCCTCCCACCGACACGACGATGCACTACATTATAATGTGATAATTGAAAATTTCATTTCTTCGGAATATAATTCTTTCTATCGTCGCGGTTTTGTTTTTCTCATTTGTTTGTTTGTTTTTATTTTTTTTGTATTCCTTTTATTCATCCTGGAGAAAAATATTTGTTTTGAATAAAACTGCATGAATAATGATCCTTTGGCGTAATTCTCGTCATTTTCTGTTATTACACATAACTCATATAATCTTTGGACAGAGATAACGAATCATTTGCGACAATTTTGCGGATTGCGGTAGACCATCGTCTGGCTTTTATTACATTCCTAATTCAAAGTCAAAGCTCGTCAGTTACTATTATAATATTTCTGATGCTCTTGCTTACTTAGTTATCACGTATTGTTAGAACTTATAATACCATTGTGTTTCACACTTCCAAACAACACGCATAATCGTCACATAAATAATCTTTTGCGTAATATTATACACTATACGATACTTATATTTTATCTCCCCACGCAATCCCCCTCCATACAACGAGGTGGACAAATTTTTGGTATGTATATGAATAATTTATGTATACACCCGGAATACAATATTATAGACACGGGTAATTTATAGACGATATATGATACGTGACGTCGTCTATCTCTATTGTTTGAAAAAAAAAAGGTAAAAAAGAAGAAGAAAAAAAAAATTGACCGTCTCCTTTGCCCCGAAGTTATTTCAAGTACAGCTTCATTTTTCATATACGTATAAATTTTTTCTCTCTTTTCTTCTTCCCCCTAGTAATTACATCAAATAGTATATATCTAGTTTGTTGGCGATAGAACGAAAAAATAAATGAAATAAAATGAAATAAATTTATTTATGAAGGTATGTGAAATATTTGAAGACAGGAAAACGACGTATAAGCGATTAATTTGAGCTTCGAGGCATTTCTTTATGTGGTGAAAAGAATTACTGAAATCGAAATCGAGTATAAAATCCTCGGGGTGAATACGTCGCGCCGCGGTATTCGTATATTTATATGTATATAATACCTATATACCATCGTTCGCAAACCATTTACCGCCAATAAGTAACGATAATTACAAGCTAATGGCTCTCGAGGTACATATTCAGTATTTAAATTAACCGATCGATCGAACGACGTTCACCTCACAGATTATGCAAATGGCGCGAAAACATGTAAAAAAATTTTCTGCAGTAAAGCCAATTACGTACACCGACGCAATATGTATTATATACGTATATTTAATATACGCTTTATAGCGTATGAAGTTAATTGCAAATTTTTCTCTCGTTAAATCATTATTTTATAATATTGTCAATTGCCATAAATTTGTACAGACTTTGCCCGTTATCCGCGAGCTGCTGAAAAAAAAAAAAATATCAAAACTCGCCCCGATTTGTCAAAACGTAGAAGAAAAAAAAAAGAAAAGAAGAAGTTTTATTATTTTCATACAGAAAGTATTATCGAATCGACAGGTGATGAGGATTGTGCAACGCTCATTTGTTTCTGGGATCATATTTGACCCTAGAAACTTGGGGTCAGATTAATACCACCTTATATATTCTTATCTTTATCTCTACGCATATCTTCTTGTGCTCACTGCAGCGGAAAAGAAAGAAAGAAAGAAAAAAAAACAGGAATGGCTTTCATATTATTCGTTGTAGGTCTTTTTTTTTCTTATTCTTCTTATCCTTCTTTTTCGATTCATTTTTTGGGGTCGCACAAATTACATCGCCAATGGCAAATATAATAAAACTTACCTGCTGCATGGCGGATGAGAAGTTTCGTCACACGTTGGAGATTCACTCCCGCAATATTATCATCGTGTATAAGTAAGTATAATACACCTTATGCCAAATAATCGCTTGCAAAATGTATATAAATGCTGCCAGCGTAGCTTTCACATTTTACGCCGAAGAGGATTGAAAAAAAAAAAGAATCCCTTGAAAACAAAACGTTTAAAAATCTCGGAGGGTGGCGAGAGTAGCGCGGGTCTATAAGAATGAATGAGAAAGTTAGCCGCTAATTGATTCACCTGCGAAAATTGTAAAGATAATAACATTAATAAGGAAAAAAATTAGTGGCGTGAAATAAACCGAATTTTATACAAACGGTGCCCCAGAAGTTTCGTGAATTCCCCCTGGGGCACATAGCTTCGTATAACGCTGCAGCGTCGGCGGCATCTTCGGCCATTTCGAGTTCACAAAGGTCTGACTCACTGGCCCGGGTACAAAACTGAAAAGGTTATAAAGGTCACGTGCGGGGCCCTGTGTTCCCTGTCACGCGATATGTTGCTCGTATGTTATGATACCGGTGTTAGGATCTGTTGTTTCATCTACGAAGCGTGCGCGCGCGTATGGATGTGCCGAGGTCGGCCCTTCACGAAATCCTCTTCTTATTCTTCTTCTACTTCTTTCATTTTCTTATTTTTTTTTTTTTTTCTCTTCTTATTCTTCGTCTTTACCAACTTCGGTCAGGCGCCACTATATATACGCGATACGATACCGAAGAGAAATGAACGAAAATTATATATATTTTTGGATCCGAATGTAATGAAGAGAATGAAAAAGGAAGTACGATATAAAAAGGGATGCAGGTACACAAATATACCGTTTCCGACGCATACGCATACTTAGGTAATTTTGAACGGTGCACGTATCGTGGGGGTTTATTAACGACTGTCGTCTCTTTAGGGTTCGGTACCTTTTTGGATTTGATAATAAGTCGCTGGGAGCTTGCTTTACTACCTATATAACCAAGTGCAGCGGTCACTTTGTAACTCTTAAAGGGACGTGTGCGATGAATATTAAAATTACTCGGTTATATTCTCTCTGCCTGAGCATAGTATAAGCAACACCATCCAACCTATCCAACACCGTGTAAGTCGTACTTCCTTACAACTTTAACTACCGTATTTACAACGTAATCAGCTCATTAGCATACCGCCATACTTATACCATGCGTATAGAGACAAATGGAAAATTGTACGCTACTCGTTTCAATCGATTCCAATAGATCGATTTTTTTAATTTTATTTTCTAAAAGGTCTCCCTCAAATTAGTGCTTGAAGCGAAGGCTTTTCACATTCTATTGAATGAATATCACCAGATCTATTAAACGAAAAAAACATTTCCGCGATATTGAGCATATTCATGTAGGATGTACAGGAAGATCAAGAGGACAAATTTATCTTTGTTTCTCACTTTCACCGCTGACAGTTGACAAGGAGATGAACGAAGTGCGAGGTGAATATAGGTGTGTAATAGTAAGTAACAGAAATGTCAAGGTGATATTTGGCTAGTTTTTTCAGCAATAAACTATACGTATCATAAGGTGTCCGAGCGTTTGTTACATCGTTAATTTCGTTACTCTTTTTTTTCACATGCCTAAGAACGAATATATCGTACATAGCTCGTCCAAAGTTATACGTCTCACGAAATTTGGGTTACGCCGAGATGTCCATTAATCTAGATAATGTTATAGGAATATATGTATAATGATAATGCAATTTATCTATATACCTTCATATTTTATAATATCGTAGTTACATAAATATCGCAGATTGGTATATCGATTACATTATCGGAAGGGTGAGGAGAGAGGAGGGAGGGAACGAGTTACCCTCGGGGTGTTGATTTTCTATTTGCCGTCGATTATTTACGAGAGAATATAAACTATACGGAGGTATCACAACTCGCGTGTAACTCGACCGTTATATATAATCCATGATCATTCATGCTCCGGATGTATTCAACGGACGATATCATAAAGTTTAAACTCAACCGCGCGACTTATTGGCGGATAAAATGAAAATTTGCATATCTTATTCGCCTTCGACGAGCGGAGAGATCGATGCGTGGTTTACGATATACGTATGTATACGTATCTTTGAAACCGAAGACTCGTTCCACGGATAAACTTTGATTCGTGTATTCTTCGAAAACCAAATAGAAAAAAAAAATCAAAATTACCTGGACCACCTGCGAAAAATCATATAGATCACGTTGATCACGAAATGTATGGAATTAGTATAATTTGTAACATGTTCAGCTTATAATAAGCCCGTTGCAGTTGCAGTTAAATCTGTTCTCTAGTATTTCAGGTTATTCCGATATAACATAAAGTCCCCTGACAATCTATACGGAGGTGTGAAAAATTAATTATCGAAATGGTTCTCGAGTGCGCGATCGTAATGTCGACAACTCTGCAGGTTTTAATATACAAGGATAGGTAGGTAGGTAGTTTAACCGGACAACATGGACACTCGACTCAATTTCTCGAATAACTTCTTATACGATGGGGTGGCGGAACTTAGCGAACAATCGGTACTTAAAACCTGAACTTCTACTGTGCCAGGAGGATATAGCAGCCGCTCGCGCGGTTCGTTGAAGTCAAGAATAAAAGCTAAGCCGCTGCTGTTGCTGCAAAGAGAGAAAGAGAGGAAATTTCGCTATACGACTTCGTCTCCCTCATGGCTCACCACCCACCCTCTTTTGTTCTTCTTATTTTTTTATTGTGTTCTTTGTTTTTTTCTTTTTTTTTTGTCTTACTTACTGAATGTACAATATAACGCAACGTTATAGAGGCTCTATACTACCGGGCAATATAACAAAAGACGAACGTACGCCCCAACGCATAAAGTCGTAGAGCAATGTGCTTCTCTACTCCGATCATCCTCCTCCTCTCCCTCTTCTCTTCGTATACGTATCTTATACTCTTTAGCAGAATACGTACTATAGCCAATTGCTTTGCTTTTGCTGCACCGTATCGTTTCTGCTAACCGTCCTGGACGTTGCCAATCTCTTCTGACTTCTATACCAGGTACCGCTTTTTGCTGTAGAAAATCCTCAGCAGGAGCTCGACGCAACTCAACGCGTAAGAGTAGCTTCTCATACCTTCCCGTACGCACGGTATCATCCTAGCTTCAGCTCTGTAGAACTTCCAACTTCCAAGCAAAGCGCTGTAACACGATCCTCTGGGCAGGCAGTCGTTCTATAATACTGGATCACTTCAAGATTGCACGTTGATCACCTCATTAGGATCTAATACGAATAAATCTCTTCGGCAACGTGTATCTCCGCGTCGACGTGTAGTAGAACGATTTACCAACTTTTTCATTATATCTTTTTTTTTTCTTCTTCTTCTTCGGTTCCGAAGGATTCCATCGGGGTAAAAATGAAAAATGAAAAATGAAAGATAAAAGATAAAAGATAAAGAGTGAAAAAAAAATTTATAGATCGAGTTCTGTTGGGAATAATTCATGGAAATCTATGCGTGGCGATACAAAACGAGTATAGTTCAGTGTACCGCTGCAGTGTGTCCTGAGCTTTTACTGCGGGGCTGCCGGTGATACAGATAAGTGGATATGTATAACATCGCGTACCAGAAGCTATACAGCTCTAAGCCCGCGCATGGAACATGCAGTAGAGAGAAACTCGACTTAAAGCCTCCGGGGAACAGGAAATAAGATGAAAACAAAGAAAAAAGAAAAGAAAAAGAAAAATGAAAGAAAGAAAGAAAGAAAGAAAAGGACGGAGAGGTAAGGGAAGCCAAGAATAATAATAAAACGAGATATCTGGTACGACTCCCGCACGTGGGCGGTCGTATTGTTAGCGCAACAAGGTATGCGCCCCGTACTTCGGCGCTTCTGTGTCCCTCCGGGATAGCTAGGGGTATACGTGCGCTACGTACGTACGTACGTACGATTCATACGGGTGTGCTTAATAATAAAAGATGTGTTGGTGAACTCCGCGCTTAATAATGGCACGTGTGTGCGTGACTGCAATGTGCACAGCGCGTATGTAAATCGGACGGACCCCATCTGTACGTACGTACGTACGGTATATAGTATAAAGAGAGGTACGTTACGGGGAGACCATCGGGCAAGTCCCGCGACCGGACCACGAGCAGCAATCTTCAAAAGCAATGCCGCCGTGCCGCACAACTGCGATAACACACATTATTCTGCCCTACGTCTCCTCTCATGCACTCCACCTTATGTATATAGATAATATACGTATATATATACATAATTCTTTCTTTTTTTTTTTTCTTTTTTTTCTTTCATTTATTTATATATAGTTATAGAAAACGTGTATTCTCAAAGGCGATCCGCTACCGCAATATTGTATAATGTTATTTCGATGTGAAATCAAGCGCAAAATTCGATATTCCTTGTTACAGGATTTAATATATATTATCAGGGACACGAATCCTTCGAATAAATTAAACTAGGAATAGATCCCATCGAGATGTCTTGATTTTTACAATTTTCAGAACGATAAATTGGCGAAAATGCGGGCATTTCGATAGATAGATCAATTTAGCTAGCAGACTCCGATTCCTGAGCTCAAAATACATTGGAAAACGTCAAAAAACTGCGAAAAAAAAAAATGTTGATTTTTGACCCCAAAATCGAAAAAAATCTAAGGCCATAACCTTTGAAAAATCTCAAAGTAATGCCACAATACAATGCGAGTAAATAATTGTAAGAGGCGTATTATATTATCGAAATTGAAACTTGGTGTGGATTGTATTATACGGTGGAATCGGAATTGCCAACCCTTTGTCAATTAGCAAACAACACGCAGCGAATGCAAATCTCGATACTTGACTGATTCAATCTTAATCCCTACAGAGGATTGACTTTGATGAAGTGTCGAGTGTAAACTTATATGGGATATCTCTATCTCCCTTGTACGTTTATCGTGTATAAACTACATTGCGATACAATCAAGAAACACCAATTATACACCTGATTTCTATAGAATTAAGTTTAGAAAGGTTATTTATGTGCGAGGTAGCGATGGAAATTGCAAGGACCTTTCAGACTCGCCATAGCGCGTCTATGTAGAACTCAATCGAACTCTTCGTACATAAAAAAAAAGAAAAAACAAAAGGAAAAACAAATGTCAACCACTTCGCCCCCGCCATTTTAATGTTAAGCCCTAAAAGTGGGTCAAATTATGTCATGATTCGTGTTATTTAACTTATCATAAACATTATGACGTTACGATCACTGGAATTTTCGAGAAGGTATACGTTTATCGCATGGTGGTGAGCTGCGTCTCGTCGCGACGTATGAATCTTGTTTCTGAAAAGTCTGTGAAAAAAAAAAATCTTCGTTCTAACGTAATTCGCGAGCATTTATTTTATAGCCAGATATTATAAATACTGCTGCCGGAGAGTTGAGCATTTCTTGAGAAGGATGTGGTTTTTTGACCGACATATAATGATTAAGTGGAGAATTATTCTTAACTAGATTGTCGTTAGTCTACCAAAGAACGAAGTATGTATGCGACGAAATCTGACACGATATGCCACACATCCTAATGAACGATTGCTTGATCAAGCTAATTTCGATAAAATTTAAACAAATCAAAAATCATTCTCCTCTACGGCAGATTGGTGAAATGAGTGCGTTTCACGGCACATATGATGTAAAAGTTTGGAGTGTAGAGTTTCTTTTCCTTCATTTTAATTATATCTAAAAGTCGGGATGGAGATCCAACGGAAACCGAAGGCCGCAAACTAATCAGCTGTGAAAAATTTAACCAAGCAGCATCCACTTGAAGGAAATAATGGAAAAAAAAACTCATCTCTCTAATTCGCAATGCGTGACAACTGTACCACCGTTATAACACGTGTAGGTCGAATAAAAAATAGATAAAATCAAATTAAAAAAAATGTCGAAGAATACCGAACAGTTTTCAATTTTCTTAATTTATGGTCTGACGTCGGTTGTAATCTCACCCGAAGCGCGTGTACAATATTCAGCGTGATTAGAAATCCGAAAATGAATAACTATAACATAAATCTGAACGTCTTGATGCAAATTATCGGCCTATCTTCTCACCACCTACGGATTAAAGGGAGCCTGATTTAAAAATAAATCAGAATTATAAGCGATGTAATGATGATGATGACGATGAAAAAATGTTATTATATAATCTCTTCTTAATGCCCGCGGGAGTGATGAGATCGGTCGTACATAAATTTTGAAAAATTAAAGTCCCTATAAAATTGAGTACGTATACCTATACGTACTCTGGAAATAAGTAAGCTCTCGGCGTTCCAATAAATTAACTTTAAATCGCGTTTAATTTCGTATGCGCTTACAAATGTACGCGCATTTTATTTATTTATTTAATTTGTTTTATTTTTTTTCCTTTCGTTTTTCTTTCATAAATTTGTGCATATTTCCTAATACATTGACAACGCGGCCGGGGCGCCGTAACTCAGCGGACATCTTCCGGCCCCGATGATGGTGCTGGTCCAGGGGATACGTATGTAGTGTATCATAGATATACACACGCCTATAAATACTCCGAATGTTGGAGAACACATAAAACACATAAAACGCATTGAAGGCAGCATTAATTCAAACAGTTTACATGCTATGGGCGGGCGAAACTTCCTCTACGCTTCTGTTGTTAAATTTAAGAATAAACCAAATGATGGGAATCTCATATCCGCAAAGCTTTGCTATACACGCTATAACATTTTACTACACATACATTTGATAAAAAAAGAAAAAAAAAAAAAAAAAAGAAGAAAATCTTTACGGATCTTTAAATGAAGATTGTGATAATATTTATCTATCGACGCGACAACAACCGCCCTTATGTTATCCCGAAAGATATTTAAACTTTACCTCTCGTCATCATATCCATATAAAATATTGATAACACTAATTTCGCCATTTCGATCATTTCCCCAAAATATTACCGTTGAAATTTTTATTACAACACGCGGTTGCAAATCGTCAGGGTTCGTGACACTAGGCTAAGGAGTAACAGCTGTTGCCGTACATTACGTTATTTCCATACATATAAGAGTGTTAAGCGCGTGGCTATTTTCCACGTTACATAAAAGAGAAGCAAGTAATATAATATAAACCCTCCGTTAAAAATCTGTCTTCTCTATCTTCGCCCAAATCCCCTTAATTTTTTTATTCACTTTTCATTCAATCATCAAAAGTTTTCCTCCTTAATATTTTTTCTTTATTTATTTTTTTTCAGTTTTATTCTGCGGTCTCGTTTCTTAATTTCCTTCTCTCACTAGTCGCATAAAAAATTTTTGTTGTTTTTTTTTTTCCACATACATAATGTGAAAAATTGGCAAAAGTTCAAAAACTTACAGCCTCGGGGGGACTTCATATTATACTCTTCTCGTAAACGCAAACGCGCAGACACGGGAATGATTTTCGCAATTTTGCTCGACGATGCAAAAATTGGATTGTAACGAATCATTTGAACAATCTTGAGGAGCATGTATGCTATATATAGCTGGTAGTTTATAGATAAGCAAAAAATAGAAGGAAAAAAAAAAACGAAAGACAAACTAATGATCGAAAAGTGGATGCTGTTCGATCGGGTCTTTCGCTACATCAAAAGCCAGACTGAATAATTGCAGAAGTTGTAGATAACAGACGGCGAGTAGATTCGAATGATAGACAATTACTATCAATCTATCTATATAGGATTTCTCTTAACTACGGTCTATCATCAACTCGACACTCTCAAAGTCTCTTAAACTCCATTCTCTATAGCACCGTTGAATTAATTCGTTTCTACCACCGCGCTGCTGCATCTGAACTAATTTAAATACTGTACAGATCTATAGGTATACATATCTTCCTCGAAAGTCCTCCTGCAGATACTCCAAAGAGTTGCTGACGATTGCCAAAGCGGATTTCCAGAAGCTATATATCCTTATACTCGACGGACTTCCGGTTCAACTCGACGTGGTTTGATAAAACAGATTTTTTTTCGTTTTTCTATGTACTGGAGCCAACGAATTATCTACCGCAAATGATATCAGAAGTATTTTATCTCGGTTTTTTTTTTTTTTTCTTGAGAATCCAATTTTATCCATGAGCGTCTTGTTCTAGTTTTATATCATACGCTCGATGCGTATTCCTATAACGTGGGTGTGTCAGCAATGTGGACGATATACCTAGAAACTTATAGAAATACAGCTTTTACCACCGTGCAAGTATAAGTATGTATGTAAGTGTGTTAGACATGAAGTTGTTCGGCGGAGCTTATGTTGGTAGGGGGAGTAGACATTAATAAGACGACACATCAGGAGACAGACTTAGAATAGAGCTAGGAATAGATTTTAACAGCAGTGGGCCACACAGCGTCGCTATACATACGGAATATGTGGACGCTAAATATCCTACGAGACAATAATAAAGCGTGTGTTTGGCAAAGAAAACATCGCGAGACAAACTGACTTCACGGATTAGGTACACGACGCTCCAGTTTTCACCCTGAGCTGTAATTCTTCTGTCATCGCGGTTACAGTACAGAAACAATATAATGCGTATAATATCTAGAATTGAATCCCAATTTCCATACCACCGATACTCTTTTTTGATTTTCTTTCCTTTTCTTTTTTCCTTTTTTTTGTTTATCTTTCTTATTTTTTGTTTTCTCTCACCTCGTGATTAAGCGATGACATAGACAAATGATATACCGATGATTGAGCAGCAAATCGCCAAACTAAAAGTAGAAATAGAAACACGAGCGATGTGGACGCGTATGAGTATAAACGCATATGTTGTACGGGATAAAGCACCTGACTAATACTTTTCACATAGGAACAGCGCCCGGCCGGGTTCGATTCGAAAGTAATACGTTTCGAACGATCGAAGTGGTTCGGCCAGTGGTCGACGTGTCATTAAATCGTCGGGAGGATTTAATGAGATTATTACCGATGGATTGGCAGCGCGGCTCGGGGCTCACAACTATATTGCTATGAACGTAGTCGGTACGTTACGTAATTTCATTGCCTCCGCAGGAATGTGCCCGGGTTCTATTCAAACCAAATCACAATCTTCGGGTCACGGGGCTGAAACGCGCTCCCTCTTTTTTCTCTACTCATCCGTGTTCAAAACGTACCTTCCATTTTCCCGAGCAACTGGAGAATGTTCTCGTGTATAACGTTGGTTATGTGAAGTTGGCGACAAGCCGTCCCGCGATAGTGCACTTCTAGTTGGAAAGAACGCGGCAAAGAACGAAGTTACAGTTTAACTCTTGGATACGTGCGGGCTGCATTTTGCGTATGCGGTGAGATTTGCACGCGTTACAGAATTTTTTAAACACCGGTACCATCTTGGCGTAGTAGCGCTTTGTAGCTTTGTGTAAAGAATTATGTATATGTATATATAATGTAAGTTTAAGTTCGTCGTGGTTTCTTGCGCGGCTTCGTGGTTTGCTCGAAACAGCGCAAGAAGAAGAACCAGCAGCGAGAGGCGGGTAACAAACAACTCGCAAATCCTCGCTGTCAATTTAATCTCGCCTCGGATCCCAGAGAAATGTTAATAAGGTCTACAGGCCTTAACGCACATGGACCCGGGGCAGGCGGCACCCACAATCACCGAGTTTACTCTTTCTTGAAAATAAATAAATAAATAAATAAACAAGGGAGGATCTTTTGCTGCTGCTGCTGCTGTTGCTGGTAAATGTCCAGGTGGAAATTGTGTGCAAAGCGAACGATGGCGCATATGGAATACATTCGAGCTCCAATTTCCACTGATATGTGGTGGCACCGGCAGCACCTAAGGTAAAATAAAAAGAGTCAAAGTTATCCAAGCTCCGTAAATTATCTGTAGGCATGGTATATATACACCGTGTAAGTATAGACCGGTATAGTAGGTACGTACTTCGAATCACAAATCAAGAACAACGAAGGTTTGGTTAGGAATATGAACCTCAAAAGAGGCACCGCTGTGATGCACCTAAACAACATAACAGTTTCAACAATTAGCGAGCAGCTTGGAATCCACGTGTCAATCCGTCAATCACTCATTTCATCCATTCGTCCGTTCAATTTAACGTCCAAACCGTTTTCGGTCCTTCGGTCATCTCGCGGCAATAAAAATAAAAAAAATTAAAAAAATTAAAAACAAATCGGTTCTGAACCGCGAATAGAAATTTGAAGAAAAAAAAAAACAAAAACGGGTGTTAGAATTGTACATTATTATGATAAGACTAGAGTAGTTATATAGGATTAGCATAATAAGTACGCGCGGTAAAATTCGCAATGCGTCTAAAAATTACACTTAACGTAGTACGTCGTATGAAACGGGATGGACTGGTGTAGATTTATTTGTTCTGGCAAATGTTAGGTTGACCGAACGAACGACGTTAGGCCTCCCTATAACGCTGGCGCTTCGCCTATGCCAACAACCAAATGACCAAGTAACTGCCCAGATGAAATACAGGTATCCAGAACAGAAGATTATGTAGTACTTTGGAAATATATGCAGTCTGTTTTTGAGCGACGTTTTTATGTTTTTCTCATTTCAATAAAACGAGGGCTGTTTAATTCCAATATGGCAGCGTTGTTCGAGTCGGTCAGATTGTACGAGCGTAAAACCAGCGAATCCACATGCGACGTATGAAACATATCGTGATTAATAGAATTTTGACTTTCTACCTTTCCCCTCTCGAGCACCTGATCCGCCTCTTTTTCTTCCCGTCACCTCCTTCCCTCCCTCCCTTCGTTCCTCTCTATTTCTCGTTAAATTATCTAGCGAACGGTATTGAACTCGCGCTGGGCCCCATTAGAGGCGCCAAACAAATAGCTGTACCTCTATACGCGTAAATTTAAGTCCCATCGCGTTCGTTGGTGCAAAGTATTTCTTAACGTGGTACATAAGGTACATGTACTTACATGTAACTATATACATACACGTAAGGCCAGCGTAACACATCATCACACGATGTGCGTGCGTACGCGCGAGCACATAGGTATGTACAGTATGTAGCTAGCATGTAACATAACTATTATCAGCTCCGCCATCGATCTCTAGGATGAATAGCCAACGGCCATTGTATAGTTGAGCGATTGAAAAAGCCAATTTTTATACTTCTTCGAAGAATGTGTCAACCGTTCATCGATAAAACCTGCAGGGTCCAGACCCCTTCCTTCTTTTTCTTCTTCTTCTTCTCCTTCTTCTTCTTCCGCTAGATCGGCTGGCTCTTACATCACTGAAAACCAATTAAAATAGGATTATTAAAACGTCAGAATATGTCAGCGGCGAAGAACCCCAAAATGAATTACGGGACACAATGGTCTTGAACTCACTCACTCTCCGATCGTTCTTATAAACAAACTCGATAGTTACATACACGCCGTACCTTCCTCACTATCTGTATATTACGTACACGTGTTCGAAACGAAGTCTACAAACGCATAGACACGTGTCCCGATCTTTCGATATCACCGAGCTAAATTTCTCAGCACATGTCCGGATAACATCGAATTACATCTCGGAAGAAAAAATCAGAGAAAAAACAAAACAATCGACTTGAATTTTCTACATTTTATGTACACGCCGCGCTGATCAATGTGCGGAGAAAATTTCTACATACGTAGGTACGTAGGTATATTTTTCCACGTAGAACGTTGAAGGGCCGTATCGAGCCTACGGCGCTTAATCAATGAGCGATAACAATTACGATCGATAGATGTGCACCAACCGTCTCTCCGCTACTATATCCTCAACGATTACAATACCTCCTGCATATGTATGAAGACGAACAGCAATAATTTCAAGCTTTCGACGCGTTTCAACTCTCCCAAGACTGGTTCCTCAAGGCGGATATACTCGATTTAACATTCCTCCACAGTCCATGGGTACTATCGCGCATGAAATTTCGTCATTTTATCGAAGAGGATTCTATTTAGTTGTTGGATATTACCGCGGCGTACCACGTCTTTGATATTTCGTTGATTATCCTTTCGCACTTTCCGGACTGCAGAACCATATCAACGTGTATTTGCGGTCGATCGTTAATCGTTGGGAATTTTTTTTTTCACGCTGACAAAGCTCCTCGTGTCTTTATGATGAATAATGAAGAAAAAGAAATGAATACACGTGGATATTAAACCCACTCTCATCCAACCTTGAAAATCTGACCTATTTTCCGAAGCTCGAGTCACTTATCTCGATTCACACAATATCGGTCACCATAGTTGTGGCTTTCGGAAAAATTATGTAAAACTGGGTCAGAAGTGAAATATGACGTATCGTACTGCGAGGAGGAGTCTATAAGCTGGACGTTCCAGTGGCGCTTAGGATTCGAGGTAATTGTACATGCACGAACTAAGGCGAGTCCTTTGCAGCATTGCGATAAAAAATAAAGAAAAGAGAGGAATTGAACACATGTACATAAGTATAATGTTATTGTTATAAACACACAACCATAAAATGTGCGCGATGTGCAAAACCGTCGCAGATACCTACAGGGAAATATCAGCAGTCGTGGTTGGTCAGTCGTCAGTGGTCCGTGGCATTGTAAACCGCGTGCGAAACATTCGTTAACATTCTCTTCAAGCTGTAATGATAGTTGGCAAGAAACGCCGGTATTTATACTTACTTCTGTGTTAATCCCAGCTTAATTGTGTGTTAGAAAATTAATAGAACAAGTCCGACGGCTGCGTCAGTGCAGGCTGCAACAGCAACAAACCCCGACGTATGATCTTCGCGGAGATACTATAGTCCTTCGTCTCTTCGTCGTCCTATTGCAAAAACGTGTATTTATTCGCACGACTATACAGTGCGGCCTCTAAGTCCACTTCACATATCTAACTAAACATATTATGTTACATATATATTTCTATAAAAAAAAATTTCTCCGCGATTCAACGCTCGTTTATTAGAATTTTTTATCTTTCTATTCTTCCTCGCTTAATTATTAATTTTATTTTTATTTTTTGAGCAACTAAAAGCAAAGTTTTCTCTTTTGCGACGTTGATATTAAATTCGAACGAGTATATATTATCAGTTGTTTATTGAGGTTGTAACGAAAATGTCAACCGGCCTTTATAAAATTTTAAACGTAGGCGAATTAAAGGCGATTTCGACAATCGCGGGCGCCATTTGGTGTATATTATCGTGGGCGATTAAACCGCAACTAATTCGATCTCATCATGCGTACCTGAAAAGTTTTTAAAGTTTACAAAACATCAATCCGTGGGCGAGATACCCGCGCCGTTCTTCGTCGTCGTCGTGATCGTCGTCGTTTCCGACTGCCTCGGGGCTCGAACCTTGTCACGGTACTTATACATATGCACACGTTATTACGTCTTGTCTACAGGCGAAGGAGTTTCTCGGTGTAGGTGGTCGTTTCCGGTTTCGTACGTCTGATCGACGATCGTTTAGCTGTAATATCAACTTGCGTAAATCTTACAACGTTTCAAAACTGTCATCATCGCAAAATCCCCCCTATATACGTTTGCAGACACGTAGTATTCTGTGCGGCGGAGCTTATAATGACTAATGTACATTTACAAATAAATCAAAAAGCTTTTAGTTCAACTTACAGAGTCACTTAATTAAAAATCGATGTTCGAACTAGTGACTTCCAAGCTGCTATGGTGCAGGCCCGCCCCGCGCGTTATTCAGATTAGATCTTGAATAATCATCTCCCGGAAGAGATAGACGGCGGTACAACAACATCTGAGCATAAAGAGAAGACGAAGAATAAACGAGCCCCTCACTCTCTTCTCTTTTTTTCTTTTTCTCTTTGAAAGAAAAAAAAAAACAAAAAAAAATCTGGCCGAGTTTGAATCAGCTGTGATTTTCTGGGCCCTTTAAATTCCCTCCGCCTACGAGTAAGCAACGCACACTACACTGCGGAAATCCGACCCAACTTCCTCGGGCCCAATTAGCACTCGAGGCACGCGTTTCGCTTCGTCCCTTCGCCTTCTTCGTCTTCGTCTCCGTCTTCGTTCCAGAGTCAGCTCTCTGACTCTCGATCTTCTTCCATCCTTACCCGGGTGAGTTTCCCCACACTTTGCAAATGTGTTCATCACATACAACCGATCGTCCTTACCCTACCAATAAAAATCCGTCGTGTCATCTCTTTCTTCATTTTACGTACTATTATCTCCCTTCCTCAAACATCACCCACCCTTATTCTTCCTCCGGTACCGCAAACTTTTCATCCAAAAATTATTCTATCAGAGTCACTCTTCTCTAACAATAATTGAAGGTCAAGATTTCCCCCAAGATTTTTGCGATAAAGTCACGTCGGAAAAAACATCTCATTTCTCTAATGATCCGGTAAAACTTTGAGATATCAATTTAATAAGGATTATAATTCCAACGAATTGTCTTGGTCAGACAAGCTCATATTACGGACGAATGAAGGGTAATGTACACTTCCAACAATTAAAGTATAAAGAAACAGCTCCATATATACCAAAGTTCGTTAAGTCGATTAGACATGAAAAGTAAACACAAGTTTCTTTCTTCCTCCGCAATCTTTTTGTCTCCCTCTGAATTCTTCTTCTCATCACACTCGACTGCAATGATCGGTGTTAAGAGTGTGTACAGGGAAGAGCACAAACTGTGCGGAGGGGCATTAATAAAAAAAGTACAAAAAAACTCACAAAAAAAATTTAAAAAACCGTCCGAACCTAAAGAACCGTAAGAACCGCAGAGAATCGGCGGGCCGAAAGTCGCGCAGGAGTAAAAAGTGAGATCGGGCACGCGCCTATGGGCGTTCTCTCTCTGTGCCCTCTTACCTCCCCCTCCTCTGCCCCCCTACTTTTTCTCCCTCACTCTTCATCCTCTCTTTTCCACCCCTCCCTCGTTTTTTATCTTCCTCCCTCTCTCCTCTATCTCTCGTTCTCTCTCCGTCTCTCTCGCTGGTTTACGGCGTACCATCTCTCCTGTGTCGGTGGTGCAAGCGCGGAGCAAGGCCCGGTTCGTCCGTCCCGCGTCCGCGGAGGGCCCGTTCTTCGCGGGAGTTGGGTCCCCACCAGGAGGGTCGAACGGAGACCCAACCAACACAACGCGGAGTGCACGTAGAATTTTCTACCTCCTGCAGGGGCCGTCACGTGGTCCCCGGACAGGCTCCGCATCGCACACAACCTCAGTGTGGGACGAGACGACGGACCGGGTGATCGCTGCAAAGACTTAAAACCGATTCCCTCTTGGAGAACCAAAACGGTGCACGCACGCAACCGTGGTCATGCGTTGTTTGACGCGTTATTCCATATTTGTCGAGCGGAGATGTATTGTTCGTGAAAAAAATATCACCTGAATATCGATACACCGTTACGAAGATTTTACCCAAATTTTATTTATTTATTTTTTTTCTTTTCTCCCAAAAATATTTCCTCTCTTATTTTTTCTCTCATCACATCTACACTCCGTCCGAGCTGTTATTATCCTTTTTCAAAATTATTTTCTGGTTTCCTTTTGATTTCCGATTGTCACATTTGCCAACCCTGATCCGCTGTCAATACCTTACCTCATTTCGATTTCATCCATCTTCCGCCTCGAGGCCCGCGTACCCAAAGTTTTTGGGTCCTGTATAGGATTCGTGAAAGTGTCAGTTTTATTTTTTGGTTTTTCTTCTGGTTTTTGGCGGTGATAACCGCTGATACGTTCGGATGTGAATATAGTGCAACGTAAGCCAAGTTCTTGTAACTTAAAATTATGATATTTTATCGATAAAAAAAATTTTTGCTTTCTCATGTGAGGATTCAAAGATCATCATTAATTAAATAAAAACCTACGAGTCGTGTCGTTTAAATTAATTTTATTTTTATTCTCGAGAGTTTGACAGCTCTATCGCTGTACGTACGTGTGAATTCTACTCTTTGCAATGAGATGGTTTTTTTGAAAAACCCATTTGAGACGTATAACTCATCTTCGTTTACTCTGAATCAGTGTCAATATTAAATTTTAAATAAGCTATTCTTCGACCGATCATATGACGTGAATTAATGCGATCTACCACTACCAAAAAAATGACGTCTGTACACTAATCAAAGAAACGAGTCATGAACCGATATTGTTAAAAAAAAAAAATAATAATTAAAAAAAAATACCAGTAAATTTCAACGGTGAAATATATCAAACCGTGTCACGATCTAATTAAAAAGCTTTGTGATTTTTTTTTTCTCTCCACCCGTTCAACGTCGGAACGATTTTTCAGTGATTCTTTGGTGTTTCGCGTGTGGAAAGAGAAAAATAATTACTGTTTTTTTTTCTCCTATTAAAATTTCATCCGATTGATATTTCGAAGGTGTTTATCGAAACGAAAGAAAAGTGATAAATCTGATGGTTATAATCGAATTAAGAATTTGATTTCATTAACGCATGTGTTCCAATCAGAGAGTACAGTAAGGAGACAGCGGTTCAGGACTTAATGAACTGATCCTTATCCATCGGCGGTATAATAATCTAATAATTATATCAAATCGAACGGCACCTAATGTCAATTAAAATATGTTCAGTGATTGAATCTTCTGTCGGGTTGTGAATACAAAATTAACAAACTGACAGTTGAATCGTGCAGCGTACGTAGGTTATACGTTCGGAGGCTGTGCGGCGTACTGAGCCGAGCATAGTCGGGCGTGTGTACAGATGCTACGGATTTAACGATCTGTCATTCCTCTGTTTCTTTTTTTACATTTCATTCAATTATTCTCGTCAAATTAATTTAGTAAGAATAAATCCGAGCTCCTCGTTTTGCCGGTGTACGGTATATATCTAGACCACTCGGTTATACGCGCGGAGCGCGCCTCCTCGTTGATTGGATCATTTAAACGGCTCCTAAACACGAAAAGTTTTCGTTCCTTCGTAGGTTCGTACGAAAAGTTTTCGAGAACATTTTAAACGTGAAACTTTCCGTAGTACGTGCAGGGGCGATGGGAAAAGTTGATTTAAAATTTTTCACCCGTAGATTTAGGGAAATGAATATCAAGTTAGCGTGTTAGTTTCACAAATTACATCGCCAATATTATACAATATAGATGTGCCGCGGTCTGTGTGATACCGGTAAATATTTAACCATCTCCGTATTTGAGAATACTATTACCTAAATATGCACAAAGTGTTATATACTTTTGAATATATATGTACAGGTGAAAAATCGTCTGAAAACTTTAACATTCCTTTTATTCTGAGTGTTTACCTACTCAATATAAGATATTCTTTACAACATTATAACGATCGAATGACTAAAGTTATAACCCGATCCGCCCACTTATATGTATAATATTGTTTGAGAAATTCATTCCGCGACGCGTATTCAATCGAAATTCTTTAGAACGCGTTCGCTTACGAGTACATGTTCATTTTATCAATAAAAATTCTTATCGATTCATCAAATCGGCGCCAAATATCCTAGTCGTTGCAATAATACGACAAACATCTCAAGCCGCTCGTACTAATCGGGTGTAATTAGATCGAATTTTAATTCTTTCATTTTTTTTTTTCTTTTATTCAGCAGCGTTAAATTACGAAGAGTTAAAAAAAATTTGTCTACACCATAGGTATATATCCCACGTCTCGAGCTGGAGCTACGATATATATTTCGTAACTTGATACATCGTTACCTTAACAAATTATTCAATTAACCCTCGTAATCCGTTGATTCAAATATGGGGTCTTACAAATGACAGAAACACATTTTGAATTAATCTGCAGGGCCGCGCGCGATCTCGTCGCGTTGTAATTAGATGTATTAGGCATACCAGCTATTACGTATGTATAACTATACACCTATATCGCGTTTACCTCGCGTGATGGGTAGCGGTGCACGTGCGCCCACCCATACATTATGTACCCACAAACCATCACCGCGGTAAATGACCTGACTTAGAAATTTATCAAACCTTATTAAACGGAATTAACAAAGCCGAAACTCCTGCGGTACCCCTAAAATGAATCCACGTGAGAAACTCGCAGGACGAGTTATTATTTATGGAAAATAATTTCAAACGTTATTTACGATCGGAAGTTAGCCGAGAACTAACGACCCGGACGATTATTTGGACACTTTATATAATAGGGAAGCAAATATGTAATTTTTATTTTTCAAATTAAAAACAAAAAAAAAAAAGGAAAATTCAAAATCACTAAAAAATTTATAGGCTATACACAGCGATTGGATTAATTCCGAACCGATTACCGCGGTTGGGTTGCTCACGATTTACCACTGGCCGAGCTAATTGCTTCAAAGCTTCGAGTATTAATTAAATTGAATTAACTTTAATTAGCCGTATAGTTACCATCCGCGTTGGTCATGTACTCTACTAGTTTTGCTACAGAGTCTAGTTTATTTATTTCTTTATTTTATCATTTTTTTGTTGTTTTTTTTCTTATATTTCTTCTGACGTCATTTGCTAGATCATTCGTGTATAACGTGTACATGTGCATTTGAAATTTCGAAATATATTAATATTTCCTTTTGACCGCTTTCAAACGCCTTTTCAAACGTATAATCTCGAGTGAATATTGACATCAAATCGTAATTAGTGTACAAGTTATATTAATTAACATGCGTCTGACTACTCCATAAATTTGATTGCGTTTATAAATCCAACTTATATTATACCTACCTACCTTGTATATTCCACAGTCAATTTTGATCACGACGACTTTGTTATGAATGGGCTAAACATTCGCGTTATACCATTCGATTGAATGGCTAAATTATAATGAAACAATTTAATTAGTGGCTACCGCATCGAATAACAATTAAAAAAAAAAAATAATCAAACAAAAATAATGCGATTGAATTGATAATATTTGAATAATAAATAGAATTTTTCATTTTATCTTTTTGTTTTTTTCAATTTCATTTTTCTAATTGCAAACTAGAACTGACGCGTCGAAAAGTTTTATTAATTAAAGAGTTGTCTGTCTGACGATGAAATAAATATGTACATACCTATATAGATATAAATAAATAAACTTTACATATAAGAAGTGTTTATAGACCGCAATAGTTGTGGTGGATGAACTGTAATTTATAATTAGCAATTATAACAAGCTTAGTTGTTAATTATAAATTACAGTATTTGTAATATAAACAAAACTTGCTACGCAGAATCACGTTCCCGCAACATAATAAACCATATATGTGTAGGTACACACATAATAATACCTACTCGAAGAATTTGAAAGGACATTTGGAAAATATACTCATTATTGAGAATTCATCTAGTCAACCGTTAATAGAAGTGAAAAATAATTAAAAACAACAAAAAAAAAACGAACAAACAAACAACGATCAATAAACAACTACTGTGATCTTCTAACGTACAACGTACTTCAGTGCCAGAGTGACTAAGTTACCTTTTGCCACAAAAAAAAAAGGAAAGAAATTTCAAAAAATGAACAGAGGCAATATTAAAAGTGAATGAAAATTAAAAATTAAAAATCAGATTAAAAAAAGAAAACTTTTTATATCAATACATATATAAATATATTTATATATACAGTCTACATATAGTTTATTAAAAATTAAGACAACCATGGTTACCTTGGACACGGAACAAAAACCGGAAAGGCAACACTGCGGAAGGCGGATGTGCGCAATTTGCAGACGCATCAAACGAGATAAAGGTAAAAATTCTTATACGATTCATATCGAAAAAAATGAAGAATCTATACATCATATACGCTATCGGTATGAGCTGCAGTTGCAGTCAAGCTTATAGCCAATATGAAATTTCAACCAGAAAAAAAAAGAACACAAATATTTATATTTTTTTTTAATTATTTTTTCTATTATCATTGAACGTAATACAACGACTCTTGCATTTTTGGGTCATTGGGTAGGGCCATTGTTATACCCGCGAACTTTCACATCATGACTTGAAATAAACAACTTCATGGTATGTACGTAAGTTATGCCAGAATTTGTGAGCCGCATTTTTTCCACTCGTCGTCGGTTATTTAATCCTGAAATAATCAGATGGGATCGAACAAACCCTTTGATCTATAAAGTATTTATAGTTTCGGATTACAAGTTTCGTACCCTTGGAAAAAAAAAAGATTGTGTGAAAATCTGGACGAAATAAGATTTAAAGCTCGTAATATCGTGTCCCGATTATCAACTGGGCTCGTTACATAAATTAAGCGTATAATACATAATAACCGCAGCCATCATCCTACGCTTCCGCAAGCTCAGTTACACATATATTTATATGATTTTTCTACACTTTATTTTTAATGCCCACATTATATTTACATCAGTGCGAGATATGCGTTATAACATTACAACCTATAGCATACATTACTGTGTGTGAAAATAAAATGAATAATCAAAAGTTGTTTGTCGCAAATATATATATGTATACATATTATATCTACCAGTCGCTGTTATAATCGCGCACGCCACGGATTCTTGTGTAGGCTGCGCTTACGCTCTTGTAGCTGTGCGCATTGTCTCGCGTTCGGGTTTTCTGATCCTCAAGGAGCTTCTGCATAAATTGAGCCGTTATAATATTACATGTTATCTTATACTATAGAGTACATTGCAACGTTCTGATCATTCCAACGAATATATATATACGATATCAAATGTATGTATGTACCTATATACTTATACATAAACATGTCAATCAAACGGTAATGAATTAAAACAATTTCTTGTTTGTGTTTTTCTTTTTTTTTCTTCGTCTTTTTTCTTCTTCAAATCTAAAGCACAATTAGTTGCTAGACATTCCTGTACGACGCGCGCTTCGAAGGTAGATCGAGGAATTTCTGTTGGGACGTTCCTACATATAATTAATACAAATATAATCCGTATGGCGTATATATGTGTAAATACATGTATATATCATCGATGCAAATCCATTCATAAGTTTGAAACGACATGAAATATTTGTGTAGGTTGGCAGTATATAGCGACGAGTGGAAGCTTTGTTTTCTCGAACATCATAAGCATAAGCATCAGCATCGGTTGAGATGAGACGAGAGGACCACCTTCGGTTGGCATTGATTATACATTCCGTATATTATCGTTGCGGTAATATTATCTCGTGTAACGACGCGTGTCCCCGCGCGGCACGTGAAAGTGACAGCTATGTATTCGGTTAAATGATAATATACCAGGTATATAGGTATACGTATATACCTAACGCGGTGAATGGATGGATTGAGAACGTGAATTAAAACTGTGACTAACTGCATCTGTGCAACGATCGAATCAATTACGTTTTACATTTTTATATCTATGAATACATATAGTTTGCATTCTCTGCAGTCGCGAATAAAAATCTTCATCCGCTAGTCGCGGTTATATAGTTTCACACGTTATAGTGGCGCGTAGTCTGTATGACTGACTGAGAGGAGTGCGAGAAATACAAGGTTTGAATTTATGAATGAACACGGACCCGCTGGAGTAAGGTATAAGGCGAAGGATTGAATGAAGGGCGAATGTGGGCGAGCCCACGCGTTATCATAGACCGACCGCGCGACGTGCGGTGATTTCGATGCATGGAGAGTAAAATGTTTTAAACTTTCAACTACTCTCGTATAGAGTATCTCTACAAGTCCCGTACAACCCAAAGCCGCGTTCGACGTATAGGTAGGTAAGGCATATCAAGGCTGTTTCTACCGCGGCTGCTGCTTTTACCGTATATAAAGGTATATAATGTAGATATATACATATACCTATATATACAAACTGGTATGGGGTGTCTCTCTACAAATTGTTCGCGTGTCGTCGACGCTGACACATATATTTATATATACGTATAGACATATCTGCTTCAGCGTCATTAGAATAATCTTCTTTTCACGATAGAAGGGCGTGACGACCGCGTTTCTTCTCTTCTCTTCACTTCACTTCACTTCACTTCGCTATAGACTGCGTATAGGCGTCGATCGCGTGAACCGAGTGCGTTATTTATGCAGCCGACTAAAAATAAATCATAGATTTGTCGATCGCATAATTTTTTAGCTGCAGGGTAATTATGGAGGCTAGAAAAATGAAATCAAGTTTTATAATAACGTTATATATAGTTAATAGGTATACATGCATAAACTTTTATGTACATCAAAATCGTTATGGCATGTCATGAAATTCGTTTTACATAAACAAATAATATGATTTCGCTAATCCTTCTTACGTTACACCATACATCGCGCATGTGTATACCTTGTAGTAATATTACTACGAAGCCAGCAGCTCAACCGAGATCTGCTTAGGTCTGGTCAGGTCGCAACATTAACGCATACGCGTGGGCAGAAAACGCGTTATAATACACGCGTCTTATGGTACCAAATGCTTGTAAAACTAACAGCAAACACTACCATAACGACATAGCGATGAAAAATACAATTCAGTGAGCAGAAAGATAAGGAGATTTTTTTTTACATTTTGGCGTACCTCCTGCATTCGATGGAATTTGGGCACCCGTAGCGTGTCTGATATAACAGAGTGCGGTTTTTGTCGTTGAAGCATTTTTCTCTATTTCTATCCAAGTCTCGCCTGCAGATTCTGAACTTCTTTTCCTCGGGTCGCGTAATTACACGAGTAGTATATACGTCAAAAAATTTTTTTTTTTTTTTTTCGTAATTTTATTTCGTTTATTCCGCCTCTTTCCCCCGACAATTAATTTACTTTTGAGTTGATGGAGAGCGTTCAACGGCGCGTTATACAGTTTGAAACTGCGCCGTGTGGTTATCCAGAAATGGAGTTGGTTTCGCCGGTACGGTGAGATACGATCGGCGCGGAAAAACGCCATAACTTCGCTTCGTATATGGAGGCAGTGCACAGGTGCATGCCACTGCAAATCCCTCTCCTCCTTCTATTGAATGTGCGTTGAATGCCAATTGTTTTAACTCAGCGTGTGCAGCACCAACCATACGCTACTGTACTATACACTGTACTGCAATAGCAATGGCGGAGTCGCCCTGGTAACGAATAAAAAATAATTAGTGTGTCTCTCCGCGCGCGGTGCTGCGCTTTTGCTGCACTGTATATAAGATGTTGCTGTTGCTGTTGCTGTTGCGGTTCTAGAAATAGACCGGTCGCATAATAATCGCACATCGGGAATCGACGGTTTTGGAAACTTGCAGTTTATCGATATAACTGAGATATACGTACCCACGTACATATACCTGTACATATGATACATATACCCTATACTTTTATATACCTCCAATGATCGTACGTTATATGTGCAGACGATACGAATGACGAAATGTCTGCATGAGCCTTACCCACTCCTGCAGTAGCTCCCGCGTATACCTCGCCAAGTGCATTATATATAGTTTACTGTATAGCTACGAGACATTAACGCCGCCATTTGTTAACATCGCCATTTTCTTTTCGCAACAGTTTCTCTCAAATCCTCTCTCATTGGTCAGCTCCGCAAACCTCTTTACCCCTCACAATTACTATACGTTGTATACCCAGCTACTATATGTTTATATACGCGCAATTCGCGTACTGCAGGGTTCTCATATATGAGATCTACAATTTCCTCCATAGCGCATATACGTCTGCATATACAATATATGTATATACTTAATACTTCCTACTTTATTCTTGTATTTAATATTCACCTCCCACACCGTCTTTCGCAAAAACACCAAACTTCCGGTCGCTTTATGCAAATCCCTCGTGAATCGAGGATATGAAGATATAAACGATAAAAGAAAAAAAAAAAAATAAATAATAAATCTATTATATCTGATGAATATAATTTCAACCGATTTCATAAATTATCACGACGTCGCTCTGCAGCGGATTAAATCGTCAAAACCTCTTCGGAACTATAAATCCGTTCAAGATTTATTAAGTAGGTACGTCCGTTATTACATTAGGCAAGATATATACAGGTTGAATATTATACCCTTTCGCGATATAACCGGGGGCTGAATTTTGGAAAAGGAAGAACGAAAAAAAGAAAACATAGGAAGACAGAAAAAAAAAAGAAAGAAATTCAAACCTTTTAAACCAACTTCTATGGACTCAAGTTCCACCGCGACGAGGCATGTAGCTACCGATTTACCGGACCCTGATGCCGGTATACCTTATACTATAGTGGGTGTAACCAGTTCCGCGGGCTTAGCTGTCAAACCCACGTGCGCCGCCTACGCGCTCGCGTATATATATTACTATCGGACGACAAGGACGGACGTGAGGATAGCGGGGTGACTGGAGAGCGACGAGGATCGAGAGAGAGAAATAAAAAGAGAGAAGATCGAGCCCTTCAGGTATATATTATATGAAAGATGCTGCAGCGCAGCGCGCGCTTGCGACACAGGAAACGGTTTCACCTCGAGAGAAGGAAAAAAAAGAAAACAAGAAAAAAAAAAAATTTCTTTAAAAAGACGCCTTGCATCCGCACAGCATCTCGGCCAACCCAGATGTAACGCTTATTCATATTATAACTATATCCTACATATCGTGGGAGTTTATAGTGCGATTATAAAAATTTGTAGAATTTCTTCGAAATTCTATAACGTGCACTCCGAAACGAAATTCTTCTTTTTTTTTTCCTTGATTTTCTCTAATTTCTTTAACAATATGCAGATCTGCAGTTGCATTCGATAAACGCATGCATGCAGTGTATAATATATATATAGGGTTGTATGTTAGGATCTATACCGTTGAGAAATATTTCGTAATAAATATATATATATGTGTATACTATATATATGTACATCTTTTGAAAAGAAGTAGTCGAGAGACGTCTGTTCATCCATCTTGTCTACGGCGGGTTGCATAATTTTTTTTCTAAAAGCTCTGCAGCGCGCGAAGATATGTTTGTTCTGTAACCTAGAAAAATTCCGAACCGATAAACAATTCTTTCTAAACTCGTGTGCGCCCGTGACACGTCCATCCATTAAACGTCAGTTCTATAGATGCGCTTCGGATCTAATTTCCAGTAAATATATATCCGACCAATGAGAATACTCAACACTGTGAAACATTGGACACCTACGCACCGGCGCGGTGTACAGGTACACCCGACAGATATACGCGGTGCGAGACGTGCAGCTCTCGTCTTCGTTTTCAAATCTTCCACATGTTTTTTCCGATACGCGAGTGCGAAGCTCGCGATAATGCAGAATGCGCTTTCTTTTAATTCTAAAATTTTATTTCGAATTTGAAGAATTCAGAAGTGTATACTTTTTCTCTCACTAATAGTGATCCCGTTATACACAGAGTATGCAGAGTTCGTTAACAGTATTTTTAATCTTCTCCTCATCCCCTCTCCCTCCTCCCTCCCCCTTATTACCCCTTTATTTCGGTTCTAGACGACATCGGCTACACTAAAACTTATACGCATATGCATCTCTCTCTAAAAACGGGGTTAACAACACCGAAGAGTTATTTATTTTACCGAATAAATCACACCGGATCTTAGCTGGCGTTTTACACGTTACGCAAATCGTTGGCGCTACATTAATCACGTGATATTCCGTAGGACTGCTTTTATACGAATAAATATATGTATATACGTATATAGGTGTACGTCTATATCTGTATTATATACTAATTTCTAGCGAAGTGCTTTTTTGCCTCGTAAATGCGGTAATACGCGGTAATAATAATCAAGAGGGATGGGACCTCTTATTTTAGTGACTCCAGGAAAATATACATATGTATATAATAAAATGCGAAACGAGAAGAAGGAAGGTGGTAAAAATATATTCTAGAATTGTCGTTTTAAAGAGGAAGAAAATAAAATGACACGCATGTACTTCGTATATATACTTTATTCCAGTATTTTATAACTATATAACATTTTATACACGAATGATATGACCCAAATTCGATGCGCCACGCCACAGCATCCTCCTCCTCTCTTCTTGCAAATCGTGATAAATATGATCGCATGCAAATGATGATGCGAATTAGTCAGTTTACGCGGAATCTGTTTTTTTCAACGCCTCCTTTTTCCCTCGCTCCATCTGACCCAGTAGTATTAGGGTAATTCCGTTTATAATATTTCCATACCTACGCTATAATAGTTCATTCGATCGACGTGCGCGAGGTGACGAAAAAAACCAAAAACCAAAAAAAAACTGGAATGTATTCATAATAATTATATGCGACGAGATGTGACGCAACGTTTTTTAAGAGTTTGAAAATTAGGTACCGAAAGAAACTTTTATTTTTGGTAGAGGGAATTAAACTTAATATCCCACCGCGCTGGCAGCTGCAGGCTGCTGAGGTCAAAGTGGAACCTGCAGGGCATTTAACCTGCACGCGTCACTTTATCTTTTGAATCTTCTACGATCTTCTTTCCACCGAATAAGTAGATACCGGGTGATATTTTATAAAAGTATCTCGAAACTTTTTTTTTTCTCCAAAATCAAACCTAGCGTATGGATACTATAATTTTTATTATCCGCGGTATAAATCGTCGTGTGAAAAGTATAAAGCGAAAGTCGATCTTAAAGTTCAATTTCAATGGGGTACTGCAGGCGAATTAGAAGGCGTGGCGGCGCACTGGGAGGAGCAATAAGATTATAAGGTTAAGTAGAGATTATAAACGTGCTAAGGGGATTATATGAGACGCTGGGCGTCTTTACGCGAACATTATCTTACAGATAGGCGTCGCGGGTCACGTCGTTGTCGCGTCGGACGTCGAACGTCGAACGTCGAACCTCTGCAGGCGTCATAATTGCGAATATCATTTTGTATTCTTATCGACGCGCGATCGAAGCGATGAAATTATTATACATCTATAATGATAATATCTCGGTAACAAGGAATAAAAAACTTATAAAATTCTTTAGTCATGATTGCGGTATTATACATATTGAAGCGAAAACAATGGCGGGAAATGCGCAACTTATATACTACATATATTTATAACTTATTGGCAATCAAAAATTCATGTACTGTTACATACCTAGAGAGAATAATCGACATTCTGACGACGGTTCACAACACATATTTGTATCTATAGATTCAATTGTGGAAAATAATTTTTTTTCAATTATCGCAGGATTTTTTTGATATAATTATTCAGCTTCTCGTTCCCGTATATATACCTGTACAAAACCTCATCTCGGCCGAATGAATATTATCTAGATGAGGAAAATATATTTATTAAAGGTGCAATCATCCGCGCTCCTATAAGGTGTCATATAAAACTTCTTTAATAAATCACAATCTGGCGCTATTGAATCGGTTTTTGGGTCAGTGGGTGTCATGTGAAATCGCGGGCGAACGATCATCATATACACGTTACGTATTTATACATAATAATATTCCATACATTACACATATATATGTATATATATTTTATACATCGCGCCTCCGCACTGGACAATTGAAAAGTGATGACCGTCTCGAAAGGCTCGACTCGGACGCCGCGTAGTCTCGAGTAATATAACGTGTATATAATCGATGTATAGCGTATATAAACGTACATATCAGATCATTCCGACTAATATAAGTATGTAAAATTATAACGCGTATATAGTTGTGTAACTTTGCGCAATCGAAACATGAGATCCAAACCACGATTTTGTCACTCAAAGATTAGAAAACTTCTACCCTAAACGGACGTCGCCGCGCTAGCAATGGGTATGCATATTACTTATAATTTGGGTGCGTGATGTACGACGATTTTTATTATATAATTGACACGAAGTTAACGGACGACGGATAAATGAGCGATGATCATTTATAATACACATTTATACATTATTCGTACGTTGGGCTGAACTAATTCTTTAGATTTCTTCTTTTTTTTTTCTTATCATGTATACCCATGCGATGCATACGCGATGATTGGAAGATCTCAAGAACGTTTAACGCCAATGTATTTTATCTCGATATCGAATCTATCTCATTATTATCCTGATCGCGAGCGAGATGCTCTTTATAATTCTGATGCTCGAGCTTCGAATTGAAAAGGAAAAAATGAATGAAAAAAAAAATTTCCAACAGTCACGCCGAAAGGGATATTACAATTGCCAGATTTGAATTCCAAGAATCGATATCGTTGTACCCAGCTGCACCTTCTTTATTATCGTCGGAACATTAATTAAGAAATCACCTTACCGATATAATGGCATCATGTGTTGTATACCTCGCTTTATATAACGAATGAGTTATTAATGTTCGAAATCTTATCGAAATATAACCAATAAATATATATACGTCATGTGTATTTGTTATATACGTAGCATTTATGTGGCCGTATATATTATATGCGTATAGTATTGAAATCTCAGAAACCGAACCGTGCGAAAAGAATTAATAAATTTCATAGTATCTGATTCTTTCTTTTTCTTTTATTAATATTAATATCTCGTCGATTTGGGATTTTGAATAAGGATCACGAAGTGTAATAATGGTGGAATGGGTCGCACGATATGCGGGATGACTATCTCGCGTAGGCGGTGTTAGCCGCATCAGCGATGTGTATAGTGGAACACAGTTCTATTTTAAAGTTTGAAAAATGTCACCGAGTTAGTGGAAAGATAGAAACTGGGGGATAACGCAACGAAATAATACGATGAGCGAGTTGAGAAGAAGAAGTAGAAGAAGAAGAAGAAGGAGAAGGAGAAGAAGAAGGAGATTATGACGATGGTGCTGGGGGTGAAGAGGAGTTGCATGTGAACAGCTAACGGACGCGAACGAGAACGAACAGATGAAGAAGAGGTCGTGGCAAAACAAAGTAAAGTAAAGAGCCTAGTGAAGAGAGGCGAAGAGAGGACAAGAGAAGAGAAGAGAAGAGAAGAAGAAGAAGAAGACGACGGTCTCCGGGCAGAGACTTTATTTATACCCAAAGCTAGGTATTATTGGCTCGCCCCCGCTCGTATTTGATTGTATATGTGCGTTAAAACTTTGTCCGTGTATCTCGTTTGTGTTTCTTGGACGGTGTTTTTCCATTTTCATTGGCCCCGTCCTAGCTGGTATATAAGACTTTAATCGTGGAGAACGTGTATCCGAAATATATCTTAACGCGATAGTTTGTACGGTCAATGGGCCGCGGGTAGATTATAACCACAACTAAAACTAATATCATATACCAGAAACGCACACGCAAGAACCACCAAAAAATATCATATTCTACTATAGGTCGGGGTTGGATCAAAAAAAAAAAAAGAAAAAAAAATCAGTACAGATCTATCAAAATTAAATTCATGTCTAAAAGACAAATCGCATTTTTATATTTCTATCTGAAAACTGCAGTACTTTGTTTAAAATTCCACCGCGATCAATCAGATATAATACGTGTAAGTTATTTAAAGAGTAAAAGAACGAAAGAAGGAAAAAAAAAAAGAATTCTTTACGGCGCGTGCACGTTATGGAGTGGCGTGGTGTACAGGATATGGCGTGAGTTCTTGGTTATTCAGTAGTCCGAAAGAACGCAAGCCTTATTCACTCTCCCGTAAGTTTAAAAGATTCCACCTAATGATGTAGTAACTTCATCTTCTCCCCCGCATATGCAACAGAAGCAGCAGCAACAGCAGCAAAAGTTGGGATGCCAGTCACCCGGGTTACGCGCTTTTACACCAGCTCGAGTAAATACTGCGATAATATAGTATGAGTACGGATGTATGTAGGTGTATACATCTGGTGGTGGTGGTGGTGTGGCAACGTAGTAAGCGGGTTAAAAAATTTAAGAAATTTCTAATTAGGCGCGTAATTATCATCCATCTTTCTTTCGGATTCCTCGGCGCATGTCTCTGCCTCATTCGTATTCGTTGGAGGAATCTTAAGACGCGGTATTCCGCGCCCCTTCTTACCGCACCCCCTTCAAAGGGGGTTAGAGGGGAATACCGCCATTGTATTTGAATTCTATGTATATAAGGTTAATGCCGCATGTATATGTATACGTACACGTATATAACGTAAAATCTGCACGCGCGCGAGGAAGAAACTGACCCGTGCGGACCTCCCGTATTTAGAAGAATTAAACGCCCGTGTGTGTTACAGCGTTTTATAGAGTGGTGTATAAAATGCGTATATATGTATAGTACGTAACATGTATGTGCGTTGAAAAGGATCAGGACCGCGAAGATGTGCAGCACTGCAGTATGCCGCGCGGTCACGTACCGGGCGTACAATTCCGATAAGACTAAGAAGACGTTCTGCATGTACCGCGTGCCGCTTCGATTCAAGTTCTATACCTTTTACATCCTAAAGGTTGTGGGGGGAGAGAAAGGATGAAAATAAAAAAATTAACGATAAAAAATTAGCACTTCTATATCCGAAGGGCTCGATGCCTGGCTCGTGTTCGTCGAACGACTCAGATATAATTATAATTGTCCCGCTGCAGTAGCTATAGCGCGCTCCACCGTCCGCGTACTTAATTCTCTCGAACGAGTTATATGGCATGATAATTTCGTATGTTTTGCCCATTCCACATTTGGTGGTGCACTGGGTGTTTACCAGGTTCAACTTATACGCGTGTATGAGAAATTAATTGTTAAATGAATCGACGAGTTTTTACACGTCATCGCAATTTAATATATCCTCATCCTCTTCCATATCCCCGCCCCATAGCGGATGACCATATTACAACGAGCCAAAACCAAAACTCTCCTCACTCATGACATTTAACAAAGTGTACGATATAGCGCGCCGCACCCAACTGCAGGGATGAAAGTTTTTCTCGCTTTATACCTTTATTTTTATTTTTTTATTTTTCTTATTTTTTATTTCTCATTGTAACAAACCTCTTGAGCTCGGCTCAAACATTTCTTGTACTTAAATTCCAAGCTTATCGGACACGCGACGGATAAACACAACGGCTACTGGGCAATTAAAAAAAGCAGGGACAGTCATTTGTTCTCGCAAAGGTGTCACCAGCTCCGTTCCTTCCTTCTCGAGGCTACTATTTTATTCTCTTGAATTTGATAATAAACAGCCTCCGACTTACCCATTAATTGGGGATTTAGAATAAAATAAGGAGAGAAAAAGAAAAGGGCGAGGATCTGTCGCTGGAAGTTTTGACGAAGAAAATCGAACGTTGAACGTCGAAAAAATTCTGTCGCCACGTTTACCAACGTATCACCTTGTAGTTGCACATGCACGTGTGCGGCGGCTATCCCGCGAAAGAATTTTTTTGACTCAACCTCGACGGAATCGTCGTGGAATCGTGGAAACCACCGAAGAAACTCCAGGGATATTCCAACGACGCGCGGGTTACATACGCTAACTCGTTGTCCCTTCTGTCTCTGATATGCGCTCGTGCCGCTCTGGTCGTTAGCATCTGTCTTCTCTGGACCACCAAGTCGACTTATTCGCCCCCGCTTGACTCCGACGGCTTTCTCTTGCCCTCTTATTATATGTGTACAAGTATAGCACAGCTGCTATCATGCAGATATGCATTTGTTGGCAGAAAAAAAAAGGAAAAGAAGAAAACGAAATACAAACTCTCAATCTTTCCATGCACGTTTTTCGTTCACAGAGTATTCAATTTTATGGCGTTAATTTTTATCCAATCAGAATGAAAGAATAAATGTCACCTGCGGTATAACCAACGTTGCAAAAACAAACTGATAAATAAGTAAAAATGTAATCGAATTTCATTTGCTTTCTCGCCCTCACAAAATATGTTCTATATATAAATTTCTCGCGAGCATTCGACAAATCCGGTTCTCTCGGAGCTGCAGCATGAGCAGCGGGGAATCGTCGCCGATTTTGTTGCGAGAGATTCTGCAGTCGTCTGCCTCTCAGGGTTCTGGAAATCCTGCAGCTCTTCTCCGACTGCACTGCAGCCTCCAGTAATACCGTGCGCCCGTAGGTTCGTAAAACTTGGAATAAGAGAAGACCTTTCTGCGCCTACTGCATCAGGGATCGAGTCGCAGTGTACAGGGGGTGCTGCACTCGTTAACCTTTAGGAGTATTAGTACAAGCGGGAGTCCCTTTGTCGGTAAGAAGAGGAACTGTTGCACGGGTGTTACGATGTCGTGTGCTTCGTATTATATAGTTTCAGAAAGTCAGAACTCTTGCCACTTATGTGTGTGCATATATACGTACCTATGCGTCTAAACTATGCGTGAGATTATATAGGCGGTGAGAACACGTGGTTTTCTTACAGCAACCCAAAGCAAACGGGTAGAAAATATAAGGTATATGGGGATAGCAAGGTATATACGCGACACTCCTACGCAGCCCTTGGTGCGGCACCGCGACGCCGACGTCGCGACGTTGGTAACCAACGCTGCTTCTTTTTTCTCCTCTTCTTCTGAAGTTGGTTCACCGGCACGCCACCGGTTTACCTGCTGCACAATAAGAAAAAGATAGCCGCCCTTAGGTATTTCGCCCGATCCTGCTTTGAATTCAGATTGTGTGATTGAATTGCTTTTATTTTTCCCAGTATTCAATTTATGCAATCCGCTTCGCGTATTTATAACTCCAGATCCTTTGTGTGTTAATTTATTGTATAGTTATCAACCGTAGAGACGCCAATATAACCGCGGTGCTGCCTATATGAAAATCACAGAGACTTACTTATAGAAAATACTTTTCAGTATCTCATACCGGGCGCCAGTGATTCATATGGATTTTAAACAAATCACCGATACCTAATTTCCATTAGTAACAGCAGCTATCTAAAAATTCAGAGACAGATAATGGTCGCCCTCACAATCAAAAAAAGTTCGATGTATATCGGCGTTTTGTCTCGAACAAATGAAATGTGAAAATTATTTGGCTCCTCACATTTATAACTTTTTCCCCATAAAATCTCATTACCTAGAAAATAAAATAAGGTCATCGTTCCCGAGGTACGATTACGATTTCGATCATCAAAGAGCATCGATAAAAATACCTATACGCACCGCGTATAATAAAGACCGAATTATCATCGTGCGATATTATGCGAATCTTTGCTGTTCTCGGTATCGCGCGAGTTGTACACGTGGGGTGTAGTTCGAATTAACGACCCCCGAAAAAAAACAACAGAAAAGAGAAAGAAAAATAGTGCCAAGAAACGGTTGAAGTATATACATATATACTACGCGAAGTGTGGGTTTTTATACATCTCGCGAAATTTTCTTTTTTTTTTTTTATATACAACCGTCGCGCGTTCCTTGAACTCCCCCAATATATAATATTCTAGATCATTCCTATATACTTTTATATCAGTCCTCCTTTTCCGGAGCGGACTGCACGGGCGTTTTACACGCGCGCCATATGGACTGGTTTATTCGGTACGCGGAAAGAAAATACCACATCTTAAGGCATCAGAAGCTACGGAGTTTAAGTGAGACCAGCTTTGATCTGTCGTTTTTATAGGACGTGTGGGATTCCACGGCCTGTCTTATATTCGTTGAGTGAACGAAAATTGCGCGTCTTTAAAATTCATCGGAAATCACCGATATATAAAATATAACAACAAGAATATGTCTACGTGTAACTAGTTTCTTCTCTTTTTCTTTTTCTAGTTTATATAGTCGATTTTCCACGCGCCCTGTGTCACCCCGTATATATCTGTATTTATAATTTCATTCCCGAAATGACTGCGGTTAAGAAATATTTTTTTTTCCAATTATTATCATTGATATGTACGTGTATGTATATATATTTTTTTTTCTGTTACAGCGTTAAAGGTGAAGCTGATGCTGAGGCGACCTATAAACCAACTGGTCGCCCAGGGTATCATGCCGCGTAAGTATACGATTTATTGATTTATAAATTTTTCTCTTTTATTCTAACACGTAAATCTTTAATTGTACTCTACCGAGCAGACTACACGTTGTCTACCCTCCTCGAAACGTCTGGACTTTTATACGATCCCTTATAGCCCGTCTCTGATCGCCCGCGCCGCTCCGCGGTTCCGCACGTATAGTATAGTATAGATGCAATAAAGAAAGTTATTTTCGTTACGCTCGCACTTCTCCCTTATACAATTATTTACACACCGGTACAGAAATTGTTATTTATGACTTTTATACGCCTTTATTATATTATTGTTATTGTTATTACTATTATTATTATTATTTAAAAATATGTGTTACGCGAAAGAGCTGCAATTATATTGTTGAGAAATTGCAACAAATTTTGTATACGTATATACCTGTTTCTGTATACAGATAGTTATTGTATGTAATATGTATACCTATATCGTTCTTCGTTTCTTCGAATTCTTATTCGTTTCATCTCAGGGTGCATTTATACCGTATGTAACTTGGCCTGCGTGTAGCAGTCAGATTTATGCCTCTCGGTCGTCAATGTCAGAACATCATTCCATTTTCTTGCCCTCTGTATCGATACCACCCGATGTTGCAGATCGCGCTGTACAGTAGACCGCAGAAGTCTCGAGTCAATTGCTGACAGAAGTGCTCATATGTTGGTTTTTTTCTTTTCCTATATATATATATACTTTTTCTTCTCCTTTTTCTTCATATATTTTATTTTTTACTTATTTTTATTTTTTTATTTTTTTTTCGTTTCGTTTGCTCGGCTTAGATCCACTCCATTGATCCACTTATACCACTTAATTGCAGCTTGATTGCCAATAACTTGGTAAGAACATAAACCTGAATAACTGGGACGTACGTCGGACCAAACGTCAATTATCAGCCACGTGTAGCTGGTTAATTAACTGTCGATTACAAATCATGTTTTTCTCTAAATACGCAGTAGTTATTGTCATTTTCTTTAGCTTAAATCTATACCAAATGAGGATTATTACCCGCGTTATTCACATTTTTATCCACGGTCTATATATAATATAGATATATATACATGCATTTATTTATTTTATTGGTTTGTTTCGTTCTTCTTTTTTTCTTTAAATACCATCTGGATCTAACTTTCAATTTCTAACCGCACACTGCATTCAAAATTCGAAAGATCTCACACGGTAGTTCGCATTTTATTACCGCAATTACAATACCGCGTTATACTTTTAGAAATGTATTTCCGTAGAACTATTTTTGGTAAAGGTGTTAAAATTCTCTGGCTAGCTACTAATATTAAACATTTATAATTTTCGCGTAGCAATAACGCGTTACTCAATTATACTGCATCCACTTGACCTCCCGCGCGGCGGTTTTCAAGTGGATTAATATTTTGGTCATATATAATATGTAATCGTAATATGTGTGCATATACATGTAACTCAATTCACGCGTGATTTGATTCCTTCTGAATTTCAAAATAAGAATAACTATATCAAGAAGATAAAGAACAAAAAAAGAAAGAGAGATTGTTTCACTTCAAATTGGTTTTAGTTGAAGAAAAATTTAAGATATAGTCGTGAAATTTTTTTTTTCATCAACTAATTGGATGCGTGTATATGTATATATAATTATAACGGGATTTTACAAGAAAAAGACACAAAAAAAATGGATAAAATAAAATTAGTCATATTTGATCTGACGGAAGTTAACGACGATCTTTGGGTGAATTTTGTACACAGTGAAATAAGAGCACCAAAGAAGAATATATATATGTATACATTTCATGTAAAGTCGTGGAATTCAGTAATTGGAAAAATAAATACATTTTTTATGTATTTTATTTATTTATTTTTTTCTTCCAACGTCATACATTACGGGGGAGCGCGAATGTGGATGTCGTGAGCAATATAAAATTAAAAGGTGCCTGATTCGATGTGAGTTGTTTCGCGGGATAACGCGACGCAACCATATAGCAACTCCAAAGCTTATGGGCTGCACCAGCAGCATCAGCATCGTCGTGCGCGGTGCAAGATTTAATTCAAAAGATTATAATCGTAAACACCTTTAGCGAGGGGGCAACGTCTGGACACAGCATGGCGTAATTATTTGGGTCACGCGCTGAAATATTATTCTTGTTACTGTCCTCTCGCGTGTTTATAGCACCCGATATATATATTTCTGGCTGATGGAAATACAGCGCCTGATATAAGCTGGATAGACATTTTGGACGGTTTGACGGTTCTGCATTTTATTTATCCTTTTTTTTCACTGCCGCTCGTAATCAACTCAGTTTTCTTCCGTTTAGTAGTCGTCATCTCATCCGCCTCATCCTAACAGTTTTTCGGGTCATTGAGCTGCACTTCGTGACCCAAAAGGCACCGAATCCTTGCAAAGTTATTCAAAAAATATATAATAAATCTTGATACCCACGTCACAGCGATATATGAGACCTCGCAATAGCAACTACATTTTTTTTTTTTTTTTCTTTACGATTTTTCTATCTGTCCACGCACTAGAGAGCCGAATGTGCGTGAAATTTTTGGCAAAACTTTGAATATATATAGTAATATACATTTCACGTAGTAAGTAGGTACTTACAACTTGGTTAACTCCAGTCATCCGTCGTTGCGTCACGTTTTATAACGGAGTACGGGCCGAGCGGTCTCCCATATGCTCTGTGAATAGAGTGAATCTAACTAATGGTGAAACGCGCCTACTTTCGCAAACTGGATCGCTTATTTTCGGACTCTATATATCGCTCGACATTACAATTTTGTGGTCAGCTGAATTACAAGTTCTTTACAACACCCCAAATCCATGCGATAAAAGAAATAAAAATTAGATGATACGTGATCCCTTAAACCGTGACATTGAAATCATTCGTTATCTTTTCTATGTTGTTTTTTTTTGCAGCTCTGAAAACACCACCAGCCTTCCACGAGCAGCGAAAGCAGCTTGAACGCGCGAAAACCGGAGACCTTTTGAAGGCAAAGATCCAGCAAAGGCCCGGTAGGGAGGAATTGGTGAGGCAGCACATCCTGGAGGATGTTGGACACGTGGACCCGAGCCTCGCTGAGAGGCAGCGAATGCTTAAGAAGGCGAGATTGGCAGATCAACTCAACGATCAGCTCAGTCATCGACCAGGCCCGTTGGAACTTATACAGAAAAACATCTTGCACACGGAGGAACCGATCGAAAGGGCGGTCAAAGGTTAGCGATGACCTATTGAAATAAAAAAAAAAAGAAACTAAAATAAAAAGCTATTGCGTCAATTCAAGTTATTGTCTCTATAGTTTGTTTTTATCTAACGTAAACCGATGTCATCACCATCGCGATGATACAAAAAGTTCCATTCGCTAAATGCAATTAACTCTGTTATAAGTTGAAAAAGCTCGAGTTATAATTTGAGTATGCTTAATTCGAAGCGTGCTTTACAGTTCAAGTTATGAAAAAAAAGATTGATAATTGCGAGTAAAAACCCCTGAGAGATACTTAATTCAATTTTCAGAGGGTCACATACCCTTCAAAGCGACGTGTGAGGGTCAAGTGACGAAACCGCAACACCCGGATCATTATATTACCTTTGAAGATGACTCGCAAAGTTCCGAAGGTGCACCGTCGCCGCAAATCGATGCCCGCACCGACGTTCTAGAAACCGCAGCGGCTTCCGCGGGTATCGTAACAGTTTCTTTGAGCATCCCTACCACCGGTGGCGCGGTCGTTGTCACTTCAACATCACCGGTATTCCAGCAAGCTGCAGCTACCGAACCAACGATACAAACTTTTGCTGAACTTTGTAACAGCGTCGTTGGTACCCAGCAGCAACAGCAGCAGCAACAGCAGCAAAAACAACAGAAACAACAGCAACAGCAACAACAATTGCAACTTCAACTACAACAACAACAGCAACAACAACATAGTCAACAAGGACAACAGCATGCGTCGACGCAGGTAAAAAGAATTTTTTTAAACGATAATAATGGTTGTGAAAATTCAGGATTCTCTTCCAGTTATTTTGCGTCAACTTCATGAGATAACAATTGACTTTATGTTTCAGGCGAGTCAAACGACGGTCCCAACGGCGACGCTTCTTCCCCTGGCGCCGGCGCCGAGTCCCATGTCCTTGGGATCCACGACCTCCAGTCTAAGTCCGCTTTCGAATATTTCGATCGCATCACCCCCAGCGCCTCCACCCGCCGCTATTACCCCGAGGCCCCAGCCTAGTCCCATTGCGGTTTCAACCTGCCAAAGAAGTGACGCCCCCGGAAAAGACAAAAACCGGAAAAAGTCGAAGACCAAAAGTCAGCCGAAGACCCGCACCATCAAATTTCACGAGTACAAGGTCAGTGAAGATACTCATCTAGTGTACCTCCGGGATTTTAGCATAAGGCATTGTTATTCTCATCTTTGTCCCCTTGAAAATCTGAATTATTCGAGAATTTTATATAAAGCGCGGATGATTTTTCCCCGTTATAAAAATCGGACTGGAAATGAATGGATTTCAAAAAAAAAAAAAGAAAGAAAGTTGAAAAAATTCAATGCATGCAGCAGCAGCTTGTTAAGAGTGATGTGCTACTAACACTGGAGGAGAAAATTTTATAGGCGCAAAATAAAGAACACTCGAAGGTAGTGGCCCGACCATGAATCTTCACCGAAGAGTTAAGATCGTATCGAGTGATTAACTCACTCTCGCGCACTCTCGACGCGGTCCACCTCGTTAGCTCCGAGTAATTCGAGCGCTAATTGCACTTAACTTTCGTGGCCGTGTTGAGGAGTAGAGAGAACAGTTCAACGTGTCAAATTCATGCCGAGCGTTTACAAAGTCGTGTCAAAATCCGGATACAGAAAACTAATAACTTTTGTTTGAACCATTCAATATCAATTTCCCCCAAACTATAATATATAATCAACTCGCCTCTTTATATCTCACTCTAAGCATATATTTCCCTCAGACTATTATAACTTTTGAAACTCATTAAACAACACGAAAAAAACAGTTTATCTCGTATTTTTGCTTCTCTTTTCAATTCCGCCCTCCCGTTATACCCAAATGCCTGCAACATCTTACAATAATAATAATAAATGAATAATAATTAGTAGTGGACTACTTAGAGCTAAAGCACTAATAAGTAATAACTAATTACTAATGTCGAGCGGTAAATGTTGTCTTAGGGTCCGCCCAATGCGCAAAAGTCTTCGGTGTCGTCTGCCGCCGCGGCGCTAAGTTCCGCGACGCCCGGCGAGACGAGCTACGAGCTGCTCCTACAACAGCAGCAGCTCTTCCTGCAGTGGCAGCTCGAATGGCAGCACAAGGTACTCGCACGATATCCAATCACATACACATCCTGATCTTAATTAACACGCAATAATAATCAGTAATCAATATCCCTCACAAATACCCTTTTAATAACATTCATCGGTATCGGCCACAAGCAATGCCAGAGTATGCGGCAAAACTGATTGTGATCAAAATTTTGTCACAGATATGATGGAGAATAATATTATAGCATAGTCATAATTTTGTATACCTGTTACTCTACAGTATTGCTTGGGTATGAATTGTATCCTCAGACCGAATGATAAATTCTTCGGATTTCAAGATTAAATTTTTAGCAAGAACGCGCATTTGTTTGAAGTCACTTTCGAATGACTGATTCTGAATCTGGTGTATCATTTCAAATTCATTGGAAAACTTAGCGCGAGGCACCTTTACGACAACCCGAATATGGTCGGGATTGCTTTAGATGTTGAGATTATATTTTTTCGAAGCGCAGGTTACCAGATTAACAATAATAACAAATAAGGCCCACTAATATCGCTTGATTATAACAGCAACCATATTTTGGGCAATTAATACATCTGATCGGTTGAAAAATTTTGTTTCACGGATTTTACGGGCCATTCGAAATATTGTTCGCACTTGATTTACTTCAATTTTTTTACTCGGAGTCGCCTTTCTTTTTTACTCACCTTTATAATTATCTTTTTATTATCCTGTATTCAACGGGCAGATTGGAAGAGTCTGTCTTCGGCTAATTTCGAGTCAAGCTGCAACACTGCAGGCGCGAAATCATCCCATCGTATAGATGCCTGGCTTCCCATCCTTCAACTCGTTAGTCCTTAATTCCTCCTCGTAAATTCAAGGAAGCTTACTTTTTGCGCAGTACCCGCAGATCATTCTGCCAGCCGCCCAGAAGCCGCTATCACTGACAAGTAGTGGGGCCAGTGACGCGGGAAGCGTCAGCGGGGGAAGCGTTAACGCTCCAAGTCCCGCACCTTCCAATTCCTCGACGAATCCCTCGGAGCAACCGCCTCTCAGGCCACTCGGGAAGTTGGAGGATATGAAAGGTGAGCTAGAGGAATGCGATTTCAAAACAAGATCAATTTCGATTTTGAGATGAGATGATTTTATTAATAAACCATTTTCCATCCCGCAGTGAGCGACCTTAAAGTGGAGTTGAAACGCCGAAATTTACCCGTGTCAGGATCAAAACCCCAACTAATCGAACGGTTAAAACCTTTCACTGAATCCTCCAGCATAAATTCCTCCTCAAACTCTAATGGCCCACACGTAACGCATATGGGACATATACTTATGGACACACCCGGTCCTATGACTTCCGATGAGTCAAGCTCGCATGCGAAAAGTCCAGGATCTCCTATTAAGGATGAACCAAATAGTCCAAGGATGGATTCGCCACCCGGGAGCGAACACGACGATCCATCGAGTCCACCAGGTAAGCGGAATTGTTTTTCCTGCAGCAAGCTCCGCAGTTACGACTTTTTCTACTATTTTTTTAATTTGCCCATTACTATTTCAGGCGATGATATTATTAAAGAACAACGCAGGCGAATCGAGGAACTTCAGCGAGAGCTGTACAAGTCACAGCAACAGCTGCAACAGATCAGACAAACCCAGCCGGCGGTTAGAGCTGAGAAACTGGTCCTTCAGCAACACATACAAAATAAAATGCAGCAACAACAGCTCGCCCTGCACCTCCAGCAGCTCCAACACCTACAACAGCAACAGCAAAGTCAGCAGCAACAAAACCAACAAAGCCAGCAACAAACCCAACAGCAACACGCAACCTTCCAACAGCTAAACGCTAAGGCGAGCTTAGCGGCCTTCCTACAAGCTCAACCTAACAACACCACCGCTATTTTAGATTCCGCGACTCTAACCGCGATAAATAACAAAAAAAATCAGGCGAAGAACAACGCAACTGTTCAAATTCCAACCGCGATTGTTCTAAATTTGGCTAAACCTACGAAATTGAATGGATCCCTGATCGGCGCGTTGGTAGCACAAGCTCAGGCTCAAGCGCAGGCACAGCAACAACAACAGCAACAACAAACTGTAAACTCTGAAGAGGGAAAACCACCCCCACCACAATACGATGAGGCTGCGAAATTGCTCAAGGTATTTTAATTTTCCATTCGTAGGCTTTTCTAGTGCAAAAATTTTACTGGAATTTTTCTAATCATTATTTTTAATTACCAGGTGAAGATCGAGCCCGTGCAGAAGAGTCATATAAAAAGTCAGGTTGTCGACGACGTGCTGGAAATCCTTATAAAGAATGGTGAGCTACCGCCCAGCGCGGCACAGGATCCAGCAACGCCGACAACTCCGAACCGACAGTTGCCCCAGAACCTGGTATTTACAGCCCCAGCCGACAGTCCGACGCAGTCGATAGTCTTCACAGCAGCAAGTCCAATTAGTCCAATCAGTCCAATCGCGATGGAGGTATCTCAGAGCAGCTGCCCCTCGCCACCAGCTCCGCCACCCCCGCCCCCGCCTCCTCTACCCTTAGCAACCTTCTCGGTACAATTGCCAACGACGTTGCAGCAGGAGGAAATCCCCTCGTTTAGTGCTGATCTTCTTTCATCTGGAACAGAACTAGCCACTGCGATGCTGCTTAGCCCGCAGTCAGTGCACCAGGGGTCTCCGGACCCACAGCCTCCACAGGAAGTTACCTCCTCGGATAACGCCAATCTGGACCTGAAGGTGGGTACTCTTGAAAAAGTAATAATTTTAACGTTGAGTTACGAATATCATGTAACATACAATATTCTTTAGGAGTTGGGTCTGGATCTCGAAACTTTGGACACGATGGACTTCGGCCCACTGGATTGTGATCTAGGCGTTAAAATAGAAACGCCACAAGAGCTTATGGACATTGGCGACATGCCCATGGATATGGATGACCCGGACTGGTTGGATTCGTTGATGCCACAGTCACCCGTAACAAGCATTCACCAACCAACACCACCTCCCGCCCAATCTTCGGCCCCTGATCTGTACGATCCGTTGTTCGCCAATAGTCAGGATCCTTTCGATCTCTTTAATATGGAAGATTCCGACTTCAAGATGTCCGCAGATCTTTCGCTGACTTGGGATAAGGGTGACTTTGCTACCTAGCAAGAAATGTGCCTCTGGGAATCGGCTTTGTGTACTTAAGTTAAGCAGTTATAGAAGGCTGAAAATCATCTCGATATCTAGCGCGTTTCGCGAAGTTTTGTAATAGATGTAATAATAAATCAACTGATCGCCTCCACTCATCCGTATTACACGTCACGCGATTACTATATTATTTAATTTCGTATTCTCGCCCGAAATGCATTCTCGTCAAAAATTCGAATTACCGTAAACGTGGATTTTGTATGTTGGTATTCTATCTAACTGCTCTAATGAAATGAATAGTTTTCTCGTGGAGAAAACAAATCACGATTTTCGGTTATTAACTTTCGAGAATATATGTCTAGAGTGAACCTGAAAATAATCGGTACAAAAAAAAAAAACAAAAAAAAAAAAACGAGTTTTCGCTGCACCCGAGTGATGATGGACGGCAAAATGACGGGTAAATGAGTTACGAAGATTGCACGTGAAATGCGCTGAACATACCTGATTAATTAGTGTGTAGCTTGAGCTGAAGTAACTTACGTGACGAGCTTAAGTGCAAGTTATCAGTTTTAAGGAACAAGTACGAATATAGGTCCATTTATCAATCAACGAGGTATTTCCGACCAGCTGAGCCTTATCTTAAATTTTTATCAACATTGAGAATGTGGTTTTCTACTTAACAAAAGGTCTTGTATTAGAATTGCGACTCTGAGTTGACCAGAATCGCGGATATCAATTGTTTATGGAAAAAAAATGTATAAATTGAACTTGAAACTGAATGAAACGCGAAGTGAAACTGTAACGAAATAGCGAAAATATGTTCGAATTCGAGGAACAGTTCGCGCTGGAACTTTGATATAAACGTACGAAACGTTATCAATGATTTCGGAATTCTCCAAAGAGTCTTTTTACAAAATTTTAGCTAGCTGTACTATCCAGTTCTATACTATCCTACGTCGTGTGTTGCTTGAGTTTTAACTGCGGATAGCGTGTGTGCTAAAACTATATAATGATATAGCATCGTCTGAACTTTACCATAATCATAATATAACCGCATAATATACAAGAATTAATATAATGCTATAATTTTAAGTAAATAATACATAATTCATATCTGTCTGTAGCAAAAGGCCGTCTTCTCGATCCTTCAATATTTTCCACTTTAGACTGATAGCCTTTCAATGGACTGTAGGACATTTTTCTCAATTGAATTGAATTATACTCCTCACGAAAAAATCTTGCAACAATGCTTCAGTAAAATTAAAATATCAGCCGAGATCGAGCGATGACTTTTAGCCACAGATGTATATTGCTAAGCCAGAGCATGTGATGTTAGAAAATACATATGTATATTGTAACCAATTGTAACACCGTGTGAGAGTGCGACGCGGTGATTTTTATCGTATATTGTCGTTTTGTGACATTCCATGTTTTCAAACTCAAACGAACGAGAGAGACGCGGTTTAAATAAAAAGGCGTCACGACGCGAGAAAGTCATACCGCGTCGCCTGTCTAGTGACCCAGCGAATGCAATTATCGAATGAATGAATGATACTGAGTGAATGAAAGCGTAATAAAATTGTGCGAATGATACCGAATATATTTCAAGGTGAGTTAAGGTGCTACTAAATACTAACTAATTGAGCGTGCGAATAGTCAACCGGTAGTTGACTATATGTGCGTCATGAATGTATGAAAAAAATGTATATGTATAAACATAAATATATATCATATGTATATTCAAATATCTTTTACAAAGATAATTGTAAACAGCAACGTATTGTACGCGTGTACAATCATTATTATTATTATATATTATAATTATTATAATTATTGATATTATTAATATTATTAATATCGAAATTATTAATATTAATAACATTAATGTTATCGATATTATCATTACTATTATTGTTATCATCATTATTCTTATTAGCATCAATAATTTTATTATTATTTCTACTATAATTATTGATAACCGTCGTTGTGGCTGATGGCAGCTGAACCGAGCAAATCTGCCGTTCATAAAACGAGATGATAAATTAATTGAACAAGGGCGCTTTACCAATTCAATGGATACTCTAATCAAGCACAGCTCGTTGGGTGAAGCATAACACAAACATTCTCAATATCAAAGAACAGCCAAAAGCAACATTCCAAACATTCACATACAATCAGCCCAGCGGCTTTGGGAGAAAAGGAACGCCATGTTCTAGTTAGAAAGAGAATTTGTATAGCGAATTTTTAGATGGACCGGAAATCGAATCAATCATCAATTATAAAACGAGGCAAATTTGGTGAGGATCATTTTCCTAAAAGTCAACACTAAATTGAATATTTGTTGAACAAATGAAAAAAAAAAATTCATAAAATCAAGGCAATTTGTAAATGAAACGTGGCATTACTTTGAAACTTAAGAGTGCCAAATCCAACCTTGCCACTACATAGACATCGCTTCATATACAATAACTCATCATCACACGTTGCCATGACAATAAGCGTTTATTGTTCTGTAAAAAATGTAATATATATAGAATATATGTGGAAATCGCATAAAAATGCGCTAGGCGTAATATAATTTTTTTCTAGAGTTAAGCATCATGAAGCCATTTGAAATGGTCGGAATGTAATATGATTTAAGAAAAACGAAAACACAAAACATTTAGAAAAACAAATAAACAAAAATAAAAACGAATGTTAAGAAATAATATAACACAATACGATATGAAATCGTCTATTGCGTAGTACGGTTTTGTATATTATCACAGAACAAACAAAAAAATTGTAATTATGTTAAGTGTAATCATTGAACAATTTATTGATGATTTATTTGTAATCTACAATTTGTTAGGCTGTGCGAATCTGGTAGTCTGTTGTGAGAAGTGTGTTTTAAGAAAAATAAAAATAAAAAAAACGTAAAAAAAAACAAAAAAAAAATTGTTTTAATATAGCGTTTGATGAATTATTATCACTATTATTATCATTATTATTATTATTATTATTTTTATTATTATCATCATCATTATGGCTACTATCATTGTATGATATTTTGTATGAGCATGCGAACAAAAAAATTTGGTTAAGCAATATTGAAATTATTGTAATGATATTTTAAGTAACAACGTATAATAATTGCTAGAGAGAGTGTTATTTATTTTTATTTGTTGCAAATTTATCGATTGCCTTCCATTTGAGTATACATAAAATAAAAGAATATTGGCTAAAAATTATTAATGGCGTTTGTTTTGTTTTTTCATGTCATGCCATGCCCTACAAATGGTAATAGTTGCATCTTCGGTGCGACCACTGAAAATAGCAAAATTACCATTCATTTTTAAGTCGGCAAGTTTTTTCACAGGACACGGAAGTTGAAGATGGATGGCAAATCTTTCATTCTTCATTCATTTTACGTCAATTCAGACAATTCAGAATGGTCAGATTCCTTAGATCAAAATACATTGAAAATAAATCACACAAACGATGTTAACCAGATTTCATGTATCAATTTTTGACCCGAAAATTAGACCATCTTAAAATCGTTTATGCGTCTATTCTCTGAAGTATTTTCTAACTCGGAAATCCGAATCGGTGAACTAAATTGATCTGCCTCTAGAAATAATTGAGTTACGTATTATCCCTTTTTGTGTCCTTGATTATTGTAAAAAAATTTGTCGAAAGATGAAATGATGACAAATTAATTATTATATACCATAGCCGTTTCACTTCCCATTTCCTGGTTGATGTAATCAATGATAATGATAAAAATTTAATATTATTTGTACTTATCACTCTGACGTTTAGTCGTACTCAATTCAATCGAGCACGTGATAAAGCAGTATCTTTCACATACGATATTTCATCAATACGAGAACTGTAAATCTTTTCAAAAATTGATGTGAAAAACTTAGAGCGAGCTCTGAAACCTTTTGTACACACCTAAAGTTGCTTTTCCCTATTACTGATGTTGTTATCAAATACAGACGTTGTCCTTGATTTCTTGTTCTTTACATTCGTACCACCGTTCACTATAATTTAAATCATTATTATCTACGAACCTGACATCGAACATCAAACTACACATATGTTTCATTCTTGATAAAGAATAGACGCAAATGTTGAAAATATAATTAACTGCACGCGATACCGAGTCAATTCATCCAACGACAAAATCAAGGTTGAGAGTTCAATGACTGGGAGAAGTCTGGGATAGAATTTCTGGCCACTAGCTCAGTTGACTTCATCAAGCCCTACATAGTACTGCGTGTGTTTAAACGTGTGCCTCAAGTTTGGAAGTATATTAACCAGCCAACAAGTATACTTGGCGGTTTGCTGCGACGAGTCTTACTTATGCTCCACACGAGCTAGTGTTCTTCCACATCAGCAATTGCTACAGCTGATAACTCGTACTCAACAGACAACCAATTCTTGATCCGTCAAGTTGTCGTCGCTGTGCACTCTTCAATCCGTTCTAAATAACAATATAATTACGACCATGTCGAATATTTATCGTATATTGAATCGTTCAGTGTTAGAATTCAGGTGCTGGAGTGTCAGACCGGATTTGAAATTTTCTATAAACAAACGAGGAATATTTTTTGCCGCTAATGGAAATCATTGCGATGAGCTTTATGGCGATGCGCTAAAGAATACATTTCTTTCCACGCCGTCGATTCAAGCCAAATGTCGGAGCAGAACGTACTCTACAAAAAACAAGTTGCGAGTAAACGAAGAAAATATTCTGAGCAGTCCATTCGAAGAATTGGAAATTAGTCAAGAACTTTTACATGAATGCGTTTGGAAAAACTTAAATCGATGGCCCAACAAAACAGCAGTGGTAAGGCGATCAAATCGTAGATGTGGACAGAGCCAGTCACGTCCTCATTACTCTTAATTTGGAAGTCATATCATATCATATCATTTTAATACGTGCTACTGAAATACGTGCCCAAATCCGAATTGAATCACACTTGGTGATTCTAGGGATCCTTTTTCTACATTTTTTTGATGGCATTATAGATCATTTTTTTGATCGATAGGTCTGCCCAATAACTGGTAAATCCTACACTTACACTCAACTACGTAAATTAAGTGGAAAATTCGCAAATTCTTTGCGCAAATTAAATTTGCGCCCTGGAAGTATCATCTCTGTAATTTTGCCAAACGTTGTGGAATATCCTATTGTTGTTTTGGGAGCGTCTGAGGCTGGGATTAAAGTAAGTTTGCCAAGCTTCCAGCAACATCTAAATATATTAGCCCTGAATCTTTGCCAATGGTTTTTTTTATTTTTATTCAGATGTCCCAATAACAATGTGAATACTTCACATTTACAGATAACTACGTCAAATCCTGTATCCACGGCAAAGGAAATCAGTCGTCAGTTAATAAATTCCGACGCTTGTGCAGTTATTACCCTACCAGAACTATACGCTCTAGCAAAAGAGAGTACTTCTGGTATTTCTAATATTAAATTACCGATAATCTTAATAGACGATCCAATTAATGATTCTTTGCCAGAAGGTACTATCAGATTCAGCGAACTGGTATCAGATTCCGTTGAAATGATAAGTGAAGACAAAGCCTCAAAAGATAATAGCAATGAAACTATATTCTTGCCATATTCCAGTGGCACAACTGGATTGCCAAAAGGCGTGGAGTTGACCCATCGGTGATGAATACTAAAGCTGATACATTTATACAAATAGATTATCGGAGCTGTATCATAGTTTAAAACATGCTTTACAGGAATATTGTCATGAACTTCAAACAGCTAAGCACGAAAGGAACATATCCAGGTAGCGAAACAACGGAAACATATCAAGACGTAGTTCCCCTGATATTACCGGCATTCCATGCGTACGGAATGGTCGTCGTACTGCTAAATTATTTGTGGTAAGAGACAAACTACTCGAGTTCTTATCGATCTAGTCCTGTCCAGCTTATCATGTTTCCCAACAAAATTGTAGACCGTTTTTTATCATTTTCGTAGCAAAGGGGCTAAGATAGTATGCCTGAGGAAATTCACTCCGGAAGGTACGATAAAATGCCTAGAGGCTGGATCGAGTTTGTTGTACCTAGCACCCCCACTGGTACTATTTTTGGGCAGCAGCGACATAATTACTTCAAAACATTTAGACAGAGTTAAGTTTGTAATGTCAGGAGCTGCGCCTATTGGTGAGGAGAGCGTACGGCGTTTCTTGAACAAAGCTAATCACGAGATTATAGTAGCGCAGGGGTGAGAAACCCCTATTTCTATACCGTGCCGATAACTTTAAATTCATCATGCTTCAATATATTCATGTCAACAATTATGCTATAGATACGGAGCAACAGAAACCGGGCCAGTTGTTACAACAACTGATAATGGACTGGACAATTTAGACGCAGTTGGATATGTTGTATCAAATACAAACTTGCGCATTGTTGGTCTAGATCAGCCGAACGTGGGAAAGAATTTGGGAGTCAATGAAGTGGGAGAAATTTACGTTCGAGGTCCCCAGATAATGAAAGGGTATTACAAAAATCCAGAAGCTACGGCAGAAACGATGGATGGTGACTGGTATAAGACCGGTGATCTCGGATGTTACGATGAGTTTGGTAAGCAAAAATTAATTCGTGACATCTATTTATTTCGTTTTTTCATTCAACTTTTATCAGGTTTCTCATTTTCGTTTATTTCACCTCATTCCAGGTCACATACTGGTCAAGGATCGACTGAAAGAGTTGATAAAAGTGAAAGGTTTCCAAGTTGCCCCGGCAGAATTAGAGGAACTATTACGATCTAATGAAAGCATATTAGACGCTGCAGTAGTTGGAGAACAACACCCCCGATTCGGTGAAATGCCCAAGGCGTTTGTAGTATGCAAACCGGGCACAAGACTTGACGAGGATGCAGTAAAAAAATTTATCGCCGAACGTGTACCGAAATACAAGCGCTTAGGGACTGTCAAGTTTATAGACGTAATTCCAAAAAGTGCCGCTGGTAAAATACTTAGGCGTGAATTGAAAAATATGTAAAATGAACCGATCTTGCGAGACAATTAACGATTCCAAACTTTTCACTTTTATATAATATTTCCCTCAAATATTTCATTTTTGAAGCACATTTTGATGAACATTATTACCTCGGTTATGAGAGAACATTCCTTTTTCACTCCAAGTATAATGTACACCCACAGAGAGTTATTTTTCTAACGTCTATTTGTACTTCTGGAACTATTAATTTTTTTCAGTGAATAAATAATTGACAATGATCTACAAAAGTAAAAAACCACTCACTTCCTCAATGTTCCTAATGGGAAAAAAATATATCACGTGAATGTGCGTAAGCTTTAGAAATATAAGATTTTTTCAGGTTGTTTTTTGTTTTTCTTTTTGTTTTTTTTTTTTTTTTTTGTATTTTTATTGAATGTTGCGAATATATACAAAGGGAACTAATAATAACTATTACATGATATAACTAAATAAACAAAAGTAGTTATAATAATTGTAACGTACGTTAATATTACTTTAAATAACATATAATTTCATAACCAAAATTCAGGTGCGCTGACGTCGTCAATTTAATTTCAATCAACAATCCACTCGCTGATGTCAATTTCAAATCACACAGCGCGTCTGATACCTTAACATCTATCTGATCGTCTCCATTTTTTGTTGGTCATCCATTAAAGATATCCAGGCTAAACTGAAGAGAGATTAACTGTTTTTTTAATTTTTAATTTTTATTCAATGATTTTTAAAATAATCAATCTCTCCCGTATCAAATTGAAAAGGTAGCACCTATTTACGAAAACGTTAATTCATAATTCAATACTTGTTTTCGCACATTCAGATGGTTAAATAATGTGACGAGAACTCAATCAGGGAGGAATTCAGTTCATCGCGAATCTTTATTATTACAAACTTATACCACTTTCATCACTTCCATCAATTTTGAATTTTGTTGCGATGATGGTGAAACAAAAAAAATATTTAGATGAAGCGGTAGTTTTCAATTCAATAAATCAATTTTCTTCTATCTTTTTCTTTATAAAAAATATTTCTAACGTGTAACAGGCTTGTAAGTTTTATAGTAAGCCCATAGGTATCAAATCAAATTGGCAGTGAAATACCTAATCCTTATTGCGACTTTTATAAATCTCCAAAAATATTCAAGTCGGAGAATGAACAGACCACAAGTAAATATTACTTTTCGATTAACAATGACACTTTTATTGCTTGTAAAATATCTTCAGCCTCTAAGCCTGCATGGGATTCAAATTATTATTATTCTTTTTCTTATCTTTTTTTGCATTCATTATTCTTTTTAATATACAATACACATGCAGCATTGAGTAATACAAGACACTTTGGTGGAAGACGATAAAAGCAAGTAATTTGTTCGCGCCCGATATGCATCAATAAAAATTAGAAAAAAAAAAGTTAAAATTAACACGATGAATTTTATTGCAAGTTTGATAGTTTAGTATACATATATTATATTATACAAGATAAACGATCAAAGATTAGGAACAACACTCGAACAGCCGATACTGAGCTACTTCAAGACTTATTGTTGAAGAATATTCGAAGAAAATTTGGGATTGAATGATAATAGGCTATAGATGAATATTTGAAAGATTCACAGTTTCAGCCTTCCTTAAATAGATGCTACCATCAAATTTGGATAAAGCCCTTAGAAAGTGTCCTATATCACTCTTTACAACACCTGTTCACTATCATTTTTGTCAGTCCTTTTACAATAGATATACCCTCTGCCACCAGAAAAATAGAATTCTTAAAACTTAAGCTTAGTTCGTAGATCTATCATACGACCTAAGTGTGTAACACAAGGATGAGTAGGAGATACCGAGCAAAATATACAATGGAACAAAATTCTAGCCTCTGATTCAGGATGCTCGTCTGAATTTCAGGCCAAACCACAAAATTTATTTTTTGATAAGAGTTGTAGGAATTGAAAACTTGATATAATATTCCCAATACTTTGGCGTGTATCTTTGCGCAAAGTATCATTCATTTATATTGAATTGCATCATATTTTTTGCGAAAGATTCGAATTTCATTGTTTACTTTACCGGTATCCCTCTCTTCCTTATACTCTGACAATGAGACATAACTGTCTTTTAACAACAATAACTGATTATCGAGCGTTTGCAATAATTAATTTGAATTCGATATATATATATATAATATATTTATATATATCAAAAATATCCTTAGTAAAATAGAGAATTTATATGTATAATGTATTATTTATATACTTTGCATTGTATTACACTCTGTTACATGTAATTAGTAGCTTTCATATAGGTTGCTGCAATATTCCGTTGTAACATTTTGTTGTTATTTTTTCTGTTTAACTTTTTCAAAACTTCCTGAACTACTTTCTGTTTTGTAATTCACGAGAAACGGAGGATAAAGAGTGCCAAATAACAGATAAAACTTCAAGAACTCAACCTTATTGATAAATAAGTTGCACAATGTACGCGAAATTATGTTTTTCTCCTATTGCAAGAGTATGAATAATATAAATGAATTTGTCAAATCTACTTGAAAAACTGATGTCGATGTTAAAACACATCAACATCTTGGAACTTACATTTTACTTATACTTCAGATCTCCTACGTATGGGTACATCTCATATGTTTGGTATGTCGATCAATGATTTAAATTTTGCACCTTACATTGTATAAAGTCGATACAAAATGTTACACAGCCCTTAGATTGATTTCTCCATACTTACATAAATACGCCTCGTTATTTGAAATCATAACTTTTCGCAATATCTTAAAGCATAAGCATTCATAATGAAAAACTTTTTATACTGTGCAAAATTCAATATTACTGATTAGTTAATAGAGTGGCACTTGGTGGAAAAAAGACTCATTGCAATGGATATAAGCTGATTTTGTGTTCTTACAAGTAATCTCAAATATAGCAAATGAAAAGTTGTATGCCATGATACAAGTCAGTATTACTCGGTAATAGTATTTACAAAATACACAGATTAAAAAAAAACTGGATAACGGTCGCTCAAACAGTTCTTTCCATTTAATTTGTAATCCGACACCCTCTCCTTACACACTTAGCTGCTGCTAAACAGTTGAGCTATCACTTAGTAGACAGGCTTCAGGCCCATGCATAGGCAGTTTTTATTCAATTTGATGCTTCAACGCATAACTAGTTGATGAACCGTGTCTGGCAAAAATTTTATGCCCGTTGCACTATATACAAATTGTATGCACACTATTTATATGAAAATTGATTCACACTCTTTTGAGGTAACGGCATAACAAAAGCATTACAAGTGGGTAGTGATCGCAGTTACAGGAATACCCTTTAGCAAGGACAGATAATTTCTTAATGGTGGCAAATGTCAATCATTGCCATGCAGCATGGGTCTCAAAGACTGTTCATCTCATATTACCACTTTTCATAAAACTAAGGAATCTTACGCGAATTATGATCGTTATTATTTATTAATTATGTACATTATAATTATGTTATAATAAATAAGCTCAACGCATGTCCTAAAATTGAATTAACTATGTATACTTAATTTCGTTCCGTAATTACAGATTACTATTATGCTCCTCGCTTGAGATGCATTGTTTTGTATATATATATATATATATGTATGTGTGTGTGGTGTGTATGTATATATAATTAAAAGATAAAAGGCTAATCATTCTTCTAGATCTAAGAGTATAGATAATACGCACAAGAGTGCTGGATATGAAGGGAAAACAAAAATGAAACCAGTGGTCGCGCAGACATGATGGCATACTCTCAACAATTTGATGAATCATTTCATGTAGCAGATCTAGAGCTCGGTGAAAAATTGATGAAAAAAAATTAAATTAATAACAGCGTAATAAATGGGTTACTCTTAATAGGGGTTGATTAAGGCAACGCGAGGGTAGAGGAAACTTAGTTCGCAAAGCAATCTGCTCGGTGACATCCAACACTCTTTCCTCACACTTTCAGCCTAAATTATACACGTAAAAAAATTATTTAGGTAGCGCTGATATGGTTCTGTTTAGGTAATAACTAATATTTATATATACCGTCGTAAGTCATTTTAGCGTATTAGGTAGATAATAACTATCATGTTCTCACAATGTTTAGGCACTTTTCATAATGAACATTGATATATTCAGTGGTGTAAGGTCTTGTGCTACAATAACATAAGATTTACCGGACCGTTTATATTTATTTAGTATCACTGCTTGGCCTGTATGACCATTTGAATGTTTTCAAATGTTCTAATTAATCTTTTCAATCTGCGAATTTCATTTTTAGAATATTCAATTCATTTCTGCAGATTCATTCTTTTGCAGATATACATTAAACGTCGCACAACACGTTATTGTAAATATTACTTGCAGACTTGGCGAATTTTCGAAATATTCGGGTATTTGAGAAACGTTCGAACTATGAAACCGTTTTCTCTTTGTCTACTATATATTGGGTAAATTCTTCAAATATTTGATTCACTAAAAGTCAGTGACTAATTCACCATTACGTTGTAATAATTTTATATCTGGTAAAAAAGACTATATTTTATTATTCATCTGAATTAAACAATTCGAATATTTTACAACGCGGAAATTTCAAATTTCTAGTCCGCTGTTAACGCAGGCCTAATCAGTCCCTGTTATGCATTCAAATAAATCAAGTATTGCATAGAACATGGTGAAAATAAAGAAGTGCGCTCTCTTAGCCTACATTCTCATCTACTACAAAAAAAAACATGTTAGAAAAAAAAAAGAAAAAAACTGTACAACTAATAAAAAACGCAGTACACGCAGTTAATAATGTATAATAATGCAAAAATATTAAAGGCTCAATGGTTCTATACATATATCGATAAAGAAAATCTTCAACACTCTAGATAATAAATAATATGTGTAAATCCAATTGATTGACCATAACCAGACAAAACTCATTTGACTGTACTTCTAGAAAGGTGTAAAGCAACTAGTGGTAATAATCTAAGTTACTTCAAGAGAGAATTCTCATTTTTTTCACTACAATATAAAATTGTCATGATAAAGTTTTTGATGCATAACGTGGCCCAAAGAGTGGTGCAAGTTAATAAATTGATTATTTCAGTTTTTCATTTCTCAGTAGGTCTGGTGATTGTTTGCGGTATCACGGTCAGAGATTTTGGAATTTTTGGCATTATTGGAATCGTATTCGGAGGTTTTGTAGTAACTTGGATTGATTTTGGTAAGTTTAGATTATTTATCAAATTTTGTGTTGGGCTGTTTTCATTTGATAATGATCGAACGTCACAAATCAATGGTTCGAAATCACTTCGGCTTTGTCTGCTGAGCATTTCCTGCTGCATTCGCAAATGTTTCTGAAATTGTGTCTGTGCAGCTATTTGTGCCTTCTGGTATTGAGTTGCTGGTCGGTTATGTAGGTTTGATGGAGATACAGAGCCGCTGCTAGTTGTCGCCATGTTAACGTTTAGTGGCATTGGCTTCTCACTGAGCATTTGCTTCTGCCTTTTCAAGTTCTGCAATTTTTTGTATTCAGGTTCGCTCAACTGGAACACTTTACCACCAGACGTCACAGGCAGTCTATTGTCTTTACGCTTGGCATTATTTGTGGTGCCCGTACTCGTTGAAGGCAAATTTAGGCGATGTAAGTTTGGTGGAGGTTTTTTTATGATGGACACACCTGTATTTAATTTCAAAATATGCGGTGGACTCCTTTTCGATGAATTGGAGTGTGAACTCTGATTAATAGAATTCATCGTTGATAATGTAGGGTAAGAACTAGTACTGGGAATGGAAAGTCTATCTCTCTCCATCATAAAACCACCGCTCAATCTTCGTGGATTGGCAAATTCTGATGAAATTGGTTCTAGAATTGGTTCGTCAACCTTTTCTGGTCCCTCATAAGATATCAACCGATTCTGAACAGACGTAGAATAGTTAATTGCGTTTCGAGATGCGTTGGGGGCTAATACCAAATCCCCGGACCTGTAATACTTTTCCAGAAGTATCAAATGTCTGAGAAATGAGCTCTGATTCCCATATGGTCTTTGTAATTCTTGCCACAGTAGTTTGGTATCTCTGTCGTACTGTATCATGGTGGCACACTTTTCCCATCCCTGAGGCGTAACCTCACGAACATTGTTGAATTCAACATTTGCATGTAAATTCATTTCTTCTTCTCCAGGGAAAAGTGTACGAACACTGATTGAAGGATTTGCCCCTAATCTCTGAACAACAGGAGTAATATCACTGTTTGTCCTTGCCCTTTTTGGTAGCCTCGTTAAAGTTACTTCTTTGTCCATAGCTAGTATCTCAACAAGATCATTCGTATTTTCACTAGAAATGTTAGTGCTACTATTGAAGGCTTGCAAGTCAACAGATTTCCGCTTTTTTAGATTTTCTATCGAATCCTCGACATTCAGAATTTGAATGTCAGGCCGATCCTGATTCAGGTTCTTTCCAATTGTTAAATTACGATTGGCAAAGCTATCGTTATCTGTTTCGAAGTTGATTCCTTCATTTTTGTTCGGTTCAGGTGTTGATTTTTCAGATGTGGAATTCTGGGCACTATCAAGGGACTTAGAGCTACCACTCTTACCTTGTCCACATTTCGACTTTTTTCGTTTTTCCTTGTCTTTGGCAGGCTGGTTCTGGGAAGACGAATCTTCCTCTTCATTCTCCAGTATTTCGATATCGTGGTAGTGCAGAATACTGTAACAAAAATTGTTTAACAACATTTACTTCATTAATGCAAACTATTACACCTACTTTCTTCTTTGATTTTAAGGCAAAATAAAATTGGAACAATTCAAAATGCTAATCTGATTCATGGTGTATGATAATTATCTGGTTGAAGTAAAAACGTACACTACAATATGCTGTAAAAAAATACTCACCGTTTCCGATAACTCTTGAAGAAAGACTTGTGGTTCGCGTTCATGTTTTCAATGTCTTTGTACTTCAGTTGCAGCTGGGTAAAATACCTACAGAGTTTACAAACAAAAGTACCAACTGAGAGGGGAACTGGTATCCCTTGCCGTCTCAGTCGTTCATTCAGTTCTTCCGTTTCAGCAGCAACTAATTGATGCGTGTGAGTTCTGGCTAGTCGACGCTTGCAAAGAGCACATGTTAGGAATCTTTCAATCTTCGAATAGTGATTTACACAGAAAGACATCGATGTATGCTGGCTTGATTCCCAGTCTATGTCCACCTGTATTATCAGAACATACATTAGAAAAAAAAAAACATTTTTATGGGCAACTAATACTATGGTGAATATGAGCAGCAGGTCCATGAATTTCCAAGTATAATACTTGCCTGATTTTGCAATCCAGCTTTGATTTTGAGTAGCCATCGTCGCTTGACGTGATGTCTTGCTGGTTCTCTGCATTCTCTCGCAGTACATTTAGATACCATTAATTGCCGATGCTGCCTTTGCGGTTTGCTTTGCATGTTGGTAGGACTGGTATTCGCCTTCATTGGTTTATACAATAAAATTGGTTAGTTCAAAAATTTTTCATCAACCGACTCAATGTGGATAAGTATTATTATTTTTTTTTCCATTACTTATGTAAATCTAAAAGGTATCGACTCATTTTACCTTTCTATCAACGTGGCGATAGCAAGCATCGCAAAGGCACGAATCTTTCGTTAGATGCCTCTCAACATTCAAAATCTTTTTACGTCGTTCGTCAGATTTCATTGTAGCCAGGTGCATCGGTGTATCTAATGAACCAAATTTTCCAAAGCAATAGCAGCACACATCTGCACACAACCTTCCTGGATGTATGGAAAACGATGAAGATTTTTCAGGAATAACAAGAGACTGTCGATCCTTCGATGGTGATTCCTCCGGATCTTCATCTGCAATAGCCAAGATACCTGTTACAATGAAGATCTTTGCATAGCGGAACTTGATTACTTCGAAATATTTGTTCATGAATAATAGATGATGAAAGGTCAAGTATTAATATGTATCTCTGAAAACTCTGCTGTGCTGAGAAATAAATTCCTCGTAAATCGGTTTTTCAGCTCGTAATTTTTGCTGCCTGTATAGATCTTGATCTCATCATTGAATTTGTCTAAAAATTTGACCAATACAACATGATTTTGGAAGCATGCTTGTTATAGAGAAACCAAGTTGATATTCAACATAATGTAATAATCCAAACTAAAAGAATTGTTTCATTTAAGATTGCTGTATCTATTTTTTTCTTAATTGTTATACTCTCATCCAAGTGTTAGAATCAAAAACAAAGTCGATCCCATAACATATTTTCCCAATGTAAATGGCAAAGTCACAGCTTCAACATTACTTCTACTTAATCCACTTAATACACAACAACCTTTTCTTTTGTGTTAACTTTTATGAGTATGATAAACCAATTGTAAATTGAAAAAAAATTTAATAAGCATGGGAGAAAGAGGTGTGATTATGTAGTTATTAGAAAATGCCCGCAACCAAGATTACCGCAAGAATGTCTGTGATTAGTAGAGAACTTGCGGTTCGCACCGGAGCTGCTGTCGCCTAAGCCGCTGGTTCCAAGCTGAAAAAATAAATTTTGCTGTATTACCGATCATAAATTCGATAAACGAAAAGTATTGCAGAAATGGAAAATTGTTGATCTTGAATATATCTCACCTCCTTTTGGATAGTATAGAATTCAGGTGAGTCCCCATCTCCGTCACTGCGTCCTTGTTTCAGAACCATTTTCAATGGGGATCGTGATCGCTTCTTGTCCTTTTCTTTTTGAACCCTTATAACAGTCTTCAAGGTCCCTGTATACTGTTCCTTTTTAGCTTTCTGATGATTCATACGTTCTGCCGCTTTCTCTAATGACTCCAATCCAAGAAGCCTCAGAATTGACTCCTTCTTTGCCTTGTCCTCAGGAGTTTCCAGGATTTTGGGAGTAACTGCAGCACTGCCGGATGATTCACTTGAGGTTGAGGTCTCATCTAAATCCTTATGCAATGTTTCGGGTGTTTTCGAGGTATGATCAATAATTTTTTTCCCATTATCTGAAGTCACCGAATTTCTAGACTCGCTTTGGATTTGGTCAGATAGCACAGTGAGATTGTCTGATTGTTTCTTGTAAAGTACAACATTTTCCATTTCGAATTTTACGCTTTCCAAGTCAGTCTCTGAATGGCTACGATCGTTGTCATTCTTTCGAACTTTGTTAGAGCCAAAAATATTTTTGGAGCCACCTTCTGAAAAGCCTCTGAAATTCCCACCTGATTTAAATGTTTTTTGATATTTTTCTCCCAAGGACTGAGTATTTTCGTTTATTTTTGCCACCTCGTTGTCCAAGAGAGTTTCTTCCTTATTCTGTTGGTCTGATTTCCTGTTATCTCTTTTACTACGTTTCGTTTTTGAAATGTTCTGTACTTGTTGTTCATCCTTGCGTTTTTTGACCTCTCGACTGCGTCGGGTTCGAATTAGTGGCCCTGAAGCTGCGCCTCTTTCGATTGGCTCTTGTTTTACAACAATTTTTTCAATCTCATCGGCGCTGGATGAACGATTAGAATTAGTCTGATTACTCAATTTTGATTCTTGACCATTATCAATCCTTTGCAAGTCTACTTGTTTCATTAGATGTGTTTTCTCATTTATGTCAGCATTCTGAACAGTCTCTTGTGATTTTCTACCAGATTCCACCTTCTTTTGTCTATCTCGTGCTCTCAATACCCGCTTGTTCTCCTCATTTAAGGATGTTTGCTCTTCGCTAATAATATGTGTTTCAGTGTTTTCTAGTTGTGAATCTCTTTTCATAGTGCCTTCTCCATTGGATACATCGCTTTTCAAATTCTCATTTGCCACAAGTGAAGATTTTTGGTGGTCGTTCATTCGCTTTTCTGATGTTTCACCTGAAACAGTCGAAGATCGATCGTTTTCATTGCTCTTATCTATTTCTTTTGAGACTTCTAGGTCCTTTTCAATATTTTTCTGACTCATCAACGCCCCTTGTCTTACTGCTCCGAAATCTTCGCTGTTAGAACTTTTCTTTACACTCAAGTTGGCTGATTCCATAGCTTTATTTGTGTGTACAAAATGTGACACGCTTTGAGATGATATTTCTGACGATTTTTCCGCTTCTTCATCTGAGACCTTTGATGTTAGAGATAAATTTTGACTACTGAGAATGTTATCCTGACCATTTAATGATAATTGATAATTATGAGCTGCATCGTGGTCAAAAATTATTTCATCCCCCTTGCTATCCCCAACATTGTCCACTGATTTTTGAGTCAATTTCTTCGAATCTATAGTCTCTTTTGAATAAGCAGCATCAGTATGAGAAAGTTCTTTTTGAGCCAAAACTTCGCTGATCTCTGGGGCCATGCTCATAATATCGGAATCAGTAAATGAGGATTCTAATGTATCCAAAAATCTGTTAGTCTCCACTTCGCTGTCAACAATGTCAATGAAGTCTTCACAAGTTGCATTTTTAGTCGGATTTTCCAAACCCGATTTTGAGTTTTCACCAACATCTGCACTTACAATTGGTAGACAGCTTGTATCATTTCTTATCACTTCATCTGTTGGCTGTTTGATAGATACAGCAGGTTTCGTACTTGCTGATTCGCTTTCAGCTACCAATCTCTCTACTTCCCTAGAAATACTTTCCAATGTTTCGGATTCCTCAGATTGTATTGTAGCATTCAAACATGTCTCATTTTTCTTAACATTTGCTGCATAACCCACAAGAGACCCCAGGTCTTCAGAGATTTCTATAAGCTCATCTTCAATTTTAGTTAATTTCCTAGTGCCTTCAGCTGTTGTTGCTATCGTTGCAGCTTCTGTAAGATTCGAATTGGAGTTATTGCTGGAAACGTCGGTGCCATCTTGCAACTGCAATTTGAATGTTTCATAATTGATTGTACATTGCGATGTGTCTTTCATGCTTGATGATGAATTATCAGGTGATACAGCATTCTTATTCTGCACCATTTTGTCCAAAACTATCGAGGATCGCCTTTTTCCTTCATCTGGAGCAGCTTTAAGTGTATTCTTATCACATTCTACTGATTTTGCAATGATAAATGGTGACTCCTCTGAAGTAGGCTTATTATTTTTCTCGTCATTCTTAATTGATTCAACATGAGAGCTACAATTTCCTGCTTCGAGCTTTTCTTTTGCAGAATCCACAGAATCCTGACATATATTTTTGCTAACTTCTATCAAATTACTGACGGATGCTACGTTGCCATTGTCGCTGCCACTCTTTTGACGTTTTTCTGACTGTGTGTCAGCTATTTCCATGTCACCCATTACCATTTTCTCAATTTCTTTGGCAGTATCAGCAACCTTAGGTACAGAGTTTTCTGAATTTTCAGAGTTTATTTCATTCTTAGAAATATTTGGAGTATTTGTATCATCCTCTTCCTCGTCGAGACTTTTTTTCTGTGACTCAGTACTCAAGGGTGCAACTATCTCTTCCATCTTTGACATTTCGAAATTCTTATTCAAAACTAAACTTTTTTCTGGACCAAAAATTTTACTTTCAATTGACTTAGCGATATTTAATTTGATGTTTTCTATCATTTGATCAATCTGCGATTTGGGATTATCTGATTTATCTGCTCCATAAAAAGAACCAACAGTTTTCTTCATTTCAACATTTAAACTGCTTCGGCGACTCTTAGGTTTATCTGATATATTTGCCAGAATATTTTCCTTACGCATATGTTCTAAGCCAGTGCCTTTTTTTGAGTCATCTTGTGTGCCAGCATCTTTTGCAATCATTTTGATTTCTTCATTCTTTAGATCTGTAGTTGGCTTGCCATCAAGACTTACAGTAGGATCTGTTGTCTTAGCTTTGGTTTTTGAGCGTAACATTGGTCCAACTTCAGCAGTTCTATCCCCGCGTTCTCCATTATTATTATTTCCAATTTCAATGCCGCTGTTTTCGTCATCTTCAAAATGTTTCATCAATCCTTTTTCGTTCGTAGGAGTCGGGATCTCGCCTTTAGCTGAATTCATATTTTCCCGTGAACTTTCTAAATTAGATTCATAAAAAAATGTGTCTACTTCAAGAACATCCATTGATGAATCACCGGCACAACTGTCAGAGCCAGTATGATCTTCTGTTTCAAATTTAATCCCAAGTTCTGACGATCGGCGCAATTTTCCGTTCCGAAGGCTTCGCTGTGGCAGTGTGCGATTATATCTTGTTCTAGGTAATGTGTTTTTTGAAGTGTCAGGACTGCTTTGGTTCATATCTTTGAAAAGAAAGCTTGCTTTTGGAAGCTCCTGGTCAGATTCTCTACTAATCTCATGCAAAGGGGCTTTCAATTCGTCGATATCTGGTTCTTTTTTGATTTCACTTTCAGACAACAACCTCTCGGAAACTTTTCTCCCTTTTCTAAACCTCTTAGCTGATCCCTGCAATTCTTCTCCTGTCGGGTCTAAAACTTTACAGGCAATCACCTCGTCAATTGTAAGATCTACCAAGTTTTTATTGTCAGATATTGCTTTGATATTTTTTATATCAATCGTATGTCCACTCCGTGTATTGTTCTGAATGTCTCTTTCTTTACTAGTGTTTCTTTTAAGTCTTAGATTTTTTGAGGCACCTGCGATGTCCTTTAACTCACTTTCAACAGTCTTAGGACTATTATCCTTCTCTTTCATGGACCTTTTACCAATAGCTCCTGCTTTACAAAGCTTATTAAATTTAGCTTCGGTCTCTAAGCTTGAGTTATCTTCTGTATCCTCGTTATCTAAATGTTGGGGCTTCTTATAAGTGATTTTAACTTTTCTGCCAGCCTTTGGACTGTTCCTTGAAATTATCACAGTAGAGTTAGTAGCGTCGGTTTCTTTGCCTGGAATTTCGGTAATGCAATTATCAACTTCTGCACTTCTGATAGGGTACTTAATTTGTTTGGATTTCAGACTATGTTTTAATGTGTTTAAAGCTGTATGAACAGATTTCACAGTGTTTCCAGAGGTGCCCTTTGCACCAGTTCTATTGACACTGTTATCGTGCTCGGGACTTTCAATGTCAGTTTCAATAGTTTTGTCCTCCTCTGGAATTTTTTTTGGTCTTCTACCTCTAACAGCTCTGATAGTTTCTGCGTTAGTTTTTCTCAGAGCCCTAATTGGTGCTTTCTTTGTAATCTTGACCTTGATTAGGTTGCTTTTTGTCGCTTTGAGTTTTGGCTTGCGCCTCAAATTTTTTATAGCTTTCTTGCGTGGCAAGCTCGCGTTTATTTTCACAGGAAGTTGACTGCCAGTAGCTACAGCGTCTAAAATATCCTGAGCAATTTGTTGTTGCCTTGTGTTTGTCTGACCTTTGCCCTTTCTATTTTTTTGATCGATTGTTGGTAATGTACAATCATTATTCACCTTCGATTTTGACTTTGAAGGCGCTAGGGGTCTCTTCTCCCTGGATGCCATCTCACTTCCACCCACATTGGGCTCCTGAAATCCCGTTCATATCCATTGTTAATACTAGAGAGGAGCTTTCATTTTGCAATTACTGAGAAATTAATGCCACTAGCTGCAGTTGCCCTAAGTCTTATCGGGTCTTACAATACATTTGGAGTTATAAAAGGCACCTTTTACAACAATTACATGCTATTTAATAACGATTGGCTTTTGTTTTGTATTTGATTAATGTTCAGGGTAGACAAAAGCTGTTTCAGAATTCTCAGTCACCTTGAGTTACCTTCGAGTACGAAGGTACTTGAGCGAAAGCGAAGTTCCAGACGTTATTTCTGTAAGCACGAAGTTTCCCCCTAGATCTCGAATTTTCATATCAAACTTGCACATGTTTAAAATGAGACCTCTCTTGGTGTTAACGTTAATTCACATCTGCACATACCAGCAACAAAACAATTGAGCTATTTCAAGAACTCGCTGAACAATTTCTTTAAGCTTTAAAAACAAATTTTTATGCGTGAGAATATTATTCAAGGGCAACAAAGAAAAATACGTAACTGTGAATACTTAAAGAAATACATTTTTGAGGTATAACATAAAAGTGTGCCAATCTAAATTATTTACACAGTATAAATAATATTTAATTTCACTCAAAACTAAATCTATCGCTGGTATCAAAAACGTAACAAATGACCAAATCGATGCAAAAAAGTTTTCAAAAAGATTCTTTGCAAAATAAATTGATGAAAAAAAAAAAAAGGAAAAATAGGATGATGGCGTGTATAATAGAATGGAGACTAGTTGCCATGTGATACTTTCTACAGGCTATACACACGGTAAAGTATGAAACGTGAAATGAGTAAGGAATTTAGACGAAAAAAAGACGAAACAAAATTGTATACAAAATTTAAAAACGTCAGAGTTTTCTATCTCGCAGTCACATCTGTTGTCTCAATAACAATTCGGAGCAGTAGGGAAAAATTATTGTTCGGGGGTTAATTGATGCGGCCCTGGCGCCAGAAAAATTACGTGACAAACTTTGCATTTACACGGATACATCGTGAACCTCTTCTTGCCCAGGGAAATGCCCGTGATATTTTTACCTATATCTCACGTTTGATGGCTCGAATTGTTGAAATTTTTGGCTCAACACTAAGCTGGGATCACGTATTAACTTCTGAGGGTGAAAATCGGACGGTGACTTGACGGTAAATCGTGAAAATCTTGTAGGAAATGTTTGCGAAAAAATAATCACGAATAAACAAAAGGTCGGCACTGACTTGATACTTGTACGACTTATTTCAAGAGTCTAGATACCCTGGGGTTGGAATTTTTGATTTCATTAGAACAACAATGATGAGCACTCACCTCTGGGGCCAAAAATTTTCGCGAAAGTGCGTCGTTTTTCCGGTAAAATGGAAAAAATTACACAGTGAAAAACACGATCCCGTTTCAGGGTGTCTGTACGCTGTCCTACTGCTTTAACGCTAACACCATCTGACGATAAAACGATCAAGTTTTCTAAATCGTATACTACATTTGCGCTAACTTTTCGTGCATTATTTAGCGATGTAACCCTGTTCAATAATGCTTCCAAGAGATATAATTCACGACAATAATTAATCCACTATAGGAACTGACTAACAAACCCAAAAATTTTATAAAAAACACTCCCGAGGTATGAATTCACGATTGAATTTCAGGAACGAACAGGAGACGCGCCCATACGCATTAATGGCGGCCACCGACCCTTATTTACCGAAGTTAAAATGGCCGCCCTTAGAATTTTCGCCAGGCCCTGCGTTTCACCCATTTTTTCTAACTTATTGGCTAGCAATATTACGAAAAACACACTTTTCAACAATTTTAAGGTACTTTTCAAACTATTCCCATTTTGGATTCAATCTTCGAGACTTTAATTAGTTTGAACGGAGATCCGAAAATTTTGTTTCCACGTAGCTCGTACGAAGGGCCTCACGACAAACCTTATCGCGTACTACTTGTGTCATTTTATGGAGTTTTCATGAATTTTTCATCATCATCGCAAAAATATGCATTTTCTTCGTAAACATTCGTCCTTTATGCTTTTACTAATATATTATAACCTTAAAATTATATGTAATCGGCGATAGAAGGCTTATGACCCGTATAAATGTTGATATTTTTTTATATTACGAAAAAGCACAGCACAGTTGCCCTTGTACTGAAAATACATTCGACCATCAATCCTCTTTTGAATAGATGTTCTTCAACTCTGTACTACTTCTAAGCAAGCAATCTAATGTTGAAAATCAGATTACTCTAGAATAATATTCTGTGAATTTTTTTTTTTTTTTAAAACATAATTAAATGTCCAAATGATACAAATAATTCTAAGATTTTTACTCATTAGTTAGATGATCTGAAGCCAAGTTTCCAGATTTTCACCATAATCACTTCCTAGATCCAAGAAAGATGCAGCAGTTTCAAAAGTTCTCCGAGAGTTCAAGATCCATCAAATTATACAGAATTTGAAATTTCAAAAGACCCCAAAGAATGGTTCTTCGTGGAACGAATCCTGGCTTCAAAAACTGTACCTCCTCCTCCAACTTCGACAGACACAGAATTACCTTCAGGCTGGAAACCCCAATCTGGTACAAATACGACTATTTTCACTACGCCGCTAGCATATACACCTATTTATTTTCTTGATTGTTTCTCTTTGTTCACAGCGGATGCCAAAAAGTTGCCTTACTTTGTTGCCAGAACTAAAAATCACATGCAACCAGTGTACCTTCAACGAACATATCGAGGTATGCGCAGGGTTACAGAGCTCCACAAAATTCAAGGTGACATTTGGACTCTCGAGGCTGATTTGAAGAAATATTTAGAAGGACAATCTGGAAAGCGAGTTGCAACTCAGATTCACGAAGTTGTAGGCCAAGTGAATGTCAAAGGAGACCATGTAATCCGAATAAAAAAATGGCTTGATACAAAAGGATTATAGAATAATTATGTAAGAAATAGAATAACGATAATTTGATCGTTTTCCAGAGTGAATAAAAGTTGATTCTTATTTATAATCACTTTACTACCATTATTTACTTATAATTTTATTCCAACGTGGCGTCCTTTCATAACTCTCATACTTTTTCCAAACACTGTTAAACCACTCATGAGAATATTCTGAGTAGTAAGGACATGTTCTGAGGTGGCAATAATCACGTTCGAGCCTTGTGCAAATTTACTGCAAATATGTTTTATTTTGCAAATAATAACATTTTTAACTTTACAAATGGAGGGTTCTGGTCTCTTGCTTTGCCGGGAAAAAAGTCAAAGTCAAATTATTCAAAGGATTTAATATTGTTCCAAAATCAGAACTGTTATAGTGTTAAGTTGGGATACATGTAATTCATTTTCAAGCTGAGGCATTCGTAGACATGTAATATGCAAAGGATTCATGAGGATATTGCGTGGAAAATCTCATAGCCGGAAGTTCAATGTTTTATTATTTATTTCGTGTAAATAACGATGTTTTTTTCGAGCTTCAGAGGAACTCTATTTGAAAATTTTTCCTTGGTTGAACTTGCGGCCTTCTTTGTCAGTGCCAGTCCAACTGAAGTACTGTTTCACTAACTTTTTAGTTTCCTCTTCAGTTGGATCTAGTTTTTCCCAATTATACGACTCGTAATCAATCTGCCAGTCAGGACTGAGCTGCAAGAGATAATCAAATATGGTATTAAGTATCAAGATTTTACATGAACAGTCCTCAACAAAAAGCCTTCATAAGGTCAATTGGAGGTTTAATTTTGAAAGAATGTCAGATGGAAACTAACCGGGAATGCCAACTCTTGTCCACGCCATACCCAAATGCCGCTGATGGTGCTGTTGTTGTCTTCACCAAACAGACAAACACTGGCAAAAGCTGCCTTTCGCATCTTATCAAGTCGCTGGTACATACCACCGATGAGATTGCAAGACATGAACACCTTGGTTAATTCCTCAGGGTATTTATATTCTCCAAACCAGATACTGTAATGTGCAGGATCAAATTCTTTCCAGAAAAATGGTATTGAAACAGATTCATCTTCGTTAGAATAACAACGCTTGAAGCTGTCCATATCAAAGGTACCCTTGGGCATTAAATCAAAAGGATCCTTAGTTTTGGGTTCAGCAGGTATATCATCAGCTAGCTCAGCTGGTTCTTTTGTATCCTTTTTATGCTCCTTAGACTGTTTTGGTTCCTTCGATTCCTTAGGCTCTTTTGATTTCTCTTTTTTTTCTTTCTTTGGAGCCTGTAAATTTGGACAAAGTTATAATTAGAAGATGATATAATTAGAAATGAACTTGACTTTAGATTCAAATTAATCACGTTGAAGCTACTTACGATAGTTTTATCAGCCAATTTGAAGTTGCCAATGACTTTGATAGACTCTGGTTGATAAATGATAGTCTGGAACCATCTGTTAACATTTTGGAATGACTTTCGGAGACTTGGTTCCAGAACATACTGGTATAAGTGTAACAGAGTCATAGCAACGCTGATATCTGCCAAAGTAAGACGTTCACCGACTAAATAGGTCCTTGTTAACAGATGCGAGTTTAAAACCGTCAATGCTTGATGCACATCCTGCTTCGCATGATCTATAGTCTGAAACACCAACAGATGATTAAAATTGAGTTTAGGAAAAAATCATTTTTCATCAGGGTTGTGAACACCTGAATACTTAACAAGTTGACAAAAATGAATGGGTTGCCATAACAATTCTCAATGAAATCCGAGAACCATGAGCACTACAAAGAGATAACTGATGGCCGATTGTTAGCAATCTCAGTACGCAAATGTCGAAAAAAAGACAGATGCATGTGGAATTCCTGCATAAATTCATCTGCCTTATCACGTTACAAGACCTGATTCTGAAAAAGTCAGACTTGTCTTTGAACAAAGGCATAATCTTAATTTCATGCTATCATTGTAAAAATACGTTTGTCAGCTGACATCGGTAATGTCCTCCACAACATGTTTACACAGCTGTGACATTTGTGAAGGTGAAATGTAAAAGTATCACGGACACGTCGTTCTTTCAGATAAACTCAATTAAAACCTTGTAAGAGTTTTTGAACAATTTTGAATTCTTATTGAGATATGATTTTTTGGTAAAAATGTTTTTTTTTTTTGTAATTCTGCAAACTAGATGGACTCAAGAACTATTAATACCTGTTTGTTGTATTGCATGATGCCTAGTAATGGGAAAACCCATGCGCAGCTGGCAGGAAGAATTTCTGAATCGGCAAATCCAAACCATTGTACAATCTCAGCTCGCTCGATATCGGTCTTTCCTCTCAACTGCTCATTGGCAACTGAAATAATGACACTATTAACACTTGTTTAAAATGCAAAGTTCATAGAGACAAAACACCTTATAATAGCAAACTTCTATGAGGAAACATTCACATGGGATCGGAAATTCTCCGCAAACGTGCCTTAATAGATATCTTAAAAATAGTATGAATGGTAAAAAGATCACCAGTAAATTCTTAATATAATAACGAACAGTTGAAGCTTTGTTATGTATCTCTAACAACTACTAATTTTTTAACAATCGTGATGTTTAGTGATGATGCAAAAAGAGTAAAGAGAAAGCAATGAAGTTGGAAACAATCATCAAAGATACTTGCCATAATAAGCAATCGCATTGCTTTCTGTGATGTATTTTCCATCAGCAGTCTCAAAAGCTGGAACCTTGAATAGATATGATATTATTTATAACATATTAACAATGAAATATAACACAACCCACAGTGTCAGCATATTGCAGCCAAGAAAAAATGTGAAGGCGTTAGTCGTTGCTAGGTGACAAGGGTGGATGAATATGTATCAATACACGGTAAAAAATGAATCGCTCACCTTTCCAAGGGGGAATTTTTTCAAAAAGGCATCGGACTTGTTGGTTTCACCAAGAACAAAGTTTTCGGCAACTTTAACCTGCGCACCGGAAAATTGGGCTGCGATCAGGGCCTTGTACGCCCTGAAGTTCTCTGGGTACGTGTAGAGGGTCTAAAAAAAATTTACACGCCATTGTAATTTATGATGTTTAATTGTCATTTTCCACACATTCCCGTCACCGATTCATTCGTTAATACGGTGATGTTTTGCGAAGAATATTTCGCGCAAAGACACTTACTCCGGACGCCATTGTGCCGAGCTACAGGAAGAGGAAGTGCAGAGATCAAAAGCCGGCTCCTAAACGAGCGCATGCGCGCCTTTCTGAACAGCTGTTTTTTCATTCCTTTTCGAACTGTCATTGGGGAATCCCATACGTCACGCCGCACACTAGTTTCTACACATTTCTACTATGGTTCCACACGAACGGGATACTTATGTACCGGATACGGTTATGGAGGGAGAACATACAAAAAATCACAAAACAATAGGGTATTACGGGTGCTCTTCGAGATTTAACAGATAAAATCTTCAGTCAACGAAATAATATATGAATGAACAATGTATTTAGTTTTTTTTTAGTACACAAATTATAAATATAGATTAGACTGGTATAATACAAGGTATTTCAAATTTCATTGCTTTGAGCAACAATTTGATTCGATTTTTACATATACGACCCACGGGTATCATTTCTAATATTCAGCGCAGTCAGAAGAAAAACACTGATCTCTATATACACAGGAGATCAGCGAAAAAACCAGTAATAATACCACAGCTACCATCAGAATTAGAAGATTTCTATTCCACCTATTACCGTCTTTTGGAAAATATTTATACAATATTTCTAATCGTATCAGGTTTTTGGTTGTCAATCAAACTTGCCCAATCTGGGACTCGATTCAATTTTAAGTAATTTTCTTTAGTCAGACATCTTAATGGGAGATCTGTGATGCCAAATATAGCGCCACCAAGCCACGCTGTGTAATTAGGCTGACAAGGTGCTGTGTGAAACTTAAATGTTTTCAATTTCAACTTATCACAGTATAAGTTGCTTTTCAAGAGAGCTATGAGCTCAGACTTTAACCGTGGCAAAAATCCTTTACTCATTGTTGTTCCTCCAATAAGCAATATGTTTTCCGCAAGTGGTCGTCTCATATCGACAGGGCACTAGAGTGAACAAAAAAAGTATGTAATTTAGCACATTATCGATAAAAACATTCAGATGACAGTTGATGACATGCAAATAAGCGGTAATTTAAAATAGTTACTTTTACTATAGCATCCAATATCATAGTTGGTATACTCAAATTGTCATTATCTCGCTGCCACAATAATTCGAAAGCTTTTTCTCGTACAGTTCCCGGAATAGTTACTGTTTTGACTCCAGGATATCTGACCGAAGGTGGAGCTACCGGAGCCTCCACAGTACCTAATTTGGCGGATCTTTCCAAAGTGGTGACAAAGCATGTTCTCACTTTGATATCTTCAAGTATCTTCTCGTCAACATCCCCATCAACCAGCACATCTTGCAATTCCTCTTTGATAGATCTGTGGAATTGATATAAAAATATAAAACAATATATTCGGTGTAAATTTTACTGGAAATATTTAATATAGTCCCATTTACCCATGAATAGCTTGAGCTGCCAATGGCAATGCCTGCCATGCCTTCAAGACTGGCACACCTTCATAAACTGGTATTAAAGTGGCCTCTTTATATCCCACATCCAATACCAGAGCTGTAGAAATTCCTAACGTGCTCACAGCTACAAGGTGAGATGGTACAAGCATTAGAGAACCAATTTCAAAGTGACGGAAAAGCACTTTTGCCAGAGTATTTCTGAAGTCTGTTGGAGTTAATATAGACTCAACAACAATAACTTTGATATCTTTAGGGCTGACAGCAACATGCCTGTAAATCAAGCACATACATTACAAAAATGTAATTCAAAATAACACTGTTGTTCGTTTTGATTTAATAAACTAATTTCATATAATCCTATGTCAAATCAGAAATGGTATTGTCAGGTTCTACACACTCTAGAGATTTGTTTCTACGAACTAAAATACTAAAAATATCAAAGCAAACATTTATCATTTACAAATGCTCATGGGTAGTATATTGGTCAGAGAGTCTGACATGAATCCAGAGGATTATTAATATGGCGTTACCTGAAAAACAGTAGATGGATGAACTCGACTAGAAGTTGATACAAGTCATCAGCATCTTCATAAAGAAAGACTTTTCTAATTGCTGTTGTTTCTGAACATCTGACCTCTGTCCTTATTATACCCCGAGGTACGGATTCCCCAGTAAATCCATATCTGTTGACAAGACGAGAATTAGCTATCAAGCACATTACTGAAATGAACTGAATAATTATCGATCAGAGTTTTCAGTCTCTTTTGCAAAAATTCCGGAGCGTTTCTCAAAATAATAGATAATGTAATGTGACAAATGAGGTAATGGGGTGTTACACCTGCTTGAGTTGTCAGTGTTAACTTACTTAGTATACGCACTTCCAATATCAAAAACAACCGTAAGCTTGTCGGATATCAATCTAACACCCTCGTACATTGACATTCTAAACTGTAGGTCCTTAACTACGGTAAATTTCTATACTAGTTTAAAGGAATCATATGTAGGTTAGTTATAAATGGAACTGTCAATTGCTGTCAATGCGGCGGATGTATTGTGCACAAATGCTTTTTCAACTGACCCCCCCTCGAGAATTTTAGTGGTACTAACGATAAGAAAGTCCGGACGCAACTCGTGAATTCGTGCTCCTTATTTATTCGGGAAAGGTTAATTTTTATTCAATTGAAAATGCCAAGAAAAACTGGCAAGACTCGCGGCTGGAGTGGCCAAACTCATCAGCGACACGATAATCCTGAACGAAAGCAGCACTTCGGCAAGTTTACATTTGTTTTCACACATACTGGATTTTGGAGTCACTGATAGGTTAACTGTGCTCAAACTACTTTCCAATTTTTATAAAAATACAAGTAATCACACGTACTGAAAATTCAGAAGATGTTATTTTGTTCGAAACCAACAACGTTAAGCAGTCCATGAGAATATCATGAGGTGTCAGAACTTACTCCAAAAAAAATAGTCTTTAAATTTAAAGAATAATTACAAGTTTAAGTCCTACCATCACATGCTCCTTATATTACACAAAACAGTTTGGCACCTTTTTCATCATTAAGTATTTGTCATTCACGTAAAAGAATCTTTCTTGACAGGTCATGATGACAGGACGCTATACTCAGATCGGGGTCCAAGACCAAGGGTGTCGTTCAAAATGTCACGAATTGGTAAAGGTGGTCGAGGAGACCGAAATGATAGGGATAGGCGAAGAGATATGGAAACTGCGGTCAGACGACACTTAGAAGATGATGTGGATATGGCTAGTGAAGTTAGTCAAAGCCGCTTTCGAGGAGGTGTAAGAGGTGGTTTAAGAGGAATTAGGTACAATTTTCACTAGTACATTTAGTTGATGATGAGACTCAAAGGAACCTCACTCTAATGAATGGAACCTACTTAATGTTATACCAAATTTTCTCTTTCATAGTCGAGGACGAAGGAATAGTCCAGTACCTCCAAGAGGAGGGGGTGGACCTAGACAAACTCAAAGGAAATTGAATCTTGCTCCCGGAAGCTGGTATAAAATCATAATCCCATATGCTGCCAAATATGAAAAGAAATATGTACTGGAAACGTTATTGTCCCATATTGCTCCAGAGACATTTGTTCCAATTACGGTATGAACATCATTTTTTAACTGTATTCATAAGTAAAATCTTCCTCCATCACCCTGAATGCAACTGATAATAAATTTACGTTCACTAGTATAAAATTGAAGGAAACAGTGCATGCTTTTATGTTGATGACTTAAAAGTTGCAAATAAACTGTTGTCATGTGATCGTCAAATAATGGCAACTGATGGATTCAAATTGGGCATCAAAGTGAGAGCTGGTTTTCCACAAGTTGAAGTTGATCAGCAGCTGAAAGATCGCATTAAAGTTGCCATGGCCAAGCGTTATGTAGCTACCACAAATGCCCTTGACCTGTCTGAGTTCCACAGAGACCCAGGTAAGTCTATTTCCTTGTAGAAAAAAGTAAAAAAACTTGAAATTTAGGTCGCAATATTTTAATAAAAGTCATTCGTTTCTCAAATCTTGCCCCCAGATCTCTGCCAAGATGTCTTTGTTGCATTGTTTCGACCTACTGTATTATTGGCTGTGATGGACATAGTTGCTGAGCATACACCAAACCTAGAAGCACTAAACTTGGATGGCAATAAATTACAAAACATTGACAGGCTTAGTGCGGAATTGCATAAAAAGCTGCCTAATTTGACAATATTATACCTGGGCAATAATCGAGTGAGTAATTTTATTCATAGATAACATTTTATAACATACTTCAAGCGGTACACAAGTTTGTCTTGTAACTCCAATGAAATTTTCATATAGATTCGCGAATTAAAAGAAATAGATGCACTGAAGCCATTGAAGCTGAAAGAACTGCGATTAATGGGCAATCCATTGTGTGACAAATATAAACAGCGGCCAGAAGACTTTGTTAGGTAATTCACTTTTTGTTATCATTTTGCAGTAGTTTCTGCAGAAAAACTATTCCTGCATTTTTAGTTTGCGAGTTATTAATTTCGGTTTAATCATTTATCTTACATCAATTCAAACTTCGTATGCGGCTTGGGTGTCGACGCAAACTCAGTGATGTAAGAAAGCGATTTCCCAAACTGCTCAAATTGGTAAGTACCATTGATTCAATGGGTTTATGATTATTATCTAGATTTTCATTTTCAAATTTCCCTGTGCTTTCAATCAGGATGGAACAGATCTGCCCCCTCCAATTGTGTTTGATGTGGCAGGCGATAGTGATGGAGTAAAATTACCACCGACGCAGAGGGCATTCGCAGCTAATAATGATGCACGTCAAGTTGCAGCAACCTTCCTTCACCACTATTTTCTCATATTTGATGGCGATAGTCGTCAGCCACTCCTTGATGCATATGACGAACAAGCATCCTTTAGTTTAACTATTTCGTGCACACATGACAACTTGAATAGGTATTTAAAACTCTCACGCTATCATTTATTGGTTGAACAATTCGTGGTTGTCATGAATGACTTATACTTTTTATGTATTACGCAGATATAATAACTACCTACCACACAACAGAAATTTGTTCAGAGTGAATGACCGGGAAAGAAGACAAAAATTATTGAAGCAAGGCAGATTACCGGTGGTTTCGTTTTTATCTGAAATTCCAAAGACCAAACATTATTTGAACACCTTCTCCATGGATCTCAGTTTAGTTACGGTAAACTAACCAGTAGTTCACTCATCAAATTCATAATGAATGAATTCAAACGCTTATTTCAAACTTTTTAGGAAGTGATGATGGTTGTCACAATAACAGGAATATTTCAAGAAGTGGAAACCGATAAAAAACCGCTTCGTTACTTCAGTAGGACAATGATTATCGTCCCCCAGGGATCGGGTTACTGCATTCGCAACGAACAGTTGCACATTACTGGACCAACGGAAGCACAACAGAAGCATGCCTTGGCAGAAGTTAATTCTGTTAATGTCAATGAGAGAATAGGAGGGTCTAACGAACCAGCAAAGGAACAAGATGCAAATCTACAAATGGCAATTGCGTTGAGCCAGCAGTCTGGGATGAACCTCGAGTGGAGTAAAAAGTGCTTAGATGAAGTACAGTGGAACTTTGATTCAGCCCTTGCCGCATTTAGAAGTTTTCACCAATTGGGACAAGTTCCACCTGAAGCATTTCAAAATTAAATCGGAGCATTCCTCACGTTAGACTTAAGCTAACAATATTTGATTTGTTCATTAATCATGTTCGTGCTACAATCACGATCCTCGTAATGTGTACATACATATAATTAGTACAGAAGTACAGATTTGAATAAATATATGTTTTCTACACTTGTCGAATGCTTTTTAACATGAGTCTTGAAATTGATTTTCTCTGATTGATGGCGAGTTCAGTGTTCCAAAAAAAAATACTACTTTCGAACAATGGCGGGAAACTGTGGACAATGAGACCGAACGATAGGTTAGTTCATTTCACAGTATTTCTACCGTTGACGACAAACGACCTCTAACCTCGAGCAGTTTGAATGATCGGTTCAATTTTCATTTCAAAATACATACGACAGGCCTTGGAATAATACTATAACCAATCTCGAGCACTCGTGAAACATTAGTTTCAAAAAATACATTACGATGTGTTAAGCGTTTGACCGAGGAAAAAAGAGTTGCTACTTAACCCCAACCTCGATTTTCTAATAGAGAAAATCCGTAGACTTTGATCAGATTGATACTGTAATATTATTCACGTTTGTGGGGTATTTTTGATGAACTTTCTACTCCTGCTGTGAAACCCCTTTTTCCATTTTTACATATGACCTCGGCGGCTCGTTCGATGACAGCTGTTTCCGTCACGTTTAAACGAAATATTTATATTGCTCAATTCTATCAGGATTTTAAGGTAAAATTACAGCTGTTCCTAAAAAATGTTATACGTTGTACGAAAAGAAAATGTTCGCGCGCAAACAAGTTTTCAGATCATAATTCAATAATTTCATCATTCTTTTGTGCTGTAGAATTGAAGGTGAGACACTCTTCATTGCTTGACCATTCAAAATATTTATCATGCTGTAACTATAATTTCATTGTTAATTATTGTTCATCAGGTCAGTCACATGTCTACGACACCACTGAAATATTTGTTGATCAAAAATCTCAGGAAAGAACCATCAGGACCTGAAGCGCTATTTTCAACATACCTAGACCTACTAGAGTCTAACGTTGACCAAAAAACACAAGCAGAGTTCAGAAGAACTATTATGGAACCATATTTAAACAAATGTTATGAAACAGTAGACCAACAGGTATGTCCCGCCGATATTATTACTTCTAATGACGATGCTGCACAGCAAAGAAGTTCACCATTAATACCTGAAAGTCCGCATCTCTATTCAAATTTGCCAAACAAATCAAAATTTGAAAAGGCTATTCAACGTGGGAAAGACAATTATACTGCAATGCGTGCTTGGAAAAAAGTCAGGAGAGGTGAGTACTAAATCACTTGCAATAGTATTTGTTCTTACAACTTCCAGTAACTCGTAAATGTGACAAAACAACAATGATTTTGTTCTACGTATAACGAAAAATTGGATCAACTATGCATGTTAGATAATTCACTGCTTGTTTAGCAGATCAAGCGATTGACCCCAAAGAGAGTTGCTTGATCAGGCTATTTTCTTATAACATCTTGGCGCAATATCTGCTAGCAATGCATCCCTACATATACAAATACCATGATAAACGAACACTCAATTGGATTCTACGAAGAGAATTATTGATACAAGAAATATTAGAGGCTCAAGCTAACGTGAGTGTTCAGATTCCACAGCTGTCTACTTGAATTTATGAATCAAACATTTGTCCGCTATGATTGATCATATACATCCGCCAATTTTCAGGTAATATGTCTTCAAGAAATGCAAGAGGATCATCTGGATGATTTTTTGAAACCCTTTCATGAAAATGGATATAACCATCTTTATAAAAAACGGACTAATGATAAAGAGGATGGGCTCCTTCTGCTGTACCGTTCAGATATGTTTAATTTGATCGAGTCCACATGTGTTGAGTTTTATCAATCAGGCGTCGACATACTTAGCCGAGACAATGTTGCCATAATTGTCAAATTATCATTAAAAGACAGTCCAGAAACAAACATAGTTATTGCCACAACACATTTGCTTTTTAATCCTAAAAGAAACGACATTAGATTGGGGCAGACACAGATATTGATGGCCGAAATAGAGAGGATTGCCTTTAGAAAATATGCGCCGTAAGTTTAAATTCAGAATGTTATCCAAACAGGCCATTATTACGATAGTTTCAAGAGAAGAAAAAGTCTAGTGATGATGATCCCAAGTTTTCAGTTCATGAAATATGACCATAAAAATTTCTAAAATGGTAACAGGAAAGGGCCGATGTACCATCCCATCATTATAAGTGGAGATTTCAATCTACGACCTCATTCAGGAGTGTATCAATTTATAACAAAAGGATCTTTTCAATATGTGGGAAAAAGTCGCACTTTGGGACCACCTGACCATCACTGTTTGGCCAATTCATTGATCCCACCGCACTTGTATGTAACAGACAGCTGTCAGCACTATCACCTTTTGCTCAAACGACTGTGTAACCAGGGTGAAGGCCAAATTATGGTAATAAAATCAAAGCTTCATGTACTAAAAAGTATTTAGTTCCTCAAAAAGTACAAAAGAAAATATAATATAAAGTAATACAAAAAATATGGTACATGAGTGAGATAAAGTAAAATTCTACAAAATAACTGATACCACACACTGTTCTCTATTGTACTGTATATGTATATACTTTTCGTGATTGTTAAACTACAATAATTCCTTCACAGTTGGCAAATAGTGAAATGAGATCACCAAACACCGTTCATAAGAAATCTGACAGTAATCAGTTTAAAGAAAACGACGTTGATGTGCAAACAACACAATTCCAGAAACTACAGATATGTCACAACTCGTATGTGAGTTTTGGGTCTGGACATTTGACGCATCCGTTCCATTTGCGAAGTGTTTACTCGCACAAAGATGATAACGGACAGGATGAAGTAACTACTTATCAGGATGAATGGCTTACAGTGGATTATATATTCTATGGAGGTGTTGAACTTTTCGAAAAATATACACTCCCTACACAAAGACAGTGCAGAGTTTTATCGACCATACCAAACCTAGGTATTGGTAGTGATCACTTAAGCCTTGGAGCAACTTTCGTAATACGGAAGAAAAAATAAAATCAGCCTCCTCAACTTAAAATGTACAATACACATCGATATTTTCAATAAAAACGTGTTAACTATTGAAGACGTACTGCTCATTCAACACCAATAAGAGTTACTTATGATTATTGGATGGCAATTATCTGTGCCCGTCCTCTGCCTAAAGAAGGGTCATGCCAAGCAACAATGCAAGTATTATTTACTGAAAAGTGTTCAGGCCGTGGAAAACAATTAGTTGTGCAGTACTTGGAAAAACTTTTGAACTTCACTTGTAGCTCTGTGTCTCCTCCATTTGGTCCAATAGCAAAGTCGCAATAAAATTTTTTTTCTTTGTCTTTTAAGCAACAATTTAAGTATTCATGGTTCGTTGTATATATTTCATGTATGTCATATAATTTCATATCTAATTCTCGTCTTATAACACCCGTTAAAAATAGATCATCTATCCAAAAATATGTTGGATAAATCTGGGCAGCACTGACTAAGGTCCGAGCTGTTTTTGGGATGGTAACGTATAACCAGCCAGATAAAAAGTCTGGATAAGAATCTGAAGGGAATTCATCATAAGTAACGAACCATTTATTCATAGGCTCACGTATCGGTCTCATATTTTTCAACACATAACCCATCAAAAGATCATCAGAAACGCTAACTGTTTTTATTACATCAATTAGTCTATAGAGATTTAATACGATATCATGATCCATTTTCATAATGTATGAAACATTTTTGCAGTGGTCCGTGGCCCATTTGAGACCCATGACATGTTTATAGGTGAGGTTCTTGTAAGCTTCAAAAAAATTTCCCTGAATTATGTCGTTATATCTCTTTGATTCGTGTAAAATGGCACTCTGGCTAATGTGGTTTTCACTTTGCACCTCATCTCGCAACAACGCTAACAGAAATATTCTTTGGATACCAAACTCTTGCAATTCTGAGTCGGGATATGCTCTGCGCAAAGCACTTCTAGCTCCCACATCTGCTGCATAAGAAGTTACAATCCAAATGAGTAAACTAGCATGGCAGTTAGTCTTTATTACATATTCGAAAGATTTTAGGTTCAGCAAGTTCCTTCTGTCAATTTCAGTTACATTTATATGCCGTAAGAATACGGGAACTGTAGGGGTCAATTTTATAGCCTCAAAATATTTCTGAACAATCACAAATAATGCTATAACACAGAATGTGCAAAATATAATGTATGGCAATCCACGTCGCAGATACATATTGAAACGAAACAGGTTACAGGTAATGGTTGAAAACCAACGAAATCGACATATTCAAGAAGGTTTCAATTCGTGAATAGATTTATCTTCAAACAAAAATTAAACACGTCTCGTTCACCACGTGAATATCAAACTGGTGACAGCGATAAAATCATGTCGCAGCGCGGTTTGTTGGCGCGGTCGCCGCCATAAAAATGGGGCTTGAATCTTTTATGTTGCACAGCAACTGCATGGCGTACGGATTCGAGCTTTGACGCGCTTCAAAGTTACTAACTAAAATAACGATAATTTCATCTGATAATTATTGGATACACATCGTTAAATTATATCAGCAGCAATGGAGAAGCCACAGAAAATGCCGAAAGTGGCGAAGGTAAGTTCTGTTACAGTATTTTTCGCTACTCTACACATTTCGCAAAGGTTAGGTTTGAGGTATTGATATCTGGCAATATTTGTGAATTTCATTTATAATTGTAGGTCAAAAATAAAGCGCCAGCTGAAATTCAAATCACCGCTGAGCAGCTCCTTCGAGAAGCAAAGGAAAGAGATCTGGAAATTTTACCACCGGTAAGGCACTGATACTCTGAAATTTGGATATAATAAAGGCTCGATGCCCAGATTCTAATAGTTCTGTACTTTCGTAGCCGCCTAAACAAAAAATCTCCGATCCACATGAATTGGCTGATTATCAACACCGCAAACGAAAAGCATTTGAAGACAACATAAGAAAGAATCGTATGGTAATTTCGAACTGGATAAAATACGCACAATGGGAAGAAAGTCAGAAGCAAATACAGAGAGCAAGGTAACTGATGCCAACAATTTTCATGAATTGTTTCAATTCATATGATTGTATTAAAAATGTGACTCACACATTGATGTTTCAGATCAATATACGAACGTGCACTAGACGTAGATCATCGAAATATAACCCTATGGTTGAAATACACGGAAATGGAAATGCGGAATCGCCAGGTCAACCATGCAAGAAACTTATGGGACCGTGCCGTGACTATTCTACCGCGAGCCAATCAATTCTGGTACAAATATACCTACATGGAGGAAATGCTGGAGAATATTGCTGGTAATGTAACAAATTCTTGGAATAATGAATTTCTCTACATTATCATTAACTTAGCTAATTCATTTTCACTTGATATGAATTCAAGGTGCACGTCAAGTGTTCGAAAGATGGATGGAATGGGAACCTGACGAGCAGGCATGGCAAACGTACATAAAATTTGAGTTACGCTATAAAGAAATAGATAGAGCACGTCATATTTATGAACGGTTTGTCATGGTCCATCCTGATGTTAAGCATTGGATAAAATATGCAAGATTTGAAGAGTCTCATGGCTTTTTGAATGGCGCTCGTAAAGTATTTGAGCGCGCTGTTACTTTTTACGGAGATGAAAGTTTGGATGAAAAACTATTCGTTGCATTTGCCAAATTTGAAGAAGGGCAGAGAGAGGTGAGCTTGCAATCCACTGTAGTTGAAATGTCTATCAATATGACAGTGAAATTCCAATTCGTTTTCTTTCCAGCATGATAGGGCGAGAGTCATTTACAAATATGCTCTGGACCATATCCCTAAAGATCGAACACAAGAAGTTTATAAGGCTTATACAATACACGAAAAGAAATACGGAGATCGATCAGGTAATTTTTTTTCCTATGATTTACTGAGTCTTGTAGTAAAATCCCATGAGCAATATTACTTAATTCTGAAATCTGTCGTAAAAAAACAGGCATAGAAGATGTTATTGTCAGCAAAAGAAAGCATCAGTATGAACAGGAAGTAAAAGAAAATCCATCGAACTATGATGCGTGGTTTGATTATTTGAGATTAGTTGAATCTGAAACTGACTTTGATCTTGTGAGAGAGACTTACGAACGAGCGATAGCCAACGTCCCACCCACAAAGGTTATTATAACATATAAAATATTGTAAGATACCTGCGAGCTATAAGTACTTGTCCATAATTATAATTCTTAAATTTCTGCAGGAGAAACAGTACTGGCGGAGATATATTTATCTCTGGATTAATTATGCACTCTTTGAGGAACTTGAAACTGAAGATATAGAAAGATGTCGTCAAGTATACCGAGCATGCCTCGAGTTAATCCCGCATAAACAGTTTACATTCTCAAAAATATGGCTACTTTATGCTCACTTTGAAATTAGACAGAAGAACCTACAAGTTGCGCGTAAAATGCTGGTAAGTTCCGATAGAATCCATAGGAATTTGATTCTTACTTACCCTTGTGTATTTCTAACAGGGTATGGCATTAGGAATTTGTCCAAGAGATAAGCTCTTCAGGGGCTACATTGATTTGGAAATACAACTCCGTGAATTTGATAGATGTAGAATATTGTATGAAAAATTCCTCGAATTTGGACCAGAAAATTGCACAACATGGATGAAGGTATTGTGTTCATCTGTTTATTTGTTTTCAAATTTACTACTAGCTAGTTACTGCTAGTATCTCTCACCTAATTGTCCACTTAGTTTGCAGAACTCGAGACTCTTCTGGGTGACATTGATCGGGCAAGGGGTATTTTTGAATTGGCAGTTACCCAGTCAAGGTATGCACTCCAGTAAGACACTACTAAAATTTGGATAGTGTCAAGAATTTGAGATTTGTCTACTAACAAGTTTTTTTTCGAATAGATTGGATATGCCAGAACTATTGTGGAAATCATACATAGATTTTGAAATATCCCAAGAAGAGACTGAAAATGCAAGACAACTGTTTGAAAGACTTTTGGAACGCACAATGCATGTGAAAGTAAGATGAATTCATTTATCAAAGTACACTTCTGAATCTTTTTTTCTTAACTTGAAAATATTGATTTTAGGTATGGATAGCATACGCTAAGTTTGAATTAGGAAATTATACTACAGAGGACGGTCCGGACAATATAGTACTGGCGCGACGTGTTTTCGAGCGTGGTAATGATGCACTGCGAACAAATGGGGACAAGGAGAGCCGCGCTTTGCTCTTGGAAGCATGGCGAGACTTCGAAACTGAAAAAGGTGACGAAGATAGTCAGGCCAAAATTATGGACAAAATGCCTAGAAGAATCAAAAGACGCAGACGTATCGTTGGAGATGATGGGGTAAGTTGAGTTCATTATACAGTTAGGGAACTACTCTAATAAATGTAATGGAATTCATAATACCTATTCTTCTTTGAACAGGCGGAAGAAGGCTGGGAAGAAGTATTCGATTTTGTCTTTCCGGAAGATGAGTCACAGCGACCAAATCTCAAACTATTGGCATCCGCAAAGGCTTGGAAGAAACAGAAAGAAGCAACTCTGGATACAGCTTTGGATGTCATCTCAGTATTATCAGAGACCAGTCCAAGTTAACCCATTTATTCTGGGCTCAACCCTGTTTTTTATATGTTATAAAATATTTGCCCAATTGTGAAAGAAATTTGTAATGACACGAATTGCAAGTAAAAAGTTTCCGACGGAACAGTATCTTATTGACAAACTCAAAATTGATAATGCAATGTTGTACAGATGTGGACCGTGGCGAAAAGATCACAAAATAAATAAGTTAACAATCTACGGAGCTTCAGAGTTACATTTATTTGTACCTACTGTTAAATTTCTTCACAGATGACGAAATACTATGATACCATAATCATGTTTTCTACATACTAACCTTCGTAAAAAACTTGAATAGAAATTACAATACAAATATATTCGTACAATCAGTGTTGTTTGGTTGATAAAGATAAGTTTATTGATATCTTTTGTACAATTAGATTAATTTTCTGGATATTCCTATGGCGCAGCTTCTCAATACTACAAAAAACCACTTCTAAAAAAGGCGTCGATACTGACCTAATTGAAACCAAATAGTGGCAGATGTAAGTTATCGAGCGCTATTGATCAATTTAATCCGAACAACCGATAAAAAAACCAGAAAATGATATTTTTAGATTATATCTTGCAAGGGAATTATTTTCTAATACTAGATATACAAGAACGGTTTTCCAAAAGTGGCGTTCCTGCTAATGTAGAAAAAAATATACAATTTATACAAAATGGTACAACAGTTTTATGAAACAGCAGATTCGGTATTCATTACCTCATAAACATGTAAATGTATATTATGTATTCATGTAGTATTTGTATATACTATCTAATATGTATGCCTATCTTATCGGTATACAAATAGTTCATATTATAGCACTGCTCATCCATTTCATTGAACTATGAAGTTCTCCTAAGTACGGCTTGTATACAAACATTCGTATCCTACCAGCTGTACAATAGTACTAAAATTTAGACTATGGTCCTTCTGAGAACGCATTTTCAGGATGATTAGAAAGTCATAGATCTTTGAAAATACGTTTTTTATCATCACTCTCAAAACCTGAGTCTAAATCGTCATTGAGGCACTTATTTGAAATAAAATTACAATTTTTTCTATGGATTTTTTGGTCGATCAAATTATTTATGCACACAACCAGATGTTCAAAAAAGTTCGGGTACCCGTCATAACCAGGAAAAACATTCACATCTATAATTGCATATTTTTGGGTATGATTTTCAATGACAACATCAATCCCAATTAAAATAAGACCAAACGCTTCAGCGGTACTTTTGACAATCCGTTCGAAAGTTTCGAAATTCGGTTTTACTGTAAGATTCTTATCACCGTCTGAAATAATCGACCACTTGGATTTGGAGCCGCTTTTAGAAATGTCAGAGTTGAAAAAAATTGTATTCGATGTCAGGCAGTCTTTTGGATAGAAGTTTTTCAGACTTGGACGTTCAACCACATGAAACTTATCTCCAACTACAAAGACTTTGTATAAAATAGCGTTGTGATTGATAAAATCTTGCGCCACACATGGTACTTGGCAATCTCTTAATCCCTCTTCGTTAAAGATCACCATCATCTATAATCAGAAATGCAGAGTAATATTAATTTAATTAATTATAATGAAAATAAATTTAACTGATAGTAACACATAACAACTTTCATTTACAAACCTTATGCGCTTCAGTTGAGCCATGCGCAAGCAAAGGCTTACATAAGAAGGGAAAATTCACGTTCTTCTGTTTCAACAGGTTTAAATTTTCTTGAACATTCATGGATTTGAACTCAACAAAATTTGGAGTGAACATGTCTGTGAAACATAAACGACATGAAAATTTGGGAATTACCTGAAAATCCTACATTATACATAGATCTTACACCTGACTAGCAATTAGTGATACGAAATATCAAACTCACAGAAATGAACAGAATAGAAGCAGAGTTTCACTTTAAAATTGATTAATAAGTGTCATATATTACCATCCTGTTGCAGACCATTTCTTATTATCTTATAGCACATATGTCTATTCCGCAAATTGGTTACATTCTTCAGAGGATCAATTACAATCATTTCTGAATGTTTCCTAATATATTCTTGTATCCTTGATACGATGAACTTTGCCTTTTGTGAAAATAAACAACATTTGAGGTCTAGGCAAATTATACAGAGTATTTTTAAATTCATTAAACGATGCCTTATTACTAAGGTAATGATTAATGTATGAGATGCATGAATTGAGACAGCCACATCAAAGTCAGGCAGATGGTAGGATGAAAGGGTGACTCACATTTTGGTCTCCGTACTCAGCTGTTGCAAGGACATCAGTTAACTTGTGTACAAAAATATCAAAGGGTCCTTGTAAATCCAGATTCGCATTGATATCAACCTGAGAAAGAGTTACAAATTATGCTACGCGGGGAAAAGTCGAACGAGTTTTAACCTAAACCTGTTTAATCTGGGTATAGAACCTTCGGTAAGTACATATAGATTAAAATCAAGCATTCGAGATACGTACCATTTTCAATACGAATCCATTTTTCGCACATACTCTTTGGAAGTCAGACCAGTTTAATTTTTGGCGTTTTTTTTCCGAAATCCAATAACCGATTATTTTCCGATTGTCACACATTTTCTACCAGTAACTAATTAACACTTCAGAACGATCGAGAATTTGTTTTGGTTTCCCTATGTTTCGCTCATTTCGTTTTCAGCCAGATATTTTATTTAGCTCAATTCATTCATGATGCTTGTATTTACCCTGCGGAGTCTCTTAATCCTCAGATAACACAAGCCACAACACATGGAATGTTTAACAAGTGGTGCCATGCCTCTGTGACCGTCGAGGTTCAGTTGGGGGTTAAGCACATATGTACAGCTTATCGCATGGCTTATCGCTAAGTTTCGCAATCGTAAATTATTTCCAATAGCCTGTAGCTTTATTTACGGCTATAGCTAGAGGCCATCCAGCAAAACAATACTTTTGCTATTCCATTACAACACCTACTTCCACCATGAGCAACACCGTGATTACTTGTGCCGCGAGCGCGCGACGAGTTGTTTTGAATCTTCTAGGACATGGTGCTCTAGGCTTTTCCCAATTCAATAGAATCCGCGTGCGAAATGCATCAGGATAATAGTAATAGAATAATATATTATCACACAAGGGATGATAGAAACATTCCACACATTATACTGCATGTTAAATCTAAAGATTTTAATATCTATTTACAGACTTTGTTGCTCTAGCTCAAAAATCTTAGAGACACAATTGAATTACAGTGATTGTCATAATACTATCCGACTAATACATACCTCTAACCATTCAATATCTTATACTTTTATTACGTCGATATCGCAAATGGGCAAATGGCTAATTAATAACTGTATCTCTAGTGTGTTGGAAAAGTTGACGTTATCATCTTATGGAATGCTTGATGAAAAATCAGTTTCTGCGCCATTGATCTCTGCTAGAATTTCTCCTGGTGACTGAAAAAAAACAAAACGGCACACTCTGCAATTAGCTGGTCCAATCGTAAGTACTATCCTGAATTCTCAATATAACATATTTTTACGGTCAGATTTTGGAGAGATATGTGATGAATTATCATTTTAGAATAGCTCACCGTGCATGTAGCTTGTGTTGAGTCAAGGACGCTTTTTGTTATAACTACTGTGAATCCATCAGGATCTCTAAAACTTCTTCCTACAGTTGTGCTGGAGCTGGATGTAGTGATTCTCACTTCCCCCAATGAACGTGAGCATGAACTGGGTAGGTTGATTTCACCTTCAGACAAAGTATCAGATGATGTTTGGTCCTGGAATTATGGAATGTATGTATACTTATCTTGGCTATAATGAATAATCCATGTAGCCGTGGCTTACAAATAATGACTAACAACTCAATGCTATTTTTTTGACTTTCTAAAACTTAGTTTCAGCATGTATCTGAACATTTTTGAAAGTACCCAATATTTACTGGCACTTTGATCAAATTTTGTCAAGTCGGTTCTTGGTATTCCTGGCATTCTTGAGGGAAAATAGTTTTGCATATTAACTTGCGTCATTGAGCGATCTAAACTTTTGCTAATACCAATTTTCTCCAAGTCAATGGTTGTTATTTGTGTGAAATTAGTACAATCAGTCTTATTATTATTTGTGTTCTGAATTTTCATATCTTCAAGCTTCATTTTTCCCAGAAAATGATCGATGATTTGAGGTCTGCTACTACATTCTGGATCATTGAAACCTTTGTCCCAATATTTTTGTAAATTCCCTATCTTTTGATTCCCGGTATCATCTTTTGTACCCTGAGTCACTTCTAAGCTGAAACAACCATTCATCTTTGTAGGCTCCATTGTTGGATCAAAAATATTGGTACTACTCGTAAGTGGAGAAGTTTAATTTTATCCTTCATTACATATACACAATACTAGTTGTATATTTCTGAGTTTATTTGTAATAATCCAATATCGGAAATAAATTTCTGGTAGAACTGATGTGACCTCTTTATGAAAGCAATTATATTCGCATTTGTAAGAACTTACCAGACTCAAAATGAGACTTGTCAAATGCTTTCTGAGAACTTTTATCATCCCTATGTGATGAAGCTGAAGCACTCGAGTCAGCTTGCATTCCATGTCCGTTTTTCTTCGACTTACAGATATTATTCTCAGGTTTGTTAGCTATTGGCGATTTTTTGTCTTTTCTTACAGCTACAGATTGTACATCATCCGCCAAAATTTCTAACGGCTTCATATCTATTTGTTGTACAGCCGCTTCAGCCACAGATGTTAAATGTTCCTGTATTTTAGAATCTTTCAAGTAGAACGATGTACGTTCAGAATCTGATTTGTTGAAAACTGAATATCTTGTCTCAGATTCCGGCTTATTGAAAGTTCCTGACACAAGTGGATCTGTACTGTGTAATATCAAGCGTTCTAAATTTTTACTAGGATGCACATCAGCAAGCCCTCTTACAACATTTGGCATTATTATGCTCCTCCGATTCTTCATTATCAACAACAACTTTTCATGTGGTTCTCCATACTGAACGCTACTTGCTCGGGTTTCATCTTCATTGAACCCTGCATCAAATTTATGATTCAAGAAAGTACTATATTGTGTGTCAATTGTATATCCAATCGAATCAAGCATAAAATAGATTTAGAATAGTGTGAGGAGTATTTAGTGTCATAGTTTGCTGAAGAATGAATGACAGTGGTCAAATACAAGTCTTTAGGGAATTATACTGCTTTGCTCATGTAATCATCATAATTCATACTTGGTTCAGCTGCTTGTACCGAATCGACTGCGTTTGTAAGTTCAGTATCGTTTTGATTATTATCGTGTTCTGACTTTTCATGTAGCATTTCGAGTTGATCCCTGTCAACACTCTGGGAATATGTGACCTTTTCCAATTCTTGAATAAGTGCTTTTAAAGTTGGCAATTCGACACTCGACGTATTATTTTCTAATCGTGCAGGTATAAAGAAAACATGATCTTATATACTAAACTTGAATGTAAGCATTCATTTTTCCAATCAAATTACTCATTTACTAGTAAAAAAAAAGTTGTGACAGTAGAATGAGCTAGTTATACCAAAGTAATTGAAATAAAAACATATTCGGAAACCATCTGACCTGCTAAGAATTTTTTCAATATTCCATTAATATTGATCGAACCGGATTGTGATGTCTGGTCAAAGTCGGTAATTGCTGCACAAACTTTTGAACACATTTCTTCGTCTAGACAATCTTGGCTGCAAGGAAACTGCAAGTTATCTGACTCTGAAGACGATGGAAGACACATCAAACATTCATCATCATTTGAACATGAATCGTGGCATTCTTGCGGGTGTTTGCTGGAGCTCGGATTAGAAACCGTTGAGAGCTGGGGAGCAAATATAACTGTCGATTGCTTTTTGTCTGTTGAATTCACCATGTCTTCAATGTCTGGACAGATAACTTGACACTCTTTATTATTTATGCGATTGTCCGCCGATAATGAAACATTCAATTGCAAAGGGTCATCAGAGCTTGTCAGTTTCTTGCTAGTTTTATTATAGGATTGATCATATTCGGTCACTTCTTTATTTGAGATGTTGAAATTCGCGTTTAATTTTTTTTTAATTAATTTACGTTCCTCTAAATTCGGTTTGGCAATAAAATATGTATGATCCAGTTCATTCAAGGGCTGGAGTACTAAAATACTTTGATTTTCAAACATTTCCAGGGACTTTTCTGTCGATATCGAATCCATTTTCACCTCTGGTATAGTTTTCAATGAATTTTTGTACTCCTTTTGCAAAGCACTCCTGCTTTGTGATGTTTGACATTCTATTGACGTAAATTTTTTTATGTTTGTTGTAGATGTGTTCTGACTCTGACAATCCTTGTAATCATCAGGAGTATCTTTTATCACAGCAGACTCTTCTGAACATTTCAGGACTTGGATCTCTTTTGCTGGATTATCAAATTTGTTCATATTCACAATTTTCTCTAATGTTCCTATCAAAAGTTGGCTGGTATCGGCTAAAATTGTTGCTTCTTGCCACATTGTTTCTGTATTTGTGGACACAGTTTTACCTACACACCTCGTAGTATTCTGTGATTCCTCTTGCATTATAGAGCATTCTAAATCAGGGGTTGTACCTTGTGAAAATTTTTGACAGTTTTCTGGTCTATCTTCAGACTTTAATAACTCAATGCTATTGAAAGTATCATTGCTCAACATAGCAGAGTTGCGTTTAGATTTAGATTTTTGCGTTATTGGAGAAGCATTTTTTTCAGCCAGTGGGTTTATCGAATTTTCAATAATTTTCGGCATTCCTTGTCGGCTATTCAAACTTTTACCGTTCGAGTTTTGTGCTAAACGTTTCACAGAACCGACTTGGCGCGAAGTTACAGCTGTTGATTTAGGGAGCTTGGCTTTTGTTACTTTTATTTTCGGCGATACTTCTTTATACTTCCTAAAGTTTGCCATGCAATTGCTGCAATTTAGACAGCTACAAATTCCATGAAATCGTATGCATAAAGGACACATATTTCCAGGACTAGATTTTTCAAAGTCACGGTTTGCTGCACCAGCAATAACCTTTGTCGAGTTCTGATTAATATCGTGTCTGTGATATGGTTTCTTTTTTTTCTCGCTAGCACTGCTTGTGTTTGCTGATTTTCTCTCATGCTGCAAATGTATTCGAATGAATTCAAAAGTAGTAGCTGACAACTATCGAGCCATAAGTCCAACGACTTCTTCTCTAAGTATATTGAGTGGGATAGTTGACACTACTATTCGATAGAATTAAAAACTAATCTATAAATAAATAACGATTACTTACACTCTTTGATGTAGAATTGGATTTTGATGAACTCTCCCTGTAAATGATCAGCTGTTAATACCTTCAAGGATTGAATGATTTGATTGGGAGTCGTGTTTGTTTGAAAAAGATTGGAATGAATTAGATTACCCTGTGTTCAATATTGTTCTGGTTGGAGGAATTTGTGTCTTGTCAAAATTGTGATGGACAGCCCCTTCCTCTGAATGTTTCCCTCTAGATGATTCGTTGTTATCTTGTAATTGTGAATCTACTATGGTTTTACCAGTATCCAGAGAAGATTGGAATAGCACATCATTGACTTCTCTTTTCAGGCTACCTTCTTCTATGGAATTTCTATCTTCACATTCAAGAGTTCTATTGCTGTTGTCTGGAGATTTAATCAAATTTGTTTTTTCTAACATAGAATGTTTGGGAACTTGATCCTCTTGTTGTTGTGATCTAACGGCATTATCAACAGCTTCATTAGTCATGGGTATTTCTGGAACGTCGACATTCATATCAGCATCGATTGGAATTGAAAAATTAAAATCCTTATCAGTATTGCTGTCACCATCATTCTTTTCGTTGATTGTATGGCTAGAACACGAATTTTGTAAACCCTTGGTCTGTTCGTTCAATACAGTATTGTCATGCCGACGATTTTCACTCTCAGAGGATTCTTTCCTTACTCTTTTATCATCTGGTGATGATATTCTCCGAGCCTCAAGAACTCGCTCCTCATTTTTGGAACAGTGTACTAGGAGATTACCAAGAGGTGATAATAATGATGATGTTGATAGGCCAATCTTATCTTGGAAAGCAGGTTTAGATATATCAAAGTTATTATGACTATTTTCCAAGTATATTTTGTCAATATCTTTGCCAGGTGCAACTGAGTCACTTTTTGATTTATTCTGTGGAACCTTATCACCTTGACTATTAGTATGATTTATCAAATGTGTACAATCATCAGAAAATTTCAGGTTCAGATTCATTAGATGAACTTTTGGATTCATCTTATTATTTATGTGATCACCTGCAGGATGCAAAGTTGCGGAATGTTCATCGCCGTTCAGATCAATCAATGGCATCTGATGTGATTTGACAAGATTCCTTCCGAGTAGAGAATTTTTTCTACTTTTTTCTCCCAATGTTGATAAAATTGGTTCAATAACCATTGGATGAATTGCAGCCACTTCCAAACTACGTACAAAATCATCAACAGAGTCAGTTTCCATTCCATTTGCTAATAGAACACCCGATTGTTTCAATAAATGTGAAGCGTCAAGAACTTTTCCCAGTTCTTGGAATTCTACTTTTTTATTTTCTAAAACAGGCTCTGCAGTGACTTCTTCACTCGAATGATTAATTGATGAATTACAATTATATTTGCACCCAGAGGTAAATACCTGAGACTCATAGAAATCAAGGTCTACAGTTTGATCACTATATTTATTGGGATTCGAACGTTGGCACAATTTTGTATTTTCACCGCTAGCATTTTCGAACTGTAGATGCGTGCTCATTGAACTTTCCAAGGGGCTGTTATTTTTGTCTGCTTTCACTCCGATTGGAAATGAAACCCCAGGTGGTTCAGTCAAACAATAATGAATATCCATGAATTGCGTACCGCCTGGTTTCCGCGCCGGCTTTGCCACTCTTTGTGGTGCCATTGCAGATTTAGGTTTCATATTTGCCGAGTTTGGCTCGTCAACTTGGGACAAAGTAGTAGCATTACTTGTGTCATCTATATCAGTCACCAATGTACGTCCTTCATCTATGCATACTGAATTATCCTCGCTGCTAAGCTTTACATCATTCCTTGAACGTACTGGAAAGCTTTCAGATGGTGGAGTCCTGATTACTCCGTATTTTTGCGGCAGAACTTCTGTAACTTGCATTCTATTAGTACAACTTTTGACGGGAGATTGCCTAGGAGATATTATTGAGCTACATGGGACAAAATTTTTTTGGTTCCCAGGTACAGGTAGAGATAAAATCTGATCAGGTGTGGACGAAGCATTCTTCATTATGTGATGTGATATTAATTGGGACAATTGTTCAGTACCTTGGCAAATGGCTGCCATTGATTCTTGATAGATTTTTAAAAATGCATCAACCTCCGATACACAAGGTTGTTGTAAATTCAAATTCACAAGATTGTTCTGTTGTTCCTGATAATTAGGTTTTGAATGGCTTTTCTCTTCCTGAGCAACTTTTTGCTTCGGTAATTGAGTATTATGCGTAGCTGGGTGTTTTGGGTATTTATTGGGTTCTCTAGCTCGCCCAGTGGGTGACCGCCACGCTTGCAGAGTTGGAGCATGTTTTTGGGTAACAAGTAATCTATGAAATCCATTTTCGCCCATCTTAGGCTTGACTTCACTCCCTCGTCGGTATTCCATTTGGTTTGATTCAGGAAACAAATTTGCCTGTTTTGAGGCTTTAGCGGCTTTTTCTGTATTCGTCGCAATTTTAATTTTATCAGCTCTATCTTTTGTTTTTATCGTTTGTCCATTTTGTATTGATACCGGATCTTTATCACCCAAGTTCGAAACTGGGGAGCAAAAATTGCCACTTACCTCAAAGAAACTTTTGACAAAATCATCCATTGCTTCTTGGAAAATTTTGGAGTTGGTATCGATTTCAGAAGCTCCAGTATTTGGGCTGAACTTACAAAGTCGCTCTAAAAGTCTCTTGAATTGGTCAGGCTCTGAGATTGGTTGAAAATCAAGATGTCTCGTATCTGCGACACATTCATTTCTATCGTCGCACATTTGTGTACACTGAGTTGGAACAACACCGGTATCTCTCATATCATACCTGAGCTTCTGAATGTTAACTATAGCTTGTAGTGCTTCTGTCAATTTCTGCTTCTCTGTGTGTTCTACATCTCTCTCACATTTCCTTGAACAGGAACCAGTTCTGCACTCATCCTTGCAAGCTTTCGACCGCTGTACATAATCCTTATCTGACTGTACGTGGTGAAATTCTTGATTGTGATAAGAACTAGCTAAGTCCAGATTGCTTGGAAGCTCTTGATAATTTTGGGTGAGATTTCTCTTGTCAATTTCTTCTCTCTCATTCTCCGTTTGTACTTCCAGGTCCGTTGTGGCAACAGATTCAAAAGCAGGTTCAATGGGATCTGAATTAATGCTCACTGTTTTTTTCAATTGTGAGTTTCTTGCATCTTCTGGAGATCCCAGTGACATTTTCAATTTATGTAATTTTTGACTATCCATTAATGTTTTGTTTAAAATTGGATGATGATCAATAGATACCCTGTTTTTGACAATATTTGTATCGTTCTTATCATAATTCACACTAAGGTTATTCTTGTCATCGTTGTTATTATTACTGTTAGCTGGAATCACATGCGTGGCAACTGTATTATACTCCACGTTGTGATCAGTATTTTCGACCTGTTGTACTTTTTGTTCATCGTTATAATTTGTGGATTGAATGTACCTCTCTCTTTCCACATCACCATTTTTGCTGAGTTGATTTTTATTTGAATCGCTAATACTTGAACTTGCCAATGGCTCATGTTGAAAACAGTACATAGCTATGTTGTTGTGAACTGGTACCGTAGAAGGATCTGGTGATATGTGAATATTCTCAATATTCTGAATTGTCAATCCTCCTCGAATTTCTACAGTGGGTCCAGTTTGGACTTTAATACTCTTGTTTGAAGGATTTTTGCTGTTAACTTCGAATACCCCAGTGTTAGCAACAGCACAGCATGAAACTCCGGGTGAACTCTTGATGTTTGATTTTACATTGCATGTTGTAGATGTCGGAAAAACATGAATCTGTTTTTGAAACCAATGTGGAGCCTTTTGGAGAAATGGTCTTTCGTTGGTTGATAGTGTTTTCTTTGGTATCTGATGTAATAAAAATTGCGAACTCTGTTCTGATATTTCCAATGGCTTGTTAAGTATGTTGTTTGATTCTCTTATTGGAAATCGGCCAGGCTGAAAATTTCTATTTGAACTATGTAAATTACTCGTAGAGGTTTTCTGATTGTAAGTCGTATCCGGTTCATTGGTGTCTTCAAATTTAGCTTCGACAATATCACGAATGTATAATATACCATCATCCAGGTGCTGTTGTCCTGAGTAGCTAAAAAGAACCGACTCATTATTTTTGATCCCCTAAATACGGAGTAATAGGGGGTGAATGCTCAATGCATTAACTCAGCTACCTGCAACATACCTCGGAAGATTTTCGTTCAATGATTTCCTCGTAGAGTTAACGCTGACTTCCAATAATTGTCGTTGTGCGGTTTTTAAAAGTCTTTCTGCATTTTGTAGTACATCTACTGTTTCTGGACTTGATACTGGACTTATTGGTGATAAAAGTGATCCCCCTCTGAGTGTCTGCATATTTTCGTTGATCTATTAAATAAAAGTAAGAACCGAATAACATACTAGTTACATATTTCTGGTAACAGTGTGAGGGGGAGGAATGTATTTTGTAATACCTAGTATACGATGAGCCGACAGTTTCATCTACATATAGACAAACCTGCAGACTCAACTTTTTGGGTCACTGCAGTAATTCAGAAGGTTTTCTGTTAGTTTATCTTAATATTGTAAAAGGGAAATTTATTTCATTGACAGTAAACTGGCGAAACTGTATAACATTGACCAATGACTGCAGTATCATAACAGCGATAAGGTGATGGAATGTGAATTTATACATATACTATAGGTACGTATATCTATGGCCAAGGTTACATTAGGGCACACTAATTGTTTATGGAGATCCCAATATAATTTATATGATCCACTCTACTAATCAATAAATGAAGTTTGTTATTACCAAATAATCATCTAGAGGATATTTTTGCTTTTTAACACCTCTACTTGTCCCGTCTTCATCTGCATCCGGTTTATGCGATCTGGAAGTTCCATTTGTATTCGAATGATTTTGCGTTGGACACGGAGTAGTAGTTACCTTAGGAATCTTGTGCCTGGTGGATTGATTGCATTCGTTCCTGTAAATATAAGTTTCACCGATTTCAGACCAAAACTCGTTTGTGCAATAACAACAAATCATCCACTTGGTGCATGTCCGTTTGTTGGACTGGAAAAAAAGCATGAGTAGGAAGGTGAAATGACAGATGCGCGAATAATTACACATCAACACATATATTTTGTTTATGCTTTTTGCATACATACAATAATCAGTACGGTGTTAACGTACCATAAAGTATATGGTACACTAAAAAATGTATATTAACTACATTACTATCTGACGCTTGGTTTCGTGTTTTTGTGTGATAGTACATAATCATAGAAAATAACTGAATCATACAAAATTAGGGCAACAGCCTTATCGGGCTTAAGAAGATGTACAGATACACAGTCTTCGAACCAACAGAATTAAGATTAAATCTATATACGGCAGACATTCAAGTGAAAACAAAATAAAAAATATTAATTACAACTCGTAACGTTTCTCGAAATATAATAAATAATTGAAGTATATGGAGATAGCATACAGGGCTGACCTCTGTATTTTTATACTTAGTGTTAGCAAATCGAGTCAGTGAAATGTTTTAAATCACGTCAGTTTTTACAGCTAATACAAATAAACTACTCATTATTTTCAGAATATCATTATACCTATAGGTATATAGCTATAGGTTCTATGTCAATGTACAACAATACTCGACTCTAGCGTCTGGTGTCACAATATTGATTTCAAAAGTTATGGATTGCATGTACCAAAGGATAAAGAACGAATTTTATAAATTCATATAGAAATTAAAATGTTACGATTACATCCTTCTGTATTTATTATATGCATTAATTATTATAAATGAATTTAATATATCGTGAGAACATCTTCAGAAGCCCATTATTAGGACGTAATATTAACTTTAATAAGACAATGTTTCCTGGGACAGCAGTTTCACGCTGCTTTAAAACATATAGATACCAGGTCAAGGATATAATGCATTGAAATCAAATCTTGAAAGATGCGAAGGTACAAATCTGTCATTATTATTGAATCGTTACCTTCTACCTGGTACCATTATTATAGGAACTACCGATAGAAAGAGTCAGAGAAACCGTGAAATCTGTAATCAAATCAATACAGTATTTCAATTATAAGTTTTCTCTGACCCGTCTATTTACTACAATGTTTGTAATATTGGTACATGTTACTTATATGATGCGATTGAATATAATTTACTCAGTTTTACTATCGAACCAATATGACCAAATTTTCGTTACTGAAAAGCAAGCACAAACTTCAAATCAATGGTTTCTCTCTTTACATAAGTTTGTATTAACTTTTCTAAGACAATGAAATGCGCTTAAAATCTAATCGTTCGATCTGCCGTTTGTACAAATATTTACAAAAAGGGCCAGGTTTCAAGGTTTTTAACGAATACGTTTCAGAGAAAAATCCTTGATCACCGGCAAATTGTGATTTTTTTTTCTCATTTATTTTTCAGACATAGCGAGTGTGTGGTTCCTATTTTCGGGCGTACTTTTTTCATCAGGAAAATGAAAAACCGAAAGGCCCTCACTTAAAGTCTAGCGTTAAACTTAAAAAAAAAAAGGTTGAAATAAGGGGGGGGGGGGGCAAAATTAACGATGAAAGCTCTACAATTGGATTTCGGCTGTTACTTCACTATTTCTTACATTGATAAAACAATTATTACATACGTGTTGTCGAATTAAAAAACCGGGCAAAAATTTTAAAAAATATCAATATTCATGTCCAAAAATGATTTGCCTTCATTACGAAGGCATCCCCATACTTTGGGAAGCAGTGATTTGTGCAGTTCACTAAAAAATAATTTACGGAAAAATGAAAAAGTTTGTACATTTAATGATGAATATTCCTTTAATTATACGATTCTTAATATTTATATGTACACATATACATAATGTACAAGGGACCCCGTGCGATGGGTTCGAAATGCCTGCTTCTTCATGAGAAGACAAACAAAGCAGAAAGAGTATACAAATGTAAGTAAAGCAGCCCTACATCATTTTTTACTGACATACAATAATACATCAAAAAGATTAGGCCCAAAACCTTGTCTATCATCAGACGTAGTTAGAGATACGGAAAAAAATGAAACGGGGGGGCAAAAGGAAAAATAACCTGTAGGACCGCTTGGTTCTCAAGCGTTAAACATCGAGCCAACGCTTGAAATTAAACAATAAGAGAAGGCAATGAAAGCCTAAGTACAAACCCAAAAGAGGGCACAAGTCCAATCAATCGATGGACGAATATTACATTCAGAGTTGTCGCCATAAACTCCAGAAAAAATGCATCTTTGTACATTTTCCGCTACGTTATATGTACAAAAACCGGTGCCAGCACGAATGCGCCGAAGACTTCTGCTCAAAAACCAATCGGTATTCTCCGACATCGACTGATATTTATGTCGAATCCAATTTTACAGCAATCGAAAATATTTCGATACAATTTTACAATTATCCAATTGGCACCTACAACGTCTCCGACTCGAGTTAATTGGTTCCTGGAACCAACATTGACCTCTACCAAAAGTGTATTTGGTGAGCCTTCACGGTTCCACCAAAATACCCCAATAAGGGGCATAAAACTTGAGCCTTGACCTTAACGCGAGTGCGATCTCCTTAAGTTTCTCGCTCTTTCTTCACTTTGAGACCAGAGCCTGCTGTGTCTTCTCCCAAGATAGTCGCTATCTCACCTTGCATGAAGGCCCAAGGTACCTGGCTATTTGCCAATGGACATTTTTCACCACTCGGACAATATACCTAAAACACAACAATGACAAAAAATTACGATATTGAATATATCAACAGGTTAAAGAATGATTTGGGTAGATGAAGTACCGAATTCACATAATAGTAAGATAATTGTCCAGTCTTACCTCTGATCCAGCACCTTGTCTCTTGATGCTCTCCCGACTGCACGGAAAACAGAACTTGTGATGTGGCACGCTGGGGCATTGGACAAAATGCGTATCTTCGAGACGTTCCTGGCACAACGTGCACTTTAGGGTTGGAGTAGAAACGGGCTCGGCTCCCGTAGCCTGAGCAACAGCACCTTCGGAAGAAGTTGTTACCGTTGTAGAAGATACGTGCCTAGAACCACTAGACCTTCTGCCTGATGACCCTAAAAAACAGGCAGATGAGATTTCTGAAATTTTACGTTTTCTGTCTTTCAATTCTCTTTGGACTACGTAACTTTCATTTCTAGTCTTTGACTTTGTTTGTGAAGCAGTTTCTTAGCAATAGATTCCATCCAAATCAATAGATTTTGTGATTCTTAGGCAACTAACTTTTACTTTCAGAAATTGGGTCCAATTTTTTTTTTTTTACATAAAATAGAGACCAACCTGAGCTGTTTGGACTGTGCTGAGAACCTCGAGAAGCACTGCGTTGTTGAGCATTAGCTGCTGTTGTAGGCGGACTGCGGCTAGTTGGGCTTGGATTATTTGGGGGTTGTGGCACCGGTTCAGGAGATGTCAGATTGTCAGCGACGGACATTAGGGCAGCCATCGGAGATGGGCCACTTGCTGTTCCCTAAAAATTGATCACGATTGGAGATTAAAACCAGTGGCTGGAAAAACCCTAACTAGACAGAGTTGCAAGGTATTATACACGAGAGAAGCAAATTGCTCTGATGGTCAAATACCGCTGTTCTAGGCTTGCACAGTACATAACTCTACTTTATTAAATAGTGTATGAATTTAAGAACATAATTCAATAAATTTCTACATCGACTGGCTTATACATCTAAAAATAATAATTAAGAGGCGCATTCCTTGACTATGAATATTTTAGCACTGTATAGTTTGTATGCTTTGCTAGTTCACTGCAAAATGCAAAATAACTCTGGATTTATATCTGGCACTCCGAACCCTCCATTACAAAACAAACGGTAAAATGAACAAAAAATAATCAACCAGACAGGGATGTACGTCATTCCACCGGGTTATCATCTTTGTTTTAAATTTTATAATCCTCCAGCAATCAAAACCCTTATCGAAACATAGATCACGCCCAATTGCGTAGAGAGATATTGAGATTAGATAGCTCTGGCTAACTCGCCACAAAGATCACTTATCTTTTTGGTATACTCTAACACCTGTGCAGTCATATTCTCACGATAGACGTAATATGGAGGATGAAACAAACTGCTATTTTGAAATTTGAAGCTTCGTTTGTTATGAAATAAGTCTAATACGGTATTGTCAACACAAAGTAATAATTAAAGTTTACATAACAAATACGTCTACATTTTACGAATTACGAAAAAATTGTGTTAAGGTTCAAGTCAAAGATGAATATTTACTCAACGTACCACTATCGTAGGCAGCAGCCAAACAAATAATTTGAAAAAAATCGAAAAATAAAACTAATAATAATTCCAAGCAACAAAAAAAAGCCACACATTCATGGAATACGTACTAACCTGATGATGGTTTGTCTGGACATTATCTCCAGTCCCTCCTTCTTGGGCTGGAGGTGGTGGTGGCGGAGGACTCGTTCTTGGACGAAGGGGTGATCCCCCTCCATTTGTTGCAACATTAGCTGCTGCCAAGGGAATTGTTGTTGCTCCAACATATGCACCTGAAAAATAAAAAATAAAAAATAACGTAAGATTCATTCGACCCGAAATACGTTATAGTAAAAAATAGAGGTTCCTACCCTCCTGCTGTTCAATTTTTTGTTTGCTTAATTCATAACTAAAAATACAGGTGTGGTGACATATCATCAAGGATAGTTTAGCCACGAGTATCAAGCACCTTGAATTTACAGTTCGTGACTTGAAATTTGTTTTCTCGCATCTATATTCAAAGGTGAATGTGTCTGGGATACCTTTTCTATTAGGAACACAATGGTACTCATTACTATTTTACTATTATACTATTTACATGTTTTCTATGCACGTCACGACATTCATATCGAACCTGACGGAATTTCAACATTTTATTCATTGCCTTACGCCTGCTCAATGCATTCTAGAATTGTGTTTTTTTACATACTTAACATCCAATGTTCATTTTTATCAATATTAAACGCAACACTACACAAGCTTTATTATCGCAAGAGAATTTTTTTTCTATTTTTATACGCTATGCAAATTCAAATGAGGCTTTGTCAAAACCTCGACAATGAGTTGACAGATAGTTACCGATATAACGGAAGTAGGAAGCTCAATTCTAAGTATATTATTGATTGAAGTTAAAATAATTTATTTCATCGCAGTTTCTAGTATTTCTATTCCACTTTTCAAGAGAAAGAAAAAAAAAAAATGAGTATTAATAAGCCATTCAGTTAGTTGTTGGAATACCAGGTGAACGAGCCCATTTAATATCGTATTCTACTAAAGATAAAAATAAAAAATTGGCCAACTAAATTAAAATAGCTGACGATCCTAAGAACGTAACTCAGAAGTAAACGATCAAACACATTCGACGTGATGAATATACATGACGTATAAAGGTATATAACATTTCGGCAAGAAAACGTGTCATATGGGTTACTAAATGTCCTCGACTCGCCGCGCGCTTTGCTTTTGCAATATTTGTCGTCATATCATTTTTCCCGTCACTTCTCGAGTCAGGTCTACGTACGTAGCGAAGTGACCAAGTTTATTTTAATTTCAAAGATATGACGTAAACAGCAACGACGTGTGCCTGCAACATTGAATTGTTGGATGTCCTCTACACGTGGATCGGAACTAAAAGAACCGTTGTTATCATTTGACCTGGGATAACATCGTGAATCCTGATATGTTCAATTGGCAAAAAAATAAAAATAAAAATAAAAGAAAAACAAATGTTTTTTTAAAAATGGATGTCTCCAGAATGTGTCACGAGACATATGTGTATGTAGATTATTTCTCTATAGAAAAGTGTGAGATAAAAAAGAAGGTAAAGGGTACGCATGTATGTGCATACGCCATTTCTACGCAATACAAGAATTCTTTTTTCCAACGCCCGGTACGGCGATAAATGTTGCGAAACAAGTATATCGCACCCGGTTATAAAGAGTGACAAATATGTGTAAATAAAATATACGAGCCACACATGTGTATTTACGTACGTAGAGATACGCAAGAAAAAAATAAAAATAGAAGGAAAAAAAAGGCGCGGATTCATCGTTGCGGATCTGAGGCGTGACCAGTCCGATAGACGGCGGCAATATCAGCCACTGGCGAGACGTGTGATCGGTAGTTTTCCGTGACGATTTCAATGTAATGCACAACTCTCTCGCTACCCTCGATATGAAGTACACGTGACATGCATAAATGAACAACACATCGACCGACGAGTACTATACAGTGAAATGCCGATGCCCAATAACGAAGCTCGAGAGGCGTCACGTCGTGTATACGTGTGTTTGCACAACACGTGCGTGTTCGGGCAAGCGCGCGCGCACCATCGCGCGTTTATCCCGAGGGCCTACTTCCTCGGATCTGGAAACCTCGGTAGCGGGTAGCATTCATTTGTCCGCCGTAAGGTGTGTTGTGTATACGCTTGCGCACGTGTGCAGAGAGAAGCAGCAGGCAGCAACCAGAAAGTAAAGTAAAACGAGCTGTTCTCCGCCTCTATGTTGCCTTGTTTATGTGTGTAACTGGCAACAGATGTGTAGTCGGCAGCTACGAGACCGGCGGCGGGTGTTAGCATGCAAAGGCTTAGTCACCACCAGTCGGCGTTGTCGTAGTAGTTCGATAGTGGCCTTGTTTCGAAAGTAAATTGCCTCTTGGTCTCCTCGCGTACGGGTTTAGATCTACATCCTAATGTCTTAACATTTGCTAGTCTTTCTACACGGTCTGAATGACGCGTACAATTTTTTTTTTCTTTATTCACCTACACAGCGCACCGGCTGTACGAGATCGCAGATGATCAAAAACGTAGCTTTGAACCCTGATTTGTAGATGTTACGATTACGGGGATGAGGTAAACCTTTAACAGCTGACAAGTTATTAAAATTTTGTTCAAAACCACAGATGTAAAAATTATTACTATGCAATAAAATTGATCAAGAAATAATCGATATTGCGATCATCATGTCGAAAAAGAATTTATTCTCTCGATTCAACGTTTCCTTTCATGATGTGCGTTTATTTCCAGAGACCGATCTTTGCCAGCATCTCTGCTATTTTTAAACAAGCACAAGCGTTTCTTAGCTGGGTGTATCTTGGAGCGGAAATAGTAACCTCAGATATAAAAATGGGAGAAGAAAGCTAAACAAACTGAAACTGAGTTATCTGCCGAATGAAATCACATACAAAGTTTGGTCAGAGCTGCGTCGTGGCTGAATTATTAATTTTTGTCTTGGTACTACTGATATACATTTACAAGAAATTCGGTAAAATTTAAAATTCCAAATTTGCAGCTAAGTTTTCTCTGTTATACTTGTAAGAAGCCGAGCAACAATCCGGTCACTGATAGATTTTTTTCTTTTTGCTAATTCACTTTTGTTTCACTCCATTACTCAAACTTTGTTATCGCCTTAAGAGTAGCAAGAGGTTAACGTTCTGGATCGGTCGAAAGTTAATAAGAAATTTAAAAAAAAAGTGACCCAACCTTACAATCGGAGAGGTCAAGCTACACATCAGTATTTCACGTGGGAGAGTAAAATGTTGGTAACAATGATAACAAAATAGCGAAGGTGTATCTAATATACAAAAAAAAAACCTAATATTTAGACCCTGCGTTAAGGTCATAGTAGAAAGTCTTCATTGCAAAAGAATCGTTACGATCCAAGGTTATCCTTTATTTGATGAGAAGTTTGAAATACCCAACGGGCGTACCGTGCGGTTGGGTGCGTACGAAATAAATAAACAACGTCTATAAAATAACGTTGAACACACAGTAGAATAAAACTAGAATCGACAATACGAAGATTTATTAGGTACATTGAAATCATGACATACTACAGAACGAAACAACCGACAGTTACAAACGTGATCTGTGCATTCGCTCGTATAGTTTACAGTTTGATTTCAATTTACCCGGAGAATTCTAGCTGACGTATTTGAACTCGATATGTATCGGGAAACAAGGGTCTCATTCATTCGTCTAAATATACGTAGTGACGTCACACGCCGCCGCCATGACGTCAGAGGTCAGCACAGCATTTTTTGTCGTCCCAACACGTGCATTCGTAGGTCGTACGACACTCATACGTGTAAGAAGACACGAGACTGCCGTCCTCAATAATAAGAGAATATCAAAACCCTGGAGGCGATTGCTCCCGTCGTTAAGAAGAGATCTTAGAATGATATCTTAGAAAATATTCAGACACTTTGTTCGATATTGTTGTTTTACAATAGCGTATGCGTACGCCCATCAGAAAATTGGACATCAGGGACCATGGATGAGTTTAGTTGATAACAGTCTCATTTTTTTAATTCGATGTATGAAAAGTCGATGGTTATTTTTGTCCACCTATTTGAATTTCTATCAATTGTTCGAGTGTCTTATTGGAGGGCGATAGAAGTAACGGCCAATGAATCTAATCTTAAATTCAGATATAATTTGACTTTTACGTAATATAGAACAAGAAGTGATAATAGCAATCGCCATACTACAGATAAAAACCGCGTGTATTCTAAAGTCTAAGTTGTCGTCGAAGTTGTAATTCGATTTTGTAACGGTACCTTCGTGCGAGAACGTCAAATTTCTATTGGTGTATGTATTCATTTTTTCGATGAAACGCCACCATCAGCTAAGGAAAGCTCCTACTCACCGTTTGATTTGAAGGTAGTAGCGGTGTCGAAGCTTGGAGCTCTGACTGGATGTTTTTCCTTGCTTCTATCCTGAACATAGCTAACAGCTAGACTAACGGCTGGCAAAGAATCACCCCTGTTTAAAGGTGGCCTAACCGGATGTTGTTCCTCAAGGGACAACCTTTTCTCCGATGTATGTTCATCCTCGTCAATAGCAGATATTCCCCTTTTTAGGCTGGTTATTCCTCTAGTATGACTGAGATTAACGTGATGAGCAACAGCGGCCAAATGTGCATTCGCGATTCTAACATTGCTCCGCATTCCGTTTGTCATGTCGTGCGACTCCTCGTGCCTAGAAAGTTGTTGCTGTTGTTGTTGTTGCTGCTGTTGCTGTTGCTGTTGTTGCTGCTGTTGTCTTGAGCTCGTGTTAAATTCTGTTATAGAATTTCTATGATGCAGCTGAGAGTATCCACTTCCGATATTATGGTGCCTCGAATGGGTCTGAGCCGTGTTTTGTATAGGTAGAACGTCCAGATTCGTACCACCGTTATGCTCCGTATGACTAGACGTTCTGTATGTCTTCGATGCCGATGGCCTCGAGTCTTGAAAACCGTGTGCTTTTTTCAGTTGCTTGGCAGACTCGAGAACCAAATCTATCCTATCCGCGCCCTCGTAGTTGACGCAGCCTCGGCAGACGGGCTCGGAAAAGTCCATTATCATCGCCCAGGGCATTCTGGGAAGATCGCAGAGGTAACACTGCGTGCGTTTTCCCATCATCTTTGGGCCCTTTCTTTTGAGGTACTTACTTTCAATAAAAAATTTATTTATTGATTTATCAAATCACCCTTCCTAACACATGTTAATTTTATAAATAACGCGGTTCTATAACATCCGTTATGCCTATATTTTATAAAAGTATGTTTATTTTTTTTATTTTATTTTTTTTCAGGATTCGATGAATTAAAAATGAGTCTTTGAAAGGCTCGTCAAACGCGTTGAAAAATAAAAATTTATTCACAGTAAAAACTAACTCGAAGCACCACACTCCAATTTTTTTTAAGTCAGCTCTTTTGGTTAGTTACGTCGTGAAAAATGTAACTAGCTGAATAAAAGTTACGTTCTGCGAACGTAGTTCGATGTTTCCGTTTTGATTTTTTTTCTTTTTTATAACAATAAATTTGATCGAATAAAATCCAATCGATGAAAATCCCACGATGAAAAAAAAAGAGCACTTTCTATTTGGAACCGTTGAAACGGTTTATTAGTAATCACCACTTAAAATAACGCGTAAAATACGTCACTCTCGATGTAGAAGATGCAACCCTATTCAAAAAACGACGATGAAAATCGTTTTTAAAGCCTTCTCAAGATACCACGATCGCGATTTCGGACGGTGGAAAAAAAGCACGCGCGACACAGTCGCACGCAACCGTACTCAGAGACGAACGCTGGAGAATGCGGCGGCAAAGCGGGCGACGGGCGACACCCCCCTTCTCCTTTCCCCTCTACGGGTAAAAGCTCTCGACCAATCCGGTCTTGTGGCGTCATAAAATACGACGTCATAATTGGCTGCGCATGCGCGGAGAACCGCTGTATAGACGGCTAAAGAGTATGTATAGAGAGGGGAAGACACGTAGCCGGGAATCGGGGCGAGCGCGCGATTTGCCGGGGCCACCTTTTTACTCGAGAAAACAGCAGCGGCAACGTCGACGACGACGACGACGCCGACGACGACACGACGACTACGACTACGATAACGCGTTTGTTGCGTTTTTGGGTCATGCCACCGGGATTTTCAACGCGCTCTCTTTCAGAACCACAATAATATGATATCTAAAAGATTAACGGACTATCCATGTTCGGATTTACGTATTCACATTATAGGCGTACTCATATGTGAATATATTTCTTTTTTTATGTTTTGTATTAGTTTGTCGACGTATTCCTCCTGCTATGTACATAACATAGTGTCTGTATTCGTGTAAGTCTCATGCCTACTACGTAGCGCAGCGAGCAAGCGTGGTATGTGCCGACGGGCGACGCGGAGGCATTTCTTATTTTCACCGATTGCGGGTCTATGAACGTAACTTACTGCAGCGGGTTAGCTGTTGGCGTTGGAGTTGGTTGTAAACGGAGTCGGCTAATGGGACTTTCGTTTCTTTGAATAAATGCAGATAATAACAAGAACTGAGAATGTGGTCTCTAGCATATTATAGGGTTGTGAAAAACCCTGGCTTTAGCTGTTGTACGACTTTATACCAAGAAATCACGTGATCACCGTTATACCTACCTAGAGCATATTGCTGTTAGGTGTTTATTGGCAGGACGATTATTTTTGGCGTAGGGTATAACAGCGGTTTGTTTGAACCTCCTCTCTAACCCTGTAGCACAACCGCAATAAACTTAGCGCCTGCGATACCTCCTCTCTATCTGCTACTACGTCATGACCGTAACGATCATCCGGACCCCTCCTCACCACCCAGCCCCGTTGCCTTTACTAATGCCCTCAATAAAAGTGGCAACAAAAAGTACCGTACGTATTTTATGTATGGGTAATACCGATTATGTCGTTGGTGGTGTAGGTTCATATTTTATAACAGGCTCGCAGCTCTTATGTATATAACACCAAACGAGACAGTTAGGCGACGCGATTCCCAAGAAATTACATAAATTTACAAAGACCGAATTGCTTCGGTTTAACGTTCCGTACCTAACGGGCCCATAAAGAAATCTAGCTTTACGACATTCTTTTCATTTTCACTTCAGATGAAGATATACTCGCGTCGTCATATACGTACATCATATGATGAATTGATTAATCGAGCGGTCATTTTCCAATAGATATAAATACATTAAAAAAAAAAATAACAATCTTGTATTATCTATATCGTAATTACTCCGAATAATTTCCAGTATACTAATCACGCGTTCAATAATACATACAATATCGTGTCTTGCAGGGTAGAGCATCGAGAGCTGCGTATATATATAATATGTGTGTATGATAATATTTTATCGCTTTTTCTTGACGCGATAAGCGCCGACGAAGAGAACGAACGACGATAACGCAAGCGGTTGCAGGGCTGATACAGGAATGTGTAGTGCAGCATATAGTCCCGTGCGACTTTCGCTACGCGGGTTCTTGTTAATATAGAATATCGAATTCAATGCAGGCGGTACATACTCCCGAGGCAAGTTATGCAACTTATTTACCCGACTACTAGATCTACCAGTGTCGTTGACCGGCTTTAGTAGACTTTTTTTTTTCTATTATACAATATACATGTATAGATACGTACGATTTAGTTGAGAGGCATCAAACATCGCGCGCGCCTTATAACGATTATCGTTTATAAAAAATCCTCCTTGTCCCAGGGCTCGCGTTAATCCAATTTCGTACAAATTGTAATATATGCGCGGTATAATATAAGCGCGCGTGTTGTATTATGCTAATTTCTATCAGTTATCGCGTAGGATATATAGGATATGTATATATACAGAAACTTAGATGAGTAATATTTACGAATTTTCTTGTGTACCTATATATCTTCTATGTTATCTATGTGTGCAGCAGGTGCACATAAGTAGGTGCTGCATATCGCCGCATACCATAATTATTGATTTATCCCTCCAGCTAATAAACATATGCCACTAACTGCATATAGAAAATTTTTTCTAAAAAACAGAATTCGCATCCTACGTAGATATAAAAGTGGACAGTAGTTCTATGAAGCTGAAATTTTCATTAATTTAGAAGTAAAATATATATAAGAGTATATAATGAAAATTGAGCGTCACAGGTTTCAATGGCGTCCGCCATCTTAGCGTCTTTGATGACATCACTCTGACATCATTCGGTGTTCCAACTGTTCGCGGTTCGCACGAGCCTGTAACGTGAACCATTCTATTGCTATCGAGTGTGGGGCAAAGCCGTACAGATTGTATTGTATCGCGTATTATACTTTTATATACAGATATATTTATACCTATAATACTATAGATAGCACCGATCCGCGCGTTTCGTTCTCGCGCGGACATCTCTGCACACTGTGTGTCTATGTATGATATTTTCTTTCAGTTTTATTTATTTTTTTGCTCATCTGTCAGCAATTCGCTGATATACTTAGACATATTAAGTACAATTGCGCAAACAAATGATAGTACAATATCTGTAGATCCCTTGTATTATATCATGATTCTAATTGTTTCTTTTATTTTTTTGTTCTAATTTTTTTATTGCGCGGATATAAATGGCGTCGCAAATCACGTACGCGCGCGTTTTCAAACAGCAATTCTGACAAATCTTTTTCGGTATTTAAATATATTATGTAGTGTATATATATTTCGCGGGCGACTGCCAAACGAATGTCGACGATATCATCGTCCATACGTATATTTATGTATGCGCATGTTATACACATGTATAACACGGATATCTACAAACGAGGCAGATTAACCCCGCGCGTCCGATTACTTTTAATCAGATACCACGCACTCATCGTTTTAATTTTTATTCTTTACATATGCGATAAGTAAATACATAATAATTATATACTATGCCGTACATAACCATCGCAAGGATTATGTTGTTCGTGATATAACGTATATAAGATCTGGATTTAGATGACCTTGAAATCTTGTACCTATACACTCATAAATACATGTATATATACATGCGTGTATATAATATACATAGATATATGTGTACATTTATCTCGACAGTATATAATTTTGTATCCACGTGATCAAAAGATTCCACACGCAGGTTGCGTGTGAATGAAAACCTGTTTTGCAAATGGTTGCCGTTTGACTTTTATTGCCGTTCAGATACTTGCTGTTATTTTATTTATTTTAATTTTTTTTTCTATCTCTTTCTTTTTTTTTGTCAAAGGTTTTCGTTTTTTTCCCCGCTACTTTATCGTGGAAAAAAAAAAAACTAAATAATTCTCCATTTTGAACGTTGATAAAGTAAAAAAAGAAATATGTAAAAGTGAATGCAAACTATAATTGTATGTGATGTAATATACGTACGCTTTATACATGAGATTTAAATTCATTTTTTATTTATGTCTTATCTTTATAGCTGTTGGTGTGTATGTGCGACTGTTCAGATAATGATCTGGCTTGATAACCCAATGTTTCGATGAAACACTGGAATAACAAATCTGAGGCTTATACTCCCCCATGCATCGTACGATCTGCTATTTCTCTAGATACGTGTACATGTTTTAAACATAAAGATATACATTTAATTGTGATCGTTTAATTCTTATGATAATCATCGTAACGCGATTTAGGGAATAAAATCGCGTTGTGCATGCGAAATTACTAATAGTAGACGCTTCCGTGTTTATTATATGTACAAAAATTCACGCACGTATCGATCGGTTACATGTGCGGTTGTATATAGAATGGTATAAAAGTGTACACAGTATATGCGAGTCATCTTTTTTTTTCCGGCGCAAGAAAAATAAGATAAAAAAAAAGGTTCCATTTCAAACAGTTTCGTGACATTTTAATGTTTTTTCCAATGTAAGTCACGCTTAGCTGCTCTCGAGTACGTGCCTCGAGTTGTGGCTGTGTGACGTCACCGCAACGTCTGGCAACCATGTTTGCGCTGTTGCCAAGAAGCCCCTTACTGCTGTTTCTGGAAAGCTTGTATTTCCGTTAGATTGTGTGGAATTCCGTTGGAACAAACGATTGTAAGTAAGAAAATACTTGATATTTTCATAAAAAACTAAGATATTTAGTTATCCAAAATTAACTTCGATAATTGTAACGTGTTTTTGGAGTGCGAAGATAAATTTTGTTAAAACAATTTTTTAAATCTGTAACCAACTCCTCGGGGCTGATTCAGCCATTTTGTCACGTCACAGCAGCGGCTAGCCGGAGAAAATCAATCCGGTTTCTCTACTAACCTTTCGTTAAAAAAAGCGATGCCGTTTATACTCTACTACCATATTCGAAAACGTAGAGACCTTTAAGGGTCCGTTGCGATATTGACCCGAGGTTGCGTTAGGTTATTTCTGTTGAGTTCGAGCACCTTTTCTGCAGGCTCGTTCTCTTTTCTACAATTATTCTACACACATTATTTTAGTCGTATTTTCGTAGATATTTTTCATAACTCGTTGTATTATCACTGTAATTTACTATCTATATACCCTATATACAACGTTTACTCGATTGTTCCAGATGAAGCAGTGCAGCAGCCCTGGAAGACCTTGATTTAAAAATGTCCTACATTCGCGTGTTTCTTTTTTTTTCGAAAGCGTCCGTCGTGCATCAGGGAGTTCGGAAATAAATTATGAAAGACAATTAAATTCGCTGCGACCGCTGCAGCAGCAGTACCAGCACCAAAACCAGAACCAGCACCAGCACCAGCATCAACACCAACACCAGTATGGGAGGGATCGCGCGTGGGGCTTTTAAATTTTTTCTTTGGAACCGAACAAAGGAAACGAAACTCAGCTACGTCGGGCGTATATTAAAATTAAGAATTTCCTAACGGATAATGAAGATGCCGAGATACAATATGAGATAAAATTAATCTCAAACCATATTTTCCCATTAATATAATGTGGTCCTAGCGAATAATTTTATTTTTTTCGCGCATCTCTTCGTTGGTCCTGGGGAGCTCATCGCCACCGAGAATATCGGGCTCTTGGTTCGTTTACTCAGGCCGGAAATAGTTTCTGTTTGATTTTCTGGGCTGAGTCAATGGTGTGACGTCAGAGTAAGGGGTGCTAGCCCAGTTTTAAAAAATTGCTTCGCATGAAGAACGAAAAAAACAACAATTCCCAGATTAAAATCTTGTCCTATTATTGCGTTTCGTATAAATTTACACGATCCTACACACGAACACGTCTTGGAAAACCTATTATATTACTATATAATGCAACAATCTCATACGACTACATATATTTATATTTCTTTACGAGAAACAAGATTACACATCGTATTATATCATAAAGTAATCCTTTCTATTTTAAATTCCAGCGCATATAATACACGTGGACAAATTCACAAATTTCAGGAGTTACAACGAAAATAATGTTTTTCTTGCGATGTATTTTATTTGTTGCCAAAGTACTTGCTACTTTTTTTTCAAACGGTGAAAAAAAATTAAAAAAATTATGTCAAAAAAATGCTTTACAAAAAAAAAAAAAATGTCCAGATCAAGCATCGGTAGAGAAAAAATTTTTTATTTTCTACTAAAAATTAATTCCAGATGTCAAGAAGTATGTTATACGTGATGTCATAATCGTTTAAGTTTGTGCTTGTTTGTAAACAGGTCGTGGTCTGCAGTCGTCGCGACGCCCCGCGTGCTGTCGTACACGCTCGTGACGTCACGGTCGCCCAGGAGAGGACAGACTGTTAGAATGCGGTATACTGCGAACACCGTCAGCACACCCAGTACGAAACACATCATGCCGTCGCTCTATAGTTTGTGCCTCGGTCAATACCACGCGTTCAGCTATGCACTGCGCATTAAAGAAAAAAAAATTTCCATATTTTTTTTTTATTTTTATATTTTTTTTTTCATTTATAAATTTTTTTTTATTCATTCGTCCATTTTCTTTTCCTCAAACGAAAATAGAAGCTCCATATCTTACGTAAATACATGCGTATCTATATCTATTTACTCGATGGGTGAGGTTTACTCTCAGGCACGTTTTCAAATGACCTCCTTCTACGTTTTTTATTTGATTTTTGATGGAACCGATTGATATTACATGTGTACGTTATACAAACACGTTTGACTGAAATTGTCATAGACATGATCAAAGACTAGAGGGAGTAAAATGAGTGGGTTGGGTAATTTTGATTTTTCTTTTAAAGCAATATCATCATGCGATAATACGTTATAGTATACGAAATGTTATACAGCTGTGCAGGATAGATAGCGTGAATTCTATCAATTCTACATACGCATGGCACAAGAGCGCAACAGCAATTGCGGGTTGTTTATTAATTTTCCCTTTTTTTATAATTAAAACAGCAATATAAATGGAGAGAGGATGATGATTATATCGTGAGTTATAACTATTCAAAGGATGTTACAGGTATCGTGATGCAGTACGAATAATAAATAGGTATTTATATATTGTAGAAATCTAGCCTCATGTGCCGTATAATACGAAACGTTATAATATAATGAAAATTGTATATAAATTTCTAGGGGAAGCCTTGTGACGAATTTTCATCGAATTGCAGTAGGCATATAATTATTATACTCGTCATGGATGATGGTCGTCTACGGGTCTTCAGGTCTACTGGCCAAGTGACCCTGCTGCTTCTTCTGCCACGGAATATGCGGCGTGCTATGTGCCTGCAGCAACGAGTGCAGCAGCGTGAAACGTGCTTTTGCCGTGATGCGGAGAGAGAAAAATAAAAAACGAAGCAAAAAAAAAAAAAAAAACAAGAAAATAGGGAGAGAGGGCAAAACGAAGTCTGCTGCAGCGTGCAGAGGTATAACGTGATTGGTCAGACGTTTGTAATACGGCATGTCGTCGTGGGACTGACGATGTGGTTGCTTTTATACATTTATTGCGTAGTGTCCGGGCAGGTGGCCTATGTATGTACGTTATACATACGTACGCATTCGTTTGTTATAATTGTTTTCGCTTCGACGAAGGGCATCGCCTCGACGTCCCACTTTGCCCGCAACGCACGTTCAAAAATTGCAGACTATATTAAAAGAAAAAAAAAAAAAAACAAATTAAGAAACCTTCACTTCCAACGCGGCATTAAATTCTTTCCATTTTACGATACTATATTAATTAACGCGTGAAAAGTCATTTAAAATAAATTTATTTCATTATAACATATTCATTTTGTACATTTGGTAAATCTCTATACCGAAGGCATTCAGGCATGGTGATATTGGGATAGGTCAACGTAGTTGCAGCAATCTTTTTTTTTTCCTTCTTCTATTCGTGTTATTATATTTGGAGCCAGTTTCGTGACTCGATGCTCGTTGCTGCGATATCAAGTTGTATCCGGACACAATGTATGATAATGCATTCGTCAGGTGATGCGGGAGGAGGTTCTCTTTCGAGTTTATATTATTTTTTTTTTCCCCCCATTTTCATTTCTCTATTATATTTATATCTACATATATGTACGTACATCGTTATTTCCGAGAAGTTTATTCGCTATCGACACGGCAAGCCAAGTAGATCCTCGAGTTGCATATTGCACTGTGGGATAATTGTAGAATTGCGTGACTCAGCTTTTCATATACTTATCTGTACGTATATACAGGTAAAGTGTAAAGCTGGAGACATATATACCTACATATATACCTATGTAGACGCGTATTGCATGCGTTCTCAGACATTATATACGCACTTTATTCACGTGTGTTAACCACATACACTATAAGGATAAAAGCAGGGCGTTGAACACGTTCGTGTATGTTATACCATACACTTTATGAACGTACGTATGTATATATGGTGGGTTATAACGTACTATATGTAGGGCGGAGCGAAACGCTTTCAACGCAACGTTGCGTGCACAACGTCGTAGCCAGGTATATGTATATATTTACACCTACCATACAGATCGCGTGTAGCACGAATATAATCCCTGTTCCTGATCCTGATCCTGATCATGATCCTGGTTGCCCTTTAGTTAACTACCTTCACCCACGAACCTGCAGCCACGAGTATAACTTCCAACTCTCCTTTCATTTTTACAATTCTTCATGCTTGTGTACTACATGTGTAAAAGTACATATTTTATACGTATATTTCAGATTATACGTGTAAACGTATAGATGGATACATTTTTTTCATTTTAACGGCCACGTACTCCGCCATATTTGATCCATATATCGGCGAGGCATTTAATGGCGAAAGAATTTTTTCGTTCTCTCTACTCGAGTTTCTTTCTTTTCTTCCTTCCTCCTCCAGGAATTTTGCAGGGTTATTTTTATATACTAAAATTGCAAGGCGTATAAATTTTTTTTCGATTTCTCCTTCGCTTCTTTGTCGCATTTATTTATTTATCCATTTTTTTCTTTTCGCAGTTATCGCCTGCAAGCGTTACGGTTACATACATCGTCCGTTTCCGTCTCTCGGTATCATCGTATAACTATATAAACGACGATCTAAAATTAATACATTCATTCCTCTCTCTGATGTCCGTGACTCCATCCAGTTTGTCCTTCGGGAGTTCAAGCTAAGATGTATCAGTTATATATGTAGGGACAACGCATTCTACATAAATATTATACATACGTTGGAGACGATTGTTCTTCCCGGAATTTATGTTTCCGTATACGCTCAATTTCTTCATATTACATCTGCGGTTTAAAAATTTATCAGGAAGTTACATATTTGAAGGATGAATTTTTACTGCGACTTGAAGTTAAAATAATCAGGTACTTTGGTGTGAAACCATCTGTTTAATTTTTCTTCTTTTTTTCCTACAGAGGTTTTATAGAAATTTGCAAACTTTCGTACGGAAGAATCGGCATCTGGACTCGCAGACGAGTCGCTGCTGTCGAGACAACAAACCGATCATCGAGATTGATAGAAAATGCCCGCAGGGGTTTCTCTTACTATTTCCCGTTATTTCTTCGAGTATATTTTACGTATATGTATGTATAATACGTTCTTTTATTTTCTCAGGACCCCGGATACGTTATTTAGTACCGCGAGTATCGGCCGCTGACGACAAGGTGTTACCGCTCTGTTGGTGATTTCATCGACAGTTGTGTAGTAGTTTTACAGTTATATCTTATAGAAACTTGTCAGCAGATTGGTGTGTAAAAACTATATAGATACACGTATAAAGTCTGATGAGTTATCTTATACGTCTATAGAAAAAAAATAAGAAAAAATCAAAGGATGTAACATAGGTATGTATAACGTATACTACAGATACTATGTGTCACATATGATACGTATGATTAAAACTACGTAGTTGGTAATATCAGGTGTCTTCCCTATACACAATATTGCAATGACGTAAATTCAGACTAGACCAGTAGGTTAACGTGTTAGTTTTACGAAGTCTATAGTTACCAGATACGTTTTGACTTTTTTTTCTTTGTATTTGGAATAAATTTAACCTTCGCGATTTGAGATTGAAAAAATAGCTAAGATATAGATGACCACCGTTCTACAAAAGTTTGACGAAAATTCATTAACATATAAGCTTAATCTATGCATCAAGCACTGTAACGATATTTCTTCTTTTTTCATAGGTATGGCAGGGATCGACGCGAAGGAAGGGACGTCTGGAAACCAAGTGACGCATCCCATCGAATTTCACTTTTCTTTGTTTCCTATGGGGCTGTTGGTATCCACGAGCACCTTGCACTAGGTATTATATACCTATATGTATAGGGTTTACATATGTATGTATACGATGCGGCCGGCGCGTCGTTATAGCCTGATGCACCTGACGCAGCGACGTTTTCTATATAGATATATCTATACTGTCGTGTGGTGCAGCAGGAGCAGCAGCAGCAGCAGACGACGACGACTACGACGACGACGACGACGATGGCGACGGCGTGCATAAGTGTATATACCTGCACATCAGAGCGCAGGTGAATTTCAGTCAGGTGTTCAACAGATGGGTGCCTCTAGTCCACTCAAGAAAGCGTTATAAACGGTCTATCGTAAAATGTAGGTTACTACTGCGCCGTCGCCGGCAACTGATCATTCTGATGATGCAGACGGCGTTGTCCGTTGTAATATGCTTATCCGAAGCGGAATGATATTTAATATATATCTATTTTACGAACACATACAGATAGAGTCTGCATGGTTATTTTTACTTTCTTTTTTTCTGCATATCTTTGCGAGATAATGAAGAAGTATATGGTAGATAAAATCTGAATCATAAAACCTGCAGACGCTGACTTGCCTTTTTCGCGTGTCTTTTGTAGCCTCGCGGTTTTATTTATTTATTCTTTTTTTTTTCAAATTATTCACATTCACCTGTATAACCATATAGTATTGTATTTTATGAACGCGTTCTTTGTCTCCATTCTTCATCAGCTCATATGTCATTCATTATCATATCTGCGAGTAAGCAATTCTGAAATTTGAAAATTATATGATTGTTATATTATACGCGACACGTTGGCAGGTATTATAATATTCATTCTGAGCGTCGCGACGCGTCTCTTACTATACGTACATCCTTGAATTAGAAGAACGTAGTAGCGGAGTGCAGGGGGGAATGAAAAAGCCGATTGTGAGTGGTAGGGACACGTGTGCATCAGGGGGGAAATCTATGTACTATACGTACATACCAGATATATTGTACGAGGTTCGTTAGTGACGTCACATGTGCTCGTTCTTGAGACCACACGCGGCTGCATTTACGCCGTCGCGGTCGTCGGCGTCGTCGTCGTCGTCGTCTCGCCGTTCGTTCCTCCGCTGCGTCGCGTCCGCGTCGTTGCTACTCCTGCTGCAGTTTCGAGAACATTTCAGAGCGAGAAATTCATGGGGGGATACGCTGCGCTACGCAGTAAAGAACGAGAAGTTTCCGCCATCATTCAATTTTATACGCGTCGATGCAGAATAAAACCTGACTGCAGTGGTTGTCGCTTCTATCTATACCACGTCGTAGATGTATAAAATATCCGATAGGTGTAAAGCATCCAGTGATGATGATGGTGATGAGTTTGTCCGTTATATGGCGATACACGAGGTAGGTAGGTGTGTCCAACTCCGCTGTTGTTCCACCGGACTACAACTGGAGGACGGCCATTATATGCAACGTGTACTGCACACGCTGCAGCACGATTTGCGATATATCACGTACATTTATAATGCACGCGTATCACACGCGTGCACGAATAGATATATATAAGTATACGTTTTTTGTATACCGATGAGTACCAGCAATGTGCAGTGAACAGTATTATATAGTATCGAAAAAGAATTCTTTAATTTGCATGCATAATATGTTGAAAACAAAAGCACATTTTTTCATGCTCGTGTGAGCAACGGCTCCTCAACTCACGTGCGAGAGTATGATACAACATATTGAACATATAACGTGATGCTGATCCCCGTGCTCAGCTTTTCATCATTTCTGCTTATACCGCGCTAATATGGTACCGCGATACTGTACATACAGCACTGAAACGCCATGTTTGATGATACGCTCATATTTTATACGTGCGCATCAAGAATTTTTTCATTCGTGATTAAATTTTAAACTGCATATGACTCCAAGGACGCGGCTGAAAGTGAATTCACTATTTTTCATAAATGTCGATACTTCACATGCGTGATGTGTAGTACTTATCCAATTCTTGCTTTGCATGTGAAAAAAAATTTTCAGCAAGACATGTCACAGATTTTTAGCTACGAAGTTACATTTTCAAATGTCACGTGAACATTCATCGTTACATCTTGTAAAGTAGGAAGCGTCATACTTAATCATTATATACGTCATACAGAATAATCTTCGACGTTTGCCATTTTGTATACATGTATTTTTTTTCACGTAATAAGTGATCTAGAGTGCGCAGACTTGTTTTCGACAAAAGGACAGCTGTGTCTAAATTAGATTGACGATATGATGATCGGATGTAATCAAATTGTAAGCTACTACTATAATGACTTCCTTACGAGAGATCAGTGTTTTCGTTTTTTCTTGTTTTTGGGCTTCTTATCATCCAGAATCACAGCTGTTTCCGGTTTGTAGTCTTGACACGCTTTGACGTTCTCTTTGCCTAATTCCATCCACATTTCCTTTTCTCGAACTAATTATACCCACTCGTATGGCTCGTTCATTAATTTATCATTCATATGTTTTATACGTTATATATTCCATACGCACATTGAATCTTAGGCTGAACATTTTTAAACTTATGTTTGCACGAAGCTGTGTATGTACATTCTATCTATATAGAAAACGCCGGTTCTATACCATGCATAGTATGTACACCCAACTCCTTGCGGTTATTATCATTATGATACCACTGTCAGGGAGAAAAAAAAAAAGAAAAACAAAATTAAGTGCATTTATACATAGACAAGTTATGTGGACTCTAGAGTACATTTGTTATCAGTCGAAGTCTGAAAAAATCACGTTGTGTTCGCATGAAAGCTGATAATTTTGTTATCGAGATGATAAGGCCTTATCGCATTGATGATACGAAAATTTACGAGAATTATACATGTCTATGTGAGAATGCCACGTATAAAGGAACGACTTTGCCTGTTGGTGATAACGCGCAGAACTGATATAACATCTATTTCAGGGATGACGTAAAAAGCTGCCACATCAATGTGATATATATCAGACAATTTATACCCCGTATTCAAAAATATAAATTTTTCTTTCCAAACTCTAACGAAATTGCCTGTGAAATTACTAAATTTTGAATCTTATAAAAGACTGATATATTCTCGATTGACACGCCCATTATTGTAGACATTTTTTAAAATCCAAATTTCCAAGCTTTATAATCCTCGGTAAATCTTGGAACGAAAATCAAGTTACACGATCATTGTAGTTTTACGCGATACGAATGAGTCTCGACGAATGCGAATTGTACATTTGTTATCTCGTTATATAATCTCATATTACTAAATCAAATTAACGACGTGAATTTTTCGATTATATTTTTGTATTTGAATCACAGCAGCAGTGCGTGTTGCACGTGTTTAATTTCGATGTACGAACAGTTTGATAGGTTGAATCCCCATTTATATATTTCGTGCGTCAGAAACGCACGTGATTTCACGCACATTGTGTACATGATATAGTTTATTCGTGCGTCGTAATTTTCAAAGAGAAATTTATAATACCTCAGCTCTGATACCGGGGCGCGGCAAATCTGCGCCTGTTTACTTGCAATAATTATATAATCAGGATCATCTGAAGCGCGAGTGAATGTTTGATAACGCACGTTGAGTTTGGTAGAAAAATGATTGGCAGACGTCATACTACACGCCCGTGACTGATGGCGATGTTAAAGCATGAAACAACATTTCGGAATGGTTATGCGATAAATTAATTTGCGACAAACAACAAAAATTCCAACGAGGCATTCTTTTTTTTTTTTTTTTTTTCTTCTCAATTTTGTTATCTAAAATCCTGCAGTCTGCAGTATCTGTCAACGTGATTTCGCGCCATGCGACGTACGCGTATTTCTAAAGTGTATTCCCTATTCGCACACGTTTTTATAATAATTGTTTTTTTGGAAGATGCATATGAATAATAATTTCATAATATCGTATAAAATACGTTATGGCCGGGTATATAGTTTTGGGGGAAGGTATAATCGTGACAATTTGGAAACTTTTCATCTGCAGTACTTGCCCTGTTCGCGTATACGCGAATGGTGGCGAATGGCGAATAGCGAATGGCGATTCTTAGCCGAGCAGATCTTATGCTCAGCACGTTTTCCCGTAGTTCCGAGCGAGGGTGTCGTCCCCCTTCTTCCCACCAAAGTCCCGAACACGCCACGAATACTAGACGGCGGATTGTGCCGTGAATTCAACGTCATATTGTTGCCGGTGTAATGCGCGTCACGTTGCAAGTGCTTATACGATGCTAACACTCCGCTATGGTCTGATATTCAAGAATGCTTCGTTCTCAGGCGTCGTCGTTCACTGTGGCAAACCGTACGTGAAAAATTAGAAAATACAAAAGAAACAGAAAAAGATGCAAAAAAAAAACAAAACCAAAGATTGTAACGGAGAAAAGATTTATTTCCATGTACGTACATTATCTCAAACTTTGTCAAACTTTTTTTTGGTTCTATTATCTTTTTTCTCTCTTTCGTTTCATAGGATCTGCAGGACAATTTGGAATTCGCATATGCGCTAAGATGTATACCAAACTAGTGTTCGTGAATTGCAACCGACATAGGTATGTAAGGTATATAACCATGGTATTATAGGTGTGCATTCGAACTGCACGTATGCCAATAGAAAGAGTTGAAATTCATGAGACTTTTTCCCTACAGCAGTCGTATCAGCGGTCAAAAACATGGAGGCAAAGAGGAAAAAAATAAAAAAATTGAAAAGAAAACCGAAAAAATAAAAAGTTGGAAGAAAACGCTACCCACTTCACAGATATTTTACGGAAACTGTACTACTACACCCCGTTGGCGTAACTCTTGAATACCGACTAGTCCGGTACGTGCAACGCATTTGCAGACACTGAAACGTTACCTGAATTTCCAATCTCGTCATTTTACCGCCGATCCTCTTAATTGACCAACTTCACAGCTTATACGTATATATACCTATTATATCCCGCGTGATATTCGTACAATTGTATCATACCCACTCATTTATCCACATTTTTAATTCCGAACACGTATGCACACCTGTCCACTATTTTTATAATTATTTTTTGCTTGTTTTCGTTGTTTCCTATTCGAATTTAGAACATTTGATGATTTTTTTCCCATCAGCTGAATCACGCCTTTTATGGCAGAGAAATTAAGAATGACAAGAGAGATTTTATTTGTTACACATGTTTGTAAATTACATATAGACAAACCTGAACTGTTTATGGAATCTGTGACGAAGTAGCTGCAGGTATAGTATAAGTATATTGTGACTTGCATTCAGGTTGAAAATCAAGTTTTTACGTTGTAAAACCGCTTTTCAAGTGGCGTAGGAAGGGTAGGTGAGTACATACATGTATGTACTGAAGCACTATATCCGAATATGGCCACGATCTGTGTGGCCTGATTGAATGGAAAAATGTCGTTTTTACTCGGGGAACCAGTTATTCTAGTTATTCTGTCGCAGAAATAATCTCAAATAATTTTCAACATGCATTGCTGCACCAGCGCGTCATCACCATATATCGTTAAATCATTGAAAAAATATCCCTATTTATACTAGCATTGCATTGTGGCGTCAATTCGATTAAATTTATTCGATTTAGTCGATATTCATGATCCAATATTAGACTCGTTGTTTGAATATTTTTCATCAATTTTATATTATTTTTCTCAACTTCTTCTTCATGTATAATTTAGTCAACGGACGCATGTTTCTGAGATCGAAATACATAAGAAAGCATCGAAATTCTGCGAAAACAAATTTTTTGATTTTTGCCCCAAAAAACGCAACAAACCAAAGGGGTATACCCTAGATTTTTTTCTATTTCGAGGCCAAAAGTGAAGGTAATTTCTTTAGTGTATTTTCACGTACTGTAAGAGAGGAATATTTAAATCAATGAAACGATTTTGCAATGTCGCTGAAAGTTCTTAGAAAAATATAATAACAAAATTTCCTATGTTGCGATCAGAAATTTTTCGCTTAATAATTATATCGGGAAAGTATTATATTAGATTAGTTTTCTATTAAACTTTAACCAAGATAAGATGAACTTGGGCGTGTGTATATTTGCTCCGCGATAATCAGGGAACTCCTTAGAGGATTATTCATCGATGTTAGAGATCTGCTAAGTTTTAAGAAAAAAAATCCTGCCTCCTGTGAGGTTTGAACTCACGACCCCTGGTTTACGAGACCAGTGCTCTACCACTGAGCTAAAGAGGCCCACGGGTTTTTGAGCCATAGGTGACCCATTCAAATCAAAACTACTTTTTTCTTCCATTATTCAATACTTAATTGCGGCTTTTCCATATTGTAACGAACATTAATGAGAAAGTTCGAACTACGTATAGTCCTAGGACACATTTTTAATATAATATCTGAATTTTATCCAAGGTACAATACCAGAAAAAAAATTCAAAACATACTAATTGAAGATTAAAATAATCCAATTATTCATACAACTAACTTGGAATTCAGATCCGAATTATGAAGTTGGTTACTCGCATTGCCGGGGATCTGAAGATTTTATCAGACTAATCGTAGGAAGGTCAATTGATGCGATCGTAGCAGGGGTTTCATTGTTGTGTTATACTTAAAAAAAAAATAGAGTAGATCATCTACATAGGATGAGAGAATTTTTTGTCCTGTTTCGCGATGCAAACTCAAGATAGGTATATACGCAAAAATTGATGAAAAATCAATGATGAACGCGCGGAAACTTTTGACAACGAGTATATGAAGAAATGATAACAATGAAGATGAAGATAATAAAGCGAATAAATTCTGCAAAGAAATTATTTATATCCCGACGTCATCCCCCATCTATTGCTCCTGCGTGACGTTCCGCAGCCTTTCACGTTTTGTAATCTTACACGCGTATAAGGCGTATATTTAATACGGTAGAAAGCGAAAAAAAAAAATAGAGGGTATTTTTGAAAGAGATTAACTGAGTATATACAGTGTGTTAGTGTACGTAGTACAGTACATGTCTATAATAGTGGTTCCGAGAATAACGCGACATCTCTTATAATAATGCTTATAGCGGTGGTGGTAGTGGTGGTGATGCAGAAGGCTGCAGGCTGCGTGACGCAAGGCAGATGTCTTTTGCGAGCATGTATAATGTATATACATAAGGTATTCATATAGGTGTTCTTACTTTACTTCCCGTTTGCGAGGCTGCAGTAAAAGCTGATTTTATATATGCGTGTAAACTCGACCCCCGTATTTCCCCTGGCTTAAAAATATGTAGGTATATACATCCCCGAAATACCCCCACTTCCGTAGTGTTATTCAAAAGTCCCTGCATCGGCAAAGTAAGCAAGGCGAGGCAAGCCCTTGAAAAGGACAGCTGTTGGTACGTCTTTAAGATCGGTGGGGTAAGGCAAGGGGATCTCGCAGACTATAACGGGCCTTTTCAGATGCAATAAACGAGACCCAACAGAACGGTCTCGCTTTTGGCTCTTGCAGGGCCCATTGTGCGATTAAGCGCAGATGCTATATCCAATGAATGTCCGATATAATAGAGAATAGGAAGTAGCTCAAGATCTCACAAAAGGAAATTGGTCTTTCCCGACCCTTTTATTATATCGGTGCGTATCTACATCGCGCTGCATAGGCATACCTGCGGAGGTAAACGCAACGCTGCAGAATATAACTTCACTTCTTCATTTTTCATTTATTTATTTATTTTCTTTTTTCCTACGTGGAAAAATTCATTCCGTAATGTTCGTTACACTATATGGTGGTAGACGCAGTAACGTGAAAATAACAAAAACAAGTAGATATCTTGTAATATTATATTGAGATTATGCAACTGTATTTACATGGCATGCACGAGGACACCAGACATGTAGACATCAAACTCTACGTATGATAATTATGAGAAATGAGTCAAGCCGAGTATAATTAGCAAACTGTGACTAACTGACTACTCACATGTTTATTTCCTTTTTACGAAAATGACATTTATATAGTTTTATATAGACATAATATCCGACCAGCTACGAGATGTTCAATTTATATTTATATATAGTATAATAGAGTATAGGTATATAATAACGTCGATTTCATTATCCTCCGACATCCGCGATCCGCGACCGCCATGCGAAGAAAACATATTTCCTCAAATCGTTACGTCACTTGGATCATGGATCTTATGTCGTATAGCTATATATTATCATAAAACACGTTATATGACCGGCATAATATTACACATCATATACATAGTACATACTATAGTACTACGCTACATCGATTCAAAAATTATGCAGCTGTTTAATTCGTTCGAGTCTGTTAATCAAAGTAGAATATCTATATGGGCGTATATAAATATTCATAAAACTTAGCTGTCTTTGCGTCGTCATAAAGGAACTTGAGGGTTTATAAAACTATTCGCTGATATAATCTGGAGTATATATGTATATATATTTATAATATGACGCGTACAATTCAATCTACATATAATTATCAACACAAAAAGATATTCTGCATTGGATTCATAACGTGAGATTTTCAAGAGGTCAAATTTAAACTCCCTGCAAGAATTCTTGACGAATTTACTTCTTTGACATTTAATTTCGAAAGCGGAAACAAATAAAAACAGAACATTAAATAGAAATGGCCGTTTAAATAGAAGAGTTCTGAAGTCACCTTTATAATTGATTCTGATCGTGCCACGTGCGGTTGTGGGAAACAAAAAAATTGAAATAATAAAAAAAAAACTAGTTTTATATGCGAATTTAAGAACTGGATCAGAAATATATGCGCGGATTAGCATATGTTATAAATTAAAATACGCCCCCCCGCGATGCATATAACAATGGATATACGAGTTCTGCGAATATATGTGACACATATATGCGAGTGAACGTAGGAGTATATATAGCTGGTTTTAGCCCACATTCGACATGACGAATCGCAAACGATATATTTGCCCTCTTTTCACAAACATTTTATCGCGTCGGTATTTGTCGCGTCCCATAGAATTTATCGGGAAATAAAGTTAAAACGTATGTAGATCGTGTAACAATGACAAATTACAGGATCATAAAACTTAGATCATGATACGACCCGCATACTTAAATTGCGTATACAGCCGCTTAAAAATTCTCGATTTATAAAGTATCGTTCACTCTCGAAACAAAGGGTGTGTGGGGGGAGGGGGGAATCTCGGTCAGTTAAAGAGTAAAGATTTCAAATTCAAAAATGGCGGCGTCTCGCTTCGAAGGTCTAACAAATATTTTTTTATTTCAATCCCATCGGTTCGTAGCATTCTTGGCGCGAAATTTGTGCGCGGCCATCCCGTCGTCCTCGTCGTCCCGATGCTGTGCAGCGTCGCTTCGTACGCTCGAGTGCAAAAATTTTACAAGGACGGACTTGCGCGCCTTCGTCTCTGGGTTGCGGGGTATCTGCTCCTGCCGAAGGATCGTCGGGGCGCAACACATAGGTGTAGGGTAAATATGTGTATACGTGCATACGTGAACGTACACATTGATAAGGAGTTTCTCTCGTGCGCTGCAAGTTTACTGGACGAATCTCCCTCGCTTACCCTTGAACCCACCAGACACTCGATCCCGCATCTCAAGAACAGCTATATGTATACATGTACGTGCATTTATACCTATATATATTATGAACATGTATATGCGGATACGCAAGCAATTCGCCGCAAAAATTTTATACTGCGCGGCGAGCGCGGTGACGGTGACGTCAGTAAGTGAGAATCGCAGACGCTTACCGCCGCTGGGCCATGGCTTACGTAAAAATCGCATAATTTTATACCGAACTGGATATTTACTTCTTTGCGAAAGCGGCACAAGGAGCGGTGGTGGTATCAATGAATCCTGTATAGTAGGTAAAACATACGTATGTACGTACACGCAACTTATGTATATGTAAATATTTAGATACTCGGAATCAAACTACTTCGATGTGGCTCAGAAAAAAAAATTAATATATTTCGTTTCTAGTGATTGATTTTTGCTTTACGGGATGAGTTTAGCACGAATACGTATGTTGCGATAATCACAAAGAAAACGTAAACGCGGCTGTATACCAGAAACCTATATTGGGAATATTAACATACTGGAATATCAGCACGGTTATCTGAGAGGGCGTTGAACAATTTTTAACCGCAAAGACCAGTTCACCACTTCGTACCGCACCGCACGAATTTCGCTGTATAGTGACGTCTCGGACACTATATGTAATTGTTCGTATAGTTTCTTATCGCGTTTTATAGAAGAGACGGACGTTTTTCGACGAATATTAAAAATATCCTATGACGGGTGATTTTGGAAATTCCTCAAAATAAATAAATGAATCAATCTCTTTATAATTTTAAGCACGACTTATAAAGTGGACGTCAAAACAGGAGAAGGTATGTAAGAGAGGTAACGAGAAGTATGATCTGCACGTGTGGTTTTTAATCGAGCAGTAAAAACAAGGTAATAATTAACGTTGGGCCATAAAACACGGTAGGTAAGGTATATCGATTCGATTTTGGAGTTAATGTATCATTTGTTATTGGAGGCGTGGCGCGCATGACCAAAAAATATTTTTACTATAATACGTGCATGGAATTGATGATAGCGAGCAATCAAGGATCGTCCATTGTTCTCACTAACCTACAGCACTGTTATTAGCATTTTTTAGTCGTGACTGAGATTCGGAAACAGGCTTCTCTTTAAATAGATAACGAATCATGTACCGACACGAAATAATGCTCATCGTGCACTTTTCGTTAATCAGTTTCTTCATTCAATTTTTACGCGAGATTCGTCGCTATTAGTCCGATTATGAACTTTGAAGAGAAAAATTAAATAATTGTTGTACGAGAACGTCCTTTTCGTTTACGATTTGATGCCGGGAGAGAATTTCGGTCACTATTGTAAAAAGGTATTCTTCTATTTATATACATACTTGAGCGTATGATGAGCAAACAATATTTTTAACGTCAATAAAGCGAGACCAGAAAGTGGAACAATTTTTTCAAGCTCTCAAAGAGTCGGTCGAAAACCTGAGGGAATTTTTTATCGACTTTGGAATAAAGTGGGTAAAAATATGTATTATTCCGTTAAGGAACCACGTGTATTGTACGCTACGCATAGTACGATCTACGTATGGATCATAACTTCGTGTTTAAAATCTAGGCAGGTATATGTGTATATTCCATACAAGATATGGTATACGTCAGAACCGGTTATTGAGACTTTCGAAAATTCCAAGATGACGTACGTATATGCACGAGGCATGGAACTGCGGACTCTGAACAGAGTCGTGCCAAGATATAACGTCGCGGAAAGGCGTCTGGATCTTACGATCACTAACAATGCTGTGTTTCATACTCTTACTCATTTGATAGGGCTCACCTGTCTCTCGCACGCTATCATTCAATTAATCGTGTTCAATACTTATGACGTCGGTGCGTATGAATTAACTTTACAATTGAATTGAATAATTAACAGGCTCTTTTATATATTTTCACTATACTCTCACCCACAACAAGATCATGCGCAGTCATGGAAAAATAAAATCAAAGAAAATTCCGTTGTTATCCAAGAATTTCAATGGCAATGGGGAATAATAATTATTCGGTTAAAAAATTGAACAGCAGTAGGACAATACTCTGATTGTTTACGTAAGAGATAATTAATCATTATCATCGCAACTGCGGAGGATTGCCGAAGTAATATGTTTACTGTGGTTCGTATAAGAAAGTAATGAGAAACAAAATGAAAGGTAACTAATGTGACTCACTTACCTTGAAAATTTGTTAAATACGACTTTTCATTCAGTCGGATATCGTAAAACCGTAGATCACATCACGCGACACTATATAGACGGCAAGACCAGATGAACACGATTACTGGGTTGAGATTTTTTTGACGTAATATCGTAAACACGAATCGCGGGACTTGACACTTTCAACGTGGATTTAAATAGTATATCCTAAATTACAGTGACTCGATTACTTTGAAGAAGGTAGAATCCGGTTTCGCGAATTTGGTTGTGCTGCTATATATTATACAACAACTCAGCCCGCGGTTTTTACGTATATTTCACACTGAAATAAAAAAAAAATCCTAATAATAACAATAATAATGAAAAAACACCGTCAGCTGTTCCCTGAACTGGTTACGCACGAACACCGCGCGGGAACTGGGTAACGATTAATGTATGAATATATAGGTTCTCTCAAAAGGTTTCTTGGCCCATTCAGTGTTTCAGAAATACCACGAGACGTTCAAGAATTTTAATTTTCAACTGCCAATTTTTTCAGTATCGGAAGACTACTCACCCCAGGAAGTATGTCGGCCGGTTGTGGCGTATGTTGGAAGATGATTTATCGAAAGGGTCCTTTGGAGGTTTGGCTGGTGGCCGTGACAATTCAACTGCAACGAAAATGTTAAATGATGGGCAAATTTCATTTGCGTCTTCGGCAAAAACCGAAAGTCAAGACCTGGATTTCGTACTAATAAGGGCGCAATCTGCACTTACGATGTTCCGTAGGTGTCGTCATCTCAATACCGCTAAGCAGATTTTCAACTCTGTTAGTCAAAGCCTCGCGCACTTTCCAATCGTGTATCTCTTTTCGCAACACACAAGTCTCGTCTCTCGAGCTGCCCGGATTCGCATCGTGGGCTGTCGTTTTTCCCGGATTATTAACCCGTTCAGTGAAGTCTTTCTCTTTGTACCGCCGCCCATGAGAGTGCAAGAACGATGACGTAGGAAGCTGATACTGAACATTATAAACATTCCTTTCATCTAAAAGAGAACACAAGCTGCCTTTTTTGATTGGCACGGTTTCCCGCGGTTTTTCCTCGCGTTCTGAACTCAATAAACGGGTTGATGTCAACTTATTCGCTATGCTTGGAGCATCGACAGTTGCCTTAGCATTTTCAGACTTTGATCGCGGTTTTTTTTTCGGCCTAGTGCTGTAGGTTATCCCACTTGCCGGGGCTGTCCAATACTCCAGACCATTGTTCTTTACGGGTTGTACCGCATCCGCTATAACTCTAACTGACCCAGCTGGTCTGGAACTTCTTTGGCGCTTGTCTGCAGCGGATTTCTTCGTCCTCTGTAATTTAAATTTATATGTTTATTATTAATTAGCTTCACATTAAAGTTTTGTTCTAATGTTCTCGATAATCTTCAATTTATTGCATATGCAAGAAAATCGAGCACATGCACTAGCCTTAATTTTGATACATGATATAGAATCCGACTCACAATCATATTTCCATTTATTATACACAATAATCAGTCGGAATATGCGACGAACTGAATGGTAAACACAAATAAGTCGCCGGTTTACGAGGCGTCAGCACCAGCATTTCGGATCAGAAAGTTGATGGAACATCATTTTATTTTTGCAATTAAAAGTCACCGGAAATTTGTTTAAACTTTAATTATCAATTAAGGTGTTATCGAATTGACACAGATTTGAAATAAGATTTTCGGAATTGCTTTAGATTTAACCAAATTAACATAAAAAAAAGTTTGACGGACGCGTTTCGGACGTTTTGAAAATTTTGTTTGACTGACTCTAGGCTATCCGTCGCCACCTGTCAACTGCTTTCGATATGAAAACATCTGTTCGATGCAGTTGTTCGATATCAGTTGTTCTATCATCAGCGAAATCAAATCAAAAAACGTTTACGAATTCCAAATGATGAGCAACTTGATGTTTTATGTTCAAGCTAGATTCAGGTTTAGCTGACCAAAATGCTTAACATCGTTGTCAAATAAAAATATCAAAAGTAACACAGTGTACAAACGGGGAAAACGGCGCTCAATTTTAAGTCCCATGATGCTTTTGATCGATGACATTGGTTCGAGCTATAATACCGTCGATATTACAAGTCGAGTTTTAGACCAATACACTGATCATCTATTATCATATCACACTATTTCGGAGAAAAGTTTCTGAGCTTTATTCTTTCTTGTAGAGTAGTATTTGACTATGATTTAATAGCGGTCTGTCATTCAATTGTGCTTGACTGCAGTAGTAAAACAAATGATGGCTCTGCTTTTACTTCTCCAGAATGCCGTTTGTCAAGTAGCGCCAAAGGATAAGACGCTCTGACGTTATCGCGCTGTCATTTGTGTTTTAGGTTATACAGAATTTATTTGACTAAGTCAAACATTCACAGTAAAAATGGCATCCTGTTTAGAGAATATTCAACTTTCATCATGCATCTGGTTCGGCGGCGGTGAAAAAAGGAATTCTTTGGTGTCGGCGCTTGCTGGAACTTTGGTAACAATATCGTTATCGCCACAATTTTGGTAGCATTGATTACTAATTGAATGAGAATCAAAAAGAGTTATTTTCATGTAAAATGTTCGTGTAGCTTCCAATACCAGAACTACATCATCTTCCGTACTATTGTATCGCCAAACAATCATTACTGATTTCCTTGAACCAAGCATCGCATTTGTCGATGCATTGTTTATTGTTCTTTCCATGCTTCAATGGACAATGCAGCAAGTGTCAACAAATAGAACAACATCATCATAGTTCGAAGAATACATGCTAGCTATGATATTCTATGTTACAGTTTTTCATGGGATGGTGGTTCATCATCGATGCTCACGCCAAATATCCTGATTTAATGGCCAATGCATATCATGTCTGTGGAGTATTCGGCACTGTATCACTTTTCATGTGAGACTTAATAAGTGATTATGTGAATATCGGCTGCAAAAATAAAAGATAACATGAATAATATTTTTCTCCTCAGGGTGAACTCGGTAACGAATGCGCAGATCCGAGGAGACGCATATAATGGAGGCTGTCTCGGAGCTAGGGGTGCACGCATGTGGCTATTTGTTGGATTTGTTATGGGGTTCTCAGCAGTTATCGCAGCATGCTGGATCTTATTTTCTGACTTTATAACCAGCGGTTTGTATTCTATGATATCTTTTGATGAAAATGTTAATTGAAATTATAGAATGGATCTTATCCTATGAATTATTACAAAAAAAAAATACATTAATTCTCATTCATATTGAACACTACATTTGTGTACAGGAGTACTCCACTACTGGCCTGGTGTAGGTCTATTTCTACAGAACGTCTTCATATTTCTGGGATCATTAACTTACAAGTTTGGCCGTTCCGAGGATCAGTGGGGTTGAACAATAGAACGCCCACTAATCTGTGTATTTTAGATGGTATTTAATTTTTCAACTCACAATCTCATGCATTACTTCGTGACTAAGATGTAAATGTTACTGGATAAAATAATATAAGATTTGAAAATAAATAGGAAGTACCGAACTTGTTGTAATATAATTATAGCTGGCTCTCAATAAGTGCTGCTTACAACTTTATTCCTAATAAATATCAACTTCTGTAATAATTTTTCGAGCCTGATCATTATTTAAACATTTAATTTCCATCCTGATCCGGCGTTGATCTAGAAGATTCTGCCGTCTCTGATCAAGAGAATTCGTGCAATCAAGTACCTGTTGTACCTAATTCTTGGGAACCTGAACGTTTTGCTAAGTAATCAAAAACTATTCTTCTCCCATAAATCGCACTTCAACGTGATCTAATTTGACGATTACTCGACGATTGTATGGGAGTAGTAGAGTATCTGCAGTGGTGTTAAATTATTGCGGCTGTTGTTTACTGTTATAGTCTTTTGATTGGTCAACGGGGACCAATCTGGATAGATTTTGCCATTCAACTGACCAATGACAATTCGCCACACAAACACATGGTCCTTGCAGCCGACAAAAGTCTGCAACAGTAGACTGGAAACTGTTCAAGTCGGATGGATAACTGTTTTTACTTGAAAATAATTACTCCGCGCGATTATCAATGATCCAGTAGTGCCTCTCTTTCACAAAGAAGCATTTTACTTCATAATTAGATAAACGGTAAGTAAAAGATCTGGAATATTCCTCTTCGAAATATCAACCGTCGACCCGCCGGCACTCTTAACCCAATTTGACAGCATGACAGCTTTAGTTAGATTTTGTCTTTGATGCCTATAATATTTCAATCTAGATTTTTTCAAATATCCTTTTTTCAGTTCAAAATGATCCGTGACAGGATGCTAGGTCTTTCACTAGCGTTTATTGCGCTCTGTGCATTCATTCATAGTACTCATGGTGTGGCTGTCATGAGCATTGACATTGGCAGCGAATGGATGAAAGTTGCCATCGTATCAGTAAGTCTACCACACGTTTCAATAATTCCAACAATACATTCCATTTTTCACTGCCTCATTATTAATGCCATATTGTTTTTTAGTTGTTTTGTTATTCAATATGCTACTAGAAGTGTTGCAATTTCATGGATCATTCATCCGATGAATTTCTAATCTCTGCAATTAATCATTTTCATTCATTAATTCCTCCTTTAGCCTGGAGTTCCAATGGAAATTGCACTAAACAAAGAGTCTAAAAGAAAAACTCCAGTAACAATTGCATTTAGAAATGGAGAGCGTACTTTTGGCGAAGATGCCCAAGTCGTTGCCGTGAGATTTCCCAAAAACAGCTATTCCTACATCTTGGATCTCTTAGGAAAAACAATTGACCATCCTTTGGTTCAACTGTACCAAAAAAGATTTCCATACTATGATATCGTAGCTGACGATGAGCGTGGGACAATTATTTTTAAGCATGATGAAGAAACTTCTTATACACCGGAAGAATTGCTAGCGCAATTTTTACACAAAGGCAAAGAATTTGCTGAAACCTCTGCTGGACAAAAAATTAACGAAGCTGTGATTACTGTGCCTGGATTTTTCAATCAGGCTGAAAGGAAAGCTTTACTACAAGCTGCTGATCTAGCTGGTCTAAAAGTGTTACAGCTTATTAATGATTATACAGCAGTGGCATTGAATTATGGAATATTTAGACGGAAAGAGATTAACGAGACAACTCAGTATATCATGTTTTTTGATATGGGGGCCAGCAGTACGACTGCAACTGTTGTCAGTTATCAAAATGTCAAAACGAAAGAAAAAGGGTTTGTTGAAACCAATCCTCAAGTCAGCATTTTGGGTGTTGGTTACGATCGAACACTTGGAGGGCTTGAAATGCAAATTAGATTGCAAAACTATTTGGCTCAAGAATTTGATGCACTGAAGAAGACCCCAAACTCTGTGTTCAATAGCCCACGAGCAATGGCAAAGCTTTTCAAAGAAGCTGGGCGTGTTAAAAATGTTTTGAGCGCTAACGCTGATCACTACGCACAAGTGGAAGGATTGTTAGATGAGAAGGACTTCCGCCTGCAAGTCACCAGAGAAAAATTGGAGGAGCTATGCGCTGATTTGTTTGAACGTGTTGCTAATCCGATTAAAATTGCACTGGAAACTTCAGGTAAGATTTTTCACAAGTACGTCTAGATTGACAAAAAGACATTAGAATCTTTCAGTGCATTGATGTTCTATTTAATTTCAGCATTAACCATGGACATCATTTCGCAAGTTGTACTAGTTGGGGCTGGTACTCGAGTGCCCAAAATTCAAGAGAAACTGACAGAATTCGTGAACATTGAGTTGTCCAAAAACATTAATACCGATGAAGCTGCTGCCATGGGTGCCGTTTATAAAGCTGCTGACCTGAGTCAAGGCTTTAAAGTAAAAAAATTCATCACCAAAGATGCAGTATTGTTCCCTATTCAAATCGTCTTCGACAGAACCGTTGATGGAACAACTAAACAGGCAAGTATTATTTTGAAAATAACCCTTGAACAATCTATATCGTCTGTTCTTTCAATTTGTTTACCTAACATTTTCATCTTAAAGATAATACTAACTTGGGACACGGAACTGAATACAATTTTTTGTATAATGTCCTGAATTTGTTTGCTCATTTTTAGTTATCAAAATTAAAAGTGTCTGGAAAATTTCATAAACTCTTTCAACAAGAAAAAAACTTTCTGCAGGTACGACGAATGCTGTTCAACAGAATGAATGCCTATCCACAGAAAAAAATTATTACTTTCAATAAACATACTGACGATTTTGAATTCAGCGTGAATTATGCTGAATTAGACTATCTGCCAGCGCATGAAGTGGCGTAAGTAGTTTAACCATCATAAAATTCGATGAATTCATCAAACCTATTATCACTGCTACTTTATCTAATATATCGAGTTCGATAACTCTATCATGCCTTGTAATCACGTTATAAATTGTGGCAGGTACCACTTACTACTCGTTTGTTTGCTATAAATATTCGAATATATTTACAATATTTCAACGACAACAATTTTTCATGTTATCAACAGGGCCGTTGGCAACACGAATTTGTCGACAATATCTCTCACAGGTATAGCCAATGCTTTGAGTAAGCATGCAGATGAAGGTACAGAGAGCAAGGGAATCAAAGCTCATTTCGCAATGGATGACAGTGGAGTGATAAATTTGGTTAATGTCGAGTTGGTCTTTGAGAAAACTGTTGTTGCAGCTGAGGAAGAAGAGGGTACTTTTTCAAAGCTTGGCTCCACTATAAGTAAACTGTTCGCAGGTTTGTGTTACCTGCCTTGCAGAAAATGGTCGTACCTTCAATGTGTTTGCTATTTTGAATTTTGTTTTTCCTTTTTTTCACCTATAACACGATTTTTTATGTGCCCACGCTTTCTGTTGATCGTTTTCTTCAGCTTCATTCTTTCCTTGTTGGTATTTTTTCCCCCGAAGTAATTTAAGAGTGATGTGCTAATGTAATACAAGAATTATTTTTTAATCAACACCTTCGTGAACCCTCACGCAATTAGTTCAGACTTTTTATGATTTCCATTATTTTAAGAGATCGAAAAGGCATCGCAACATTCGATTCCTTTGCAGCAACTCAGAATAATCAATTTGTTTAGTTGCACAATAGAGGCGAAAATATAATAATTAGCCTTCAAATAATATTACCCATGCTCCAAATGTCATGGACAGATTTCACAAAAGATATTTTCGATTTGCACTAATATCTGTAATCCCACAAAAAAATCTGTCATCAAATATTTATCACATAAATATAAAAATATTATTGTCAATATCTTGGTACGATACGACCATTTTTTGTGAATCATTCACCAATAGTTGTTGCACAAAGATTATTGCGATGTTTTATTTATAAACTCACTCTAGATATGCGATGATTCTGAAGCATAGAATAGATTTTCAAATCCTTTGTTTATTTCCGTTGTCAGGTTTTGCTGAAACCTAAAATAATCAGTGTATAATTGTTGTTGGTTTTTCAATGATCTTGTGAGAAGTATAGAGGTCGTATGTTTTAGGATCTGACGACAAAGAGCCAGCAGAAAAAGTTGAAGAGCCACTGAAAGAAGACACAAAACCGATTCACGAAGAACCAGAATACCCTGGTTTAAAAAAAGAAGCTGATGCAAGTACAGAAAAAGTAAATAAGACAAAATCAACCGAGAGTAAACCAAGTAACAAAACTGAGAAGGTAGAAAAAGAGAAGAAACCCAGCCTAGTTACTTTAAAGGAGCCAATACCAGCTACTGAAATTAAATTAGGACCAAGAACCTTGGATGGAGAAAGACTTGCCGAGTCTGTGAAAAAGTAAGTAGCTACAAGAGACACACAAGTTCTTACATTCTTAGGGATGCTCAGATAGAGGGATATGGAAATCTCCACGAAATTTTATCCGATATATCTGAATACAGAAGGTGTATTTCTTTCCTAGAATCGAAGCTCTTAATCATCATGATCTCGAAAGGACTCGACGCGAAGGTGCCCTGAATAATCTCGAAGCATTTGTGATTGATGCTCAACAGAAACTAGAATTACCAGAATATTCAGCAGCAACAACATCTGAAGAATCTGAAAAGATTTCCAAGGCATGCTCTACGATCTCTGACTGGCTCTATGAAGATGGATTTGATGCGGATGCGGATACTTATGAACAAAAATTGGCTGAGTTGAAAGGGTTAACTAATGATTTATATATTAGAGTGTTTGAACACCGGGAACGACCAGAGGCTCTGAAAGGAATGGTTTCCATGATCGAAGGTAGCACTACATTCCTTCACAAGATGGGTAACGTGACTACCAGCAGTGAAATTTTCACCACGGTTGAGCTGGAAACCCTTGAAAAAACGATTGCTGAAACACAGGTGAGCAAAAATATTATTTTATTGATTGATTATCCCTAGCGTACAGCGGTTACTATAATTTTTAATTATTCAGGAGTGGCATGACAAGATTGTGAAGGAACTAGAAGATGTGCCATTACACGAACCAGTAAAATATACTGTCAGAGATATTGCAAACAAGATGGCAATTTTAGACAGAGAAGTAAAATATTTGGTAAACAAAGCTAAAATTTGGAGACCCAAGCCAAAAGAGGAATCAACTAAAAATAAAACATCCGAAAATTCGGATGAGGCAACAATAGAAACACCTGATGGTTCGGAAAGTCCGGAGGCTTCGACTTCTCAAGATGAAGCTCCTGCAAAAATCGAGGAACAGGAAAATGAAAAAGAGGAAGCTGTTGTAGAGGAAGTAAAAGATAGTAATGATGAAAGCACTGATGAAAAAAATTCACAGAATATTACTGAGAACATACCACAATTACCAGAGTCTGACACGACAGAGACTACCGAAAAACCTGATAAGGAAGGCTCACACCAAGAACTATAAGTAAAAATGTATTTAAATATGTATGAATTTTAAGTAATGTTTGAATGATGTGTGTGTTAGCCAATTATCCATTACCTGGACTTTTCATTCAACTATACATCAATTCCTTGACATTCATGTCGAAGCCCATCTGATACTCTGATAGAATATGGAGCACAATGTACTGGCACTGACTTTTCAAATAAGAGGCTTGCAGAGGTGGTTCTGAATAAACTTACGGTAATAATTACTTTTGAAGATGATTAAGAGTGGTTTGTCGTTGAATTCGGTTGATTATTACCTCGTGAGCAGGGTGAAAAGTTGTGGCATAATCTTTCGTGTTGAAGCCGACATTATTCCATGTTAATTCAGAGTAGAAATATTTTTCTTGTTTTTAGAGCATTTCTTTGATATCTTGCATAATCTGTTTGATAATAATCCTTTGTCCCCACTTTCTAGGAGTTGCTATTGATTCGTTATTATTTTGTATAATTTTCAATTACGAAGAGACTATTGTACATTGGTTGAAGCTGGAATTACTTGTGAGTTGTTTTTCGGAATCTAAAAAAATCTTAGGGAATCTGGAGATTTCGGTGCTAGTAATCGTGGTGAAGATCACATCTAGATCGAATCAAGGTAGCAATTGGAATGATGAAATATGAATTTATAAAATTTGATCACCTTAACTTAAGATCATATCTTGTGAAAACGGCAGCACATTCATAGTAGTAAAGGACGATGCTGTGCTCTTATATTTTTCAAATACTAAACGTTGAGCACACGCAATTTAAGATTGGCATTGTAGAATAATCTGAAATAATTTCAAAGCTACAGTCACACTTTGATACTCGTAGTCATTTCTATAATACATCATTCCAGTTAATATAGAGCAAGAAATTGCCTTAGGTATAATACAAACAATGTAGTTATGAAGTTCTACACATCGCAAAACCAAGGATTGTTAATATTTACTGCAATATAATTTATCTGTATTATTTGATAATGATATCAGTGGTAACCTTATATATAGCATCTCAAAAATCACATTACCAATCATCCATTCATTCAGCCGCTATAGCATTTGAAGAACAAACCAACAACTACAACACAATGCAGTGGTACTGATTCACGTCATTCCATTATAAATTTATTCATAATATTAACAATGAGATGTGTTATTTATTGATTTGGGTGAATAAAAGTGTATTTGTTAGAAAATCATTTTCATATTTTACATTATACAGAATTCTTGGCAATTCTTAAATATACATATTTTCTCTTCTGAATTTTGGTCTACAAATTTAATGTTAACGAATTGGTAGCCCTTTCAAAATAACGATTCGACAAACAACACGATTCAACAACAGAGCAGCTTTAATAATTGATTCAAGGGTCTGGGAGGAGACAAAATATTCAACAGATATTTCAAAAGTTATATGTTGATTGACATTTTGACGACGCCAGAATCTCAAGAAATTGCAGAAGTTAGGAACTGACAGAATGGATTACCTCGTCTGGATCTGCCTTGGGTAATTCAGTAGATACTGGCTCTTCTTGCAGGTCTTGTGGAACCTCTTTTGTAGCTGTATAAAAATAAATAATAAAATTAGTCGGCTCTCGTCTTTGATTTCAACATTTGACATGGTCTATTTCAATTTAGGAATGCAGAATACGATTAACAACTTCTTTGCCTCATGAAGTACTAACAAAAATTAGAGGCTTTGGATCAAACTTCAGATTTCGGTTTTCATAAATTAAGGTTTGAAACGCTCTTTACATTTCATTATACATTTTTGTTGAATCTGACGGTATTCCTCCTCTAGTTGATTGTTTTGATCAATTTCCCCTTGCATCTTTATCAGAGCATCATCTATCCTCTGGCACAGTGAGGTTGACAGATTATCCATGCCAGCTAAGAATGTTATTTCCGATGTAGCTACAACCATCTTATGGACATATTCCATAAAGCCAACTAATTGCTGGAATTTACAAAGGTAGTGTACATTTTTTACATTTCAGAGCTGCCTGTCAATTTTACTCTGAATGCTGAATTCCGAACAGCTGCTATTGAATTTAATTTGATCATAAATTGAAGTGGACTTATAATATAAAAGCTCTTCTCGACATCTTCAACGAATTCTCCGTAAAAATAAAAACCAGTCTTACTGTGACAATTTGCTTTTTGAGTTGAACCTCAGCTCGTAGTGCAACTATCATGTCCCAGTGAGAATCGCCTACTTCATAACTTAAAGTTTCTTGTATAAGGGCTATCAGTCTTGATAAAATAATCCTGTGAAATGAGTGATAATTAAATGCTGCTGTTTAACTTACAGTGTCAACACATTATCCAGAAAATATCACCTGTACTCTTTACTCGCTGTTTCAGTTGCGGAATATGTAACTGTTAACACTTGTGAAGCGGTATTTACTGCATCTACCGTTGACTGCTTTATCATGTAATCATATGACAAATTTTTAACATCTGGAGGTTCTAGTGTCAACTTCTGATTCGCAGATGGTTTTGCCGTCGAAGTACTATCGATAAACATAGTTGTCGAAGCATACTACAATTTTGAGAAGAATGATTATTTTGCATTGCAAATACGAGGTTAGGTGATTTAAAATTGAATAAATTTGTTGTTTCAGAATCCAGTCTCTCACCAAGATAGGTCTCGATGTTTTGATGATAGATTTCAATACTTGCCGGAATGCCATTATCTGGTAATTACAATTTGTAAGTGGAAAACTCAATGATACAGGGAATCTTACACGTTTTGAAGATACACTAACTTCAGGCTTTCAGAATATTTCACGATACTAGTCATGACTGAACGATTGAATATGCTTTTGCAGCACTAGTTAACTAAATTCGTGTCATTTCTTTGAGTCCACTTCACAAGGTTCACTGAAGAATTTCACGACACCTTACCATTTTTCCCTTTGACAAAAATCAGTCGAAAATTGAATGTTTAAATTTTAAAGAGCTGTACACAAAACGCGGTGCTGTGCGGTGCTGCCCTCGCTCTGCATTTGAAGACGAATCGCCGAAACCTGTCGTCGCCGCCGAACTGTCATGTGTCACGTTTTGACGTATTTAGTAAATAACTACGGGTGTACCTACATACGTCTTTAGTCTTTATCCCTCAGTATTTGCTTAAAAAATGCACGAAGCATACGAAGCCTCGCCACTGTTGAAATTGACAGTTCAAATAGAATCAATCGCTGCCTATGGTAAGACACATAACCGGAACGCGATACAACTAACTATTACCGCTGCAGAAGCTATGAAAATTTCTGATATAACTATACCAGTAACATGATATTACAGATGATAATTTACTTATTGGTACAAGGCAGGGACATTTGCTGATGTATAATGTTCCTCCAAAGTCTAACGAAAAACAGGAACTGGAACTACTACGATACAGAAAGAATTTCAGTAAAAAACCAATATTACAAATTGAAGTTGTCCCGGAGTATAACTTGTTGATCCTCCTAACAGGTAATTATTAAACGGAGAAGTAGCAATCGGTAAGAAATCTGTGGTTAGAAGTATATTCATGTATTGATATTATACAGACAATATCATCTGCGTTCATGATTTGAACTCTGCAAGTATTCCGCAAATATGTCAGCTTCAAAAGACAAGGGGTGCCACCCTCTTCGTTTTGGATGTCCAGCGCACCCAGAGCTTGACAGGTGAAAAAAATACAGTTGTTCGATTATGTGTTGCTGTTAAACGCAAATTGCAATTGTATTACTGGAAAGTGGACCAATTCATAGACTTTGGAGATGAATTAGTTGTTCCTGACGTGCCTCGCGTATTGTCATGGTATGGAAAAAAAAATGATACACCAAACCTGCCATCTCATACTATATTCTATACGCATAATAATTCTTTAGGTGTGGAGAGACTTTGGTCTTAGGATTTCGAGGCTTGTCTTATATACTCTTGGACTTGAATGGTACCACAAAAGAACTTTTTCCAACTGGAAAATCACCTGAACCTGGAATAACCAAATTATCTGATTCTTCATTTGCACTGGGAAAAGATTCCCAGTCAATTCTTATGAACACTAAAGGAGAATTAGTCCAACACAACTCAGTTAAGTGGGCAGATTCGCCCATTGCTACCGGTACGAATAAATAATATTGAAGGTTACTGTAAAAGATTACTGTAATATTCAAGTCTGTACTTTCAGCTTGGGATGATCCATTTCTTATGGGAATAATTAACGATACTTTAGAAGTATACACGTTAGAGGGATGTTTACAAATACAAACCATACCTGAACTTAACAAAGCCAGGCTGCTGTACAGGTGTAAGCAAGGACTGGTTTATGTCGCATCTGTTGGCCAGGTTTGGTGTGTAAATGCAGTGGAAGTGACACAGCAAATTAGAACACTTCTTGAGCAAAATCAGTTTCAGCTAGCTTTAAAATTAACCGTATGTATTTGGTTTTTGAATTCATATTCGAAACATGTTAGAATTTTTTGTACTGGCTGACTTTGTTGACAACAATTCGAATTTAATTGTTTTCTGCTTTCAGAATTTGTCTGATGTAACAGAAGAGGAAAAAGCAAAGAAAACTTATAAAATACAAACGTTGTACGCACACCATCTCTTTGCAAATAAGAAATTTGCGGAATCTATGGAACAGTTCTTAAAATTGGGAACGGATCCCTATGAAGTCATCAGACTCTTCCCTGATTTAGTTTCTCAGCCAACAAATGCTAATGAGGCGAATGAATCCGTTACAGCTATACCAACGCTGCAAGACAGAGATTTGGAACAAGGATTGCTCGCTTTGATAAAGTTCTTAATAGAAGTGAGACACAAATTAATGGGTGATACAAAGACAAAAGACAAAGGATCTGAAAAAAGTTTTGAAAAAGATCCCTTGAAGGCAGAAAAGACAAAGAATATGACTGCTGTTGCAACAGAACAACTTCTCAAAATAATCGATACTACGTTGTTGAAATGTTATTTACAGGTGATGCTCGACTATCATATGCTACGATACTATAAGTAGTTTAAGGCAGACTTCGCTATCTAATTGTTACACTCAAATTTTTAAACCGTACACATTTGTAATTTTCAGACCAACGATGCCCTAGTAGCTCCGCTATTGCGACTAAATCACTGCCACTTGGCAGAGTCTGAAAAAACTCTTCTGAAGTACCAGAAGTATCCAGAACTAATTATCTTGTACCAAACAAAAGGGCAACATAAAAAGGCACTGGAATTACTCGAGAAACAGTCAAGCGAGAGTGATTCCAGCCTCAAGGGTACTGAAAGGACAATTCAGTACCTACAGCACTTGGGCCAAGATCACATGGATTTGATATTGAAGTTTTCTAGTTGGGTTTTGGAACAAGACCCAGAACAGGGGCTGAGAATATTTATGGAAGATGTACAGGTAAAGATTATCAAGAACATAAAGCTTTTGAAAGTCTTCATTGCTGTCATGACTATTTATTTTAATTGATCCTGTAATTTTTTTTCGTAGGAGGTTGAACATTTACCACGACCCAAAGTATTGGATTATCTCCTCCGTTGCCACAAGGACTTGGTGATAACATACTTGGAGCATGTAGTCCATTTTTGGGTAGATACCACTCCTTTATTTCATGACGTCTTGATACACCAATATAAGGAAAAATGTATAACAGGCTTGAAACCAAACGCTACACCCGCGGAAAAGCAAAATGTTCAGCATATTCGTCAGAAGCTACAACATTTTCTGGAGAAATCGACTCACTATACCCCTGAAACGGTATTAGTTCATTTACCATTTGACTGTTTGTTTGAAGAACGTGCAATCATTTTGGGTCGATTGGGTCGACACCCGCAAGCAATTTCCATCTATGTAAACCTATTGAATGATGTACCAAGGGCGATACAGTACTGCAATAACGTATATGCAAAATATGAAAGTCAGAAAAATTCGGAAAAAAGTAAACAACAGGATGGTGCGGATGAAGTTTATGTGACTTTGATCAAACAGTTGTTGAAGCCTAATAACGAAGGTATCTGGACGACTGGTAAGTAGTCTCCTCAAGATTTCAACTTATTTACAAGATATTTTTCACATGCCTTTTCCGAGAAATTATGCATATAAATGAATATTTTATAGGCACTGCTACAGAAAACCAAAGGATTGCTCAACCTGATTTGGAGACAGCACTAGAATTACTGGAAGAACATGCTGCAAAAATCAATCCTCTAAAAGCTCTAGAGATTCTACCTGACAACGTCCCAATAAGTCGCATAAAACATTTCCTTGAAACAAGCTTGCAAAATAATCTAAACGAACGGCGAACGACTCAAGTTTTGAAAAACTTGCTATACGCCGAACATCTACAAGTACAGGAGCAACGAATGCATCACGAATCTCAGAGCGTTCTTATGACAGAATTCAATATCTGTCCTGTATGTAAAAAACGATTCGGAAATCAGAGGTAAATGAATAATAATAAGTAGTATTAAGAAAACTACAAGAGTATATCAGGGGCGTTATTCGTCTATCAGACAGCAGTAGAAAATCAAAGTTTAAAGATATGTATTTGATTTGTGATAAGCTCATAGTTGTTTTTCTTGTTTTCAGTGCCTTTGCGAGGTACGCAAATGGAGATATTGTACATTACTCGTGCCAAGAGAGGAAATCATAAACTGTTGGATAAACTTTAATTGCTCCACCATTTACTATATATATCCAATATTTGTCCATCATATACCTATGTAATTCATAAAATACCGATGCATATCGATGTACCATATAAAAATATACGACCAGCTACCATACTCATCGGTACTAAATTTAAAAAAAAATTAATTGTTAGTCAAATTTGTTTCTCTCTCATCGTTGGAACACAAGATAACAATTTCTAAGACTTAGGTATGATACCCATAACATAAGGCACAAAGCCATCCATACAGTACAATGATGCGTTTCTGTTGACATTATCGTCTACTAAAACTGTACGTCATTTTTAAAAAAATGCAACGAATAATGAGGATTATTGAAGGATGGGGCGTGCCCATCGGCAGAAAATGTGTAAACGGGGCCGATGATGTCATACCTGTAGTGTATTCATCCGCCTAATGTCACTACTATAGTACTCAGGCCTATCTATATGTATACTTTTTGTACATTAGATTTTACAAATAAAATCAAATTGTCAATTAGCCGGGTGAGTACGACTCCAACGTGAACTGTCGCCGAGCAAATATCGCATTATTTGAGTTGATCAATGCTTGTGAAAACCGAAATTTCGATCATGTTAATTGAGCTCCAAAAGTAGTCGTGAGTAGATGGGACTAGTTTTCCGCCGCGACGAGTGGACGCCGTATGGCCACAGTTGGTTGCGCGCCGGTCGTGTGAGTGAGGAGACGTACCGAGTGAATCTTTTAAGTGGTTTTTCGTGTATTTTGTGCAGTTTTTATGCAAGTTTGGAAGTGAAACATTGTTTGGGAGTATTTTTTTGACAGGGTAAGTTACCTATCAATATCAATCTTTCGGAACGTCGAGTATTTCAAACAGTTCCGAAGATCATTGAATCAACGGGCGGATGTTCTTGCGTAAAAATGGTGGTCGAGTTACTCTCAAGCTCGTAAATTACCGATTGTAACAAGTGTACGGTAATTTGGTGTCTCTGCATTTAATAATCAAATACCAAATTGAATCAGACAGCGTTTAATCTAGGGCAAGCTAATCCACGTTCGATTATTCAGCTTCAAATAGTTTGCCGAATGTATGTCAATCCGTTTAAACTTACGGCGTCCACTACTGTGCGAACAAAAAATTGAAGCTTCCTCCTGTTCGATTATTTATTTATATTTTGAAGTAAACGTCGAAAAAACTCATCACCTCAAAGTATAATGTAATAATTAGTTATCGTTGGTTACGTCGTCAACAACTGATGAGTCTTCGACGTCCTTCGAAATACGAAATAGACACGCATAGTTCGATCGCGTTTCGAAATCTTCACCTGTCATGATCGTATTATAATAGGGTGGTGGTGCATGTACCATAATCCGCCGTAGGATAAAGCCAACGATGACCTGATTTTAATTCAATTTATAGAACGGGGGACAACAATATTCCCTGTGTTTTCAATTTCATCGCTAATTACCAGTTTCTCCCATCATTATTCAATTGTTGTCAAATCCTTCTCATTAATGTTTACTGTTACGTCAAGCCTGCAGTGCCGGTAAGTGCGGGCGGAGGTTGCTCAGCTAAGCGCTCACTGAATAAATGAATAAATTAACAGTACACGGAGTTTCTGTTCATCCGTTCCATCCGAATAAAACCGATTAATTCCATCACGTACGGATTCGGTAATCACAGTGTCTTCTCCGTGATAATATTATGTTGATAATGTTATAACCGTTGTCACCGTTCCGCAGTTCCTCAACGTTCGACGCGTATCGCGAAATCATATATTCGTTGACCATACCTACGATACTTACCTCGGTAGGCGTATACTGCTGTGCTTTTTCGTCTTTACTGGAGGAATGTTCTAATTTTGGCACGATATAAAACACTCTTCACGTTATATACGAAAATAGTATGAAAACGTTTCTTTCATAAACATCGCGTGTAAATATTTGAAAACTCATAGAATCAATTGATGTGCGTCAGACAAATGTAAAATATTATTCATATTTTTAGGTAGCCGCATCAATAAGTATAACCTCGAGTATAACCGAATAAAAGTAAGAACATGTGGGAGTGAATTTGGAATTAGGAAGTTGACTAGAAAACATTATTCTGATAAGTGGAATCTTATCAATCATTCTCACAGATATCACGACATCTCTGTGGATATCCGTAAACCGAGCCCTTTTATTCCTTCCATCGTATTTTCATTCATATAGAGAGCAAGCTGAGTCCCTTCGTCGTCGCTATAATATTACGTAAGTAGCAATAGAAAAAATCGAAAAAAATGTCCCTAGATATTTCTCTATCGCATTGTCAAATTAGATAATACGTCATAGGTGATTAAATCGACGAAATACCTTAATATACTTTTCATCTTATCAAACGTGTTTCTCGGAGCTTCGGCTAATGACTTTACAAGGTAGAACGAAAAATCCGATACCGTACAGCACACGATATCTTCCTTAGACCGTCTCTCGGATTCTATTCGAAATTGAATAGAAAAAACAAAAATTAATAAAAAACTGCGGGAGAATTTTTGAGCCCGGAAATCGAGACTTCATTTTTAGAATCGTCAACCACAGATTGAATGAATGGCTTCTATACGAACTTTCACATAACGCAAAGAGTAAAGTTTCGCCTTTCAATTCAGTTTATTCAATCTATCAAAGTAGAAGCTGTCTCTGTACCTCCTAACCGTATAACGGTTGTGCGAACAAGTACATACCTATACCTGTACAAAGTTTTGTCTGTATCTCGCGTTTTGTTTGCATGGTACAATAGTAGATTATCGTAACCTTAACTTATACATAGAAGCCGTCAGACGTTCCGTTAGAATAAATTATGACTAACTCTAACAGACATTGGAATAAAAACAAATCGAAAAACGCATGGAAAAGTTATTCTTAGACCTTGCACATAGATAGGTACCTATAAATTGTAGGCGAACCCTCGGTGACCTAATTTCAGTCGAGACCATAATGATAATACCATACGCTCAACACACCCTTTCGTCTTTTTCACATTACATGTCGAAATTGGGTTAACATCATTTTTTCCAATGTATCCCTATGAAGTCACCTTTTTTTTTCTTAATAACCAAGATGACTCTCACTTATTCATCTTTCAAAAGAGCATCCGCTCCTCACTTGCTTCCAATCCTTGTCTTGTCCTCCTGTTAGAAAAAGGTAATTGGAGTTCATGACTAAAAGTAGGCGAAGCGTATTTTTCATTTACATGAAGTAGAACATTTACAAGGATTTCCAGATCGTTAGAGAAGGCGGTATCTTAATAATTATTGTTCTCAGTTTGTGATTAAACTTGTAAAATGCGGAAAACGGTTATAGGAGTACGCAGCATTACTGATAAACAATCGAGAGTTCATATAAATAGTAGGTGACACGGTGGTAGCGAATGGTAAATTAACGTAAATGCGGATGTGACGTTATAGTTGAGCGACGGACCTGCAACGAGCTTTATAATTTAGGTTTATAACTATATGCTCTTCTTTTAGCTACCTATTTATTACGTGGTTATACAATTTTCTGAATTCAATATTCAATTATTCTATTCATCTGCAAGGTATAATCCTTTAATCCGTATAGCCGCATCATTACATGCGTAAGCCGATAATTTTGTGTACAAAACTTATAACTTCTTTATCAGAAAAATGAGGGCGATTTCTATGCCCACCTTAATCGACTGACAACGATCCCTATATGTAGCTCGATTACTTTATACTCCAGAGAAAAATGGTTATGTTGATAATGGTCGTACATTAGCGGTGTTTAATCACAGATAGAAGATTCTGTTGACGTAATTGGGTATTGCGTAATTATATGTATACCTATATACCACTCTCTTTTTATTTTGCCACTAGCTAGCCGACGTGTCCAACTTGTACGGATGTAATTTGATTATAGAAAATCTATTGCAATGAGCTACGAAGATATAGAGAAAGAGTGACATCGAATCTCTTGATAATAAACCATCGCACTGCTTCAATTTTATCGAATGGTTAATTGAGAGTTACAGAAACCACGTCACCAATATTTGCGTAAAATTCGCTATCTGATTTAGAATGATATGAGCACTGTTGGTTTTAATCTATAGGGTAACGCAATTGTTCGTAGATTTTTCTCATCAAACAGAGATTACAGGTGTTCAAGCTTTTTGGGCTCACGTTATGTCTATAGACAATCGGTGAGACCTGGCGTCATGAAGACTCGAGTAGAAAATCAATAGCCATCTTGTGTGCATGGTTGTATATGTGTGTTATGTTTTCCGTATAGCGTCTAATGCTCACGGCGCGAAACGACAGGTCAATGATACAATTAATTCGGTTAGTTATTTAATCAAAGATCGTAAAGATTCACTCCGCTAGCTTTGATCCATCAATTCATCTCGTATATATGCGTGTGAAAAAATTCGTTCGATGTGAGACGGTGGAGTATTTTCCAAAGGCAGGTCGCAGCTTCGCGAATTCTTCTACCGTATAATACGGCATATAGAAATTTTAAGTGAAACTATATTTCAGGCTTCGAGTCATTCACTTTGTCATTTTATGACCCGAAACGCCCACCTCTTTCCTCCGTAATCGTGCATCAAAATGACGTCACTTGATTGAACTTAATTCGAGACAAGTGTGGACTAGACACATAAGAATGTCATTCATTATTTTTTAGGATTGGTATTACCGTGAAAATTTTCTCACGGATTTTTATCCAATGAATATAAAATTAGCTTTTCAATTTAACTGGCACACATCATCATTCTATTTTACTTACATGGTCCTTGGCATTACAAGAGAACTCGAAATAATTAGCCGTCCGTTACATTTTTTATAGATGATTCAATTAAATTGCTGTACTAATCGATTATTGAAGTTTATTCCCAATTTTATTACGAAATTCTTGATTTTTAAAAATGTTCTTGATTTCAGAATCATGAAATTACGCAACCAATTTATTTTACCAGGGTGACATCACGCTACAATGTCGCGTCATCGTTACAGCATGGGGCACATGAAACTTTAAAACCTTCGTTCGCCCACCATTTGAGTTGGATTAACATCAAGTATCTTCTTTAGTAACTAATCTGGAATCACAGTTTCAATTTTGGAAGAAAAAAAACTGTACGCATTTATCTCTTCGTTCTTGATATAATACAAATAAGATGTCTGTGTACTTCGGAGCAACTTCAGAGATAAATTATCAGGCCTCGATGGTTTTCTTTCGTTTTTTTCCCCCTGTTCGTTCCTCGTACATAATCAAAAGCATCAAGAGACCTAATGCTGTTTAAAAATAAAAAGTTCTCCCTCATTTCATGGGTGGTAACTCGCTTATGTTATTTAAAATTATGAAATGTGGATCGTCTGACTACAAGCGGAGCAGCAGGACAGTAGAATTCTTGGTAGTTCCTGAATACAACTATTTATAATCCGGTTTCTTAACAAATTTAATCATTCGATAGGAACGTAGTATCCGAATTCCATATGAATAATATCAGAAAAATACGGTTTCTCCATTTTCAAAAATCAAGTAGACCATTGAGTTTGAATAATATTCCTCCAAGTTTAATCAACGTTCATTATACAAAATCATTTATAATCTCTTTCATCGATTATCTTTTGAGAGAAAAATCAAATTTATCACATGGTCATTCGTATTTATAACTGCATGAATTCACCTCATTGATGACGTAATATTTCAACTTGAAGTTGATTAATTTTTTTTTCTCTGCCACGTTATTGCCCAATCTACGGAGCTCTTTATTTCTCCTCCTCATTTCCGGAAGCTCTCGATTAGATTACAATAAACTTACAAAAGTAATAAAGTAATCTCTGTGGTTAGTCCTAAAAGAACACCTATAAATATAGATAACGTATTGACCATACGAAAGACATCGCTCTCGAATAACCGGTGTCCGGTGGAACGAAATATAAGAATTTAAAATACAAGTATGCAACGAAAGTATTCTCCTCTATCTATGACAGATAAACAATTAATCCATGTAGTTTTTCACAAACCTGAATTGGTTGTCATCGGGTAATACGAGCGCAATGACAACCTTGCATTCAACAATTACGTGATTCTAGTCAGATAAGAGGGCGCGGTCGATTCTTACTCTAGTCTCCCCTGTACTTCCTACCTGGACGGTTTGAATGAGGTTAGGCTAGGTTATGTTTGTTGGATCGTGTTTGTTACACCCGTTTCACTTCGCGATAGTTCCGCGAAATTTCATAACTACGGTTAACCATTTGTTAATTGGAAATTACTGTATTGTCATTCATTCCCTTTTAACAAATGATATACATAGTTGCTTGAAAGATGTAAATCAATTTTTAAATCTCGAATCTATTTATAATGTTAATTGTTATTAGTGTTCCAGGTATTATTGAGTGAGATATTGATTTTCAGATGATACTCGTTTACTAATTTTGTTCTTTTTATTTTATTTTTTTACTATGACTTAGCCTAATATCGTGTGTCTTAATTAGATTATTTGTATCTCCTTTAGTTATTTTTAGACTACACAACTTTGTCCCCTTATATCAACACATTTTTTTTGCCTTCACATTTTATTTAGGGCCGATCTACATTTTGTAGTTTTATTAACACGATAAGCAATAATTCAGGTTCAGTTCTTAGTGCTAATGAGTAGCTCAAGAGTGACCAATGCTACACCTGATGTTCTATCATTAGCTTATGTGCTAAGTGAAAATATTGAGCTGTTAAAATACCTGCTAATTTAATAGCTCATAGGTATTCACGATAGAACTCTAAAGGATAAAACTAAAGTTGACATTAGATATCTTCAATGATCACCAATAAAAAATATCCTTCATGTTCAATTTTTTATAGGGGTGCCCTTCACAAGGGTAAGGAAGTAGTGAGCTGTTGGTCCGGCTGCCAATATGACGACCGACATCTCGGTGGTGCGTGGGGGTTGGGACCCGACGCTTCAACAGGAGATTGTCGACGAGTATGAATACGATGGAGGAAACTCCAGTTCGAGGCTCTTTGAACGATCTCGTATTAAGGCATTAGCAGGTGAGTTGTTGAATTACTTGTCTACAGTTATAGCCAATTGGAAATAATTAATTTTTTTAATAATCTGTTGGTCAGGAAAAACCTTATCTCATAAGAGTGATATTGGAGCATTTCTTTTGATTCTTACTAAGATCTTGTTCCACTTTATGTTATGGTATTCCATGTGTGGCACTATTTTGTAGGAAGTGGTTAAGTTGAGCCACAGTATCCTGTGATAAAAATATTGACGTTTCCCAGTTCTTGTATTAATTTCAAATGTTCTAGCAATTCAGTTGCCATTTTGTTACGGTAGTGCGAACATGCATCCGTAGCTTACTGCAAATTATCAAAAAGCTGTTACTCATTGACCACTTTATAATGCATAGAAAAAAAGTTTCAAATCTCTGTTATTCGTAATTAATAAAAATTAATAAAATTGTGTGTGACTAATTCGTTCAAATATGTTGCAAAGAATTTTCATTGTGTAATATAAATGCAAAAATTAGATGATTGCCTCATTGATTGCTTTCCATGGAGACTAGTCAATATCTGCCGTAGATTTTTGAGAGAAAGTAAAATGATATTGTAGAATTGCTCTGCAAAGTTTGGCCAAGTCTAACATGTACCTTATCAAATGACATTTACTCCTTATCACACTGGGCGTTGACTATAGTATATGAGCTTCGTGTCTCCATATCAGTGAATGCAGTTTTCTACAATTTTTTTAATACATGTTATTGGGTATTCTGAAACTATATGTTTAAACGATCTGTCCCGTATTTATTTAACAATCTACAAATCAATGTATTACAGTATTTCATACTTATCCGATATCTCCTAGAATATCTCACTCCAATCTAAGGAACAATAAATGTTTGCTTTTTTTGAGTCACTGGCGATGGGTTTGGTCTTTTCTAATCTGTCAGAGTGATTTCTAAGGAAAATATTGTTATAAGTTATTTTGGAACAATCTATTTTCCAATTTTGTTTCTTGAGATTCGTATTAGTTCACTCACAGTGTGCAGCAGATTCTGACCAGTTTAATCTTTATCAATTACTACAATGGATACTTCTCGGAGGATTTCTTTCAATGAACCTCTGGAAGAATACTATGATAAAGTCGTTTTTGATCTCCGAGGTAACCTTATGTAGCAGTTGCTTTAATGACTGAATTAAATGATTTTACCTTGAGTGTTGTTCTTAAATAGCTATTTTCTAATAATTTGATTTCCTTCTTTTTCACTAGGTGAACGTGAGTCAGTGCAGAAAAAAACATTTCAAAAATGGGTAAATTCTCACCTGGTTCGATGTTCTTGTCGCATTGGAGATCTTTATGTCGATCTTCGCGATGGCAAGATGCTTATAAAACTACTAGAGATCTTGTCCGGTGAACGTTTACCGCGACCAACTAAGGGGAAAATGCGTATCCATTGTCTGGAAAACGTTGACAAAGCGTTGCAATTCCTGCGAGAGCAGAGAGTCCATCTTGAAAACATGGGTTCACACGATATTGTGGATGGCAATCCAAGGTTGAGCTTGGGATTGATTTGGACAATCATCTTACGCTTCCAAATTCAAGATATCACCATTGAAGAAACCGACAATCAAGAAACTAAATCAGCTAAAGACGCACTTCTCCTGTGGTGTCAAATGAAGACTGCTGGGTACCATAATGTGAATGTCAGAAATTTCACAACATCTTGGCGAGATGGTCTAGCGTTTAACGCTATAATACATAAGCATCGTCCAGATTTGATTCAGTTTGATAAGCTGTCCAAATCAAACGCAATATACAATTTGAACAACTCGTTCAATGTTGCCGAAGATAAACTAGGTCTCACAAAATTGTTGGATGCCGAAGATATTTTTGTTGATCATCCCGATGAAAAATCTATCATAACTTACGTCGTAACTTACTACCATTACTTCTCAAAAATGAAGCAAGAAACTGTACAAGGTAAAAGAATTGGTAAAGTAGTAGGAATTGCTATGGAGAACGACAGAATGATTCACGAATACGAAAGTTTGACCAGTGATCTTCTAAGGTGGATTGAAGCTACTATTGAAGCTTTAGGCGATCGTCATTTCGCTAATTCTCTCGTTGGCGTTCAGTCTCAACTTTCGCAATTTTCCAACTATCGTACAGTAGAAAAACCACCAAAGTTTGTAGAAAAAGGTAATCTGGAAGTTTTGCTGTTCACACTGCAATCAAAAATGCGGGCAAATAACCAGAAGCCATACACACCTAAAGAAGGAAAAATGATTTCTGATATCAACAAGGCTTGGGAGAGATTAGAAAAAGCCGAACACGAGCGTGAATTAGCACTCAGAGAAGAATTAATACGTCAAGAGAAATTGGAGCAATTGGCTGCAAGATTCAACCGTAAAGCAAGCATGAGGGAAACTTGGCTATCTGAAAATCAAAGATTAGTATCTCAGGATAACTTCGGTTTTGATCTAGCAGCCGTGGAAGCTGCAGCTAAAAAACACGAGGCTATAGAAACCGACATCTTTGCTTACGAGGAACGTGTACAGGCAGTTATGGCAGTATCTCAAGAACTCGAAGCCGAAAACTACCATGACATAGATAGAATTAATGCACGAAAGGACAATGTTCTCAGGCTATGGAACTACCTCCTGGAGTTATTGAAAGCACGAAGACTACGGTTGGAGCTTTCTCTTCAATTACAACAGAACTTCCAAGAAATGTTATATATCTTAGACAGTATGGAAGAAATCAAGATGCGATTGTTGACGGATGATTACGGTAAACATTTAATGGGAGTTGAAGATCTTTTGCAGAAACATTCACTTGTTGAAGCAGATATCAATGTTCTCGGTGAAAGAGTTAAGGCTGTTGTTCAACAAAGTCAAAGATTCTTAGAGCAAGGTGAGGGCTATCGTCCTTGCGATCCAACAATTATCATTGAACGTGTCCAGCAGCTTGAAGATGCGTATGCAGAATTGGTTCGTCTAGCTGTTGAGCGTCGTGCAAGATTGGAAGAATCTCGTAATCTGTGGCAGTTCTATTGGGACATGGCTGATGAAGAGAACTGGATAAAAGAAAAAGAACAGATCGTCTCTACGGGTGATATTGGTCATGATTTAACTACCATCAATTTACTTCTATCGAAACACAAAGCTTTGGAAAATGAGATTCAATCCCACGAGCCACAGTTAATGTCAGTTGCTGCAGTTGGTGACGAATTGATTCGTCAACATCACTTTGGTTCTGATCGTATCAAAGAGAGATTACAAGAAATATTGGGAATGTGGAATCATTTGTTAGATTTGGCAGCATTCAGACGTAAGCGGCTAGAAGAAGCCGTCGATTACCATCAATTATTTGCTGATGCTGACGATATTGATATTTGGATGTTGGACACTCTGAGACTAGTTTCATCAGAGGATGTTGGCCGCGACGAAGCAAACGTACAATCATTGTTGAAAAAACATAAGGACGTTACAGACGAACTTAAAAATTATGCAACGACCATCGAGCAGCTCCATCAACAAGCTTCACAACTTGGCGAACACGATTCTAAATCTCCAGAAGTATTAGAGAGACTTGCTTCGATTGATTCCAGATACAAAGAACTTCTGGAATTGGCTAAGCTCCGTAAACAGCGACTATTAGATGCTCTGTCGTTGTATAAACTGTTCAGTGAATCAGACGGAGTCGAGCAATGGATCGGCGAAAAGAATCGAATGCTGGAAACCATGGTTCCTGCTAAGGATATCGAAGATGTAGAAATTATGAAACATCGCTATGACGGCTTCGAAAAAGAAATGAATGCCAATGCTTCCAGAGTCGCTGTTGTCAATCAGTTGGCTAGACAACTGTTACATGTTGAACATCCTAATTCTGAACAGATTGTTGCTCGTCAGAACGAACTCAATCAGAAATGGGCTGAGCTAAGAGAGAAGGCCGAAGGAAAGCGAGAGGCTCTTAATTCCGCTCATGGAGTACAAACCTTCCATATTGAGTGTCGTGAGACCGTATCTTGGATTGAAGATAAGAAACGTATTCTACAACAAACAGACAGCTTGGAAATGGACTTGACTGGTGTCATGACATTGCAGAGACGTCTTAGCGGTATGGAACGGGACTTAGCAGCTATCCAAGCGAAGTTAGATGCACTTGAAAAAGAAGCTCAATCAATTGAACAAGAACATCCCGAGGAGGCAGCTGTTATCCGTGAAAGGATCACCCAGATACACACGATTTGGGAACAACTCACTCAGATGCTTAAAGAGCGTGATGCTAAGCTCGAAGAAGCTGGTGATTTACATAGATTCTTACGTGATCTTGATCACTTCCAGACTTGGTTGACAAAGACTCAAACTGACGTTGCTAGTGAAGATACGCCCACAAGCTTGGCAGATGCTGAGAAATTGTTAACCCAGCATCAAAATATTAAGGAAGAAATTGACAATTACACTGACGATTATCAGAAGATGATGGAATATGGAGAGCGGCTTACAAGTGAGGCTGGGGATGGTGATACGCAGTACATGTTCTTGAGAGAAAGGTTGAATGCACTAAAAATGGGTTGGGAAGAACTTCACCAGATGTGGGCAAATCGTCAAAACTTGTTGTCAAATTCGTTAAATCTACAAGTATTTGACCGTGATGCTCGCCAAGCTGAAGTTTTGTTGTCTCAGCAAGAGCACATTCTTACTAAGGACGAAACTCCTACAAACTTCGAACAGGCAGAAAACATGATAAAACGCCACGAAGCCTTCATGACCACAATGGAAGCGAATGATGATAAAATTAATTCAGTTACACAATTCGCTGGTAGATTAGTAGAAGAAGGCCACTTTGCAGCTGACAAAGTTAAGAAGAAGGCAGATGCAATAAACGAACGTAGAAATGCCAATCGTGAAAGAGCTAATCAAGTGATGGACAGATTAAAGGATCAACTCCAATTACAAATGTTCTTACAAGATCGCGAGGAGCTTGTCGAGTGGGTACAGGAAAAACACATCACGGCACAGGATGAAACATATCGCAGTGCAAAAACAGTTCACAGTAAATGGACGAGGCATCAAGCGTTTGAGGCAGAAATCGCGAGTAACAAAGATCGTCTGCAGCATCTGCAACAAGCTGCTGACGAGCTGATTCAGTTGAAGCCTGAATTAGCAGAGATCATAAAACCTAAAGTCACGGAATTATGTGACCAATTTGAGGAGCTAGAAACGACGACGAAGGATAAAGGGGAAAGATTGTTTGACGCTAACCGCGAAGTCCTTATACATCAGACGTGTGATGACATCGATTCATGGATGAATGAATTAGAAAAGCAGATTGAAAGTACCGATACTGGGTGTGATTTGGCATCTGTTAATATTCTGATGCAGAAACAGCAGATGATTGAAACGCAAATGGCTGTGAAGGCTCGCCAGGTTACGGAGTTGGACAAACAAGCTGAACACCTACAGAGAACTGTTCCAGACGAGAAAATGGAAGAAATCAAATTCAAGAAAGAGAAGGTTGCGCAGAGATTTGCTCAACTTAAGGCTCCACTTAACGATCGTCAACGGCATTTGGAAAAGAAAAAGGAGGCATACCAATTCAGACGTGATGTCGAGGACGAAAAATTGTGGATTGCTGAGAAAATGCCGCAAGCTACCAGTTCGGAGTATGGTAATTCCCTCTTCAACGTTCATATGTTAAAGAAAAAGAATCAATCTCTTCGTACTGAAATCGAAAACCACGAGCCAAGAATTAATTCTGTATGTAACAATGGTCAAAAACTGATAGATGAAGGGCATGAAGATAGCGCAGAATTCATCCAGCGTATCTCTGACCTTTCTGACAAGTGGCGTGAATTGAAAGATGCCGTTGATGAAAGGAATAGACATCTGTTACAAAATGAAAAGGCACAGCAATATTTCTTCGATGCAACGGAAGCTGAATCATGGATGAGCGAACAGGAGTTGTACATGATGGTAGAAGATCGTGGAAAGGACGAAATTTCCGCACAAAACCTAATGAAGAAACATGAATCTTTGGAACATGCTGTTGAAGATTATGCTGATGCAATTCGTCAACTGGGCGAAACAGCCAGGCAATTAATAAACGACCAGCATGCGTTGAGTGATCAGATTGCTGTCAAACAGTCTCAGGTCGACAAATTATATGCTGGACTAAAAGATCTGGCTGGAGAACGTCGTGCTAAACTAGATGAAGCACTTCAGTTGTTCATGCTAAATCGTGAAGTTGATGATTTGGAGCAATGGATAGCTGAGCGAGAACTAGTTGCTGGTAGTCATGAGTTAGGGCAAGATTACGATCATGTCACTCTACTCTGGGAAAGATTCAAGGAATTTGCACGTGACACAGAGATAATAGGTTCAGAAAGGGTGGCGGCCGTAAATGGAATCGCAGATTCTCTAATCGCAACTGGACATTCAGATGCAGCTACAATTGCCGAATGGAAAGATGGCCTGAATGAAGTTTGGCAAGATTTATTGGAACTAATTGAAACGCGAACTCAAATGTTGGCAGCTAGCCGAGAGCTTCACAAATTCTTCCACGACTGCAAAGATGTACTCGGAAGGATTCTGGAAAAACAAAATGCCATGTCCGACGAATTGGGACGTGATGCTGGCTCTGTTTCAGCGCTCCAACGAAAACACGGCAACTTTATTCAAGATTTGTCCACCTTACAATCGCAGGTAGCACAAATTCAAGATGAGTCTTCTAAGCTCCAGGCTAGCTATGCCGGTGACAAGGCTAGAGAAATTACAAACCGTGAGGCTGAAGTAGTCGCAGCTTGGAATAACTTGCAGTCTTTGTGCGACGGACGCAAAGCGAAATTGGAAGATACGGGTGACTTGTTCAAATTCTTCAATATGGTCAGAACTTTAATGATCTGGATGGACGATGTAGTTCGACAAATGAACACTCCAGAGAAACCTCGCGATGTATCCGGTGTAGAATTACTCATGAATAATCATCAAAGTTTGAAAGCTGAAATTGATACGCGAGAAGACAACCTTACAGCTTGCCTTGATCTTGGAAAAGATCTATTGGCAAGAAATCATTACGCCAGTGTACAAATTAAAGAAAAACTGCTAGCATTAACGAACCACAGAAATGCTTTGTTACATCGCTGGGAGGAAAGATGGGAGAATCTGCAACTAAGTAAGTTTCTACCGTTGGCAAATAAATGAATAAATATTCTTAAAGGCTTAGGTCCATTGAATCTTGTTTGAGTGAGCATGAATATTCTTTCGACTCATCTTGCATAGAAAGTAGCCATTGAAGTAAAAGTTGGTCAAGTATATGAATTTACGCTTTCATATTCTTTCAGTTCTTGAGGTTTACCAGTTTGCACGTGATGCCGCCGTAGCAGAAGCCTGGCTGATTGCACAGGAACCGTATCTCATGAGTCAGGAGCTCGGAGTAAGCATAATTTACGTATTTCTATTCGAATAGTTCAAAAAATCTGGGAGCCAAAAATTTTATGGACATCCCTCACACTCGTGCTCAAATGGACATTACAATTGCATCCTCCTCTAATGGATATTTACTCAAAAAAGCTGATGAAGCCATAGAAATTAGAATCTGAGCCTACAGCAGCATCGGCTACATCGATAAATTGTTCCATTCGCCAATTGCCTTGGGTGAAGTTAGTCGTGTTATTCTAAATTCTGAAACTAGAAATGACAAACTACAGCAATTTTCTGAACAAAGTTGCTGGGGCCAGAATTCTGTTCGCATGACCATTGAAAAGATTTTTCAAAACTTTTCAAAGCTTTCACAACAACTTATGTTGTAATATAAATGCAATTTTAATTTTTTACAGCATACGATTGATGACGTTGAAAATTTGATCAAGAAACACGAGGCATTTGAAAAATCAGCAGCTGCACAAGAAGAAAGATTTAGTGCCCTCCAGCGACTTACAACGGTAGGTTAACTATATCAAATTGTATGTCCAAGAAAACAGTAGATATCAGATATAATCTTTCTTTTCTGCTTACACTTGATCTTTGAGCACATTATTTCAGAAGTACTATAAATTTTCTAGTTTCAAATTAATACTTCTATTGTGGTTGATTTCTGCTTTAACAATGTAAAACTAGAGGTTTTGTGTCTGTTATTATGGTGGTTGGAAAAAACTTCATCAAAGTAATCTCACTGCATGCTCTAATATCACATGAGATGTATTTTGTATCGTATGACTACATTACTGTTTCTCATTTCTATGTATGTTGCACGCATGTCCACCATGTCGTTTGTGCTTGTGTCTCGTAGTCTGAGCAGCTTCTTGGTAGCGAGTTTGGCCTGGATGTACCGGTGTTGGAATTCAAACGAGAATTAATCTTCATTCCAGAATATCCTCCCTCATCTCAAATCCCATTAACAAAACCGAAAAAACACATTCGTCCCCAAGGTCAAATTGTGCGAGAAATAATTTTAGACTCTGATAAATTTTACAAACCAGTTAGAAGATACAGGCGTGAAAAAACGTCTACAGGAACTGCAATCATTTATCCAGGTACTTCGTCATATCCCAATAAGAAAAAATATATACGATCTAAGTCTTTCCTATGGGATAGTGATTGGAACTCAAGTTGTAAAGGTTCTCAAGGATCAACTGGTAGTCAACCCGTATCGCCCTCTGTAGACTTAGATGACCTTCCGGTATTTGAGGATGATATTTCTACTAGTTTTGAAAGAAAAGCTTTGAGAAGACTAGACACACTTAGCAGTCATAGAACAGAACAGCCTCTTCTAGAGAACAATCAATTTGTAAAATGCGTGAATCACGATCCTATATATCAGAATACTTTCAAAGGAAACCAGAGTTTGTTATCTGAGGTAGAGTACTCGGAACTCCTCCCTCCTCCTACTGTGCGTATACCAGAGTGTCAATCGGACGACAAAGACGACAATGATATTTCCACCCGTGATCCACCTCCATTATTTGAAAGGAATAGAAAGTCCAGTTCCATTACTGAGGAAAATCATCCTATACTGACTCAAAATCTCGTAACAAACGCATCAAACCACGATTATGTAAATGTCGTGCTCAAATCAAGATCCATGGAATTAATGAGTGCTCAACAACCAGATTATTTTTCGGAACAACTCATTAAAGAAAAATGTCTTGAAATTCCGAATTCAATTGAGAGTGATGAAGAATCATTGACTGGTGATAGGCAAAGTCTGGATCTCGAAAGATCAATTTCCAATATTAGAAAATTACACCTACAAATTGACGCGTTAACAGAAGACTTGATGAACACTTCCCCACAGAAAAAACGGGTTGATCCTAATGACGCGTTTCTTTTGGCCGAGCGTTGTACTTATGAGGAAGAGCACAGTATTCAAAAATTTAATCATTTAATGCAGGCTAGATTAGATTACGATTATCCTTTGTCTTTAAGATCATCTAAGTCATTACCTCAGTCCATGCAAGAAATAACTGATGAGAGTTATAGTAAGCGTAAACGTAGTCGATCAAGTTTAGGTCCTAAAGACAAATTCCAAAAGACTTGTAACTTAAATACAGATAGTCCCAGTCCATTACCCATGTTGAGCACATCTGAAAAATTTCCATCTCAAGGTCCATCCTTATCTGCCGACAATTTAACCACGGAAAAAAATTGTACTGAAGTAAGTAACATGCATGCTACTTCACAACATTTCTGTAATCAGTAATATTGCTTAATTATGTTCATGTTAATCATTGATCTATCATTTCTATGTAGTTGTATCGTATTAATAGTGGCATACCAAGTAGAGTTTTATTCAATGGATTCTAGTTTTCTCAAAATATTAAAAGCATTTTCTTATGATGTAGTTTGAGCTGAAAGAACTTAAACGACGAGAACAAGAACGAGAGGAAGAAGAAAGACGTAAACAAGAAGAAGCTGCAGCAGCAGAAGCTGCCAAATTAGCTAAGGTGACACCGGTCACTAGCCCAGACGAGCCACCCAGTGACAGGTAAGCTTAGTAGAATAGGACTTCGCATAACGGAATACATGAGTTTGTACCCATTATACCATTACCTTTTTTTGTGTTGCAGGGTTGATGGCGAAGGAACTCAAACCGGTGAACATGCAGCTGGTGACGAGGATAGTCATGGTTAGTTGAAAATTTTTCTTTCATACTTAATTACAACACTACTGTTTGAAGCAATTTATAACAGTCTGTACCAAAAGTATAGTGCTAATTGCACAGCAATATTTCTCAAAGTTAAAATGGATTGTTATTGTGGAATTTATCAGTCTAATGTTGACCTTGATAATGAATGCATTTAATGTTCAGATTTAAAGAGGAATTAATAGTATTCCTCATAATCTTATGATTAATACTGAAGTTTTTTTTTTTTTTCAATACTGAACTCAGAGCTTTGATTTTCTATTGTAGTTCAAATTTTATTCAGGAATATTTGTCATATTTCAAGACATCGTATGTCTTTTAAAAAGATATACAATCTCTGAGATTTAGTTTTGATATTAAGTTTGGGCATGAAATTGCTAACAGCACGTTTATTTTTGCCTTTCATTACCTGACCTCTTTCAAACCCTTCCGGTAATTTCTTTCAATCCAAAATGTTTTCCTAACACACCCCAATGCTGCACGGAATGCACGAACCGCAGTGGCACTTCGCAAGGCTTCGACTAGATCGCCACAATCCCAAGAAAAGCCCAAAGAAGGTGAGTGTTGGGTTTTTAAACTGATGAATAGTCATCTATTTCAAAATTCGAAATGATTGTTTACTCATCTTGCCGATTGCTACAGTTTTACAACTTACTCAATGATCGGCAGTTATAGGATGATACGTAGTAAAAAATGATATTGCTTTGTGAATATTGACACGTTCTACACTGATAATGCAATGGCAAGGTGAGATAATGTCAAACGATAAAACTGAAGGATATCCAAATTATGCATTTGTATTTTTGAAATTTGTATTGTTTGATGAATGTTTTGTGTATAATTACAAATTAGAATAACTCAAATGTGTAAATCGGATATCTCGGGATCATAAACTGTGTTTCATTACTGGCGATGGAGACATACGATAACACCTATCATATTTGACACAACTAAACACATAAGTTGATATATTTATTAACCCTGTATATTAGAACACATCTCAACAAAATCTCAAGTCTTTCAGCACAACTGCAGCAATATGGCACCAATCTTATGACTCACCTAATTTTCAGTCATGCTCATTTGCTTTTGTTAACATGTTTCTTACCAGGTGGAGGCCCATTATCACAGATTGAGCTGTTTCATTTCATCATGTTTCATTTTGATAACCGTATTTTGGTGAACATGCCTTGGAAACGGCACATTCTAGGTCTATTTGTAATTTAATTCGTAACGATCTTCTAGCCGCTATGTAAGCTGCTATATTATTTTATGATGCTACAAAAGTTTTAATACCCATGGTTTGATTGTTATCTATAACATCTTTTAGGTACGTAGCAAATTGCAATCTTTTCACTTGCTCACCTATTGGAAAATTCTCATGGTATTTTGGCTCCTTAATATATATATGGTGACAATTAGCTACTGCATTTACTGTATTATCTCACTACAGGCTTTTTTTTAACGATTAGGTAAGTGCAGCTCATAACAGTATTCTTCTTCTTGAATTTATTGATCATGCTTGACGAAGCTTTGAAGTTTATTTATCTTACTGGTACAATTTTTCTTTTTTTCGTTCAAGACTTGTTCTCCTATCTGCCTTATATGTTTCATAATGCAATCTCTCTTTCTTTGTCATTATTCTTCTCATTATTTTGATCATAGAATTATTACATGGAATTTTTGATGAAATTGTTTATTCATAATTCCATAATTTTTTGGTTTGCGTGTATCACGTACGCATCCCCAAATCCTTTTGGTAGTAATAAAAATTTGACCAAAGCATGATTTGATTGGTGTGGTGTAGTGCATGTTCAGAAACCTGCACGAATGTCAACACCGGAAGTGGGAACACCGCCGATCACCCCAACTTCGCCAAAGTATCTGTCATCATATCCATCGACTCCGACAAGTAAGTGTGCAAGACTACGGATTTGGATACATCTTTTTTTTTTTTTTTTTTTTTAAACTTGACTTCAAAAGTAACTTCTCGTTTTTACAACATGAGTTCTTATTTTTAATTTGATACATTCATTTTTATACAAGGCGAAAGAAATCTTTGCTTTCATTCGTTTCGAAATTCTTAGCCTGCTGTTTGGGTCTCCAACCAGCAGGACACATATCTCCATATTTGTCTGTAAATTGATATGCTTGAACTAGTCTTAAAGTTTCATCAACGCATCTAGTCACTGGTAAGTCATTGACGGTGATTTGACGAAGATTTTGTTTATCGTCAATGATGAATAATCCCCTCAAGGGAACTCCAGTTTTGTCGATTAGTACACCGTAATCTTTAGCAATCTGTAAACTTTTGTCAGCCAATAATGGTATGTTCATTTCGCCTAAGCCACCCTGTTTTCTTGGTGTAGTTATCCATGCATAATGTGCAAACTGAGAATCAGTTGAGGCAGCCACAACTTCGCAATCTATTGAAAAAATGTATAAATCAAATTTTCGTGTTTATTGTGAAACTAAGATGTATTTATCAACGCACAGAAGCAAGTGACCAGACGCTGCTGATTTTACTACCTATATTTCTAAATTCGTCAATACGGTCGCTGAATTGAATTATTTCGGTAGGGCAGATGAAGGTAAAATCATATGGGTAGAAGAAAAATACTAGATATTTTCCTCTGTAGTCGGTTAGTGATATTTCTTTGAATTCCGAGTTCACTACAGCCATGCCTTTCCAGTACGGAGCTGGTTTCAGTAATGCTGGGACATATTGCTTTTTCATACCAGATTGTGATTTTTCATTATTGGTTTCCACATCATTTTCAGTAAAGATTTCCTTAGACATTATAATTTGTAATTTGTATACACCAAATTGAACTTGTAGTTAATTTTTATTCGTGAATGGGTCGAAAAAATAATTTCATGTCAAAATTATGCCAAAATAAAATGTTGCATAGTTCAGGTTACAAGTATTTGAAAAATTATTCGTTGAATCAGTGGTTTGTTTTTTATATTATTGCCAAATCTTTGCAGCATGTCTTGGGGATTTTGAGTAGCTCATTTTAGTCCGAATATGTATTCTCCTATAGACTCTGATTTAACATTGACCTTAACTGAAGGTAGTTATGTACATTGTAGGTGTTTGATAAAATAAGCATGCTGCATGTTGTATTTTCATAGTAACTTTGTAAACGATACAACAAAACACTGGTTCCCGGAACTCTGGTGAACATAGATCATTCATTACAACATTCTTCAAACTGCAAATTAACTAAAAGTAAGTAGTAAAAATTATATAAATTGAATTGTGTGTAAAAATGAAGCTCCAAAAGGCGGCAGTGGTTCTGAGTCTGGCACTTTACGACGCAAGGAACGAAGCCGTAGTAAATCACCATTCAGGAGTTTTCGCTGGAAAAAATCAACTAAATCACCCAGTCTGGATCGAAGTGGTGTAAGCGATGATGACCACAGTTATACTGGTAAGTAACGCTGGTACTTGGTTTTTTTTAACAAAAAAATCGAATTTTTACCTAAGCACTATGATTTGATTAATTAATTTTCAATTTTGCGCTGTTCAAAAATATCAAAAATATTCAGTTTGAATTAAGATAAAAGTCAAATGAATCTATGCGTATGATGACAAACTAATCTCACTTGTCCGCAATTTCAGATTATACGATGGCTGTTGTCTACATATTACTAAGGACTTTGAATTTAAATCATATAATAATTTGCTATACTTCACACATGTTTCAGGAGCATTTGAATATTGCATACAATAGTATTAAATCACTCACCAATGAACCTGAATATTAATTCAGTTTAAAAAATTACCAGGAACAAATTTACTCATAACATTAGCGCACCAGCAGATAACATAGAAATTCATAAAACATTACGTAATTTTGATTATTTTCCAGACCTCCAGCAACCAAAATTGATGTCTGCCCAGGGTGTGAAAAGTGGCTAATATATAATCTTGTTTAGCAAGAAGTTTTAAATATGTCCCTACAATCGAGAATATAATGTGACGTTGTATTTTTTTTTCATCTACAGAACAACGAAGTCCTGGCGACGACGAGTTCGAGGGAACATTGATAAGAAAGCACGAATGGGAAAGTACTACGAAAAAAGCATCGAATCGATCATGGGACAAACTATACATGGTTGTTCGTGGACAAAATTTGGTAGCTTACAAAGACCAGAAATCTTATAAAGCTGCAGCTGATCAGCCTTATAAGGGAGAGCCATCTCTTGACCTCAGAGGGGCCAGCGTACAGGTCGCTAGTGAATATACAAAGAAGAAACATGTCTTCCGAGTCAAGTGAGTCTGAAGAATAGAAAACATCTTACAGTACACATAGCAATGAAAATTGGGCATGTCTTTGTAAAGGATCTTGTTAATATTTCATAGTTAATTTTATAAAAATATTTTCACAGGTCCCAAAGCGGAGCAGACTTCCTTTTCCAGGCTAAGGATGACGCAGAAATGTTGGAGTGGGTATCGGTATTGAATCAAGCTGCGCAAGGTGCATCCGGCGCCAGTACATCTAGGGCACAAACTCTGCCAGCACCAACGCAAGCTGAAACCAAGCGGCGTAGTTTCTTCACACTCAAGAAAAAGTAAGTGACATGAAAGATCGCTATATCATTAATCTTCACTCATACTTTGTCATGTCTGAAAACGGAATATTCTTTAATCGAGTCGAAGAATGCAGCATTTTTCATTCAATCATGAATGAAAACGCCAGATTCGTTTTTTATGACCCATAAATAGAATAGTAGCAAAGCAGTTGCGCCGTAAGAACAGCCCAAAAACTTTTTGGAAACCATTTTGCTGTGTCTAACATCATGTTACATTTGATGTACTGTATAATTCCGAAGAATAGATAAAGTAGTACTGCACGTTCATTACAAAGGGTTACTCTCTATCTTTTAAGCACTTGGTGATCTTATGTTTTTGTGTTGTTGAACGCGTTTTTTCTCTTGTTCTTGGATGAAACATAATATTTAACTATTCATTATGCGTGTTCAGTTTTTAATTGATATACAGTAATTTTTGTTACAACTGCCCATGTCTTATCTTATAAATCCAGAAATTACTATAAGTTGATAATGATACATTGTCACATGTCTTTTCTGTGCATCGATAGTATAATAAAAGTTAGAAAGTAGCCCGCAGATCACATCTCATTTGTCATATTTTAGAAAAGCGAAAAAGTAAAAACGAAACCAAAGAACTTAAGAACCGGTACACAATTGGAACAACATTTAGATGCGGTGAGTCGCACCCTACAACAGTATATTATTGTCTGTATTTGCACGTAAATGAAAATTTTTATTTAAAATATTACGTTCTTTGTTTTATTTTATTTTTTCGTTACATTGATTTTGCATTATAATTATTTCTCTGGACACCTGAGAAGAATGTTCTTCCAATTGTCGATGCGGAATGATGTACTCCTTGAAAGAAAAATCGTTGTATCTAGTCCTCATAGCTTAGTGAACCTTGTACATACACATACTCTGGATTAGTCATTTTGTTGACCCTGTTGAATAGGGCATTACTTTTGTACAGCTGTGCATACCGAATAAGTATAGGTTACCTTATTGATATTTCTGGTTACAAGCTGATAAGCAAATGTGAATGAAAAGAGAAAATCTTTCTCAGCGTACTAGTTTGTAAACACAATCACATTTTACATGACGGTGCACATGCCGTAATTTTTCCTAATGCGACGTTCTTGTTTTTTACTTTGCGATTTCAATCAAGAAGTTCAAATTCATGTGACAAACATATTGAGCACATCAATCTATGCACAACGTTATCTAGTGTGCACTTCAATAGTCATTGAATCCATTGCAGTCTCATGACAGACAAGTGTATCACTGTATCTATTATTTTTTTCCGCGATCCTGTAATGTTAATATGATCAATTAATTAATTGTTAAACCTTTGGTTATTTTTTTGTATGATTTGGTAGAAATTACTGTCTTTTTATCATTGGTGATGATTTGAAAGATGAGTCATTGCTAAACAATATGCAGTAACGATAGATTAAATTTTTTAGCCTCATTTTAACACCTTTATCATCTACACAACGTAATATGTAACTGAAATCAATTGCAGACAAAATTCAACTGTGAATTGTACATTATGAAGTTGATCTCGTTACTTGCTAAATACTAAATTGAGAAATTGAATTATTTTATTGAAGACTGGGTGTATGTATGGTTATTTACACATATAACTATGCTGAACCACATTCAACGTAAATGCATCTTAATACATGTACCTACGTACGGCAGTGATGTAATCATCTCAACACTATAGTAAATTTGAGATTCATTTGAAATACTAAATCGTAATCTAATTTATTTATTACAGCTAAATTGGAGCAGTGAAGCGTGCTAAGAAGCCGCCAGAACGCGCCAACGCAACAAATAAAATTTGGAGAAATAAAACGGAAAAAAAAAAATTTGCCAGACATCGCTTAGCTGAAAGTCGGCAAAGTGCTAAAGTAACACAGATAATTAATTATTTAACACGTCAAGACGTCTGTAGACAAATTAAGAATGAAAATCGATGTAATTTTCAAAAATCAAATTCGCTTTAAAAGTTTAAACTATTAGCTATAAAGCAATCTTTGAAAATAGTGGCATGAAGATTTTTGAAAAATTGATGGATATTTTCATTTTGTTGTTAAATACTTCGATTCATCACAATATCACTAAACTGGTCAAGGATAAGTAATGTTTGGTGTCCTGAATTAACATGGCAATGTATTCCATTGTTGCAATTAATCATTCAAAATTTTTGCTCTTATTCAGATTCTATCTAAGAATTCCTGATTAAGAATCAAAAGTGTTTCAGACTAACGGTAATTCATAAATTAATTCCTTGTAAAAAGAGATTTTATTTTCACAGATAATATTTACACTATATTGACATATTCCGAAATCATCGTAAACGTTTCCCTAGAAAAAAATCAAGCGAAGAAAAAACAAGGTGATCAACGATGTATATTTGATTAAGTTAATTTGAGACGAGAAAAAAGTTCGAATGTTGATCATATTTCACTGAGAATACTTGCGACACGAAGAATTCAAATTTATACGAAATATGCTAGAATAATATTTCTCGTCCACCCGTGGCACTGAGTGTTGTGTACAAGTTAAGTTTTATGTTTCATAATGATTGTCTCTTTTTGGTTTCGTCTGTCTAATAATCGTAACTATTACAGATTTCTTACTAATTATTACTGTACTTTTGGGTTTGACCATGCTGATGCAGGACACTTAACAATAGAATAGCTTAATGAAATACATTTTAAAGTTACGTTATAAATACGTCTATGAAAAGAAAAGAGAAAAAATATCACTTTAAAAAATTATTAAAAACTCGTAATAATTAAAATCAACTCCTACACAATTCCCTAATCTCATACATATAGTTCAACTGAAAAGAGAGAGTTTAGATCATCTTAAATTTTTTAGCCGTTTCTAAGTAATCCTGGCCTGTGTCATACAACCGACAATATATATGCATATGATAAAATCAAGAGCAGTGAAGCTCTGGTATATGTATATAATCCATCATTCGAATTGTGAGTTATTCTTGTTTGATACAGGCCTACAACATGGCGTGCCGAGTGGTGGCTTTGTATATTTTTTATTGTTACTTTTTCAATATTTTAAATTTTCTTATCCTACCTTTTAGACCTTAAGATTGGATTCTGAGATTGGAAATCCACTATGTGAACTTTATGGACAGCTGTAGGGCGTCGATGCCTTCTTAATATTGTATGTTCTTCGTTCTTTTATCATAAACGTAACTCGAATTGAATTACAAGAAAATATATATATATATAAATATAAATTGCAAACTATGATTTTTGAAAGGGCATACTGATAATTCCAGCAATTATTTTATCCTCTTCATTGAAATACGTGAATAAACTAGCGAGCTGCGTTGTAGAGGAGAAACAAAATATTAAACAAAACTATATTGTTTGCCCTGTGTTTTTTATATATGATATAATTAAAAAGAAGATTACTAAGTTATAATAAATGAAAATGATTGATAATTATATATAATATATAGAATAATTATTATTGTACAAGTAATAGCCATCTCTTTCCTAAAGAGGCCTTTTCTACTGGATTTTTATCTTAACTATGTAAATTCAAGAACAATGCCGGAGGCGAGACATCCAGCAAATGATTTGAATGATCAAAAATCAATACTGAATTTATCGAATGCAAATCAAAAACTGGTTTTGAAAAGTTACATACATGAAATAAAAGATTGTGCGTTGATAAGACCGCTTTAGCGAAAGAAAAAAAATCTTTGCAAATAAGTTTCGCGATTCATTATATTGTTAGCCTTATGCTAGATGCCGCTGTTTTAATGTAACGAAAACGAGACCTCAATTTAGTTCGGTAAACTATTTTTCAAACTTTTTTCGGCGTATTATTGATAATCGAACTCTGCACACTACGATTGCAATAACAAAAATTACTGTTCGTTATACTTTGCGCGTCCGGTTGAACCAATATAATTGCTTCTTCATTCCAAAATTTGACGATTATTTGCTACCTGGAAAAGTCATTTACTTTGATCTACGTTTACCGAATAAAAATATGGCTTCGACTTAATGACTGCTTGGGAAGGAATATTATCATTATTAAATAAACAATTATACAATAAATGCAACAATTATTATTGTGGTACATCATCTTTACTCACATATTATGTGTACAGTATACCTATACATCTATGAGGAGACAGATATATTTATACGCATGTATTTATTTATCTAATATGTAGCGCGTACATACTTGCATTGTGACAATATATGCTGCACATTGATCATTTAATTAATGAAAATGCCATTTTTGCGATCACGCTCTTTCGTATGGTCATATGCTTAATTCAATTAGCTCTGCAAAAAAATAATTTTTGTTGACCTAACTTGGTGATAAGTCGATTCATCTGTCGAATTTAATGAGATAGGCTTACCAAAACCTTAAGATAAATCCCCTACCTTTTTAGAATTTTTCTTAAGCCCAAACTAGGTCAGTGATAATATGTGCTAATGAGTGGTTTTACAATTTAATTAATTAACCACACAGCCATGGTAATTTAATATTCACATCATCAGGAGCGCGTTAATGCTCCTTGAAAAATCATCGCCAATAATATGATTATTTAATCACAATATATTGTTGTAACAATTCATCTATAAATCGCTGAAAATACATATGTATTGATTTGTATTATGACCGAAACGCATTATTTGAATTATTGCATGATCTTAAATCGGGATTTAAAAGCAAAGCTATTCCGTATCATTGGAGCATTTACTCGACGCTTGATTTTTTTTTTTTTTTTAAATATTCTCAATTATTTTAAGATTTTACTAGAAAGTTAATAAAATTATATCGCAAAAAGAGCGTAGGCAATCTTTTGTGACAGCGAAAGGTTTTTTTTTTTTTTTTTATTTTTACAAACCGTTGCTTGGTATTTAACAAAATTGGATTCTGAGTCTCTTTGACTTTTGGAAATATCGAGAGCCCGCGGCTTGGGTCGTAAAATGTTATAAACTTTCATTTTTATACATATTCAATTCATTACTTCTTGAATAATGCGTATATCGTCACTGCCGGGATATGTTTTCGTAACGAATAACGAGCAAAAAAGGTAATAATGAACCGCAAGTTTTAAATGAATAACAAATAACAAAACACAACAATGTGAATGCTTATAATAAATCATTGTTGAAAAACTAATTGCCTACAATTGAGTTTCAGACAATCCTTTCAATCTCAATGTTCGAAAAAAAAGAAGCAGATCCAGGGATAATATATTGGTATGTACTTCAGTGTTATTTTCATAATCTTGATACAAACCAGTCAGTTTTCCTTAACTTGTTCCTACTGAATACAATAAAACCAGTACAGTTCACACAGATATACATCGGTTATTGAAAAACAATAAGAAATAAATTGCATGGAGACACATGTATCACGTTCATTATTGGTCGTATTCTTTGACCAAACCAGTTTACAGCAGAGTACCGCAGTGAGCCGGGAGGACGTATTGGGCTTGCTTGTCTTCAGCCTGGATGTTTGATTCGTTAATTTTCGGTGAGATTGCTACTTAAAGAGTTGATTGTAAAAACCTCTTTGTTCAAAATGCATCGTATGGGAGTTGAAATATTACATAACGTAAGATGCGTCACACATGCATGTATGAAGCATGTAAGCATTATATTACTTCGCCGACGAATGAAACGCTGTAGAGCGACCGACCCTGATTTTCACGTTAGCCAGAGGCAGACTCTAGATCATCGCGTCAATAGGATTGATGCGATGCTGAGGGCATACCAGCGCGGCATCCGGAAATTAACGCCATTATCTCATGTACATTTATTATTATACCAAGGGGCACCAATGATACTTATTACTCGTTGACTCAAACGCCGCGTTTTCTATACCTTCAACCATCGGATCCGTGGATAGGATTAGAAATATGTTTCGAAATAAAAGCGTAAAATAACGTTTATTTTCTAATGATGACCCTACTTGCGTTCAACCACCTAAATTGAAGTAGTGGAATATTTGTATTCCGAGAAAGGATAAAAGAATTTGTATTGGAAGAAAGGATAATTTGCATCACTTGCGCTCTTACAAATTGTAGTGCTCTGAATATTTTCGAGTTTTGGAGTATGAGTTATCGTATGATAGGCGTTGGGATAGGTTCACCTATACATCAGGAAATTGTTAATTTAAATTTGCTTCCCTAGAGATAATAGATAAGCTATCGCGGTGTCCAGCCATACCCACAATTACGCATCTCTATGGAAGACCAAGAGGAAACCCCTGGGGTAAAGTAGAAAAGTCAGTTTTCACAGCGCAAGCGTATTGGGGAGGTAGAGCCACTTGTTTGGTGTATCGCGTCTTTTGTTTACCCCTCCTACACGGCCGCTTTTAATTAAAAGTCAGTGTAGACAAGATGGCCGCCCGGGCGACATCGGCGTTTTATCATTTCACGTTAATATTGCATTTATTTCTATTAATCAATTATAATTATGGTGAAAGAATTGGTGATCGATCTCGAACACTTCACATTGAACCAGCGGACAATTTTGGCCGTCATAGAAGTCCATTAATAATTGATCGAGATGCAGACAGCGGCGACGGTGAAGACACACTCGTCCGACTTCGCAGAGATATTGCGACGAATAACCCCAACATCACTACAAAGGTTTAACAAGTTCAATACCTATTTCCACTTATCATTTTCTACACTACGGACACACCTCGTCAATTTTTCCATCCTAAAAACAAGGTTACCGATCATCACATCTTATTTAGGAATATTATTGAAGCGCTTGTCTTTTTTTTCACCCCTAATGTCAACTAATGACGTCTACATTTAGACTTCTAATATTTTCACGTCGATCGCAATATCCTATTGTGTTCGCTTCTTCATTTCAACACGAATCTTCACAGCTAAATATTTTATCATTCCTACGTAATAATTTGCTGCTTTCTATCGTACGTATCTCTAACAAGAACGTATAGCCTTGGGGCATGTTATTTTTCTATCATAACACGGAATTTTCAACTGAATTCATTTAACAATCTATCGCTGTGCTATCAACATTGTGATTTCAATAACTTTTTTTGCTGACTGCGTACAGCATGAAATATATTAAATGAATAATAAATAGTTGAAAGTATTTTTACTTTGCTTTAAAAATAATATTTCTCATCTTCGACTAGGATGACTAATGGGTTTTGCAGTTGTCACTAACGCGTGACATGTTTCCTTGACAAACACCTATCTATTAGTCACATGACTTACGGATCCATATCATTTTTGTGTGTGTGATATGTAGACTACGTGGGTTATCAGGATTCATAATAAAAATGAGAAAGGCAGAATAGAATCCAAAGTACCGGAGAAAACTTATAATTTTATTTATCCGTGTACACTTATTCTTTCCTTTAATCAGTCATCATTAGTCATTCAAGAAAGCTTGTTATTGTGCATGAATAATTTGCAAAAATAATTTATCGCTCCGCATATAACAAGTACAACAGGATTGATTATTTTCTTTTTAAAAATGAAAGAAAAAAAAAACTCTTTTATCTTGCTGTAATATTTGCTGTCCAACCAGGAGTAGAGATAATGACCCAAACGTTGTTAACATTGCAAGAAGGACATCCTCCTGTAGAGATTAAATATTTCCAGGAATATGTTGTCGTCGACATCATGAGTCAAGAAGGATAATCAGTGTTGTAATAGTACAATTATACCTAACAGCTACTGTTTCATAAATTATTCACTTTGCTCTCTTGTTGGTTTTCTAAGAAACTAAGAATTCATCCTGTATGTAGAGAGCTGGCTAGCTGTAACAGATTTTTTCAATAACTTATTGGAATCACTAGAAAAATGTGGCTCACATCGCTGTCAATGAACGTTGTTTCTAAGAGTTAATATAGATTTTCCGGGCAATCACCTCAATATCAATCACTCCAGCCATAGCTTTTGCCCATTTAAATGTAAGTTAGCCAGAGGAAGATAAGTTTGATGATATTGGAGCCGAGATAAATAGAAATTGTCATCCTTCTTAAAATCATTTATATAAGTGTTGTACAGCTATATTCTGATCATCTTCAGCTTACTAAGAATTTTTTAAAACCTAATTTTAATTTCATACCTAGTAAACACTCCGAGATATTGCTTGAGGTATGTGAAGTTTACAACTAATGGTGCCAAGAAATTTGCTTATGCAACATTGAATAAAAAAGACGATTGTAGAAGTTTGTAGTGCTTTGTCTGATCAGCTTGTTGCCTTGTGGTAAATCTACGTATTGTACGTACACAAGTATCTCACAGACATCTTCATGAGTCACTTGATGGCTTTGAGTATCAGAACTTATGATATTTTTTTTCATTGCTTTTAATAACTCATCTCAACATACTCAAATGTAGTTGACATATCAAACCTGCAATAGTTAGTATAGGCAAACGAATATATCTGCCAATAAATATTGACCAAATGTGGTACATCCATTTGCATGATGATTATACTTTCACTTTACCCAATGACCAAATATTCACACGTATAACCGGTTTTAATTTAGTATGATCTTGTTATGATACCCAAACGAGCCGTTTAACTGCTTTATACATCAATATATGTTTGAAGTCAATGTTGATGACATACAGTTGAATTGAACTGTCGATTTTTTTTTTTCAGGTGAATTCATTAAAGGATTCTCATCAGCAGTTGATGGTGCATTGGGTTGGCGAAGGATCAAATGTCATAATTTGCCTGGCAAGGGATAGCACACCATTGGTTCGCCCACCGGTAGCAACGAATCCCAGTGCTGTTCATATAAGTTACGATTATGGGGAAACATTCGTGAACAAAACCGAAAGTTTCAAGATTTCTGATGCCAATGAGCCAAATTATGGATATGCTACATTAGACAAGTTCTACAACCATCCCAAGTTCAACACTCATGTAAGATAACCTTGGATTTCTAAAAAATTGGATACTGGCTATGAGGATGGAAATATTTCTTTGTATTGGTTTTATTAGACACGGTTTGGTAAAAATTCCTGTTTAATAAAAACATGTTGAGTATCTCAATATACATGGTCATCACATAAAATTTAGATCATTTAGTTATTTCTGTAAAACATAATGACCTTTAAATTGCTAACCGAATTTTAATTTGATTAACTCGACCAAGTATACATATAGAATTATCCAGTGATCTCAGTAACGTATTTTAATTTTTTTCACGACATAATAGATCGTCTTGTTCGATACTTATTTTAGTGTATTTTTCCATTATCATATTCATTGATGAGAATCATTTATCACACATGATACCATACATGTGTCAAGTATATTTTGTTTTTCCGTACTTGCTGTTGTCTTATCTGCATATAATCAATTATGATAACAGGTATCGTTTTGTGGGGCTAAAAAGAGAAATTACATTTAACAAAAAATTTTTTTCAATTAATTAATAAATAATAATACCAACGATGTCCAGCTACTGATCAATTTCTCATGTTAATTTGAACATTTCCATGTTTTTTTTTAGTGTGTGTTCGCAGATAGCACTAACCAACTGATATTTACGACTTGGAATAATGGCAAGGATATCACAAGACAAATTTTGCCATTCCATCCCAGTGATATTTCATTCCACGAAGATGATCCTCTTACTTTCTTAGCATTGGACAAAATTGACCCAGAGCGAAAGGTGAGAATGCGTATTAATACTTTTTTAGAAATCTTTGTTGAAAATATCAGTAGCAATAATTTTAAGGTACGCATCGTTTCCATCTCTCATATTTCATCTATTCATTTTCAGTTGTGGCTCACGCGAGACTTTGGAAAAACATGGATCATCATTCAGGAGTATGTAAAGGCATTCTTCTGGACTACTACGCAACCCAAAGCTCTGTTGGTTGAACGAAACGAACCATCCGGTGTTAATACGGTTTTATCGAGCACAGCGTTGTTTCAAACCCAAAGAAACTTCACAGTAGTTATAGCGAATGTTGAAGATTTTCAAGTGAGGGGTGACTACATGTTTGCAACGAAAAAGAATGGAAACGTTAGTATAAACACATACGTTTTAAAAACTTGGAACTACAGAAAAAATATCATTCCAATGTTCATGAATGTGTGCTGAAATATTTCTTGTCGTTTAGCATAATTTGATTATTAAATGAAAAAAAATATTAACGTTTCAGAATGACTTAGACTTATATGTCTCTTACAAGCAACAAGCATTCGTGGAAGCTCAATTCAACTCAGAATTGGATCGAAGAAATTATCACATCGCTGATGTTTCTAATAATAGAGTTCTAGTTGCCGTTTCTCACACCGAGTACATAGTCAATCTCTACGTCTCTGAAATGATCGATCATGAAAATGTTGCATTTATGTTGTCTCTGGAAAGAATCTTAACATTCTTCCCAAATAGCACCTGGAAAGACAGCTGGCTCAAGTAAATAAAATTTTACGTCTTATAATATTATAAACACATTATAAGATAGAATATTAAACATCAATCCCATAAATTTTTCAGTGACGTTTCAGACGAAACCTTCACTGACTTATACAAGGTAGAAGGACTGCGTGGAATTTATATTGCATCCCAGGTGAAGGAAATTCCAAAAGCTGGGGCAATCGGTCCAGAGCATCTGGCATCTATGATAACCTATGATCACGGTTCAACATGGAAACAAATCAAAGCACCATCTGTCGACAATGACAAATTCTTTATTCCGTGTCTTGATGAATGCTCCTTGCATCTGAGCCAAAAGTTCAGTCAACTTTACCCAGCTACTCGATCAGTGCCCATAATGAGTTCAAAGTCCGCGCCTGGTATGATAATAGCGACAGGGGTAATTGGAAAAAGTTTGAAGGGACATCCAGGTGTTTTCGTATCACGAGATGCAGGATTAACATGGAAACAAGTACTGAAAGATTTGTACTTCTTCAATATGGGAGATCACGGGGGCGTCTTGGTCGCCGTCAAGTATTTTAAATCGCGCGGTGAGACTAGAGAAATCGTGTACTCTACCGACGAAGGAGAAACGTGGCATACGCATGAGTTTACCGGGGACATGCTGAGAGTATATGGGCTTATGACTGAGCCTGGCGAAAATACAACTGTATTTACCATGTTTGGTTCGGGAAGCGGCCATCATCAATGGTTAATTGTTAAAGTGGATCTACGAAAAGTATTTCCAAGGACTTGCACCGAAGATGACTTCAAATTTTGGTCTCCGAGTAGCACGGATGAACCTACAATGGCTTGCGTGCTTGGTCGGAAGGAGACATATCAGAGAAGAGCTCCCACTGCCAACTGTTACACTGGAGCTAATTATGACCGGCCTGTGAAACTAGATATTTGTCAATGCGATGCAAAAGACTACCAGTGCGATTTTGGATTTGTTCGCAGTTCGGAACCCCATCATTGTATTCGTAACAAAACAACATCTATCAAAATCTATGACCCTTATGCCGTACCTGCAACGTGTCAACCAGGAGGTTTTTATAAACGCACAAAAGGATACAGAAAAATAGAAGATGACGACTGCTCCGGAGGCTTGGCTAGGAATTTTGAACCTGACGAAGTACGTAATTATCATTCATTGTTAGTCAGTAATATTAGCATCGTCTTATCGTACATGTGGAGAGTACATGAAATTTTTGCTGAATAATTTTGATGTACATATCTTTTACACCTGTCGTTATATTACAGATACCGTGCCCCATGGGAGAGATTTCGGAATTTTTATTGGTTGCACAACGAGATCATATATCACGAATTGACTTGAAAGAGCTAAAATTGGAGACATTGCCACTTCATGGTCTGAAGAATGTTATCGCAATCGAATTTGATTTGCAGCACAATTGCCTTTATTGGGCTGATATTGTGAATGACACAATCGGAAGACAATGTCTGAAAGATGGTACAAGTTATCCTGAAATATTAGTGGAAACAGATCTTAGCTCAATTGAAGGTATGGCTTTTGATTGGGTTTCCAAAGTACTGTATTTCGTTGATGGTGTCAAAATGCGGATCGAGATAATCAGAGTTGACATCTCCACGATGGGGAGAATGCGACGCACGATTTTGGGCCCAGATAAACTTACGAAACCAAGAGGTATTGCAGTCCATCCAATGACCGGCTACATGTTTTGGACTGACTGGGCTCCAGGTGATGCTTCAGTTTCCCGTGCTAACTTGGATGGTTCAAACGTTAAACGACTTTTCAACAACGTTACCGTTGAATGGCCAAATGGAATAACTATCGATCACATTGCGGAGAGAATATATTGGGTGGATGCCAAACTGGATTACATAGGTTCCTCAGATTTCGATGGACGTATGTTCAAAAAAATACTAGCCAATGACGAAAGATTGGCACATCCTTTCGCAGTCGCTGTATTCAAAGACAACATGTACTGGGACGATTGGAAACAGTCCATGATATTTTTAGCTGACAAGGATCATGGCCACGGGTTAACTACTATTATCGGACAGCTAGTCGGGTTGATGGATCTGAAAGTATTTGCAAATAGTGTACAAGTTGGCACAAATAAATGTGCGAACAACACTTGCTCTCATATATGTTTGGGTGCTCCGAATAACGGATTTGTATGCCTTTGCCCGGATGGGATGGAAATGTCTAGTTCACAAAAATGTGTATGTCCTGGGGGAATAGTACCTTATGCTAACTCTACTTGCCCTCGAATCGCCAACACCTGCTCAGCGAATCAATTCTCCTGCAGTAATAACGTTTGTATACCTGAACTGTGGAAATGCGATGGTGATAATGACTGTGGTGACAATTCGGATGAAGAACATTGTAACCAGGCTTCGTGTGGGCCGAACCAGTTTGCCTGCGATGAAAATAAATGTATTCCCAAATACTGGGTCTGTGATTTTGACAAAGACTGCATGGATAACACCGATGAAATGAATTGCCGCTACACAAATTGTACGGATACACAATTCAGATGTAACAATGGCCGGTGCATATCGCATCGATGGGTTTGTGATGGAGAAGACGATTGTCGTGATGCTTCTGATGAGAAAAATTGTACTGTTGTCAGAACAAACACATGCGAGGAAGGTCAGTTTCTCTGTAACAAGACTGGCTTCCAAATGTGCATTCCAACAACGTGGAGATGCGACGGGGAGAGCGATTGCGAAAATGGTACCGATGAGGCGTTTTGCGACAAACAAAAATGTGAAAGCTATCAATTCGCATGTGAATCTACCAAACGATGTATCTACAAATCCTGGGTTTGCGACGGAGATCACGACTGTGTAGATGGCTCAGATGAAGTCAACTGCACTGCATCCACTCCATCTCCACTGTTACCTCCGAGACCTCCCATATCACCAAATTCGAACTATTCATGTAGCGATTGGATGTTCATGTGCAACAATAAAAAATGCGTACCATATTGGTGGAAATGTGATAGTGTCGACGACTGTGGAGATAACTCGGATGAATTAGGATGTGGAAACCCAGATGGTCCCACAGAAGAACCATCTACCACAGAGCATCTACGAACATGTCGCGAATATGAGTTTCAATGTTACAATGGTGAATGTATAGTAGACGCATGGGTTTGTGATGGATCCTCAGATTGTTCTTCAGGAGAAGACGAGTTAGATTGTGGCGAAGTGACAATTGGTTGTCACAACGATCAGTTCAAGTGCCGTTCAGATGGCTCTTGTGTTGCTCTGACGAGTATCTGTAACGATCTTATTGAATGTCCAGATGCTAGTGATGAACTAGGCTGCCACGATCACATGGTGTCTAGTCCCGCATCGACGTACTCGTGTTCTTTTGGATTTTTCCCTTGTGACGAGACACGTTGTCTTCCAAAGACCTCATTCTGCGATGGTATTCACGATTGCTACGATGGATTTGACGAGAAAGACTGCGCAAAGAATAACAACTCGCGGGTGTATCAAGTTTTGGTTATGGGTGTTGATGAAAGATCAACTAATGCTACCAGCTTATTTTTGTTCTGGTGGATGTCTGTACCAGATAACATCACCTTTGAATTTTTACCTTCAATAGCAAAGGCTGAACCAGGTGCTAGTTGGGTAAATGCTAGCCATTGGATCGAAGAGTCAGAATATCAGTTCAATGATCTTCAAGTTTACACTAAATACAATTTCACAGTTTACGTAAGAATAAAAGGTCAGAGTACCGTATTCCCTCCCGCTAAAAATTTGACCGTTATGACCGGTCAAGGCGTGCCTTCACCCCCTTGGAATGTAACTGTTGCTCAGAAGAACGGCACACGTATAGAAGTTTCTTGGCGACCACCACTGCATCCTAATGGACCAATCACCGGTTACGAAGTATTCATAACTCCACCAATTCCACCTAAATCAATGACGTCGATAAAAACATCGGTGACTATTGATATACCATTCCAAGCTGGCACAAATTATTCATTTTGGGTTATTGCAAAAACCAAAGAGCATGACTCAAATTCTTCCAATGTGGCAACTATAACATTTGATGGAGCTGCCAACATTGATAGTATAGAGAATCTATCTGTCGTTGCCACTACAAATTCAACTGTTACTTTGACATGGAATAAAATAGTGAATGCTAGCGGATATCACGTCACTCCAAAAGGTCCCGCACCATACCCTGCATTGTTTACAATAACGACTGAGAAAAATACTTTGGTAGTGAAGAATCTGGCTCCAGGAACTAAGTACATATTCGAAGTGAACGCATTCAAAAATAATTACGTTGGCAAAGTTGTAATGATCACCGCAACTACAACTGGTACACCATTACCCTCGGTTCCGAATTTGCAAGTTAATTTAAATAAGGATCATGGAACAACCGTTAAACTTAGCTGGGATCCACCAAAAGATGCTCGAAAAATAAAATGGCAGTATGGAGTCTATTACGCGTTTAATATGCAAGACTTGTTGAAAGGTGCGTAAAAATTTATTTGGTATTTTTTTTTTGGACATAACTGATGCGAACTACTTTGTGAAAAGTAAGTTATCATCTCTCACCGTAGGTAATTAGCACCATTTTCTCGTTCTTTTTTGCAGAAGCCAAGCTGATAACAACTAATCTGACAGCTGCTGTCAGGGATTTAGACGCATGCGAAACCTATATGTTTGCAATTGGAGTTTTAGGAGACTTTGGTGCAGGCCCTCTGAGCCCTCCACAAACAGTTTCTACACATTACAATGCTAGAGCAGCACCAAAACGATTGCGAGTCACACCATCAAACAGAACTGACGAGATCATTGTATCCTGGAGTTCAAGCTGTCCTAGGATGGATGACAAAATAACTTATACGGTAGCATAATCATGCTGAGTACATCTGACAGTCATTCTGTTATTTGTATGTTTTGTAAAACTATCTCTTTATATTATTCCAGATTTCAATCACTGAAATGACCCACAACATGCAACGTACTGTATCATTGCTTCCAACAAATGAAACGATGCTAAAGCATGGGTTCCATCCGATACAATATGGGGGTAAATATCGGGTGACGGTCTCAACTGATGTTGACAATGCAATTCCCAGTCAACCAGTGATATATTTGGCTCCACCCATATCACCACCACACCAGTTGAAGGTTCTACATGAAGAATCGAATTATTTTGTTTATTGGCAAGTGCATGACTTACCAGAAAGCATCGTGAACAAAACAGGATATCATTATGAAATATTGGTATCCGAGGGTGAACGTGAAGTTAATCTAACTACGGCGAAGATCATCAAAACCAACGAACCTTCATATATATATAAGGACGCAAAGACAGATGTCATCTACTCCTTTGCTGTAAGATTGGTCACAGAAAATGGGTACCAAAGTCAGCTTAGTGAAACTGTTAGCATTAAAAGTCCTGAAGGTGAGTTGATCAATCCATGTTCTTATCAAGTCTTCAATCATTCAATGTTGAGCAATTCAATATCGATAAAACAGATTTGCAATAAGTATGACGATCCTCTCTTTTTACAGCAGTTGTAGAGCCCACAACTTTATATACGTCAAACATCCTTTCGTTTGCCATCCCAATCTGCTTGCTGATTGTCGGTTTGGGAGCAGCTCTTGGGTACTTCATCGTTCGTCATAGAAGACTTTCGAACAGTTTTACACAGTTTGCGAATAGCCATTATGACACAAGACGCGGACAGGCCACGTTCCCTGGCACCACTGATGGCCTCGGTATGTTCTATTTTTCTTTATTCAATCCTTCGTCTCACTTGGAAGCAATGTTGATACCCACACGATAACGGATGCAAGTCATCTATTTAAGAATGCAAACTCATTGCATCAGCTCACATCTGTGCATAAATTTTTTCACAGATGATGAGGACAGCCCTGTGATTCGAGGTTTCTCAGATGATGAACCATTGGTAATAGCGTAAGGAAATTTCAATTTTTACTTTCTCTAACAGACCACAGATTCTTCTCAGAATTCTGAACATCTCTAAATCTACATACTACCCATAACAGATGGTCATGTTTACATTAGACATGTGCAAAGAAATTTAACTATTATTATTATTATTATTATTATTATTATTATTATTATTAATATTATTATTATTATTATTATTATTATGTGAAATAGATTTTTATTGTGTGGAGAAAAAGGTTTCGTGTACGTATCTGTACAAGTAATGAAAAGTTTACGGGCAGTATACTAAGTCGTATTAGGCAGCAATTTAAAATAAATATAAATCGCCGTGTGATAATAAAAATTGCGAAATGATGGTAATTGTACAAAAATATCCGGAGAGAATAAAAACTACTGAAAAATAGTTAATAGGGAATATGTTCTTAACATAAAAATTGATAATTCATTTTTTTTGTCGCCTGTTAATGACCATGGATTTTAAATTAGTCTTCAAAATATTCGTTTCACTCCCTATCGTCAAGTCAGGATATTGTTTTGCTGTGTCGGTATATTTGAACTCCAAAGTGAGTGTTCTAGAACTGATCTCTTGTGATGGCAGGTGTGATATGTTGCCAAATGTCTCTGTTGCTCATCGTTTGTTCACGAACATGCTGCTGAAAAATATACTTACACGAAATCTTTGTATAAATGATAATTATATCAGTAAGAACTATTATTCTATATAAATCATGTTACTGTACACTGTAGAATTATTGAAGAAACAGTCTATTCGCGAAATTATTTCGAATGCTATTGCTCATGGAAAACTTACTTGCCAATGATACTTTAATGGGTTTTCTTTTTATTTCTTTTCATTGTTTGAAATAATGTTTGTTGCATTATAGAAGAGGTGAATGCCGGACTGGTGAATATACCAATTTTCAGCCGTTGATATTTTATCCTCAACGATGTATTATTAAAAGTAGGTGTATTTTAATTTTTTTGGACAGAGTTATGCATGTTATCCCAAAGCCCGATTTTTAGAGGCATTTCACATGTAAATACCGAAGGATAATTATGAGCAATAGAATTTGAAATAAAATAATTCCATGATGCCATAAGAAAAAGAAAAAAACAAAAAACTAAAGAACATCGTTGCAATTAGGTACTAAAATATTTCTGCATCTGTTTATTTTCGTCATCTAGAGTAGCTCCGTCCGAAAGAAATATTTCTACATGACTATTACGGGATAATTCTGGAGCCTGCTGACAAATGATTGCTAGAGCTTCCAAAATCAGATAATTGAACTTGCATTGCAAGGACGGTGCTTTTCTAGAAAATAATATTTGTTAATTTGAATGGGAAATCTTTATATCATCTTGGAAATGAGTAACTTATGTCATTTCTAGTGAATTATTCATTAACAAGTTGATACAGTTTTTAACTCAATAATTTTCTCTTATCGTATTCTATTTTTATTTTTTTTTCACTTGTCCAGTTAAAGCCCTGCAATCGTAGCAGAGCGTTCTACACTGCGTGACCAAAAATCTATTTTTTTAATACTTGTACACCGTTCAATATATTTGAATGAATTTACTTGATACAAACTTCAAACGAAGGAATGAATAATACTGCTTCAACGACAAAGATTTTCAAGAGGATATATAAACTTTTCAACGTTTGTTATTATGATTATACTTGTATTTTGATAAGAACAAGAAATAGACTTTAAATATAGAAAAGGATTTTGAAGTAACGAGTCTAACGTATAACTGTATCAATTATAAATATCGAGAATAACGTTTGCCCAGGCTAAAATACATTATATTTACCAATAAGGGATTTGGAAGACTGACAATTTTCACTGAACAGTTAATTGACCTTGCAATAAAGTGAAGTTGGTAAATAACTAAATTGATTTTAAATTAAAAACATACTAAATGAATCTTATAATACAAAAAAAAAATTGATATCGGGGTATATGATGGAAAAGACAGCACAGTATTGATTCGAAATTTATAATTTATCGTTTGGACCTTGAAATTGAAGTTTAAAAATTTTCAAATCTAATAGCCGCTGAAAATTTGAACTGGACTAACACAACAAGGGTTTTGATTGATGAATATAAAGTAAGGACTAAATATTAAGGATGAAATGACTTCTTTTATGTTCTTTGTTTCTGCTTCGATTAAACATTGAATGATATTCACTAGTAAGAGATGATTGTAGTTGTTACATGTAAATCAAGAGGTATAATAATATATTTGTGTGTAAATAAATAAAGCATAAAGACACAACGATGAGCACTCAGGCACCCTTTTAGTCTGGCATCATTGCGATGCCACAAATATATAAAAAAACAATGGAACAAAGTACATGAAAATAAGAGAAAGTAGAATGTCTTGGACCAATATTACAATTATTGAACTTTTAGTTAGTAAACAATTTTTCACTGTTTTAAGGTAGTGTACAGTGTTTTCATATTCTACCTTCGATTCAAAACTTGATGTATTTTGAAGCTAATCTTCCACCGTTGCGGTTGTAGTTCAATTTGAAGAACTGACAGGGTTATTCAGACCATTGATCCTTCAAATTACCGCTCTACTTTTCGTGTATAATCTATTTACATTAATCGCAACAGGATATCTGTTCCTGCAAGTGGTTATGCACACGTCTCCTATGTCTCAACTCTGCAACCCATGCGGCTGATTGATTTTATAGCACATTTAATACATCTTAAACTGCAAAGTAATGACCATTAAAGATATGCCTATTTACAGGCCATAATCCTGAGCTGCTGAAAGCTTTCTCAGCTACTCCTGCACTTGCCGCATGGCTATATGCTTCACCAAGTAATCCTGATACGTGGAACGGTGTAATTGTACTATCAACATTAGTTTGAAGCCACTGTTCTTGAGCTTGTGTGTAATAGGTTCGAAGGGGTTTGAAAAATGCATCATCGAGCGGTTGTAACCTATGTGTTGTGTGACCAGGAAGCTGTAATAGAATGATTCCGCTTTCACGTGCGTATGTGATAGCGTTTATATTTTTGCTGTGAGTTACATTGCCATCAAGTAGAAGAAGAACAGGCATTTCTGGTGAAGACTGCACCATGGAATGGAAGTGCTTCAACCATAGTACGAACAATTCTGAATTAATGTAGCCAGTGTCTGATATTTGGATAAGACTTTGGCTTGGTGCGCCAACTCCTAATTCAGGTGCCATGTATTTTCGTTTGAAAATAATCATCGGTGGAATGTAAAAGCTTGAAGCACTGACGCAGCAGACAATTGTATTGACACCTCTCTCACCATCTGCCGATGGATCAACTTTTGATTTTCTTTTAAGACCAACTATTTTCTGAGGCTTTCTTTGAACTGTTGTAAGCACGCATTCGTCAACATTAAAAATCCGAAAAGCGGTTAACTTATACTTGTCCACAATTTCTTCAAGGATGTCAAAAAATCCATCAACTTTCTCGCGACTGAATCCTCTCGCACGTATTGTTGACGTCGATTCAGTTTGTCGCTGAGACAGTCGTGTATGGCGAGCCATGAAACTGTAGTACCATGCTTTTCCAGCCATTCGGGTTTCTTTGTTGAACCGATGACGTATTTCGCCTTGTTCTGCAATTTGAAAAGCCAGTTTTCTCACATCTTTGGTCGTCATTTCAAACAATCTCTCCTCGAATATTAGTATTATCGCTTCTAATTCATCCTCCAGTTCCTTAGGCAGAAACGTAGTCCGACCCAGAATTTTGACCCTATCATTTGCACGGAGGTTTCGATTTTCCAAATGTCTCTTCAATGTGGCTTTTGGTATGTTGTACATCCGAGCGCATTCATTAAGCCCACAATTTCCATTTCTAAAAGCTGCGAGTGCTAATTCCAACTCCGTAGAAGACCACTTGCCATAATTTCCCCTGACAGCCATTCTGTAGTTTACAAAACCACTATAAAAGTGTTTGACAAATTGGACCGGTCCAATTTCAATAACAGAGTATGGTTCAATTTGTCCGACCTTGTCATTTCAATAGAAACCTAACCCCATCCTGAAACTCTTTAGGCAAACACTTTTCTAATGCATTTTGTTTATCGTCTATCCGATACTGATAACGGGCGGTGATAAACTTGTGACATCTACAATACGGGGGAGTGAGCCATGAACGAACCTTGTAGAACTAGCGAATTCGATTCACTGACAAGCCGCACAGAGAAGAATCAACAATTTTCGAAGGCACATTCGGTGCATTTTACTCCTGGAAGTGTGGTTTTGCAGGGAAAAAAACTTATTACGAATGTTTTCAAGGGTTCTGATTATAATAGGTATTTGACAGTTGAACTGTTCAAAACTTTCGCGCCATAGCATGAACGCAAGTTGATCCAAGCAAAGAGCTTCCAAGCTCCATTTGTATACCATGTATGTACAAAAAATAATTATCAGGAAGTAAAGTTATGAATTTGAAAGATTTTCAATCTGATGACTCATTGAGTTGAACTCAATGATGTTGTGCGTATTTTGATTGACAAGTAGTATTAATTTGTGGAGTGCAATCACGGGTTGATCATATTTTGATACCATACGCCATGTAGTATACAGATTCAATTAATGGCTTGTTGGTGGTTATGTTCGCGCACAACTCGGGCTTTAAATATCTACGTGACAGATCCCAATCGCATTTTTCAGTACAAAATTTATTTCTGTCGTAGTTCAAAATTCATACACACCCACAGATGGAATAAATTTGAGCCCTTGGGCATGCAAATAATCAGTAAATCGTGGATAGATCCTAAAAAAAAACTGGAAATCCTATATCAGACAGCAGCAACAGACAGCAGCGCGACCCTAACCTAAAACAATTCTGTTTGGAATGAGAGATCAATGAGATAGAGTACCTTTATACTAGAATAGTGATGGAAACAAATATTGATACAGGATTCAAAGTTAAGAATGACTCTCCGGCAACGGAACACGCTTCCAATTGTCAAGAGTATGTTGATCAGTTTTCATCTCCATACGTCAAAGAAGAGTTGCCTTATATCAGCGAGGAGCTTGTTCGCACTAACACTTTCTCTCGATGCACACAGGCTGGGCGTCTTAAGGAATGCATACGGCCACAGGAACAAAAAATTGTAAGTACAAACGAAACGCAGAGGGGAACTGTTTTGCCTTGAAGTTACAACTTGTTCTTGTAACATCACCATATGTTTTACATTACTTCATATCCGTCTAATGATATTACATGGTTTTGACATGTTGCTCGCTGTTTCAGACTGGATTTGGAACAAAGGATGATTTTGCAGATAACGAAACATCGTCGGAGAACAATTTCAATTGCAGAAACGGAAGATCAAGCAGCATTTTCTCGTGGGATTCTTTAATGAGGTCTTGGCAGGATCCGCCAACTCACTGCGATAGAGACGTTTCAAAAAGTAATACTGTAATGGAAGATAATTACAAGTATACTGTTCGTTCTGACCAAGAACAGTCGAGTACTTCCACCGAAAATGTTATGCCTGGACAATCGAATGATTTTGCACAAACTGAAAAAGAGGTGGAGGAAGATAGGGCGCAATGTGAACTCTGTAAAAAATGGGTCAGAAAAAGCTACTTGATACGTCATACGAGAGGGCACTATGCAAAGCGAACTCATAAGTGTCCCCAACCGAATTGCAACAAGTCTTTTATACAAAAATCGAAACTACTAGCTCATACTCAGGTACACAACGGCACTAGACCGTACCAATGCAACATTTGTCAGAAGAAGTTTTCCCAGAGTTCCCACTTGACTGTTCATATAAGTGTTCATACTGGTGAAAAACCATTTGAATGTAACATTTGCAACAGGAAATTTACCCAGAAATCCGCATTGACTGTACACTCCTTAATTCATACTGGGCAGAAATCCTATGAATGTGGTATTTGTCAAAAGTTTTTCAGACAAAAGTCACATCTGACTGTTCACATGAAATTTCATGCTGGTATCAAACCGTATGGTTGTACCATATGCAGTAAATCGTTCACTAGAAAGTCAAGCTTAAATCGACACGAGTTAACTCATAGTAAAATGAAACCACACAAGTGTCGTATCTGCAAAAAATCTTTTATACAAAAATCGAACTTGAGCCGGCACATACAAACTCACATGGAGCACGGTGTCACAAATGAATTTGTTGAGTGTATATTGCCGGAAATGAAAACCGACCAATTATATCGCACGTGAATGTGATTGATCTATTGTATATTTTACAAAAAATGTTATTTATTATTATCACAACAGATTGCAATATGACTTTGTTATTCGCATTCTACGTATTATATGAAAAACCTTGTATGTACATATTGATTCAGAGCTCATAAAGACTTCATGTTTTTGTAACAAATTGATGTCAGGAAACATAACTCCTGAAAAAAACAAATATTCATATGCCTGAAACAGTGTCAACTGAGTCTCAAAGCATTGAATTCAGAATTCGTTTAAAATTGAAATTTCAGAAAAAAATTTCATGCTATCCAAGAATTTACCCTTAATCAATTCTTATCACCTTTCAGAAATGTAAATGTTATTACATCAAATATGTTTACACCTAGTAAGAATAATGAACCTTCCGTTGTACAGTAATTAGTAATCTAGGATAAAAGATATTGCAGGCCCTCGAAGTTATGTCATAATATACATAAAAAACTAATAATATACGATTTTTTAAAACTATGACGAAAGTATTTTCAGTGTATGTGTTTTCATTCGTTCATCATTTCGAAACGGTGTCTGCGCATCGGAGCGAATGCGACGACTTCCGAGGATGGTTAGAGTTGTACCTGCGCTGTGCCGCTGTTGCTAATGCGTCAAAATGGCTTCCATCAGTGGAGATACAACGAAAGAAAATTTTTATGATGCGTATGAAGGAAAATTCTGCAAGCAGGACATACTACACAATGGTACGCCTAAGATAATTTGTGTTACCTTGAATAATTATCGGTGTCATTGATCCAGTGCAGCACAAATACCAAACGCGTGATGTTGTGCAGAAAGGGCCTAACCCCGATTATCTCAATACAAGTCAAGAGATATTAACATGCTGCTCTGAATATTCTGGGAGTTTTCAATTAATTCTACGGTTTAGATTTTCCACCCAATAACAAATGTAGTTTTGCTTATGAGTAAAATTAATTGTTTGAAAAAACATTGCACTACTGTACGTGTAGCGCCACCTAATTCATTATTTAGAATTACAAGGAGCGCCGCATTCTCCTTGAACAAAAAAATCTTCAATCGGTCCTTATAATGTTCGTATCACATCATAAGTTTATTTAATATAATTATGGAATATACACTTGCACGTCCATTATTTTACAGACTGAGTTTCGCATCGATAATATTTCAAAATGCTCATTGATTTTTTCAATGATTTTTACTTTCAAATTATAGAGAAGGACCCTGACATCCACCTAAATGATCCGAGCGTTGGAAATGGAGAGTCGACATCCAAATCAGTGAAAAAGACTTCCCGAGAAATGCGCAAACATTTAAAAAACACGGGTCAAGAATTTGTTAATGCTGCTGGGAAATTAGTACCTGCCAAAGTTTTTGTCAACAAATGTTGTGGCTGTCAACAAGGATGTGCAAAAGTGATCTCGGCTGCGAGACGTGAAAAACTATTTAATACTTATTACGAAATTCCTTGGGAGGAAAAAACTACCTTCATAAAACAGCACGTTCAATTGAAGCACGTTAACAGAAGGTATTCCAAAAAAGAAGAGTCCAGGCGGACTTATTCTAGGGTATATCGACTGTCCGATGAAAATGGGTCTCTAAAAATTGTTTGTAAAAAGTTTTTCTTGGATACTATTGCCGTTAGTTGTAAAAGAGTAAATGGGGCATTGCATAGAAATATTGTATTTGGTGAAATTGAACCCGATAAGCGAGGAAGACAGAAAAAGGTGAAAATAGAAGATGAACAATTTGCATATCAGTTTATATCCAACTTACCCACGTATGAGTTGGATGGATTAAAATATTTGACAAACGAAGTTAGTGTTACCGGTATGCACAAGACTTATAAAGAAATATGTAGCCAATTCCAACGACCACCGGTATCTATATTTTATTTTCGAAAATTATTCAGTACAAAATTTGAGCTGTACTTTCGACCTCAGAGTAAGTGAATTATGATTTGTGTTTAAACTTTGTAAATAAAAAATATTGTTAGTAACCAATTTGATGGTTATCTATATGATCTTATATCTATCGTCTATAATTAAATTGAACATAGTCAAGACTAGTTTATAATATTCACAGTGGGATATGCTGGGCAATTTTGAATCTCTGTAACGTGCGTAGCGATATCATTCATCCAGGGATCTATTTGAAGTGAGTTGAAGGTTGTTAAACAATCTCGCTACATTTGTCACCAAGATCCGAAATTGCCTTACTGGGATGCGTTCAATATAGTATAATTTTACCATACCATGGAATGGAAATTTATAGTAGCTATGATTAATTTTCTAATGAAAGTTGAAGATCAGGACAAATTTTCGAGATTCAATTCTCGTTATTGACATTATTCAAAATTGATGAAACCAAATTCAATATTCTGAAACGAACTGCATTATATCAATGATATATTGTAAATGAACTAGTAGGTTTGAAAGTTACTATAAATTTACTGTACCGCAATGTCATCGTCAATAAACAGTTCTCTTGCCAGTGATCTCATCAACTTATCAGATCCAAAAAACAGCACCGAAAATGCCAGCGTGGATGATTTCAGTCACCTTCCACAGTGTACAGAAGACACCTCATTAATAGAAGCATTGCAGCAATGCAGAAGTTGCACATACAAGTCATCTATTCCATCAGTGGGGATACAAATTTCACCCATATCAATCCTGGCGAACAGTGTTGATGAGGGAACACCAGGATCTACAATAACATTAACAACTGAAAAGAATTTGACAAAGTATCTGCAAAGTGAGGTTGACTCCTTCAATTCTAATACGCTCTCAGATGATGGACATGTCATTGCTCCATGCATAGAAATGCTGGTAAGTTTTATTAAATTAAGTAAGGAATGGTGCTTCACATCTCCATACAATGATTTGCCATCTAAAATAGAAATAACACTATTTCAGACAGATGGAGACTCGGACTTTTTAATAGAGGGTAATTATTAGTGTATCCTTGACATGAGCTATAAGCTATATTCCATTCTTAGAAGATTCCGTATTTCAATTTATAGAAAAGCAAGATAGCAGTCTTCTAACTATTGGTAGTAAAAATCCGCATAATAAGCAGAAGCCTGTGCTCAGTGGGGATGCTTTAAATGATCTGGTCTCAGCGACGCAAGCTTTCAAAGAAGCATCTCACAATCAGTGTGAGTTACTCAGAGCTCAAACTAGCGCAATTAACAGACTCGCTACAGCGATAGAAGATCAAAATATTATGATGCGCCGTTGCTATAGTGCTATTCATGAGACCAATTCCAACAATTTGGTGGAAAAAGATGGTAATCCTCCTAAAAAATAAGAAATTGTGCAAGGTTCAATGGCTTAGTCACAGATTTAACAACCAATCGAATAAACTGAGTTGCATATAGAAAATTTTATTCAATAAACTTTGATGTTCAGAATAATCGTAAATAATTAAAAGACTGATGCAAAATTATTCAATGAGATCAACAGTATATCAGTATTCATCAGTGTTCACATGATAATGATTTCAAATTTGACAACCAATAAGATTGAGACATTCTAGGATAGGTATAAAAATAAGGTACTAGCAAATAAGATTATGGGTACAAAAAGTATAAGGTATTCGTTATGTTATGTCAGCCCACAATTTTCTCATACACTTTTGGTTGGGTCATCAGTTCATTGCCCATTTCATTAACTCCGGTAAAATTATAACATATATTAATTCTCAAGTATTATTATTCAGATATTAAAAATATTGATATAAATATTTCTTAACTAATTTAATTGAACTAAAGAGTCAAATACAAAATGAATTTATTCAAAATTCATCGGCACCAGATAACCGTTTAACTAATGGCTGAGGCAATATGCATGGTGCAAGTAAGTCTTTCGTTGAACTTGAAGCATAAAAATAAAAACCCTCTCGTCAAATATTGTGACCACCAATTGCCTTGTAAGACAATATATTGGGTGGTTTCAGACCCGTAATTATATTATTTGGAGAAAAAAGGGGAATAGGAATTTCTGCTGGGTTGAATAACAGCTAGATAGTCCAGGATTTGAGTACGAAAATAAAATAGTTAGCCATCTTCGACAGCTAGCTGATTTTTCTTCTTAGGACTAAAAAATTGCAATATTAACCACAGGAGTGGTACAGAAAAACAAGACATAGGAATTATTGACTATATTAACAGATAGGGATTACTCCAACCCCCACTCCGCCTTCGTGCGCGCACATGGACCCAACAAAAGACCAAGAATCCGCATTTGGGTCATAGACTTCTACTGTCGACAAATTTGAAACTCCGTCATAACCACCAATCGCCCACAGTTTACCCATATTTGCAACCAAGGCCACACGACTCCTCATGACATTCATCGAAGCCACAAATTTCCACCTATGATGTACAAATATTTTTCTGTCATTAGTTCCAAACAAATTTTTTCTTCAATTGCAAGTAAGTGATATTAGGCTTACGTGTCACTGAAAGGGTCGTAGACTTCCACTGACTTTAAAAATGTGGATCCATCATATCCACCACAAACATATAATTTGCCATTAAGGGTTGCAACTCCTAGTCTGCATCTTCTTGTCAACATTGGCTTGACTACAGTCCAAATTTCAGTCAAAGGATCATACCGCTCAACCTAATTAAATTGATCATAGAATAAGTACTTGACCCATATTTATTTAATATGTCTTTACGTAGTTCTCAACGTACTGAATCAAATATCGATAAGCCATCATGACCACCCAGAGCATAAACGTAGCCCTGGAACGCAACCACTCCACCAGCAGAGCGATGTTTGTTCATAGGAGTAATCATTTTCCATCTATCTGTCTTTGGTGAGTATCTCTCAACTGTATTCAAAGAAGTCACCCCATCATAGCCACCACATACATAAAGGTGATGACCAAGTGCAGTTGTTCCAACAGCACTATGAGAAATTAGATGTATATTTCATTGTTCATCTTTACTACATTGATATATGAGATTTGGATCGGCAGAACTTTCCAAATCCGTACACGTTTTTCAATTAATCTTACCTTCGTTTACACTGCATTGGTCCAATCTTATTCCAACTTCTTTGACATGGATCATAGACTTCAACCGTTGAGAGCCTTTCTGTACCATTATAGCCCCCAAAAGCATACAATTTATTTTTGTGTACTGCAACACCTACGCGACTTCTGAGCATCGTCATAGCCTCTGATGTTTGCCATCGACCTATACCAGTGATGATTAATAAAATGTGAAGCCCATTCTCAAATTGATAACCAAATATAGAGAAAGACTGTATAATTACAAATCATTATTACTAACCAATGAATGGATCGAATACTTCAACAGTGCTCAAAGAGTCTCCAGATTTTGTGAGACCTCCTACTGCAAAAATATGTCCCATAATATAATTACAGCACCTTGGGCGAGATCGAAAACTTTGCAACAGATGCCTTCTCTCAGGCATAAGATGATAATCACGTGCTTCGTCTAGTAAATCTCTGAAAATGTGAAATTATATTTCAACAATGTTTAATTTCCAATCCACAGATGCCGATTCTTGATACTAGCGAATACCTGCATTGATGGCAACTTCTGATCAGATCTTCTTTAGCAACATGATCAGCCAGGTACTGTGGTGTGAGGAGAGGTAATCTTACGGAAGCTAGAAGCTCTGGTAAGTTTTTTGTTCTATTTTTTTTATCATGTCTGACCCATCTCATAACGGCTTCGAATACCTGTTCCTCGGAAACAACGTGAAGTTCATCTCTGCAAATTAGCTCTTTTAGTTCTGCAAACGATTGTGCCGAAAATTCGTCCGCCAGTGATACTTCGTGGAAATACTGTTGAATATATTTATCAGCTTCTTCTACGAGAATCATACAACTAAGAGTATCAGCAAAGTGTCGAATTCCAAGTGCGTTATGCGGATGAAATCTGGTAGAAATTCATCTGGATTATAATTAAGCTTGAAGACAGCATTTCGTTATATCGGATTTGGTTCTACGAACAGAGTATTACCTTCTAGTGAGAAATTCCGCACATGCATCCCGTACTTCATGTAGATGAAGAAAAGACGCACCCATCATGAGACTTTGAACGTTGCTCTCAGTCAGCGTGATTCGACCGCTGTATGCAAAATTAATCGCAGCTTCCAAAGCCCTGAGGAAATATATAATTATATTGTGTACATCGGTATAGGATTTTTACTGTTGACAAACAAAGTGAAGAATACAATGCCCAGCTATTGCTTATTAGTAAATGCGAGTCAGTTAACTAAGAAATAATGATGGATGCATTTATTACAATAGGATGAGCATATCTCCAACCATGTTAGCATAAAGATTACATGAGATTCAGTGACTTTCAAATTGTGAGTATCCAGCAAACAAAGGAATGAGCGAGCACAGTAAAGAATCTGGCTTTTTGCCAAAATTAACAAAGGATCTTATATTCTGGCATTCAAATGATGAGTCGTGTTAAGCTTACACAGCGTCAATCCCTTGTAATGTTATGTCGTTTTGTTTGCTTTCGATCATATTGGTCAGGAACATTGCGTTGAAATACGGTATCGTTGCTGCAAGTACTATTCTATGAGCGCTGAAACTTTGATCATCTACCTGAAACATCAATAGTTATTTATTTAAAACAAAATATCTGATATTTTGAAAAGAAGACCAGCAATATTGTCCAATGGCAGTACAATTCAATCATAGGACATAACTTGTAGAATTAAAAAAAAATGTCAGATAACGTGTAAATGGAGAATTTCAATTCCAATTCATAAAGTTCATTGCTTTATTCTATAAGGTCACGGAAGTATAGATAGGTCAATCCCCCCGCTTTGTTATGAGTAGAGGTTTTTCGTAGTTAGGGTATTCGGGTACTCGCAATATATCCCGCGCGTCATGTATGTTCCTTCTATCTGTCATAACAAAAACAAACGACCGAAGTGGGGTTATACTTAGTCTGTCTCTTGGCCGAGAAGGTATTTTGGCTATAAATTGTTGCGTACCTTGAGCGTGACATCGCATAGTTTTCCTTGTCTTCTGATCTCTTCAAACACTGGAAATCCCTTCGCACAAAGGTCAGCTTGCTCGAATATTACTTGTTTTTCGTTTTCCAAATCCGCGACCTCTACATTCTCGCATTTTTTATCCTTGCTTTTTTTCGTTTCCATGTTAACACTGCGGACTTGATGTGTCACACCTCCCGGTACCAAGGCGCGTGTGCTCGAAGATGCTGTCAGTGGATTTCTGTTCCAGCCTTGAGGTCCAACTAACGCTTGGGTGAAATTGTTCAACCCACCTCGTCTGTTCAGAACTCTGTTTTCAACGGCAACTAAAACGCCGGGCACTTCACCTTCTAAATTTCTTCTCGACGTACGAGACATCTTGCATTACTTACGATATATTTCATGCAGCTATGCGTCGAATTATACGTATAATACACTCCCTCTTTCAAACTTTCGCTTTATAAATTATTATTTATGTTTACATCACATCAATTATAATTATTATTTCGTTTACTTTCAATTATTATTATTATCAAAATCCTACGTTCAGATCGGTTGCGTACAATTATTAAAATTAGAAAATTAAATACTTTCGTTAAAAATAATTAAGTTCACACTGGAAAAAATTAATCCTCGAACGTTCATGGCAGTAATAATAAATACGTCTGTTCAATACCGCTCAAGTTGTGCGACTGACATTCAGAGTTTAAATTCTACATAACATACCCTAACTGATCGAGACTTGTAGACTCTTTGCGTATAGATAATCCGTTACATACAAAGTAAAACTGGTATAGCTTTGTGTATACTATTCGAGGTTTAATCAGTATTTACAATTGATACTATAATATTATTTATATTGCAATTGATCTGCGTGAGAACTATAGTCAGCCAGTATCATTTTTCAAATATACTATTATTAGGGTGTTTAATTGATAATTAATGAATTTCGTGTTTCCGAGTGGACCGATCGTCTGGAAATGAATCACCGAAAGGCAACGAACTCCTTTTAAACCCCTCGTTCTTTGTGTCTAAACTTGGATTTGGATTTAAACTCGCTATAGGAATGAACGCTCGTTTTCCAAAATAATGCACGTTAAAATTCTAGTCTTCATATCTAAAACAGGGTAAATACCCGCGTCATTAACAGGTAGCTCATCTTGTATTTGAAATTTATAATTACCCACGTGGGTATCACTGATCGATATTCGAATCAAATTCATGAGTATTTGTATTTACCATTGAGAATTAATAGATAGGTAATGCTGATACCACAATGCATTGCGGATGACATCGCGGAAATGACGCGCGCGTGACGAGACTTGATACAGGTATAAATGAATTTACATACTGCTTGTAAGGTTCATTATTCATATCGACTCGATTACACGTCTCGCATCGCGGAGTTAATAAGGCAGGGCCCAGCTAGGTAAATTTGTCTACACTGAACTGTATATTTTCATATTTTCATCATTTCGACGCGACGTCCGTGAACCCAGCTTCGGCAAGTAACAGTAGATATAAGTCTACGGTGACTCGTAAGCAAAACAGGTTGAGATCCTGGGTTAATTCACTGACGAGTGACGAACATTGAAGTTGCATATGTGTGTACGTATCTGCTAGGCGTGTAATTTGTGTTGAAATCGGACTTTGCGAATGGCGCGATCCTCCATCAGTTGATCCTAATCGCTGCCTTGAAGTATATGAATTATATAAGGTTCAAAGTTCATCAGTGTCTAAAAGGTATAGCTTTCCAATTTCTTTATTTGCTGAGTCGTAGTAAATCTCAACCTGAACTTTAAACATCTTTTTGTACCATATAATAATTTGAAAAAATGACTTTTGAAGGTATCAAGATGGTTTTGAGACCCAAAGTATATGTTGTGGGTGTTGGCATGACCAAGTTTGAAAAACCAGGAAAGAGGGATGATTTCGATTACCCAGTTATGGCCAAAGAAGCTGTCACCAAAGCATTGGCTGATGCTAAGATTCCCCATGCTGCGATCAAAGCAGCTTGTGTCGGCTACGTTTATGGAGATTCCACTTGCGGTCAACGAGCTCTCTATGAAGTCGGTATGACTGGATTTCCAATTTACAATGTCAACAATAACTGCTCCACAGGATCCACAGCTCTTCTAATGGCCAAACAGATTATAGAAACAGGAAGTGCGGACTGCGTTTTAGCTTTGGGATTTGAGAAAATGGAGCGGGGATCACTGATGCCTAAATTTATGGACCGAACTAACCCAATGGATAAGCATGTCGAACTTATGGCTGATATTGCAGGAATGGATGCAAGCCCTGTAACTGCTCAGATGTTTGGAAATGCTGGGATTGAGCATATGAAAAAGTATGGTACAAAGCCTGAACACTTTGCAAAAATAGCTTATAAAAATCACCTGCACTCTACCAACAACCCTTACTCTCAATTCCAAGAAAAATATACCCTTGAGCAGATTATGAAGTCCCCAACTGTTTTTGGACCTTTAACAAAGCTACAGTGTTGCCCCACATCTGATGGCTCAGCCGCTGTAATATTGGCTAACGAAGATTTTGTTCGGACACATGACCTCCAAGCGCAGGCTGTAGAAATTGTTGGTATGGAGATGTCAACTGACCTGCCATCTACTTTCACTGAAAAGAGCTGCATGAAACTCATTGGCTATGACATGACGCAGAATGCAACACAGAAGTTGTTCACTAATACTTCTTACAAACCGCCCGATGTAGATGTAATTGAATTACACGATTGTTTTTCTGCCAATGAATTGATCACATATGAAGCGCTTGGTCTTTGTGCACCTGGAAAGGCAGGGGCATTGATAGATGCCGGAGATAATACGTACGGTGGAAAATATGTTGTAAATCCAAGTGGAGGATTGATTTCTAAAGGTCATCCCTTAGGGGCAACTGGATTAGCTCAGTGCACAGAACTCTGCTGGCAATTAAGAGGCGAAGCGGGTAAAAGGCAGGTGAAAGGAGCAAAACTTGCGTTGCAACATAACATCGGTTTGGGTGGTGCAGTGGTCGTTGCTTTGTACCGACTTGGATTTCCCAATGCCAAAAGTTCGGTACAGAGGAACAACGTGAGTGCCGTGGATCCAACCCTTTTCCAAGCCAATGTTCTATTCAAATTTCTAGAAATTGCAATGCAAGAAGACACAGATAATCTTATTGAGAGGATGCGTGGTGTTTATGCTTTTAAAATCACCAATGGTCCAAATGGCGCAGAGGGAACCTGGATCGTTAATGCAAAGACGGGGAAAGGAAGTGTGGAGTTCAACGGAACGACGAAACCTGATGTCACGCTCATTGTTAGCGACAAAGATATCGTAGATTTCATAACAGGGAAACTAAATCCACAGAAGGCATTTTTCCAGGGAAAAGTCAAGATTAAGGGAAACATGGGTCTGGCTATGAAGTTACCTGACCTGCAAAAGCGGGCTGCAAAGAAAATCGAATTGATTCGTTCAAAGTTATAAGTTACAAAATAAGACGTGAATAGTTCTGCTATTTTGCATCAAAGATTTTACATTGAGGATAGAAACTATCTCCAAACATCGGAGGTCTACTTCAACTATTCAAAAGGTTGAGAAAGCTTCTGGAGTCAAGTGAGTCTATGGTAACATATCACTGTCATTACTAAAATGACTAGTAGTTATCATGTTCTTGAATTTTACATGACAGAATATCACTACACTTTACTCAATGTTTGAATATACATAAAAATATCAGTAGGTTACAATTGGGGCATCCAATTTAAATAAACAAAAATTTTGCTGTTAACCATCATCGAGCAAATGGAATAGGCCTGAGATGGAATTATATGCTTTATATTTGATTCAATTATATTGTTAGAGGTGATATTTAACTTCTGGGTGTCTTGTTTGCAAAAATGAATTCATTCCTAATAAGGGTATTAGGTGCTATTTTTTATGAAATTTATATTTTTATAGATATATTTACATATATGTATATAATATATATATGAATATATGCACATATACAAACACATAGGTATACAGGTGAAATGGTATCTCAATGAATTTTATATAGGATGGGAAAAATATTCTTATATCAACAAATGCGTTATAGTTTTGTACATTCAACACTTCGAATAAACTGTTAATTGTGCGCATTTGTAAATTTTGATTTACCGTAAATTATTAAATGTAACACTAACCATATTCGTATATTGCAATTTTAATTTCCTAACTAACAGTACTTCTAAATTCGTATTATTTCAAGATTGCGACGTGAAATAAGATATAACAAAAATCTGATTCATCTAAGAAATTTTACGTACGTATTATTCGCTAGACCCTCATCGTCCCCGTCGAGCATTTTTAACCATTGAAGTTTCAGATACAAATAGATCGTTTAGTTTTTTGCGAAAAAATCATGAAGTAATATTTGTACGTTAACCAGAGTAATTATTGAGTATAGCTTTTTGGAAATCCCTGAAATTTGTTAATTAACTAAAAAGCTTCTGCCATTCCATTTGTCTCGCGCGATGAACAAAAAAATTCGTGCATGACTCTGCGAATAACGATGTAATTGAATATTCATGAATTTGACACCGTTCCTTTTCGCAAATTCCAAGTCATCTTTATTTCGATGCATTGATTAGTGAAACGGTCAATCGAAACAGGCTTTGAAATACTCTAAACTTTTTTTTTCTCTTATAAGTTATTTGTGAGTCATATATTTCAAATAAAGTCGCGCCAGAATTTACAGTAAGTGACGGTGAATTCAGGCTCTTAGAGGGCACCACCGACCTAAAAAATCTATATAACGCTGTTATTTGAATCAAATTTATACGCCGTCTGATTATGAACCGCACTTTGCAGCTGGAAGATTGCATAACGGATCTATGCGGATAATTTATGCTATCGACCTAGAGCGCAGGCACAGAGACATTGAATTATACCATTTAAATACTGGTCTTAAAAATAAATGAACCAACGGCTTCTGAAATGCTCTGTCCTCGGTAATGCAGCAGTATTTGTCTTGTCACATTATCAAAGCCTGGAACGCTTTGGCCTGAAATACGACTGTGGAAATGATCATTGCAATTTAATGTGCAGACTTGAACGTTTACGTATCAATTCCCTGCATTACGCATCGTAACAAGATAGTTGTTGCACCTTATATGCAAAAACGTTTTATATACCATATATGTGTATTTAATTAACCGTACCACATTCCCATACCGTTTTAAACGTTGGCCGGCTGTTAGATGAGTTTTTTTTTAAACCAGTTGTTTCACTGCACCCCCATTTGCTGCAAATAGAACACTTTACTTCGTCACTTATAAAAAACCTGCCGCTTTGTCTCACGTGGTAAACCATCGAGCCGGATGATGTGACTCAGAATTCACCCATCGCGGGTGGCCTTTATTGTAGTAATAAGAAATAATCATTAAAAAAATATTTTGAAGATTTAGGTAAGTAGACAATACTTATACATATAATTTCAAATAATAAATCGATTCACGATACTTTCGTACAGCTATATCAAAGATAGTTTCGTGGGCGAACTACATCGCTGAACGGATCAGATATAAATATTCGAAACCTTACATGGTGCAGCACGAGGTGCAGCAGCTGTTTAGTTTGCACGTTGTGACTTGTGAAGACCTGGATGCAGAGGCTGACTATACTTGAGATGAATCTGAAGTACTAAAACTGCTCGGATTGCAGAATCTTCAGGAGAGGTTCTCAGCGGTTATTGATTATATTTCAAGTCCTAAACCGTGTTGTAAAATGAGATCATCATTCGTCATCCTAGAAATGGTTTTTTTTCCATTGTACGAGGTTGAAACGTTATCAAAAAAACGCCCTGCGCCAGAATAAGTAATTTACAATAGAAGAGGCATCCGGTATTTCTGGCATACCAATCCTCTCCAGAATTCGAAGACACATGAATATAAAACGGTGAAAAAAGAAAAAATAAATTCAAAACAAAAACAAAAAAAAAAAAACAATTATAAAAATGAGATAGGAGACGAGGAAAAAAAAACAAAACAAAAGACGAACGGGACGTGTAAAAAAGATATGGATCACTTGTGGGCTCGTTGCCAAATCCGCGTCGAATACATTTTGCTGCAACAGTAACCCACCGCGACTATGCAGCCTATAATTTTTTGCAGTGGCACAAAAATCCCGGTTGAAAAAATGAAGAAAAAAAAACAGGTTAAAAAATATCTACATACTCTCGTTTACCGTTTTCAAATCATTCTTATCTCTCCGGGATGATGACCAATGAACTTTATACTGCGAATTATGACTCTGACTTTCTAAAATTCATAGATAAACATCTAACAGCACCTAATTATACGTATACCTGATTATAAACGGCTCATATACTATATCGATGGTCTTTGGTTGGATGGGCCAATCTCATTATATTGCGATTCCGTCGAATACTATCACATAATTCAAACTATTTTTATTTATGGTAATGCAACGCAGTCGCGATATATCGGACCTCGTCCGGAGTGAATCGGTGAAAAAATGATAATTCGAATGCGTAATATCAGAGGACAAACAATTAAACGAAAGAAGAAAGAAAATTGTTGGCAGTCAAATACCGCCTCGGGCCAAAGGATGTGTATGTGCAGTGTATTTATTTATACACATTTACCAGTGCAACCGGTTCACCGGTTACTGGTCAACATTGATGGATGTCCGACGACCCAGATACTGCAGCAGTGGTTCGAGATACTTTACCCTGCCATTGTGGCCAATACTTGCTGAGTTTTATACGATGCGTATTATACTTACCTATACCGTCATCGACGAACGGAGATGCTGTCTGAGGCTCAGGATAAGGCGACGAATTATCAAACCAGACAGACGAACGAACAACGAGGACGATGGATTGATGACCTGAGTAATGGAGCCTTAATGGGGCAACGTCCAACGCAAGTTTCAACTGAAAACTACGACACGGTTATACTAGATCTAACTAATAGGACTATGACACCTCCGTTATAATCGGTGGCTACCAGGTCACAGAAGATAAGCCTCTATATGCTTATTAATCTGGCGTTTCATTATTGTACATTGTTACATTATAGGCATACCGTTGTCATTCATCGTGAATAATAATCGAAGTGTAGCGAAATATTGTTTTCAAAGTAGGGGCGGAAGTGCAGGTAAGATCTCGTCCGTATAACTATGCGAATTGAATAGTTTGTCCACTCGAGTAACTTTAAGCATGAACATATCTATGCTTTAAGTGAAAGGCGTCTACGATTTTGATATGGTAGAATTGCTCAGTTTACTAAAAACTGATCAAAATTTGTTACGATAAATTTCAGAAAAAAAAGCGGCTTACCCGAGAGATTCCGGCCTCTTTTTATCTGTAATACGCGTGGGGAGTATACGATTCTCTCATTGAAGCTCGCTAGGAATTTTGCTAATTAGCCATCTAGGCCCCAACTTGCATTATACTTTATATATATTGCCACGATTATCCGCAGCAGAGGAGACCACGTAATAGACCAGACGAGATCAGACGAGATCAGGCAAGATCTTCAGGCGAGCATTACTTCCGCAACAATTTATTAATCCTTTGCTCGCTGCTTTTGCTGCTGCACAATCATCGCAGCGAGATGTGAAAGAGGATACCAATCATGTAACGATCCGTGTAATCATATCTTCCTTTTTAATCTTATACGTGGTGAGTATAGTATAAGAAGAACTTTGCACGCGAACGCAACGACGGGTTCTTCCGTTGTCCACTTTTTAATTGCGGGACCTAATAACAGCGTCCCTTATCTCCTCTAAATTGCAGTTCTGCATTAGTATCTATATAAACAGTCATACAGTTTGTTCAGTTTCCCCGAAAATCATCGTATGGTACAGGTAACTGTAATTTGATACGATATTATAAGTGAACTATAAAAAGTATCGGGTTATAAAAGTACTACAGATGACATAGAATCCGCGTTTGTGCTTGTAAATGTACACCATGTTCTGAATCAGATCAAGATCGAGATTATATATGAGATCGAGTTGGAGGATTCAAATCAGGAAAAAAACGCCGACGCTTAATAACGTCGGAGTTACGAACTAATTCGATTAAAATACTAGAGAGATGCCGGAAGTTGGGAGATTGAAATCGTAGATGCATTATACGTATTGAATGGGTTTAGTTCTGAAGGGTGGAGAAATTTGAAATTATCCCATTTCCACAAGTCTACCTTGTACCGATCATCATTTTGTATTATCACGCAAGCGATCAGCGATCGATAAACCGATGATTAATTATTGTTATCCCAGAGATATTTTTTATGGACATAGGTCACGCGAAATGTTATTAAAATCGGGGGAAAAATAATATTCTTATCCCTTACCGCCTCCACATTACCCTGTATAGAAATAATGATTAAACTGAGGCGCATGATAATCACCAAACAACATTATCATAATTTACAACTATAAAGTAAACAGTAACGTCGAGCAGGCGCGTGATTCGGATGAAGGGAAGTTCCATTTCTCCATCTAGGTTTATAGGGTGGTGAGTTTATAATACAAGGGAGATACTTTCGAGCAAAGGTAGTTGTGGTTCTGTTTGTGCATTGTTTACATTTCCAAGGCGCCATGATTCACTTCTTCGTGTACAGAAACCACGCACGTCTCCATTTACTTTATTTACTCGGGGCTCAAAGCAAACTGCTAAAAATACCTATAGATATGCATGCATAGGGCCCCTATTCATTCTACGTGAGTAATAGCGGTGCAAATTTCTAGACGTTAAGTATGTTACACGGATGGTTTTTGTTATCGTAATTTTCGGGTTCCCATATCGATTTTTAACGAATTACATATCGCATCCTTTTCAAATTCAATTGTTGTGCATTCAAAAATTTTTTATGTTTATTTCACTGTCGCTATCAACGCCTGATTCCGCAAGTCCCAGCCTCATATACAATAAGCGTTAACTGATACCAATCTTCAGTCAACGCAATAACGAGAGAAAATTAAAAAATTCAAATGAGAGCCGCGGCCTTTTGATCGCGAAAAGAGGTTCTCCATATTTCCACGACGAAGAGCGCCACCGTCCAAGATGTGTAGGACCGAGGATTTCCCCCACTATACTCGCCGCCCACACGCTGCCGTTTGTGTTCGGTAAGGACGGTAAGTTCGGTTCAGTCTCGCTGTGTTCACCATACGTTTTAGTCGTGTGCAACGTCGCTTCGGGACCGCGAAGCAAACGCGCTAAAACGGAGGTATTACACCGGATAAGTTACTGAAAAGAGTTGAAGTTTAGTATATCCGATCGCTCGATTGTATAAAAGTGATGCAGTTTTGAAAGTAAAACAAAATTCAAACGGCTTCAGTGTTCGAAGTTCGAATTTACTGTGCTTCCATCGTTCTCCGGACTTTCTTACCGCCGGGGGCCTCACCAGTGTCACGTGGACGGGTTATTCTCTTTTGTTTTCATCGAGTTTGCAGAGGGCCCCTTATCAGTTTGAAAAAAGGAAAAAGAAAAACATAGAGGTAAGTAGTCATTATTCATTCTTTAATCTTAATTGTCCCGCGAATGCAAATACGATAGCAATGTATTCCGGACTACTAAATTTTTTGTTTGCACCTTTAGTTCTCTCGTCTAACGGTCCCTACGGACCTCCTCACTTTGTTGGGAGTTATTCGAAATTATACAGATGCCAAAATCATACGATGACCAGCGCGAGTCTATAAAACCGGGAATAGCGACGCCGGGTTCAAAAGGTTATTTTTTTTTCTCTTCTCTTCTCGTTTTAACGTCAGATTTGGACCTCTGCATACCTAACAGACGTAACAGACGCCGTCGAAACATCTACAAATATAAATACACACAGTCAAATAAAATTCTTCAAGTGTATTGCGCCGACGGGCGGCGGGCGCAGAGATTCACACGTACTTGTATTTAAATTAAATGTCTTCTTTCAGTTTCTGTTGTTTATAATTCATTCGACTGGTATTCATAGTTATTTATTAGTCAGTTCATAATATATTGCGTGCGTTGCAAATTATGTAGATTCGCTCGGTCGTTTGTTTGCTTTTTTTCTTCTTTCTATTTTTGGCGATTTTATTTCCCATGTAAATACTTCAGTCGAAGTTTTAATGTACAAATCAGGGAAATGCGAGCTGCACTAGATTATCGAACGATTAGTCGTGGTCACGGTACGTTTACGCGGCATATAATCTACACGTATCTAGTAGTATACAATTACGTTTTACTGACTGGATACAAGTGACGACAGAGATATCGGTCTATTTGACATCAGGGTCAACGGTTTAACATCTCATTTGTCATTTGAAGATCAATTGTTCCAAAAAACTGGAGAAATCAGAGTCATACATATTTCTTACACAAAAATCCAAAATTTCTGTGTGGTCGACAATCGGATATTTTGCAGCGAGTAGAACCTCGATCTAGGAATTAATATCCTCCTTCGTGATTCCACTTGGTATACATAATAGAAAATCTTAGAGATCTTAGAGGCTTGTTCTTGACTACTAAAACCTGCCTCCTCTTCGAATGAACAACACGCACTTCGCGTGACGCATTCCTGAACGACATCTGGTGCTTCTGAATCGACCCTTTTTTGGTTCAACGTCAGAACGCGTTCTCGAATAAATTCTATTTGCCGAAACATGCTGCACAACCAGCAGCAGCGGCAGCGCAGCACACACTGCTCAATTTTCTTTTATACGATCGTAAAACGCACGCACTCGTGAACACGTATGTCGAATCAACGGCGAAACGATCATTTCAAAAAGAGGGTTTCGTATGGGTTTTAATTGTTTAACCATACGTAACTCAATCGATCCAGAGAAGAAAATTTCAAACCATACAGCATACAATTTTGTCAAATTAATTTGACTCGACTTGTTCGATCGCAATCGGTTGATCTACGATTAGCGATTATGCGAGGTAGTACAGTGCACTCAAAACCTTGATCTTCATTGATAACTAAACCATGGTCGAACAGCAACTCGATGATGATAAATAAGTAACAAGGCCCGCAATCCACTCGCAATTAACACAGGTCTATAAATAGACTACCGTCTATTGCACAGCTGGGGTTATCGCGATTAGGCGTTAATTTTTTTTTTTTATTATTCAATTTTTTCAATTTTTTTTTCTTTCATAACTCAAACTCTTGATTAAGAGGAATTACAATGTGAAAGTGATTCACCATTGACGGATATACATATGCATGGTATTGGATGTGAGAGAGGTAATATTGAGTGGGAGAGAAAGGATAGGTAGGAGTACAAAGAGGATGAACCTCGTCCCGTCGGAATTAACATTTAACAGTAGTTTCCCGTCCGGTGGAAGTGATCCCTATATATGATGTTAAAACATAGAGACCGGAAGCACCTCCCCAGGAGAAAAGGGTGCACGTTAAACACTGTCATAATCTCAAACAACTACTGGGGTGCCCGAGTTGCAATCTTTTTTTTTTTTTTTGATTTCCCAATATCCTTATTGAATACGGTATTTGATTATTAATTCCCGGATTTCATGTTTCAATCATTTTTTTTTTCACGTCCAGATGTTTGTTCATACCGTGATCTATAGAAATTTTGCTTTGTGTAAACCGTAGCCCTATTATTATTACGCAGATATATAACTATTGCGGCTTTTAACGAAGGTGAGATGAGGTATATAATATAATTAGCAACTTGTTTTGGTTCGGCGTTCTGTTACGACATCGTCAGCAGCATGCAACATGTAGCAGTAGCAGTAGTAATACCCGAACTGAATAACAATTGTAACGCGCCCTCAGACTTATCGACATGATGTGACGTCATTTCTACGATAATTAACCGTGCAACTCCATAAAAAGACTGAAAAGTCACGATGGAACAGTGCAGGCTACGGGCATTCGGACTGATCCGTTAGAAAAAGTCCCCCTGTTCGATTCGATCCGATTCGTTTCAACTATGAAACGCGCGTACAATTTATATGGGATTTTGATTTCTCGTCGCCGTCGTCGTCATTTTTGTTAAGCGGACAGGATCTTTTATAGGCGTATCTACGCAATAATCGTCAAACAACGCACAGCGACCTTTACTTGTGGGAACTTTCTCGTTCGTTTTCTTTCTTTTTTTTAATTAATTAATTCTTCTTCACTTTTATATCTCTCGTTTATGATTAGTCAAGGTCCCGGTAGTTTTTCGTTCGGATCTCCCGGAGCTCTTCGTTTGTAGGTATAATAATTCTTGGACCAATGAAACGCGACCTCTCTCTTTATGGTGTTGGTAATTACAAGGGAGTCAAACCCGTAAATCAAAACCTGTAGCTCTTTTCATGCATGCGGTAAATTGTTATGCGCTGCATCCACACGATTTTTGCATAGCTTATAACCTCCTGCTACGCTACCGCCGCAGACTGACTTCCGGTTGGGAAGTTGTTCGTTTTTCGCAACATACCCACCCTGCAGTTAAAGAAGGAAATAATATTGGAGGGAGGGGAAAACAAACCAGTTCTTTTACTTTATGTATTATCTAAAAATTGTACGCCTTAAATTTGCACCGTATCATATTATCGCCGTATTATATATTAGGGTAAATCCCATGCGGTTGAGATATTTAAATTTTAAAAACTTTGAAAATGTACTTGCGGATCAATTATGGGTGTATTTTGCGGTGCAGGTTGGGCTCGCTTACGCCCATCGACTTTATATGAAATTTCGGATCAGGTGTGTACGTGGGTGTGTAATTCGTCGGTATGTATGGGCGCCTAGAGACTCGGAACGCATTACCCGCACCTCCTCCTACGGAAGACGTAAATATTCCACTTTTGCTCTCGTAAAACGTGCAGCGGTGAAAGTGGTGTGTGCCGACTACGATGACGACGCCGAAGACGACGACGACGACTAGGACTTTGGAGAGAGGAGGAATATAGCTACTCATGCCTGTTGTGCTAGAATTGTGTCTCACTGCAGAGAAGACGAGTGACTAATTTCTTCTTACCCTCCCTGGCCGCGCGTTGCTTGTTCAAGTCACGTTGCCGATGATTCTAGTCGCGCTAATGTACTTTTTTCAATTTATATATATATATTTTTTCTCTTCTTTTCAAAGTCACCCTTACGCGGTACATTAGTTCTGGACACTTTATACTGTCTCGAGTACCACGGAAACGTATATGTATATAAAGTATTGATTTAAAAAAGACGAACTGCTGTTGCTTGAGGTATATTCTACGCAAACCAGATTTTCATAGGCGCCTATTCCTTCTGGAATAGAGAAAAAAATGCAAAACAAGAAAAAAAAAAGAAATCAATGTCAACCTAGAAATTAAAAAACGATTCATCAATGACTGCTTATTTATTTAAAAATTTATGTCTATGACATACATATTCATATATTATTATACATATGCATATACGTACATATAGAGAAGGGCAGGTCTTCCGTGAACTGAGAAATAAAGGTCAGGTTATAAATGTTATATCGAGTTGGGAAGAAAATAATACGAATATGATGAAATGTCGGAGGGTTGAATTCAATAATTTATAAAAATAGACTGTCTATTCAAAAAATAAAAAGAAGAAAAAAAAGAACTAGTAAAAAAAATTTCGGCCTCTTGTTTCGCGGACAATTTGCAACATTATACATGTAATTTATAGTATATTCAGATAACCTTACGAGATATAATTATTTAACGCCTTTCACCTGCAGAGATTTTGAAGCCTTAACCTTTGGAATAATAATTTGAGTCGATGAGTCTTATTCCTTTTTTTGGCGTGATTTTTTCTTTTTTTATTCTATTCAGTCATTAATTTTTTTCTAAATAAGAGATGGGTGTCATTTAATTTTTACGATTATTTTTATTTGTATATTAATTTTTTTTCTTTCTTTTAATGTTTCTTCAACGTTTAACCTAAATGAGCTTAGCAACGGTGTGAATATATATAAACAAAATATTATAGGTAAAAAGAAATTTACAAGTTTTTATCATCGTTTACGTAACCGATTCGATATGTATATGTATGCGGTGGGCACGCGGGGGATGCCGCTGCATGGCGCAATTTATATATCGAAGGAATTTTATATGGTGAACTAAGTAAGTTTAGTTTGAAAGAGAGGAAGTCGAAAGGAAAGATGAAAAAAAGATTAAGAAATAAAATAAGACAAAATCTTATTGAGGAAAAAAAAGGCGCAATCGTAACCAATTGTATTATCTAGTACAAAATAAAGGTGAAAGCGTGCAGGCGGCACGTTACGATATATTTACCGCGCCTTTTTGTTATACCTTTCAATTGTCGATTATTATTGATCCTCGATACACTTAAATATGGATCTATAAAGCATGACCATGTTTTGAACTATGAATTCTATAACGGCATGTATATTATAGTTTTCCTCGAAAAACCAACGCACTTTTATCCACCATTTATCAATCTACCTCATTTTTTATATACCTATACCGCATGCGACCTATATTCACCATAGGTCCATATACCTTATACTTCGCGTCGTCCACCATTTGGATAAAAGTTATTATATATGGTCTCCAGAGTTTCAAAGAAATATTGCAAAATAAGCGAAAGTTATTGACTTAGACGCCCACTGGCCGATCTATAATATTATATATTACCGATAAATCGGTCGACTATCGAAGAACTTTTACCTTATTAAGAACTTGCGCTGCGGATGTACCGAGAAAATTGAAAGAGAGAAAGAAGAAAAAAAAAAAAATCGAAAATTTCACCTTAGTTTTCTACCCGTATGTATACATGCGGTCGTGAATTTTCAGAACTCGCGGTGTGTCGTTAATTAGACATAATTAAAGCCGGTGTCCTCACCGTTATATGCATCATATGTAGTTTTGGACAATTGCCTTGTACATTTACATACGTATGTCTGTATTTGCACAACGTACCGTTTGTCTATATCTAACCTTATAACTTTATAATCGAATTGAAGCTGGATTGCGCAGTACAGGTATGTACGTACGTATATTTCGAGTATAATACAGTACGTGTCTCTACGTACCCATACCTGTTAAACTAAAGTTTGTTCTCCCGGTCGGAGTTGTGGTTTGCGTGACCTAATTAAATAGCACCAACAGAATTTCTGTACTGGACTCTACGCTTATTCAATTAATTGTTGTTGTTGTTATTTAGCTTTGAAGGTATACCGCATATACGCGCTGTAAAATTTCTCCCACATTTCTCTGCAGCGTTATTTTTTCTTCAAATTCTCGTTATTATTTTATTATTATTCTTTTTTTTTTTTTTTTTTAAATCAAACCGAGAATTATATATCTTTAAATTTGGATGAATCTCTTGCAGAAGTTTGTTTTTCTCACATCTGTTATATGTATACTTTTTGTTATTGCGCCTAGTTTTGGAGCAAGTGGTGCAGGTGCATTTTTACCTATTTCACGAAGCTATTCAGGCCGTATGTGGCATGGTGGAGTTGGAGTCCCAAGTTCGCATACTGTACATAATTTACCATAAGTATGCTGCAGAGGCATCTCTGCAGAATACCTGGCTAACGAGTACGCGACGAGAGTAGGTACATTTTGAGCACATTGCATAGCTGCAATATAGCGGTATCAAATGTGCACGTATAATATCCGTTCGGATAAAGGACATGAAGTATGTGCATGAGAAAAATTAAAGGAAAATTATCCACTCGTTATCATGTGGTTCGTGAATTTTCGTGGACATGAGAACCTGGTATAAAAGAGATCTCTGACATATCCTATATGTGTGTGTATACAAACCATCGAATTTCTCATCAAAGGTTCAAAGGAGACGAGGACGATAAGAGGGAGTTGTTGATGGTTCTAGCTGACTGTTGTGTACATCTGTATAGCAAAGAAAAGAGCAAAGAGCCAACAGCCAACAGCAGCGGCAGCAGATAAGATAATAAATAGAAAAAAAGAAAAAAAAAGAAAAGAAAAGAAAAGGCAAAAAGGGAAGAAAAGAACGAGAGCCTCATTCAATTTGCGAACTACCCTGCAGGGATATTTTCTCAAAGGTTATAAGTAACCGTGTCAGTTTGCCCACGCTTCTGCAGTACATCGGGGGACCTCCCGGGTATATATTATACATGCTTCATGTACATAACATATCGTTTATACATATATGTATACGTATATGTTGTTTATATACCTACTATGTAGATTCACATGGAACGCGCTCTTTGATATCGTCCATGGTCATTCTGGAGGTCAGAAACTTTTGGGGTTGACTACGAAGCTCAACGTCACAGCTGGAAGTGATTCATTCGGCAAATCGACCCCAACTACACTAAACATCACATCACTACTTGGTCCAAGACACGTAAATTGTACGGTACATAAATATATTTTATACCGTATCCTGCCCACGTTTAACCACACCGACTCAAAACGTGTGCCGCGTACTAAAGTAGGAAAAACACTTTCGGCGATTGGTGTGCTCCAATGAATTGTAATGCATCTTACAACCAAGAAGTTCGCGTTTAAGAGAACAAGATGAAAAAAGTGAGTTTCCTACGTGATAATCACAATTAATCAATACCCGGTCGACCGAATATCGGTTATCTTATAACCCATCGATGAATATATATTCCTGTATGGAAAGTTTCTGCGACAAGCGAGGAAGTTGGTTATATCGTGATGCAAATTTCAAACTGGCGATGGTTTAAATTCCGGTGGTGTTCCGTTATGCATTGTCTTCGAGAAGTGTATCTGGTGGTCTCCGGCAGCACCAACAGCAGCGGCACACGTGATGGACCACCACACACCATCAACGATCGGATCGTTTGTTTGTTGGTGTTTGCCTCGCAGGACGTTGAAAGTCCATTTTTATTTTTATTTTTCATTTTTTTTGCTCGTACTTTTTGTTTCTCAATTTATTTTTTCATTTTATTTATTATACGCTGGCCCGGCGTTCCTCGGCCCAGAGATCGCGCCCTAGACTTATTATAGTATAGTGGTGGACTTGAGGGTCCGCGGCGTGTTCTGGAGTCACAAGACTACAGCTTCTCTTTTCTTTATACCGCTTGCGCTCTGTACGTTCAGCTTATGTTTCGAGCGATAAAATCGGTAGTGGTCGATGCTCGGCGATCGAAGTTGTAGATCGCGCAAAGAAGAATCGAAAAGAACCGTTTTTCGAATCTGAATACTGGTCGTTTGATGCAACTTTCTGATTATGTTAAAAAATATCGCAATTTAAGCGTAACACCTTTTTGCATCGACTGCATACTTTTTTTCTCTTTCTCTCTCTCTCTCTCTTTTTTTTTTTTCAACTCATGCCTTTCGCATATCGCACATCGATACCGACAATTAAAGTAATTCGCGAGTAAATTTTATCTTATATATTCGATCCGCCCCGTAACTTGCGTAACAAATTACTGTATCATGTATCCGCATCTGAAAAATATACCATGAAAATTATAATTTTTTATTTCAGTTAAATCTGGAAATACTTTTTTTCTTCTTTTTTTTTTTTAATATTCACACATGAAGTTGAATCATTTTTTCTGTATAGCGGTTGCGTGTAGTGTATAGTAACTTTTATTTATACATCGTGATGCGTGTCAAGTTTGAATTTTGAATCGACCTATATGAAGTAGGCAGCGAAACTAACTTCTCTATATACCTATATGATGCGTACATACAGGTTCGTGATGCGGCGAAAAAAGTTTTGCGAATGTTGAATTTATTTTTTCTTTAGATATTATTTATAATATCATGAATTAAAAATTCTCTGAACTTTACAAAGACCGTCGGTCGCACTTGGTAAAAAACTAACGAGGGAACATCTTTATAATTTTATATAGAGGCGCGCGGAGGTAGACGTTTTGTCAGTTCAGCGCGCGAATTCTCTTTAAAGTTTTTTATTTTTTAGTTATTTATTTTTTTTCTTTTCACTGTTTCTGTGCCGCGTTGATGCAAATGATGAAACGTGAAATGCAGGATGATACAGATATTCTACGAATTAAAATTAGGTCTCTGAAATAATTTTCTGAGATTTCTTTTCTTTTTTTGAAAAACAACTTTCATAAATTTTCACGTTGCTTATATGTTGTATAATGTATACTACTGTAGGCTGAGATGATTCTACGGTTATTCCGGTCGAAACGCTTAACCCATTTTATCAACCGGACAAAGCAATTCGGAGCAATAACTTAATAAAATAAAAATAAATATTCGCTTTAATATTTCGTATCCCAACCCGTTTAACTATTATATGACAAATTTTTAATTGAACCGGAGATATCAGATCGCATGATTAAAAAAAGTAAGAAGAAAAAAATAAATAAATAAAATAACAAGTAAAATAAATGACTGAATTTGATCGATGAGATAAATCGTAGTATATTATATGAAATGAAAAAAATGGGGTAATGCAAATGCCTCTTTATCTTTATTTACGTTAACCTTGCCACGCGTGTTTCACCTCGTTCTTGGAGATGAGAATCTCTGGTCGAAAACGTGACTCCCCCTTCTTTTTTCTTTTCTTTTTCATTTTGTTTTATTTCTGATTTTTTTTTTTCTTTTTTTTTATGTACGCGGTTATAAGGTACTTATACCATCAAACCCAGCACCGTACCGTTTTATAACCAACACATAGGTGGAATACCCTTACAAACCAACTTATAGTTGAACATGTTCCTCCTACTTCGTTCGGTTTACCAACGTAAGCACACGACCAGCCACGAACAACTCATACGAACCATTTCGTCGTTTCTTCTCTTCACGGTTCACATCATGTACTTGTATTATACCAGTCGAGACTCTCCGGTCAAACGCGTCAGTTTTAAAAACGAAGTCTTCGGAAATTTGAGTATCTCAAACTCTGGTAAATAATCGTGATTTTTTTTTGAAAAGCTTTTGCGTTTATATTGCACGATGACGATCTTCTGAAAACTTCGTTATCCTGGGCAGGTGAAATCGTGACTTCTTCTTCTTTTTGTTTTTTTTTTCTAATTCTGAAAAAGAACTATCTGATGGTGCACGTGCTTTACACTATACACGATTAATAGTGTTGATCTTTTGCGAAGAGCAACTTCATCACGGACAATAAAGTTTTCGGGAAAAACTTTGAGGCGAGAAGAAGTAGAAGAGAAAAAAGAAGTTACTGTCAATCCGTCCCTCCATATACCGAACACTTTCAAAGGATATAAGCTGAGGCTTCTGTCAGCTGAAGAAGCACGTGCTTCGAGTGACAATAACCTGTGAACGTACATGACATATACACATTTATAACCGCGTTCTGTGTTTAATCGCAAAAGAAGTTAACTCATAACTTCGCAGAGCGACTTGTACTATAACTATATCAACCAGTTTGAGGTAAGCCACAGCTGATCATTTCTCAAAGATTATTTTTTCACGCATATATCGTTCGGCGTATGTCGTATCAAATTGCGCGAATAACGATTGCATGTAAAAAGTCTATACGATTAGCAATTTTTATTTATTCATTTATATTTATTTCATTCAGACTTTTTTCATTTGGACGATATATTCCTTTCATTCGATGCACCTCGCGTAGAGCTTTTTTCTTTTGAATCTAGGCGTGAACAAGCTATATCGTTACTATGATGTTAACGCCGGTTATCGGCAGGATAATTATTTGCTCATTCATTTCCTTTTTTTTTTTTTTGTATCACCCGAAGCTGGATGTTTGCTTATCTTCGTATTCCAGACACGAATGTTATCTTCGCAGAATGTAAAAACGCTACTATAGACAACCACGTTTCACATAGGTCATTATTTTTGAATGAACAGCGTAGAAAAAGCAGAAAAAAAAAACAGAAATTCGGCTGCGATGAATGATGATAAAAAATAGTTGAAATCATATCCCCGGCGTTCAGACAATTTACACTTCGTATATTATACGTATATACGTTCATCATATGTATACGTCATTTCTCTCGAGGTTGTGTTGTAGCTCATATCATAGATATATATCTATATGCTCATATGGATTCCTGTGCGTAACTCACTTCCGGTCTATCTATTTATCCTCGTCGTGTTTGAACTCCTGCGTATACATATATTATTACGTAGGATGAAAATGATAATTTTACTTCAACTTTGGTGTAATAAAACCTGCATTGCACGCGATATATACATGTGACGAGATGAATTTTTGTTTTTTGTTTATTCTTTTCCCGGATTTTTTTTTTGTTCCGATGAAATTAGTAGTCTTTTTGTTTCTCTTCGATAATCGTTAGCCTACTTTGTTTTCTATAAATTGCTGCGCGGTGTATATCTTGAAGGATATAAATTATATGGCCCTTGATTACCCGCAGCTATAATATATTTTTAGGCGACTCCCGTTAACGGGTTTTATTTAAATCGTTTATATCCGACATCTTGCCGGATATTGCTGTATACCTTCTCTCTTATATTAACGATTTTACAATTCAGGTTAAAACTAATGGATTATAATAGAGTTCGACTTTCATCCGCACTTCGGACCGCTGGTTAAATGTGCATACGATATATTTTAGTATCAAACCATGACTTTTCTCACATTATTCAAATTTCATCATCAATAATAATATCATTCGACGTGACTCGTCCCTTTAAATCTTCTTAAAATAATTTTCAAAATGTCATATCTTAGCATGCTAATTATTTTTTATTTTCTTTTTTTTTCGCTGACGAAAAATAAATACAACTTTCGTTTTTTCACTGTATATAGTACGGCCGTTTGACAAATTTAAATTTATATTTATGATTTTTCTACACCCATCTAATTATAAAGCACGCGTGCAGCTGCAATACGGTCGACTGATGGACAGCAATGAAAATTTTTATCGTCATTTCGAAGGTGTATAGGTATATATATCAGGTATACCATAAATCCAGCACCACCAAAGGATGACGTCGGTATACTAACCCAAATTTTTTTACGTTGTTTAATTTTTTCTTTTCCTTCTTTCTTTCTTTCTTTCCTTTTTTTTTATACCGCCTATAGTCATCATTCTTATAACAAACGAAATCCCACGTCTTGGTCTGTTAATTTGTCGGTGAATTTATACCATATACGTATATGAATTATAAGGACTAGTATAGAATTTTTAGCCGTAAAAAATCGTCACCCGGAACACGAAATTTGTTGTTGTACATTATATACATATACATTATGTACATGAGGGATTTCGTATATAGAAAATATCATACGAACTGTAGATGCAGAAACTGCGAACTGCAGTAAACCATAAGAAGGATGAAAAAGAATAATGATAATAATAAAAAAATGAAATAGAATAAAAAACAAAATGGAAAAAAGCAGAACAGAGATGAAGTTAGTGGTGTCGTTATTATACGTACAATACACATACGTATAGTGTATAGTCGTCTCGACTTTATAGAATGACAAAAGGCGCAAAGCGAATCGCGAACGCGGTTAAACTTCCTCAGGCTTATTTCCTGCCTCGCAATACGCTATATACATTATATATAGGTATGTACCTTATACTCTGCAAGTGCTGCTGCTGGCCTCTTGTAGTAAGAATAACTTTTCTCACTCAGTCAGCTTACTTGACATTTTCAAAGGCCTACACTACTCGTAACTATACATTTATATTACTATAAATGTATATATACACATATAATATATCCACATACATACTATATCGCTGATGCATTCGCGTCCGCGGTTCAGTTGAGAAACGCGAATATTGTAGTATAATCTTACAATCTAGGATTTATACTTGAAGAAGAAAGTTTTCATTTTTGAAAATCCGTGCATGTATAGGGTAAATAATTGAAAGATTTTTTGTTTCGTATACAAAAAAGAAAAGAGGAAAGAATTCAATTCTATATTTATAATACTTTACGACACGTGATGTTGATAATTTTGTGATCGTTTTGTGATCGCTTATCACAAAAAAAAAGAAGATATATAATTGGTCACGCGCATCAACGCACTTTATAATTCCGCGGTTTCTTCTATCTCTTCCAATTACGTATATAAAAAAAAAAAAAAAAAAAAAAGTACAAGGGAAAGGAAACTGAAAGAAAGAAAATCTGTCCGAATTTTCCGTGAATTGTCATGGTTCTATCAACTGCAGTTGTGTATGATAGTTATAACGGGATTGAAACAATTATAGTTTCATGCTAATTTAATACTTTGATGAATGCGCGGTGTGAATTTTTTTCTCTTATTTTTGTTCGCAATCTGTGCGGGATATAATTTTCACAATTTTCTGATATAAATTTCGCTGTTCCACGATGCGGAGAAGAGCTATGGTTCGCACAGCTTTAATAGGGGTGACCCTATAAGTCTGGTTGGTTGCGCACGTGTACGTCAGACGTTCTTCACGTTGCACGTCGTCGGCGGTGTGGTCGTCGTAGTTTCCCTTATAGTGTTGCACGCGATGACTCACGCTACCTATACGTTCGCGTTCGTCCCGGTTCGTTTGGGGTGCGAGACGATAAAACTATAACTTTGGATAGGACTGAAAGCGAAAGAGGGACGAGTGGAGGCAAAGGATCGCGCGCTGCTTGGCTTATACTTGCTTGCTTGCTTTCGAGCTGTAAGCTCTATGTGTATATACCTATACCTATACCTACATCCGAGGGTAGAAACCTCACTGAAAAGGGGATCGAAGAGAAAAAGAAGGACGAAGATTCCTATCGACCGAAACCTTTTGCTTCGGTGTTTTACTAGAACGAATCCCTGCTGCAGCCTGCATTTGCGATGTATGATGAGTTTTTTTTTTCATTCAGATATCATTTTGTGTCGCGTGCAATTCCAACACTTCCTATATAACGTGAAAATTCACTCTTTTTGCTTTTTCTTTTTTTTTCTTTTTTTTTCGCGTGTTTGTTTTTTCTCAAATATGAGGACGCCACATTGCGCCGATAGATATAGTATGTGCGGATAGATTGGAACGTGACGCCTTATATTTTACTATTAGGCTTTATGGTCGATCGGGGGCGCCGATTCATGCGTCATGGTTATACTATAAGGTACATACGTGATCATCTGAAAAGTTAACGACCTAACTCAGTTTCACTATATGTAGAGTTCGGTACTGTAGCTATGTACTTATTTTCGTATATTATTACTATAGGATGATGGCGATGCGATATTTGCGGAGTTTTATATACGTGTCGTGTACGAAAATTCCGAGATGAGTAATACCGGGATGATATATATGTTCATAGGAAATCACATTATTCGAAGGTATACGAACGAGTTTGATTTTTGAATATTCAAATTTATTATACCTACCGCGTGTATAATTGAATGATTAGAAAAGGGATATAATAATTAATATACATTTATCTATAGTGAAATTTTAAATCACTGATGATTAATTTATGGAGAAAATTTCTGTATACATTTTTATATTATACACCTATATCTTTACTTTCCCCATAGGATTATATTTTGCTGACAAATTTGCATTAATTATATCAGTAGGTATAGGTATGTGGATATATAAATGTGACGTATAGATTAGAAATAGTGGGTCAATTTTTATTTTTCTATTTTCACTACTCGTCGATTATTATTCACCCTAATTATCGTCGTTTAGTTTCTGAAATGATTTATATGTTCTTCGTATAATGTTATATCTGACGATCTATCGGAACATAATTAATCCATCTATTTTCTATTTCTTTCCTGAAAAGTTGCTCTCGAATAGAATCTCGATAACTCGATCAATTTTATAGATGGATCAATTCAACTTGCGGATTCGGATTCGTCGACTCAGAATACATGATAAAACGTCCAATTACTGCGAAAAAAAGAATGTCGATTTTTTAGCCCAAAATGGAAAAACATCACATATTCATACGATTCCTAATCTATTTTTCGTTACAGTTTTTTTTTTTTATCAGTAAAATGTACAACGCTTCGTATATATATTATAATAGAATCGAACTATATAGGTATAACAATGGACGAATTCGTCCCTGGAATCAACGTATATTATATATAATATACAAATCTATGTACACACACTTTTTTCTTATCCATTTGAAATTTATTCCGTTACGGTCGATTAATTGTCGCACGAAGGCGGCGTCCACTCCCACTTTAAACTAATCTCATATAGCGTACAAAGTTACATAGGTGTGATGAAAATATATTACTACTAATCAAATCGATAATGAAAACCACTCATAATTCGTGCTTTGGAACAAGAGTATAGTGAAAAATGATAATATAATATCGTTATGAAATTTCTTTATCGCGCGAACCATGCATGGCTGAATTGCGAAGGCCCAGCTGACGACGCCGAGCTGATCTTGATTTGATTTCTTTTTTTTTCTAATTAGTAATTATTAGGCGGATTAATTCCCACGAATCAAACAAACAGCAAGGTCATAGCTGTGTGTGTACATAAAATGAAATAATCAGCCAACTAGAATTCAAACACAGCTCTTGTCTTAATTGCTAACCCTAACCGCGGCCGTATGGTTATACGGTCTGAAGTTCTGCGTCGAATTTTCGTTCTCCTTTGAATTTCGACGTCTTTTGTTTCATTTAATTCGTGGGATTTTCTATGACTTAGGTTGGCTTTACCGATGCTCCAAAACAAAACAGGTACATATATACCTAGGCACTCTGTTTAATTTTCATGTATCGCATCTGCCATGTATATAGATATACATATCTTTTGTACCTAAAAACTAACAGGAAGCGTTGAGTACATATGTACAGTCGAATTTACTGTCATATACCTTAAAATACCTGCAGGATGGGTCAGAAATAAAGGTAGATATAGATGAAGTTATATATCCGTTAGGATCAGGTTATCCGCACGGGTTTTAGTTATGGTATACCTGAGGAGGTTTTACCCGGGCTTTTATTCGTGGATTCGTATTGAAGGAAACTCATTATTTCATAATATTTTCTATAGTTACCGCTGGGGGTTTTTCATTTGATTCATAAAACTCTTGATCCGCATTGTCTTATAATCCATATGCTGGATGGAAAATTTCTCGACTAGCATATACATATAATCTGCTCTACCATGTATTAAAATCGATAAAAATGTGACACTCGGTATATACATGCTACGGTATAGCCACACACGAATTGTACGCGTCAGACGACGCTGGAGATATCTGATTTCCTTAGTTCTCATTCAAAGTTGTTCACTTGTTACATACCATATACCAATATGTATATAATCCATGGAACTTACATACCTCTATATACACGCATATAGCTATATATCGACTGCAGAAACCGCGCGCGGTATCGTAGCCCGACCGTGGGTAGGGTCGTTGAGATGGACGATTAATAATTCATGCGACCTGTTACTAATTAGAATTAATTCACTCGTCTCTAATTAGAACAGGAAAACGACGATCCTGCAAACATCGCGCCATAGGTACGTACCTGCGCGCGTCTATAATATGTATCCTATATACGTTGAAAAATTGTGCCACAAAATGGAATTAAAAGACAAAAAAATAGCGAATTTTCGGTGCCCTAATCAATGTTCAATAAATATTAAATAATTGAACGAAAAAAAAAAATTTATGTATATTAGATATTATTTATAGAAAATACATGTCCTGAGATGGAAACAAGATACGCGTGTAAAATCGATAGAAAAAAAGGACAAAAAAAAACGTACATTTGAAATATAAATTCTTCATGGATACCTATATGTATATGTATGTAATATTATATTTAGTACACGTGTATGTATATATATATATGTATGGATTATTTTTTTACATGGTTTTGTAAGTAGGAAATCTATATCGTTGACGCGCGTTGTAAGTACTGACCGCGACTTTATTTATATTATATTTTTAATAATAATATATATAGAGAAGAAAGAAACTACTATACGCAAGTTTAGAGCTTTCACCTACCTTACTTTTGCCACGTTTATTTATACAATATACTTGTGATCAGTTTCGTGGTGTATATATTCTCGTACAGCTTGCATCCTTATGTATATACATATACATATATACACCGCTTAATATAATGTTCTATATACTTTGAACTAAAAGACAACATCTAGAGTCACGCTTCTGCACGCGGATCTTCGCCCACGCCTCTCCGCGCATGCCACTTTCCCGATTATAATAATAATAATGCTAATCATTATAATAATAATAAAACTACTCGAAAATACGGTAGGTACAGTTAGGATTTTACCGGGAGACATTTCACTGTTCTTATATCTACGCAGGGTATAAGGTATACGGTATGAAGAAAGTTATTCGACTTACATAGTCATTGTTCGAATTATTTATAGAATATAAAATAAAGCTATCATCCGCAGAGAAAGGATCGACTATTTTTATATCGTTATATGTACAGCCACGCGAACTGCAGATGTAGAGTTTGTATATAATATACATATATGTATATAATGTACAGCGAATCAAATTGTATCTAGATTGCACAGGTGCTAATGGGTATATATACCTACATACACAGATTATATACATTCTATTCTTGTTTTTTTTTCTTTGCTTTTTTTTCTTCACCGTAATTCTTTATCGGCCGATCGATCCGCGGTCACGTATGTACCTAAATAAATTCTCTACGGGAAGAATATACATATAATTATATCAAACTATCTTTTTAACCTGATTCATATACATTTCGCATCATAAACAATATGTTATGCGTTCATTAAACTTGACTGCGGGAATAGCTCCGAAAATAATATAAAACTTTGTCTTGTTCTTTTTTCTCATTACGGTCTTTCGCATATACCTGGATACTCTGCACGGCGGGGCTAGGGGGGGGGGGGGGGGGAATGGCGTCATTTTTTTTTTAGCTTGTCTACCCACGGCAACCTGCACCTCGAGGTGCACGATGATTATATGATTTTGTTATACCTACCTCGGGTTCAAACCCTCCCCCTATACATTTGCTTGCCCTTATTCACGAGACATGCAATAATGTAGGTATACACACGTTCCTGTAATCTACTACGTATGTACGAAGTCAAGTTGTTTGTGACGAAGAATTACGCGCACGTTCATAGCGGTGTTGGCGTTCTTATATTATGACGTTTTAATCCGATTACAGGTATAACGCGCCGCGGTTGCTATATCATGGCCGTTGACACTAGTACGCGGCGGTTCTTCCTTCGGAATCATAACTGCCTTAGTTTTCGTGTCAATATTGATATATATACCTATACATATGTATAATATCTATGTTATATACTAGGAATAATTCTAATAATAATAACAATAATAATAATGTAGATATATTTTCTAGTTTGTTCAGAGGTCCGCGAAGTTCAGCGCGCAGGTGAGATCCTTTGCCATAAATACGTGCAGGAGGATCGTGAATACCTTATATAGGACCAAAATGGCGGGCGCAGGAGAAGTCTGGGTGCAGTGGTTCACATGTTGTTTGACGCAGCAGGGTCCCGGTGCTCGTAGTAAACGACAAAGACCTCAGCAGAGGCGGATAGACCGAAGTATGATCGGAGCACCGACGAATTTTCAACATACAGGTCACATCGGAAGCGGTGATCTAGATATGGCCAGTGCTCATCTATCCGCCATTCAAACGCAAATGCAAGGAAAGGGCGGGTACGAGGCGTCCTTCGGCGTTAAGGTTTGTAGAAATATATAATCATTCATAAAATTGTTAATTATAAAATTCTTTGTAAGTTTTTTTCTATATGGATTTTTTCATAGATTCTTTTTTCAAGCTCTCACCGCATGCGGCTGCACCATATCGATTTTATTTTTGCGGCTCTCCCGACGCGAAGACTCAAAAATCGGAATTGCCATATTTGCGGGAGATAATAATGTGTTTTTAATTTAATTTTTCGCCGTTCGATAATTCGTTAGCCTCGTTGCGTACGAGGGGGCGAGCTGGTAAAACGACCCTGCAACCGTGGTGTTTACCAGCTGTGTGCATTCTTTATGGTAACATCCATTAGTTACTGGCGAGCGGGCACGTGGCACGCGTGAAAAGTGAGTTGACCGAATTGAAATTAAGTATAAGTTCGGATCCGGGTGAACGCGCTGTCGAAAAATTTCTCGGATGAATAATATTCGATGTAATATACATAGCTTTGGTATATATGCATATGTACATACAGACGAGAGTACCTATTTACTTTGGTGCGGTGATCGAGTGGAAATAATCGCGCGGAGGGTGCGGTATGTGTATACAGCGATGGGTGCCGAACAGATTTTACTATATATTTTTCATCACGCATTTTTCAAAGCGTGCTAATCGCGGCTACCGCCGTTTTCAATATTATAGCTTGATTTACGAAGAATTAAAATAAATTTATAATTTATTGCACAATTTTATAAAACGAACGAAATTTAATCATGCATACCTGTACAATTATATTTTTTAATCGAGATAGAAAAAAAAAGAAAAGGATCAATCCATGTGACACGTGTTACAAAAATTTATTACATCGTTTGTATTCAGTGTACGCATAAATTTTGTGGGTTTTTTTTTTTTTTTTTCAAAGAAAGAAGAAAAACTGAAATATAAAAAAAAAAATGGTGTATATTACAGTGACCGCGTATATATTGTACTATACCTATGCACGGTTTAACGAATACATATTTATTTATAAGTATGTACATCTATATGTAGCGATTCAATTAGCAAGCAGACAGTGTTGGTTGTTGAGGACAGTTATTTTCGGAACATGATGCATGCGTCACTGGAGGTTTACTCATTCAATTTTTGCGAATGCATGTTATTACTTTTTTTTTCTTTTTTTTTTTTTTTTTTCAATTTCATCGCTGATCACCAGGCACATGTACACCTACGATTTGGTGGAATAACCGGATCGTCGTTATTTATTAATATCTAGTTTTCGAATTTGTATAAATAATATACAATATAAGCCCGTATTATTTATATAATAGATATGATTATATGATAAATTCGTCCGAATTTCTCTTGTAATTTTTTTTATTTTTTTTGTCAGGTTCAATGTCTGCCAACCATTAAATTCGCGTGTATGTATACATATCGGAACTAATAGCTGCACTTGAATTACGTAATTTATATATGAAGCGAATAAAGCACATATGAAGTGGGTTGGCAGGCCACCTATTTTCTTCTTCTTCTTCTTCTTCTTCTTCACCCGCGTAGTGTAGTAGGATAAATAAAAAATATGAGGTCTTGTACATACTCAAAGGGTAAACGATGAAATGACGCAGATACTCATACATCGCTATACTTGAGCTCTAGTAAACTAGAACAAATTCCTTCGCCTCTATACTACATTTTAAGGTCGGTGCGCTAGTAAATTATAATATCTGTAGTTGACGCGCTAGGCATTGTTTCAATTGATCTTAGACCTCCTAGGCCGTCGTTTTAACACTCGCGTAATATAAAAACACATAATATTGTGCACGTAATCTATCGTTTCAATTTTTATACGTACATAACTGTATAATGTATATTATGAATTACATAATATTGTGTAGCATATATAGATTAGCTTATGAAGTACAAATATTTTTATTCATTATCCTGCAAGACGGGATTCGATTCGTCCCTTTATAAATCTGTACATGTAAAATATCTGTGCAGACGAGATGCGAATTTACAAAAGTGACCGTAATTCTTTCTTTGAAGTGCAAAGCATTCTTCTTTCATCCTTTTTTTCTTTCCTTTTTTTTTTTTATCTTTTTCAACACTTTTTCGCGGTACACTCATGAGTTTCTATTAAAAATTTAGCTCATGTATATAACGAGAAAAGTAGGTAGGTATACATATATATGTATGCGTCAAAGCGCTCTTTCTGCAGAATATCAAAATCCCACGTCATTTTCCTTTTTGCCTGTTTTGCCGCGGGGTACATAAAACAAGTATCGCGTATATACCGCGAAAGAGGGGGAAAAAAAAAGGAATTAAAAAAAAATACAGAAAAAAGAAAATGGCGCGGTAGCTGCACTGCTTATGGTAGAGATACTATATATATCCTCCACTCACAATTTGGTCCATTGCAGAACTGACAGATATCAAATACTTGAAAGAGAAGTAGTGCTGCCATATCAAACGATCACGTGTGGTTTGATCATCTGCTCTATATGTATACAGTATATGCTCGTAAATCGTGGCGAATTTTTTTTTACCTCTCCATTACATCTAAATTTTCTGCGATAAAATGGTGTACATGTAAAAGGAAGTTGAAGATGTCCGTTATATCGTAATAACTCTGAGAATTCCCACAGGTCTCATGGTCTTGCGTATATATGAATCGACTTACGTTTATATTATTAACGCGCATACCTAATTAGCAAATCATTATAATATGAACGATAAAATAAAAATAAACTGTACATTGTTCATATATAAACACAGATTAATATTCAAGTTTAAGTACAAATAAATTTACAAGAAATAGGAACGTGATTTTTTTTTCATATGAATTTTTAATTCACATGAAAAATACTTGTTATTTAAAAAATATTATTATACATATGTATAGATAAAAGGCAAATCGGGGAACTAAAGTTTACACGATATATCCGCAGCAGCTACCAACACGCGTAATTTTCTTGTACACGCTACATCGCCATCAAAATTCCTCCCTCTTATCCCTGTACCAATAAAGCAGCTCATGTATGTAACGGGTCGGCATAATTATTATCATACAACGTTAATCCGCTGTACGTGTTAAAAAAGAATTTTGATACTTACGGCTGGGATCGTCATGGACGTGTACCAATAATTAATTGACCGTGCATGATAGAATTAGGATATGAAAAGGAGAATTTTCAGGTCAAATTTTTTTTTCATTGCGATCAGAATTTCGAAGATTATCAAAGATAGATTGAGAGCGGTGATGAGATGAATTTTTTTTTCGAACAATGTAAAGATTTCCTTCGATCTATAGATTCGAAGGTCGCGGATCGTTAGATAAGAGAAATGTGTAAGTATTGTGTGCGTGCCGCGCGGGAGAGCGAGCATAAAACGAAAGAATTTCCAAGGCTCAAGGTTCAAGGTTTAATTCTCGAGGTTCAATGTCACGGCAAGTAATAAAGGGCGGGGAAGTAAAGTTGGAGCGTAGTGATTCCGAGACCGAGGGATTTATTGGCGTATGACCCAGTTTAGTAAGATAATGTGCAGGCTTCAATTACAAACGATATGATATGATGCGTATGGACGGAGAAATAATTGTAAATAAGACCCCGTGCGACAGTTTGCATTAGGTATAAACGAAGAAAGAGAGAGAGAGAGAGAAAGAGAGAAATAATAAATAAGAACAATGAAGTCCTTGTTGTAATCTCTTCATTTGTATTTTACCTCTGTCTTCGATCGCGCGAGCATAGGCGGTCATTGACGTCGATGACAACTTAGGTTTGATAACTTGTTAGCGTCACTCTATTTAACATCTATATAAGATGTAGGTACATATGTACATCGATACATGGCTGATACATATGTATCAATTTATCTTATATACGTATAAGGTTACGATCACGATTTCATGCTATAAGCTTATATACTTATGTCTCGCACTATCACGGTAATACACGATATATGACTCACCGACTTTTCGCACAGCAGCTGCAAATTTAACAACGTCGGCGGTAAAAAAAGAGTGGACATTTAATTCACGTATAATCTAATCACGAATCAGATTCCTGTAGTTCATATCAATTCTCAAAGAAATATTTTATAACTGAAGATTCATCGACTCTGATACTATTTTTTTTAAATTTCGTTTTTTGTTTTTTTTTTCCAGGCTTGCTGAGACACGGTTGCCCCGAGGGTGTTGGAAACCGACTTGTGATCATTCGTCCCTAGCTGGGATTTGAAGATTTAAAATGAGAGGAAAGTGTGCAGTGAAAACGTAAAAATGAAAAATAATTTTAAAAATATATTCATATAGCGCAATGAATTTTAAAATATGGATAAAGCTGTTGTTAATTATCAAATGAACGTGAAAAGAGAGAAGAAAATAATGAATCATTGCGATTCCTCCTCCTTGTATATATAATACATATTACATAGGTATAATATTATTAAAACATGCGGTGAAGAACTGTACAAAGAAAACGTATGTACGCAAATATTAAAAAGAAAGAAAGAAAAAAAAAAAGTTGAATATATATAATACAATTTTTAAAGACAATTATTAAAAATATTTTGCGTATATCGACAACCGCCTGTATGTACAGGCTTTAATTATATTATACATAATAGTCCTCTGCTAGAATTTGAAAAATATTATTTAAACGACAAACGCGAAAGAAAATAAAAACATGAAGAAGAACAAGATAAACTTGCTGTGGATTACTCAGCTAATTATTATTATTAATATTATGACTATTATTTGTATCTAAGGATATGCCACATACTATAGCCTACGTGACTACTACATAGCTAATTATAACATGAAACTGCTGCGTTGTGTTTTTATTGCAAATCAATTGAAAATTGGTCTTGAATCAGACCTTTGACGAGTTCTAACTATGTCGGATTAAAAAAATTTTGTCAACTATAGAATTGACCAAGAATATACGTAATTGATTACAATATGTAATTAGTCGGATTTATACGCCATTTTTAAATCTGAATTTCGAAAAACTAATCACTATGTATACGCTTCTATTTATTGATTATTTCAATGCGGGAATCGCGACATCACCAGTTTGGTATAATTCATTGTTTACCGATTATACACTTACGTACGTGTAATTTTACATCTAATTTGGTGATTACCGGCGACACAGTCGAAGTGAATTCATTCTACGATTTTTTTTTCGTATAGAGTTGAAGATATATCTTGAACAAGAGCTCCGGTTATCTGGACTTACATTAGTAAAAACAATCTATTATTGGTGAGCGAATTTTCAATCTAATTATATTCAATCATAAATATTATAGAGCCATTTTTTAGTCTTCCGATAATTAGTTGTTATTAACGCGTAACAAAATACTATATCAAACTGCCGGATTATTTTTACTTTATGCCAAAAGTTAAATAATCTTTTCTGAACTACGAGGAAAACAAAAACAAAAAACAACCGGTATACGGTAACATGCACTGATAATGAATTACAATAAAAATTGTTAAATAAACAAATAAGATAAGGTTCATTCTCTCTATACCTGCGAAATATTTTCGCGTCATTTATTACAATACAGGTTCATACACAGAATTTATACGAATTCATACATCTTTATTTCGTGCATAATTAAAGTCTCAAGTTTTATTGAAGATTTATTATAATGACCAATTGTAGGTGATTATTATTATTTTTATGATTAATATTATTATTGTTTTTTTTTTCTATTGGTTTGAGTAAAAATTTATAATTTAATTTAGATTATGTTTTAAAAGTTTATTTATTTCATTGTAAAAAAAAAAACATCAGGTAAAAATTATGTCAGACAGTTTTGAATCGACCAATAAAAATTTAGGGAAGATGTAATCTGTAGAATAGTATGGAGAGAATTTTTCTATACTTAATACCTAATGTTACGTACACTTATTAATTATTTGCGAATTTGTAATAAGATAATTAATGAAGAAAAAAAGAAATCAGTTTGTCATGCTTCAATATTTGATACTCAATAAGTAATAATTCTCGTCTGTAGTTCGCCTGCATCGACGACGAATGATTAATGTAGTTTTGTATTAAAGCCAAAAGCAATGAATTTTAGCAATTGGTATGATTATAAATTGCGAAAAAAATGGCGTGCAATAAATTGTTGAAAAGTCAGAATGAAAATGTGCATAGAATTGCTGAAGAAAAGTAAAATTGAATGAAAAATTAGATACATGGATAGAGAATATACAGTTATTGAAAAAAAAAAAAACAAATTAAGGAAGGCAATATTAATAGACTGTATACATGATTTTTAACGTCACTATATTTAATTGCGTTTTGTGATTACAGTAATGATTAATGTATATCTAGTTAATGATAATAATGTCGATATAATCATGACTGTAACTCCTAATAAGAAATAAAAGATACCTACTGAACTGTCTCATGGGGACCCCATAAAATATGATTTGGAAATTATATCTATTCTTTTTTTTGCGTGGATCAACTGTAGATTCATGCTTATGTACATCATTAATTACTTATTATTTTTACGCGTGAAAATACTACAACCTACATTTTCCGGTCAGACTGAACAATTGAAATTTTTTTCATGCGTCGTTCGATAATCAAGGTTTTAAAAAATTAAATTATAAATTCTAGTCACTAGCGGCATCTGCACCGGCATCATCTCCTCCGCCACTTCCTGATCCGCTCTCGGATGCAGAGTCTGAATCTTCATCGGAGTCTTTCAGAACTTTTCCTTTGTGGGACTTTTTGGATCTTGCACCCTCAAAGTCCGATCCTTCCTCATCCGATGAATAAATGTTTGCGGCGGCTGAAACGCAGAAATTTGACTTGATAATTTCTTGTGTCATTCGGTTTGTACGAAAAAACGTTGCTTCAAACTCATTACTATATGAGCATAATATATGTGAAGGATAACTTACACTTAGCAGACAGTGCAGCTCCCCCTTTTTTGTACTTGTTTTTAATAGCTGCCAGTGAAATGGCCCCTTCGTCATCAGATCCTTCATCGTGATAAGCTTCCGTTCCATAACTGCCCGACGCTCTTCCAGCACCCCTACCACCTCCACTTGATTTTTTATTTTTGCTCTGAGCTCGCATCGCCATACGAAGTTTCTCTTCCTCTTTCTGGAATAAAAAAAGGTAAGAGAAAATAAAGTTGAATCAATATTAGAAATCAAAATCAGTCGAGTGATATTCAGCCATAAATTTTCATATACCTTTATCATTTCATATCTGTTTTGATCTGGGTTCATCCCGACTTGAGATAATACTTTTATGCCAGTAGTTTTTTGCGACCGATCCGCCAACGACATGGTCATTTTTCTGTGAGTGAATGACTCAGTTGAGTGAGGTCTGAAGGTGAGTTTTGTTCTGAAAACTGCTTGGCCTTGAAGACCGGTACCTTGTCGAATGTACAAATGATTGTGATCGCCCTGAAGCGGTTGCCTGTATACATCAAATATTTCCGAGCCTAGATGCAGAGACATACTTCCGTCGGACCATTTTATAAACCTAGCGTTACTCTCTTTCTCTGTTTTCCCTTCTTTCGTGTAAACTTCTCTCCATCTAATAGTATTCTCAACTTTGAGCTTCAATCTTGCTCTTCCCTCCTCATCCAGAGTTTCTTCCTCGTCAATTTCATCCTCATAAGTTTCATGGTCAAACGGTCGGGTTTCCACTGACAAAAAGTTTGGTAACTTCACAAAATGAATTTCACGACCCAGGTCTGTTGTTATTTTGGGAATTTCCACATCTATTCTTGTTTCTGGTGGTGGCTCCGGTTCATCCTCCTTCTCCTTCTCATCATCCTGTAAATTAGAAGCAAATTTCAGCGAATCTTTTAAATTGTTTTAATCTGATTGACCGTTTACTTACGTCTTCAATGATGGCCCGGTGACTAGGTCCTTCCCCACCACTGTCCGATCTTCCCCTACTTCGACTCCGACTTCTACTTCTGCTGCGGCTCTTACTAGGACTTTTACTCTTACTTCTACTCCTGCTTCTACTTTTACTTTTACTTTTCTGAACTGCTTCGTCTTTTTCCTTTTCATCATCCGTACTAATATCACTTGCATCTCCAAACAGTGCGTCTGCTGTGGGTTCTACATCATTTGTCTTCTCTTTAGTCGACGGTTCCTCTTCTGAATCCGAATCAATGAGGCCCTTCAGTTTCTTCAGATCTTTACCAGATTCTGAGCCACTATCATTCTCTCTTTTACGTTTTGTTGCTTCTTCATCTCCTTCAGCTGTGGATTCCAAATGGACAATATGATTTCATAAATCGATAAAAAGGCAAAAATACATTGGTGAGTAAAATTACCAGCAATTTGTAGTGACTTTTCAGACTCAGCATCGCTCCCAGCAGCCTTAGGGCTACGGGATCTACTTTTGGATTTCCTTGAATGTGGGCTGGCATCAGGCTTTGGACTACCTGGACTCCGAGATCGGGATTTATTGCTTCTTCTAGAGCTAGCACTTGCAGATCTATGGCTTGCCGGTGAAGCACTGCGTGACTTGTTGCTTTTTGGGGATCCACTGGGAGATCTGTGACTCTTAGGTGATCCAGGTGATCCCGATCTTCTACTCAAGTGAGATGTCTGACTCCCAGACCGCCTGCTCTTAGGGGAAACTGACTTATTGCTTCCTGGAGAATGAGGGCTCCCTGATCTGTGGCTTTTTGGTGTCACAGATCTCGACCTACTGCCTCTATTTGAAGGAGAATTTGGAGTCTTTGATTTCTGACTCGGAGACCTTGACTTTGATCTATTCGATGTGGGGCTAACGTGAGACTTGGGACTCTCTGACCTCACACTACCCCTTGGTGTATTAGATCTGGACCTAACAGACTTTTGTGACTCAGGACTAGGTGATCTTGCTGTTTGGGGTGAGCCACTTCCAGATCTTCGTGATCTAGGGCTGGCTGATCTATCAGTTCTTCTAGATCTTGGGGATTCTGGACTCGAATGTCTCGACCCACTTCTAGCTGGTGATCCACTAGGTGATCTACGAGATGTTGGACTCGCGATGGATTTATTAGCACTAGGAGACCGACTTCTAGATCTATTTGATGCATTAGAACGACTACCATCTGATTTCGGACTATTCATGGACCTAATTGAATCCGGTGAGGCGGGTCCTTCCCTCTCATCCTCTGAATGCTCGCTACTTCTGCGACCAGGAGTAGGAACAGGGGCTCGGGAGGCTGGACTTCCACTGCGGCTGGATGCACTGGATCCAGACACACTGTCAGATTCTGAACCTTTGCACATAAAAAAGATAAGTTCTTAAATTGCTATCCAAAAAATTCAAAGCTATAGAAACTTGAGCATGCATTTCCGAGATATCATTTCTAAGGCAAGCTCGGCGCTATAACCTAAAATACGGTTTACAATCAGAGCGGAGAATAAATAAAACTCTGGAATCATTTCGTTAAATGATAGGGTGCATTTCATAAAAGTTTAATTGTTAAAAAAAGTCAATTTGACTCACCAGAATCACCACTGGAGCCTCGAACGATATCCCGCGTCGGCGACATATCGTTTATTCAAGGAGATATAGTTATTTTCTAAGATGTTTTGCTGGCGAATTCTGGATAATGTGTTGCACCTAGTTCATGGGATGGTCGAGCGATGGCGACGGTGCCGAGTCATTCTTCATCCTGATTGGAGGCGGCGTTTGACTTTGAACCAGTTTCGAACACTCAACACGCACCGTGCTTCGAAACGGTGAATGTTGAATCAAGCTTGAATCGAGCATTGAGCCAGTGCCACCTGTTGCTCGAGGGACGCTAGACGCCGCGACGCGAGCATGGCGGGCTCCGGTGAAGTGAGAATACTGTTGTCAAGACACAAAACTGCATTGCTTCGTGAATTAAATGTGACTAATTTGCTCGGTGTGCTAGTTAAACAAGGTGTTATAGAGGAAAACGATCGGGATGCAATTACTAGAAACGGCAATGAAACAAACTCCAGCAATCGACCTGACTCTGACATCGACTTACTTATTGACGTTATTAGTGCGAAGGGATTTGATGCCTTCAGAGAATTTTGCTTCGCCCTTGAGGCAGAGTGTCCTCACGTACTTACGGATTTACTCGTTGATCAACACAGCATCAGTGGTAAGTTTTAACTGATATTTTACTCTTACTTATTTTTTATCATCCAACTATCTTACAACGTAATTACACGTGCAAGAGTAAAATTTGTTTTCCCACAGTCTGCATCTAATCGCGCGAAAGTTGTCGGGTATTAATAATAGCGTGAAGAATAGCCATAATTATGATGTAAATTTATTTGCATTACACCTTACGTCTCTCTACATTACATGATTACGTGATTTTCAAGTCTGGTAGAGCAAACGGCGGCGATTGTAATTAATAATTAAAACTCGGACAGTGAGTTTACTTTAATTACGGTCATTCAGCTGAGACGTTTAAATGCATTACTCAAAACGAAAAGAGGCAGCTCGTTCAGTGTTTAAATTATTTTCAAATCATCTGTAACAGTTATTAATTAGCATCCCACCGAAATAGCGACTCATTATCTTATGAAATCTTGCCCATTGTCTTTGTACCGACAATTAGACCCTCGCGTCGATTATTTTTTATTTATCGATCTATAGAATTCTCAGAAAATAACATAACAGCTATGGTATTCATATACCTACTTTGACTTACGCCTATCAGATATCATAGCCGCACAATACCTATATTAGCCATGTGTTTTCTATCATACAAAATACTTTCACTCTGAGAGACGGACTAACTCCACGCTGTCTGGGAGATTGCTATTAGTATTCCACAATGTTCATGGGATTAGTTTCACACATTCCCCAAAACAAATAGAATTTTTTTTATCTGAAACTGGTTATTTAACTGAATTAAATTAGGAATCAATCGATTGGTATAAGTTTGGGGATTTTCACCGGCTTACCTAAATTGAAAATAATTAATATAGGAAAATCGATAAAAATTATTGAGCATCGGCTGCTCTTACGATTAGATTCCAAATTATCGCTGTAAGGATGAAATATAATCTACGAAAAGATGATAAAGAATAAGCTTACCCATTTTATTTTGTCCGCACATAATAACTGAGAACTTTTTCACCCGTTGAAAGTCAATCTTCAAGTCAAATGACTATCCTGACGTGACGTAGGATGAATCTAAAAAAAATGATATCGCTTATGATTTATTTTTTGCTTAAAAATAGAAGTAATAATGGAACCCTGAATGAGAACGTTCTTTACCGATCTGTGCGGTGTAATAGGGATATAAATAAATGCAGGAGAGTGATTTCGATCATTCTGCAAATCATAGCTGGTGCAATCCAGCCAGCACTCACTTCTCAAGTTCATTGTCTTGCGTATCTTTTGTATACTATATTGTGGGAACTTCTTTTTCTGATCTCACGAGGCAAGCTACCGCCGTTTTCATGTCGTAAGTTCTTTATAATTCTTAATTACTGAATCCACCTGGTCTTGATGCTTTAACCCCCACATAACATAACTATAACTTCGTATCTGCTATACTTACATCCGCTCGTTTTACACATAAAATAGTAATAAGAAAATTGGATATACATAATTAATTTCCATCTTCTATACATACACATACGCCCTCCTCACTACCGCAGCGTCCCGTGGCGTATAAAATTTAAGTTATACATTTCACACTCTTACTTATTTCGATTTTATTCCTTACATTATTATTCTTATCGTTTATAATTTCCCATGTAACTTGTCACGCATACTAAGCAAGGCCTTAAGTTAATATAAATGCACACGATCTTGCAGTATAGGGTTATACATAACGAGGTTACGGAACCCTTCTTCTTCGAATCAAGAAAGAATCTAATTTATTTTTCCTTGTAAATTACTGGCGACTGAACGACAGCCTGAAAATTGATGTATGGAAAACTGTAAAATTGAATTCGAAACATCATCGTCATTACATTCATATTCCTAAAGTTAAACTCACTCGCCGGCGTTGTTTCTGGAGGTTGATAAGCGGAATGTGATCCTGAAATGCTGACGGGTCTCCGATAACCAACTAATCCCGGACAGAAACAGTAGATGCTTAGGGATATTACTACGAACATGAGAAATCCGCTGCCGACTACGACGGCGTAAATTACTCCCCCAGTAAGCATTCGCCACGGTTCATTTTATCGCCGGACGATTTTTTTTTTGTTTGCTCGTTTTCTATTTTTTTTTTCCTACGTTGCGCTAGTAAGACGCTGACCTTTACAGTATTTTCTATTACGTATGCACCGGCAGCCAAAATGTTGCGAGAATTTATTCCGCCTATTGAGAATTTCTATAATATCGTAATGCTTTTTTTTTTTTATTGTAAGTCACCGCATCGATTTCTAATTTTAACATCTTTTGTTCTTTGAGTTTATTCAATTAAACGATTAGCGACAGTTTCGCGTCGGTAGCGTCATGATACGAATTATGTTGAACGATGAAGAGATTCAGCTACTTGCGCTTTCTTTGGTCAAAAATAAAACCAGTTGCTTATAGTATACTTTGGAGTCGTATTTTCACAACTGACCTTAATTATTTATACCGTGGGAATTGAGGTGCGAATTAAAAAGTTAGTAGTATAGTTTCATAATCATTTTACGACACATTAAATATTCAAAAACAGACTCTGGAACGTGTAACAAATCCTTAAAACCATATAAAGATGAAGAAAAAAATTTTTGTCGTATAAACTTTGATCTTCCACAACTTTCCAAAGTCACACATCTGTACATTATATCTGAGACAAGACGGCATAGTTTCTTACCGCGAAATTAAAGTTCGCGTTTATGCGTTATAGAATCTATGCGTGTATATGGGGTTCACATGATGCCGCACCGTCGCGGAAGTTTGGACAAAAGTGAAAAATTCTTCCTTTCTTTGGTACCTGCGATGCGGACACGGGATAGTCCGCGGGCGCGACAAGCTCCAATACGACGTCGACGACGGGGTCGTTGACCTTGACTTTCAGGATTCGAGATTCGAGAAACGAGATTCGAGAGTTGTGTACACAGCTTTACACCAACCCGATGAATGAGTTACAGAAGCAACTTTTCTCATCAAACTCAATCAGAATTCAAGGGTCGTCTTCGTTCACCAGAAAACGAGGAGCCGAGTACCTCTTTGAAAGTGCAGCGACAGCGTCAACTTCACATATTCCATTTCGAATCTTACAGTATTATACGTCCTGTAAAGTCTGTAGGGTCTCCGAAATTTTTTTTATAAAAATAACTTAGACGTGAAAATGAAGTTTAAAATATTATTGCATAAAAAACTGCAGGAGCTGATTTTGTTGGCGAATCTTGAATTTTTGCTTTTTCATCAGAAACCAGTTTTTATATTTATACGCATCATCGGCGAGAGAGAAAGTTGAAACTATACAAATTGCACCGTTCCTATACATATATATAAAACGCGTTGAAAATAATTTTTTAATACTTAAAAACATTTACAATTAACTTCAACTCAATTTTTTACCAATAAAAATACCGCAAAAGTTTACCCAAATTTTCTAGCCATCCATCCCACACAAATTTGTGTATAAGGTAATTATTTTTTATCGTAACTTTTTATAATCGCGTGTCCAATGAGTTAAAGCTAGTGCGTTAGAAGCTGTCAGCTGGATCACGATTGCGAGTCCTCCGCTATATTTGAATCTTTGATTTTTGTTCTCTTCATCACTTGATCTCAATTTATTATCTTATAGCACGCATATATTGCGCTGTTTCGCACAGGTGAAATACTTACACACGTATTATACTGTTGTATATTAAGATACTCGTTTGCCTCGTTCGCTCGTTATTCCGATGACCTTCCTTCTTCTTCTTCCTCATCTCCTTATCGTCGTCGTCTTCTTCTTCATCTTCTTTGATTTCTTGGTCTTTTTGTTGTCCTCTTAGCTCGTTTGCGAGAAACGAGGCGCAGGAAGTTAGACTGCACCAAGGAGTCGCGGCATAGCTTATACCTATACTGCACCTCCTTTGCGAGAACTTGATAGTGGTAGGTACTAATTAGTAATTAAGCTCCAATTAACCACGGAACAAGATCGACTGCGAAGCTTGGATCAAGATTGTATATTCGTAGCACTAACAGCAGCAGCAGCAGCAGCAGCAACAACTGCGGTGCAGCAAAACTGTATACAATAACACGAAACGTGTTCGCAATCTCATATCCTTCTCTCTAAATATAAACCTTTGAAAATTGAATATTAAACATTGTCATTATTGAGAAACAGAAAATAATCTCGCCATTTATTTCTTTCCCGCGTTGCTCATTCCGATTCTTCTCTGGGTGGCCCTTGATTGGTGGGTATATAAGAGGTACAAAATTGCACACGTCGAAGCTTTCCCGTCAAAGGACGACTCGTGTATATTGTGTCGATTAAAAAGTCTACCGCAATTATTTAAGTACAAACCACCATTGCATCCACGTACGCCAATCCGGACGATGCATTATACTATAATTCCCGACTCCGATTGTTGTTCATTATACATCAATCAAAAATCTCATCCAAAGAAGAAGATATATGATACACATATTGTATAAATCATCGAAAATATATATGTCAATTAATTTATCACTCCGAAGTTCATTTATTTTTACAATTATTACATTGATCGTTCGTTAAAATTCTTCGTTACGCTGTGCACCGTTTTATTTTTCATTTATTATATATATGGCGCATGTATACGTACTGTACAACTTTTCAAACGACCGGATGTTGGTGATCGCGAGCTCATATAGTTATAGCCAGGCTAAAACGATTCATGCACTATACTCTATCCTCGTTCTCCTCATATACAGTGTATTAGCATAATTGCAACATTCACTTAGTTATTTATTGTCGCAGGGGACCAGCAGCACAGCCTATCCCTATCAGGTTCTGACATAGGAGAGTTCTTGCAGTCGGAAGATAGAACGGGCGAAGACGATATTCAAAATGGAGGCGAACGAATCGACGTCAATCTGCATCACGAATCCGACAACGACATCAAAAAGTGGTGAGTGATAAGTTTCACCTAAAAAATCTACTCGGATCGTATAACGTTTTCGGATTAGATCAAATTCAAGTCTGCAGTTCGACTCTTTTTTTTATCTTTTTGATTTCTTTCTTCGAAAACAAGCAACAGCGAACACAGTGGGTATAAAATTATTAGAGAAACTCGTCGGTAGAGAGAGTTTAATAAATTTTTGTTCGACCGTTTTACACGACAGCTGTCATATTGTATACATATAATCAACATGCACTTGACTGTTCTCATCTCCAAAGACCTTTGAGAAGGTCATGGTTGGATACATGCTTATAATGGATATCTGATATGAGAAAGTACAGTTGGGAATTGTAATCGTTCATCGACTGGTTGTACGCAAAAAACTCAAGCGGGGTGAATCTACAAGTTTAGATACACGTAGTAGTAATCGTACTCCTTTTATAAAGTCTCTCGTGCATAAATTACACATATTGTTGAACGAGAAAATCGATATAACCGAACGAGAATATTATCTGTATAGTAAATTTAATGCGAAACGACCGGGGATCGATATAAGGTTTTAAACGCGACGTCCTCGCGTCCTTCTTGACCAGGAAGTCATCCAAGAGCTCGCGACGCGTTCTTGAATAACCTGGAATTACCCTCACACATATATGTGAAGAATAAAGAAAATATTTTACAGATATGTCTCTTCCATTGAGGATTGGCAAATACGAAGAGAGCGCAGGAAAGAACAAAGACTTGTGACAAATGCGACGTATTCGTACAACGAATACGCAATTTTCAATGTTCAATTACACTCTATGTCGCGATGTGAAAGAAGCTTTATAGCGAATTATCTGCTGCACCGCAACGTCCCGGGAGGTGTTGATGCTGCACTTCGATCGTATAACGCAGGTACAGGTTTCTAACGGTTTTTGCCACCTACTTCAAGTTGTAAAGTTTTCACGCGAGTACATAGATATCGGGCTTCCATATGACGAGTAATTTGATAGCATGAAATATTCTGAAAGAAAAAAAAATTCTAATGAATGAATTTTCCGATTCATCAATCAGGGTTAGAATGTATCGGAGGATGTATACATGCAGGATTAATGTTTTACTGCCTGGAACACCTCGAACCCTTATATATTTTACCCGCGTCGCGTCGCGTCACGTCACTCTTCGCCCTTTTCATCGTCTGCGGGTTTTCTTTCTTGTGGATGTTCATCCACAAGAGGAAGTGGCGTAAATGATGCGAAACGCAAACACAGGGAGTCCGATGTCCCTCGATTCTCTTCTTCCTTTCTTCCTTTCTTCCGGTTGACAGGTCGTAAAACGGGATCTCCGTTCGATTCCCTAGGGACTTCCCTGCGCCGCAGCAGTGCCTGGGTATATCGAACTTTATATATCCTACTCACCGCGACCAATGAATCTAGCTTAGTTTCCATGTACTCGATCTTCGAACCCCCTCGTATCGTGAGTTGATAATTATACGCGTGTATTTTCAATTTCATGAATAATTTTTTCATTTATAATTTCACGTCCCATAATTTTCGTCGGATCCCCATCACGTGTGTCGATCCTATTTAGCCGGTTTATATTCTGGAGTACGTAAACTAGCCACCTGCTTATTAACCTTTTACCGTACATGTATTTAGCCAAGGACTAGTTTATGACGTCCGTCCATCGTTCGGTCGCTGGTGGTTGTTGGCCTCGTGTTTAGCGCAGTGTTATAGTTAGACCATAGATGTCTAACCGCAGCTCGTTTGTCCGACAATATCGCTTCGCTCACCGTACATACCTACTATGTTACAATAAAAATAAGTGGCGAAGGTAAAAGTACTTCGGGAAGAAGTCGATCAACCGTACTCTCAAAAAAAAGAAAAAAAAAACGAGTATTATATACATGACGTGATACCATATGCACGTGTTCGACACACACGTTCGATCACGTTTGTATTATTATATAAAATACACCGCGATACATTTTTACCCGAGGCAAATACATGGGTATGTTATGTACGGTGAAAAAAATTTATGAGAAAAGATCAGATATATACCAGCTTATAGAAAGCCTCTAGTGCAGGTTCTTTATATACCTACATACCTATTTACTGTTCGATGTATAAGGAATTGAGGAAAAAGAAGAATAGCTGGTTTAGCATCAAATATAAGACGATGGAAATTCTTTTAAACCTTTGCGAATGAGATCGTCATTTTAACGTCACCATGCCATGGAATTGTTGAGGGAGTTCATCTTTTCCGAACGAATAATAAGCCAGTCTGTCTTATCCAATCATTTATAATACCCATAAGTAGGAATTTATTCGAGACGATTTATGGCGTTGTTATGGTTCATACCGGTTTCAATTAATGTTTAATTTGAAAAAAAAAATAAAAAAATTTCTTTGTTATTTTATTTGTTATTAGGATAAATGTGTCGGCCGAATTACCTCTCGCTCTGTACAATACGTAAGATCGTTTAACGGATCGAAAATTTACTAGAGTTTGAATATTTCATTCAATTAATTATTACCTACATTATTATCAACGTAATTCGATATAATATGAGAATTTCTATTTTTCCCCGTATTTGCGACACATGTATCGGGACAGCCGGTGGTAATTTGATAGTAATTATGGGAAGTGAATGTAACACCTGGATAAATCTGTAATTCTAGATTCCAATAGTTGGAATTTATACACCTATCAATTTTCCTTGTTATATAGGCGCTTGTAGAAAATAATCTAATGTTGTAGAGGAATTTGTAAGTAACAGAATTATATTATTCTTTTCCTCTCATATACCTATAATAATTAGGTATAGTTATTAAATTGGCATCGATTGAGAGAAATTTTAACGATTCATTTTTTTGTTAAGAATATTAAGTAAAACTATTTTATATACTTCATTTTAGACATTTTTTTAGTTCCGTCCGATCATTATCGTCGTCAGCTGTTACGCAGTAGGATAAGAAGGTTCGTGTTCTACGGGGCTTCAATATAGAGTTTTATGGGGTATGAAACGTAGCTTCTTATAGGGTGGTGAGAGAATTCCTCAAACGTACCGATACAGACTCTTCAAGGTCTGCGATGTCCTGAGACCGGGGAAGCTCATGTTGCGACAGTAACTTTAAACCTAACTGCGGTAGTTATGGCCTGTATAAGCGATATCGAGTAACTTTTTTGCCCATACACAACTTCGTGTAACGTATCGAACGAAAATTTAACAACGAAAATTTCCTTCCAATTTCTATATAATGATTCATGAAATACAGAAGTGAAAGACTGAACTGGACACGTCTTAAAATTCACACGAAACCGGAAGGTTTTGGTTGCTAAACGTGAAAATCTGAAAATGTATAATCCAAGAAAAAGTTGCTCCGTTTATAAAAAAAAAAAAACAGACAAAATCGTAATGATAAAAAAAACTTGTAGACCATTCGATAATTTTCCCACAATTCTCTGCACGGTTAACCAACGCGCAAATTTAATAGTTTATCCTTCGGATATTTTCTGTAAATTTTGGATACAACTGTAGGTGTAATGAGTACACATAACCGTCTGCGTGAAAGTACTTTCGAAATAATTTTCTCAAATGTATTTGTATACCTACGCCGGTCGTGATGTCGTTTGTCACGTTCTGGTGTCGTTGCAGATTGACACTATAAAGGTATGTAACATGCTTCGGTATTACAGGTGAAGGATTGAGCCGGGATTTATGCTTCATGAACGAGTAATATAACAAAACTTAAGGTTTCATTTTGCGAGGCGTTACGTAATTTCAGTCGTTAAATGTTCAAACTAAAGTCAAGTTGCCAAACTATAAGAATAACGATTTGTCTCAACTTTGCAGATTTCACTTTTGATTGTGAAACTTTTTCTACCCCCCACCCCTCGTACGCAGGCTGTTGTTTTATAGGTGGTTCATTAGGGCGAGTGTAATTATTCATTTTCAAAGTAATTAAAAGAAGGCGTTTATATGGGTAACTGCTGTATTAATGGAAGAAAATGAAAATATTTTTTTGATTGGATAGAACGCTAAAGATTTCCGAATGTGTAGCGGATTTTTCATTCACGATTCCATCACTGAATATTTAGGATATATTCTTGACGTTCAGAGTTCTCGGTGGTCCAAAGAATCCTTTTGAAATTAGTTATAGTTTAGTGGAATCGGAACGGTGAAAACGTCGTGATTTTTGGATGGGGATTAGAAGTTTTAGCGTGGTGTAGAACTTTGCGGAGGACTTTGAAAGCCGCTTGCACCTTGGAGGCCGGGTGCTTTTGGGCGGTTTCCATACAAATGCAACTTTAGGAATAGGTTTGAATTGAATCTGGGAGGATTCGAATGGAGACCGCAGGAATTCAATTTGTGATTGAAAGAGCGAGCTTTCAGGAAAACTTGAGTCAAATTACGCGACTACCTGGTAGAGAGGGGCTTTATGCGAATTATAAGGGATCTGATATCGTACGATTTCAATCGACAATTCCTACAAAGTGAAATAAGACGACGAATCGATATCGAATTATAATTTATACCTTTGTCAATCCCGACAGATGCAATGAACTTTTCATCATGAATCTAATAATTCTCTCACTCGTGATTAGTGTAGGTATAATTTTTTTTTCTTTTTCTCGTCAAGACAAATTCAATACCAAAACCAATCGATCAACCGACTTGTCAGGCTTTCCTGCAACGATATCTTTCTTGCGGTTGCGGCCTTTGTTCAGCTTGTCGATCCGAATTATTGTTAAGTTTAATTATGAAACGGAATGAGATCAAGACATCTTTGTAATTCACTGCCATCGACTATGCCATAATAATAATAAGCTCTACAGCAAAAATAATCATTTTGAATTTTTGGAAAACTAGAATTTCAACGTTTAGAAAGACAAAATTCTTTTCACAAATCAAAACGGTCAATGCTAATCTTTCTGTGATCGACGATCAGTGAGTAACGCCTACCGTCAGGCAACCATACTTACGGGCGTGTGCGACACTCCCCGGTGTTCGATTCGCAGGCGTTTTACGATTCGATTAACAAATGCCTGCCAAGTGTTGAGAATTATTTTTCCACGGTATTGAAAGTTGGACGTGGTCAGTTCAGATAATTTTGGATTACGTTGGGCTGGGTCAGTTGAGGTTCGGATTAAAGGATCGTAAACATTATTGGTACAACCCGGTAGTATGGCGGTAGGAGGGGATCAACGTATGGTAAGAGATGCGTGACCGCGCACACGATGGGAATATTAAAAGGGGGAAATTTGTTCCATATCCTTCCTGCAGAGTTTACTGCCTGGTTGTTATCCCACGTAAGTAGGGATAAGATTTTCCATATTTTCTATGTAATTAATATGTTCGAAGTATTTCTCTCGCTATAATATCATAATCTAGTGTATAACGGTGCAACGTTTTCAAAAAAAAATTATAGGACGTTTCGATTATTATATAGTTGTAAAGCTTTTGTAATCCTCATGATCCGAAGCGAAGGATTCAGCAGCTGCATTCGTCGTGTGTATAAAGTCGACTCAAGTTTTACAATTACTCTGGATTGCGTGAAAAACTATAAAAATCTCCCTCTTTCACCCTACGCGACTTCCTGCAGCAGCGCGCATCTCTCCAATTAAACTCCCCCGATACCCATGCAGGCAGTGTTCATGTAGTCGGTCAGTCAGTCAGTCACTAAATCATCTCTGAAAAAAAAAAATGGTTTCTCAGTTGAAAAATAGCGGGAGTGTGTGCAGGGCTCGAATTGTTCGATTCGAACAAAATTTTAAATAATTTCTAAAAATACGAAATCGAAAATTGGAGCTGCAGTTTTAAATTTCTCATAATTAGAATTTAACTATAAGTTATACCATATAGCGCTGCTTTTGATGGTATATAAATGGAAGTTTATTGGTCTAGGAAATATTGCGCCTGGTATTCTACCTGTATAGGTATATACGCATATTTTCTGTGGGGCATCTCAAGCGTGATATATAACGTAATATAAATTATGTGATATAATTGATCATGAGCTTGAAACTCGCGCTACAAACACAGGGGGCTAATTGATAGCAGACAATTTTTGTCCGACCCTATACAGCTAGTAGGTATATAAGTAGTCTATGTATATGCGTGGACCAATTAGTCGACTGTTTTTTTTTTCTTTTTCTTTATTATTATGCAAATTGTCGGGATTCGCGGCTTGTAATTTTTTTTTTCGCCTTTCTTTACCGCACGTCTTATGCTACCGGCTAGGCATACGCATTACATCACGACAGCTTGCGGGAAATGAGATTTTATTTTGATTCGATGAATGAAATAACGTTTTATAATATAATGATTATATATACTTACTCGTTATTCAATAACAAGGCATCCGCGTATTACCACATTTTAATTATATGCTGTACGCACTTGAACTCCATTATGTGTTTTTTTTTTTCGTCTTTCTTTTTTTTCTCAATCTTAATATCGGTAAAGTTTTTTTATTTTTTCTAGACTATATTGCCGTTATTTTATGGGAATCTATTTTTTTTTCTACAACATTATTCTTATATCCATGCAATGATAATGATGATATAATTATTTCTGCGTTTTATAGAGCGCGAGAAATAATTTAAAAAGGGCGAAACAATTGGCGCGGAAGATCTTTTCTGACCTCTTGACCTCTCGTGGGATTACGAGGAAAACAAAAAAAAAAAAACGAAATTAAGAAAAAATTGAATGAGGACAGAAAAGAAAAGAAAAAAGTAAATTAAAAAAAGCTGCCCCGTTTTCTTTTCTTATAACATAAGAGGAGGCAGCAATTTCTGCTCCTTGAGATCCTTCTGCAGCTACACATATATATAATACGGGGAATTCGAGGAACGTCTAAACCAGACTGAGGAACAAGTTGTTCATATGTAATCTTATACCTGTATACTTTTCTGTGTATTGTAGGTATATACCTATATATACCTCACGTGAATAAAAAGCGTGTACACGCATTTACACCAGCAAAACTCATTGAGAAACTTTAACCATACGACAATTCTTGGAAGGCTGAACCATAGTAAGAATCTCGATCTAATTGCACTTAATTTTTCTTCTTCTTTTTTTAAACGGGACTTGGAAGTTTTACGTACTATATACTACCTGTTATGTACCAAGTTATTGCGAAGAAAAATCTTAACACCATTTAGGAAATAATATATTGCGAAAGATTTTACGCTGCTCTGTTATAGATCTCTGCAGTAACACTCGCGTATTTAGAACATCTAGAAACTCGATACATTTGTGAAAAAAAAAAAAAATACATTTGAATGTCGAGTGCATGTATAACGTGAAGTGGATATTTGAGACACGCGGCTTCTTGGTGCAATGATTTTCTATATTTTGAAATCTAAAGAAAAATCTCTCCATTGAAAAGTTCAGGAAAATAATTATTATACACGCATTATTAGGTATACTGCAGTAAATTTGAAAAAGTTGCAAAGAAGACGCCAACGATTCTAATTCAACGACATCCCGCATGTGTATTTAAATATATATGGGGTGTCCCAAAAAATATGGAGCAAGGTGAGAAATGTAAAGGAAAAACAACTCAAATATATCTACATTTCGTTTTCATCATATTACAATGTTTTCCGCAATATACGGAACGAATTCAGAAATGAATTTAGAAATTTTCAATTACATTGCATATCTTTTTCTTGTCCCCCCTTTACGTATGTGATTCTGATGCATAAGACGGTGAGCCCATAAGCTCCCGAATGCGGGTGTCTCTTGGAACTCCAGCTGGTCGTAATTCATCATTTGTATTTTACTCGTAGAATTTGAAAATGTGTATATAAAAGATAGAACGGGACTAATTGAGTGAAGTGGAAAGACGGGAAACGTGATGGTGATTTTTTTTTTTGTTCTTCTTATATACCTAGTTTTAGCTGCATTGATGCACAGTTTTATAAAATCACGTTTTTTATCCTATAGAAAATACTTCTTACACAGTCTATACAGTTCCAACTATGTACATAATTTATATACCAGCATTGCATTGTGTACCGACTTTTAATTAAAACGAACTGAGTTTTTTCGCCAGCCGATTCATCCAATCAGAAAACTTTTGAAAAACATTTCTATGCAGCAATTCTATAGAAACAGTATAAAATTGCGATGCAGTTTGAGTAAGAAGTTCCGTCTTACGGGTATAGCTGGTAGTCGAATTGAACACCGCGGAATCTGATGATAAAAATTTTATAATGTTTTCTACCTGTTGCTTATCGACGGCTTACAATCTATTCGCACGTATACATCGACGCAACGAATCTCGACGATTCTTATCTGCGGAATCTCGGTTCGATCTCCACACATTTTCAATGCATCGCATCTTCCATTAGTCCGGGTGCGACTAACGCTATTAAAGTGATCGCTATGCGCCGCGACGCCCGACGTCGTCTTTCCTTAAGCATATAGCACGTGTCGAAGGGTGCGTCGACTGTTGACTGTCGACTTTTGAGCCCGCAGCGGTATAGTGGCAGTAGCAGTAGCAGTTGCGAGAGAAACAAGCGACGCTGTGCCTGCGACACCCTCGTTATATTTTGAGAAGCGTTGCCCGTTTCATCCCGCTTCTTCATCCCACTTCTTCCCGCTTCATCCCGCATCGTGCAGCCGCAGTAGACGCGCGGGGTGCCCGCGCGTCGTCGTCGCCGTCGTCGTCGTCGTTGTCTCCACCGCTCCCGTTCTCCTTATCCTACGGAGTACAGTAGTTCCCGTATAATACTCCCCGTATACGTCGTCCCGTCGAGTCGCGTCGTTCAGTCGTCGCGACGCCTCCGTCTAGAGTCACGGGTACTCGGTGCACGCTGCCCGATCGTAGCAGATTTCGAGGCTCTCTATACTTATACACTGCACTTATACTCGCGCTTTTGGTATTTTCATTTTCATTTTCATCTTCTCATCTTCCTTTTATTTTCATTCTATTTCGTATTCATTTTGCTCTTCCCGCGCTTAACTCTACGCTCGCAGTTTCCTCTGGTTGTCTCTCTCTCTCTCTCTCACTCCCATACTAATCTTAATTAATCTTGACGTGCACTGCAGTGCGTCTGAGCCGCATCAAAAGTTTTATACTTAAATATATTATACACATGTTACGAAATCCGGTTCGTTCATGGAACCCTCTGATTATTATATATAGAGAGACTTTATCTACGGAAACCAAAAAAAAAATAAATTAAATACATGCGGAAGTGGTTTGGGATCTGCTGTAGATCTTATAACATCTGTGTTCGTATACTAAATAGATATATTTTTCAAAATCATGTGGTCATTCGATTGACATTATTGGAAACCCATAACTGTTACTCCCGGTATACATACCGATGTGAGCAAATCGTCTGGCTTTTGGTTCCGGAATAGATGGATAAAAATGGAAAAAAAGGAAAAAAAAAAAAAAATAGCATTAGAAAAGCTTTGTTGAACCACGTAAAAGTTAGGTGCGACGAAAGAGTTGCGTTAAGATTGTTCGAATGCAGTTTGAAGCAACAACTCGGGGCGCGTTTTCTCGCGTGACCCTTTCCGTAACGAGTCAGCGAGGCGACCGAACCGGGACGTGTTCACGTATTTGTACTTTGAGACGCGATACCTTGCAAGTGTTGCTGCAAGCAAACGACATTTTGTTAGACAGCAACGGCTTTAGTTCGCACAACATTCTGCGGCAGTATAAGTTACACCTAATTGTAGGTCATGTTCCGAAGAAAAAAAAAGATGTATGAAAATTTGAAGAAAAAAAAAGAAAAAAACGTCACGAAAAAATATGTCAAATCTTTCGGTTCACTTTTGCTCACCATTTTCGTGCGGTCTATTCTCGTTTATTTGAACTTCGAACATGTACGCGTTACACTCGCGCGAGTCGTATAATCGTCTCCATCGCTCTAAGAGATACAGGAAATTTATTTACGCCTAAAACGAGCGGTGTCTATAATCTGTTTGGATAAAGTTTACGCGTTAGGTGGGCTACTATCTGAATCGGTTCGTTTACCTAGTCGATTTCTATCGATGTTAAACCACATGGAAGTCATGTATACACTACCTTTTCGAACACATCCTACACGTATAATTTTATATGCTTATTTCCATTGTAGCGTTTGCTAAAATATAGCAAAATCTCCCACGTTCGATGTCCAAATGAAACCGATTCAACTTAATGGAATGCACGTTAAATAACAATACCAGATGGTGCATGGTTCTGTTCCTAGTTTAGAAATTCTCTTACCAACCCCCTTCGGTATTCGTATAAGGATCGCGCCTTAATAAACGAACAATGAATGTTTATTATTGTCAAGAACTTTCCTTCGTTATGTATATTACATTTCCGCTTCAATTTCCCCTGTAACACTCGTATTATAATTAATAAGCCGTGTCAAAGAATGAAAACTATATAATTTACGTAACCATTTCATATACAGTGATTAGAAAAATATAATAAAAATAACTATGCAGTTGTTTCATAAAAAAAAAAGAACGAACATTTTCTGCGAAATACGCCAAAGACGTCGCCTTCGGTTGTTATAATATAACTTGGATTATTCCGACCATTTTATATACCTTTTCATACTCTGTGAGATATCGTGAAACGATTTGAGAGGGAATAAAAGAAAGAAGAAAAAAAAAGACAAATGCATTGTGCGTGTCGATCGTTGGACAGTGCGGTGCTGCAGGTGAATGAAACTAGTGCTAGTACTGCAGACTACCGTACCGAAGTTGGAAGGCTCTTTTCATTTATCGTACACTTATAAGTTTATGAAACGAAGATGTACGCCGATGGAACTCAGCGTTGTTTCTATGGAGGTTATAACACTCTGCCACTTCCTGCCCAGCTGGGATATTTCGTACCTTTGAATGCCCTGTATTGTGTCGGACCTCCGGAACCTAGGGGACCAACATCTACTTCGCAATCACCGCATTCGTCGCGTCATACTCTTTGGTGAGTTTTGAGTTTTAGCACGAATAATTGTAGCGGGAAAATTATTTTCAGACTTGTGAAATGCACTGTGCACTGTAGGTATACTGGGCATATCGTATTCACCCATATGACGTTGGTATAAATAAGTTAGGTATACCGTGTTTACAATTATAGCACTTACGTTTTCGCAATTTTGCATTCTTGGTATACATCATATGTGAGGAATTAATATGCATTCCAAACATCGTGCGAATTGAGATATGATACCGTTGAAATCTTTTTTGTTCATAATTTTTGGTTATATTGGAATTATCTAGTCGTCGTTATGCATATCCATTACTATCACCTCAGTAAACGATCGTTACGAAACGGCCAGTAAAAAAGGGCGCGGATATCGAAGGTGGAGAAAAAATAGGATTAACCCCTCGAAGGTGTCTCGTATTTTCTCTGCTCATTTGGTACATCGCGTGCCGTGAAAGCCCTACTAGAAACACGCATAAACCAATCAACGACATGCAGTAACTCAATTACGTCAATTTATTACCCTTCTTTCGAAGTTGACGGCGGTTGCAGCATTTGACTGTTGCAGTTGTCAATTTGTACTTACTTGGTGATTGTACTTTTTCAGTGAACTGCAGATGTACGGTACAGTTACTAAAATTGTCAATTGCGGCGTACTGTAAGGGGTCAGTAATTAAGAGACCTCTCGCTACGTGCTCAATATATCAATTCATCTGCCTATTTTACATCGTCATTTGCAACTACAGTGCGCGAAGTTGGGAACTATCTCCTTTCGAGTGGTTATATACCTAACATATAGAAAATAAAATATATAGCAGTTAATGAAAATAATGGGTTTATTATCCATTTTATCATTTCATGATATGTGGAAATGAAAGACGTGTAAGAAAATAACGTTCTTTAGCCTTTCAGAGTTTAGTGCTCTGTAGGATGGGCAGAAAACTTTACATCGTGCAAATAATACTTTCAATTATCTCACGCAGCATTTTTTTTGCTTCAGACTAAAAATGCTACATAGATTGTCGTTATCTGAGATTTTTTTGATCGGTTTTTAATTTGTATTAAATATTTACTCCTTGCGTATTTCCAAATGTGTGAAGAGATACGCTGCCTCTTCCTCTGCTCAATTTCGTCTGGATTTGATCGAGTGATTTTCCTTTAGTCTCGGGAACTACGAGGAACGAGAATAGGGTTGCCAAAATCATGAGCACTGCGAATATCCAGAACGTTACACTTTCACCGAGGTGCTGAATCATCGTTGGGAATAATTTAGTAACGGCGAATACCAGCGCCCAATTTACTGCCAGGGAAATGCTGCTGGCAACGCCCTTAGTTTCTGGTGGAAAAAGTTCGCTTATCATTGTCCATGGTATGGAACCATAACCGATTGAAAATACGATGTTGTATACAGTTAAAGAAACCAATGGGATCCAACCGACGCCGCTAACGTCAGTACCGGCATTTTTAAACTTGAAATAGTAGCCAAGAGTTGCTAAACACAGGCTCATTACAGTACCGGAAATTATCAACAGTGGACGACGACCTACCCTGTCGATTATGATGACGACTATCACTGACATCACAACTTCAACGAGTCCGATTATAACAGTAGCGACAAATGGTTCTATTGTACTTCCTGCCATTTGGAATATCGATACGGTGTAGGAAAGAACTGCGTCTATTCCAGATAGTTGTTGAAAAAACATCAAGCCGAGACACGTAGTCATCGCTTTTCGACCCGCACGGGTTCCCACGAGGTCTCTAATACCGCCCTTTTTCGATTCTTGTTCGATGGCCTGGGATTGAAGAACCGCGATTTCAGCCTTGGTGTCGTATTCTGGTCCTCTTAGTTTCAGGAGTGCTTCGTTCGCCTCGATTTTACGACTCTGTTGTACCAGCCACGTAGGTGATTCGGTAAGAAAAGGAGATAGGATGAAAAAAATGAGAATCAAGACGCCGCAGGATGTAGCGAATATTCGGTAACTGAACATCGCCCCGGCTGCGTATGCGTACAAAATTCCGCATGCGATTAGAACGGCGAACGTCGACGATAAAGTTCCTCGTACCGATGTCTCTGCTATTTCTCCAACGTACATCAAAGACAGAACGCAATTAGCCCCACTACCGATACCGGCGATTAATCTTGCCGCGTAAAGCGTCCATATATCTATCGCAAATATCAATAAAATCCAGGAAAGTAGAAACGGGGTACTCATCACCAACATTGAACGACGTCGACCGATACAGTCTGCTAATTTTCCTGCCGGAAGTGCACCGAGTAATCCTCCGATTGCGGCCAATGAGGTTATCCAGGAACCTTGTTCCTCCGTTACCGTCACGAAGGATTCTTCTGATGTCAAGTACGGTAACATCGGCGACGTCCAGGCCAGGACAATGCCCACCTGAAGAGCAAGTAATCCAGCTAAACGGAAGAAAGTAATGGATTAATTTATTTCTCCAAGGAAATTCACAATTCCAAATCTGTTTTTATCAACTGACCTACCCCCGCGGCGAGGTATTGATAAAGTTTTCGACCTTCGCGCAATGACGGCTGCTTGGAATCGGGTAGCAGTTGCTGAACCGGCGCACCGCCTCCGACCATTTTACTGACCTCCCGATGATTCTTATCGAAACTTTGATGATTACGATCAGTTGCTTCGATTCTCTGATATAGTGCTGAATCTACGCAACCAGATCTTTCATTTCGTAGGATTCCAAAGTGAAGAAATTCTTTTTTTTTTCATGTTGGTGCATTTTGCAATTAAATAACCCATGCGATGTTCATCCGTGTGAAGGCACTTACAGTGATTAAGTTTTTTCTTTTTTTTATTGTTTTTTCTATGAATAGCCGTGAGGTGCGTGGTGCTAAGGTCAGGTGGTCACGTGGTTATGCCTCCTCTCATCGTTTCGTGCCTTTTTTAACCATCGATCGATATTCTCAGGGTCCAATGATATTTGAATATAAGGGCTAACGATTTACCTTGACTACTTCATAAACCATGTGCGCACACATTTTGATGCGACGTGGTTGTTTATTCCAAATTTTTTTTACCGCCACTAATAATTAATCGAAGAATTAACCAGCACCGTATAAAATTATATATCTAATTCACTTCGATTTATTGATGCGACTATCGTATGGCATGACGTTACGTGAAACGCACGTAAAAAACTTGTGTATTTGTAAATAGATAAATTAATTTAAACGATTCGATTATCTTTCGGTCTATAATTACATTCTACCCAAAGTTGACACTTGCAAATCAATTACTATCGGAATGGTGAACGAAAGAAAAATTGCTTTACTACGTATAATCAAGGTTTGACTAAAGTTTTCGTTGCAATATTTAATGAATAACGATTGATAAAAACTTACCGATTAATAGATCGGGTCTAAAGACGCGATGACGAAAAGAAGGTAAATAGGTATTGATACTGATATTTGATCGTCCAACCCGCATGCATGCACTCGATAAATTCACGGTATATTCCGATGAGATCCGATGTATTATTCGTGCAGAGTTGCAACAGTTGCAACGTATTGTAACGATTTGATGATAAAATGCACAGGGAGACTAATTGCAAGTACAATGACATTCTCGCAATAAGTAGCGCGGACAAGTTCTACAGTTGATATACTCTGGCCAACCTCCCTGTATACCCTACCACAGGTTTCGACCGTTGTCACGTGACAAAAAAATATCATTCTTATCACGCAAGGCGAAACGCTGTAAGGAAACGCTATAAAGAGAAGCCTGAGAAGAAAATCGCGCCGAACATCGATGCCTTATTGAGCAGCTGTTAACGTACACTAAAAGTGCAAGTGCAATTCCATAACTCAAACTTATAAATTATAACTCTGATTCTATAACTTCGATTTCAAGTGCGTGCTTATATGACTCGGTTGCAATTAGTAAACACTGCGGTTATAGTGCTGTCGTGGCTGCTGCTGCTGTTGCTGCTGTTGCAGCTTCTGCAGCCTTGCAGCTACTGGATACATACATTTAGATCAATGGACTTGGCCTGTTAGGAGATAACTTCTTGGTCATCGGCAATACCATGTGACAACGAATCCCCTACTTATATGTCATATGTCGATTGTGATTTTATTCAATAATTGTTACTTTTTTTTTATCTTACGAAGCAATTAATTATCCTTGTACTACACCTGTTAAATCAGCGTTCAGTCAATGCATTTAGTTCGCGAACGATCACTTTTCCTTGCACTTATGTCAACGTTGATAATTTTATGCGAAGCGATCACTTCGTAGGTGGGTATATAAGATAACGTGACGACTTTTGAATCGAGAAATTATTTATTTTTTCTGTTTGTTTCAGCGCCGAAGTTGAGACCAGGAGGTGCAGCAGTGTTGTGGGATTTTCCGAACCTCATCGAGGCCGCTCTATTTCACCCGCACCCTCGTCATCGCCACCACCTCCACCTCCGCCAAATCACAGAGCGTCCTATGCGCACCCAAATATCATTTCGGCGGCGTCTGACCCCATTCTTGAGGTCCTTGACGAACCTGTCGACGAACCGGTAAGTCCAAATACTGCAAGTTCGTATAAAAATATCCTATCTGTGTTCGTTATTGTTCGTTAACGAACTGCTTAATCCTTCGACGTAACATAAATTTTTACCCTGTGCATTTCTATCGTCACAAGTGTTTTCTCCCGTAGTTTATTTTCACCGGATCGTCGATCGGGCTTACGAAGTAAGGAGATTAACCAGACCACGTTTATTTACGCGATCTACGATCATCGTTTTCCTTTCCAATTCGGTGTAGTTCTGTGCGTTATCGACCGCTTTGGTCGATACACGGTTTCACTTACTTACCGAGCACCGTACGAACTTCACATTTTGTTCGAGCTCTGCTTACCCTTCACTGCTGAGCTTTTCAGTAGGTATTAAACCATATAGACTGGACACTCGAAAGCTCAAACATCACACTATGATCACCTCATTGGAAGGAAGATGTCTCTCTACGAGAAAATCGTACCCTATAGGAACTTGTACTACGGAAACGTTATTATCGGAATGTCCCTTTTCTTCGGACTTCGAAATATATATCTTGACCTATCATACTTCAGCGCTATTTTACTCTAGGGTCAACATCAACATCGAATCGAATAATGAATTTTACCGGAAACAAATTTTTTTTTTTTCCCATTTTTAATGTCGCTAAAATTGTTTCCGATTTCTATATACCTACCGATATTTTCTGACGATTCGCCGTGCAAAATCGGTTCAAATAAACCTGAAACATTTTGCCGATCTCCATTCTTCCGACGACCGGGACAGCATCACCAATTTACGTACTAAAATCGGAAGTAAACGTTGCAACCTATTTTGCATCCAGGAATTTCAGCGAATCATCGTCTATGGGTATAAAGAGAGCGTTAACTGCATTATATCTGTAGGTATAGTGTTTGCGACAAGGAAGCAAAAGTATATGAAAGGCTTCCGCAACTATAATCCAATATTAGTTTACTCTTCGACGCCTGTAGCCGATGCAAACTCGGCGAAGTTTAACATTAAAAGCACCTGCTTTTCTTCTGCATTAACAAACCATCTGCAATGCATCGTAACAGGTATAATAATTAATCAAGGTTGTGAAAAAATTTGATCGATCACCGTTAATGGACCTGCAAGATGATGATGGAAGCTTAACTTCTGCTTGAGGTAGCTATAGAGATCGAGATCTAAACCAGATCGATATAATAACGAATGTGGTTCGGTTATGATCATACTTATTACGTCCCTAAAAATAGGGCGTTTATAATCGAGAAGTGGTTATAGAATCAATCAAGCAGTCAATGGATTAAATATATTGAAAACGTGGTACATCTGTGAATATAATCAAATAGAAGGGATTACAGGGTGGCTTAGCCGGGCGTCGTGACTCGCGCGTCGCGTCGCCTCTCGTATACTGACAATCACTGGGACAGATAACCGCTACAGAAACGCCCCCGTTACGTTGTGGCTACACCGTTTGTGCCTTCTTCGATTCTCTGTGGAATTTAGTCGAGAAGCCCCGATGAACGCGAACTGGTCACTTTTCTATATACGCAGTTTTTCTTTTACAGTTTTTACAAATATAACATAACCCCCTTTTTTTCCCTCATTTTCTTCCTCGTCGTCGTAAATTTTTTTTTTTTTTTCTCTCTCGTTTCCTCGGACCCCTAGCTTGACTCGCGTGTTTTGGAGAATTTGTATTATAGGTTCGTTTATAACCGGGAGTGAAGAGATGGAGATCTTTTAATTCTCTGAAAATTATCTACCAGTGATTCTTTCTTGTGCTTATAAGGAAAAGGAATCGTTGTATAAGTAGAACGTTGAACATACAACAGGAAACAGAAAGCCATGAAGATTTTTGGTAAAATATTTCGGGGTGGAACTAAACGTACGACTAAAAAGAAGGTAGGAGGTAGCAGAAAATCGTCGAACAGGCGAACCACTACCACCAAGTCTTACGGTGGTCCTCCGCATCTTCCGCGAGATGACTTCCTTCTAGGGGGTGGCGGAAGTACCAGAAAACACCGACGGAGACATAGGGTACGTGGTCAATGAATTGCTATAAATTTTCCGCTTCGTCGATGATCGGAAGATTGGAAAAGGTTCGAATATATGGGCATCGAAAATATTTTTTGGACACATTCAGTTTCGCTTAATTTCATCATACTTGTCAGTGGTCGCATACGCCCAAAAGCAGTTACTGATAATTCATGCTAATCGACTAGTCTCAAATTTCATCTGTCCATTCGACGTTCCTCTATGGATGTATATTTACGTACCTACGTCATATGTACATGTTTATCTTCTTGCGTAGCATATACGCCCATTGCATGTCACATAACGAGATCGCAAAGCGTTACTCTATACATACCTGCACGCACAGTGCAGCAGCAGGTCGTTACGCCTTTGTATCGTCGCTAGTAAAATATTTACATGAATTATAATAACGAGGAATTAACAGCAAACCTGAGGATAATGATGCTTCCGCTAAAATCATCATCCGCTTATCAACGCTGTTGTCTTTTATTTTGTTGGCATTTTTTGTTCTCCCTTTCTTTTTTCATTGCTCACAGAAGAGGGGAATATACGCAATTATTACGTTGAGCCGGTTACGATTTTTTGATAACGGTTCTCGAAGACGATCAAATTAAAACAAATTAAGTCTAAGATATTCTCACGCGGACTGAGAACTGTCCTATACTACCAGCTTTCAACGGTATAAAAAGGTTGAGCGTGAGATTAAGTGAATTAAAGGATCGTGCGTGGACGTGGGTAAATGAACCGTGCAATTGCGATCCTTTTAGTGCATAGGTAGTGGTGAACATTTTTGATCCTGCAGTTATAGTCTCATGTAAGAAAATTACTGAGATGATTATCTGCCAACAGGTTTTGTAAATTTGTTAATTACGGTATACGATCGATAAGAGCTATACTATAGGTCATGCTGCAGATTCCAGTAACCAAAAGTCGAAAAACGAAGATGAAAGTTTCGAAGCAAAAAATTTTTTTTCCTACTTTTTTACTCAAACATTCCCACGATCGTAATCGAACCGAAACATTCTTCACTTTTTACAAAGTATTTGACGGTATAGGTTGTTCACTATCTCAGGCATGCGTTCGACTTCGAATCGTTAACCTGTTTTAAAGAGGATCAGTGAAATTCTCTGTCACTGGTTAGAAATTTTTGGTACTACAGACGTGAAAAAAAACGAAAAAAAAAAACATTTATAAATATATATTCACCCATCAAAATTCCTATGGTATTCTCATGAGATACCAACGTTGAGGGATTTAGAGAGCGAAAAAAAACCAAGAAAATTTTTTCACTCAACTTTGGATTTGAAAGAATTTTACTTTTATTTTTTATCGTGTCATGTGGTACTTGTGCGATACGTTGAAAAGATTCTCAGCAAGTACTCAGCAGGTGTAGAGTATGAATAATTGTTCGTCGAACGTTTTTAGCATGAAGGAATGAAGTAATTATGTTGTATGTAAGTAATTGCAGCACGGTGTTTATTCTTTTGTTTCGTTGTGGAACAAAAAAGAAAAAAAAAAAAAAAAAAAGTCACAAAGTGCATTTCCGCTCCCATATAATCTTTCTTAGCCCCTTTCTTTAACCAACTGCCACACTTTGCGGCGTTCGTCGATTTCTTTACTACCATTTTAGCACGCCCTAAAGTTTCTTGAATAGTATAACAACGTATTCCCACGGGGAGGGATTCAGACAATGAACCAACATTCTCCGCGCCCTTGACAGAGTCATAGATTTTTTTTTTTTTTCGTTTTTTTTCTTCAACTTCTTTCCGGTCAGGGTATACGCGCTGTCAAATCACCTCGTTGGTTGAAATTAAATGAATCTGAAAACTAAACTACGCGTTTCCTTATTGGTTTTAATTATGCTTTCATATATGATTTATGAAAAGTGAAAGATTATATCGTGTGACAGTGCCGAAGGGATTCATAGAAAAGTAGGGCAAAATGGAGGATAAGAAATTTCACTGGACCGCCGTGGAGATATTGAATCCGAATATCTATAGCCCATGAATATATTTACCTACTTACTTAACCTGCACCTGCTACTTCGAAGGTATAACATATGTAGGTATATAGCTACTTCTATTGAACTTCACTTAACCCATGCATGTAGATAGCGATGGTCAAACACCCGACATTGATTGCCTTTCGATAGTTTCTCGATGGGAATTAACCTCCTGTTTATTGCTATTCACATCCGTTCGTTCGTTCGCTCGTTCGTTCGGTCATTCATTTCATTCATTGAAATAAGAGAGAAGTGAAGGTGAACGCGTTTACCTTCATGCGCGTGTCTTCTCCTTTGCATCAAAGTTCTCGTTTTTATTACCGGGCCTCTTTTTTTTTCTTCCTCTTTTCCCTTCGAGGGCTTTATTGTTCTGAGAAATTGAACTCTAATTTCTTCACGGTAAGACACGCAAGTTGGAAATAAAGTGACGCCGAAATGTAGATGAGGTTTTATTTATCCGGCTTCTTTTTTTTTTTGGTTTTCTTTTTTTTTTTTTTTTTTGCTGACTAGTGCACGGTGAATGAGTACAAATGCAGCAGCGGTTGGGTCTTGTCTTGGGGGAAAGGAGAAACAACAGTAGGTGCATTGTATGCAAGTCTTGTTAATCAGCGCGTCTCCTCACCCTCACATATGGCATAAGGTATACCTACTTGAGGATTGAAGTGCGTCTCCCTCAAGAGCTATGGCTGACTGTAAGAAGTAGACAAAGAAGTAGACGAAGTAGATGTACTGCTGGTAAAGCAAAGACTCATTGTCAGTCCAGAACGAGAAAGAACGGAAAATAAGCAGAAGAAGAAAAGGAAGAAAAAAAGGGAAGAAGAAGGCAGGAAAAAAGGGAAGAAGAAGGAAGGAAAGAAGAAACGAAGAATGAACGATAGAATAAGAGGGGGACACCGAGAGGCGCGTGCAAGTGTAGAATGGTGTTCACTCGAGTGCAGTCCAACTGCATTCCTTCACCTCCGCCCTCCTCTGCGCGCCATTACTCCGTTCCCCTATCTTTCTTTCTTTCTCTTTCTCTTTCTCCTTCCCTAAGAAAGAGTGGACCCTTACACTATATAGGCGTATACAACATTTACTCGCGTATAAACGTGTGCGCACACATATTATGCATCACATGTCCTCCGTTGCACCACACATAGAAAATACATAACGTTTGTGCACGGCGACGCGACGCGATACGATGCGACGTTCACCTCTCTTAGGCCACGCAGTTTCTCTTATAAATATTGAACGACCTTAGCCCTAAGCCTTATACCTCCATGTCACGGACCTCGAGGACGTCGAGACGAAAAGGTCGTTGCTTTCGGATCAGAAAGGCCAAGTTTACCACTTGGTATGGCCCTCTAACCGAAACGAAGTGCACGATGTGTTTATATTAGGGTAGATTTCCATGATGAATTCACCCATTTTGTTGGTTTTTTTTTCTGTTTTTTTTTGCTTTCTCTTCCCCTTTACGGTAGGGTTAAATTGCGGTCTGCATTTATTCACTCAATTATCATCAAAGTTAGATTAGCTTCTTCTCGCGTTCGCTTCATACATCATCTTCATGTGTCTTAGATGATTTTGTCCGATGCAGCTCATAGAGAAGAGACTGCTTACGGTAGTAAGAAAACCACGCCTATCACATCAACTTCTCATCTTTCACACATTTCTTTACGCCGCGTCTTCATAAACGTTTGCTTTGTACCACTGGATAGATTCCGGTAGTAGTTATACCTATGTACGATCTTATCCGGAGCCTTACACTGCAGCGAGATTCAATTCTTCTACATATCGTATAAACTCTTCAGGGGCCCATCCCATCGTAACAAATCACTCTACCAGAAAATATGTACGTATAAAGGTTGTTTCTTCAGCGATGTGCAAAGAAAAAAGATAACGAGATAACTTATGCGTTCGTTTTATTTATTCTGTTTGAATCCAGCTGCGAGTATGGTCTTCTTATCTAGAATCCTCGACGTTCGATTGACATTGAAAAAAAAAAAAGAAAAAAATTTAATTTATTTTCAATATCATTTCATCGTGCGGTCCATCTGGTAGCTCGAACGAGAATGTAAGACGGAAGCGAAGAGCGAACAATTTGAAGCGACGCCAATACAGAAGAAGAAGAAGAAGAAGAAGAAGAAGAAGAAGAAGAAGAGGAGTAAAGGGAAAGAAAAAAGTACAATCGAATTTCGTGGCCGATAGGAACCCCTGGAGCAAAGCACAGCATGATCGTCGTGCGGCCAAGCCTCCACCGAGTAATAGCAGAGCAATGAAGGTAGCAATTACCTATCGTAAAATATGTGGGCAGCCTTAACATATACCACAGACAGTTGCGAGCTGGATATTGGAAGTCTGCATTGCGGATTTTATACATACGTACACCGGACTCCTATCTGTACCACGTCAATACTTTATGGGTAATACTTGGATACGTAATAGTAATACCAATATCTTTCTTTATCCGTGCAATTTACACAATATGGGTATGAGGTACGACTCAACGCTGTTATATCGGCGCGTACAACGTGTCCGTGATTTTATTAACAAGTGAACAGCAACCGGCGAGATTATTACTTTTGAAAATCTGCGCGATTAAGAGATTTGTGAATGTTTTTTATTCGTCCCGTGCTAACGATATACTTGTACAGATTTTGAAATTTCGTGGAAGAACTCAAATCGGCAGTTCGATTTATTTGAAAAACTTCGAGTCTTTGTTGGTTCTTACCTACTTTCAAAAAATAGTCTATACATGTTATGTACACCACATGCGTATTGTCAACGTCGAAACACCCTGTATAAGAACGCAGGAGTGAGTTAAACCGCGGAATAATGTAGTCGCGGCTTACAAGGGAATGCAAACCCAGCCCAAGACGCGTAAGCGCGTAATTGAAGAGAGGTATTGAATGTGTACGTGTGTATAGGTATGTTTGTTGTACCTACAGTATATTATGCCTATTCTATTCCGCGTTCCACCTACCTATAGCATTATCATGTTATACCAAAGGCGTATACGAATGGCGTTCGTCGTCCAGCTGCTTACAATACGCAATATGCAACCTACTGTGCGAAACGAACTTATTCGCGTTAACATTAATTTTTGCATAACGGACAATCGACGTCCTTCGATTCTTTTCTCAAAAGTTCCATGGTAAGTAGGCGGATAAATTACAGATATTTCCAACGTGGGTGACGATATCATCGACTCTCCGATTAAGCAATATTCATTATGGGACGCGTTACCTTACACAGATTTCATTTTTTTTTCCTTCTAATTTAGGTATACGTTATATAAAGTAAATATTTTTCATTGAAATTTCTCTTTTTGCGCAGGTTTTTTTTAAAAACTCTAATATTTATGCTTCGAAATAATTTTCGTGAGCTTACTATCTATTTATCTTTTCAATCGATTGACCTAAATTTATTAAACGTGAACTGGCAAAACCACTGAAATTAACCGCAGCAACCGAACGACGGAATGAAGTATCCCATGCAGTTCACGTGATAGGTGCCGAAACTTTTTTAAAAATTTAAAGGGCTCCAAACCCGTTTGACCGCCTCTCCGTTTCACTATAAGCCACTAAAGAGCAATACCATTATATCGCATGTGTGTGAACACACACTTAAAATTTTGCGGTTTACTCATCGTATAAAACTGTGCACGGTTAAAGAGAGAAGGAGAAAAAAGAAGGACCTTCATCAAAAGTAGTTTTCAGCTTGGCATAATTTCCTCCGTGACGGACAACTTAAATTATTTCTTTCGGCTCATACATACCTTATACTCTCACTTACCCCCAGCCACTTCCTACTTCCTCTTGAAAACTCTACATTACGTTTAACTCATATGCACCCACCTGCATCACGCAACCGCCACGGCGCACTCATAACATACAATTAATTATAATTATTGTTTCGTGAAAAAATTCTATATAATTTTTTTTTACGGTGAGTTGATTATTTCGGAGAAATTCTTTTTCTTTCCATCTTGTGTTACCATGAATCAAATAAATTTCATATACTTCGGGTGATCCATCCACTTCGCTACTCCGGGCGCGCATACCTTAGAACCAAATCGTTATCCTGGTCAATAGACCGAATCCGTTGCGTGGAAACTTGGATATCATGAAATCCGTTGAAACTTTCAGGGGGGGAAACGGCTCTACGGTTTAATCCACGGAATGACTTTTGTTCCGCCCTTTAGAATAGCTCCTTTATAAGCGTAAGTACCATCTTGATTCGGTCATGCAGCACGACGCGTTCCGAACGTATTCGCAGACGAATTTTTTGATCGTCACATCGTCAAATGTTTTCGATTTTCATCATCAAAAAGCTCTTCTTGCGTGCTAAAAAAACCTGAAAATTCATACCAAGTTTACGTTTATATTCCGAATCGAGTCGTGGTATAACCTGAACATAGATCGAGTCATTCCATTGGAAAAACAAGAAGAAAAGAAAAAAAGGAAAAAAAGTCAGTCAAATCGTTTTTGGCCGTGTGGACGAACCTTTACGCACGACTTGCCCATAGGTTAGGGCGGAGTCAAGGTGGGAGAAATGAGCTACCTGTAGGACCTCAGGAGCCATGAGGTGGCCTAACCCGGACGACCGGCCTACCTGACTTACGCGCAATATAAATTCCCTATGGGAAAAAAAATTTACCCGATGTCTCATCATGTAGGAACTCGAGAGTCAAAACTAGCTTCAATTATCGGAGCAGCGATACCACATAACCCTTCTCTCCACTCTTCTCGAAATAAACTCATCACTTTACCCATACATATACTGCATGCAGTGTCTATATCGGGTGAAAAAGCAAAATGGCGCCTATATTTTATTCATTTAACGAATTGCATTATACAAGGTGCAAGTATACCTTCCAATCAGAAATGTCAATGAAATTCTTAAGATGGAAATGAAATTGAGACCGAAGAAATCCAACGTTCCTATAGACGGTGGTCACTGGTATAATAGCTCTATATTTGATATTTGTACGCGTAATGATATAAAATTTCTAGAATGAACGTACCTATAGAGTGAGGAAGAAAAATAGGTGCGGTAACCATATGCATACATTGAAAATATAGCGTGTAACAGTTCGTGTGGACAAGTCGTTTTGGTAGATCGGTGTATGGATGTAAAAATACTTTAGTGACCCAAAATAACTCCCCATAGGAGTAATAAGCAACCTTCAGTTGATGCAGACACGAGACTTAATTATACCGGTCTAGGTCCGGCTGGCTGTGAAGAGGAATACTGCACCCCGTCCTTCGGTATAGTCCAACCCAGCTATAACCCAGAATCGAAAAATCATAGCTGATGCTTTCGGAGTCCAGTCGTATAGTCAGGTTGGAACGGTTGCATGTGACCGTGAATTTTGAAACAAATCTACGACGACCGGTTCAGTTCGAGCAGTCGGTTTGAGCCGTTCCTCGTAGTAAAACTCGAAAGACGATCTCCCCAGACCTGCACGTTGTGATCGGCAACCGTTCTGTGCCGGCCTCTACCTGGAGGCTCGTGAAGTGGAAAGACCTCGTGCCAGGCCCTCGGTGCTCTCAGTAAACCGGTGTCTGCCTCCAGCCTCTCAACTAGCATCAAAACCTTCCACTCCGGAGTGCATGGACAGTCCTTTGGCAGCGTTGCCAGGTCTTTAAGGGGTTTGCTGCTCACCGTCAATTTTTACTTATTTATCAAGTAAACTCACTTGAAAATTTCGATAGTTTTTAGCGACGGAAAGAAAAACATTTACCCTGTTACAATGCCCGGTTGAGGACATCGGTTTAGTCAGTGGAATTCTTTGCGCGCAAGTTAAAACTCTCTACGTATAGCGAGTTACGCGTTCTGTGCATTTGTGTATGTGTCCCGTGATGAAAGGTGTAGTGATTTTGTTTCTGCGTCATTTGCAGCATTCGGTTCCAAACAGATATGTGTAAATACGTATAACTATAAGGAAAAGTTTGCTCTTTGATTTTTTTTACGCGTAGTGTAAATTAGCGAAGACTGGGTACTTGTCTGCTGACATAATCGTTTTTTATCAACGTTGTGGATTCTATGGATACGAAGTCGTTCCGTGCCTTTAAGATTTCAAAAAATCTGTGACAAGTGAAATAGAAAAATCTTTGATAAGATTAAAGGAGAAAAGGGTACCGCCCAGATTATTGGCTTGAGGCTAAGTGCAGCGAAAGGTTGCCGATGAAAAGTTTTTTGCAGAAAACGAAAGCTTGTATATCTGCCAAAGTAAAATACCTGATCGCCTACGCTCGGGTAGAAAAGAAGAAGGCGGTGGTGGTGGGTTGGTACGTACAGGTGTTCGTTATAAACCTGGTCTAAGAAACGCAGGTGATTTTTACCTGAGATAATCGAATGGATGCTGCCGCAATCGATTATTGGCGTGATTTACGCATTGCGTATAAATTATACGCCTACTACGGTTTTCATAATTAGAAAACGACAACATGTTGTTCCGTCCAGGTTAAGAAGAAAAAGACATTTCTTTTAATTTCTTCCATCGACAACGTCAATTATAACAACTGAGGGAGGGCGGGTGATAATGTCGCCCACCGTCTGAAGAAAAAAGTAAACCGAAGAAAAAAGTGTCAATTGATTATTAAAAAAGAAAGTAATATCAAAACGTTCGACATTTACTGGAAATTGAATTGATATGGAACGAAATGATGGAAACGGTGGTGCCGGCGGTCTTGAAAGGAATTCTGGAATTCCATCGCTGACTTCAGCCAACCACGCTTCCCCGCTGCATCATAACAATCCAACAAATTCTGGAATTGTTGACAATCTCAATCAGGTAAATCACCACATCTGCAAGAGTAACAGCGGCAGTTCACTCTCCATTCCTTTCTCCGTCGCGCGGTTTATACGTCCCTTTTGCATAAAATACTCTACGAGTTTCCACCTTATTATATTCCTTTGATTCAAACAAAACATACTCCGCCAATTAATCGAACGGACAAATACGAATTCCTTTGGCTGCTTCCATCCTTAGAATTATATGCGATTTGAAAGCGTCTCGAGATAAGCGCGGTGCAGCAAATCTCTCTCGAAACTTAAGCTAAGAGTTGCATATCTTAGATAAGCCTTTCGTTCCTAAGCCGCTAAAGTCGTACCGTGCTATGTCGGTTAGTTTTGCTGCTCCATACCTATACGTACGCCGATATACATATCTTTTCATAATGGGATGTGCATTAACTTTCCTGTGAAACAAATTATCCTACTTCAACTTATATTGAGGAAATTATTATCCCGTATCCCGAACTACCACAGGATATCAGGATAGACACACAACCTGTACAGTGTTCGACCGCGTGCAGGATGCAGGCCGAATTCCACCGGTCTGAGTCACGAGTGGCGTCTGTCCGTCCGACCGTCGGTCTTTTGGTCGAAAAATTTTTTTTTCGCCCCATGGTATTTGGCGGTACGTCATCTACGTTAGAAATTTTTTTTTATGAAAAAAACAAAAAAAAAAAAAAAACAAAACAGAAACTCACTTCGTTAAAAAAACGGATGATTTGGAAATGAATTCTATATTGACATTTAAAAGGTTCCTAATTGATTATGCTGAGTTTATATTTCGGGTCCACGTGATGGAACGTGACAGTCCTACGGCGATCGAAGATTTATTTTGTAAAACCCACGTTTTAAAATGACTCACGTCGTGAAACCGATTCTTGCGACGTATGGGTATAGGTATGTAAAGTGTAGTATTATCCGAGGTGTACAGCTTTGCGCTTGCTCACCTGCTTGCGTAGCGAACGAGTCAATTAATATATATCAAAGCGTGTAGGTGTTCGGCAAACCGACATAATTATATTGTCATGAGCGGGTAGAAAATCAATTTTCACATAAATATTTCGGTTTCGACTTATGTACCGTTTCAAATTCTATCTTATCTGCGAACATTCGTGCGAATATCATAGTATATTCGTTTTGCGCGGAAGTCTTTTTTCATTGAGCGAATAGAAAAATGGTCCATTCAATTTTAGTCTTATACCAACGAACTTACGCGGGTTTCTGCAGTAATAAACTGCGTTCTGCCACCGAAGACGGTAGCTGCCCGTGGCCTTAAAAAAACAAACAAAAGAAAAAAGGAAAAAAAAAAAAAAAAAAAAAATGATACATTCACTTCGTGGACCGTAATAACTATAGCGTAAGAGGCAGCTTGTTTGTCTGACCATGTGCAACAGCAGCAGCGCGAGTTCGCGGGTCATAAAATGCTACTGCAAATTTAAAATAAGGTTTAATCCGGTCAACGGTTCTGGAGAATACGTTCGAAAAGATATACGAAAATTTCTCCAGAATCTTTTCAAAAATTTACCCAAGTTTCAAGATTCACGTCTGACGTTGGAAAAAAAAAGGTTTTTTCTTTTCACTCGATCTTCTCGAGATTTATATATCTCTGCAGAAAAATTCAGTGAAGGGATCGAATAGTCGGGTAAGGTACACGGAGTCTCTCTTATACATATGGTGTATGTACGTGAAAATCATTGAAGCATATTTCGTAATATGGAAAAATAATATAAAAAAAATTCACTTGGAAGGTTTCGAAAGTATAAGGAGACCTCAAGGTGCAGGCTACTTAGCTGCATTCCCCAGCGATGTACGCTTGTCTCCCTATGTAATACAGCTGCGCAGCCATAGATACTGCGAATCTATGTATCTCAGCTATACTATACAGGTATATTAAGGTATCTGTGCCACCAGCTATGTATTGTTTCACATGTGAGGGACTTACATGATTTTCTTTTATATATTTTGCACAAACGGCTAATCTATTCGTCCACGGTTTTCTTGTATACCCTATACTCGACTGTTTTATATCGGTCTTTGTCACGCATCGATTAACCACGTGAACTAATTAAACAAATTGTCTATCGAAGGTATACTAATATCGATAGAGGTGTCTCGACGTTGTATGTAGAAAGTTGAGAATCGGTTCTCAGGCGTGTACGGAAACTGGTAATTCTTTCACTTTTTTATTTTTCTCTTCTGAATATCCCTCCTAGAATCTGGATTATAGTCAAACCCGATTGATCGGCTCTAGTTTCTCTTTAAACTATAAAATACTATAAACTACACGTTTTATAACCCATGCTACGATATCGATATCTCTGTATCGCCCAAACGCCGCCGCCTACAATGCATTTCGAATAAAATTTTTATCGCCTGTTTATCGATCGTCATTCTTAAAATCCGGTTTTCTGTTTTGTACACGTATAAACGTCCGAAGCTACAGCTGTTCGTATGCCTAAAAGAATTTTAATCGGTATATTTTAACGTACAGAAATCACTCACCTACCTATTTTACGAATTTTGTGATAAATTATGCGCGTTTAATATACCAACATGATGCATACCGTACGCCTGAATCCGAACACGTTTAATACGAGACATTGTGTAGCTTCGTAATATTTAATGCTATGTACTACGTACACATAGTTATATGTATATGTACCAACAGCAACCCCGAAGAACAACTGCAGAACTCTAGTACGTGTATTCTATATAGTCAATTCTTGGTACGCCAAGCCAACTCAACAATAAAACGATATTCTTCGTTTCGTCTTACGTATTCAAACCTTGTTTCTGACATAGGGGAACATTGAACCGCGCGAATATGCGGCAGCAGTTTGCAGACCTGACGTAACTTACAAGTTTTTTTGGTTTTTTCAATTTTTTTTCTTTTACCTTCATTCTTCAACATTCGCTTTGTTTTTTCTCACCTTCGTCTTCGAACCCACATTCCATCGATCATTCGAGTCATTAAAATGAAATGATTTTAAATCATTTTAGTTTGTCATTATTGTAATATTTGGTACAAGTTGAAGGTACTGAGAAAAATATATCTCTTTGACCAGTATCGTTTAATCGTGCAAATTTTGTTGGGGAAAGTTGATTTTTTTTTTCCTTCTGTTGATCGAATGAATTAATTAATTCTGTTTTACGTGTGCTCTTGATTGTTGCGAATCTGAATTTACTTAGGCTGGTAACTGAAAACTTCTAAAAGCTCGAATATTACCAGGACGATATTTAATATAAGTAGGCATCTGCATTGAACCTGGAGCCTCTTACCCACAAATAAGAGAGGGTTTCGCTTTAACGGCGGTCGGTAAAGAAATCTCCTGTTTTACGATGCTAAACCGCCACGAATTATAATTATTTATATATTCATTCAACAATCCATTAAAATACTTTCAACTAATTTAATACTGGACGAGGACATTATCTCGTAATGCTTTTTTTCCACATTTCTCACATTCCTAAATTTTTTAAGTGGAGATTCACGTACGATAAGAGAGAAAAAAAGGTACAAATTGAAAAACTAGCATCCTTTTCGTTTTCAAAAAGCGTTTGTAAAATTTTCTACTCCCGGATATTCCCATTGTATTTAGTTTTTACAGTTACAGCGTGCACTCAGTTATTAGGTTTTTTATTGCTCGTACGCGGTTGGAATTTAGGCAATGAAAAGACGATAAAAATGTAAAAATAAAATTAAGAAAAGAACTAAAAAATGTCTCACTTGACAGACCGCGTCGAGAAGAGGAGGGTATAGGAATATAAACTTATGGTGGGGGTAAGTTCCGTACTTCTCGTGCCTTACTTAAGTATGACCTCACGACGGCCTTGTCTCCGTGTTTGACCCCCTCTCCATATCCTGTACAGTGTTAGTGTACAGAGCTTTGCCCGCTCACTTTGCTTTCAAACGCATCGATGGTCGTTGGTTTCCACAGCGGTATTATATAGAGTTGACTCTGGAAGAACGAGTTTTAAACTAAAGCGGGACTTGAGAGGTATACGAGTTAATTCGTACGTCATGCATGCCAATTAACTCAAACCTAAAGATAAGCTTATATGTAGGTACTTTATACGCGTGGATTATGATATACATATACTGCGTACATGTATATGTATACGTATTTTTTTAATTTAGGTAATTTTTGTTGTTTTTTCAACTGCGTCTAGAGATACTCTGCAGTCAATTTTAATAAGGTGAAGTATAATAATACAGAAGATCTTGTTAAGGAAGGTTTATTACTTATTTTACTATATACCATAGGTAATATGTAATTCTATCACATTATCGCACAGAATGTATAACCTGCATGTAAGCGCGAGAAGAAAAGCGGAACTATACACGCGTGCATCCGTCTTGATTTGATTTGATTTGATTTGATTTCGATTGATTCGATAATTTGATTTCTCAACTGCGAACGCGAGTAGTCCGTATAGTAACAAGAAATGTGCTGCACATGTTTGATATACGTAGTACTGACATGCCGCTGATGGGAGGGTTTTCACCGCAATTACGCAAATCTTTAACTCATACATGTATTACAGGTACTTGTAAATCACCGAGATTTACAGCGTCGATCGCAAACAAGCCAATTTAGCTGGTCACATATCGAAGCAGAGCAAAAATATCCGCGATAATTCGACTCGACCGGGTATATTTCGTTTGGACAAAAACGATCGTTTTCTTCTCTATTTTGGCCACGGAAACACGATTCCGTCGACTGAATCAGGCTACGAAGGAAACTGATTTAAGTAGATATAACAATTTTTCCCATTCTGGAGCAGAAAAATTGGCGATAACTTTATCATTTCAATAAAACGACTTCCTATGTTTTTTCTTTTCGTCGATACCGAAAAGTCGTCATAGCTTAGGAATTCACCTGTTTCGTGGCAATTAAATGTACAGATATACGTAGACGTTATACCAATGGAGTTGCACTTCCCACGTGTACGCAAGTATAAGTTATAACACACGTGTCGCGCAGCATTCCTTACACCCACCATATCAAATGATAAATATTCGTTCGGTAGTTTTACCTCGATTACTTTAACGAAAAAGGCGTTCTAACCGTATAACGCGTCCGCATGTTCACTCTAATGAAATACGATTCGATTTTTCATTTTTGGTATTTATAACCTGCACCAGTAGATATGGTAAATGAACCTATATGCATATACTCTAAATTCATCGAGTATCTATAGTATGCACCTATAACTTCGTTACATAGTTACATCGAGTAATTTCTAATCATGCTCGATATGTAGAACATCAATTACATTTGAATTGAATTTGACTTCTTTTTTTTTTGTTTCTTGTAAATTACATCATTGCACAGTTCAAAAGAAATGATCATACGTTTGTCATTCATCCCCGCAACTTCCGTGCCGCATCCGGCTTGAATCACCCGTCAAGATTTTCCGTTCATTCGCATGATGTATTTTTTTTTTCTCAATAACTACATATTTTTATATCCGCCATTTTGATGATAAAATTTCTAATAGCTATTCACATAAATGCATGTTATAATAATTGTGTGATTTTATTTTCTGTTGCAGGTGAGTTTGCACCAAATTATCATATGATCGATGCGCTCGATGATGGAAATCATCTTCTGCAGGTCATCATTTTTTACATACGTATAATTACCATATATATGAAGAAATTCTCCCCCGCATTATATTATAATTTACATACAATATATAAAAGATTTTTTATGATCTTATAATGTCTCTCTTGCGGAATTGACAAAAAAGAAAAAAAATTGATATTCTCATAAGAGGATATCTTTGACGGTTTAAATATCACGAACCGCACCCCGCGAGGCACACATGCATTACACCGACATTCCAAAGTCGATTTAATAATAATAATAACAACAACAAGAATAATAATGATGATAAAAAAAGAAGGCGACGCGATTCGTTCATCGTTGCGGGGACCTCAACCCGTCGATCAAAGACTTCGAAGAGCTCGCATCGTCATCGGCGTTTCTAAATGGTGATGAATATACGTGTCATCGATACGCAAGTCAGTCACCTATTCGCTTAAATATGCTATAAAAATTCAGGAATATTCAATGATACGTACGTACAGTGAAAAACGAGAGGAAGGAAAATATAAAAAAAATTTAATTCATTATCAGCGTCTTTTTTTTTCTAATGTACATACCGTAAAACGTGACAAAATTCAATGGTATATATAATTTAAATGGTTAATGTTCGGATGTCATATACCTACACTAATATGGGGGTGTAACACCTGTTAATATGTAAGTAAGGTATGAAAGTTTTGACTCTGTTAAGAATTAGTTAAGAATTATGTGCGGGGGGAATTTTTCATTAGCGGTGTTTATTCTGGTTCGTTAGTTTTTTTTTCTTCATTTTTTTTTTTTTCTCTTTTCTATTCAAGACATATGTAGTACGTTCTATTCGAGCGGTATACTATATCTCGCGGCATGTATAGTACATGTGGAATGTTTACATAGTTTCTCAATAGTCGGGAGCACATAATTTAGTTTCCGATGTACGTAAATACGACAGGTAGTTTTTCAAAGGATAACAAAAATAATAATAATTAATCAACGTTCTTCGAACTTAGAAAAACAAAAAGAAGAAGAAAAAAAAGCGCATAGATTATATAAAATAAACCGATCGCACGCTCTTAGCGCTGTCAATTAAATGAACAATCAGTGAAAATTGTTCAAAAGTTAGTCGATGAAAGAGCGATGAGAAAATATCTTGGCGGAAAGAAAAAAAAGCGCGCGAGAAAAAGAGTTTGGAATAGAAACGGGGGAAAGCCGCGCTGCAGCGGCAACCAAAGCTAAGGCTGTTGCTGCAGCAGACAGCGTAGAATTAAATAGCATTCATCGTTACAAGTGCAATCTTCTCGGCGAAGATTAAAGAAGGGCAACATGAACCCGGCAATTGCAGATCGCGCGTACTTCTTCTATCCTAGGTATGCATGTAAGTAGTACCTATATAGATAGATGGATGTATATATTCTCTCGTGTTCTCGTCTATTACCTGTGTTTGAAGTCTGTGTGAGTCTAACGTGTGTATATAGAAGATACGGTATATGTGAATCGAGTAGATATATATCTTAGCAGAAAACCTACTAGATATGCAGATGTTGATACATTGACAACCTGTGAGAAACAGAATTACAGAGTACCTATACTCCATGTACTATATTTTCTATGTACGAATAATATAGAGCTTAGATAAATGGGTATAGCTAGGGAATTTACACGACTAAATTATATCTACGTATAGGTATACATGTTGCACCTGGGTGCAGATGCAAAAATATTTATTTTTAGATTTCTATTGTAAAAAGTTTTTTTTCTTCTTTCTTCATCTATTGCACCGAACAAAGTAATGGTATTTATGTAGTACGTAAGTCGTTTTTCTCGCGTTGATAGTATTTTACTATAGATCAAGTTTCTCTATTTTTTATTTTCAATGCTTTTCTTTTCTTTTTTTTTCTTTGCCTACTCGTTTTCACGAGCGGTATTATATAAGAGGATATAAGACGACGAGAAAAATATACATATGTGTATAATTATGTGTACACTGTATGTACTATATTTAACTTTCCACACGTGTACATAATATGGTTATAGAGTTACTACTGCATTTTATCTTTTTTATTTTTTTTTTTTAATGTTTCGGCATTTTTCGAATCGATTCATATTCCTTCGCCCTCCGTGAACGGCAGTTAAAGCGCGTATAGCACGCGATTATATAGTCCGGAGCCGAAGTAGTCGCTGCTGCCAGTTTTATCGTCGCAGCAAGTGCTTCTGTAGAAACGAAATACGTATGATACCTACTGTACACTATATATAGGTATACATGAAATATGCAAACGGGTGGACGTAAATCAAAAGTTAATTATCACAAAACCGCGCACTCGACAACCTGATCTATCCCTATACGTATCATATTTATTGTTGCTCCCAACTGCACTCTGATGCAACGATCCCAACTACAACCTAATAAAACAACAATCGACTATAATATTTGATGTTTGCTACCCAGAGTCAATCAAATTGTCACGTGTAAAAGCACTATAAGCTGCAATTTTTTCTGATATTCTTCATTTTATTTCATTTCATTTTTTTTTTTTTCAATTCTTTTCATTTTCATGGATCGCATGTCTTGCATAATATATATCTACGGTATATCCTGATCTTACTGCACATAACTGTGTAGTTATATACATACCTACGATTTGAAATATTGAAATAGATTTTATGTAAATATTATGTACCTATGATGGATACATACATATACCCATAACTTACTTGTAACGGACTTGCGGATAAAGAAAATCGGAAAGTTTTCGCATTAGTAATTGACGTCATTGACGTGCGCTCATTGCACCGTAACTAGGTATATACACACGTATACTATTTACTACATAATTCATCACTGACTTTAGATTCACATGTAATTTGGATGGTATTCACGCCCATAAAGTGCGACTGTCGCAATGATTAGCGCCAGATAATGATTATTGTCACACTGTATGTACATATACATGTATGTAGGTTTTTTCTTTTTATCATACATTATACAGTCACCGTTTCATCGAATTTTTAGAGACCTAAAGATTTTTCCTATTTTTATTTTTTTTTATTATTATTATTATTATTTTTTTCCAAATTAATGCGCAAAGCGCGTCTCGCTCTGATAAGAAATGAATTATATATTTTATCGGCTATGAATGGTGGTAGGTACTTTTGAATCGTTACCGTCAAACTATGCATGTAACAACACCGGATGAAAGCGAAGGCTAGTTACATCCGGATATTTGATTTCCGATGGGAAAATCAGATTGACTCGCGTGCTGCAGCTCGCGTCGCGACATCCGGTTTATAAGTATTATTTCTATTCACATAGTTTTGATTAGAATAAATAATCTATAAGCAATCAGAATTCGGTGTTTAGAATTACAAATTCGGTAGGACGTCGTATAGCGTTGGATCGGTTTGACTTTCTTCTTTTTTTTTTTCTCAATCGCAGTTGATCGATTCGTTTCGTTTCATTCTTATCGAATCCTACACAAACGGTGAAATATACTGTGGATTCAAACATCGGCTATAAATATATCGTGAGTGGATGAAATTTTTCGTCCTATAGAAACTTATGCCGCGCTTTGCCGTTGCCGTTGCCGTTGCACAGGGCAATTATTTCACCGGTAATTTATAGGAGCTTTCTCATAGTACGTTGAACTTTGAATCGCAACTTTATATGTATATATATATTTCTTGGAGGAACATGAAAACATACTTTAGTCATAGTTTGCTATGCGGTCTTCGTGCGATATATACATATATTTATACATTATATAGATATAAATATCTATAAGCGCGTATATAACACGGCACTTAATATACGAACTATGATATGTCACGTGATATCGTTGCGTTCGCGAACTTCTTCGTCGCTCAGCGTCTGGTTTTCGATGACACTGCGACACGATAAATAAAAATATTTAAAACGGGCCTCGAATCGAATCACGTGTATGTAAATTCGACCAAATATTCAAAATCCTCGGACCAATAATGATGATAACGTAAGGGCAACAACTGTAGGATCCCAAAAGCTGCAATGACGCATCGTCGCGATGATGCCTTAAGTCCCCTATACCTACTTCATCGTGTAAAAGAGAATATAATAATAATCGCGTACATTTTAAAAGATAATTACCGCGCGTCTGCAGGAATGTGTGGGCGTGGTCCGCACGTATCGCTCGTCTCGCGACTTAAAAAAGAGAAAACAACGAAATAGGGAAAAAAAAAATAAATAAAACATCACGGTCACCATCCACCGGAAGTATACGTTAATTCGGGCGAATAAAAATCTTTCATTCTTTTTACAATCAACACTATTACTCGGGCAATCAAAGCATTTCTTTTCTCTCTCTCTTTTTTTTTTTTTTTTCAAGTTTTATCCAAATACCCAATAGTGCATACGTACGTCCACGCAAGGATACCTTCGAATTTTTGCAAAAATAAAAGCCGCATCGGCCGCGCTATAGATATATATTATATATATATATATACATATATACACATACCTATATACCTACGTATACATGTGGTATGTATGTACCTTCGCATATAAATAAATTCCGATCGTCCTCAGAGATAATATAACTGGATAATATTAACATATCAGGACGATCTTTTCGGGTCCTGCTGCAGCAGCGTGTCGACTGGCGGAGTTCGGCACCTGGAAAGTTCTTTCGGAATAGGTATATACATATATACAATAACAATAATGATATTAATAATAAAAAAATATAGTTTAGCGCAAGAATTTTCGTTCACTCGGAATTTTATTGAAAGAATTTTTTTTTTGGTTCTTTTTTCGAACGTTGGTCATCGTGCAGCTACCGGAATTCTGCAGTGGGAAGACTTGAAGGGTCGGGCTTGATTTTTAAGGTGTGATAATTTTATGTGACGCATAACTGTGCGAGCGGGCCGCGTACCCGCCGCGCCGGTGAAAATATAATGCGGACAAATGGTATAAATGCCTCTTTGATCATCGGGGCCAGTGTCTGGAGTACGAGGAACGGTTTTCTTCCTTTATATCAACGTGAACTCTCACGTCGTGTCCCAACTATAACAACGTCATCCGCAAATCCATCCACGTACACTCAGTCAGTCAGTCTCTGCATGTGCACCGACTAAGGTATAACATATGCTATGTACTTACCTATTTATATACCTATACCTATGTACAATCCTATGTACTCTACGTATATAATATATACTTGTAAGTATATTGCGGGTAAAAGACCGCCCGGACAGTCTACGAATTACTCTTGACTCTACGTTCTACATAACTCGTGTGATGTACGAGGAATATAAATTCAAGAACCTACTATCTCCGAAGTTTTTTCTTTTTCTTTTTTTTTTTTCTATCTTCATTCTTTGGGAATAAAATTCTTATACGAGGTCAATTTTGTACACGTACGTACATATACGTGTGCGTGGACATCGCGCATATGTACGCTACCTACAGTTACAATTTTCTCTTACAAGATTTGGTCAAATTCTCGCCCACGTTCCATTGTTTCTATGGAGTATTTTAAACTATATACTTATATATATGTGACATGAGTCAGGACGACGGTCATAAATGTCGGGAATCAACACTGAGAATACATATCATTATTTGAAAAAAAAAATATTATTTTTAAACGGTTAAAAATAGATAAATAAATTAGGAAAAAAAAATTAACGAGATATTCAAATATTTAGCAAGATTTAAAAGATCGGTTTTCACCGTGTAGGAATTGAGCACGTGCGTACAGCTGTTGGAAAGAAACAGAGAAAATGCGGTTGGACTCGATATGTAGAGGCGGGTTGGTTGACCATAAAGAAACTCGTAGGATATACATTCGTTAGTTCGACTGTCCCCCATTCCATTTTTAAAATCATTTTTTTTTATCTCCTCCTTCGGTTCAAGTCTTCGCGATTCATGATGTCTGGACTTGTATAAATACAGTGTAAGTATAATCACGTACGAACACAGGCAAAAGCGAATCTTCGCACTTCTGAGAAACGTCAAAGACAAGCGCGAGTCTCGTGTTACTATACGACTTGTGTTGCACCGCTGTCTTTTCCGACGACTGTGATCGTTAAAAGAGAAGTTTAAAAAATTAAAAACAATAAAAATCGCTGGCGAAACTGCAGACGATCTACGACGAATGTTATCGTGGTACGCTCCAACGGAATCCTTTGACACATTTTCACATCTACATCGAAGGGCATAAATTATTGGTAAACCTAATTGAGTCGATTTTTACTCGATACACTTTGCGCCAAAAATGGCGCCGATAATATATTAAATTATTATTACTTTGTTCTTGTTTTTCATTGTTTCTTTTGATAATATTTATCGACGACGAAGTTTCCCCAGCTTATACTTTTTCAGCCCTGATCAGTGCGATCGATAATTTTCCTATAAAATCTTAAGCTCGCCGTATTATAGTCAACGGAGTAATCGATCGCGCGACCAGCTGTTACGGTATAGAAACATAAAGAAGTAATAAAAAAAAAAATTAAACAAATAAAGAAAAAGAAACCACCGCGGCTGTACCCGAAGGGATTGAGAGCCTGTGGACAGACTTGAGAAGCCCGCATAACTTCGAACCGAATAACCAGGAGCAGCAGCAGCGGCGAGCAATGCATGCGTCTGACCAGGCAAGGCAGTCGGGTTGTTTCCACTTTCAGTAGTTTCATCAGTCGTTCGTGAGACACCGAAGTGCGCGGATCGTTTCGCGCTCCTGTCATTACTCGAGTACCACGTGCTTTGCCGATGAGACAGTCAAAAATTTAAATGGCTTATTCGCGCTGGGTTTTAAAAATCGGTTTATTTTCTGCCGGTTGAAAAAAATTTAGTACATATAATGTGTCTCGTAGTTATTTGGTTGAGTTTAAAAAATTGTCGACCTAGTTGAATCGGTGCAAAAAAAAAAAAATACAATAAAAATTATATTTAATTAAATTAAGAAGTGTGTGTGTTGAGAAAAAAAATTAATAATATTATTATCATTATTTTTTTTTTCATGATATATGTATACTTAAATGTTGTAACGAAAGAAAAAGTCGCGTGTTCGATTAAAAAACAATAAATAAATTGAAAAAACTAAAACAAAAAGTGGAAGCAAAGTTAAGGATATATTACCGAATGAGTAAAGGATAGTTTCCGGCATTTGCGATGTATGATTTGTGCATTATTACAGTCGTGTAAACTAAATCATTACACGTACGCGCGCGTTGCATCACACCTGCATTCATACGACGAAACGTCGTTATCATTATTTCGCAACGTACTGCAGTTTGTTATTATTAAAATATCATCTTTCAATATCTTACGTTATATTAACAAGTGAAGTGTATGAGTTGGTAATTGTGCTGTTTGTGTTTATAATTCTTTGATTTGTTTTTATTTTTATTTTTTTTTTAATGTTTTTTACGTCGAACGTAATTCCTTTCCATTCGAGGCAATACCGTTTTTTTTTCCTTCTTGTAATAACAAAACAAATGACTCTAGAGGATAAAATTATATACGCACGAAGAATTTCGTTTATGGAATGCACGCGCCTCAGCATCTTTCGCGCTATTGCAGCTGCCATATCTTCTTCTTCTTTTTGCATGCTTTTAATTCTTGCCGAGCACTTCGTTTAAACAGTATTTACGCAGCTGTTGAATAGATTTTTTGTAGTTTTAACGAAAAAATTGGATAAAAACTAAAATAAAGAAAAGAAAGAAACCTGCAAGTGAAGGATCGAGGGAAGGTCTTCTCCACATGACACTCAAATTTTCAAGACTATAGAAGATATATATACATAAAAAAAAATAGAAACCGAACAATTTATCTCCCGTGACAGAATATCCCATTGACTCTTGTATTAGTTATTTAAATAAATTATTCGTCGTTAATTGGATGTAAAATTTGTCAACAAATAACCCTACAGGTCGTCGTATATACTGTATACACAACGAAGTGAGAACACGCGCGTTTTTTTTTCGAATATTTATCAATGTAAAAACAAATATTAATGGAAAGCAGATGAATAAATAAATTAGATAAATAATGCGTAGGCGTCAGGTGAATACCTGAAACAGTCGTTCACAGCTCTATTAGATGTTATATATGAGTGAGAATTATGCTAATATCAAATTTGGTGGATTTTAGGACGGCATCTTCGAATCGTCCGTATTCGTGGGCGGTCGACCGCTCGCCGTTTTCATTCGTCCTTACTACTACCTTTAGCTGCGCGCATAAAAAGCCTTTTACTGATGCAGGCACACGCCACGCACGAGGTGTAAATTAATTTTTCTACCTTCGATTTCACCGCGTTCACGTAATTTTCTCCGCAGCTATCAAGAGAATCCGTTAAAAATATTTACTCCGTTATAATCGTAACAATTTTTCTGTTTTTTTTTTAATACTTTTCTTCCGTCGAATATTCTTTCCATTCTTGTTTTCTTCCCCCCCGTTTGTATCTGCAGCAAGTTTTTGTTAGCCGCAATATGCGTGACGTAAAATGCAAAGGTGACATATTTACAGCGAATAATACTTGATCGCAGATATCGTACTACAGTGTGCAGCAGCACAAGATTTATTATTCTTAACTTCTATTAATAATTCATTTGGTAAAAAAAAAAAAGAAAGAAAAAAAAGTACTTTAACACGGTGAAAAATATCATACGAATAATATGCGAGGTGGAACGAAAAAAGAAAAGTAATGAATAAAAAAAGAAAAGAAAAGAAAAAGAAAATGGAAACTGCGGTGGCTTCCGCTAATAATTACTCAAAACCATCGCGATCTCTCTTCACTCTCTCTCTCTCTTTCTCGCGCGATTATATTCATATATAGACAATAAATTAATTCTGTGGCGCCGTTGCTTTGACGGATTCTCGCCCTGTGACCGCGATCACGTATGTAGATACGTATGTTACGTAGGTACGTGTATACGTAAACGTATATGCTGCATTATAATACATATTTAAAACGCCTACTCGGGATCGACTCAAAGAGTAAAGACTCCTCGCAACTCTGTAAGGGATTGCCACAGAGATAGGTCTCATTTATTATGCAGAATCTCAACCGTGCGTTTAAAAGAAAAACGAAAAATAGCAAGCACGAGTTGAAAAAAAAAAACATTTGGATAAAAGAAAAAGTTTTCGAGGTACACTTCTGTAAGCTTGTTTTTTTCTTTTTTTGGAATTTGGAAATTCTGAAATTAAAGAAATTCATTATACTCCGCCGGATCGAAAACATTCAAAAACAAATCGCTGGCTTTAAAAAAAAAATTCTTTTTTTGTAATTTTTATTATTGATGCGCCTATATATAGGACGTTCGCGATTGACGGCGTATCGATTATGATCGGCTAGCGAGTCTTTATTCTTTTAGAAGATACCTACGTATGCCTATAATATACTTATATGCGTACGTGCCCTGCGGGTGGCATTGCTCAATTAATGAAATAGTCAAAGCATAATATAAAAAAAGGTGTATAAAGTTTGGCGGATTTTGATCAGCGAGTGGGCGGCCTACAAATTTTATTTCTTTATTTTTCGAAACGCCAACAGTGCGGCGCGCGGATATGTGAGGTTTTCGGATAAGTTGTCAGGTGTTAGAGATACTCAAGATTAGGCTATAGGATAATATGATCGGTGCTAACCGCATACGATTTTTTTGCGTAGGCGGTATTAGACACATTACACTATAGCTGCCTATAACCTATCCAGGTGCCGTAGCGCCGCAAACTTTTCGGATGTTATTAATTAATAAAAAGTATCTTATACACCACGACCACGCGCTGATCCTCATCACTGAAATTAATGACAAGTCCACCACTCTCACGTAATTAACGCCCACTTAAATACCGTCGTAGTTTTAGGACGATCTTTTCTATTTAAATACCAAACGATTTCAACCTGCACACTAATAAATACCTCAATGCACGTATATATAAAGAAACCTGAGCCAGCTCGTAAATTAATGCAATTAAATAAATAAATAAATAACGAAGCAAATAAAGTTTAAAACTGACTTGAAAAAAAAGGCAAAAAACATAGAAATCTATGCAGTAGCCATTGCACAGCGGGTTATTATTGCTTCCGTGATGATTTTTTAATTTATTTAATTCATCTTTTATTTTGCCATGCAATTAAAAATTTATCGATTGATTTTCCTCAATTTTTGCGTATGTAAGAAGAGAAAATAATTGAAAAGTTTTGTTGCAGGACCAGAGCAAATGATCTATTCTTATTTAGTATAAATAATTAGTCTCGCTCTGCACGTGCTTTACTTTATTTCCCACGATGTATCTCGCGAGGTAAAATCCATTCTTCGTATACCCGTTATGAGGTAGTGAAAGATTTTTGGTCGTGATATATTTCTCTGTGTACATTACGCACATCTATAATGGGAGAATTTTTGAGTGATTTTATTTCTCTCTCTTATTCATGTATATAACCGTTTAAAGTTTGTTAAATAAATACCCAACGAGACCCCTATAGGATATTTTGCATCTTTGCACGATTTATCTTATAACGCTCTTGTGGAAAGTTGATGTTTATAAATTGCCAGGAAGTTAGAATAAGCTTGAGAATAATAATCATTGGTATTATAATAACGGTCTCGGAAGATATTCTAATAAGTTAACCAACCGGATCCTTTTATTACTTGGAGCATGTTTAATTTCGCGTAAAAATTAAAACGAAAAAGAAAAAAAAAATCACAAATTCATGAATCGAAACCACGCTGAAAAAATAAAAATCGTCCCACCGGTTATTTCATATATAAGGAAGATATACAATTTGCATTACTTTTGAATAATGTTTTTTTTTTTTTTTTTTGATTCGTTTTATTCATCAATCGCATGCGATTCGCAAATATGAATAGTCCGATCAAATGATAAAATAGTTTGCAGTACATATAGGTATAACATACGCAAGGCTCCTCAGTGCAATACGGGGAGACCGTTTATGTCATCATTTTTTACAACACGTTTGTTGGCCTATTTTTAATGAACGTAATCAACCATAATTGGTAAGAGTTAAATAAATTGGTTGGTCGTTGTGCCAATGAAACGAACCGACCGCCGACCATCAACCGCGTTCAACCAGATAACAGACGGCAGCAGCTTATACATGTAATATGAAAAGGCACTTGGCCAACTTGGCGCCTTTTGCCAAAGACTATTACCCTTTTATTCCTCTTCATTTCTTAGACTTTTTTCCTTTTTTTTTCCTTCATCTTCCGCCGTTTGTATTATATATATCTTTCCACTGCAGTATGGCGTGTCTGATAATAATGTCTGCTCTGCATCTGCAACCTTTTGTTAAATTGTTTAAATTTTTTCTTTTTCTTCGCTCGTATGACGTGATCGTGACAGACGTTACATTATATATTGTACGCTTTGGCCTTGAATGGAAAGGAAATATTCGTTAGAAAAATTTTGCGGATTTCTAAATCTTTACCTGATTTATAGGGTACGCCTGAATGAAGATTTACTCGGAAACATTTCCGATGAAAAAACTTTACGATAACGTAGTTACAAGTTCCGAAGAAAATATATTTCCTCGAATTACGCAGATAACCAATCTGGGTTACTCTTCTTGAAATTGAAGTGAATCATCCCAGCAACGGTTTATCTGTTGTGCGCCTGTAAATTTTTGTCATCGATTCATAAATGCTGTAATATAATAGACACGGTGAAGTTTAGGAAACTGAACTTATCACTTGATGTTCTTTCTTTTATGAATCATCTGTACACACAACATTCAAATGTGTAGCATTAAAAAGAGAAGAGAAGAAGATTTCCATACCCTATATCATATTGAATGTGGAATAAATAATCTATGAAGAAAATTTCTCTTTTGAAAAGAAAACAAAAAGAATGTGAAAAAATTAAAATTAACCATAACGTGATGCGACGCGATTTAATTAAATCCAAGTTCCAGTATTTACATTTATTATACCTAAACGTATAATAATTATAAATTGTCATGCGGATCGACTACAACGAAGTTGCCCAGAAAGAATATTTGGTAAGAATTATTACCTGTAATATATTTTTATTTCAATTACCATTAATTATACGCAAATTACATACCTATTGAAGAAAAGAAATTTAATAAATAAAATTGCAAAAAAAAAAAAAAAAATGAATACTTTGCGATGTGCCAAAAAATTAATAATAAATTGTCATTAATTCTCTTAATTTTTTTTACAATTTATATATTTTTACTTTATCGAATAAAGTAAATAACGTTCGATTGTATAATTGAATTTGATTGTCCGGTATTTTCATTTCCTCTTTATTTACGTTAATTATTTTTAATCATCAATAATTGATGGTTATCTATATCGACGCTCAATTGGATCCGGCATACCTAATATCGAAATCTTAAATATCAAAGTGAGCTGTGCGCGCTTTATTATATTATAGCCTATTATAATACAGCCTCGACGAGATTCAATTAATTTTAAAGGAAATAAACAACAGTTATCAATTATATATCTGTTCGTACGATCGAATATGTATATTAGCATTTGTACATATCACCTATACATACACACCTGTTTGTTATAATTCACCTTGCATTATTATACGCTTCGCTTAACTTTACTATATTTATATACATATTTACATTTCACGTTGTTATAAATCTGTTTTGCAATACAAAAATGCGGACGTTCATGTTCTTTTTTTTTTATTATTCATGTTCCACATCTTCGCTGCAGCTGAATGGTATCGCAGTTATTTAATTATTACCTAACTAATGATATCTTCACGTCACAATTAGCAAATTAATTAGCGATATACAGTTAACGAACACCTTTCCAAATCGCAGCAGGTATTTATAATATGATGTGTATAGATACAATTGTTAACGGTTTCAACATGCCTATCTCCCGATGTTCTCTTTTCTCTTATGCCTGACCTAACCTCATTTTTGCAACGTTCTATATAATTTCTTTATTGGGTTATTTTTTTCTACGTCGCTCGTCACCTCGTCTGATTTTTTGCACACAACGCCTGACGAGCGATTAAACAAAAACACAAAATTTCTCTCGGCCGATGGAGATTGGAATACGTAATTATATGTGAAGTGATTTTCTCGACGGTGTATGTCCATATACTTTCGTGAGCTGTTACCGCTTGGTGAAATTTAAAATAGATAAACAAATGAACAATGTAGTCTAGATTATATATAAATTGTTACCGTTATTATTTATAAATACCTGCAGCTCTGGTTTAGAAAAAACTTACTTTCTCCGTCACCCTGATGCAATTTTCATTTGTCTCTTGCTATCGCGTGTACATATTATTGCAGGTTGTTTCGAGTAATTCTCGAATGAAAATTAATCTACTCGATTCCTTTAGTTCTTTTTTTTCCTTTCTGAAGATTGATTAATGTAACATTGAGGCTTTATTTATTTCTTAGCAGTTTTATAGACATACCAGTCTATGCCCTAGGGGCGATAGACCGGACATGATCATCCTATATACCTGTAATATACTACAGCTAAAAGTTTTTAATTAAGATGAAATTATTCCGTCGTTTTGTCAATAAAATTCGGAGAATTCGGCTCCAAATATTTCGCTAATTAGTCACAGCGGTTATAATTTGCGTATTTTAATTAGTGAGACCAGAAAGAATAAAAAATATGGATGCTGGAAAATTATTTAGCTTGAATTCTGCAATCAATCCCAAAAATATATACCTGGCTAAACGTGACGAAGAACCATAAATAAATAAAGAAATTAAGAAAAGAATTGGTAGGTACTAAAACAAAATTCTCACCAAAGAAGAAGGCGCGAGGTATAGAAACAAAGAAACCGGATGCCTAACGAAGCATTTCGTAATCACTTTTTTCGAGTCTTGACCTGCCCGGAGACCCGAACGCAAACCTAAACCCGAACCAACATAAGGAGTAGAAAAAAGAAAAAGGAAAGGGAAAAGAGAACCCCAGCAGATGGTCTCTGGGAACCTTGTGGTCGGAACCGAACCAACGTACCTTGCAGGTTTGGACAGGTCGTTGGAATTTCTTGATGTGTTTGAACCTGCGCGATCACATCGGACTCCGAGATAGATCTGGGTCACCTTCTCGGAACTTGGGCGGGCTACCGATCGTTCGGTTTTTCTTTCCTTTTCTTTTCTTTTTCGTGGATGTGTTCGTCGTTTGTGCAAAAATGCGTGACGTAAAATCGTCCCATTATATTATGGGACGGAGAATTTTTTAACCCCACAACGAAAATGGCAGCCCCTATAGGTATACGTTTAGCGGTAGATTTTTTGAACTGTAGGAACTAGAAAGAAACAGAGAAGGAGAAGAACTACTATGTACGGCTTTAAGCTCATTTGATCGATCGACGGCTGTTTCGTAAGCCTTTTTTTTTACGTTCAGAGGTATTATAGCCAGGCGATGGGTATAATCGTTTCTTTAAATTTTCCGGTATCACGAAGGTGTACAACGCTAATGGCGATGAGTGCCTATAATTGATATGTTCAAGGCACGAGCTGTTCGGACGGTAATTCTACCTCATGCGTATTATACATCTCGTGTAACAGATGCTGCTGCTGCTGCAGCCATAGTGCAAATGGATATTATTCAGATGAGACACCACCTTCGGTCCTCTAAATGGATTGGTAAAAACTCCGAAAGAAAGACCTTCGAATTTTAATGCTAAACTCACACAATTTGTCATATGCTACGAAAGGTGGTACAGCTATTTGGGTGTTATAATAACGACGGAACGATATTTTATTTTTATCGATGCTATCACCTCGTACCACACATTATATCATACAGACCTATGCCATGATATCGCGCGAGACCAACGCCTGCGCCAGCTAAAAGGAAGGCGAAGTGTTACAATATACGGACGGAAAGCGCATTCGTATCTGGCGGTCACGTTCCATCGAGAGGTACTTTGACCTGAATTCAAATGGAAAGAACGTATCATATTACACGTATAATAGTGGGAGTGCTCGAAAGCCACCGAAATTATTCCGATGTACGAAGTTTTTCGTTTCTTTTTTTCTTACCTCTGAATTACGCATAATATCGTATTATCAATGATTACTTACTTTGAAAAAATCGTGCAACTATTTTGAAAATTAAAATTCCATTGGTTAACACGTCATTGCTTATCAACAGCCATTTTATATTTACGTAGCTATGGAAGAGAAGAAAATTTTTTTTTTTTTTTTCCATCAGACGATATAATTAGGACTTTCTGAATTTATGCAAAATACGTATAATACACTATAGTTTTTACACATTTGTTCTCGCGTTTGTTAAACGTATACGTATACAACTCGCAACGCGTTCCGTTTCACTGCAGAGTAAATATTTCTTGAATTGAATGAATATGCTTCAGGCTGAATATAATCAACGGTAGTATAGAAACAACTTTCAACCGGACAAATTTTCTTTAAAAATATTCATACACATATGTATAACATTTGATCTATATACATGTGCAGTTTACTTATGAGTGCAGCTGTGGTTTGTCATATGCTACACTTGTTTATAGTAAATTGTGCAGTTTACGTATTCACAAATCGAACAATCTGATTCCAGTGTAAGTGCGGCACTGCATGCACTAAGTTTTCCTATATACCCGTATACCATTTTTTAACGAATTTATGGGACGCGCGAAAGTTTCCAATGGGAATAACAAATATCGACGTACATATGAAAATGGCATCTCCTTTCTAATTTTAGTATCCTTATTTATTTATTTTATTCATTTATTAATTTTTTTTTCGTTTTCAAAAAAATCAATTGCTGAATTGAATTATCCTGTACGAAAGAAAAAACAAATCGGGGAAAGTATTTGAAAAGGAGTATTTGGAGACACAACGAAACACGGTCGATTAAATATCCTACCGTCGATTTTGCAATATGATAGACAGCCATTATCACCACATAAAATCTAGTTGGCCAGTAATTTTCGTAGCTAATTCCCATGAATTATTATTTAATTATATACGTGTGATCGCGTATTATTTGAAAGAAATTTTGTTACACACGTATATTTGAGGCGCAGGGGGCGCCAAATTAGGATATCCATGCCTCTGGGGGAAAAATCTTTATATATAGCTCTCAGGATTCTCATGTATGTAGAGATAAAGTCGTAGCGATTTTACACGCGAGTGAGAGCGTCGAATCAACGTGGCAAAAGAGGTGAGTGAGTGCTGTGCTCTTAGGTACAGTATAGAGAGAGGCTGCAGGCAGCGAACGGTCGATTCCCGATCCCGATGCCGATGCCGATGCAGGTTGCCTTGCCGCGTCCTTGTCGATTTGTTACGTCATCGGACGTTGCCTCTTACATTACCCGTTCAAGATTATTTCCTAGTGTTACATTACCACCGATAACTATGCACACTGTATATTTATTATATATGCGGATACCGATGACGAATTGCGTGCGTAACAATGTTTGGTTTTACTATAAGAATTTATAGATTACTTTGAATCGAGAACTTTGTCAAAAGAAAAAACAATCGAGAATTAGGAACGAGTTCGTTATTTTTTTTTTTCTCTAGAATCTCTGCAGCATCTCACTTTCTCCTTTTATCTCCTTCCACGGTAGCCCAGCTCAGTTTAGAGCTCAGAACAACGGCGTTTACTCTACTTGCGTTATATTTTAAGTTTGCATTAAATTTACCTGATTCGATAAATGTATCGACATATCATGTATAGTACGTACCTATGTAAGTATATATACCTGTTTCGAAGGATGACGATGACTATACGATGAAAATGAGTTGTAGAAAAAAGTATTATAGGAAATATTTTCTGCTGCAGCATTTGCGATCTTATAAAGTAGTAAGGGATCTTGCGCAAGGATCAAGATCGTGCGGTCGGTGCAAATTATGGTGCGATCGCCCCGGAACCGCGAACAGAATTATGAATTCTTGATCGATCGGGTAGATTATTTTCAAAAGGACCTATTGACACTGTGAGGATATATTCTCACGGTTCATTTTCAGCTCATCTTAATTCCTGGAGCTTGCGATATAAAAACAAAAGTTTCGTTCCACATCTACACGCCTTTCGATTTACGAACGTCTGTGCATCTATAGATCGTTCTTATACACGCTTATCCTCGAAGTATCTGAAAGGCTAATTTCTAAAGCAAATTAGATACATAGAATATAAATAAATTTAATTATCAATTAACCCGCTCCTAGCGCTGCAAAATCCAGTCAAAGATCTTCCTGTACACTGCATACTTTATGTACTTCACCGTTGCAACAGGTTGCCTAGGTATACGAGAATAACGTAATACAATAAGGCGTGTAAAAAACTTTTTAGTCACGAACGCGACTTAAATAGGTATTATTTATATCTATACATATATAATATATATACATTTATTTACTATTTCTGTTGGGTGTGCACGCCCTCTCTGTGTACAAGGATAAATGGTAGTATGGCGGTGCACACCTAGCGGAATAATGTGGGTTAGGGTAATCCTATCCATCGCTCCTGCAGAGGCTGCTGCGTAACCGTTGAGAGCTATAAACGAGGAGTTAACTTTATATATATGTATAGGATATAAACTATGAACACCGCTGCATATTAGGTATATATAGGTATATTATACCTGCACGCCCGTGTATGTAAAGGTATCGCTATGTGCATGTGCAGGTGTGTGTTATAAGGTGAACGGAGAACGCAAAGCAGAGCGACCGCGGCGGTAGCGTCGTCGACCGAAGACCATTTTAACGATATAGTATACGCTGCGGTATATTTATACGAACCTGCAACGAGGAGGAGACCATGAGAACTACTCACGGAGAAAACACCCTCGCTATATACCTGTACACTGTACAGGTACTATAACGCTTATACGCTATGAAGCTCGACCTTTTGCACGATGCGGATGAAATATCGCTGAACGAACTGCTAAACCTATTCTAAGTAAGAGCCAGCTCCTTTTCTAGCTTGTACGTTATTAAGGCCATTTATATTTACTGTGAGATCAAAAAGTACTAGCAAAAATTCAATTTTTCTTCTAAACGTAGTTCTCACCGGATTATTGTAGATTTCTTCTGTACACATTTTCTGTACGCTACGAAAAGTCGTCTTTTGAACAGTAGTCAGCAGCTGAGGTAAGCGTTCATTTTTTTTCAGTCGATTCGGATCGATCTTTTTTCTTCTTTTCTCCAATTTTGGTTCTCAGGTTCAAAGTATTTGCCCTGAATGCAGAATCTTGGGTCATATCCGTTGCAAAAATACGATCAGATTTTTCTTATAATTTTGGAACGATAAATTCGCATTAATTACACTTTTAATGGGTATATCATTTTCGTGAGTTATCATTTATTAAAAATTTGATTACTAACGATAAGATCATGACAAGAATTATCTCCGCGCATAATTTCATTGATGAATGAATTCGTGGAATTTATTTCGAAATTCTCGAATTCTCATATATGATCGTCCCGATGCAACCGCGACGCTGGCGCACGTCACGCTGCGAGAAAGTAGTTATTAAATATAGTATTTGTCTTCTAATACCGCAACGTGATGTGGAGCTAATCGCTTCGACTTGATATGCGTTTCATCTCGAAGTATTGCGTGTAATGGTGGGTTAGGTATACGATTAATTGGTGGGCGTGGGTGGAGCGCGTTAATTATTCCACAACATTATAGGTATATAAGCTCCTCCTTTTTTACGTAGAAAAAAAAAAAAGGTTGTATACGTAACACGGGCGCAATCCTCGCTTGCATTGTCTATTAAAAAAAAAAAAGAAAAAATGTTAAAAAATGAATAATAACTATAAATAAATAAATAACATTAATAGGATGTCGAATTTCTCAAAGCGATGAATTTCTCCGTCGCAGCAGCAGCATTGGTAGCAGTAGGTTACACCTTGCCAGTCTTTCATCATTTCGTTTATAGTATAACATATATAAAATTATAATCGATTTGCTTTGGCGCCACTATTAATAAATTATTCATACATCATTATACAACTTGATATACTCACTACGTTATTTTCACACCGCTCGTTCACTTCGTTTTTCTTGTATTACTATTATTATTGGTTTTTTTTTTTTTTCATCTCAAAGTTTTTTTTTCTCTTGCTGAATAATATTATCAAATACTTGCATAGTGAACTTTAGACAAACGATCTTATACGCGAGTAAAAAATTTCTCGCTATATCCCCCACCTTGCCCAGGGTTTATATATTATTTATATATATATATGTATGTATGCCTACCATCTACATGCACATACATTTGGACAAGTTTTAATCCGTTTTATTTCATCGTATATTTAGTTCTGTATTTTTTGGCAGGATCTGATAACCGGGTTCTCCTCCGTCTGTACAAAGCTATTTGAAATTCGCTTTGGCTAATTTATCTTGCCAATCAATCGGACAGTCGTTCACGCAGAGGTTACGTGTATTAATCGTATTATAATTACTCATTTTTTTGACTCTGCATGATCATTTTATTGCCCGGAATGCAGACCGGTGAGTCTGAATCGTTGCCCGCTGCTGCTGCGTCGACACGCCGCGCCGCGACGTTTAAGGAAATACGGCCTATGGGTATATATTTATAAATATGTAATATTATATATAGTATATAGGTATGTAATATAATAATTTGCCACTTATTACTTTTCTCCTATAGAGAATTTCTATCGTGCAATAGTTGTTGACTGATAAATTGCGAAGTGGAGATTTTCTTCGAAAATCGATTTCGCCGTATGTAACGGATTGAAATGGCAATTAATCGACCCATTTACACTCGATAAATCATCAACCGGTGATTAATCGCCCATTTTATTGTCCCCGCGGTCTCTAGCTCGCGCTACGTTATATTTGCTGGCGCATAGATCGGATTTCTCCGCATGCGGTTCACCGCCGCGCGCGGCGAGCAATTAAACCAGCATTGAGAAATAAAATCACCGTGGCTGCGACGATCTTCGTTACTTTTGTTCATTCCTTTTTTTTTTCTTTCTCTTTCGCCGTCCACATCACAAAATCAAGGAGATATCCGTGGAGTGGAATTTTGATGGTTTTATTTCAGCTACAAGCTCGGAGAAAATTTGATAATTTAGTGAAAATCTACTAGATGTGAATCTGCAGGGTGCTGAGGGGAAAGCTCTGCACGCTCGCGCTCGCGCTTGTAGGTTTTCTCTATGTTATACCTACTCAAGACCCTCACGCGAGCAACAATGCGAAGGTATCGTCTTACGTCATGCGGTGACTTTAATGACACGCAAGTGGGTAAACTCGTCATGCAGCGGTGCACTTTGCAGGCCTTATTACGTCGAGTATATATGTACACTTGGCGAGATCATAACTGAAGTAGTTAGACACTACGCGATGAGCTGTAGGTTGGCGTAAAATATCCCTAGTCTAGGCAGCAAACGGGGGTTTGATTTTTCGTAAATATCTCGAGAACTGATTGAGATTTCCGAAATTTTAAAAAAGATTCGAAAAGAGGAGGAAATTTCCTCAAAAAAGTTTCGACTCCCGGAACTAGAGGACCATTATTTATAATCTTTCTAGAAGCGTGAAAATATGGCCGAAAACAGCTAGTCTGGCTTGCGCGCGTCATGCAATGAAACGGCCCATGTGCCAGACTAGCCGTTTTCGGCCGTATTTTCACACTTCTAGAAAGATTATAAATAATGGTCCTCTAGTTCCGGGAGTCGAGACTTTTTTGAGGAAATTTCCTCCTCTTTTCGAATCTTTTTTAAAATTTCGGAAATCTCAATCAGTTCTCGAGATATTTGCGATTAATCAAACCCCCGTTTGCTGCCTAGACTAGGGATATTTTACGCCAACCTACAGCTCATCGCGTAGTGTCTAACTACTTCAGTTATGATCTCGCCAAGTGTACATGCTACATACATACGTGTATAGTCGCTGTACATCTATATTCATCGTGTAGTTTTTCATTTTTTTTTTTGTTTTTTAATTTTTTTTTTCTTTTACACCAATATAATGCACGACCGCAATATACGAGCCGGATCGCATCAGGGAAATTGTTTTTGTCCAAGGAATTCGTGTTAGCTATTGTTTAAAAATTCTCGAATGGGCTCGTTGTATATAGGAAATTATATTAAACCTCGCGGAAAATATACGTATAAAATAAAATAGAATTGCAGTAAGAATCTCCCATGTCTCGGTCACGTCGGTCACATGGAAATAGATCCATATATATTGTGTATTATAGTATAATTATATATACCTACATTTACAATTTTTGTCACGTGGGTGGGGGGAAATAAATCTGTGAAGTTTTTTTTTATGGTTTCACGATCGAATTTCCTCACCAATATAGTATAATGTATAATTGAATAAAAGTTAGTCATGAGCAAGTCTACCGGAATTAATCCGTTTTATTGTTAGTAATATACATGTATATAGGCATGTGTACATTTGTATTGGTGTACGTTATGTATACGTATTTATACATAGTTGAAAATTGAGTTTCGCTGACGCGTGCGTACGGTATTTGTATACATACACGCATCCCAATAGACACATTAAGCTTAGGGTAGTATATTGGATTCGTCATAAAAATCTTTAGGCCTTGACGGAAAGAAGCCCCGTGCACGTCTTTATTTTCACTTCCGGTCTCCTGGCTTCCATCGTTCGACAGAAAACTCTAAGTACGCATATACGGCGACCTCGACCCTAATTTATTCGATTTTCATCGCTGTAAAAAAAAAAGTCACGAGTTGAAGTAAAATGATCCTTAAAAAAAAATGGGAAAATTTGGATGTATGAAACAATTAACCGTTCACCGCGCACATCGTCGTCGTCGTCGTGCAAGTTTTATAAATTTGTTACATTTTCATTGTGCATCGCATGTTACACTGACTTCCTGTGTAAAACAATGAGCGCACGCGCATATTGTCTCGGAATATCTACTTAACGCCGCGATAAAATCAGATGGTGATTATAATTTTTATCTCTCAACTTTGCTTCATTCTTTGCGCACTTCGCAACGCCGTATATGTATAACTATGCAGTATGTATATATAATGTATACGGCTAATTCATCGCGCTGCAGATGCACCGACGTGTTGGAGATTTTGTTTTTTCTTTTTATTTTCGTTTCTTTCTTTAGGAAGGGGGGGGGGGGGGGGGAAGAAAAGGATTTTTGTACAGGTAGGTAGAAATAATTCAACGAATCGTTGATGTCGATTGAAGTAGCATTGATTTATCGTCAGGTACAACGTACGGAGACGAAGTTACAAAGAGACGTGGACGAAACGCGTCGGGACGTATTTAAGTGAGATCAAGATTTATCGCGTTGCTGCAGAATAACCACCAGCAGCGCTCTAACCTACAATATATATGTGCAGTATACCTAGGAGGTATTCTCTTGGAATAGTAAATGCGAAAACTATTTTCCTTCGCGAGCTTCGAAAATCCATGAATATTATTATACGTACTATATGAACCAATATGTATATTATTATACACGAGGAATATAAATTCACAAATTTTCTTATTTTGTCTTGTGCCTCTGCAGGTACGTAGAGAGACGCGGTTATTGATATGCGGGTTTTTGCATAATATGTAACAACGAAAGATGTAAAGTATTTCTCAAGCTTAAATATTTGCATGCGATGAATTTGCGCAATGCAATATATGTATATTGTAACAACGCCGCGGTTGAAAGAGAGGTATTATATGTATACATATAAGTATGCGATTTTATTTATCGATTCGCGATGTTTGTTACAAATCGAAATTGATATCGTTATATATGTAAGACGAATATATAATGCAGGTATATCATATATAGGATGTAGGACCAACCTACGCAGGTATGTCATTCCAGCAACCGTACGCGTACGTCCGCGTCGTAGATAAGTCGAGGAGAAATCTGCTGACCAAATTGAATGGTCGACGACCAGAATTCACTGGAAATATCCATGTTCGTGTTGCTCGGTAATGTTATTATAGGTATATCCTATCGTAGACACAACTATCGCTGTTAGTTACATTTCTATGTATATACAAACACTGCACCGGCTTTATCAAAGCTATAAGGCAACTTTTCCCTACACTCTTAAACGATCGCGACGCGACGCGACGCGACGCGCGGCCTCGGATTAGCGCCTACGCCATATTATTGAGGACTTTATAAATCTCGTGACACCCTTTTATCAAGGATTAATTTATGATGGAAAATTTTTCCTTCATATATATAATATTGTATGCATGGAATTAGTTTTATAGAATAAATATTTCAATACGGATTTTGCTATTACAAGCGTAAGTAGCTGCTTTATATTATATTTACCGGACAAAAGACGGTCGTACGTGTCACGTTTGCGCACTCGTGTTTCTCGGTATTTAAATCATATAACGTGTACTCTACTTTCATAGCTGCAACATGCCTAATTATACTTGCGACTTATTATCGTCACCTTAAACCTAGACCAGTCATGGTTCCCAGGATCGCGTTGTATTAACCCTCGAAGAAATTTAAAATTCCGGTGAAGAAATGCTATATATGTATAGTATAATTCCTTTTGTGAAGTATAACTTCGAATGACTTAATTATATTCAACGTAATTTCGTAATTCGATTCAGTTATCTCACTCGCATTGAACTTTGACTCTTTAAGCGTTAAACTTAACACGCCGGAAGTGTGAAAAAAGTCATTAAAGTTTTTTTTGGTTTTTATTTTTTGTGATTGTACAGATCGCGCAATTAGCTTTTCTCTGATTCAAGTCATATTTGACAGTAGTACGTTTAAAAATTAGTTAGGGTCTGTAACGTTGACGGCTATAAGATAAATGAGTAAAAATGTATCGATCGAAAGATTTTCACGCTTCGCGGTCGTTGAAATCCGACACCATGCAAGCAAGGACGTGAGGATTCAGGCGGGTATCAGAGACAGCCCTCGTATATCACGGCGATCGGTGATCGCGTAGGTTATATAGGTATATACAATCTATACCGCGGTACCAAACGCGTTTCGTTTCGATGTCGTAGCGGTGAACGTGGCCAATTAAGTCTCGTCGATCGCCCAGGAGGCACGTTGCACTTGTGGGTGAAATCTGACCATAAACAGTACCTCCTATCTTTATGGGGGAATATATAGTATATCGGTACCAAAGTACCTCTGCACCGTCTATGTATAGTGTCCACGCCATACCGATCCTACTCGAAAATCACGCGTCGCGATATATGTATACGCCATCGTATGTGGATACGAGCGTGCGGAGAGATCAAAGCGAAACGATTATTTCTTTAATAAATTATACTCGAAAACGATAATCGTCAGCAATCGCATATATCCATCTGGGTATATAATGGATGTTAAAAATTGGTTCCACGATTCAGTGTTTATTTTTTTGAATTTTTTTACATCCGACAAATCGCCGGATACAATCAATGAGTGAATTAGTATATTGCATAATACGACACTGATCATGTCGCATTGTAGGTAAATAAAACCAACCGCAAGTCAACCGCCGTAATCAACGAACTGTGTAACGTAGTAATCAGATGATATTTATATAAAATATGATTTAATTGCGTTTTGCGGTTTTTCGTCCCTGTCGGACATTTTATCCTATATACATATATGTATAAACTTATATATGCTACGACGTAATGTGCAGCGATTTTAAAATTGTTCAAATTACGCGCCGGTATGTACTTTGTACTATACATATGTATATACCTGTACTGTACGAACATTGTAACGATATACTAACGACGAACGATATTAACGCGATCATTAACGAATTAGCTTGATGGTACCGACATTCTTTTTTTTTTTTTTTTTTTTTGCACATAGCAGTAGTTTTTAATGCCACCCATTCAGGTGACATTATTATAGTTAATTTATATACCGTGTTCTATTATAAACTCGACGCTACACCGGTAACGGATATAATTATTACAACAAGTTATAACTATATATATACATTTAAGTTTTACGGTTACAAAGAAGGCGGAGCCATCTGGAAACGACGAACTACTTACGTTAGGTGTGCAGGATCATTAACGCGGCAAATTTACCCTAACTTTACTATATAATCATCACGATATTTTTATTCGCTCGTATTTAATCCTTGCGTTATAATCCTCGTGTATTATAAATTTTCTAATTACTCGGCTGAAAAACGTGAGCTAGAGAAAATCGCATACCTATCCTGCAGTGCGTATGGTTATCCCCGTGCAACTATATAGCTGAGGCTAATATCCGTCCGCTCGATTTTTTTTTTCTTGTGTATTTTTCTTTTTCTTTTTATTTTTTTTTGAATCATAAAACCGTGGGAAAGTCTGCAATCATGCGGACACCGGCTACTGTACAATATTGTCATCTGCGTCCTCGTCCTCGTCCTCGGTATATGGTGTATAATGAAAGATGGAAACAAATTAATGGCTAAATCTCGTCACAGGTTATTCATAATCTAATAGAGACATGAACGATCCTAAGAACAGGCAGTCAACCAGCAGCCTCTGCACTTTTAAACATCTGGACAACACGTGCATTAGTCACATTGCGGCAACAGAGCACCGGCGTGCCAGTTTCGTCGTGTGTATGGATAGTAGTTTTGATCCTTTAAGGCTCGAACGACAAGACGCCTGAAGCGGAGTTAAGATTATACGACGAATGCACGTGTTCGGATTATCATCAACATTATCATTATCATTATCATTATCATTATCATTATCATTATCATTGTTATCGAGGCACATTACCCCATGGGCTATAGGTACGTACGTACCATATGCATCGAACGAATGAACAAGTGGTCAAACTATATTATAGTGCGGATGCGTACCTATATATGTATATTTAAGTACACATATCGTTCTGGAAAGTCTCTGGCACTGCAGACCGTAATCATCGTACAAGATGATGGTCTGGTGTATGTCGTACCTTCAAGTGTGAGCAATAACCTCAGTGGTAAGCTCTGCATTAAACACATTATTATATACTACGTTCGTATGTATGTGTAATTTATGTATATGCGGCAGATTGTTACGCACAATCTTTCACGAAATATCCATTGTTTGCTTTACGGAGCTGGCGCCAGAGGTTATGGGATATGGTGGCTGCAGGTATATAGCGTAGACTGGAAATTGAAATTGTGGTTGTTCATTTTTTTTATTTTCTTTAACTCAGTCAAATTTTTTCAACATTTTCTCATTCTTCGGACTCCTATTTCCTCTGTCTTTGTACCTTTTATATGTATACTTGGATTATCTCATAACTGGATTATTTTGGACTGAAACTGTTGGAACATTAAAATTTTGGGATTGGAACAATATAAACTCTGTATGTCCAAGCGAGCATTTCGCTATATCGATGGGAATAATTTATTATACCTTGATTCGTCGATTTTCCTTGCTGGGTTTTATCTGCGTATACTATAGCTACGTATACATTTTGTTAAAGATCCTGAGCGAGGCTGTAGACAAAAACAATATTTGAAATTCGGTAACCGGCCGGATAATGTCATATCTAAAAATATGATGTTTTTTCCCACGCAGCTCATGCAGGGATGAATCATATTGATCGGTTCAACCGGATCATATGTGATTATTGAAACTTACGAATGATTGAAGAAGCTTTGATTTTGCTCAGTGTGGTTTGGACGTACGTAAATAACGCGGAATATACATATGCATAAGGTATATGGGTGGGCGACACGCGGCAGCTAATAAAATCAAGGATTTACAAGGTAAATCTTGATCGCCTCGCCTTGCGCCTCGCCTTTTCCCTTCTCTAGGCGCCTACCATAATTAGCGATAGTTAGAAAGTACGCGCGCAGGTTATTTTACAGCCGAATACGGAGAATGATGAAAGACGGACACGCGCTCATCTTCTTTTTTGCGTTTTTTCCAATCATTTTTTACCTCCCTTTTTTCAACGTCTGACTTCTGGTTTACCCGCGGATAACAGGATGCTAATGTCTCGATTCAATGTTTCAGGTCGGAGACAGAGGATGGGAGGTCCACCACGTGACTGTGACCAGAGTTCCCGGCTACGGATTCGGCATCGCCGTCTCTGGAGGTCGAGACAATCCCCATTTCACTAATGGAGATCCGGCCATCGCCATTTCTGATGTATTGAAGGCTGGTCCTGCGGAAGGAAAACTCCAGTAAGTCCAATATGGAATGGCATTTTCTTTTTCCCTACATATACCATGCAGATGTAAATTAAATTTACCCTGGCGAACAGTTAAAATTCAGACTTATATTGCCTCGTGTATAATGTAAGAATTGCTAGGAAGATGTATGGGGTAAATTCTAAAACTTCAAAGAATATGACCAGTTATCTGGTTGTAATGGGATTTCATTTCTTCCTTGGCTTATTTCTATGCACACCTCAGTACTATAGTATTACCTGATGTATACGAGTACTCAAGACTCTAGCTTTAGGTCCTCCCAGATTTATCCGTTCTCCAGACTTCTACGACCGATAAATCTCTATTTCATTTGCATCTCTCACGCTGAAAAGGTCCGTCGAGAGTTGGGAGAAAAAGAAGAAATAAAAAAGGTTCACTCCTGAAGGATAAGAATCTGATCTCGAACGACGACCCTTATCCGTCGTAAATGCATATACTGCATAGCGCGCACCTAGAACGCATAAAATTGAAGTAATCTCTTCCTCGCTATTACGCTATAGCTAGAGATATTTCTTTTTTACTCTGTTTTTTTTTTTCTTTTCGATTCAATTCTTTGACGAATTTGCGAGCGTATATGATATTTTACTGTCTTCCACCTTTTCAGGGTGAACGATCGCATTATTTCCGCCAATGGCGTTTCTCTGGAAGGCGCAGATTACGGTGCAGCTGTCAGAGTTCTTCGGGATTCTGGATCCACGGTTCTTTTGGTCGTAAAACGTCGGGCTACCGCCAACGTTCCTGGATCACCGGGAAGTTCTGTACCTCAAAGTCACAGGCTTACCTTAACCAGAAATAATAAAAAAGACGGTAAGTAAACGGGTTCCTCATTAACGATCTCGAAAATTATCATCTTTCTTAAACTAACGAACCACATTCATTCCAGACTTTGGAATTATTCTGGGATGTCGTCTTTATGTGAGGGAAGTTACCCGAGAGGGAACTGGAGTGCGACCTGGAGATGTCCTGACGAGAATCAGTGGGGTAGCTGCCGAAAATATGAGCCTGAAGGAGGCACGAAAACTGATGGATCAGTGCAAAGATCGGCTCTCAATCGTTGTGACGAGAGACACTCCGGTATCTTCGCATTCGCATCAGCCAAGCAAAGGAGAGTCTGGTGAATATTTATCTGCAGCGAGTTACAGTAGCCAGAATCTCTACGTACCGCCACCCACCAGGCAGCCAATGGAAGATAAAAGTAATTTGGCACCAAGAGGAAGGTCTAGAGGTCCACTTTTAGATGTTTCACTCAGTCAACTTGATCTCCCAGCTACTCCAACGGTCGATCCTCCCAGACCACCACCGCCTAGACCGGAAGGTAAATTTCAAAGTTTTATACGAACAGTTTGAAAGAAATATATACTGGATTATAATTATTATTTCAAACGTTTGCAATTCGCAGATTATTATAGCTCGCGGAGACAGCTTTATGATGAAGATCCTCTCATTCAACGAACAAAACAACCAATGTGAGTGAAAGTAGTAGAGAATTTGTTTTATTTCTGCCGAAATTAATTTTCAACATACTTTTTTAAAATGAATTTTTTTTTCCAACCACAGGCCCGATCCCAGGTTCATCACCTTTCAAAAGGAAGGATCCGTTGGAGTACGATTAACCGGAGGAAATGAGACTGGGGTTTTCGTAACTGCGGTTCAACCGGGTAGTCCAGCTTCGCTGCAAGGCTTACAACCAGGCGATAAAATACTCAAAGTATGAACAAAAACCTCATCATGTCTTTGACTATCGTATTAGGTATCCAGGTGCTTCTTTATTACCTCAATTGATACAATTGTTAATTTCAATATTTTAGGTCAATGATATGGACATGAAAGGTGTGACCAGAGAAGAAGCTGTCTTGTTTTTACTCAGCCTTCAAGAACAAATTGATCTCATAGTGCAACATAGACGTCAAGAATATGATCAGATCGTTGCATCGGGAAGAGGTGACTCTTTCCACATAAAGTAAGTTCTACAATAATGACTGACTTGATATTTCATTTATTTTATTTATCATTCTCTGAAATGCCTCTAACAATTGGCGATTGTTGCAGGACGCATTTTCACTATGAGCAACCTGAGAAAGGGGAGATGAGTTTTCGTTCAGGAGATGTGTTTCACGTTGTTGATACTTTGCACAATGGTGTAGTTGGCTCTTGGCAAGTTTTCCGCATTGGAAGAAATAACCAAGAAGTGCAGAAGGGGATTATACCTAACAAGGCTCGTGCAGAAGAATTGGCTACCGCTCAATTCAATGCTACAAAGAAGGAATTGAGTGCCAGCGAAAGCAGGGGTAGTTTCTTCAGGAGGAGACGTGGTAGTCACAGAAGATCCAAATCACTTGGCAGGGTATGCAGTCATTTTTAATACGGCAAGGTGCCAGCAGTTTTCTGAGCGACTTCAATTGATTTCATGGTTTTTGAACGCTTTTTCTAGGACCACTGGGATGACGTTGTCTTTTCCGATAGCGTCAGCAAGTTCCCGGCGTACGAAAGAGTCGTTTTACGGCATCCTGGCTTTGTACGGCCCGTCGTTCTATTTGGACCAGTAGCTGATCTTGCCAGAGAAAAACTTCTCAAGGATTTCCCCGATAAATTTACATCCCCTCGTAAGTTACATGCACGTGTTTCATATTTGGCGGTGCATATATTTTAATCTAAAAACAACTATTACCGAAAAATATTTTCATTACAGAAATGGAGAGTCAGATGGATGAGAGCGGTGGGAAAAGCACCAAGTCTTCTGGAATCATTCGATTAAGTGCCATACGAGAAGTCATGGACAGAGGCAAACACGCGCTTCTAGACATTACACCAAACGCTGTCGACCGTTTGAACTACGCTCAATTCTATCCAATTGTAATATTTCTCAAGGCAGAAAACAAACAAACTATAAAAGAAATGCGTGCTGGGATACCAAAGTAAGTTTCTGTATTCTAGAAAATCTTCGGACATCGTTTACACAGTGAGCTTATTTTGTACCTCGTTTTAACAGGTCAGCCCATAAGAGCAGCAAGAAGCTACTGGAGCAGTGTCAAAAGTTAGATAAAATCTGGGGCCATGTATTCAGCGCAGTCGTTACTCTAACCACTCCTGAGGCATGGTACAGAAAACTTCGAGAATTGATAGACAGACAACAGCAAGGGCCACTGTGGATGAGTCAAACGAAGGTGAGATTTCCAAATCTAATAAGCTCCGCATCGTTTATCAAATTATCAACGGATGTTGCATTGTGGGTGCAGAAATTTAGTCAGCGTCCAAAAGTCTTGGAATAATTGTCATCGTCATTGTTTGAACGCTACGTAATATTATTGGCAAATGACTATCTGTGATACTCGCACGTGCTCGTAAGATTCATCTCGATTTTATGCATGTCTGAACGTATAGTCTGAAAAATTTAAGCGGTGTCATATTATCCTCCGATTAAACTGGAAATCACATGGAATGAAATGTTTTCACTGCACAGTGATATCGTGTGTTATATAATTGCAATATAAAATTCAAATCCCATCCGATACTATATGGTTATTTGTACTTATTTCACACTAAATATTTTATACATACCTACATGTGTACATAATTTCATGAGAATTCGTCTGTAATAATAATTGATTCTAGAAAATTTATGGTGTTGGTTGTAGCCAATAGAGATGGTGTCGGACCTGTATCTTCCACCTTACCATCCCTGTCGTCCACCTACTCCTCCGTCGTTTTGTGACGTGGGACCATATTACGAGCACAATAATAACAGCATTAATGTACTGCCGTTACCACCACGTTCACCAAGTTCCATTCGTCCATCTCCACCCTTACCACCTCCTCCTCCATTGCCTATCTCCTCAAATGTCATTCACGAGCAATTTTTCGGCTACGTATAGATCCCTCCACATTTATTCACATCCTCACCCGTAATTTGTGTGTAGTTACTATTTTGTAATGTGCGTATGTTATAATAATTTGCATGACACGTATTATTTTTAATCGTTATATTTGTATTTGATTCTTGTTATCTAGATTATTTTGATAACTCTACAATTATATAATTTCTATCATTTATTTGTGCCTTGTGTGACGAGAATCTTTTCTTACCCTCTTGCTAGTTTGTTCAATAATATAACAATTCTCTTTATTTTACTATTACTCTTGAAGTCGTATTGAGTATTCAAACACGTTACAAATAAACAATTTTTAGACGAACATTTTTTACTCTCGATTTAAATATTTTGCATTTTTTGATACATCTGTAAATCAAATATTTTTGATAGTATAAATTAGCACCAGACCAAAAATATTATCTTGATACAAATGCTTTTTTTATACATATTCTTCGATAATATCCGTTAGTGTGAGCTTATTGCCTATGAATTGCACTACCATAATAATTCCGCATTCACAATTATTTGTTGTATACGTCTTATCCCGCTGTTTTGTAATGTTGCGACACGTGTGTTCTGTGAGCGTAGCCGGAAGAGGCCCTTTCGGATGACTTCCTGTTCCCGATGACTTCTCGCCTCTCCTACGCTTCCTCCCCGGAGAGTGACCTGGAGCTGAGCCCTGCTCCCCCCCTTCCTGGTGCTTTGGGGCCGCCGAGCAGATTGAAGAGTAGCTCTGATCCGAGCATCGCTACTCAGGATGACACCGCGGCACCGCCTCCATATACGACGAATTATCAGGTATTTAATTTATTATATCAAGGAATTTTTTATGAAATTCATTGCGGATGAAAACTTGTCGAATGTGCTCATTTACACAAATATACAAATTTTGAACAATGATTGAACCCCCTAGAGTAGCAAGATCTTCAAAATTTCTGTAACAATTTTTATCGGTTGAGTCAATTTGTAAGTATTTATTAATTGGCATAAGTTGGAAATTGATGAGAAAATATGTATTTCTGTAAATGATAGGCATTTGAACAACATAAACGGAGGTCGCAGGGCGGTGTAGGTGATAGCAAGTATGGTTTTTCATTGCCTGGTCAGACCAATGATCAATCAGGTCCACCCCAATACCCGGGGGTTCCACCTCAGCCGAGATCTCCGCATCAAGGACCTCCCGACTTACCACCGAGGGTAGATCGAAACGTTAAGCCACCAAATCAAATGCAGCGTGGGACTGTTGGTCGTACTGCTCAGGAGAGACTCGCTAACAAGACTGACTCGGTGTTGGATACGGGGAATTATATCAATGCCACTCCCCATAGGGCCAATACAACTTCATCCTTAGAAAGAGCACAGCCAAAAGCAGTAAGATCCAATGTTTTTTTGCTCGTTTTTCTAACGTCACATGTTCTGCTGTTCGTTTTTTTATGCAATTAGGTTTCTTCATAATTTGCATTAATTGAAAAACATTTGATTTTTTGTTTTTCAGGGAAGTTACGATAGTATGTCCTCCTATGACTCATATAATAATACCAACGGAAATGGGACATACACTGCGACAAATCTAAATACATCAACCGGGCGATTAGGACCAAACGTTCCAGATGATTTAAAAAGTGGCGGAGTTCCGGTTTCACCGAGGGCTCACGATCCTTATAGATTTACAAGGTCTACCGCTCAGCCTATTCCGGCTCAAGAGAATCAAACCCGAACCGACTATGCCAAATACAGGTATATTTGATTCTATTATATCGCACTTGTTTCATTTTATACATCGTTATCAATCGCGGTAGACTAGATGATATTTCGCCTGAAAATGAGCTGAATTATTTGAACGGTTATTTTTTGACAGGGTGTCTCGAAAACCTCGCCCATTGAGAAGAGCTTGTAGAATATATATTTCTAAAAGAGATACCTTAGTTTGATCTTACCCCCTTGCACCTTATTTGTCACGTATCATGCTAGAGAAATTGGTTGATTGCTCCTCAGTCTAAGTAAGCTAGATATTTGCTTTTCCCCATCTACAGCCGAACTGGAGATTACAAACCTGCAGTTCCACCGCCCCAAGGAAAACCAGGTGGTTCTTACAAACCAATACCACCTCCAAAACCGAAGAATTACAGGCCACCACAGCAGCCTATACCACAGGATGAGACTAACGGCAGTAATTTGTATCAACATGCCAAAAGTTATTCCATCGCCACCTCCCACATGCATAATGGGGTGAGTTATGGCATAAATGTCTTAGTATATTTTCAGCAATTCTGTTGGAGTATTTTTTTGAAATTGAATGCTGTTTTATTGTTTGTTTTATACCCAAAAAAAAGAAAAAAAAAAATTTGGATATGGCAAATCTCGGGTCCAAGCACTTAATATAGTCAGTAAATGTAAAAGATTTGTGTGCAATAGACACCATGTAACGTTTATGGAACCACTTTTAGGCTGAGAATGGCGGTAACATTCAGCGTAACAGCGGCCAGTACTACTACAACATTCCTCCACCTAATCGTAATAACGAAGGTTACAACGTGAACTCGAATCACAATCATAGTCACAGTCACACTTCTCCGCCAAATCATAGTCACAGTCTTAGTCACACGCATCCTCACTCCAGTCCTCCTATGACGCATTCGCACAGCAACAGTGCCGGCCAAATTAATCTTGGCCACGCACATAATCGCAGTAATGTAAACCATAATGGACACAGTCATAGTAACAGCCATGGAGGCGTTACGGGGAGTACGTCAAATGGGAATGCTGGACACAATCGGGAGCCTAGCGGGCTTGACTTAGCGGGAAGCAGGGAGCAAAGAGGCAGCGCTTTTGAACTTTACAGGAAACCGTTGCATCATCACAATGTAAGGTATGAACCGTCGTGTCATCTCCTCTCTCAACCAACCGCATACGTCTCTTTCAACATAAATCCTGATCCTAGGCCTGTAACTTAACTTGAAACCCTTTGTGCGTATCATAACATATCAAAAAATGAACACCACTAATTCATCAGCTTTGAAATAATACTCATCATTGTTCACGTTTACCATTATCAAATGGATGAATAACTTTTGCAAACCAATTACGTAACGCCAAAAGATATCCATAATAAAATGTAAATAATAATTTGACTAACGGATATCTACGGTGATGGTTGATCATAGGAAACTTGGTGTGGCACGGGGTGTGTTCTGTAGCAATGGCGGTATTTTGGAAGGGCCAGGGGGTGTTACACTGACAGTACCCCCTGGAGCCTTACCTCCGCAATCAGAACAGGAGATCTACTTCTCTGTAACAGCACCACGTATACTCGAATCGAATAACACTACCGGGCATTGTTCGCCTGTATCACCACCTATGCATCACGGTGAGCTTATCAATACTGATACGTGGTGATGGAATTCAATTGTCAAATTTTTTATCGACTTCATTTTTCCCCTGCTATTCCATTAATAATTCAACAAACACGCAATAACATATTTAACGCATGAAACGTGAGAGGCACAACGGCAAACTATTTATTATGTATACCTGTATGTACGTACTGCACGAAAAATACGGCACAAAAAGAAAATCAAAAGAAATAGTTTTATTCTGTGCAACTTAGGAATTACACCACGAGCATTGCCCATGTGGCTATGAATCTGTTATGCCATATCCAAAGAACTCATTGAACCCTAAATTAGTATTTTGTTGCACTGTAATATTGTTGAATAAGTGTTTTCTTAAATTTTGCGTTATAATTTTATATTCAGTTTTATCACAAGGAGAGCTGCGTTATATTAAATTAATTTCGAATAATATACAAATGCAGGTCTACTAACAAATGTTATTAAATTTATGCAGGTGAATCTCTACTGAGTCCAGTAGTTGAGTGTGGACCTCGTGGCTTGGATTTTTTAGCCCCTGTAGAACTAAGGATTCCTCACAACGCTACACCCGCACATCGGTTGGCGCTTAAAGCTACCGACACGGAAAACCATTCGAATGCTAATTGGTTGGATGTTAAACTGCCAAGCCACACTTCTAATTATGTCACTGTACGTCTTGATCATTTTTAGATTGTTCAGTCTATTTGTGAACATATATTGAAAGCAAACAGACTTTTAATTCTGCCATTAATCGATTCAGTTTTCAAAAAAATCAAAGACTCAGTGAAGCAGGATTGCGAGTCTGGCTTCGAAATTATAAACTGGAAAAGCTAACGAACAGAAAGAAGAGACCATTAATTTATATTTTATCATACATTCTCTATGAGAATCTTGTTTCTTTTTATTCTTCTGTTTTCTTCATTCTATTATTTTTATTACGATTCCAACAACTTTAATTACAATTAATTAAGATACGAATTAAATTACGTTGAAAGTTTTTTTTGTTTCTTCACGACATAAAGAAAGTAAGACTAAAATACCAAATAAATTAGACTATTACAAACTGAAGGAAAAAGATTCTGTCGAATAAAAGACAGATTACTAGTACTACTTTTATCATTGAGAATGAATTAGAAGAAATATAGGGCGTAGAATACGTAATTGCGTATACCAACCAAGTCTTGTAGCAATTTGTTTTTGCGATCGAGTCAATATATACACTTTATGATGATAAATGTTATTAGCATTATTGATTAATTTTAATGTTTTGAATTGTGATTTTTTTCAACTTTGTAAGCTACATTTATTTGCAGTAATTTCGTAGGAATATGTAAGATTAACATACCCTGTTAAAAAATTGATTAGTAAACTCAATGTCAGAATAGTGGTAAGATTATCACATCGTTATGCATTCGCATAATGCAGATGCGAAAAAAAAATCTTCATGTTTGATAAGCTCCATATCGACCTACGAGTAGACGACGTACCTGAATCATTTTCGAAGAAAAAGAAAACGATTTATACAACCTCTACTCTGGTCTCATCTTTTGCTGTGCTGATCGTCACTAAATAATTATGTGTGCGCGAACCTCTCAGATGTAAGATTCCTATAAACCTATAGAGATATTATAAACGCATTAAAAATCTGGAGGCTCAATTGTTAATTTGCAAAAATGACGTATGATTAGCGAATCTTGAATCTCAATACGATTTGTAAACCAATAATGAATAAATAATTACAACACTTTTATTGTTAAACGTCGTTCTGTACTTCACATGCTCCCCACGTGTACGAACGAGTTTTATTTTATACCCCTGAATCGGAGAAAATCTTCAGTGGGGGCTGATATAATGCGAAAGTAATCAGAAAAAGTCAAGTACGATTGGCCATACTCTTCATACCCTCTGTTGTGATTTCAAATCTTATTTGAATGCTGCAGGTTCAGGTTCAAGAACAAGAATTTTTCAATTTACCCAACTTACTTTATTCACAAGTCCAACGTTCGAAATCCTTAACATATGTATATATATAACTCATTTATTCAAAAAAACCTATACATTGTTCAATACCTGTGTCATGTAGTTATCCTAATGAAAGCGCCCCATAGTTGACCATTTAGAAATAACGAAAATATCAGTAGCTTAAGGATTATACCACAGCTTTATCTTTTTCCCAAATAATACTTTAATTCCTTATTACGTCCGCAATTTATGTACGTATTTCAATTTTTAAGTAAATATTTATAAGTCAATAATATAATTACATCGTTGCAATATCATTAATCGAATTTTTCGTTTTTCCCTTTTATCAAACCATTGTTCTTATCATATAGTTCAAAATTCCTCCATGTTTAAAGTAGGTCAAGTCAACCTCTGTATCAAACCGAACAAGTACGTTGAACTTCTTTCCATCATCTGTAGTTACTTCGATAGTTTGGCCTGGGCGATAGTCGTCGGGAATGCTTATGTCATATAATTCCAGTCCTGTTAATCCAAGGGATTCCGCAGACTCTCCAGGTAAATACTGCAGTGGAATTATACCCATTCCTACCAGATTAGATCTGCGAAATAAGGACAGATAGCTCAGTGTTCACCCGCAGCGAGGTTCATACATGTAGACAATTAATATCGTCATAAAGTCCAATACCTGTGTATTCTTTCGTACGATTCTGCTATAACGGCTTTTATGCCCTGTAGGAAGGGCCCCTTAGCTGCCCAATCTCTGGATGAACCTGATCCATATTCCTTGCCAACTAGTGCTATGAGTGGTACATTATCTTCGGCATACTTCTCGGCGGCATCGAATATGTCCATCTACATGAGAAACAATTAATGGGTTATTTTCTGCTACAGTAGATATTGTATATTAAAAACATGGCAGACTCACTTCTTCATTAGTTGGAATGTATATGGTACGAGGTCCCGCTTTGCCGATGAATTTATTCACTAATCGGATGTTAGCGAATGTTCCACGTGCCATTACCGCATCATTACCACGTCGCGAACCATAAGAATTGAACTCTTTTGGCTTTAATCTGAAACAGCAAAAGATTTTTGATGATTTAATCATTACAATGATACAACATTATGACTAGAACAAACTTGTTAGAGAAAAACATATAACCCACCCTCGTTGGGCGAGGTATCTTGCAGCTGGAGAATTTCTTGCAATGCTACCAGCCGGGCTGATATGATCTGTTGTAACCGAATCTCCAAGGTTGAGTAAAACACGAGCTTTTACTATGGGCTTTGTGGTAGGAATTTCCTGGATCAAAAAGTTCATCATTAGATTGGTTATACAATATTATAAGTTTTTTTGAAAACAAGTAAACTATTCTTACTTTTGTGAGTCCGTCGAAATACGGAGGATGTTTTATGTACGTTGATTCATCATCCCATGGGTAGAGCTGGCCTCCGGGTGCCTGAAGACTCGACCAGCTTCCACTGCCGGTCTCTATTTTGCTATAAACTTCTTTGAACATAGCTGGAATTACGTGTTTTTGTTCAACAGCCTGAATCTCTGCTCGCGTTGGCCATACATCTCGTAGGTATATTGCTTTGCCGTCAGCTCTGTATCCTACAAAAGAAAATGGGTTAGTCTATTGTTTAGTAATTTTGACAAGCTGATGACTCTCACCAAGAGGTTCTGTTTCAAAATCAATGAGGACTGTTCCCGCAATTGCATATGCAATTACCAACAAAGGTGACGCCAAATAATTCGCTCTGGTGTTCGGATGAATTCTGCCCTCGAAGTTACGGTTACCGGATAGAACTCCACAACAGACAAGATCGTTCTGAAACATGTCATCGAACCAGTGAGAATTCTGAACCAGAGTCGTCACCTTCCTTGCTTTTTAGGGCTAGATTATCAAGTAGATGTGAAAATACCTTTTCAATTGCGTCTATCATCGAGTCTGGGAGGGGTCCACTATTTCCTATACAGGTCATACAACCATAGCCCACAACATCGAATCCTAATTGCGTGAGGCTTGGAATAACTCCACTTTCTTTCAGGTAATAAGTTACCACTCCAGAGCCTGGAGATAGTGAAGTTTTTATGTAGGGAGCTACTGTGAGACCAGCTTTGACTGCTTTCTGCGCCAAAAGACCTGAGAAGGAAGGATCCCACGTATAATTCGTCCATGGAAATGAAGTTCGAAATCTGATTTATAATGTATGATTCAAGGTGAAAAATGGAAAAATTTTATTACTAACCAGCACCAAGCATTACGCTGGGATTACTCGTGTTGGTACAACTAGTAATAGCTGCAATGACGACCGCTCCATGAGTTAGCATATAGTCTTTGCCCTCAAATTGGAATGTGGCCTCCACCTTCAATTTTTCGGGTTTCAATCCAAATCCTTTGAAGCCAATCTGCAAGGATGAAATAAAAATGTATCAATTCATTTTTCTGTTAATCGAGAGTACGGAATATGGTGGGTAAGAAATCAGATGTCATGCTAGTCTTAAGAGTGGTTGACCTCCTCAGAATATGGGATCATTGTCCAAAGTAAAATCTGCTGATTCGTGCAAGTTTGGGGCGATACCGACGTGTGACGAACGTCGACATAGACAATTCATGATAAATTATACGAGTTGAACGTCCTCAACAGCACATAATGTGAACGGTGTAAAGTTTACTAGATATTTTATTTTTGACATTATATTTAATATTATTTTTTCCCAATTTAAATAAAATAACAATTTATTTTATACGTACTTAGTTCGAGCAAAATTATAACATGAGAACGGTGCATAAAAATTTTATTCCACAAAACGAGGTATTTATTGGTTCTTAGAAATCATCGTCGCGTGACGAACGGTGTTCGGACATCGGTCTGAAAATCTTCGAAGTAATTAAAGGGGTCAGTGGAAACGATTTTGAGTAATGGCTTTGACAAATATCGACAAATCTATACGAAGGATTTATTCATCAAACGATCGTTAATTTCATAAGCAATTTCAAAGATTTTCTTGATTGTAACGAGCTGTTCAGTTAGTTTGAAAAATTGTATAATTAAAAGTCGAAAAATCTACTTAGGTGACATGAGGTAAACGTAGGTAAAAGAGGGAAACTTGGGGGAAAAAGGTACTTCCAGGAAGGTACGTTCTCGATTTCTGGTTATTCCTAAGACCCTTTATACCTACGCTACAGTACACCTTTCTGATTATTGAAACTCGCTGTCCTCAAGACTAGACTTTTCGCATTTATCCAAACGATGGTTTCTATTGTTCTGTGAACTGCGGGGGTATTTCTAACGCGCATCCTTGTATATAAAATAAATTTTTACTCATAAATATACACGCTCAATTTTGTTAAACATCACGACCAATATTCAAAAAATGCACGGTAGCAAAATGATTATTCATTACATAGATTCTTCGATCTCTTTCATTCCGGATGTAAAAAGATAGGGTAAAGAAAATAATAATATAGCGGGTTATCTGAGCGTACATTGAGCGAGTACAATGGAAATTGTGAGCAATGCAAAATAAGGAGGATGTCATATCAGCAATTTACGAAGGCGCGTGTACCGGCTCACGTATGTTTCGAGTTTCTATGCAGTTCTAATTCGAATGCAGTCCTGCATCATCCATCATTCAGTCTTTTTATTTGAGTCGGTGCAAGCGTACTACGAGGTGCAATATTTGAAATCAACTATTTTCTAGAATATTAGATATTGGGCTAAAAGCAACCGTTTTCGAGTTTTGGTAAGTAAATTAATTTTTTGGGAACGCAGTTTTCATTTGACAAAATAATATTATACTTGGAAAAATGTAGAACAATAATCAAGATTAGCGCGTTGACCGATTTCGAGGTACGAAAAGGTCCCGCTCCCATAAAGCAGGTGTTGGAAAGGCGCGTCTCTCCGAATTACCGTGCAATGTAAATTACAAGAAGAGGACTTGCCCTAGACAATAGTTTCGACTTTGTAATAAGATAGTTGACGAACACCTTGCGATTCTTGTAGTTAAATAATACTGCGAAGAGACAACCTAATTTTCGTCACACTCTATCGAGTTCTAAATTATACGTACTATTTCATCATCACGCATTTTTGCTGTAGGCGTTATTGTATGCGAGCCATTTATTATTAAGCGATTATTTTCGATGACTAATGTTATTCTGCTTCCGAAATATTCTAGAAAATAGAATTTTATTGTTCAAGCGCAAACCAACGTCACGTTTTATTGTCACAGGTAAACAAGGAAGCCCGCAAAATCTCGTGAATTACAGAGGTTGTTGAATCATCGGTGACAAAATTTGCTTTTGTGTATAACAAATTCCTCTGCATTCGCCCAGCGATCATGGATTACAAAAATTTGATAACGTTTGAAACGGTGGAAATATTTCACGGAAGAAAGTATTTCCCTAATTTCTAAATTGTAAAATTATTACCCCAGTGACTCCAATTTGGGAACGACGAAACTTAACGGGGCCGCCTCACAGACTTTATTAGCAGCTGCCGAAAATATGGGAAAATTCCGGAAACGCTTAACGGAATCACGAAACTTAGATGTTACAAAATTCAAAAAACCCCGAGGCGTCTATGTCAATTGTTGGCGTCGGAGGGATAATGAGGTTTCTAATTATTATCGGCTTCTCATAAATTGAACGGTCTTTCAATTATTTTACCCAAACGCATAGATACTTGGCAAAGTTTATTTATAGACCGACAAATAAATAGATATTATTTCAATTCACAATAAATTACGAGCAGTACGACGCTGATGAGAAATTGATAGTGTTCAGCTTTGTAATTTTTTTATTTCACGCAGCTCTCGTAAGTTGCGTATATACCAACATCGATTTCTATTCAAGATTTTTCAACATCAGGATCGTTTTCCGAGCTTTTACAATGAGTCAATTGCTACAGTTCGATTATTATAAGTTGTACAAATCGCCGTTGATTGTCATTTGGTAAGGATCATTTAATCAACGGTATGCTTTACCTTTTTCTACAGTCTCATTAAACAAATACGGCTTCAGCTATACCGTGTGTACTTCAATTATTGAAATAACTTCGTATTCGATTGATAATAATGTTCTACGACATCAAGAGAGAAAGAGAGGGGTAGTATATGGCTTTCCAGCGGACTCAGGCATTTGTGATATATGAAATTTCAGCAGATTAAATTATAATAACAGACAACGAGAATTTAAAATAAATAGATATCAGAAAACTTCGACAAATATTTCCTGTTGTTAGCCGAAAATTATTGAACGCGAAAATAATTACTGTACAGAGTAAGCAGGGCCTGAAAGTGGGCGAGAAATTCGGATTCGGCCAGGCAGCGTATACCTGTGCATAGTTGGGGCCAATAGGGTCGCCGATTTTTCAATATATCTTGGAAAGTGACCGGCGGGGGTGGACAACGGAGAGTTTTGGTGGGGGTGGCTTACATTATGTATATATGGGGCCTACTGCCCAAGGAGTTTATCAGTTGCAAGTTAGTTCGAGCAGTGTTAACTACTAGGTGAACATTGAAATAAGTGGCCTTGAAGATTGTTGCATTCACTCGTTCAAGTTTCAATAATTTTTTCCAAGTTCAGCACCTCAAATGGTAACGGATTTCGGAATTTCCCTGACTTATATTTCTATTCAACGACAAGTGCACCGCCCGATTTCCGAAGGAAAAATTCTTTAGTTGTTCGAGTAAGAAATACTAAAAAAACTGTAATCTCGAGATATGTTGATGCTTGACCATCGTTGCTTAGTTATTCGCAATTGCTGAAGGGGCAAAATATGAAACGGCTGATGTCGGATGTCATCTCACCCGGTCGTGGTAGAATTGAGACCTCACCGGGTAGGATTCATCCTATGCTAGCCATCGTTCAACAAAATTTTACAAATAAATGTGAGCGTATTTTAAAATTCGAAATTTCTTCAAAATATCTTGCTGCTGGAGGCGGAGTATCGGTCTAGTGACACGGTCCTTTCAACTCGTGACTAGATCGAAATACTCGTCTCTGACAACTAGAACAATCAACAGGTAACACCATCGATCAACCACAAAATATCGTAATCAAAAGTCCCATATATTTTTCTTTGGTGATCTAACTGTATGGTGAATCGAAGTATCATAAAGCTAGATCAGCAAGGCAAAATGTACGTGACATAACATCGAGGGAAAATATAGTAGAAATTGAACTACTTCAGTGAGTATAAATTAAAAAAAATGGGCTAATATTAGTAAATTGTATCGCTATTAATTTGTAACTAACTTTGCTTCATAGTATGTACAATACGATCATGCTGGTCTGGAATGGAATCTTTCACAGGTGTACAAAACAAAACAAAAACTCATTAAAACAGGACATTGTGGTTCGGAGGAACTCTTGCAGTGATGTGTGGTGATAAACTTTCATATCACAGCAGTAGTTACCTGCGAATCCTTTGCCCGATATCATCACCGACACGCATCTATTACTCTCAGCAGTTTATCAATTATCTTCTGTTTACACAGAGTCGACATACCTATACATTAATTATTTTGAATGTATTAGATTGGCTGTATAATTCTATTGTTTTCTTTCTAGCTCATAATACAGTTTACAGTAACAAAGTACAATATGGGTCAAACATGACTTTGTTTGACGGTTACTCTTATTCGTCACTGGGTTATGTTTGTCCCATTCAAGTGCTCGTTTTTCATCATCACCTGCATTTGCAATCTCTACATTATGAACTGCTGAATCCGCTCAGACGCAACTAATCCCTATTTTCTCTGATTTTGTGTCCTTACAATATCGAATCCTAGTATGTGGCATACGATTTGAATTGTGTCTTACCTTTGCAGAGAGACAGCTTGTGAAATCCTTCTTCATTTCGGAAACGGACACTCGATCGTGCGGTCTTTTGGGTCCACTGACACTGGAGACTACAGTGGATAGATCCAGGGTGACTACTTCAGAGAACACTGGATCCTGGCTGGAGTCGTTATAATTCCTCAGCATTTTTACAGTCCTGAGATATTCTTCGATGTATTTAACGTGTCTTTCAGAACGACCTGTTGATTCATATTAGTTAATAACTTAAGAAACATTACATTTCCATTAGATTTTCGTTACAACGGTTAATGCTACGTACTTGTTTGTCTAAGATATGTCAAGCTCTGTTCATCTACAGCAAAGAATCCAACAGTCGCACCATACTCTGGACACATGTTGGATATTGTAGCTCGATCTGCGATGCTCAACTCCGCTACTCCTGGCCCAAAGAATTCAACGAATTTTCCAACAACTCCAAGTTGCCGCAAGTTCTGTGAGTACAATAATTTTCAAGCTAATTCACAACTCAGTTATGGATATACAGAGAATATTCAAATCAATCTTACCTTCGTAATTGTCAGGACCAAGTCCGTAGATGTAACGTATTGGTTAAGTACACCCTCTAGTTTGTAGCCGACTACATTAGGCAAAAGCATGGATATCGCTTGGCCAAGCATAACCGCTTCTGCTTCTATACCCCCACAACCCCAGCCAAGTACTCCAAGACCGTTAATCATTGTGGTGTGAGAGTCTGTTCCAACTACACTGTCAGGATACAGAAGACCATTGGTGTCAAAGACGACTCTTGCAAGATATTCCAAGTTGACTTGGTGAACGATTCCACTTCCGGGAGGGACAATCAACATGTTTTTAAAAGCCTTCGCACCCCACTAGAATTCAGAATTGTACGTTAGTGGATAAAAATAGTGTAAGCACAGCATCGTATCAATTTTCAATTTGATTAATGCTTAAAGGCTACTAAACGTTTATTACATACTTTCAAGAACATAAATCTCTCTTTGTTTCGCTCAAACTCCAGATCTTCGTTCTTCTTCAGAGCATTGTCACTAAAATGAGAAAATAGTGCGTTACAGTTGCAAATGAATTCAAGTGTAAGAAATAATTAATTAATTTGATGACCAAACCCAGTTTGACGACACTTATGGTATTGTCTTACCCTCTAGTGAAATCAACTTGGACAGAATGATCGATAACAAGGTCTGATGGGCAGATTGGATTTATTTTATCCGGGTCTCCTCCAAGTTCCTTGACGGCATCTCGCATTGCAGCAAAATCTACTACTGCTGGTACTCCAGTGAAATCCTACAAATTTTTACTCAGCTACTTATCAAAGTTATGGGGAATACTTATGTGTTATACATGTTTATAACTAAAATATTGTAACTGTTTAGCTCAGCAGTATTATTGTTATACATTTTATGCATAATTATCATAGAATATTGAAAACAAGCACGCACAACATCTTACATAGTTCAGTAATGAATCTCTTAGTGCAGGGTTAAAAAAAATTTCGATCTTTAGCCTTTGATAATAATTTCTCACTGCTGTCAACTACTACATCAGCACGTGTTCGTATTACTTATGTAACATGTGTGATATAATTTTTTCAGGTCTGTGTTGAGCTTATATTTTTATCTTGTTTAATTCGGCATCAAAATATATATAATTTTGATCATGAAATTATACAATATTTAGGATTACTGAATTTCTGAATGTGACTTTTCTCGACTATGCAACTGAACTAAAATTTCAGTTGACTCTTATGCTCACCTGGAGAATAACTCTTGCTGGTTTGAAAGCCACTTCGACACCATCTGGAATTTTTTGGTTCGTTTCCCATTCTAGAATCTTCTCTACGTCGGTCTTTTTCACTTGGAATTCATCACAATTTCTAACTGCACTTTCCAAGAGAACTCTTATGGAGAAGGGAAGTTTATCTGCAGGGAGAACCGAATTATTTAAAAATATTGACACAACAGAGGAGGATGAGGATGTATCAGTTAAAATAGAAGTCTTACCATATTTATCGCCAAAGTTAGAGACATCATAATATTGGCAATCTGTTTCTCCAATCTTGATAGTTTTCAGTAAATTTTTATAGGGGTTCTTCTCTGAAATAAAATACACGTAAGGCTTGCTACTGTTTAATAGGTTTTTCGACAATTACGAATTCATGATACTCATATCCATCTACTTATTGGATTTGAATATTACTATGAAGGTTCAATACTAAAAATAGCTTTAACCGACAGGTCAAGCCTAACTTTCGACCCATGACAACCAATGGTGATTTTACATATTTAATGAACCTGAATGCAAACAATGAGAGATGCAAATCATACTATTTTTCACCAAGGTACTAGTACATTTCATATAATGGTATGGGAAATATCTAGGCATCAAATAGTGCAATTATTTACGACTGACAGCACCAAGATTTGTCGAGAACTTGATCAACCAAATTTCAGCTACTCTTAAAATCCTAGCAGTGTGACGTTTTGAGTATAAATTAAACTTATATGAAAATTCTGTGATTGGACTTAGGCACTTGAGCATAATATTAAACGAATACTTTCATTTACATCTTAATGACAACTAGTAACATCTAAGGCAAAAGATCCTGAAACGTCGATGATGTGGCAATAACAAAAGTATTGATGCTGTACAAATGAAACAGCATGAGACAAATATTTTGTTTTGATGTGGCAAGTAGTTGGTTGAGTCTTACATTTCATCTGAGTCATTTAAAAAATTAGACAACTGATGTAAACGCCTAGAAAACTTTTGAATAAATTAAATCTTTGCTGATACTTTGATACACCTTTACTGATCTCGTCATAGAAAAACCATATATTACAGCATAAACAAATTCAACAGAGATTATTCACAATTTATAAAGTATTTATCGGGTATTTAATTTACCTGTCATCTTCATATTTCCGGAAAATTAGGATGAAAGGTAGTAAACAGAAATTTATCCTAACTTACCAGCCATGATTAGTATTGGGAAAGTCACGTTCGCCAGGCCAGGCAGCACAACACAACCGCAAGAATGACGATAACCTCACGACTGGAACGTGAGAGTCGGAGTTGGGAATTGGGACTGGTGAGGGCCGAGCCGATTAGCGTCGCTAAAGCGTCGCGACGCTGATGCGTGTGTGTGGCGCATGTTACGCACACGCTCTGAATACGCATATATTGCCACGCTGATAAGCAAAGTCTAGAAGAAAAAAGAATTATCCCTCTAGCTCTGCCTCTAGAAATAGGACCGACGTATCATGTTAATGGGACCCAGAGTTAATTTTTTTAACATAAACGTTTGAAATTTTTACTTCTATTATGTAAACGAGAAAGGCTGTTTTATTGATTTACATTAGCCGAAGTATACATACATAGATATATTTGACAGTACATGTATGATAAAATCTACGAAATGGGGCAGCTAACAATTTATACATTTCTTCTTATTCTACGTAAATCATTCGGTACAAAATTTTCGATTACCCTTACAACTTTGTTCCATAAGGCACATGTGTGACTGTAAGAGTCAGTAAAGCAAACGAGTATCAAAAGTTTCTAATAGTTCTGATCATCAGAAACGACTAGTAGAATTCACAGTATTTTTCAAATAATCGCACTATCTATTGACAACATTTCGGTGTTATTTTCCAAAATATTTTATCCGAGGATCCTAGATAAAATATCAGTATATTGCGTAAATAGATAATACTCCAACGGTATTATGTACTGTCATTGCTGTTCTCACTGGTTTCTAAATGCGATGAGATACTGGATTTCTGTAGAACCAACTTGTAACGTTCCACCAAGTCACTGATAGATCGTCTTCTAGGATTCTTCGGGCTTTCAGTGGTTAGCGTGAACTTACTAGTTACTTCTACTTCTTTATTGTCATGCAAGTTCGGTTTTATAACTTTATTCAATAAAATTGATGAGCCAACATTAGTCTCTATGCTCTTTTTTAAGTCATTTGCTGCTTCTGCCTCTTCAACTACGACGTTTGGTTGAGGCTTACTTTGCTTTAGAGGAGATTGATTATTTTGATGCGTCATCCCTGATACCACACTAATGATCTCTTTGCTAAGATTGAACAAACTCTTTGCCGTTAAATCAAGGGTCATTTCTGGAGTACTGTTCGTTTCACCAATTGTACTTATTAGAGCAGTAGAATTTGCTTTCGGACTAGATGGGATAGACAATACACTGGAGTTTGCTGTAACAAACGAATAGGAATTACCGTTTTGAGTTGTGAAGTTTGTTCAAATTTTGGAGATACAAATTAGGTATTAATGAAATGAGATACTGACCTCTGTTGCCGATCGACTTAGAATGGCTGGAAAAAAGTCTAGAGTACTTTTCAGACTTTTTACCCATTGCGGCATTCATTCGACATCCCATTTTCAGTTTTCGGTTTTGTGGGGTGAGTCGTTCACTTGTGATGGAAGATATTGTATCATCAAAATTCATCCTTGATACTAACAAATTAGTTCTCAATTTTGATGACTGAGGTGTTGTTTCCTCCATACGTTTGTGACGAGAAAATAACGCCTTGTGAGCTCCTGTAAATAGGATCGTAAATGAACCAAATTTGCAACCTTCATAAGCCCGTCTTTGTCAGAATTTATTTGAGAAATGTAACGAAGAATATTATCATTGCCTACCTTCAACAGGTGTTAATGCCAATCTATTCTGAACATCCATCTTTTCTACTTCAGGATTTGTATCAATACAGATTGTAGGTGATGGCATGAAAAGAACATCATCCATTACTTGCAGGAGAACTTCTGTACTCTCAGGGATATATTTAGTGTTCTTTGTTTTCAAATTGTTATGAATTTCTGTTGCAAGATTTTTCACTCTGTCGAGTAAGAGAAGAAACAAATGGAGCATGGAGGCTGCATCTTCGTTGCTTGCTTGAATTTGCAATTGGTATTGAGATAAATTTTGTAGTCTGTGAGCTTGCAACTGCAGCCTCAAATTGCTTAGTATTGTTTGCATTACTGTGAGCAAGTTTTGTAATACTAATTTTCCTTCCTTATACATGTGTGAGAAGAGAACCTAAAGAACCGACATAATCATTATTCTCCACACAAGCTGATGTGGTATTATCATATGAACGGTTTTACTATTTCATTTAATCAATGTAATTAAATCTTTGAATATCACTGAGAGCATTTGATTATGCTGACCTGTATTTCTGGTGATACCAATGAATGTAAATCATCATTTATATCTATGCTGGGAAGTTTGGATACATCCAGGGTCTTGGAATCATTTAGTAAACTCATCGTTAACTCGGCAACCTCCATGCACAAATCTTCAATAGTTTTCAGAATGTTAGTCTTCTCTTGCAACAGGCTAATTCCTTCGGATAAGTTTTTTTTCCACACTAGAATCGATACATAATATTAACAGAGGGTGAAAATGAAAGAATGTCTTCATTTTGTCAAACACATGAATAAACGAAGGAAATCCCTTACTCTCAATAATTTCGATATCTTGAACATCTACCAGTCTCTTTTTAACAACTTGAGACGCTACTACTTCTTCGGCCAGTTCGGAGATTGCTCGTCTCTTTTCAAATGTTTCATTCTGAATGTTCTTTATTTCAGTTGCTTCTTCTCTAGAAATTTATCGACATATAATTACCAAACGAGTAAAATTGAAAGATATAACGTAAAGTATACACACATTCAAATTGCTTATGGAAATTGTTCTAAGATACATACTCTACAGTTTCTCTGGCTTTTTTCACAGTCTCACAGAACTTCTTGTTCAGATCAATGATATTTTGATGTGAATGAGAGATGACATGGCTGAATAATGATTTAGTTACTTCATCAGTAATCCCTGATTGTGGTATTGACAGCACATCACTTTGCCCTGAAAATACAAGATCAGCTATGGATCGGAGATCACTCTTTCACTAAGATAAGGTACAATTCTTGTTCACCTTGGATTTAAACTACACTGAGGAATCATATTCAGTATTTCATCTTACATGGTTAAACTTTATACATTAACATGAAAAGTTAGTCAAATTTACCTTGGTGTTTGATGTAGACGTAAAGGACGACCTGTGATAGTTTCCACATAACGCTGGTAAACTTTGTGCCTCCGGCATGCAACAAGTACGTGCCTAAAATTGGTGGAAAGCCAGCTTCTGGGTGTTCACTAGCTACGAGAGCTATAAAGTCTTTAACATCACTTCGGTACTTGCTTTCGCTCTTTTTACAAGCTATTGGCCATTCTACCAGTTTTCTAAAACGCTCCGCATCGTATATAGTGAGCAAAAAGTGTGATACGCAGATGAAACCTGCTGTATTTGGTTTCTCAAACATTCCCTGTGATGATACAATGTAAAATAGAGTTATGTCTACACTAAAATATTCCTAAAATACTTTATCAACGCCGATAAATTACCCTGTTAATTAAATCTAATTCATGTAGACCAAGAGTAAGCCAAATCAAAGAATAAAAGTGTTTGATCATAATAGGTTATCTTCTAAAACTATAAGATTTGGAAGCATGCTATTGACATCATTCCTACCTCTCGAAAATGTCTTCTGAAAGCTTCATTTGGAGAGACCATTTGCGATAAAAGATACACATTTTTATGGAGAGATGCACTTAATGTCATTTTGGAAACTCTTTCAATTCCAGGTAATGTGGATGCTGTCAATCACGCGGCACTCACAGATGTTTGGTTTGATTCTCATTCAAACTATGAAACTCTAGTAATGATCCACTAACTCCAAACTCATTTTATCACTAACTTATACTAAGTCAGTCTCAAATTATGGATTTGTCTTCTGACTCTACATTTATGATTTTAATTAACTAAAAATCGGTATCCATCAACGAGACGTCAGTTATGCTGATCCTCGGTTTAAAAACCCTGTATTCTGCAAATTAAACTTTGATTGGTCCGTGTCGCATAGCAACCGATGACGACCCACGACGCCGAATTGTTACTCTTAAAGAAGGATTCAGTATTTCACAGTGCTCCGAATGTCATGTAGAAAATTTCCTAAGACGGCAAGAAATTTTTTTAGAAATGTCACAATGATACGAGGAAACTTTTCATAAGCATTCGCTATAAATCGAATGATTTTTGAGAAAATTATACCCAAGGCCCGTTGAACTCGTGTGACAGCTCTGCGAAATGTTGGTTGATGCGGTACAGCTGGCGGATTGGTCCGTAGCCGTAATGACATGTATGTATGTCCTTATACACGTACGAATGTATGGTTCTATGTATGTGGTTACGTAGTGAATATAGGTATACCGTGTGCCTCGGGTGCTCGACAGTAGCATGAAAATGGTGGTGTAAAATGACTGGACGACGGGCAGTGTTGACGAACTCTGAGCCCTTGCCAGGAACTGGGGGCGCAGATCCGTTTCGTGAACTTTTCGAAGCATGTAAGACCGGTGATTTAGTAAGGGTTAAACAAATTGTAACACCCCAAACAGTGAATGCTCGGGATACCGCGGGACGAAAGTCTACCCCCTTACACTTCGCAGCTGGTGAGCGAATTTTTATTTATTTATTTTTATTCCTCCTGCTTGTTTAGCGAATTTATTACCTTGAAACAGAGGTTTATTGGGGAAGAAAATCAGTCTCACACGTCACAGTAGCTTGATCTCCTGAGGTAATTTTTCAGAGAACGTTTTTTTCTGCCTTTTTTTATGGTTAGGGTTTGCGCAACTGATATACGTACCCCAATATTTGTAATCACCTGTCATTATGCAGACGAACGTTCACTCGCTTAATCGTGGGGTGAATGCGAATGGGAAATTAATACCGGAGCTGGTTTTTTAGAGGATATAATGTTTGAATCCAATACAGCTAGTTTTTCATTTACAACGAAACTGTAATTACGCTGATATGCCCGTTGATTCAAAATTGTGCATAATTGGAGTCGTTTTTCATCACACGCCAATGGGCTGACTCCAGTTTTTTACTACATCAGTTAAAAAATTTTAACCCAATTTAGTTGGATTCTAAAAATTTTTAGTAACTTTCGTTAAAACTGTTTTGTTTATTTATTGATGAGCTGGATGCTTCATTCTATCAATGATTATGAAATAATAATTTTTGATTGGTCAACTTATTCATGTTTGCATTAATCTGATTCCGGTTGAAGCTTGTTAGATCATAATTATAGTGAGCTATGAAATAACGTTATTATTGTATCAAGGAGAAAGTGAAAGTACAGAATTTTTTGGAGCAGTACATTAAAAGTTGGTGCTCTGCTGTACATATCAATTATATCAATGTTACGATAAATAAAGAAATATCCGTTCACAGTCTGCTTTGTGTCGATAGAAAGGTGGTGCCTCTGCTTACAAGGCAGAACCAAGTCCTAACTGTACTCATTCTTGGTTGGCTACCTTATTTCCATATACATGTATATGTATACTTATGTGTATACATATATATGCTTTTACTTGTATAGATATATATATATATTTACAAAATATCATTTTTGTCATCATTACTAGTCTCAAATTCAGTTTTATGTGCTACAACATAAAGGTAGGTAATTGTAAGCACTTGAACATCGTATCATCAAAACAGAACAGACCACGAAAATGAAGTAAAGGGGGAAGTGAGCTTTCCCAAAATAAACTGTCTCTACAGAAAAGTGAGGAAAAAAAATTAGTGGCCGTGTGTTTGCCGGATATGTGCATTTGACTTCAAAGTCTTTCTAATTTTTCTTGGTGTTGGATAAAAATATACCAGCTCATTATTTCCGTCGTATTAATTGCTTTGCATTGACCTGCACGTTGATTCATTGGTCTCAATTTTCAATTATGTATGTACTTATCAACAGGATATGGTAGAAGAGACGTGGTTGAGTTTTTGCTATCCGCTGGAGCCTCTATACAAGCTCGTGACGATGGAGGGTTGCATCCACTACATAACGCCTGCTCTTTTGGTCATTTCGATGTTGTGAGATTACTTTTGGAAGCCGGGGCCAATCCTAATACCAGAGATAATTGGAATTACACACCGTTGCATGAAGCTGCTATCAAGGTAAGATAGCAAATGGGAGGTGGATGCTTGTTTGTTGCCTAAACAAAAATTGAAAGTATTTGACAAATAATGTAATTTTGCAGGGCAAAATAGACGTTTGCATAGCTCTGCTTCAACACGGAGCTGATGCTAATATCAGAAATACTGAAGGAAAGACAGCACTCGAATTAGCAGATCCAGTGACTAAACCCGTTTTGACTGGGGAATACAGAAAAGACGAATTATTGGAGGCTGCTAGATCTGGCAACGAAGAAAGATTGTTGCAGTTGTTGAATCCCTTGAATGTAAATTGTCATGCTAGTGATGGGAGGCGATCAACTCCCTTGCATTTAGCTGCGGGTTATAACAGATCGAGAGTTGTGCAGATTTTATTACAAAACGGAGCAGATGTGCATGCCAAGGACAAAGGGTGAGTAACTCATTCATGCTGATACTAACATAAGTGAACACATGTAAGTTTGTCTGTGGTGTCAAATCAGGTAAGCATGATTTCAACAATAAGTATCTACTTACAGGGGATTAGTGCCACTTCACAACGCCTGTTCTTACGGTCACTTTGAAGTTACGGAAGCTTTGCTGAAACACGGAGCTGCTGTCAATGCTAGTGATCTCTGGGCATTCACCCCGCTTCACGAAGCTGCAAGCAAATCAAGGGCAGAAGTCTGCTCGCTGCTTTTGAGTGAAGGCGCAGATCCTACGCAACTTAATTGCCACAGTAAAAGTGCCATCGACGCAGCACCAACGCTGGAGCTACAAGAGAGGCTGGCGTGTGAGTACTTCCTCCAAAAATCTTTCAAATACCCAAGTTTTGCATGTTGAGTATTTTCCTTCTAGTAAAAATGAGATGAATGATGACTACCTATGTATCGAAAAGTAATTGTTCATTTGTTCCATTCTAGATGAATTCAAAGGACACTGTCTTCTAGATGCATGTAGACAAGCGGATCCAACAAAATTGAAAAAATACCTGTCGCAAGATGTTGTTAATTTCAAACATCCCTACACAGGTGATACAGCTCTGCATTGTGCTGTTGCATCGCCTTATCCGAAACGAAAACAAGTAATTGAAACTCTGATAAGAAAGAATGCAGCTTTGAACGAGAAGAATAAAGACTTCCTTACACCTCTCCACGTAGCTACAGACCATTCCCATTACGACGCAATGGATGTCTTATTGCGGCATAATGCAAAAGTGAACGCATTGGACGGATTGGGGCAAACAGCTTTGCATAGGTAATTTTGTAGAATTATTCTTAGTGTTTCCGCAAACATGACTTAATTACCAGGCCTTTGATAAAGGTGTAAATATTGAAAGGATTTGAGAAAATTGTTCTGATTTTTTCATGATAATTACCATGTTCTCTAGCAAACAGGTAATTGTCTATTTTTCATTTTCTATCAATAATTGATGCTTCCCAAAGGCCTAGTAATTTAGGGAATTCAAAATAAGAATATTAATAAATGCGTTTAGGTGCGCCAGAGAGGACAACGTTCAAGCATGCAGAATACTGTTGTCGTATAACGTTGATCCCTCGATAGTCTCCTTGCAAGGATACACGGCAAGTCAAGTTGCAACGGAGAACGTCCTCAAAATATTACAAGGTGAGTGTCATAACATATAAACCGACGTTGCATAAGAGTTAATTAGGTAATTATAAGAAAAAATGGTTTTCAACTTCAGATCAGAAATTCTCAATAAAATCATTGTCCTGCAAGTGTTGCTCAACTTTGCAAAAATCATGTTCGATGATAAATGATCGTGTGTAGTTAATAAACTTGACATGGAAATTACTCGTCAGATCCGCCGAGTGGAACTGAAGATATCGAAGCACAACTTCTTGAAGCGAGCAAGGCCGGAGATTTGACAGCTGTCGAAAGAATACTTCAAGCTAGTCCACACGCAGTGAATTGCCGGGATTTGGATGGGAGACACTCGACACCCTTACACTTTGCTGCAGGGTATAATAGAGTGCCTGTCGTTGAATATCTTTTAGCGCATGGGGCTGATGTTCATGCTAAAGACAAAGGGTGAATTTCTCATTCAATTGCATTAATTCCATTTAGTTCATACGTCATAATTTTACCTCCGCGTCATGTTTCAGGGGTTTGGTTCCTCTTCATAATGCCTGTTCGTACGGCCATTACGAGGTGACGGAATTACTAGTTAAGCATGGAGCATCTGTCAATGTAGCGGACCTTTGGAAATTCACGCCCTTACACGAAGCTGCAGCAAAAGGTAAATGCGAAATAGTCCGTTTACTGTTAAGACATGGAGCAGATGCAGCTAAAAAGAACAGAGATGGTGCAACACCATTGGACTTAGTCAGAGAAGGTGATCAAGATGTCGCTGACTTATTGCGAGGAAATAGCGCGCTTCTGGATGCTGCAAAGAAAGGCAACTTGGCCAGAGTACAAAGGCTGGTTACACAAGACAACATCAATTGCAGAGACGCCCAGGGCAGGAATAGTACTCCTCTACACTTAGCTGGTTAGAACAATTGTTGGAAATTAGAGTATCGAAAAAATTGATCATTCTGCTGAGCGATATTCAGTTATCTTTAAACCTATCTTCCAGCTGGTTACAATAACCTCGAAGTAGCGGAATTCCTTTTGGAACGAGGAGCAGATGTTAACGCACAAGACAAGGGTGGTCTCATACCTCTGCACAACGCGTCGAGTTACGGTCACTTGGATATAGCTGCATTGCTAATCAAATACAACACAGTTGTGAATGCCACAGACAAATGGGGTTTCACTCCGTTACACGAGGCTGCACAGAAAGGTAGAACGCAACTTTGTGCTCTGTTGTTAGCACACGGCGCGGATCCTTTCTTGAAAAATCAAGAAGGACAGAGTCCGGTTGACTTGGCAAGTGCAGATGATGTGAAATGTTTACTGCAAGATGCCATGGCATCACAACAGGTGGTGCCATCAGTGCCACCGAGTCGACCACCCAGTATAATTGCTGGTAAGAAAAAACCGTTTCATCGGAATGATGTCAAACACCTCCCAGCGAATCACTGAACTAGGGAAACCAGATTAGTCAAATTTAGATTCAGATCGAAATACGTTTTTTTTCAATAAGTCTGTTTAAAATTCCCTGGCGTATCGAACCAACTATAAAACTTGAAATGCTACTGAAAGTATCAAATTTGTGGAGTTTACTAATGATAATTTTTTTCAGTTCCAGTTACCCCACCTCCTCTGTTGACTCAAGAAACTGTAATAATGCCATCAGGGGCAGCAATGACCCTTTGCGTGCCTATGGCTAGACCTACATCGTGTCTGAGTCCAATGCCATCCATTGAGCCTTATTCTGAACGAGAGGTCAAAGAAGTATGCGAGGATCGTAACACGAGCGGTATCACATCCGTGTCTGGATTTTTGCAGAGCCTGAGCTTAGAGCATCTACTGGAGTTGTTTGAAAGGGAACAAATTACTCTAGATATATTAGCAGAAATGGGTCACGAAGATTTGAAGCAAGTCGGAGTGTCGGCATATGGCTATAGACACAAGTTAATCAAGGGAATGGACAAATTGCTGTCCTCTGGTGCTGGTGGTTCTCTTTGGCAGCCCTCCATAAATCCCGGAACTTTATTAGTGGATCTGCTAACAGAGGACAAAGAATTCTTGGCTGTAGAAGAAGAGATGCAGAGTACTATTCGTGAACATAGGGACAATGGTCATTCAGGAGGCATATTTTCGCGATATAACATTGTTAGGGTGAGTAACAAATATTATTAACTGAAACCCTGGCCTCCAAAATTTCCCTATATCATTATTACTAAAATGTCCATTATTTTCTGCTCTATCCAGATACAAAAAGTGCAGAACCGCAAACTTTGGGAACGCTATGCTCATCGCAGACAAGAGGTTGCAGAGGAAGTCGGAGCAGCACCTGCTTCCCCAAGTACAACACCCAGAGCTACGCCTAGCCCAGCTGCACCACAAGCAAATGAGAGAATGCTGTTCCACGGTAGTCCCTTTATCAATGCAATTGTTCAAAAAGGATTTGACGAACGGCACGCTTATATCGGTGGTATGTTTGGAGCTGGAATTTACTTCGCTGAGCACAGTAGTAAAAGCAATCAATACGTCTATGGAATTTGTGGTGGTACCGGTTGTCCGGCACACAAAGATCGGAGTTGCTACATCTGCCACAGGTTAGTGTTTATTTGACTAGAATGTTACCGAAAATGGGTAAAATAATATCTCCATACGATGATAAATTTTTTTTCCAGGCATCTCGTCCTCTGTCGGGTGACTTTGGGTAAATCATTCCTACAATTTTCAGCCATGAAAATGGCTCACGCTCCACCGGGGCATCACAGTGTGGTAGGCAGGCCGTCGCAAGGAGGTCTTGTATTTCCAGAATACGTAGTTTATAGAGGTGAACAGGCGTATCCCGAGTACCTGATAACTTATCAGATTGTGAGACCTCAACAGGAGGCAGGTGGTGGGGAAGGTAGTGAGGAACGGTGATCAGAAGAGGTGAGCCCTGCGGCCAGACTTTGTCGCCTCTGTTGCTGTCAGAGGCCTAAAACTTGCGGTGTGTTGTCCTAGGTTGTGTCCTAATTTTTATTTTAACGACATATTGCATTTTTTTCTATCCTACGTTATATTGTACAGATGGCTTATGCAGACGGTCGAAAGAATTGGTTAATCATGATTATCAAAGATCCGACAGTGATTTTACAAAAAACAAAGAAAAAAAAAACCGGCGGTATTAAAAACTCGTCGCGAAGCACTCGACTTTTATTCTGATTTTTGCATTCGGCTGTCACTGCGTGATCGTAGTATTTATTTGTATTATTGTTTGGTCCCGATAGATCAATTAGAGTAATAATTGCAGGACAGAGATGAATTCATAGTTATTATTATTTAGAGGATTTTTTTCTTTTTAAGGTAGATCTTACTCGTTTCGAGATAGTATAATTTTTTTCCATTTCGTTCCCTGGATATTTATCTGGATTGTAATACTTTAGTTGTACGTAGATATTCATAGGTACATATTATTATACAAATAAAATAAAACTTAGGCACGATCTTTCCCGGGACACAAACCAAACACGCGGATATGAGAGACAAATGATTTTTCTAAATTTTTCAAGGATATGAGGCGCTATTCTTGGGATAATAGAAAATCTAGTAACGAATTAAACTGATCTCAGTAGATCTTCGACCCTTAGTTAGACTTGGCGTGAATCAATTGATTCATAATCTATATTCCTTGGATTATATTGTCACAGAGACATTAAAATAAATAATATAAAATGATGGTTGTTTAAGACGCTTAATGGTAACGAGTAATTCACCCAAGATAAATCCAAGTTCATTAAATGTCACGGTAACGAATCAAAAAAACAGAAGAAAAAAAAAATCCAGGAATAAAATAAAATAAAAAGGGGAAACACGTTTCGTCAAAATACGAGTAAGTTAATCATGTTTGTGAAATTTGAATGAACGCGATAATAGAATGAAAGCTTAGATAGCCTTTACAAACGCGTGATCTCCATGTTAATATATTCCAACATTATTTTCACACATTAACATAACATTAATCATTAAAAATAACCTCATTTATTAAAATGAAGATTTGCCAGGAATTGCATTTATCGGATCCTACGAAGATAATTTTCCTATTCATATTCGCAACTATTCTCAGTATTTTCGAAACCTTACTATGGAGCAAAAATTTGCTTCTCAATCGAATCATGGTAAAATTAAATATACTAGTATGCTTATCTTCTGTTATGATATGGAAAAGATATAACAAAAAAGTTACGACCACGTGCTGCATTTTGCGTATTTAAAGAACGGCGTATTACAAATCGTGCGATGTTTATACTTTTTTGGTAATAGGAACTCGCAATTAACTTAATTACGAATACTCATACAAATATTGTTTTTCAGTTTCACCGAACTGGAACAATTGACTAATTTCGTATCTGGCGAACTAATAAGATTTCGACAAGTATCTCCACACCAGGCATTTTTTATATAATATGGAGGATCGATCGTTAATTATCACAGTGCTATTATTGCTAATTGGCATCTAGAATGGACGCTTCCCTTTGATTAAGCAATCACTTTGATACTATAATGGTCATTGCAATGGACCTTAGCTAGAATTACGTCTCATGATTATGTTGATCCAGTAGAATTCCACTGCAAAAACTGCACTGCTTGTTTACTTTCGAAACTTTACACTAGCATAAATTGAATTGGCTTGCAATTGACTTTGGAAGCGAAAACTCTAGTTCCAGAGTCCGATGAAATATGACTCCACCATTTAAAAAAAAATTATTCAACCAAACAACAAATTCTAATCTGTATTTTAGATTTTCCTACACCACTCACATCATTCTTAACTGCAATCTTTAAAATTACATACCTCGTTTTACAGTAATATTTATACCAAATTTCTTTTCACGATTAACTTTTCATTCCCATTTTTGTGAGATAATAAGGGGATCGTCATTCCAGCTCTTCCAATTTCGTGTATTAATCTGGAGTATTACATAATTATTGCAATCATTTCAATACGTAATCGTATAATTGCATGTTTAATTTTGATTTCGGAATCTGGACGAACCGCTTTTATCATCTCAATTTCAATTGTTCTTATATTTTGTCATTTATCGCAAACGTTGAATTCTTAAAATATTCCTGGCAAATCCGCCACACAATTTTCCTGTGAAATTTAGTGATCTGCTCAACAAGACACTTCGTTAAAATATGAAAAAATAAAAAATGGAAATCAAATATTCCTAACGCTTGTCGGATATACATTGAATAAAAGTATACATATGATAAAGATCAGGAATATTTATCTCGCCAATATGGGTGATGGTCGCTTTTATTTATGGGTATTTAGCTTGATTAAATATCTATTAAATAAGTTTAAAAAAATATGAGAAAAATAAAATAAAAATAATTACCTAAGTAAACAGATAAAATAAAATAGACGTACGATTATTTTTAATATGTAATTAAACTAGGGTGAATTAGAATTCAGATTTGGCTTTTATACCTTTTCTTTTTTCATCACTAGACACATGGCGCTACAATAAAAAAAAAAAACTCAGAGGCCTGAAACTAGCATCTGCGTCATTCTAACTCGTTTAAAATACACGCATACCTTATTCACAAATAAATCTTCACGTCATGTGCGCGAATCAATCCAAATTCTAAAAATAAATAAATGTTCAGTTTGTTTCTATCCACAATTTTGTGCATTCGGTTAAACGGATAAAATAAAAAAATAAAAAATCACATCGATGCCTGCGAACTTGGAAAGGTACAAAAAGAAAGGGGAAAAAAAAGAAAATTGAAAACTGTATAAAAGCCAAAAATTTCAACAGATAATCGAAGAGTACGTGTGGTGCGGTTGTGTTAAAACACAACCAGTATCTAAGTCATTTCACGACTGTGAAAATAGAAAAAAAAAATGAGAGAAATTTTAAAAAGTAGCAAAACTAAATAAAATAAAAACGTAAGAAAGATTGAAAAGTATCGAATATGACAAGAGGGTCGTGCGGTCTGATATATCGTGTTAATGAATAATGACAATACCAATATTCCTGAATTTTGACAAGTTTTTACCGTACATGTTGAAAAATTGAATATTGAACGGATAACGAAATGGTCGAATGTAATTTAAATATTGTATACCAACCGATGTATTTCCATTAACTTATACTCTAATGTTATACATAATATTACATGATATAATAAAAGAATATTCCATAAGCATTGATTATTTGTTATTGATTTATATTACAGATCAATAATGTTGATGAAATAAATAAATAAATAAATCGTCTGACTTTATAGGCCGTGAACGAATGGTCTTTCGAAATCGGAGAATGTAACCGACATTATTTGAAAATTAGAGGACGTGAATTTGCTTGGAGATAAACTTTGTCAATAATTGATACGATAATTCTGCATGGAGACGGTTGAATGTTGAGTAACGTAACTCCTTACAATGCTACGATCGACTCAATATCTCCTGAGGGAATAAAAATTAAACAAATTTGTATCCCCGTATTATATGTTGATTAAAAATATATTATAAATACACTCGTACGATAGTCGATAACCCACCGGGGGAATGATCATTAGCCAAATTACAGAACACATTATTATGCTTGATAAGAAAACAAATTATCATATAAATATAAACAGCTTTTATACGAGCAATTTAAAATTTTTGGGGTGGAAACCCGGCGTTTTATCAATTCGCGTAATACACCGCAGGGAGATTTTTATAATATACTTTAACAGCGCATACCTATACCGCAGAATCGCCATATAATTCTCAGAGTCATGAGAGCATGACGGTAAAAGCTACCGCGATAAGCTTGATTTATACAATACACCCGACTTATGTTAGACCGTGAAAGTAGTATAGTTAGGAGTAAATCTTCAATTAAATTTAACGACTGTTGGTCCCGTAGCCATCCTTTTTCTAGGCGTTTACAGAAGAGCAGCACACAATCGGCGATCATATATCTTCTCCTACTTTGAAAACTGTTATAATATAGGTGCAGTCCGAAAGGCCTACAGCAACTATCTGCAGATATTACCTCGTACACTGCAGAAAACCGTGTTTGACACCCACTCAAAAGACTGGTACAGATTCTGCAGACTTTCTTTTCTTTTGGATTTATTTCTCCATCCAACCTGCAGCATGCCTCGGATGTTTAATGAATAAATTCACTGGTTCTATGGCTCAAATATTTTATTTTCATTTTTTCATTTCGAGTAATCCGCAGTTACGTACATATTTACTTTGAAAGCAAAAAAAAATTAAAAAAATGAATAAACCTTTTCGCGCGTACCACGCGCATCTCGAAGATAATTTCGATGATATAAGCATACTTATTCATGGTATACAAGTACAACATGACTTGAGTTGACTCAAACCAATTAACAAATAAGCCGCAACAAACTATACTAAAAGCTATGGAAGACATCATATAAGTGTACACATAATTTTTTAGAACCAATGTCCACTTTGCAAAAATACCCATAGGTATACATCATCTCATGTGGTGTACTGTTCAAATATTTACAAAACTATTATACGGCTGCTGCAGAGATATTTTTGAAAAGTGAATAAATTTAAATTTTGGCATTAGGATGTGCACATTTGAATATTAGTCAGAATTCATAGGTTTTTTTTTTTTCTCTCATTCTTTTAGGTTCATGAAATTGAATAAACGTGATTTGGTGTCGCGCTATTCTGTAAGTTTTCTAGTTCTGTCGGTGACAAAAGATTTATCAGAGCGTATAAAGTGTCACATTACTACGATACGGCGTTATAACTGAAACTGGTTTTCCTACCCTTGCCTGCGAAAGCTAAGCGAGTCTGTCACGCTTCGTACATTTGCCATCAACTTCCTATAGAGAGAACCGCGCCTCCGTGATAATTACAGGCTTGTACGTAAGTACAGTTTTACTTTTCGAAAGAAAAAAGATGAATGAAAAAAATTACATCGTCGAAACATCGCTTTGAAATATCTTCCATATGGCGATGCATCCGGTAAAATATAATCAATTTCACGGGCGATTGAAATTATTATATACGGTCGACAGAAATTACCATCAGGGTGTAGCTTGTATCTCGTCTAGAAGCGGTACTTTGCCGTTACTATTTTATATTTGCAGGGCTACGAATCATTTGATTATAATTTTGACGAAATTCATCCACGTGTGTATGAAAATGTTTGAAAAAACAAAAAGCCATTAGATTACAACATCCCTTGCATAAGCTTTAAGATATGTCGAAAAGTTTTTGTCTTCTTGGACGTCCTCGGGAATCTGTCGGCCTCGCTCGCAATATGTCTGACTAGAAATATACCGAGGAACTTGGCCATGATGGTTTTGTTGTGGAGCATGTAATATGCAAGATTTCAAATTTCGGGTTTCAAAGTCAAGACACGATTGATCGTGTACGAGGTTGCAGACTCTCTGAACGCGCTTTGGAACTCTTCCAAGAATAATCAGAAGCTTTTCTTATAAACGAGCTAAATTACTTCCACTTTTTCAAGCAGCGCGTTTGAATTCTTCTGTACAATTTTGACCAAATAATCCGGTTCGGTATACTTGCATAATTTTACCTTTTTATTTTTTTTGTTTCAGTCATACTATACGAGCAATGACTCGAAATAAGAATCATTTACGAAACTGATACCTTATAAATCTTTGTCGAATTCATTGTGAAACTCGTTATAAAAATCGTCGACGAATTTATATTTATACCAGATGCGATCACGAACGCTTGGTGGATTATGAAGTGAATACGTCCGCGACTTAATTATATAAGTAAAATAAAAATTATTAGTTGGTTTTTTGTTATTTCAAACCTTGTAATAATTCGATTACCTTATCGGTTTAATTAAGAGATCCGTTGGCTTCGTATGTGCGACCGATTCGGGAATCATAAACTCTTATCTTCGTCGAATCAAAACAGATTACGAAAATTTTTTTTCCCCTCTGTTCGCATAAAATATCACACACATTTAATCGACATTTACTGCACACTGCGAGGAACACGGAACGCGGCAGAACAATTTTCAATATATTTTGAGGTAGGGCGAGAGGAACCAAAAAATTGAAAACTATTCACGCAGTCAATTAGGAAATACAAACAGACACGTCATGAGAAAATCAAAGGACAAAAGTAGAGATAATACAATGTCAAATAACGAGTAAATTATAAATTATTCAGTTTATAATTACGGCGTTAATTTTTACGCGCAAAAAGTAAAATAATTACTAGTGCATCTCATTAATTCAAATCGTAACACAATATTATGTTGTGTGGAAAAAGCATCCAAATCAATCTAGAAGAGATAACCTCAAGTTATATTGGAAGAGTGAAAAGGCGCGGGACCGCATCGCCAATTTTATTGATTTCTCAACGAAAATTCACGCTCCATTTAGTTTCACGTTGATTCCTTTTGCAGTGTGATTATCGAATAAATTCGAGATGGGAAATGGCAAAAAAAAGAACAACAAATGATCAGTATAATAAAATCAGCAGCATTCACTGTACATGCAACATACGCCCCTGTCTGAAAATTTTTCATCCATATCGTATTACTTGTATACTAGCCTCGCACGCGCGCGCGCCGCATTGCTATGTTCGGTTCTGTTATAAATTTTCATTTTTCATTTTTTGGTGAATTTTATATTCAAGGTCATGCGAGCTGAGAGGAGATAAAGAATTCGCAAATTCACTGCACTAATGAATTCAGCCTCGCTGTATTTTTTTTTTTCTTATTTAAAAAGAAAAACAAAATATAATAAAAATAAATTAAAAAAAACGAATATATCCAAACGTGGAAAAGGGGGAAAGACCGATCGGACTCACTCAAGCAATTATAATTGCGCGATTTGCGATGAATCCTGAATACGAAAGAGTAAAAAATGATGTCGACAACAGGGAGTACGGGGGGATGAATCATTTGACAAGTAAATTCGACCTTCAATTTTTTTAATCACATTGCATTTTCTTATATAAATTCGTCACGATACAGTTACACTATTTGCAGAGTTTAATAAATAATGTTTATTTATTTAAATATTATATTACTATATTTACCCATTATTATAATTTATCTCCGACTATATTTATAATTCGATGAATTTTTCCATCCGCATTAACGAATTACAATACATACGTTGCACTGCTGATAAAATAACGTTGTAAAATAACGTAGCGTTATATACCTACAATATACAAATACACACCTCATCATCGAGGAAATAATAACCTTTGACTTTTAAATTAATAAAATAATAACCAAATACTATATACAATGATCATCGCGTTTCGGTTAAAGAATTTCTGCTGCATATAAACGCGACGTGAGATGAATCGGAAGATGACACAATTAAACTTCAAAAGTTTGATCACCTTTTGACACTCCACAATCGTTCGAAGCGCGGATTGAATTTTCACCGATAATCTATGCGCGATGTATAATATTTTTTCGCGATATTCTTTTCCATTTTTTTTTTCACGATTACTTCTGGGCAGAAATCGTTGGCATATCGAAACGCCGCTTTTAAACTTTTATAGCTTCGATATAAATGCATGCGAATGTCAGTTACATCATGCCTAATTTATAGACCGTATGTTTTTTCAATATTTCGTTGCGGCAGGCTTCCTCGATCCTTCGATCGTAAATGAAGATTTTAATCACCCTTGAACTTCGATCATATTTCCGTTCTGGTTGGGAAGCGGAAGGAGGCGCGGAACTGGACGTCCGTGTTCTTTGGAACAAAAACAAAAAAAAACACCAACACAAAGAATGAGAAATTAAATAAAGTATTGGTAATTTCAAAAGCGTTAACGTGTTGAATGCGGGGTCACTTTTACCTTAATTGCTTGTTTTTCATCCCTTCGCCCGACAATAGGTCCTCGTCATCGAGGGTTTCCAGGACAAACAGCAAAAGGGATTTTGCCCAGGTGAGGTCACTATGCCCACGTGTTATTGAGTTTGTCAATGCCTCTTAATCTCCGGTGACCATCTGTTGTTTTTCTAAACGTATTGAGTCACTTGAAATATGGATAATACGAGTGTCAAAATTGATTGCATATGCCAACTGCAGCAGCTGTACTTTTGCTATTTTCACGTAAATTTTTGTTTGCGACCAAGCGATTGTTTCTATCCTTTTACTATATCTGTACGTCACAATAAACACAATAAATCATGTGTACACACCAAATTATTTGCACAGAATGCAAAGAGCGTACAAACTTTCTGAACCACCTAAAACTACAGCTGAACAAAATTCGATGCAGCTGCTTGGAGAAAAAATTATTTTCTTCAAAACAAATTCTTTTTTTCCCCGCTACCATATTTTAACAATTCCGATCGTCGCAGGTGTAAGAAAATTTCTTCTCATTCTCATATTTTCCTTATCATCATTTTTTCTCCGTTTTCTTCATCAAAATGAGATAATTATGTATACACAAGGAAAAAAACGTCTGATTGCAAGAGACGTACACGTTGCAGATGCCAAAAAATTACAATCTCCTGTATAAACCGCGACCGCAAATTCTTATCAAATAAAATACGTATATCTGCTGAATTTATACACGTATATGAAGTCTATGTGCCAGTTTCCTTCGCGATTACAAAACGTGCGCAACAGGTGTATTTTTTTTTTTTTCTTTTTTTTTTTTCAAACATTTTCTATATAAATGCAACAGGTGACACGCACACTGTACATGTATAATATAACGTTGGCAAATGTAATCGCGTGATAAAAAATAGACAAGAATGTATACGATATGGAATTATACATACGATGAAAATGGGGAGTGATTCGTGTTATATTTTCATTTTAAATGTATAACCTACGTATATAAATTCATTATTATTGATTGTATATCGCTAATATAAATGCGCCGATATATATTATTGGCAGTTAGAAAGAGGTATACGCCTGCAGCGAGATGATCACCGGTCGTGACCCCCGACACTAAGAAGATAACGACTGGCGCCTCTGCAGCTCTTGGCAATTAAATAATTTTTGTGTTTTTTTTTTTCCTTCTTTTCAATTTTTTTTTTTTTTTCTTTTTTTTTTTGCAAATGATAATGAGAAATTCAGATGCGTATCGCTGAAATATGTATATACATATACATATACACGTTCCAATAAATATACGTATGCACCATAATGTATAATCTGCATACTGCAGTTATACGGACGTGATTAATTAATTGGGTCAGATTTGTACGTATAAAATTGCAGATCTGCGGATTTCAAGCAATCGTGATTATACCGGAACTTATTTATTTTATTGTTTCTTTGTTCTTTTTTTTTCTATGGAACTTATCATTCGTTTAGCATAGATACATAGAAATTTAAATACAGATTTAAAACAGCTGCAGCGTTCTTTTTTTTCTTTTTTTTTGCACAGCCCTCTTTTTCCCGTATATCAACCTACTCGATTATAAATTTGATTAATATCCGTGCGCCCATTAATCTGTACACGATCCAACGAAAAATAAAATATACGATACAACAAATGATAATAATAATAATAATTATAATAATAAAGGGTCGTGATAAATTGCTTCAGCACTTTAAAGAGTCGCGCAAGAATACTAATTACCTGCAATTTTCGTTCGCACGAATAATTTGTTATTGTAATTAACGTATACGTATATAATGTAATATATACGATACGGAATATAATCCGCATACATAATTAGTTCGTTAATTATATTTCATATGAATAGAACACGTTATATTATACAGATATGTACTTGTGTATATAGGTTAAAAATTTAATCTATATAATATATATATTGCCGATGAACTATTTTTGAACAATGAAAAATTTGTATAAATGAATAATATAAAAACAATAATAAAATAAATATATAAATAGATAAAACGAAACTGGATGACATAATAAGTAATTATGAGATATGCAGTTTCGTATTAATTGTTAAATAACAGTCCCGACGTTCGTGTACACGATAATTGGCATCAATATGTAATTGATGAGAAGAAACTAATGCTAATGATATCGCTTATAACTACCGTTAAACCCTGAACCATTAATTTTTCATACTCAGATAAATGTCAGACGTTTCCTAGTCTGGAGAAACCAGTGTAATTAAAAAAAAAAGCTTTTATTTCTATATAATAAAGGGGGTGAGACAAACGAGCTATCTTATTTTTAACAACGGTTAAAGATTTCTGATAACGCGAATCCGGCCTCGACTGTAATATTATTAATTATTATAATAATATGTATAATACGACGGAGAGAGCTACAATTATATGCGAGTGGAGGAATCATAACTTGTATTATTTGTCCCGCGAGCATTTAATTATACGTTAATAGAGTATGTAATAAAAGTAAATATTTCTTGAGAAAATAGTAAAAAAAATCTTTGTGGAATATAACCGATAAAATTATAACACAGAAATCTGCTCCATTACTCTATATATTGATATTTGATTAAAAAAAGAAAAAAGAAAAATCAATATTAGACAAACAGAAAACAGAGACTTAAAAGATTTGAAAGATGATCACGTCATTCGCGCCTTAATCGCAGCAGACGCGCATGCATTCATGAATGCTGTATTTCACTTACGACACTCGCGAAAGATCAACGATTGTCAATTTTTTATGCAAATTATTTATAATAAAGAATATAACGCGCTCGTGTTTGTCTGTCAGTGGAATTCTTCGATGTTTATATTATGTCAATTATTATGTTTTTGAAGAAAACCGCGACGACGGGATTAAGATTATTTATATACAATTATTGTAGATGATCTGATAGAAAATCACTCTCTTTCATCTTATAACTTTAATCTCAAACATCCGCAGTCAATTATATTTACTAGACATTTCAATAGTCAACTAACTCTTACAGAGAGTGGAATGGCTAATCAGGCTTTCCGCGTTCAATCGAAAGTACGTAATTTCCGAACTTGTTAACCGACGATTTTTATCCCAAGTTTTATTGCAGTTTAATTTTATCTTCTCTTTTTGTCAACACGACTTGAATCGGTGAGTGAAATTTTTTTTACTTTTACGTTATTATTTTATTCGAAAAAAATTCACAAACAGAAACTCATATACGTTTACGTCCGAGCTGCGCGAACGTGTTTCGTTTGACCAAATATCATTGTCAGTGCATTTCAGATTGGTGAATTTGTGATTGTTCTATAAAATATGGAAAAATATAATTGTGCAGACTTCCTTCGAATTTGCAGGCCGCACGTTGAACCGTTAATAAAATTATTACCGAGTTTTTATAGCTCGTCGGTCGTATAAATTCGATCTCAAATATTACCGTTCGATCAGCTCCTTCATTTACGCGTTGCAGCCGAGTACCTTTTACTCGGCGTAGGGCGGTTCGAATCTGAAACGGAAAAAAAAATCAAAGAACCTCAAGAAGGGAGAAAAATAATTAAACGATCGATGACGAAGAATTGGGAGAGAAAATTATGCGACGTGGTCAAGGTAGTCGTCATGTACATCCACATTAACTGTGACTAATTAATTCTATCGCTCGCAAAGTCAGCGGCCTCGACACTTAATTCGCGCCATATGAATATATACATGCGGTACCCTGGACAACGTGAGCTTATTTTTATCCACGGATAGAAGTCGTTGCGATGAGAGAAGATAAAAGAAAAAAAAAAAAAAAAAAAAAATTTCAACAATTTCGAGAGCTCGATGATATTGACACGTACGAAAAATAAACGTGCAGCGTATACCGCAGTTCGAAGGCGGGAGGGCGGATCATGATCTTATTTGAGAAGAGATTGACTGATTTTCAATGAGCTGGGTCAGGCCCACGACGTTGTATGTACATCGTTGTAAAACGGTGTAGGGCGCGGTTGTCTCTGGTCTACATGCGATGTGAGGTGCATGGCACGTAAGGTCTGATGAAAACTTATGCAGGTATGTTAGTTGGGCATGTGTATTGTAGATATAGGTATAGGCCCATATAACATACATACTATCCTCACCTGATCCAACTTCGTTTCGAATAGCATTTTAAACGCGTGTAGAAAACGTTCGAAGGAACTCGTTCGAGAGAGAATCTATAAATAGAACGCAGCAAGCATCTCGAAGGACCCAATATATAGTTAACTTTCATGTTACGCGTGTAGTACTTATTGTAAACGTATGCGTACCTACGTACATTATAAGTATGGTGCATACAAATGCATACGAGTGCGTGATGGGCCTTACATTATATTCCGACCCTGCGCCGCAGCAAAGCCGATGCATATGTGACTAACAACGAGCTCTCTCGTGCACAATTTTTCACATCCATCTAGACAAATAGAGTGCACGGTGGGAATTAATTTCAAATTTTTACATCCTGATAAAGTTCACACGATTTCAATTGATCGAGAAGTATATGGCCCATATTTATAGACACCATCTTCCAACTATTTCGACGAAGAAGATAACTCGTAAACTACGCATTCACATATTTTTGCACATAAGATTATTTTAATACACAGGGGGCTATTTATTATTTCGTGCATATATGCAAGGAGTAGGTATATGTGATGCACATTGCATGCAATTTCGGAAATTCAGAGCCAAACATACTTTGTAGAGATGAAATATATAACATGCAGTTGAGGGACGCAAACAGATCTCTATACATCTGCATTATTGAGTTAACTAATTTTGACGTTTTATATTTTGATCTTCTTTTTTATTTTATTTCATATTTTCAGAGTTCTTCTGCACTCAACAACAGCAAAGATTTGCATTACGGTAGCAATTTTTGAGGTCAAGGGTATACTTCACTTTCCTCAAGTATTTGTAGAGCGTGTATATTATATACATACTATATATGTGATGTTTTAAACAAACCAACACGAGATAATGCAGGCAGCCTCCAGTGATCGATCGTGTCGTAATATAAAAGATCGTTTATGCTGCACTTAGAGATCTTTTTGTTCTCCGTAAAAATAGGCTCATTAAACATGCTTGTTTTAAATTATATAAGCTGGTGTGTGAATATAAAATGGGGTATAAATTCATCAGAGGTTTTTTTTTTGAAAGACTCAACAGTTAACATCATGAATTACTCTAGTTCGTCACGCGAAACTCGAGGCAAACAATTGCGTTGTTTTGTCGAATGATATTATAACGACATGTGCAGGACACCCGCATACACATGATATCTACAATATGCATATTCACATACGTACAGAAACGACGACTCTCGAAAGATGAAACCGCAAGGCGAAAAGACGCAAAAAGATATCGCATCTATAGATCCAGTGCAAATCGACACGTGCAAATTTCCCATCTGATTCCGTAAACGTCGATTGAAACGTTCCCTGCGGTAAACGCGCGGGTGTACGCGTAAAATAATTTATGAAGAAGAAAGAAGTCGATTAATTTTTCAAATAATGACGAAATCATTACTACGATTTACTATGAGCCAAAATATATACAAATATACATCATATACTTATTATTTTAATCATCATCACGCGTGAATAAAAAGCGTAAGAACTTTGAAACACGTGGCGCACGGCCGATCATCGTCGGCTGCTATCTTATGTGCAAAAATACAAACAGTATTCCACAACAAACTCGAGAATTAAATATAAATAAATAAGAACAAAAATCTCGAATGTGTCTGCGCGGGTCATGAAAAACGCGCGATCGGGGGATGAAAACAAAAAAAGAGAGAAAGAAAAAAAATGCGGAAGGGCAGAAATAAGAGCGCGACCTCAAGTTCTCCGTGCGTGCAGTTTGACCGAGATCTCGAGTCTCGGGTCTTCCGTGGCGTTATGGGCCGGCTTAGAAAATGCACGTGGGTATTTCCTTTTTTTTTTTTAGGTAGTCAGTCCCAAAAATCCTTAATCTGTATACCTACTCGTCGGGATGAAATCTTTGGCGTGAAAAATTTCTTGGCCCGAGGGTCGCTATTGGCCCCGACTTCCGACCACGCTCTCTGCAAGCGATATTATTGGTCTTCGTACATCGTGCACGTGAATACCACGGGACTCGAATGCGCATGCGTAAATGTCTTCGATATGTCAGGACAAACCGAAGAATCGGTCTCAAAAAAACACAGTTGGCGCGGCCGGCTCGAACGATGAGGTCTTCTGTACCTCACGCGTGTAATTAGCAAAATAATTTCTACTGAACATAAATAAATGAATGAATTAATGAAATAATATTGTTCAAAGATGAATATAAATAACATAAATAATAAATACTTATAATGTATCATTTATCGTATGATTTTAATAGAGTAATTAATAAAACGCTAAACAGTTCCAGTTGAACCGGCGATAGTAACTGATGCCAATATATTTATAGAATTATTATTATTAAAAGTTGAATTACAGCGTTGAATAATTGAAAAAAATTTTAATACGTGTACCGGTGATATCAATTAAGCACAAACAAGTTCAATTTTAACAAATCGTCGTAGAATATTCATAAACTGAAAGTAAAAAGAACAGTGAACTGTGTTTTATTTCCCCGCAGACGGAATTCACGAGAAAATCGGTGAGTAAATACCTTGAAATTTTGGAAAACCTTAAAAAAATCTCTCACATATGTACATGAGTTCGCTCAACTTACGAGAGTTGAAAGCACCGAAGGAGTTCATTTTGGAGGTCGCGCCCTTCAGGTATATAAGTTTGACTGGAACCATGATTTACTTTTCCCACCACTGCATTTTGGCTGGTCCGGAATTCAAGGGCGCGCCATGACTTCTTTTTTTTTCTCTTACTTCGTCTCTTACCATCTTTTCAAATTTGCACGTTCGTTCACCCGGCTTATGGACCGTTTTTGGAGGCTGTCGAAGATAAAAAAAAAAGGTCAGAAACGGGAATGCGGTTATGGAAGTGAAAACGTTTCGAATGAAATCTTGAACAGAGACGCGTGTTTCCTGTTTATTTATATATTCCGTTAATCTGTCAATATTCGTTAAATTCTACGGACGGAGGACTAGGATTTCTTTGCTATTATGAAACCTATCCCTCTGATTGTGAGGACTAATAATCCATGAGAAAATAGTGTAAACATTTACGTATATTGACCAACAACATATATTATAGGCCGTTCAGAGTTTACCATATATAAACCTAATTTTAAAACGGATGTATATCATAATATTGATACACACATTATAATCGCGAATTGCGTGGACAGCTTAACAGTTGACACAATTAGATAATACCGCAAGAAATCTGCAATTACGATTATCGGAGATTTTGTGCGTAACTATAATGTTTGTACAGAAATTTCTGCTTGCTCTAATTTTCTAACTATTATGGGTGGGTTCAAGGTTCAACGCGCAATTTTTATAAACATATAAATATGTACAAAATTTCTATCCCCCCATCATGCTCTCTAATACATAGAAGTGAAATTTGTAGAATTTCATTCCACGTACAAACATCAGTTTGGTAGAAATAGAGAACTGATTACAAAATGGAATTCTAAAGGGAATACGAGTCGTCTCTCCTCTGAATAATGCAGATATATAATAACATGCGGAGTGCATATTATACATATAATAAAACTAACCTTACGTATAGGAAACTTGATATCTAGTCGCGAGCTATATAATATAGGAGTTATAAACCTGCTGTAGAATCAAACTACTTAGGGCTTGTGTTCCACAAGCGTGAAAGAAAACTTGTCCTCTGGTTGTTGATATACATACTACCTGTATTTATTCCTTTTTCACAACACGGCGGACATTTTATATAGGTACCCATATATACATGTGTTGCATATAAAAGGAATCGAGGAAAGGTAACTTGTCTAACACGTTTGAGAACCCATGAACAGTGACTGATTAACAACTCGTATCATGTGTACAGACGGCCCCCATAGACTCCATTCTTACATGGGGTTATATATGGGGGTATGTAACTATTGTAAATATGTTTATACGTTAATTAAGACGTTAATCGAACAAATTAACGCGAAGTCTTTAGCGTCAACCATAAACCGGATGAACACCATTATGATTAATAATGATTTTTAAAATTAACTGTACTTGGTTCTATGGGGTCCTGGATCCGCCGCGTAAAGTAGTGCTGCTGCACGAGATAGATATATAAAGTAAGATTTTACGTACATGTATCGTCTAGATATATTATGGTGGATATATGAAATACATAAAGCCATGTTTATATTTACAAAACGTTGGTAAATATGTAACGAGACTTTTCGTAATTAACATTCACTCGCTAAATGAAATGTAGGTACACGTGCGTATATTCGCCGTGCAATTTTCTAGTCCTGCTGAACAAATAATTACAATTATCGACTCTTTCACCTCGACGTATGCATAGGTATGTACATGATGTATTTTTCGAGGTACGATATAGCTGTACAAGTCTTACTAAAAATTTCTTTGCAGTATTTCAAATGACGAAAGTCCTACAGAATTTATAATACAAGAATGATTAAATCTTAGAATATACGAAATGCGAAATTTCAAGGCGAAATAAACCGCGAGCACGTATGACAGTCGACAATTTAGGTCGATCACGTGATTTGTCTTCATCGCGTGAGGATCGTCAGTAAATCACCATTAAATCTATTCCAATTAACCCACGTGTTAACCAATTAGCGCTTTCGTAATTAAAATATACACATACGTATATATTTGTATATAGATACCAAACACAAACAAATATTTAACTAATTTGTATAGCGCCACATAAATTCGTAATTTTTTAAATTCCGCGATGGATTAATCTCTAATTCTCTCTAAATTAGACGTATATTAATTGAACTTGTCACGCGTTATGTGATTATATTCTCACGCCACATCGACGTGCAGTCCGAGTGAATCGAACTCGTGATTCGTTCAGGGTTAGCAAAAAAAATAAAAAATAAAACATATAAAAACAAAAGACGGGAGAAAAAATATTGAATATATTCACACACAGATGCATATTATCGGCTATCATATGAACGTATAATAAAAGATTATGGAAAGCCTAGGTCAATATCATAATTGTGGCGGGGACACGCGTCTGGTTGATCCGAAACGTCATTATACATCAGCGGCACAACAGCTGGACATTAAAACGCTCGGAGATTCGAATGCCAGATATCGTAAATCGCGGCGGGACGATCCACCATTTTTATTTATGTCATAGTTTGTACTATTGCCAGATCAAGAAGGGTTGAATTTCGTTTCGAATTATATTTCGGTGACACCCGGGGATATTGGTAGGAAAATTCATCGAAACCTAAAGCGGATCGGTAGAATGAAGAATTGATAAGAGATGAAAAAATGAAAGTACAATATTTTTCCAGTTTTGCGGTAAAAAGCTAATGTATACACCTTGCGGATTATAAATATAGCCTGCAAAACGTGGTTGTATAGACACTCGATCGACATAGCTGTTCTGTATTTAATTTATTCCAAGCTTTCGCGTGTTATACACATTATATAGCCGTTGATATATAAATAATATATATGTCCCATCTGAGTGCCTCGTGATAACCGCGTGGTCAAGAGCCAGTTTAGTCTATCGAACTCGCTTATATACATGTAGGTATATAAATATGGCGCCATCGACGAAAGTTTAAAATGCGTGCGCCATACGTAATTATAATCGATTTATATTTATTGCGATCGTATTTCCTTTATCGTATTAAAAAATCCATATACGCCACACAGAGATGATATTGATATTCCAAAATATTATACCTAATTGTCCAGACCGGTTTTAACCATCTTATCATATATCTCTCGATAAATGCCACTGTATGTAACTTGAATTTCATCGGGATATAAATATATTACATAAATTTTTTT